>CM056052.1:99319185-101719185 GCA_029574335.1 Rana kukunoris | reverse complement strand
AGCTATTTTATTCTGACAGCAGGCACCTTCAGCTGTGAGAATGGCTGAAGAACTTCTGCACCTGATTGGATGCAGTCACTGTTCAGCCAACGATTTTCCACCTGGCCAGATGCTGCCAACAGGGTTACCCATGGATCAAATTTTGCCCGATTCAACAGGAATTAGCCTGAATATCAAGCTGCATATGGGAAGCTTTATGTGCCAAAGCTTTGCTCATTAAATGACTCTAAAACCCCCAGGTTAAAGTCAAGAGAACAAAATAGACTGGCGCAGTACAGCAAAGCCTGGATACAAAAATAAACTGCTCATCTGGTAAGCTATATTCTCTATAGTCTCTTGCTATCCAGCTTCAGCATACCTTTAATAGGGTTTGTATAACCAGGGGCGGGAAGGATTTGCTGATCATGTGATCATGGTGATTGGCTGTTACAGTGGTCACAAGATTGGGACTGTTCTGCTGACTCATTAGTACAGACTGAGAGCTGTCTTTGACAGCTAGGTTGCTGTGCTAGGAGTGTGTTGGGAGTGTGCAGTGAGCGCATGTTCAGCACAGAAAGCTGATGTATATATGCAGTGCATGGGCATTAAAGTCCGCCCCTCTGCTGCCACACTTATGCATTGCATGGGAAGCAAGAGGGCATGCAGCTAATTTTTTTAACAGTAATAATTCAGGGTAATGGGACCTACTGTAAATCAACCAAGCTGGAATTGTAAGTGCTAAAATCCTTTTGCTTCCCCGCATTAGAGATGAGGGAAACTGAGATTTCTGCAAAAACTGAAAGATTCTGGCTACATTTTGTAATTTTGGCAATTCCTTGGTTTTAAGGGGAAGAAGTATATGGTAGATGTTTTTTACAATGGACTCTAAGCGGTTCTTGAAGGATAGGGAAGCTCCTTTCAACTATCCTGAACCTGTTGTGCCGAAATTTTGCATCTCATTAACTTCATAATTTTTTATTGTTAAGTTGCAAAAATCATCATTGCATAAATAAAGATCAAATATCCCAAAAAAAGGAAAAACACGAATAAAAAAGAATCTAAAAATACTAAACCATACCCAAAAGATTCCAAAGTCACAATAATGGAAAAGGAGTAGCTTTTGTTTGAGCAAAAAAATGAAAGTTTCAACTTGGATGCAATATCATTAATGGTAATTGATGTGCAACATCTATTGACTATTGATTGTTTGAAGATAGTGTTGGTAGGGTTGGCATTCGCTTGTTGTTCTGAGCAGTTCTCAAGTCATAACCACCCTTGATATGTGTAAAAAGGTATAGTAAACCAATGTGCCCTTACTTATAAAGTGCATATTTACATTTTATAATAAATCTGAAGGAGTCTACAGTGAGGTAAATGAAATGTAAAACAATCTGACGTGCTGGGAGCACAGCACTGCAGTAATGCAAAACATGTGTAAACAAATGCTGAACAAGTGTAGAGAACTGCTGCAAAGAAAATTAAGTAATTCAAGGTAGGTTTAAAGAAATGCTAAACAAGGCTTAAGTTTTGCAAACAAGCCTGAATTTAAAATAACAGCAGCGCCTGAACTGTCAGCTGCTAAATTAACATAGGCTGGCTGAAAAACTGGCTGGCTGCTTGGTGACATTTTTTTAAAACAAAATCCTCCTCATAAGCACAGGGTCAAATATAAGACCGTCATTATGCAAAAGGACTGATCCTAAGACTGAATCATTAACTGTATGAATACACAAATAAATCACACCTCGGGGTGCGCGGCAAATTGTGTGAAACCCTAATCAATTAATCACCACCATCGTAATAATGGGAGCTCATAAGACACGCTACACAATAGTCCTTATGTACCTGCAATTTACTGGCAAATCCCACTCTAGCAAATTCTGGGTAGTCGTGGCTTCCACTGTCACTGTCAGGCAACTTAACCATCAAGACTATCTAACTATCTCTCTATCTAGCTATCTTTTCGTTTATTTGTCTATTGATTTTTACTTCTCTCCTTCTCCCTCCCTTGTTATACAACCTTCTTCCTCTTTCTCCCCTCTCTCTCCCCATGACTCCTTCTCTGCCTCTTTCTCTCCTCCTCTCTTGCTCTCCTCTCTCTTTTTATCACATCTCTCTCCTTCTTCCTCCCTCTTTATCCCTTTTCATTCCTTCTCTCTCTCTCCTCCCTTTTCTCTCTTTCCTATCCCTCTTACCCCGCTCCCCCCTTTCACTTTCGTCTCTCCCTCTCATTTTTCTTTCTCCTATCTCTCTCCTTCTCTCTCTCTCTTTTTTTTCTTTCCTATCCCTCTTTCTCAACTCTCTTCTCCCCTTTCTATTTCTTCTCCCCCTCTCTCTCTTTTTCTCATCCCTATTTCACCGCTCTCTCCCCCTTTCACTTTCCTCTCTCCCTCTTTCTCTCTCTCTATTCTTCTTTCTCTTTTTCCTATCCCTCTTTCACCACTCTCTCTTCTCCCCTTTCTCTTTTCACTCTCCCTCTTTCTCCCCTCTCTCCTTTATTTCTTTCCTATCCGTCTTTCACCACTCTCTCCTCCCTTTCTATTTCTTCTCTCCCTCACTCTCTTTCTCATCCTTCTTTCACTGCTCTCTCCCCCCTTTCGCTTTCCTCTCTCTTTTTCTCCCCTCTCTCTACCCTTCTTTATCTTTTCCTATCCCCTTTTCACCACTCTCTCCTCCCCTTTCGCTTTCCACTCTTCCTCTTTCTCCCCTCTCTCTATTTTTTTTCCTATCCCTCTTTCACCACTATCTCCTCCCCTTTCTCTCTCCACTCTCCCTCTTTCTCCACTCTCTCCTCTCTGTCCCTACCCTCTCCTTCGTGATCCCCTCTCTCTCCTTCTCTCTCTCTCCCACTCTCTTTCCTGCTTTGTATGATTAACTGACCATTAATTGCTTACTATTTCATAACAAGTTATTATCCTTTTATTTTATTTATCTCTCTATCTATTTATATATATATATATATATATATATATATATATATATCCTATATATATATATAGATATATATATATCCTTGGGGCAATAAGAATTTCAACATCTAGAAAAGATTGTGACCGCTAAATCCATTACATGCAGCTCACTTTCTTTCAACACATAAATGGACAATGTATTTCAGAATTGGTCATTAACCAATAATAACGTCATCATTCATTTTTGTATGTCCTTTCTACTGTCAAACAGAAGAACATGTGTGCTGCCTACCATAACTAACTGCCACCAGAGATCAATATATACATGATGTCTACATAGTGCACAAACAAACCCAGATGGGCTTTGGCTAAGGACTTCAAAGTCACAGTGTCATTAGTGGTGCTCCTTAGCAAACAGACATTGGAACTTATTGATTTTGAATATTGTAGTTGATTCATATTTGTGATATTAGAATTTGTATCCTTAGACTACTGCCCCCTTATTAGGAACCAATTACAGTCTCCACCATTAAAACGACAAATGTTTCAGTTTACACATTAGAAAAGGCCTACCCTGTGCATTATTTTTATGTTTATGTGTGTATTATTAATACCAGAAACAAATGTGATCTCCATACTTGAGGTAGTCCTTGAGGCTAAATAAAATTACAAGCCGCATGACAAGTCAAAGGTGACCGCAGTGCTCAATTAGGCAAATCAATCATCACTCCAAAAAAAATGATCATTAATGAAATGTAATGAAGGGAAGTATTAAATGTCAAATTATTTGATATGAGAAGACGATTCATGGTTTTAGGTTTTTGTGTTATCATGAATGGACTCACACAGACAGCTAGTACAGCAGAATTAGAGTATATCTAAATCCACATATTTTTCTATTTTGGGTAAAGTGGAGAATAGTTTAATCCCCTATCAGTACCACCTTGACTGCAGACCTTTAGTCCGCTTCTTAATGCCCCAAAAACCAGTAGGGGGGACCCCACACAGCCGAGGCGTTTAGCGGACATAATGGGGGCTGGGTCCAGGAGTTTTGCCAAACTCCACTGTAGTCAACATTGACGGGTCAATACGGTAGTGAGAGACAAATGTGTGCATGGACGACCAGGCTGCCGACTTGCATATAATTTTTGGCAATATATCCCACATTTTTGTATGTCATGGCGATTGTCTTTTTCAGCCAGGTGGCGATAATCCTGCTGCAGGCTTTGTATCCCTTGCATACTCTGTATGGAATTAGAAACAGGGAGTTCGAGACACTGACGCCAGATGTCACTTCCATGTACCATTTTAGTGTTTTGTCCAAGTTCAGTGGGCTGACTACTTGTCCATCTTCCTGGAAATAGGTGGGTAGCACTACTTCCTAACTTAGAGGAAACTTGGTGGCCACCTTTGGGATGAAGTCTGGCATCAGCCTTAGAATGACCCTGTCCACCCTAAAGGACGTGTAGGGCTCTTTGACACCCGGAGCTGCCATTTCTGAGACTCTCCTGGCAGAGGTTATTGTGACCAGGAAAGATATTTTCAGCATCAAGTCCTGTATCGATGCCCCTTTATAACTAGCAGCAGGCCCCACCTTGAACGTGTGGACACTCTGGGGGGGCCTTAGTTTCACTAAAAACTTGAAGAACTGGATCATTAGGTCGTCGAGGGAATGGCGTAGGCTGTCTGAAATTCCCACTTTGCAGTTTGTGCGTAAAAGTGGACGCACAAAATCTGGGGAGATCTGGTTTGAGCAGAAAGGACCAGGTTACCAGCTCCTTGAATACTGGTGTCAGTAGGGACCACTAGTTGTTGTCCACTGTGGTCCTGGACAAGTAGTCCGCCTGAAGGTTGATGTGCCCAGGTATGTATACTGACAAGAGGCGAAGCAGATTTTCCTGGGCCCAGTTCATTAGGTAGAACCCTCCTCCAGGAGGGACCACCTGCGTGTCGGAGGGTGAAGCCTTCTGCCTTGAGACCACTGGTCTCCGCAAGCAGCACCCCATCCTGCCTTACTGGCATCCAAGGTGATCATTATCCAGGATGTTGGGAGAAGTGCGTGACACTGCAGCAGATTCCTCTTCCCACCAAATTATTTCAAACATTGTATCTTCCCTCTTTCCCCCCACCTTCTTCTCCCTCCCCATGCCAGGAACTTCCATACCCATTCCCTCTCTCCTCCTCCAGAAGTCGTCTATACTTCTACATAGTTCTCTATATATTTATTTGTTCTTTTAAAAACCATCCATGTTTCCCAAGTTCCCAGAAACCTTTCTGTCTGATCTTCTTCTCTACTGTTTAAATCTTTCATGTTATACATGTAATCAATTCTTTTAAACCATTTCCATACTGTAGGTCTTTCTGGGTCCAGAAATTTTTTGGTTTTACTCCCTTGGCTGCATTTTATAGGAATGATACTAATGTAATTTTATACCGTTTTATTTTTTTGTTTCTATTATGAAATAAGCAGCGCCACGGATCATCTATAACCTTCTCTTCGAAAATCTTCACTATGTATTGCCGCACCTCCTGCCAATATTTCTGTAACTTTGGGCATTCCCACCAAATGTGTGTCATTGCGCTGGTCCAACACACTTTTTCTGGCAGGCAGCATCGCACCGAGACTTCCACCAGTTTAAATCTTGTAGCAAGCCACCTGGCACCGCCCCCACAATCTCCAATCTTGCTAGAGCTGGCTTTATTGTAGCTGCATGGCGAGATCCCTAGGGCTCCATAGGCCCTTTGACGTTTGGGAGAGGGGAGATAATGCCACCTTGACTGCGGACCTTTAGTCCGCTTATTAATGCCCTGCAAACCAGCAGCAGGGACCCCACACAGCCAAGGCGTTTAGAAGACATAATGGTGGCTAGGTCCAGGAGGATCCACACTGGATGGCGGATCCTTGAGTTAGGTCCTGATAGCATGGGGGTGGGCGGGGTCTTACCTGGAGGTGGCTGACATAAAGCTGTCAGGAAATAAAAACAAAATAACAGAAAAAATAAAAACTATGCAAATGCTGTACTAGTTGTGCTGTGGGCTGCATTTAACCAAATGCAAAAGTACAACAGCAAATGTATTTGATTAATAGCAATAGCAAGCAAGAACATTGCATGATTGTAGAACATAAATGTTTGTTTCATGTAATACAGGGCCATATGTGGCAAAAATAAAACAGTTACCATATATATATATATATATTTGTGCAGGGAATGACTGGCTGGGGGGCCAAAAGGACCTATAACCATCTTGGCATATAGGCCAGTGGCCTAGGGCAGCAGGGAGAAATGCACCTTTTATTTAGTTTGTTTCCGTCATGTGCACATGGACATTTGGGGCCAAATACATCAAGAAAACCTTAGATAAATGAAAAAGGAGTTAAGAGGCTCTTTACAGTTCAGGAAACATAAAACTCTCTCCGTATTCTCTTGTTGGTTGGCCCGCATAGTTAAAATGTAGCTGCTAATATAAAGCAGACCTCCTGAACGAGCACATACTAACAGCAGTCCTTCTACAATAATCACACAAGGGAGGGGTTTGTATGAAAGGGTATCGCCATTCAAGCGTGCCTAGGACAGCATGATGTCTAAGTACAGCCCTGCCCCCAGGCCAATTTAAATAATATATGTAAGGCTGGTGGCTCTGAGTTAAGGTAATCCACCTATTCAGACCTCATGCTAAAGCCTAGTACACAAGTTGGACCCTGCTCCCTGTTTAGACCTCTGATCACAACAACATCTGGCAGAAAGAAGTCATCTAGTATTGATGCTATGGGATGTAATGTAACTAAATGTAAAGACCTGCCAAAGTAGTCAATACTGAAAGATTGCAATAGGTACATTGCAGCCCATTAATGGCCTATTGGGTGTTTGGGGTGTATAAGGTGAGGTTCTTTACTCTCCTAAGTGTTAGCTTGAAAAATTATTTTCATCCCTACATTAGGAATGTTTTGCTTATATGCTTACAGATTACTATTGGATCTTTTTTCCCTCCTTGTAGACCAGACTTCTTGTATGCTGCAAATTATTCTATATGTGATCTACGTGGATTAATATCTTCCCACTATATACAAGCTTTTATGAGCCACATTTAACCCTTGCAAAGTGAGGCCTTAATTGTAATCCAGAAACCCTTCTTGTCTACACACCCAACTGTAATCCAGAAACCCTTGTCTACACACCCAACTGTTTAAAGTGGTTGTAAACCCTTTACAACCACTTTTACCTACAGGTAAGCCTAGATTAAGGCTTACCTGTAGGTGCTCGAAATCTCTTAAACCTCCACTGTTTAGGAGATATTTACAGAAATGACAGGCGCTGATGTCTACTAGACAACGGTGCATGTGCACTTTAGCAACAGCGATCATGCCGTTCCTAAAGGAGCCCATGTCCTGACTGGCTGCTCCCACGCGCATGCGTCATTGCGGCTCCGTCCAATCACAGCACCGGAGCTGTAATACCCGGAAGTAACCACCGAGAAAGATGTCGGCCCCCCGAGCGGTGTACAAGGAGGGCTGCGGGGGCTTTGATCGGAGTATGCTATGCATACTAGCTCGTTATGCTTTTGTCTTGCACGTGATGTTTTAAAAAAAAAAAAAAGTGGGGTTAATTCCTGTTTAAAGATTTTTTTTTTTCTGATTATCTTTATCCTTATTGAAATATTCATAGCTTTAATCTATCTTATACATCATCTGCGAGAACCTTTTTCTGGTTTATATCCCACTGTCCAGTGTTAGTTTATTGTAAAAATCTTTTAGGTGCGTAAGAGCCAGTATTATATCAGGGTTGTTTTTGAGGGGTGGTACGTTAACTGTACCCCCATATGGTTCCATGTGTCATTGATGTGGCTCCCTTGGTGTGTATTGCTATACTATGTCTATATGGCTTTTTGGCACTGTTTGGGAATTTTTAAGGCCCGTTTATTGTCTCTATCGCTGTTTTTCAGCAATCCATGAAATAGCATATGTATGTGCATTTAGCACCTATATACGATTCTAAAGATGTTTCTATTTGCTTTTTGTATATTATTGTGTCTTTTGTATATTTCTCTTAGGCCGCATACACACGATCAAATCTATCTGCTGGAAACGGTCTGACAGACCGTCTCAGCAGACAGATTCGATCGTGTGTACGGGCAAGCAGACAGATTTTTCCAGCAGACAGATTTTAAAGCCTGCTTTTAAATCTGTCTGCTGGGAACCCGTCGGACCGATATGTCTGCTGGTTAGTACGCTAACCAGCAGACATATCTCCCCGCACATGCGTCGAATGGATTCGACGCATGCGCGAAAGTGTTTAACTTCCTGGTGCGGCGACGTGGTGGCGTCAACGTCATCGCCACGTCACTGCGCTGTCTGCCGGCGGGGATTTTGGTTTGATCGTGTGTACAGCGATCAAACCAAAACAGCCCAGCAGACAAATCTGATCAAATCGGTCTGTCAGACCGATTTGAACAGATTTATTTGGTCGTGTGTACGCGGCCTTAAAGATTACACTTTTCATGAGTGCAACTCCAGAAGAAGCGGGTACTCCACGAAACATGTAGAGTGTGAGATTGGAATGATGTTGATTGAGGTCCCTCATGCAATGGAGGACACCTCACTTATTGCCCAATCTGTGTTAGAGAAGTGATGCCTTGGTAGAATTGTGTTGTGTCCTTTAAAGACCAATAATCTGTCCATTTATATTGTTTCCTTATTTCTTCCTCCTTTTTATGTGTGAATTTTAATACATTTGATTAAATACATTTTTGGAATTTTAACCACTTAAGGCCAGGAAAGGATTTACCCCCTTAATGACCAGGCCATTTTTGTGATACAGCACTGTGTCGCTTTAACCGACAATTGCACGGCCGTGCGACGCTGTAGCCAAACAAAATGTATGTTTCCACAAATAGAACTTTCTTTTGGTGGTATTTGATCACCTCTGCGTTTTTAATTTTTTGTGCTATAAACAAAAAAAGAGCGACAATTTAAAAGAACACATTTTTGCTATAATAAATATCCCCAAAAAATTTAAATAAAAAAATGTCTTCATCATTTTAGGCCAATATGTATTCTTCTTCTGTACTGTACATATGTTTGGTAAAAAAAAAAAAAAAAAACGCAATAAGCGTATATTGATTGGTTTGCACAAACGTTATAGCATCTACAAAATAGGGCATAGATTTATGGCATTTTTATTATTTATTTTTTTACTAGTAATGGTGGCAATCTGCGATTTTTAGTGGGACTGTAACATTGCGGCGGGCAGATCGGACACTTTTTTGGGACCAATGACATTTATACAGTGATTAGAGCTAAAAATAGTCACATATTACAGTATGAATGTCACTGGCAGAGAAGGGGTTAACACTAGGAGGCGATCAAGAGGTGCTTCTAACTGTGGGGGAGTGTACTGACTAGAGGAGAAGAGAGATCACCGTTTCTGATCACTAGTAACAGATCTCTCTCTACTCCCCTGTCAGAACGGGTATCTGTGTTTACATTGACAGATCCCCATTCAGGTTTTCAGAGGACCGATAGCGGGTGGCTGGCAGACATCACGTGGGCGCGTGCTCCCCTATCGCTCTTAAACCGGCCAATGTACACCTACGGCAATTCGCACAGTCGTGCCAACCTGCCACTGCATAATGACGGTGGCTGGTTGGCAACCGTTTAAACCTAAGTATTGTGTAGTTCATTCCGTACCATAAAAGTCCTAAGCGCCTCAATCAAATGTTCTTTTTTTGCTAATTAATTTTAATAGACTGGCTAATGCAGTGCGCTGCAATGTGATTAAAAAATGAATGCGTTGCATTACAGTGCAGTGAGGTGTGGATGGGCCCTAATAGGCCAGCTGGTTGTGTTTCATTCCCAGGCCAAAAGTTTCCAGTCCTTCCCTGTTTTACAGGATATTATATTATGCAAGCTGACACATTTTTACTTTTCCCTTTATACATTTCCTTTTTGATACAAGAAATAACTGTTCTAAAGTTAAAAATGAATACAATTCATAATGCAACTCATACATCTCTGTAATTAATTTCACTTTGTTTTGTATTCGAGCACAGGATTAATATTGATTACATATTGAGGTGGTGGGCACTTTTTCAATATATATATATATATATATATATTACACATACACACACACATACACACACTGTATAATATATATATATATATATATATATATATATACACACATACACATACACACACACACATATATATATATACACATACATACTATTAATGCCAAACCACCAAGGGTTCCAGAAATCTTTTTAGAAATTCTACAAACCCAAACCCAAGCAATACTCATTGAAGTGTATTGCAAGTGAACGGTGTTGTCAAATTCTGGCCAATTTTAGGGCTAAAAAGTAAACCATTGTCAAAAAAAAATCATGGAAATCTGGCCACTGCCATATGGGTCATACAAAAAAAATAACGTACAGTAAGATGAAGCTTCGAGAGTAACATTGATAATCATCTAAGATAATCATGAGCAGTCTCAGTAATAGCATACACTTGCAACATATATTTGACTGCTACATTTATTTATTTTTTAAATAGTCTGGCTTACATAGAGCAGCAACACATGAATCCGATTCATTTTAATTTGCAAAATACATGCTTTCAGGTAGCTTTAGCAGGAATACATGCTTTTTTTATCAAGCGATAATAGACCCATTTTGACCAATGGATGGAAATTGGCCAGTAGTTCACTGTGACTGTCCCTGATGTAAAAAAGTGTCTTGCTATTATGAGACCACAGATAATAGAGAAGTGTAAATGGACCAGCAGGAAGACATTCTTAATAGTAGATAATTGGCTGAAATATACAAGAGAAGAATAGTACAGTCAGGTACTATACTACAAGTATGAAGAGACTGCCGATGACACAGCAGTTTAGAAATAGCTAGCAGCAGGACAATTTTAAATAGCAAGGCTAAGTCCAAATTTACTAGTGATAAAGAGCCTAGGCTGGAGCCAAGCAGCATGCAAGGGATAGTGGGGCTAACTAATGAACACCTAATTTTTATTTTATCTATGTGGATGGGGGGTATGGAGAAAATACAGTTGTGCTCAAACGTTTTCATGCCCTTAGGAGAATAGGTAATGTATGTACCATTTTTAAAGAGAACATGAGTGAGTAGGTAAAACACATTTCTTTTAATTCTTATGGGATTCATATTCATATAACTGTGGGTCATAACAGAATGACACAATCATAAAACAAAACATGGCAACAAGTAATCAAATGAAATGACCCCTGTTCAATAATATGCTTACCCTTAGTTCCTAATGCTGTGTATTGCCCCCTTTAGCATCAATGACAGTGTGTAGCCTTTTGTAATAGTTGCCTGTGAGACCCCAAATTCTTGCAGGCGATATAGCTGCCAAATCATCTTGGCAAAATGCCTCCAGGTCTTTTGTCGTCTTACATGAACCGCACACTTGAGGTCTCCCCAGTGCGGCTCAAACATATTAGGGTCAGGAGACTGTGATGGCCACTCCAGAACCTTCACTTTTTTTCTGCTGTAACCACTGGAGGGTCAACTTGGCCTTGTGCTTTGGGTCATTGTTGTGCTGGAGAGTCCAAGAGTATCCCATGTACCATGCACAGCTTTCGTGCAGTAGAATGTAAATTGTCTGCCAGTATTTTACAACATGCTGCATTCATCTTGCCATAAACTTTCTGAAGATTGCCCATACCTTTAGAGTTCACCCCCCCCCCCCCCCAAAAAAAAAACATCAGTGAACCACCACCATACTTCACAGCGGGCATTGTATTCTTGTCGCTGTAGGCCTTGTTGACCCCTCTCCAAACATAGCGCTTATAGTTGTGACCATAAATCTCTATTTTGGTCTCATCACTCCAGAATACAGTATGCCAGAAGCTGTGAGGCATGTCAAGGTGTTCAAGTATCATCGTACTGTGGTCCCTGAAACAAACACACTGTCTTTTTCAAAAGCAGCCTGTGGGTTTTTCTTTGTACAGTACTGACTAGCATATTCAAGGCTTTTGGATATCTTTTTATATCCTATTCCATCTTTATAAAGTACCATTAGCTTTCTACACTGGTCTTTTGACAGTTCTTTTCTGCTCCCCGTGGCTCAGTATCTAGGCTGCTCACTGCAGCCACAGATGTGAGAAAGTACCCTTTAATTTCCATTTTGATCTGCATGTGTCACCTTGTGAGTCTGTATCAATGCCAAACATTTCATGATTTGTGAACTTTGAGTGTAAAATGGATAGCGGGCAACTTGTCCATTTGAATAAATCACTTTATTTCATTGGATGGCGTGTGCAATATACAGTGTTTTACGCATCTTGACAATAAGCCTTATCCATAGCCTCATTCATGGGTATGTATAAGACTTATTGCCGAAACACGTAATACACGACCACAACATAAAGGGATATACAATGCACTACTGACATAAAATCACAAACATAGGTTGGACTTTTTTTTTAACCTTACCTACTATGTACCTATTTGTACACTCCACCAGATGAAATAACGTGATATATTCAGAAGAACGAGTTGCCAGCTCTCCATTCTACACACTCATGTTACATTAGTGCTGGGAAGACATTGAGCAGAAGCACTGTCTGTCCATTTCTATGGGGAATTCATCTGGGCATTGTATCTTTCTATTTATGGAAACTTATTTGGATGATTTATGTTATCATTATGATTTAAAAAGGAGCCAAACAATTATGTGATTAAAAAAAAAAGACATTATATGATCACTATCCTTAAATAAAAGATTTGTTTTTAACATGATTAGTCATATATTCAATATCCATGCCACAATTTCACAATTTCTGCCAGAGTATGGGCTCTTTCACACGGGCGGACCATTCAGATCGGCCTGCCAGTTTTTTAGGCGGACCTGAACGGACGCTCTGTGCTCCACTATGGAGCCGCAGATGTCAGCGGTGACATGCCCGCTGACATCCGACCCACTCCGATCCGCCAAAGTGTGATGGAGGAAAAACCTACTTTTCCATCCGTCTGGCGGATCGGGTGAACACAGACATTCGGTCAGTGTTCATCAGCTCCGTGTTCATCCGGGGAGAGCGGAGAAAGGCAGGGCGATCCCTGCACAGTGTGCGGGGACCGCCCTGTCATCCGCCGTCACAGCGGGGATCAACGGAGCGATCCCCGCTGAGCAAACGGAGGTGCACGGGGCGGATCATTACTGATCCGCCCCGTGTGAAAGAGCCCTATGGAAATTGTTGAACACAACTGTAAGTGATATAATGTGAAGTGGTTTAGGTGCACCCGAGTTTTTTTCTATTTCTTGTTCAAAAATGTTTTTGAAGATAACAAGTGTTTAAGTACAAAATGTACAATTAAGAGTGTATGGGTCATGTAATTACAGTCGTGTAATAAGGACAATGTAACAGGAGCTAAAGCATGGAAAAGACCATGTAGGGTCAAAACAAAAGGTACATAGCACATATCAAAAGGGAGGATAATCATTCATAATGCTATACATAGATAGGTTGAAAAACAGTATATGAAAAAAAAACAGGGAGGGGAAATAAGAGGGGGCATAAGCTTTATGTAGGGCTCCCAGTCCTGCCCAAGTAGGAAACAGAGGTAGCTGTTTGGTTGTCTCCCCCGTTGGGGTGCCAAAGTGCTCAAGGAGTACTAGAATAATTCAATACATTATAATTAATACAAATTCTTCTGGGTGAATATGCACAAAAATTCACAGGGATGGTTTCCTCGAACTGACAGGATTTTCCTTTAACCCATGGTAGTGGCGAACCAGAACCTCAGCCCTATATGGTGCAGGAGGTCAGATGGGAGAGTTGAATCATTAATGTCTTTAATAATCATCATTGAGATGAGATGAAGGTCAGTTCATCTGCTTTGTTTTTTCAGGGTGATGTTGGTGTAGTCTGGCTGGCATTAAAACAAATCCATCAAACTTGGAGAGTTGACCGTTAGGCGTTATTCACAGCTTCTTGCTTGTTTTTTTTTTATACCCGAGGCTACAAAGATCCTAATCCATCCCTCTATTATCTCACAACATGTTTGAGGCAACACTCTACTAATTGGCTTCTCCCTTCCCAGGGTCCAAGTCCTCATTTCTATTCTGAATGCTGCAGTTAGGTCTCAGAAGCTATTCATCTCAGCTGCCTTTTAACTCATGGTCTCTCCACCACTTAGGTCAGCATGTGTCCCCAAGAAAGGACAGATTTATATCTCAAGTCAATATCTTCTTTTATTTTGATTGAATTACAAAGTGTCAACATTTTCCACAGCAACATAAAAAACATAATACAAAAATCTAGAGGATAACATTAAGGCCCCATACACACGATCGGATATATCCGATGAAAACGGTCCGCGGACCATTTCCATCGGATATGTCCGATCGGGAGTTTGATCCGATGGCGTGTACACACCATCAGATCAAATTCCCCGCCGCCGGACGGCGCGGTGACGTAGTGGTGACGCGGCGGTGACGTTGACGCCGCCGCGTCACCGCCACGTCACCGCACCAGGAAGTAAAACACTTCCGCGCATGCGCCGAATCCATTCGGCAGCGGCGCGGCGGTGGTGGGAGCCGACATGTCTGCTGGTAAGTGTACTAACCAGCAGACATGTCGGGCGGACAGATTCCCACCGGATAGATTTCAAAGCATGCTTTGAAATCTGTCGGGTGGAGAAATCTGTCCGCTAGCCCATACACACGAGCGGAGATGTCTGCTGAAACGGTCCATCGGACCGTTTTCAGCGGACATATCCCCTCGTGTGTACGCGGCCTCAGTGTGGAAAGCCCCTAAAATGGCCAGAATAGATCTAGAAATAAAAAAAAAATGTGGTTTAACCACTTCAACACAGGGCATTTTCACCCCCTTCCTGCCCAGACCAATTTTTAGTTTTCAGCGCTGTTGCACCTTGAATGGCAATTGCGCGGTCATGCAACACTGTACCCAAAATAAGTTTTCACCCACAAATAAAGCTTTCTTTTGGTGGTATTTGATCATCGCTGTGGTTTTTATTTTTTGCGCTATAAACAAAAGAAGAGGGAAAATTAAATGAATAAATTACAAAAAAGAAACAATATTTTTTACTTTTTGATTTAATAAATATCAGTATTTTTTTTACATTTTCCTCAGTTTAGACCGATATGTATTCTTATACATATTTTTGGTAAAAAAAAAAAAAGAAGTGTTTGGTTTGCACAAAAGTTATAGCATCTACAAAATAGGGGATAGATTTATGGCATTTTATTTATTTAAATTTTTTACTAGTAATGGCGGCGATCTGCGATTTTTTTTTTTTGTGACTGACATTGCGACTGACAGATCGGACACTTTTGACAAGTTTTTGGAACCATTCACATTTATACAGTGATTAGTGCTATAAAACTGCACCGATTACTGTGTAAATGTGACTGGCAGGGAAGGGGTTAACACTAGGGGATAAATATGTTCCCTGGGAGTGATTCTTACTGTAGGGGGAGGGGACTCACAAGGGGAGGAGACCGATGCGTGTTCCTCTGTGCTGGGAACACACATCGGTCTCCTCTTTTCTGACAGGACATGGATTTGTTTATGTGCAGGCTGGTTGAAGTCGATCCATCAACCAACTTGGATACAACCAGCCTGTTTTTTTCATGCGATTCTTGCTGGCAGCTATAGCAGCTAGCAAAAAAAATCATTGTTTTTTTGCAGGTGGGGAGCCTTCTGGCAGGGATTCCTCCATCAACGCTGACTGCGGACAGTGACCCGTGGTGGTACAAAAGAAACTTGCATAACCTATTGGTGCTTTATTGTAAGTTGGCACCTTTTTATTAGTGAATTGATCCCTGAAGTTCTCCTTTACCCCTATGGAATCTGCTAAAAACTAAAATATTTTGGGTTGGACTGTTCCCTTGAAGCAAACGCTCAAGGCCAGACCTTATTATTTGAGAAAAGACAAAACTTGGCCACAATTTTATTGTACGTCTTTTCAAAATGTATGTATGTATTGCAAGGGCCTTCTTGATTGCATATAATTGAATTAGTGGTTTAGATAGAAACATACCTACATAGCCATTGGTAAATCTACGGAGATTGTATCTTCAGATGGAAATGTAGAAGGCTAGCTTTATTTACTGCCAAATTCACAGTATCTTTGAAAAGTACATTGCTATTGCTGCATTTAGAAATGTGGCATATCAGCAGTCTTGTGCCTTTCATTTAAATCTCCGAAACATTTGCAGAACCTTACATTGAAGCAGCAGAGTGTGTTTTGTGCCTGGGCACTGCAGACAGACATACTTTATTATTCATTTTCTGAGTGCACTGCATGCCAACAGCTTAACTTTTCTGTTATGCTAAAAATATTACTAAAGATACACAGGTCCAATAAATACTTTCCAGGCAAAAAATTACATTTATTTAAATTCAGTTTTAATGGCTGCCGTCAATAAAAAAAATAAAAATACTATGCAAATAGTCATTGCTTCAATATCCTGAGCAATATGGTTGCTTCGCCCTGAAGACTCAGACTCCCAGTCTCTGTGGCTACATTTTATTCTCTAGAGAATCTCAAATCTGCTTCTTGAGACATATCTAAACTCTGTAGGGCCTTTTGTTTGTCGTCTAAACACCTGCCCCACCGAACAACAGGGCATGTCATGCATCTCATAGTGTGTATAAGAGAGGCTGCAGATATGATTTTGTAAGTATCACCTTATCTTTCCAGTCTCAGTAGCCAAATTCAAGAACTCATATTGTCAGCCTTAAAGTGGACCTTTATCCCATTTTACAAAAAATATATATATATATATATATATATATATATATTACATACAATAAGCATGCATGTTGATGTGAAAGCATCCAATCGTGATAGAAAAAATAACTATTTTTCAATGAAATACATTTATCAAAGTGATTGTAAATGACCACCTTGTTTTTTTTTTCTTACAACACAACAACATTCTATTTAACCACTTCCCTACCGCCCACCATCAAATGATGTCCACAGATGGGATCTCCCATCCTGGGTGGACGTCATTTGACTTCCTGGGTTTCCCGGCATCGCACGGGACCCGGTGCCCGATGGCCGCGATGTCCACTGGGCACCCGCGATTGCCCACAATCACGGCAGGACACAAACAGATCCACGGTCCTGTCAGGTGAGGAGACCGATGTGTGTTCCCAGTACAGAGGAACACACATCGGTCTCCTCCCCTTGTGTGTTCCCCTTCCCCCACAGTTAGAATCATTCCCTAGGGAACACATTTAATTTGTTTGGGAGCCACGTCGCACGACCGCGCAATTGTCAGTTAAAGCAATGCAGTGCCGAATCGCAAAAAAGGGCTCTGGCAAGGAAGGGGGTAAATTCTTCCGGGCTGAAGTGGTTAAAATAAAAATTAAAGACATGACAGTTTTGTTTATATATATATATATATATATATATATATATATATATATATATATATTATAAAGACCTTTTTTTTTTAATAAATGATCACATTCCCTCTGTTCTCGGCTGCATAAGAGCTGGGGAGAGGAGAAGCAGCAGTACACTGAGCTTCCCAGTAAATGGCTGTGCAGGGGAGGCGTGTCAGGACAAGTCTGATCATTGGAGGAGAGGAGGCCGAGTTCCCAGCATATCTAAAGAACTGACCACAGTGTGTTCTCCTGCTTGGTGTGGTCAGTTTTCAATAGCAAAACAGAGGCACTGACGGGACCACCAGGGATTTTACATAAAGGAACAATACAAAGAGAACAGGATACTTTCCCATACAAGCACATGGTACAGCAGGCAAATATCAGCAATATAAAGTGTTGGGGTAACAAACGCTTTAAGTTCTCATTTCCTGGTCTTCTTAGATATTGCAAAGGCTTCCCAGATGCCACCAGTACCTTCCATGGAGACCTGGAATCCCAACTGTGGGGTAAAAAATACTTTTTCTTAGGATTAGTGTAATGTGTTAGGTCCTGTACACACAATCAGACTGGTCCGATGAGTATGGTCCGACGGACCGTTTTCATCGGGTCACCGCTGAAGTGTCCAGTTTCATCGGACCGGTCTGATCGGGTGTACGCGGCCTTAA
Source organism: Rana kukunoris (assembly GCA_029574335.1). Lineage (NCBI taxonomy): Eukaryota > Metazoa > Chordata > Amphibia > Anura > Ranidae > Rana > Rana kukunoris. Next base: position 101,701,239 of record CM056052.1, on the reverse strand, counting down.
GGCACATGACACTGTGTGTAACATCTTGTGCACATACCATATAACATAAGAGTAAAAAAAAAATATATATATACTTTTAAGGTTATTTACTGGTTGTTGAGGCTGCCAACGGCCACCCACTCCTTAACAACTAGTACACATTCCCTGAATACCACATGCCTGAACCACTAGTGTGGTAACTAACCACTTAAGGACCGCCTACTGCACATTTACGTCGGCAGAATGGCACGGCTGGGCATATCAACGTATATATACGTTGATTTTAGTACTCAGCCGTGGGTCACGGGTGCACGCCCGCGGCGCGCTCCCGTGACCCGGTCTGAAGCTCCAGGACCGGGACCGCGGGACTCGCGGACCCGATCGCCGCTGCAGTGCGGCGATCCGTCCCTGGAGCTGAAGAACGGGGAGAGCCGCATGTAAACACGGCTTCCCCGTGCTTCTCTGTGGCCGCAGCATCGATTGCGTCATCCCTGTTATAGGGGGACACGATCGATGACGTCACACCTACAGCCACATCCCCCTGCAGTTGTAAACACACATACACGGGAACACTAAAATTCACAGCGCCCCCTGTGGTTAACTCCCAAACTGCAACTGTCATTTCCACAGTAAACAATGCAATTTAAATGCATTTATTGCTGTGAAAATGACAATTGTCCCAAAATTGTCCGAAGTGTCCGCCATAATGTCGCAGTCACGAAAAAAATCGCTGATCGCCGCTTTCAGTAGTAAAAAAATTGTTTTTTTATAAAAATGCAATAAAACTATCCCTTATTTTGTAAACGCTATAAATTTTGCGAAAACCAACCGATAAACGCTTATTGCGATTTTTTTTACCAAAAATATGTAGAAGAATACGTATCGGCCTAAACTGAGGAAAAAAAACGTTTTTTTTTATATATTTTTGGGGGATATTTATTATAGCAAAAAGTAAAAAATATTGATTTTTTTTTAAATTGTCGCTCTATTTTTGTTTATAGCGCAAAAAATAAAAACCGCAGAGGTGATCAAATACCACCAAAAGAAATCTCTATTTGTGGGGAAAAATCAGTTTAGTCCTGAAATCCAACCAGAGCTTTTAGTACAATTGCACAGGTGTGAAATAGAGCATACATGTCTTCCAGCCTAGGCCAAAAAGGAGAAAGTTCTTCTGAGGAAGGCTTCTTAGCCGAAATGTGTCAGCATATAGCCTTTACCCGTGTATCCATGTAACCAATAAAGCAGTGGCGGCTGGTGCTCAAAATTTTTTGGGGGGGCGCAAACAAACGAAAAAAAAAATCATTAATTGCAGCCTCACTGTGCCCATCAATTGCCGCCACTGTGCCCATCAAACGCAGCCACTGTGTTATAAAATTGTCGCCATTGTGCCATGCCATCACACACAGCCACTGTGCCATCAATTGTCAACACTGTGCCATGCCATCAATTGTCCTCACTGTGCCATGCCATTGTTGCCAATGTGCCCATCAATTGTCGCCACTGTGCCATGCCAAATGCAGCCACTGTGCCATGCCATTGTCGCCACTGTTCCCCTTAAATGCCGCCAGATTGCCCCCCCCCGCCTGGCACTTGTTAACTATTTGGAAGCCGATTACATCCCTTAGGCTGTAAACGGAAAGCCTATCAGTGCCGCTGGCTCAGATAGACACTGGCGTTATTCAGATGGCCACGCTCGCCAGGGGGCCGGCCATCTGAATAGTGGGCAGCAGCGGCGACAATACATAGATTCATGCAATGCATTAAAGCGGAGTTCCACCCAAAAATGGAACTTCTGCTTAACCCACTCCTCACCCCCTTACATGCCACATTTGGCATGTAATTTTTTTTTGGGGGGGGGGGAGTGGGGGCTTCAGGAGGAGTGGGACTTCCTGTCCCACTTCCTCCTTCCGCCGAGGGGCTGGTTAGGCGATTAAGTTTAATCGCCCAACTTCAGCCCCTCCCTGTAGGCGATCACCTGGGACACTGATAGGTCCCAGGCGATCTCCTGTCCAATGGGACGGCGCAGTGCCGATTGTGCATGCGCAGTGGGTGCCCGGCCATGAAGCCGAAGGCAGTCACGGCCGGGTGCCCACAGTTGTAATGAAGACGCCGGCCGGGGAGGGGGGGGAGAGGAGCGGAGCCCCGGCCGGCGCGTCGCTGGAACCATGGACAAGGTAAGTGTCTGTTTATTAAAAGCAAGCAGCTACACTTTTTGTAGCTGCTGACTTTTAATAAACATTAAAAAGGGCTGGAACACCCCTTTAATCTATGTATTGTTTTCAGTGGCGGTGAAGGAGCGAGAGGGGGCGGTGCTCCTGCGCCCTCTATGGACGCACCGCCACTGCAATAAAGTACTTGTATTCAAAAGCATCTGAGTTGCCAGCCCTTTTTGATTCAAGAAAGGAGAAAGTGCTGTCCTGCAGCATGAAAAATATGAAAGCACCAAAAAATAAAAATTGTATCAATTTTTTCAAGTAAAACATGTATTTAATTAGGTCTTATTCACATTAACATGCTTTTGCTGATATAAACATGTCCTACAGAAACCAAATTAGTGTATCCAACTACATTGTGGCACTTTTATTTTAACACAACCAGCTGTGCATAATAACCAATCAGCTTTTAACTTCAGCTTGTTTAATTAAGATTTGATAATTAAAACCTAGAAGATGATTGGTTACTATGTACAGTGCACCAGAATCTGTGTGCACCAGTTTTAGTAAACCCCCCCTTAATAGTGTCAACTTCAATGCTATGCAGTGTGATATGTTAGATGTTTCTAAATGTGCGATCTGTCATCGGAGATTTGATTGCATCCAATGCACCCAAGACACATGTAAATGTCCTTGTGATACATTTGACAAATGCACTGTGGGAAATATATTGCATGTAGTTATCCAAACTGTGTTTTCTCATTTCAAACACATGTGAGCAATAAACTCAACTGAGAAAGACATTAAATGAAAATCCATTCAAATGTACTGGGAAAAAAAGTAATATCTCCATGTATTTATATGCCTTTTAGGCAAATGTAAGTGTCAGGCATATTTTTCATGTTAAAGTGTGCGTTAACGTCAACAATGAACCTTTTATTTGCTCCCTTTTTACCTCTTAAAACAGCATTAAACCCCAAATTAAAATGCAATATATATCAGCTTACCATTCATAGATGTGATGGCTGCATTCATTTTTGCTTCTTATGCTGCGTACACACGCTCGGAATTTCCGACAACAAATGTTCGATGTGAGCTTTTGATGTGAGTCAGAAATTTCGACTGTGTCAGAATTTCCAACAATAAAAATTTGAGAGCTAGTTTTTAAATTTTCCGACAATGCAGCCTCATCAGTGCCAACCAGAGCAGCCTCATCAGTGCCCACCAGAGCAGCCTCATCAGTGCCCACCAGAGCAGCCTCATCAGCGAGCAGCCTCATCAGAGTAGCCTCATTAGTTCCGCCTCATCAGTGTCCATCAGTACAGCCTTAACAGTGTGCATTAGTGAAGAAGAAAAATTACTTATTTGCAAAACTATACATTTTTTTCTTTTTTTTTTTCATTTGTTTAGCAAAAATAAAATATAAAATGAGTGGTGACTAAATACCACCAAAAAAAAGCTCTGTCTCAAAAAAGATAATTTCATTTGGGTACAGTGTTGCATGACCACACAATTTTTATTTAAACTGCGACAGCGCTGTTTACACAAATCCCTGTGCCGGTTCTCGTGCATGCGATTGCTAGTGGCTGGCGGCATTCGTGCCCGCCGGCTACACGCATTGGTTCACCCGCTGTGAGGCAGCTGTGCACCGGCCGTGCACACGTGCCTCCGGCGGTGCTTGCACACCCTCTGGTGGCTCTCCTGGGCAAAGCCATATATATATATATATATATATATATATATATATATATATATACACACAGGATTTCACCCAGAAGAGCCATTCTGATGCAGTATATCTGTGTGAGCCGGTCGGGAACCGGTTAATATTTAATGTTGGTAATATATTCAGGTAATATATGCAATGCCATTACAGCCAATAGAGTTTACATTTTTTTTTTTTTTTTTATTTATATTTTCAAGTTGTACTTTTGCTTGTCAAAAAGCAATATATTTGTTTATGAAACTTGGTGTTATTTACAAAGACTTTATATATCGCAACATCTATGTCTGTAGTGCATGTTCAAACCTTAAAGGGGTTGTAAAGGTAAAAGTTTTTTTACCTTAATGCATCCTATGCATTAAGGTAAAAAAACATCTCACAGCACCGCCCCCCCCCCCCAAGTTTACTTACCTTACCGTTCGAAACTCCCAGGCGCGTCCACGTCATCCTCTTCGGTTCCCAGCCTGGCCGTTGATTGGCTAGGCTCGGCGGATTGATAGCAGCGCAGCCATTGGCTGGCGCTGCTGTCAATCACAGCGGATGACGCTGCGCGCCGGGGGGCGGGGCCGAGTGATAGTCGGCGTCTATGGCCACCGCTGTATCACGGGAGCGCGCTCGCAAAAGCTTTCCACCGTGCGAGCGCCCTCACATGAAGATGGAAAGCTTTTGCGAGGAGGAGCCCAGACAGCCGCCGAGGGACCCCAGAAGACAGCTTTCCGGGACACTCAAAACGAACTGCACAGTGGGAGGTAAGTACAACATGTTTGTTATTTAAAAAAAAAAAAGTCCTGACTTTAGTGTCCCTTTAATAACATAAATAATATGTTGTTAGATTTTTGCTCCAGGAGTATATATGAGTTTGGCAATTCTAAAGGAATATTTAAATAATGCATTAAAATTTAACTAAACCCATTCGATTTTAGATGACTAAAATGTACTGGAGATTTTAGTCTACTAAAATACGACTAAAACAATTCAGATGACCAATTTGGCATTATTGTTTATTTTAACTAAAATTGCATTTTAGTCAAAAGACTGACTAAAAACTAAATTGAAGTTTGATGTAAAAATGAACACTGCTGTACACTGACAGGTCGGAAATGTATTCATGCAAACTTATAAAGCTATTAACACACATAAGGGAGTCCATAGGCTTAGGGCCCATTCACACCATGCAATGTGGTAACTTGCACAAAACATGCTAAGCCATTACCCTGCATTGTAGTACGCTGTGTCAGAAAATAAGGGGGCATTTGTGTTTGTTTTTTTTTTTTCATGCATTGACAAATGAACTGGCTGCCTTAAAGCAGCACACGGTAAATCAGGGCTTAATAGGTGTGGGTTAACGCAATGCAGTGGAAAGTGAAGGTGTGAATAAGTCTTTTATAAATGGAGCTAATGGAAAGTAACACATGCTATAAAAAAAAAAAAAAAAAAGTCTGCTGCAAACATGCTCATTCAGACACATACAAAAAAGTTTTTATATTTATATATATATATATATATATATATATATATATATATATATATATATATATATATAAAATTTAAATGAAAAAAAACACTTTTTTTATAAATCCATCCATCCATCTATAGTACTGTCTAGAAGTTTTTGGCAGGTGTGAAAAAAAATGCTGTAACGTAAGAATGCTTTAAAAAAAATAGGATTTTTGTACTCGCCGTAAAATCCTTTTCTCTGAAGTCGATGGACAGACACAGCACCCACCCCGCCTTTTTGAGTTTGTACTGCTTTTTGATGACCTGAGCTGCTGAGTGCAATGTGAGGGGTTATGACCAGAGGGACCGCACCCTGGGCGGGGCTGTTCAGCTTTGCTAAAGTTACAATTTTTTTTCAATGTCTAACACATCTGCCTAGTCCTCTCCTAATAGATGGAACATAACCCACAAGTCAAGATTATAAGGAGCTGTGTTCGTCCATGGACTTCAGAGAAAAGGATTTTACAGTGAGTTCAAAAATCCTAATTTCTCTTTCGTCCATGGACTGACACAGCTCCTTATAATCTTGACTTGTGGGACGTCCCCAAGCAGTGTAAAAAAACTAGAGGTGGGACCAGCATTTAACAACTTCACCCCAAACAACCAGAGCTTCTCAACGGAGGACATGCAACCTTAAACGGCCGCCTGCAAAATCTTGCGGCCGAAGCAAGCATCCGAAGATGGATGCACATCAACCTTGTAAAACTCAGTGAAGACATGAACGAACGACCCGGTCGACACCTTACATGCCTGCGAAACAGACGTTGATGTTGGAAAGCCCAGGAGGCACCGATTGCCCTGGTCGAATGCGCCGAGACAGGAAAGGGAGGCACCTGCCCTCTAAGGGCATAGGCCCGATTCACCATCTGTCAGGTCCACCGAGAAATGGTGGCTGACGACCACCAGACCTATCCTTGGATCAGTCACCGACACAAACAGTGAGTCTGACCTCCGAAACAGAGCCGTAGCAGACAGGTACACCCGCAGAACACATAAAACGTCTAAGGGATGTAATGCAACCTCTTTGAGATGCGACGGTCGAGGACACAAGGCTGAAAACTGGGTAAGGAACAGCCAAACTCTGCTACTAAGGTGAGGCTGTGGAAGAGAGTTTTATGTCAGAGGTCAAACACCTTGGCAAGATTGAGGGCAGCAACAAGGCACAAAGTAGTTATACTGCATCAGCAATGTCTCTCTCAGGCAAAAATTTCAAAGCAGACTGGGGTTTCAAGATGTGCTGTTCAAGGTCGTTTGAAGAAGCACAAAAACTGACAATGTTGAGGACTGTAGACACAGTGTTTGGGCAAGGAAACTTAATGCAGCAGATGAAAGACGCATCATGCTTATTTTCCATCGGCATCAAAAGATGTCCAGCACAAAACTGGCAGAAATCAGTGGGGCCCAGGTACACCCATCTACTGTCTAAAGAAGTCTGGCCTAATATGGTACTCATGAAAGAATCACAGCCAAAAAGCCATACCTCCGATGTGGAAACAAGGCTAAGAAATTTAACTATGCATAAAAACATAGGAACTGGAGTGCAGAAAAATGGCAGCGGGTACTCTGGACTGATTAGTCAAAATTTGAATTATTTGGCTGTAGCAGGAGGTAGTCCGTACGCAAAGGGCTGGAAAGCGGTACAATAGTTAGGGCAAACAGTACAGTTACGATACAATTAAATACAGGAGGAATCAGAGGGCACTGCTTGTAAATGCTTACAATCCAAAGGGGAATAAAACAAAAATACAGGAAGACAATTATCCATCATTCCATATCATCAAGGAGGCATGCGATTGACCCCAAATCTTTTCTGCAGCAGGCAACGACCCCAAACATACATCCAATGTCATTAACCCCTTGGCACTGACTGTAGGCAAATGTGCAGCCTCTCGGCGCCTTGTCTTTAGTGCCAAGGGGCCTTTTGTACCACCTGCCTCGCCCTATTAGTTTGTAAGCTCTTCTAAGGAGGGCCCTCCTAATCCTCTTGTATTTTATTGTATTGTCTCCATTTTCTATTGTAAAGCACTGCGTAAACTGTTGGCGCTATATAAATCCTGTATATTATTATTATTAATAATAATCACTTGCAGACCGGCGCACAACTATTTGCGGTGACAGAATGGCATGGGCAGGCAAACTGGAGTACAGGTATGTCCCTTTAAATCTGCCGCCCCGCGCACCGCTCACCTCGTGAGTACGGCCACGGATCCCGGGAGTCCTGCGATTGTGGTCGGCAAGGGAAAAACAGCGAAATGCCTTTGTAAACAAGGCATTTCCCTATTCTGCCTAGTGACACTGTCACTGATGACCGTTCCCCGTGATCGGTCATCAGTGATGGGTCACGTGTAGCCACACCCTCTAACAGTAAGAATAACTTCCTAGGGAACACTTAACCCCTGCAGCACCACCTAGTGGTTAACCCCTTCACTGCTCGTGTCATTTTTACAGTAATGAGTGCATTTTTATAGCACTGATTGCTGTAAAAATGACAATGGTCCCAAAATGGTGTCAAAAGTGTCTGCCATAATGTCGCAGTCCAGATCCAAAAAAAAAAAAAAAAAAAAAAAAAAAAAAAAAAAAAAAAAAATCGCTGATTGCTGCCATAACTAGCAAAAAACAAAATATTAATAAAAATGCCATAAAACAGTCCCTTATTTTGTAGACGCTGTAATTTTTGTGCAAACCAAACGCTTATTGCAATCTTTTACCAAAAATATGTAGAAGATTACGTATCGGCCTAAACTGTGGGAATTTTTTTTTATATTTTTTGGAGATATTTATTATAGCAAAAAGTCCCATCTTTACTCGCTACCAGACTCTAAAATATGGGCCAAACGTGGTATTAAGCTGATATCCGACCTCACCACCGTCACGGCTACACACATCTTCAATCACCTAGTGTCCCACAACAATGTGCCTCCCTCGCATCTATTTCGCTATATGCAGCTGTCTCATGCGTTTAAAGCCCAAATGAAGGCCAATGACACGCAAATTGTACAATCCGATCTGGAGAGGGTCACTAGATATGAATGCACCAGGAAGCCGACCTCGGTCCTCTATGCGCATCTCCTTATGGTCTCCTCTCCAGATCTGTCAAAGCTCCATCAGCGGTGGACACAGGACATCCGGGGACTGGACACGGAGAATTGGGAGGACTTCACCTTCAAAATCCTGGTCTCACTTAGAGACCGTCTCGTACAATGCAAAATACTACATCGGACGTATTTTACCCCGTATAGAATGCATAAAATGAACTTCTCCTTTTCCTCGGAGTGTTGGAGATGTACCGGGGATCCGGGCGACTTTATACACATCTTCTGGTCCTGCCCAGCAATACCAAACTACTGGTCGCAAGTACTAGAGGTAATACAGGAGGTGGTGGGAATAGATATAGCCCCAACCCCACAGATATGCCTTCTAGGCCCTAGGGAATTAGCCCCTAGGGTGGCAGAGAGAACTCTGATAGGGCTCCCGATATTTTATGCCAGGAAAATGATCACTCTCTATTGAAAAAAAAAAGTACCCCGCCGTCCATTTCGCTATGGAAAACACATGTCAATAAAGTACTACCACTCTAGAAGGAAACCTAGCAAAATAGAGGATGCCCCAAAAAATATGATAGAGTGTGGGCCAAATGGCTAGTGGTGGCCTCCACGGCAACCGCAGACTGATTGAGCAAATATATAGGGCCATCCTACGGGTGGATGTGATATTGATACATTGGGTGTTTAGTATTTTTATTTGTCTATTTTTTTAGTAATGTAACATCTATTGTAGGTTTATTGGATATCTACTACTGTCCATTGGGTCTCGACTGAAAGATCTGATCCTTAGTCCTTTCAAGTGAGCAGGAGCCTATGCCACACTAGGTTGTATGTTTTTTTTCTTGTGGACTTGCTGCAGTTGTATGCTACTAATGATGGAAGCAGCCCAATGCCGGCTGGCACGGTCTCCTGTGTGGGGCTAATCCCTCTGCTGTGGCAGGTTTACTGATGTTTGCTTGTTTGTATGTCATTATACTCCAAAAAAAAAAAAAGATTAAAAAAAAAAAAAAAATGCTCCGGGCTATAGCGGTTAATAATATTATATGTATCACATATTCCATGGACCACTTGATCTTTTTTCTGCTGTTATGCTTTACTTTTACATGTTTTTCTTTTTTTTAATGCTTCTTTTTTTACATTTATAATTGGTGTATTGGGGCTCCTTAACATAAAGAATGCCTGCGGACACAGTTATACATAGTACAGTTTTAAAAATTACCGGCAATTGTTTAGTAAATGTATTGGCCAATTAATTTCCTTCAGATTTTGTTTAAAAACTTGCAAAGGCAGTGAAAAAAAGCCTTTTATTGTATGGAGGCCATTATTATAATAGGACATCGCCAGGGCGCAGGGCAGGAATCAGTTAAGTCTGTGTTCAGTCTGTGTAGACTCCCCATGTGTCTGAGGAGAAGAAACATTCCCTTTCAGCTTCCTCCTCCTGATACAAATGACTGCGCTATATGTACGTTCACAACGCCCTCTTAAGCCACTTCTCTGTCAGAACATCCCTGCAGCTGAAAAGCAGGGCCTGACACATGAGATCCACACACAGCTCACACAACACACACACACACACAGCACACTGTCTGCCAGGTACCTCTAATCACAATACAGCAGTGCCTTCATGTTATCCAGGATCTAAGAGTTTACATTTCCAGTCAATCATGGTGCGTCTAGCACAGCTTCAATGTGGACTTGTATGCTTAACCACTTCAGGCCGGCGCTATCGTCAAAAGACGTCTACAGCACCGACCTGAGGTGCCAGGTGGACGCCTTTTGTGTGCATTACCCGCGCGCACCGCTGGGTGGCACGCAGCGGGTAAACACTGTGCCGTCGCATCGCTGGGAAGCCGATGCGTGTGCCTGGCGGCGGCGATGTCCGCGGATGCACGCGATCTGCAGTCCCAGCAGGTGACAGCAGGGACGTGGAGCTCTGTGTGTAAACACAGAGCTCCACGTGCTGTCAGGGAGAGAGGAGGCCGATCTGTGTCCCTTGTACATAGGGACACAGCGTCGGTCACCTCCCCCAGTCACCCCCCTCCCCAGACACAGTTAGAACACCCAGGATACACACTTAACCCCTTCCTCACCCCCTAGTGTTAACCCCTTCCCTGCCAGTCATATTTATACAGTAATTAGTGCATTTTTATAGCACTGATCGCTGTATAAATGTGAATGGTCCCAAAATTGTGTCAAAAGTGTCCGATATGTCCGCCGCAATATCGCAGGCCTGACAAAAAAAAAAATCTCCGCCATTACTAGTAAAAAATAAATCATAAATCTATCCCCTATTTTGTAGGCGCTATAACTTTTGCGCAAACCAATCAATAAACGCTTATTGCAATTTTTTTTAACAAAAATATGTAGAAGAATACTTATCAGCTTAACCACTTAAGGACCCCCGCACGCACATATACGGCCACAGAATGGCTCGTACAGGCACAAGGGCGTAAATTTACGTCCCCGCCTTCGTGCGGTTCGGGGGTCCCATCGGGACCCCCTCCGCGGCGTGCGGGGGTCCCCCTGCCTCTGGGAGCGATCACCGACGAGCGGGCGGATGTCCGTGATTTCCACCCCCCCCGCGATCGCTCCCAGCCAATGGGAGCGCGCTCCCATCGTGTCAGTTCCTCCTCCTGTGTTTACACAGGAAGGAGGAAATGATGTCACCTCTCATCGCAGCGCTGTTTCCTAGCGCTGCTGATGAGAGAAGACATCACAAGTAAGTGTGCACCAACACAACACTGACACACACTCACATAGGCAAATTAACCCCTTGTGATCGCCCCCCCCCCACCCCCCTGTCACAGTGTCACTGAATGCAGTGATCTAATCACTGCATTTAGTGTCAGTGTGACAGGCAGTGTAAAAAACAGTTAGTGTTAGGTTCAGGATAGCCCCCCCACCCCCCCTAATAAAGTTTTAACCCCCTGATCACCGCCCTAGTTAACCCTTTCACTCCCTATTGCCAGCGTCACTAAGCGATCATTTTTCTGATCGCTGTATTAGTGTCGCTGTTCCCGCTAGGTAGCTATTTTTTTTTATTGCGATTTTTTTTTTACTAAAGACATGTGGCTGAATTAATTTTGGCCTAAATGTTTTACTAAAATTTAGTTTATTTGATTTTTTTTATAACAAAAAGTAAAAAAATTGTGTTTTTTTTTCAAAATTGTGGCTCTATTTTAGTTTATAGCGCAAAAAATAAAAATCGCAGAGGCGATCAAATACCACCGAAAGAAAGCTCTATTTGTGGGAAGAAAAGGACGCAAATTTTGTTTGGGAGCCACGTCGCACGTCTGTTAAAGCGACACAGTGCCGAATCGCAAAAACACCTTGGGTCATTTACCAGCGTATTGGTCCGGGTCTTAAGTGGTTAAACTGAGGGAAAAATATTATTTAAAAAAAAAAAAAATTGGGATATTATTATAACAAAAAGTAAAAAATATTGTGTTTTTTTTCAAAATTTTCTGTCTTTTTCTGTTTATAGCGCAAAAAATAAAAATCGCAGAGATGATCAAATACCACCAAAAGAAAGCTCTATTTGTGGGGAAAACGTATAAAACTATAATTTGGGTACAGTGTTGTATGACCGCGCAATTGTCATTCAAAATGCGTCAGAGCTGAAAGCTGAAAATTGGTCTGGGCATGAAGGGGGTTTAAGTGCCCAGTAATGAAGTGGTTAAACTGATTATTGCCAATATTATCTTAGCGATTCAATAACATCTTGCTGTTCATAGCTAGTTTTCTCCACATTCTAGCTATTGTGTGGTGGGATGACTATTACACAACATAACTGAACCAAAACTTGTTTTCTGGGCCTTTCCCTTCAAAACATCATCATTTCTTCTAGGGAACCTCCACACAGCTTTTGAATTAACTCAGCAGGTAGGTTGTTCCAAACATCGTGGAGAACTAACCACAGATCTTCTGTGGATGTAGATTGCCTCAAATCCTTCTGTCTCTTCGTGTAATTCCAGACAGACTCAGTGATGTTAATCAGGGCTTTGTGGGGGCCAAACCACCATTTTCAGGACTCCTTGTTCTTCTTTACACTGATGATAGTTCTTAAACTGTTGGCACCTTCCGGGCCTCTTAAAGGAGTTGTACATAAAAAATGTTATGCTGAAATCACTGTTTACAGGGTATAGAGACATAATATAGAGACAGAAATCAATCATATAATGTACCTGCAGTTTCTAGTTTCGTTTTTGCATGTTGTTTCCTGCCTCTCTGCTGTACAGAGCCACAGAGCCAATACAGGGCAGTGATGGTTTGGAAAACTAAACTGATTGGTGCTGTGGGTTTTAGACACACAGTAATCACACCTCATTGATTAGTGACCACAGAGAGAAAGTTCCCAGCTCTGTGGTTATCAGGAAACAGACAACCAGGAAGTGTGGAGATCAGAAAAGAATTACAGCAACTTGAGAGGAAAAAACGAACGAGGACAAGAAAACATTAAGGTAAAGGAAGCTATTAAGATTAAAAAAAAAAATCCTTTACAAACCCTTTAAGAGGTTTATGACGCCAGTGGAGGGGCACAACTTTAAGATTACGTGACCGATGTGATTGGCTATAAGGGCGCTTATGTGGTCTGGAAACTGTGGGTTAGGTGACAGTAACTGTGGCGGGAGCGCGCATGCTCCCAGCACAGGTGTATTAGGAACAAATCACACAAATATGTGGCTCCTTGTGCTAAGGGCCAGGCTCTGAGAGGCTGTAAATTTGCATACAGCCAGGCATCAAGAGGTAATAACATTGGCTGTATGTTTGGGGTCGTTGCCCTGCTGCAGAAAAGATTTGGGGCCAATCACACGCCTCTCTGATGGTATGGAATGATGGATAAGTGTCTGCCTGTATTTCCTTTTATTCCCATTTAGATTGCAAGTGCCAACAAGCAGGGCCCTCTGATTCCTCCTCTATTAAATTGTAACTGTACTGTAAATATATATATATAATATTTGCTTACATTTCTTTAAAGGTTGAATTCCAGGAATTTAACTCCTTTGTAAAAAATGAAGGCACACTACAAGTTAAGTCCAGCGAGGTGCATGACACCGCCTGGGCTTAGCTCAGAAGCCACATTCAAATACAGAACACATTTACAAACTACAAAGGCTTGTGTGAATGAGCAGCAGAGGGGAGGAGTGGGCATAGCTGCTCTGTGTGTTTCTCTCCTCTCAGATCCCTGGAGTGTCTCTCTGGCAGAGCAATAAACCTGCCAGATGTAAATAATAGAGATAAGCTTAGGAGATGTCATGCAGCTCCTTGGACTTGACACATAGTGTGCCTTCACTTTTTGCAAAGTGGCTGAATTCCTGGAATTCAGCTTTAGCTTTGCCCTTACGTTGTCACTTCTGGATAACTGGGATAATCAAGCGAGATGCATAGAAAAGAGGTGAAAAGATTAATAGAGGCATAACACGTTTTTCTGTAGCTCAGGCTACATGCAATCACTTACCTTTCTCCAGGTTGGTGCTTTTTTCACACTTCTTGCGGTAGCCAACCTTAGGTCATCTTAGCAGATGTGACACAGAATAATAAGTAGATTTTTTTTTTTACTCATCGCAAGAAATTACATTTTTTGCCAAGAATATACATTTTTTATGAGGTATGATTTTTTTTTTATTATAAACTATAATGATAACAGAGATAGAGAAGAGCGCCTATTTGTAATCCCTGCTTAATGCACATATATTTCCAGCAGACTGATAAGAGAACAAATGCAAGGCCTTCAGTGGTGATTGGCTCTTACAATATTTATAACTGGCCAGATGCATTTTTGACCCAGCGTCATATGTGAGCAATTATAGGTCAAACTTACCAGTGTAGCTGAAATGCTAGACATTAGCCATAGAAATGTATGTAGTCTAGCATGAGTAATGTCAACACATTCCTGATTCTGGCAAATGCTTGCACGTTTGTCCAAACATATATTAAAAGCATATACTTTATGTAAAGAAAACTGGAACCCAGCAACATAATGGCCATCATATATGAAAAGAGCCTAAAAGCAGAACTAAACTCTCTCAATCACAATAACTATTTGTATTCCTTATCATGCTGGCATTAGTAAACAGATAGGAAGGTAGGAAGGTATAAAATAATTACTTGTTTCAAACTTTTTTTTTTTTTTACATTTCTTCAGTTTTTTTTCTAGATTCTAGGCAAATGATGTCATTCATCCCAGGAGTCTTCAGTAGGGGAGAGGGGTTTCCTCAGCTAAAGCACTGCTGCCTGTACGCATGAGCTAAGGGCAGATGAATTGCGGCAAATAAATGCAACATACCTTAGATTCTCCTTGAGGGAAGGGACTGATGTAAATGTACAATGCATATGTAAAGCGCTGCGTAAGGGTCCTTTCACACGTACGGACCGTTCGTCCGTTTTTTACAAGTCCGTTTACGGACTTGTAATGCATCCCTATGGGATCGCGTCTGTTAGCGGATGATGCATCCGCTAACGTCCACAAAGATCCGCGTCCGCAAAGATCCGTTTTTTCGGATGGAAGAAAACCCTTTTTTTCTTCCGTCTGAAGGATCATATGGGATGAATACGGACACACGGTCCTTATTCATCCGATTCCCCATAGGGGAGAGCGGAGGAGAGACAGGGCGGTCTCTGCACAGTGTGCGGGGACCGCCCTGTCCGCCGACAGCTCATCAGGGATTTACGGATGATCCCTGCTGAGCCGACGGACACACATGGAGCGGATCAAAAACGGTCCGCTCCGTGTGAAAGGACCTTTAATTGACTACACAAGTACCTAAATAATAATAATAACAACAACGTGAATCATCTGCCCCTAACTCAAGATGGCTGCAGCTAGAAATGCTAGGGGTTGTTTTTCAAAATGATTTCTTAACAAAACAAAACATGGGGACATGGATGGATGAGCGAGTTTGCTTTGAATATAAAAAAAATATATATTAAATAGCGTTTTCAGTTTGTGGTGGTCAGCTACTGTTTATTTCCACTTTAAAGATGGTTCCGTTATCTGCACATCCTTGAATTAACTCAGTGTCACTATGGCACCTGTTTATTTATGGTGACTTTATATGTGGGCTTCAAAAAGATTGTTATTTTATTTTATTTTTTTGTGGAAGACTGGACAAAGCTGAAATAAGTTTCATTGAATAATCATTAAAAGGAACACTAAAGGTTCGTTTTTTTATTAGATCAATTGATTGCTGTAAGCTAGAGCATTTAAATATCACTTACCTCGTTTTTCCTTTTGACCTCCAAAATACAGTAATCCATGTTTGAAAATGCCATTTCCTGTCTCTCCTCTTCTTGCTTTCCACCAGCATCTGAGCCGTTTTGCATGGTGGAAAGCAGAATGTGCTCACCCCCTCCCTATGACTACAGTCCTGTGTGAAGATGCTCTCCTATCCTTCACAGGCATGGAGGCTAAGCCTAATGGGAACTGTAGTTCCTATTAGGCCGTGATGTAGCAAGAATGAATGCGCACCGCAAACCAGGAAGTCAGTGAGACCAACGATTCAGGAGTGACAGAGGTGAATAAAACAGCTCGATTTCAACAGGTATCAAACTAGTTATAATGCAAGACATTACTTTTTACTTTATCAGCTACTGTCAGACTTTAATTTAAGAGGAAAATATTTTTGTATTTACAACCCCTTTAAGTACATAACTATTTTCTAATATTAATATTACAACAATGAAATGTTTTTCTAATTGTGGATAGATTTAGGAAGACTCAGATGTTTACTGCTGTCTGAAGTCCCATTGTGTGATATATTCTCACTTCCTGTCCCAGTGACATCACCGGAACTCAAAGCAAGTGGAAAGCTCTCTAACAGGATACAACAGCAGCAAAAATACACGTTTGGTAGAGTTGGAGAACCCTGGTATCTTCATAAGCTTTTTATTGCAGGCTGTGTCTCACAACTCTTTCCAGTATCACATAATACTTTGTCAAGAGGACAATTCTTAACTAGGCCAAAGTCACAGAAATTGCACTTTAAATTAGACCTGGCAGTAGGGGAGAGCACAGGGATAACCTCCTTAATGTCCCGTTTGTTCTTTTAAAATCAGCAACCTGGGTGTGATTCTTGAACCCCATCTCCGGGCAGTTTTCTTTCCGAAGCAGTGAGACTGTGCCCGCACTGCACAGGTTAACTGCCTGTTTTTTCTAGGGGAGGGGAGAGGAGAGGAGAAATATGCTTACCTAATCCTCCCAGCACATGACCAGTCCAGTGGGCTTGAATACTGGACTGTAAGCGAGTGCTGGTTTTCAGTGGATCAAAGGATCATAAGCCTTCTGCAAAATCTGACAAAATGCGTAGGAATGAGCCGCCATCACGCATTCCCAAACTTACGAACTGGAAGTGGGATTCCACGTTACATCAATGTTGAGGTGAGGACACTAGAACCACCACTGGTTAGTGAGGAGGCTTACCGGAGTGAGAGGACTCTAATGGGCATATGCTCAGTGAGTCAAAAAGGCTTATAATACAACCACCAAAATATGGGACCTTCACGTCTGGGTCCCAGATCAAGTTGTAAGGCAATCCAATTGGTCAAAAGATATCACCAAGAAATGGTCTTCAGAAACAGCCAACTTGTCAGACCGAATCCTCTCAGCCCTGGTTCACACTGGTGCATTTTGACATGCGATTTGGCATGTCAAATCGCATGTCAAAACGGCAGATTTTGCCGCAAATTTCCGGCAATGGCACTGTCCTAATCGGTGCAACGCTGCATCTGCGGCGCTGCACCGATTTCAAAAAGTAGCCTCTGTACTACTTTTTGGGATTTCAGCCTGCGATTTACATTGACAGATGTCTCTGAAATCGCGGCCGAAATCGGGACTGCCAGCGGGAGTGAAATCGTGCGAGTTCAGCTGAACTCGCACGGCTTCACTCCCGCAGCCCAGTGTGAACCTTGGCTCAAGTGTTCAAAATAGCATGACCAAAAAAGTAAATACTCCACATAGTGTGAATCTGTATAAAAGTTAAATTTATTAAAAGAAAGTTGGAAACATTCATTTAGAAAGTGGATCAAGCGCTTAAAATTGACGTTTGTGGGTAACACAATAACACCAGCAGGGCTCGCCCTGACGCATTATTTTCGTCTGAATTTCGGGGATTTTTGCATTCGTTTTAACAAGCGATAACGAATGTGCAGAATCCGAAATCTGACATAAAAAATGCTTTATTTTCATTTTGTTGTGACAACAGTTCGATATAGATAGAAGATTCGACATGACGGTGAAAATAGCAATCTGTGTCTATCGAACCTGCGGTTGAATGTGCCTAACCTTAACTCTATTAGTCCAAGATTAATCGACAGAGAAAAGTTTCGACATTATAGAGAAATGAAGATTTGACTGCGGCGAGCAGACATTTATGGTCAAATGCTCCGCCCATAGGCTATAGAAGAATTCTAATGTTGGTTGACTAGTAATAATAATGAATAAATATAATTATTACTAGTGTCATACATTACTAGAATTCTGCTATAGCTTGTGGGCGGAGCATTTGACCAAAAATGTACGATTGCGGCGTCGTACAGTTTAGCTGCTTCAACGAATCTTCTTAAAACATTCGACGGACACCACAAGCCTTCGATTGACAGATTCTACCTTAATTCGGATTTGGGGATGAATGCGAAAACGAATTTCAGAAGTAACTAAATAAATGTATTTTTCGGACGAAAACGAAATTCCGAAACAAAATATTTCAGTGTGCACATGTCTAATATTTTTCTTGTTCAGCTTGTAGGATTCATTTATCTATGACCTCTGTAAAAAAAAATTTTTTTTTTTTTTCTTTTTTTTTTTTAAAGTGTATTTTGTGCGTGAACTCGAGAGAGAGGAGCCGGACTGCAGGAGTTGGGAGTAGGCAGACCCTCCCCCCGGAGGCAATCGCCATCCTTCTCCATGCCCCTGGTGGCAATGGCGGGTGTGAAGGGGGGCCTCCCACTCACCCCGCCCTACCTGCTCCTCTTGGGAGCCCAACTGGGGCCCAACGGGACCCCAATGGGGCAGAGGGACTCCCCCTATGAGGGAGTGAGGGGGCCTAGCCCACCCAGCCAGCCCCGTAGGTCCTTCGCCTCTCTTTATTTTAAGAGACCGCATGGCCAAAGTGCATGTGTTTTTAAACCAATTTCGCGTGCGTGCAAGTGTGGTGGTTTTTGTGGGGGGGGGGTGGGCGTACTAAGCACAGGCGTACCTTGCATAGCACACCCACCGGGAGCCGGGCTGAGACCACCAAACTCAATTCACATGTAGCCGAGACCGGGATCCAAACCCTTGGCTGCAGAGGTGAATGGCTTGTCAGCGCAGTGCCAATCACGTTGAGCCACCACAGCTCCCGACCTCTGTAAATTTCACAAGAAATGCCCAAGCCTTTCTTTTTTGCAAATACAGCATAGTGTATATAGCCAGCTGTGGATAATGACATCAAATAGGTACTGTGCGCGTTAACCAGTTATCCCAATTAAACCTGATACCCTCCCTAGAGTTTTCTCTATGTTATTACAAAATATATTGTTACTTACCTTTAAAATAATAATCATAATTTCTAGCTAGATGAAACATTTAGAGAATCCTTGTGTTGCACATACTCCATCCTGCACTTTATCTCTGTTTTTCTGCACACACATGTACCAAATGTACTGTCCACTGGCTGGAAAAAAATCAAGATCAGTCTTTATTTAGATGTGTAACATATTTTCCCACTTGGGTATAAATGTCTGCCAGTATAGATGTGTGGCTTGTCACGTCGTTCTCACTTACCTAACTGAATGCTTCAAGCATCACATCGCTTCGTCCCACTTACATAATGTTTAACTTCTTCAAGCCCACCAAGTGCATCTGTGAAAATACTCGCAACATAAAAATACATACCAAGGAGGTGGAAAGCATATCTCTATGCATTCCTACTTCCTAATGCAGTAACTTTAATAAATAAAAAGGATCATTTAAAAGGTTGCCATGAGTATCATAATTAAAGAAAAAAACGGAACTACACTGCATTTGACCACCACAAACCAAAAACGCCATTTAATTCAATTTATAATATTTAAAGTAGACTCACCCATCCATGTTACCATGCCTAATTTTACAGAGTAATCACTTTAAAAATAAACCAAAGATCTTAAATGCATCCCCAGTGCCCAGGACATGCATGTGAATGCAGGCACCTGCTTAGTATATGTAGCACCCTCCTAGATAGGTGATTGGATTTAGAGAAGTTAAAATTAGCTGCATTTTTGATAGGTAGATTTAGTTGCCACACTATAGTCAGTGTGGCTGTATTGGTTTGATAGGTAAAAACATTTTGCTCACTGTATTCAGTGAAGCTGCATTATGCTAGTCAGGTCTGCTTAGTGTGTTCAGCTGCTGCCAGTTTGGCCTATATCTTTCTGTGTATCCAGGAAACTGGAGAAGTTTCTGGATGATAGGTGTGGAGCTTGTCAACATTAATATTGAAACAGCCTTGACATGTCCCAGAGAGACAGGCTCTGATGGGATGTTGGGGAAACGTTTATATTCTGTGAACACACTGAGCTCTGGGTCTTTTCCTAGAGTGGATTAGTCCAGCCAGGGGGGCACACTGCTTTTCCAGGTGGAAGCTGCTGTTGGTGATATTTAATGTGTGCAACCTGTGGGGCCTGACTGCTGAGACTCAGGGGCTAAAGAAAGCTGACTGAGGGGGGCTTCTACTGAAAATCTAGTCGGGTATTACAAGAAGGTTTCACTTGAAAGTTGGATGGAGTCTATCAGCTGTCCTTGGGCCTTGTGAGTAAAGATGGTGGATGACTGGGACTCTGCCACAGTCCTGGAACCGGCACAGTTGGGGGGTCGTACGAAAGTTTACGACTGGCCTTGTACAGAGGCCCAAAATACCGCCTACCACTGAGTCAATGAAAGCGAATATTAGGGCATGGGAAGCTGCCACAGCCCTGGTGTCTCCTAACTATGTGGGAGTTACACCCACGTCCCCGCTGTGGATGAATCCAAATCTCCCTCATTTTTGCTCCCTATCGGATTATCATGATTTGGGACAGTGGAGGTGCTACGGTGTTGGGAGACATCACCAGGGAGAGTGACTTCATAACTTTTGACCAATTGAAGGCAAGATGCAACTTACCCAACTCGTACTTCTTTCGTCATCTGTAGCTGCGCCACACATTTCAGGTACAGTTCTGTAGCCGAAGAGTCAAGTATCTCCCTTCAGCTCTTGAAGATCTCTTGTCTAAAGAGGAGTTGGTCAAAACATTATCAGCAACACACAAAACTCTGTTTTTTTTAAACACCTCCAGGGGTATCCAGATGCTGAGAAAAGTTGGAGAGAGAAATCGCAGATATCCAGGGGGAAGACTAGGACGATATGTGGGATCACCCTTTCAAGCACTTAGTGTCTGCCAAGGACCATCTGATCCCGTTAAAATGTTCTACATCGACTTTATTATACATCAGGCAGGTTGTCACGCATTTATCCCTCCTCTGGTGGTGAATGTTTGAGATGTTCATTCTCCCCAGCCAATGTGGAACATGTCTTTTGGAGTTGCTTGCAGATCCAGAGTTTCTGGTCTGGGATCGCCTCCTCTATCTCTGGAGGTCCTCAGTGTTCCAATCCCTACGACGCCAATGGTTTGCCTTCTTGATTTGGTAGAGGAAGTGGTTGCCTCTCTGGCACACCCCACCTTCCTAAATATAGGGTTGTTGTTTTTACGTCAGGAAGGCTATTCTACTACACTGGAAAAAGCCAGATGCTCCTACGCTGTCATATTGGAAGGGGCTGGTAAACTCTGTGATGCATCTTTATAGAGCAATGTACAGGTCAAGGGGGTGTGGGAAAAAAAATTCCATAAAGTTTGGCAGGCATGGCTTGACTCATCCTCTGTGGATTAAATGAATATGTATGGTTAGGTGAATTGGTCCCAACTTGAATGACAGAGTGGATAACCCCGGAATCCCATGGTGATTGCAGGAAAAGGTACTTACCCATCTATTCCCTCGGCTAGTGTTGAACATCCAGCCTGATGAATGACATGGTAAAACTCTGCTGAATTAATGGGTGCTATCACTTTGTATTTTCTGGAATTGGCTGTTGGTCGGAGTTTGGGGGGTAGGGAAATGTTGACCTTTGGTAGTTAACTATGATAGTTCACAGTTACTAGCCCTGTGTGGACACTGGGCAGAATGGGTATGTTGTCTGCTCAGTTCTTGGTGTTCTATGTTTGTACTGTATACATTTTTTTTTAAAGAATAAAACAAATAAAAGTATTTGCAACTGCAGAGGGCAAAGCACAGATTAACTTTAAGGTGGCCAACAGTGCTAACCACTGGTTCTTGGTTGTGCTCTATGCCACCTAGCATCCTCACTCAGCCTGGGATATCAGTTTAATACTTTATAGATCAGCAAGTCATTATAACTGGACGATACACAGGGCTAAGAATTCACCCCACCCCCAAGCAACAGCACTGGGTCCTAAAGATTGCCAACATAGGAATCCAATGCTTTATCATGGGAAGAAGAGATGTACATGTTCCTCCATACCAGGAAGTATTGGGTACTTCTCTTCTCTTCAAAGGTAAAGTAAGAATGATGAGTGGGGGGAGGTCAGCTAAGTGAACACATGGTCAAGCATTGGTTTAATTTAAATTGATGTATGCTCTGGTGCTCTTTCTACACATTGTTAAAGAGAACCGGTTACTAACCTAAACAATTGCAGTTGAAAGAACAGATCAATATTTTAAACACGAACTCGTAGCATTTTTATCCTCAACCAAGTTTTGGTTCATTTGAAATATGCTTTTAAAGCCACAATTACACGGACGTAAAAAACAAATTTACAAGATTTTTTTATTTATGGATCTGAACGCAGCTGCATAGTTTTCAAAGGAGACATTCCCACAAGTGCGTAGACATGCACTGCGTCCAGATCCGCAACACGAAATCCAAAGATCTGCATATGATGATATATGTATACATATAAACAGGGGAATTTTACGCAAGTGTTTACTGATCATTACTCAGAAACTTTTGTACTAGAACAAAAAGTGTAATAAAAATCAGTAAAATGTTTATGCCCATCTGTAGTCTAAACTTCCTAAGGAATTTGCCCACTCCAGGAAAAGTCAATTCCCCAACACAGCTCCCTTCCTTTTTGGGAGTGTCTTATCGCTGTTTGAGCTGGCCCAGCCCCTCTGCCTATCCCCTTACCTTCCTATTATATGCTTTTATGTAGCTGCCATGGGAGGAGTAAAGAGGAATGTGGTCACTTGACCATATTGGAGTGTCACTTGAGTGTGATGAGGCTGTGGCCATTACATCCAAGATGACTGTACATAAGAGGGGCTTTTTTTTGTTTTTACAGGTAAATAACATGCATAAAATAAATTCAATGCACATATAATTTTATAGGGAAATATTGTTGAAATGAATTGTGTGTAACAGCGTCTTTTTAAACATTTCATTTATTTTCTTTTTTTTAAGCGTCTAATTTTGGTAGGTTGTCCTTTTCACAGGGTTATGCAATATCATGTTCGCTGTTCCCCACGCTAGACTCTGGTCTAATTCTAAACAACGTACAATAAGTGATCTGAGGTCACAAACACAGAATAACAGCACCGAACATTCATCAAAAATGTTTATTTTTCCAAAGCAGAGAATCAAACACATAAGATATTGAAAGCAGTCCATACCCCGTCAGGACCAACATGTTTGAAAATTGTTTTTGCAACTTCTGCATTCTCATTATATTCCCCGGAGAAGAACATTTTATGTTTTGACAAGATCTCCTTGGCAGTTTTACATTTCCAAGACTAGAGAAAGGCAGACGCTGTGTAAATATATTCCTGAGATTCATTTCTTATCTGCTTTATTCTTAGCACGTTGGAGATTATCGCTGTTAATCTGTAATTTACAAACTATTTAAAGAGCACCATTCCAAGTTTATGATCGAATTTAGGTCGCAATAACATTCCATGCTGCTTTTTATAGGAGGTGTAACATGAATATACGGTGACATATAACCAGACGGGACTACACGGGTGCCAGAGACCCTGGTCTAGACTTAGTAAGGGAGTCAGTGTGTTGTTGGTTGTAATCTGTATTAAGGGTCAAAGACCTAAAAAATGTTGTCCCATTCAAGTCTTTGGGAGGCAGTAGTGCAGGGATGGGCAGCACGAGAATTTTACCATCTGGAATGTAATTAATCTTTGGACGCCCTTAGAAAAGGTAAGTGAGGACCTGTGGGAAGGAATGGCTCAGCTTGGGCTTGTTTAGGGTCTAAAGGTTTTAAATATGTAGCCCAGTCCATAGTGCTGCAAGGGCTACAGCCACCTGGACCAGGCTGTGATAGCTCTCAATTGCTTCCCACACACCTCTACCCAGCCACCCCTCAGGATAGAAGCGGTCATACAGGAAGAAGGGGGAGAGACAGAACACAGGCCACCAGAGGATAGCTCTGCCCACCACCAAGGATACAGAGGACAATGTGATTGTAGGGGAGAGGAAGAGTCCATCTATGAAGAGGGTAAAAACTACTGGAGGCCTCTTGGAATTGTAGGGTTGACAGCTTCTATGAAGTGGAGAACTGTATGGCACTACAAGTCCCAGGAGGATGGTGTGCACAGAGAGGAAGAAAAGGTAGGAGTAGCCAGGGCTCGAGGCATAGGAAATGAAAGGTGACTATAATAGGGTGCCGCTAAATTGTAGATGCTGCTATTGTGTAAGTTCAATGTAGTGTCAAAGTGAGACTGTGCTGCCGCATTCGCATGGAGGCCGAAGCTGTCAGATCTACTGGGCTGGAAAAAAAGGGGCATCAATGGTTTTGTAAGAGATCACCTCTACAGAGTTACCACAAACAACTCAGGTCACAGTCGTCAGAAAGCAGGAGGTGGCTTCAAAACAAGGCTGCATAGTAGTAAAGAGCCACTGGTCACAATCCTATTACCCTCTTTTCAAAGAGACAGTGGCACTCTTACTCGGGACTTATGCCGCGTACACACCATCGGAATTTCCAATGGAAAAAGTCCGACTGACTTTTTCCATCGGATATTCCTATCGTGTGTATCCCCATCTGAGTTTTTTCCATCGGAAATTCCGATGAATTCCATCGGAATTTAGATATAGAAAATGTTCTATTCTTCTCCGATGTGATTTGGCTGGGCAAAAGCCTGATTGTGTGTGCATGGAATTAGTCTGTGGGTGAATGCCCTTTAAAGAGGGATACAAATATACCAGAGCGATCCAACACAGAAGCCTTGGCCCCAACATTTTTTACCACACTGACCAGTGGGGGGAGTTTTGGAGAGACTCAAGGACCCTTTAGTTTCTAGTACAACATTTAGATAAGACACCCCGATCTAGGATACAGTTACAGAAATACTTGGTCCTTTATCCGTTTGTTACAATTTACAGACTTCTTCTACAAGGGGGACATTTATAAAATAAATTAGTGAAGCAATTAGTGGCAAATTAGGCTGCATCTCCTTCAGCAAAGTCTCTGCGACAGGTTTACAGACCTGTGCATCTATATTCCTGGGTGGCCAATAGGGACAATTTTCAGAGTTTAAATACAGATTTATTATTGAATATAAGACAGAGTTCCAGGTCAATCTGGTACAGAACTGGGGTGGTCAGGTTTCATCCAGCCACAAGTGCTACCCTAGAGCTGCCAAGGGAGGGATTTATGACTCGGACTGTAACCTTTTAATAAATATGTCTCATGATGGTCTCACTTTTCCTGATAAATTTCCCTCCACAAGGTGTATTCCACATAGCCAATGACATGTGTTGTCCCCTTCTGCTCATGTTGTAATGCATGAGCTCTACACTGTGAGCTGCATGACGAAGAAGATCCAAGAAGGCCGTCATTGACAGCCTGGGCTCAAATGAAGTGGTTAAATATCACTGGCTCGTCAAACTTAAAGCGGAGGTTCACCCTAAATATAAGATCTCTCATGTGATCCAGCATACTGGCGTCAGCGCCAGTATGCTGGGTTTTTTTTTTTTTTTATCGCACACTTACTGTATTATAGTGGAATTCCTTTTTTGTCCCCCGCGGTGGACGGCTGTAGTATTGCTCGTCACATCTTCCTAAAATACCCGATATGGACTCGGGTAATCTCAGCGAAAATGCGGCGCCTGCGCACAGACCTAGGAGCTGACTGCGCAGGCTCCGTATTTCTCCGAGTCCTATTTCGGAGGGCGTGACGCGCCATAGCCGTAGGACTCGGAGAAATACGGCGCCTGCGCAGTCAGCTCCTAGGTCTGTGCGCAGGCGCCGCATTTTCGCCGAGATTACCCGAGTCCATATCGGGTATTTTAGGAAGATGTGACGCGCTATACTGGCGCCGTCCACCACGGGGGACAAAAAAGGAATTCCACTATAATACAGTAAGTGTGCGATTAAAAAAAAAAACCCAGCATACTGGCGCTGACGCCAGTATGCTGGATCGCATGGGAGATCTTATATTTAGGGTGAAATACCGCTTTAATAATGGGTAGTACATGACACAGCAGGCAGAGCAGCAGAATAGAGAAGATAGGTAGTGATATTATGTCCCCATTTCAAGTGGAACTAAAGTCTCCATACTTACCTGGCTAACGCTCCAACACCGGCATCTTCAGGTCTTTTCATTGGGTGGCAAAGGATGACATCACTCCGGAGCTTGGAGACCCGCCCAGAACATTAATCTGAGCTGCACAAGCACAGTTCGGTTTAAAGTGCTGGAAAAGATGTCGAGCATGTATACGGGTGCTTATGATGGTGCTTTTGAATGACTTTGTACCAAATCTGTGTTTTGTGCCCAACTCATGTTTTTCAAAAGTTGTGAGTCATGCTTAGCTAGCAGGCTGCCACAGGGATAGTAAGGGGTTGACATAAGCTCTGTGTTTATAGGCTGTGTTTTCCCAGTCTTTCTTGGCTCTGCCCTCTACCCTGTGTTGCTATAAAAGAGATGAGGGGCTCTGCTCTGAGAGTTCCTGAGCACCTGGGAAACAGATTAAGCTGGGCTATGGGCAGATGTAGCCGTCACCCTCTGAGGACAGCAACCCTTTTGTGGGAATGCAAGCAGGGTCCCACCAAAGATCAAGTGACTTGTCTGAGCAAATGGGCATTATCATATGGAGCAGTATGAGCATGCATCCTGGGGTAGGAAGGAAAGGTTTATGCTGCAAGATATCTGTGAGAGCTTGTATTGAATTGTCTGTATCTGCAAGAGTTCTTCAGTAAAAGTTTGTTAACCGTTTCAGTGCCTGGTCTAAAGTATCTTGAGCAAGGGCTTTTACCCAAGGGAATGAAGAGGAGATGTAAGAAGGCCACCCTGCAAAGGTTAAACATAGGGCTGTCTTAATGAATGGGCAGACCTGAGCACTGCCCAGGGGCCCAAAGATCAGGGCCAGAACAGCCGGGGGGGGGGGGGCTCACCAACAAATTGGCCACTTCTGCCCCTCTTCGACAGGAGTAACTGCAGTGTCACTCCTGTTAAAAGAAGCAGTGGTTAGCTTCTGCAGGAGAGGGGAATTGGCTTTCTCCTCCCACCTGCAGGGAGCAGAAGAGAGCCGGAACTCAGATTGAGAGCTCACCTCAATCTCAGCATGGCAGAGGAAAAAGGAGCTGCCTTCATTGCAGGTGCAAACAGCATTTGTGATCTGTGAATACAGGGGGGGGGGGGGGGGGGGGACTACAACTCTGATGTACGGGAAAACAGTGATGGGGAACCTGATGTATGGGGACAAGGGGGCACTGTGATGAGGACACCTGATGTATGGGGGCACTCTGATGGGGACACCTAATGTAAGAGGAAATGGGTGTGGACACCTGCTGTGTATGGGCACTGTGATGGGGACACCTGATGTAAAGAAACACCATGATTGGGGAAACTGATGTATGGGGGCACCTGATGTACAGTATGGGGATACTGTAATAGAAATACCTATTGTATATGGGAACTATGATAGGGGAACCCAATATATGATATATGGCTCACAGTGATGTGGACACCTGGTAAAGGCTGGTAGAGGCCCCAGAGCATTACTTGATGCTGTCAAGATGGCACTAGTAAACATGCAGGAAAGTTGGCAGGATATGTGGCTATTTTGGAATTTCCACAGCTAACCAGCACAGTGGTACAGAATGTTATAGCAACCAGCCAGCAGGAGGTCAGTACCTGACATGGGAGATGGTCACCTTGGTAGTGAGGGGGTTGGTGAGCTTTGTCCCCTCCCTAGCAATCTGTGCCTCATTCAATGAACTGACATAGCATCATGAGGGTCCTAGCCTGAGAGACAGTAAGGCTGGAATAAAAAAAATAATAAAAAAAAAAAAAATGTAGAAGTGATCTCGCGCTAAAGAAAATACACTAAAACAATACCTAATAAAAGGCATACAAAACACGTGCAATAAATAAGTGAGTACAATCAAATGGATGATCAGCAATCAATAAGTCCATCAGAAATGGTGTAATGACTAGTGAATGGATAGTCCTAGGAAGTCACTATATAATTAGTCCCAGATCGGAGAATGGTCCTCCTATGGGGCGGGTGACAGTCTAAATAGATAAAATCATTCCCTTGGGGGATCTCCCTTGGGGCCTTCCACAATCAGGGTAATGAATCCAAAGATAAATCCACAATCAGTCTTCCAGAACTCTCACCTCTACTGTAATAGTAGTTCACATAGATTAAGCATTCATAGGTATCAAATAGTATTTTCTCCCATTTCTCTCCTATATCCTCTCCAAAATGTAACTGTAATGGCTGCTGGCTTCTGCTACTCCCACGGGTCTCCAATGCCTCCGCTAGCCTGTTTTGAAAATCTCCAAGAGGGAGCACAAAAATGGGGAGGAGAAGAAAAAACAGGCCTCCAATAGTGTAGTAAGTTAGTGGACAAGTGTTTTATTAACCACTTGCTTACTGGGCACACAAACCACCTTTGTGCCCAGGCGAAATTTCAGCTTCCGGCACTGCGTCGCTTTAACTGACATTTGCACGGTCGTGCGACGTGGCTCCCAAACAAAATTGACGTCCTTTTTTCCCCACAAATAGAGCTTTATTTTGGTGGTATTTGATCACCTCTGCGATTTAAATTGGTTGCGCTATAAACAAAAAAAGAGCATTAAAAAAAAAAATTCTCGGTTAAGGCCAATACGTATTTTTCAACCTATTTCTGTAAAAAAAAAAAAAAAAAAAAAAAAATCGCAATAAGCGACTGGTTTGCGCTAAAGTTATGGCGCCTACAAAAATGGGGAACAGAATTATGTTTTTTTTTTTTTTTTTACTAGTAATGGCGGCGATCTGCGATTTTTATCAGGACTGCGATATTGCCGCGGACATATCGGACACTTTTGACACAAATTTGGGACCATTCACATTTATACAGCGATCAGTGCTATAAAAATGCACTAATTACTGTATAAATGTGACTGGCAGGGAAGGGGTTAACACTATGGGGGTGAGGAAGGGGTTAAATGTGTATCCTGGGTGTGTTCTAACTGTGTGGGGGGAGGGGGGTGACTGGGGGAGGTGAACGATGCTGTTACCCTATGTACAAGGGACACAGATCGGCCTCCTCTCTTCTGACAGCACGTGGGGCTCTGTGTTTACACACAGAGCTCCACGTCCCTGCTGTCACCTGCTTGTGTTCCCGCCGATCGCACGTACCCGACGGACATCGTGGCCGCCAGGTACACGCATCGGCTCAGCTCAGCGATGCGCCGGGACAGTGTTTACCCGCCGCACGCCACCCAGTGGCACGCGCGGGTAATGCACTTTAAATGACGTCCACTTGAGAGCCGCGCTGTGGATGTCTTTTGTCTATAGCGCGGGTCTCAAGTGGTTAAACGCTATTAAAAGTAAACTCTTACATGGGGAAATATCGGTGTAAGCAAAAAATGATAATGATAATAGAGGATCGCAGCATTCTGAGCGCTGTCTTACTTCACCTCCGGTCGCGATCTGCTATTATCATTATTATTTTTTGCTTGCACCAATATTTCCCCATGTAATAGCTTTTATTAGGTATTGTTTTAGTGTATTTTCTTTAGCGCAAGATCACTTTTTTACTGCATTTGTGTATGGTGAACACTGACAGATTTTGCAGCTTCTGAACCCTTTTTTTTTTTATTTATTTTTTTTACACACTTTTAGGTTATTCACATTCACTATCTACATATTAGCAGCGCGAAAGATTCTCACTTATTTTAGTAAGTGCTTTTGCATTTTGCAGATTCGCATTGCACAACGCATTTCATAGGAAACCATGTTAAATGGACTGTATTGCAAATCTGCATAGGTGCGAATCCAGCCTAAAGAAGTGGATCCAAGTCAAGTGTAATGCTCTCTAGCAACAGAGTTCTGTGTGAAGAGTCTGGCGGGAACTCTCATTGTCACTGGGAGTGAGGCGACATGCTATGGCTGTGCTGGTGAGCGGGACTCAGGCTCCGCAGAGTCCCCTCAGAACTGCTGAATTTGTGAGAGGAAGTGTACAGTGACAGAGGAGAAGTGCCTTGTCCGACTCCAAAATAGCCCGACTTTGGAGTGCAACTTTGAATGGGTAAGACTTGGATGCGACTTGTTTTGCCTTTGCGAAGTTGGACCCACTGTTGCATGCAATACATTTAGGTATGACTTTCATGCAACTCTTATGCCTCATACACATAATCACTTTTTGTGATGAAAAAAAATGTAATTTTTCTTCATGAAAAAAACAACATTTTTCAAACTTAATTTTCAAAAATGACATTGCCTACACACCATCATTTTTGGAAAATGATGAAAAAAACTACGGCACTCTAAAGGGGAAGTTCTATTTGCCTTGAGGCTGCTTTTAGCTGGTTACTTGTTAGTAAAAGACGATTCCTGCTTTTTTGTCTGTTACAGCGTGATGAATGTGCTTTTTTTACGTCATTTTGCCAAGACACAATCATTTTTTATGACACAAAAAATGCAATTTTTAAAAATGACATAAAAAAATTTGAGCATGTTCGAATTTTTTTTGGTTGTTTTTCAGAAGACATAAAATGACGTTTTGCCCACACACGATCATTTTAAATGACATTTTTAAAAATGTCATTTTTTTTCATCACAAAAAGTGATCGTGTGTACGCGGCATTAGGGTTAACATTGAGGTCTATGGCCCTCAGCTTGCATGAAAGCCAGACCAAAGTAGCGCATGAACTACTTTAAAATTGCTGCGACTTTAAGTCCCACAAATATGAATGGTTATCATTGGAAAACATGGGGTACGGCTTGTCATGTGACTTTGACGTCTAAAATCACACGACAAGTCGCACAAGTGTGAACGGGGTGCAAGTGTTTGAGTCTAGCAAGTGGAACTGTGTAAAGGCAAATGGCTAGCTTCTGAGTTGGGGTGCAGCCTTAATGCTGATCTTTGCATGACCACAACTCTCCTGCTGTGTTCACAGGGCATTAGCAAGAGCGTTTGAGAGGGTTCTCGTATTGGCCCCACCTCGCTGACAAACCATCGTAGAAGAGACATTGCAATAAAAGTGTCTTTTTACAGTGGGACTTTAGTTCCGCTTTAACATTGGAAGCATGAAGTGGTGAGATGAGGAGGGGAGGGTGCAACATAGGTATATATGTGGGTCATGGTGTGGCCCCTAAAGGGACTCTGTCATTTTTTCCCTGAATAGGCAAAGTGACGGAGCCACTTTAAGTGCTTTAGTTAGTGCAATCAATAAATCCTGCACACTTAACAGGGCAATGTGCGTTCACTTTGCATTTCATCCCGATGACAACACTCGGAAACGGTAAGAAAATTCTCGCCAGAACCAGCCTAATTGTTTCTTCTCGAGCGGTACTAAGGTCACAGCTATCCATGGGAATTTCCCCCCCGATTTACTTTAGAACGCCAACCTGTAAATAAACGACGTTATCTCCAGAAATAGATATTTCTTCAGCCTGCCGCCGAATGATTCAAGTATATTGTTTTGTAGAGAGAAACTTGACATTTTCCATTGTGGTCACCAGAGCTATATTAAGTCTGACAAGCCTAGAGTGTGTTCTAGTTACTGTGAATATGGATTAAATCCATGGGGCACTGGCGTTGGAGAAGGCCTGGATAAAGCAATCCTTGCATAGTCTTGAAATGAGCAGTAATCTGATGCCTGCAAAAAAAAAAAAAAAAGAAATGGCCTGCAAAGCAAAGGCCCAAGTGCAGCAGTAACAGAAAGCCAAGTGTGGGTGGTAAATGGGATAGTAATGACATAAGTACTGATGTGGTAGGAAACTTGTTGTTATCATTAGAAAAGAATATCATTAAGGCATCTGCAGCCCTTCCATGTGTTACCTCATCAGACCTCTGGCTCGCTGTAAATTAAAGAGCGTTTCCAGGTATGAGGAGATGTAATAAATAGAACTGCTGCCATCCATGCATTGTGTGTCTGTGGGAACACGCACTTCCTGCAATTAGCCATCATTTCACTTTTAAATATTATCAGTGGGAGACTGATAGGCCGCATTAAACTCTGTCCTCTTCATTTTACTGTGCGATTTATATTTTCATAGGCAGAAAGGAAATCATTACTATTGCTCCAGATTACAGGTCACCAGCCAGTGGCTCAGGAGGTTCATGCGGCTCTCAGCTCCTCTTCGGTTATCACACAGCACATTTTTAGTGGTTCAATCCTTCTACTAAAATCCCGAGTTGTAAATCTGGATGACGTTTGCTGTGATAAAGCATTATGAACATAATTTAAAAAAAATGTTAATAACATACTGGTTTTTACCCTTTTTTTATTTTTTTCGCTTCGGCCGATTTAACCCTGTCTTCGACCACTATCTTTGGTTTAAACCCCCCCTCTAGCAGCCAAATAGGATGGATGGTGTCAGTAGAGCAGTGGGCGGTGTTAGAAGGGCAGTGGACCATGTCAGTAGTTGTTTTATTTTTTATTTTAACAAATTTATTTATTTTTACCAGTCTTGTTGGGGGACTTTGGTGAAATATCAGGGGACTAAACAGACCCCTGATAGCTCACTTTTGAAAAAATAGAAAGGGACCGAGTGTGAATTCTCCAGTTCCTTTCTCTGAGGCATAATAAACATAGTACATTGGAACAAATATACTCTGTGTACCAAACTTTTCCTGATTCCCTCAATCTCTGTGACTGGTCCCCTGCCGCTTCTGTGAAAGTCGTAACAGGTTGTAGTAGCACTCCATCATCCTCATTGTACCATACAGGGTTAATGTTCCTGTATGGCAGTGTTTCTCAACTCCAGTCCTCAAGGCCCCCCAACAGGTCATGTTTTCAGGATTTCCATTATTTTGCACAGGTGATTTGATCAGTTTCACTGCCTTAGTAATTCCCACAGCCTTTTCATCTGAGGGAAATCCTGAAAACATGACCTGTTGGGGGGGCTTGAGGACTGGAGTTGAGAAACACTGCTGTATGGTATGCAATGATGCTGAGGCTTTGGGTTGAGGAGGAGAGCAGTGCGGCTGGCTGGAATATGGAAACATAGAAGTAAAAGCAGCAATTTCCCCCCAGCAGTGCAAGGGTGGACTTTTCCCTTTCCTGGAGGTGGGCTGTATTCTGTATGTCTCGTTATACTCATGACAAAGTCAGGGATATACTGGGACTTTTCAGGTTCTACATAGAATGTATTCCACAGTATTAAAAATAATAATTGTTATTAAGATATGTGTGTGTGGAATGCATCCATGCTTCCGGGTGCATGCCCATTCAGCTCCACTGGCATGTTATTCTGCCTTGGCTCAAGTCCCAGCCAGCCGTCTGCCTATCGCCTCGCCTTCCCTGGCAAAATGATCTTCCTCCGCTCCCCACCCAGTAGTAGCCGGGGCCCGAAGAGCGAGACTTGCTGTGAGGCGGGCGGCAGTGGAGACGGGCAGAGAGCCACCGATTTCCACCATTACTAGTAAAAATATAATATATATATATATATATATATATATATATATGTGTCCCCGGATTTAATTGAAAAAATCTGGTCACCTTGGTATACATGCCTGTACTCCAGGGATGGTTGCATGGCATTTCTCAGGGCTTTTAACCAAAGATCCCAACTGTCCCTGATTTTGAGGAATTGTCCCCGATTTGGAGCAATGTCCCTCTTTTCGGTCTGATCTATAAAGTTGTACATAAAATGCACTTTTCATCTTTCAAAAAGTGTTTTCCAGTGCCAAGCCTTTCATCCTTATTCTAAATTGCTGCATTTGTACATTTTAACCACTTGTCATCTGCCCACCGTCAAATGGCGGCGGGCAGACGACTCCATTGTTCTGACATCACGTCATATGACGTGATGTCCCTTTAAAGCCGCGGGGATCCCGTGCGAGTGCCCGGCGGCAACGATCGCCGCCGGGCACACGCGATTGCTCAGTAACTGAGCTGGGACGTGCAGCTCTGTATGTAAACACAGAGCTGCACGTCCCTGTCAGGGAGAGAGGAGAGCGGTTGTGTCCCTTGTACATAGGGACACAATCGGTCACCTCCCCCAGTCACCCCCCCTCCCCCTACAGTTAGAACACTGGCTAGGACATACATTTAACCCCTTCCCCGCCCCCCAGTGGTTAACCCCTTCACTGCCAGTCACATTTATACAGTAATCAATGCATATTTATAGCATTTTTCACTGTATAAATGTAAATGGTCCCAAAAATGTCAGAAAAGTGTCCGAAATGTCCGCCATAACGTCGCAGTCCCAATAAAAAAAAAATCGCAGATCGCCGCCATTAATAGTAAAAAAAAAAAAAAAAAAAAAAATTCCATAAACTATCCCCTATTTTGTAAACGCTATAAATTTTGCGCAAAACAATCGATAAACGCTTATTGCATTTTTATTTTACCAAAAATATGTAGAAGAATACGTATCAGCCTAAACTGAGGGAAAAAATATTTTTTTTATATATTTTTTGGGGTTATTTATTATAGCAAAAAGGAAAAAATATTGAATTTTTTAAAAAATTGACGCTCTATTTTTGTTTATAGCGCAAAAAATAAAAACCGCAGAGGTGATCAAATACCACCAAAAGAAAGCTCTATTTGTGGGGAAAAAAGGACGCCAATTTTGTTTGGGAGCCACGTCGCACGACCGCGCAATTGTCAGTTAAAGCGACGCAGTGCCGGAAGCTTATATTTTGTCTGGGCAGGAAGGGGGTGTAGGTGCACAGTAGGTAAGTGGTTAAAAAGACAATATAAAGAAATGGTAGTGGTTAAAAAAAAAAAAAAATTACCTTTTTTGGGGTGGGGGGGTTAATGCTCTTTTAAGGGGGTGTGTCAAGGGGCGTTCCTATGCCTACATACGCTTGCTAGTAGGCATACCCAATTCCCATTTCAAAATGTTGGGAGGTATGTTTTAATCCTTTGCAGCTACTTCCTGTATACACGCCATCCGACCATCACTGGAGTCCATGTGTGTATACAGGAAGTAGCTGCAAAGGGTTAAGCCCTGAGAAATGCCATCCAACCATCACTGGAGTCCATGCATTTCTCAGGGCTTAACCCTTTGCAGCTACTTCCTGTATACACACACATGTACTCCAGCGATGGTGGCATGGCATTTCTTAGGGCTTTTGATCCTTTGCAGGTATCTCCTGTATACATACCTCCCAACTTTCTGAGATGGGAATGAGGGGCACCCATTAGCAAAAGTATGCAGGCATAGGACACACAACCTGTCACGCCCTATAAAAGGAGGAGAATCGTACTAAAGAAAACGATTGGCTAAACCAACAATTGTTTTTTTACCACTACCATTTCTTTATATTGGCTTTTGAAATGTACAAATGTAGCAATGTAGATATTACATTTGAAAAGTTTAACACTCTGAAACACTTTTTGATAGATAAATAATGCATTTTATATTCAACTATATGGAACAGACCAAA
The DNA here is from genome assembly GCA_029574335.1 of Rana kukunoris. NCBI lineage: Eukaryota > Metazoa > Chordata > Amphibia > Anura > Ranidae > Rana > Rana kukunoris. The sequence goes on along the minus strand of CM056052.1, from coordinate 101,665,996 downwards.
ATGAGGGACAAATGAGGAGTAAAGAGGGACAGCAGGACTTTGTTCAGAATGAGGGATAGTCCCCTCGAAATCAGGGACAGTTGGGAGCTATGTGTATGTACTCTAGCAGCTACAGTGCCTTGAACTTTGCGACCTTTTGCCACATTTCAGGCTTCAGAACAAAGATATAAAACTGTAATTTTTTGTGAAGAAACAACAAGTGGGACACAATCATGAAGTGGAACAAAATGTATTGGATATTTTAAACTTTTTTAACAAATAAAAAACTGAAAAATTGGGCGTGCAAAATTATTCAGCCCCTTTACTTTCAGTGCAGCAAACTCTCTCCAGAAGTTCAGTGAGGATCTCTGAATGATCCAATGTTGACCTAAATGACTAATGATGATAAATAGAATCCACCTGTGTGTAACCAAGTCTCCATATAAATGCACCTGCACTGTGATAGTCTCAGAGGTCCGTTTAAAGCACAGAGAGCATCATGAAGAACAAGGAACACACCAGGCAGGTCCGAGATACTGTTGTGGAGAAGTTTAAAGCCGGATTTGGATACAAAAAGATTTCCCAAGCTTTAAACGTCCCAAGGAGCACTGTGCAAGCGATAATATTGAAATTTAAGGAGTATCAGACCACTGCAAATTTATGAAGACCTGGCCATCCCTCTAAACTTTCAGCTCATACAAGGAGAAGACTGATCAGAGATGCAGCCAAGAGGCCCATGATGACTCTGGATGAGCTGCAGAGATCTACAGCTGAGGTGGGAGACTCTGTCCATAGGACAACAATCAGTCGTATACTGCACAAATCTGGCCTTTATGGAAGAGTGGCAAGAAGAAAGCCATTTCTTAAAGATATCCATAAAAAGTGTTGTTTAAAGTTTGCCACAAGCCACCTGGGAGACACACCAAACATGTGGAAGAAGGTGCTCTGGTCAGATGAAACCAATATCAAACTTTTTGCAACAATGCAAAACGTTATGTTTGGCATAAAAGCAACACAGCTCATCACCCTGAACACACCATCCCCACTGTCAAACATGGTGGTGGCAGCATCATGGTTTGGGCCTGCTTTTCTTCAGCAGGGACAGGGAAGATGGTTAAAATTGATGGGAAGATGGATGGAGCCAAATACAGGACCATTCTGGAAGAAAACCTGATGGAGTCTGCAAAAGACCTGAGACTGGGACAGAGATTTGTCTTCCAACAAGACAACGATCCAAAACAAAACAAAATCTACAATGGAATGGTTCACAAATAAACATATCCAGGTGTTAGAATGGCCAAGTCAAAGTCCAGACCTGAATCCAATCGAGAATCTGTGGGAAGAACTGAAAACTGCTGTTCACAAATGCTCTCCATCCAACCTCACTGAGCTCGAGCTGTTTTGCAAGGAGGAATGGACAAAAATGTCAGTCTCTCGATGTGCAAAACTGATAGAGACATACCCCAAGCGACTTACAGCTGTAATCGCAGCAACAGGTGGCGCTACAGAGTATTAACTTAAGGGGGCTGAATAATTTTGCACGCCCAATTTTTCTGTTTTTTATTTGTTAAAGTTTGAAATATCCAAAAAAAATTGTTTCACTTCATGATTGTGTCCCACTTGTTGTTGATTCTTTACAAAAAAAAAAAAAAAAAACAGTTTTATATCTTTATGTTTGAAGCCTGAAATGTGGCAAAAGATCGCAAAGTTCAAGGGGGCCGAATACTTTCGCAAAGCACTGTAGCTATTGGGGCACATGTGCAGACGCGATCCTGAGCTGGGCTGTGTGTGTCCTAATAGACACACAGGAGTGGCTTGGCCCTGCCCCCCACTCCCTCCTCACTCGATTAGACTAATGCCGCGTACACACGATCATTTTTTGTGATGAAAAAAAAAGAAGTTTTCTGTGAAGTAAAAAACGACATTTTTGAAACGTCACTTTTCAAAGACGATGTTGCATACACACCATCGTTTTTTTCACAAAAAGCGAGGTTACGTTCACCACACTTTTCCATTGAAGCTTGCTTCATAACTAGCTTCTGGGCATGCGCGGGTTAAAAAACGTCGTTTTAAACGACGTTTTTGCTACACACGGTGACTTTTTGTGAAACAAAAAACGACGTTTTGAAAAACGACACAAAAAATTCAAGCATGTTGGAATTTTTTTTTGGTCGTTTTTTTTAAGACAAAAAACGACGTTTTGCCCACACACGATCAATTTAAATGACGTTTTAAAAAACAACGTTTTTTTTCATCGCAAAAAACGACCGTGTGTACGCGGCATGACACTTAGTAGAGCCAGTGAATTCAGGAAGAGAGGCGAGTGGGGCTGCTGGCGGGGATAGCACTGGATTGAGAGTGGTGTCAGGTAAGTGTTTAAAAGGGGTTGTAAAGGTTTGTTTTTTATTTTCCAAATAGGTTTCTTGAAACTAGTGCATTGTTGGCTCACTTACCTTTTCCTTCGATTTCCCTTCTAAATGTTTGTTTTCTTTGTCTGAATTTCTCACTTCCTTTTCCTCCTCAGTAAGCTGTTCTGGCTGACTATCCCCCATGGATGATGGGAGCAAGCTTACTGAGGAGGAACAGGAAGTAAGACATTCAGACAAAGAAAAAAAAAACATTTAGAAGGGAAATCGAAGGAAAAGGTTAAGTGAACCAACAATGCACTAGCTTAACGGAACCCATTTAGAAAATAAAAAACAACCCCTTTAAGGAGAGGGGGTAAGGCACAGACAGTGAAAGGTTATTTTAACCTAATGCATAAAAGGTAAATAAACAAAAACTAAATGGAAATACATTAAAACACAACTAAATGCATGATGTGGGACAAGCATCAACCCATGTCATAACACACGTATGCCTCAGAACGCCGCTCTATTCACACAATGTGCGTTATGATGCATCTTGACATTCAATATATTATGTATTGCAATGTACACTGAAAATGCATGACAACGCACCTTAACGTGGGGACAAGTGTGTTGATGCATTTCCATTGATTTCAATGGAAACTGCCTCAGGAGAGGACACATAGGTGTGAATCCATGCATAGTAAATCTGAATCACAGTCAAAGCAAGGTCTGTCACAGAATTTCCAGTGATTTTTGTGTGTATCACTGAATGAATGGTTTCGTTTTTGTAGCATTTGAAGGTAGTTAGTATTATTATTTCTGTGCATGTTATCCTCCGATGCAGCTGAAAGGGATCAGGTACACCAGCGATGTGTAACTTCATAGTAATGTAGCAGAAACTTTGTATTCAGCTACAAATCACTAGAAAAAAGAACTAGAGAGATTTGTAGCTGCTGCAAAATTGCTAGCGTTCCATGACCAATAAACTGAACCGGCTTACCATTTTAAACTTGTAGAGCTCACAATATTACATTTATTAGCTACAAAAATTCCTATTCTGATGTCATGTTACTTTTTTATTGGGGTCTATGGTGAGGGTTTTTTTTGGCATTCCCATTGGGGAGGTTTCCTCTCATTTTCTCTTCCAAGTGACAAGGAGTCAGAAAGGATAGAAAGCGATAGGAGCTTGTATGCATTTTAAAGGATAAGTGCACCTTCGGGAATACGCTCCACATATTTTTTGGGCTCCATTCACACCTATGCCTTTTTTCACACTTTTTGCAGAAACGCAGGACATGTTTTTAACATGGGTTCCTATGGAACACTTTCACATCAATGCATTTTTGTGCCTTTGCATTTTTATAAAGGGTCAGGGACTTTTTTGAGGGGGAAACGCTGCTTTGTTGGTTCAAGACTTCCATGGAGATGCTGCAGAAAAGCATGTAATGCGTTTTTAGCACATTTTTTCAATGCAGCCTACCAGCGCCCATCAAATGCAGCCTACCAGTGCCCATTAATGCAGCCTCAGCAGCACTCAGCAAACGCCACCTCACCAGCGCCCATCAAATGCAGCCTACCAGTGCCCATTAATGCAGCCTCACCAGCGCCCAAACGCCCAAACGCCGCCTCACCAGCGGCCATCAAACGCACCTCACCAGCGGCCATCAAATGCCACCTCACCAGCGCCCATCAAACGCCACCTCCCCAGCGCCCATCAAAGAATGTTTGCTTGCTTTTATTCATTCGGGAGTCGGGACGCAGACACGGTCCTCCGCCACTGCGCCTCTGACACTATGCACCAAAACAGAGCGGCAGCTGCCTACTGATGCTGAGACTTAGGCTGCATTCACACCTAGGAGTAGGCGGTATGCGCGTATTGCAGCAACATGGATTCAGCGTTTTGTCCCCGTGATTTGCAGTGACAAGTCGCTCCTTGTTTTTCGCTGGATGGGTGATTTTAGCATTGTTGGCTATGCCCGAACGCCTAATACGCCTGACAAAAAGGGTCCGGGACTTGTTTTGAGCTTCAGGCGTACGGCGTTTCGGCGTGAACCATCTCCATAGCCGACAATGTTAATTCGCCCCTCCAGCTGCTACAGCGTCGGCTATGGAGATGGTTCACGCCGAAACGCCGTACGCCTGAAGCTCAAAACAAGTCCCGGACCCTTTTTGTCAGGCGTATTAGGCGTTCGGGCATAGCCAACAATGCTAGGTGTGAATGCAGCCTTAGTTGCTTGTTGAAGAGAGTAAAAACACCAGTGGCTGGGAGCCCTAGGCGGCTGCCTAGTTTGCCTAGTGGTAGCACAGGCCCTGTTAGACCCTCCAAGTTCAATCAGTGTTAGTTCTTCTCAGGGCTCGTCTTCTTACATTTCAAAAGATTTAAAAAACATCCTCAGTACTCCAATTATATGAAGTAAAATTGTCTCGGATTCAACAGCTGTGTCTTATTGAAAATTTAAAGTGATGTTAAAGCGGAGATCCACCCAAAAGGTTTTTTTTGGGGGGGGGGGGGGTACCTAGTTTTGCCTAGGTGATCCAAGCGGAAGTTCTCCTCTCCCCCTCCTTCCCTGCAGTCTTTTGTGACTGCCAGACCATTCTGGAGGCGCACTGCGAGTCGCGCATGCGCGAGATCACTGCGACTGTGATATCTCTGGGTTACTATTGGACAGTTCCCCACTACTTCCTGTCTGGTAAGCAGTTGCCTGTCAGAAGGACAGGAAGTGAGAGAAAATCCCTCTAATGGAGCCTCAGAGAGCACATCCCCATACTATCTAAAGCTAACAAAATAAAAGTTTTGGCTGGACATACACTTTAACTTTCCACTGTAACACTAATGTAATGCACAATACAGTTGTTACCAAGTGTTGTGGTGACACAAGTTATAAACCCTTAGGCGGCGTACAGACGATCGGACATATCCGATGAAAACGGTCCGCGGACCATTTCCATCGGATATGTCCGATCGGGAGTTTGATCCGATGGCGTGTACACACCATCGGATCAAATTCCCCGCCGCCGGACGGCGCGGTGACGCGGCGGTGACGTTGACGCCGCCGCGTCACCGCACCAGGAAGTAAAACACTTCCGCGCATGCGCCGAATCCATTCGGCAGCGGCGCGGCGGCGGTGGGGGCCGACATGTCTGCTGGTAAGTGTACTAACCAGCCGACATGTCGGGCGGACAGATTCCACCGGATAGATTTCAAAGCTTGCTTTGAAATCTGTCGGGTGGAGAAATCTGTCCGCTAGCCCATACACACGAGCGGAGATGTCTGCTGAAACGGTCCATCGGACCGTTTTCAGCGGACATATCCCCTCGTGTGTACGCCGCCTTATAGTGTGAATAGGCCCTCACAGACCTTCTTCTAATGCTAGTTATATCATTTTGATAAGTTTTAGGCCCCATACACACTGCTACATGGGGGTCCGGAATTTAGTTGTAGCCCCACCGATGGCAGCCTTCAATTTCTATGAGAGGCTTAGTGGTACAAATGTTTACGGCAATCTGCGCCAAGAGATGAATGCCTGGCACGCTTGCACTGCTAGGTGCAATTACTAAACCTGCAGCAGCTTTCATCCTCTCAGAGTTTGACAGATTGCTGGTAGTGGGGCTAGATTGGGCATCTGTGCCTTCTGCCTATACCTAAATGCCAGAGCCCCATGTACCAGGGCTAAATGCCCAGTGTGCCTGGGGTCTACCACATACTCTTCATAGCTGTATAAAACACCCCATGGACAGAGCCCTGTTCAGTATTTTGTAATCCAGCATTTTAATCCATATCTCCTATTTTTATTCTTAAAGGGTCACTAAAGGAAAAACATTTTTTTTGCTGAAATGACTGTTTACAGGGTATAGAGACATAAAAGTTAACTGATTCCTTTTCAAAATGATTAAAAATAGATACAAATCAATCATATAATGTGCCTGCAGGTTAGTTTCACTTTTGAACTGGCTTCATGTTTCTGTTAAGTAGAAATAGACACACAGAACAAAAACAAACAAATCCAGGGCAGTGTTTTGTTTTTAAAATGAATCCGATTGGTTCCGAGGAGTTTTAGACACACAGTAATGACAGCTTAAACCATCGTGAGAAAGCTCCCAGTATGGTGGTTATAAGGAAACAGACAAGCAGGAAGTGTGGAGCACAGAGCCGGATTACAGCAACTTCAAAGCAAAAACGAACAATAAGGACATGAAACCAGTACTGCAGTAAGTTAAAAGAAGCTATTTAGCTAAAAAAAAAAAAATTACTTTAGTGACCCTTTAAGCTTTGTCATGTTTCTCAACATTTACCCAGTTTTGAACTATAAATGAACTACTGCTAAAATTTACACCTGACAAATTTGCTCCTCGCTGTCTCCCCCCCCCTGACACTCCTGAAGCCATTACCTCCGCCAGCTGGATTGAATTCTGATGTTGCTCTGCTGGTGGCCGGTGGAGAAACAGCAGCCTATAGAGTGACGTAATGAGCCTGAATGTGCCAGCAGCAGAAGCACAGCAGGTAGTAAAATAGACTGCATTCATTCCCAACAAAATACAATCATTATATATATTTATATATTAAAAATAACCACCTCACTGTTTTTAGAGATCTCCGATCTGTTAACAGGGCAAGGATGTACTTATAATCAGTTTGGGTGTAGGAGAGAATACAACGGCAGAAAAACTTACAGCCCATTATCATGGGGCACAACAGATACCTCTTTACCTGGTCTTCCTTCTGAGTTTGCAGTCTCTGGCCATTTGAATGGCTGAACTGCGATGACATCACTCCCACACATGTGCATGGGAGGCATGGTTGCGACACTGCACTCTGTATGGATGCCAAATTCAATTCATAATAATTTTACCTACAGGTAGGCTTTATTATAAGCTAAAGGAAAAAAGGGTATTAATATTTTTTTTTTTTTTTATATCTATACACACCTTTCATTTCAGTTTCAAACAGAATGGGTTGTTTTACAAGGCGATTGTGTCCAGCCCCTTTAATTTTCTGACTAAAGTTCCACTTTAAAGCTGGCCAAAGAAGGCATATAATCTCGGCCAGTTCAACTGCTAGTGCTAGCGGCTGTTATAGCTGCTAGTGGTAATCACTGTCATCTCCATCGGGAGAACACAATGGCTCTGCATGAGGGATTCCCCATCAACACTAACTATGATGATGGGCGAATTGGGTTGCAGGAAAGAAAAATCCCTCTGTCTATAGCTGGCTTAACCACTTAAAGACCAGTTATACCGTGGCAGGTTGGCTGCATTACGCTAAATCACCGTCATTGTACGTTGCTTCGTGGAATAGATATAGCAGGCGTGGCTGGAGGGTGTGATGTCCGCCGGCCATCTGCGATTGCTCCACACAGAGACAGAATGGGGATCTGCCAATGTAAACATGGCAATTTCCCGTTCTGACAGGGGAGCTGAAAATAATTGTCTGTTCCTAGTGATTAGTCAGCCCAGTTAGAAACACCTCCCACGGCAGATTACACACCGTCATTGTAACCGTGGCTTTGATCGCACCCTATCTGCCAATGTTAACCCCTTGATTAGTCTACAGCACAGTGATCACCCTTTTATACAGTAATCAGTGCATTCATAGCACTGAACACTGTACAAATGTTACTGGTCCCAAAAAAAGTGTCAAAAGTGTCTGATCTGTGCGCTACAATGTCGCAGTCCCGCAAAAAAAAAAATCTGATCGCTGTTATTACTAGTGAAAAAAAAAAGAAAATAATAAAAATGCCATAAATCTATCTATCTATCCTTCCTATATGTTGTAGACACAATAACCTGTGTGCAAATCAATCAATCAATATATATATATTTTTTTTTTTTAACCAAAAATATGTAGAAGAATACTTACTGGCCTACACTGAGGAAGAAATTTAAAAAAATGGTGTATATATATATATATATATATATATATATATATATATATATATATATATTTTTTTTTTTTTTTGTTTTGGGGGGGGGGATATTTATTATAGAAAAATGTAAAAAAAAAAATTATTTTTTCAAAATTGTCACTTTTTTCTTGTTTATAGCACATAAAATAAAAACCGCAGAGGTGATCATATATCACCCAAAGAAAGCTTTATTTTGGGGTTAAAAAAGGATGTCAATTTTGTTTGGGTACGCAATTGACAGTTAAAACGACGCAGTGCTGTATCGCAAAAAAATGGCCCGGTCATTAAGGGGGCAAATCCTTCCGGGGCAGAAGTGGTTAAGTTAGCAAGCCTTCTGTGTGCAGCAGCCCCCCTTAGCCCCACTGATACTTATTTGAGCCCCATGTCCACAAACGCTTCGTTCATTCCACAACTCTCCCTCTTGATTGGCTATGACACTGCAGCTCCTGCTGCTGTCAAACTCAGTTGGCCAATCAGGAGAGAGAGGGGACGTACCGAACCGCAGCTCAGTGTCTGAGCTTGGCTTGGGTGCCCCCATAGCAAGCCGCTTGCTGTGGGGGCACTGAACAGGAAGGAGGGGCCAGGAGCACAGAAGAGGGACCCGAGAAGAGGAGGATCCAGGCTGCTCTGTGCAAATCCACTGCACAGAGCAGGTAAGTATAACATATTTGCTAACTTTATACAAGACTTTACAATTAAGTCATAATCCCATATGTGTCTGGTTCCCATCTATACACTGCAGTTTAGTGCGGTAGGGAAATGACAGGGGTGTGTTCACACCTATGTGTCTACCTTACCATGCCTGAGTTGTAAATGGGCCCTTAAGATAGACCAGAGCCAAGCACCAAGATAATGCTTCTGGTTGTCTCTGTTATATGAGAAGAGCCCATTTACACCTATGTGTGTGTTGCAGCATTGTATATTATGAGTGTTCCTAAATATCACTGAGTACTGTACTCCCCCCCCCCCCCCATTTTTAATGACTTTGGGCCTGTGACAAGCTGCGCTGCTTTAGGCGACATTTCCCGCTGTAATATATTCACCCAGCTAAATAGGCCTGGCCTATGAATGTATTGATGGATGGTTGTGCGGCTTGGTTTTATCACACCTTCCCTCTCCAGCTGCTCCTTTTCCAAGGCCGTGGATCCTGATTGGCAGATGCTTTAGACAAATCTGCTTGTGGGGGCAACCTTGCCTGGCCTCTGTGGTGCTCAGCTGCATTGTGGCCCCGGCCGCCCTCCCTCCTCGTGGAGGTGAATTACTCACACAATGTATTGTTATCAGGCAGGTCACAAAGGGCATGTAGACAGAATTTCAAGAACCTCTGTGTGTCAAACATTTGGAGGGAAGCCATCAGTTCTGTGCCCAGAAATCTACTTTAGGCCTCCAGGTCCAAGGATGGCGTCCCTCAACGCATCCAATCACACAATGCATATTATTCGGCAATAAGCGACTTTTTTCTGTTGTGTGCATTGTACTATTAATCTACCAAACAAAAGCGGGATTGTTTCTAGGACCAGGATATTCCAAGGCAAAGAAATGGAAGTGGGGGAGGGGGAGGGCAGAAGGATGGGATGATTAGTCCAGTCAGAAAAGGTTGCAGCTGATACCAATCCTCCTCAGAAGCTGACAATCGCTTGTTCAGTCAGGCTGGGTTCACACTTGGCCCAGGTTCACACTGGGTACGATTTAGTTCGATTTGAGATGCGATTTCACATGTGAAATTGCATCTCAAATCGGCGGCAATGACACCGTCCCAATCGGTGCGACGCCGCATATGCGGCGCTGCACCGATTTCAAAAAGTAGTTCCTGTACTACTTTTTGCGATTTCAGGACGCGATTTACATTGACATCTGTGCAGAACCCTGCACAGATGTCTCCTAAATCGGGACTGCAATCGCGCGAGTTTAGCTGAAATCGCGCAATTCCACTCCCGCAGCCCAGTGTGAACCAGGGCTTGGAGCCCTTTCACACTGACAGAGCCCGGGCGTCAGCGTTTAGCTGCGCTTTACCGTAGTTTTTGTGGCACTTCTAACCCCCGCTAGTGGCCGAATAAAGGGTTAAATGCGCCGCTGCCAAAATATTTCAATGGACAGTGGCGCTTCGAGCGTGGTGTATTCACCGCTCCTATAGCGCTGCAAAGAAGCCGCTTGCAGGACTTTTTTTTTTTACGCCCTGCCAGTGTGAAAGCACACTGGCAGGGCGTCAAAAAAAAGTCCTGCAAGCGGCTTCTTTGCAGCGCTATAGGAGCGGTGAATTGCAGATGAGGCTTTTTTTCAGGCGCTATTTTTAGCGCTAAATCGCCTGCAGTGTGAAAGGGGTGTTATGCGACGCCAGACATTGCATGTGATTCGCACCGCATTGCTGTGCAAATCAAATGCGATGCCCATGCAATGCAAATTCAGCCATACTGAAATCGCATCACATTCGCACCAAAATGATGCAGAACCTTTTTTTTTGGTCCGCACTGGAATCGCATCACATGGGTGTTCAGACCAGTTCCCACTGCGCTCTGCAAACCGATTTTGGGGGGTCATTAGGTTTATACTGACACTAGCAGCGGTTCGCAGATGTAAGTGTGAACTGCTTGCGACTCAGATGCGATGCGGGAACCCGCACAGGAATCACGTTTTACACAATCCTGCAGATGTCCCTGAAATCAGGACTGACATGCGGATGTGAAACTGCACAGCTTCATTCCCGCAGCTCAGTGTGACCCTAGGCAAAATAGTGCAGGAACGTTTTTTTACCCAAATCCGTGCGGCGCCGCAGAGTCGCACCGAATTTAATGGTTCCATTGCTGACAACAGGGTGTGGATTTGGAACTGTCAAACCGCATGACAAGTTGCACTGGGGCTTATAGATGTGTGAGATATATATATATATATATATCTCTCACATATTTATTACACACACACACACACTTTTTAATATTTTTTTTTTTTTTTTTTTTTAAAAGCAAAACAAGACAAAAACTTTAATAAACATGCAAACTTCGGCTTCTACACAACACTCACACTGCAGATTTGTAGCCTGTTACCATATATTTGCACTGAACAAATATTACAGAAGTCTTCTGTTTTCTTACATTTTTTTTCTTTAACCTTTTGAGAAGCGCCTTACCATATTTGCTTTTCCATAGATACTTGTGATGTGTTGTGGTTACAAATATGATTGGTAGCTGCTTCTGTCATTTACTGAAGACACGGTTTGTGGTAGTGGTGTTAATGGTTAGTAGGTTTTTTTTTTACATACTGTTTAATATAGTATGTAGTTGAACCACAAGAGAAACCCCATTCTTGTCTATACGACTTGTTTACACCTACGCAACGCACTTTTATCCACCGCGGGGACATTACTGTGTCTTTATCATTTAATTGACTAAGTGACTGAGATCAGACACAACAGAAACTAATGGGAGTCTTGAAGCCGAGTGTTGTCGCACATACAGAACGCACAAAAACGCGGTTTAAAACGTGAGTGTAGGAGTGCGTGAAAAATACATAAAAAACTAACAAAAAATGCGCGATAATAGAAAAACACAATAAGCCCTAAATAAATATGATACAATGACTCTCACGCTGCAATACTCACCTTGTTTCCAGTGCTGCCCCTCCGCAGACTCACTGCTCTGCAATCCAGTGCTGTCCTCTTAACTGACAGCCTGCATCATTCAGCCCACTTCCTGTGAGCCCAAGACATCAATGATAGACCCCAGGGACATGTCGGTAAACCTTCTTTGGTTCACTGGATAATGCTAAGGAATGTGGGGGAGGGTCCAGGTTGAAAGAAGGACTGGGGGAGGGGGTTCTTAGGTAGAATGAAGTATTAACTACTTGTTGACTGGTCCATAGTAAAAATATGTCATGATTTGACATTAAGTAATGGGGTTATGGCATTTTTAATAAAGGAATTGTCCAAAGCTGTGTGTTTTATTTTGTTTGTGACACTTTAATTGGTGAATGAGCAGAGATGCTACTCATTCACATGGAGGGAGGCCGGGATCTGGAGAACCCCCTTATTAAGGGGGGGCTTCTAAACTCCTAGAAGCCTCCCCGCCCACAGACCACCACAACCACCGCCCAGGGTTGTGGGGAAGAGGCCCTTGTCCTCATCAAGATGGGGACAAGGTGCTTTGGAGTGGGGTGGGCAGAGCCCCCCTGTCCTTAAGCAACCCCCCCCCCCAGGTTGAGGGCATACAGCTTGGTATGGTTCAGGAGGAGGGGGGGTGCTTGTTCATCCCCCTCCCTTTCTTGACATGCCAGGCTGCATGCTCGGATAAGGGTCTGGTATGGATTTTTTGAGGGGGGGCCCCCACGCCATTTTTTTTTAATGTTGGTGTGGGGTTCCCCTCCAAATCTATACCAGACCCGAATTTGGGGGGGGGGCATCATTTTTTTCCCTTGATATTTTTTTTTGGTCCGTCAACACTTTTTTTTCACATTCAGCTGTCAGCGAGGATTCCTGCTGACAGCTGACGACTCATCGGCTGTTAAGGATGAAGCACCCCGCTCCTTACAAACCAGCTATACACAGTGGGGGTTATTTAGGAAAGGCAAAAGCAGAGCTTCCCCTCATTTCAGATCTTCCTCTCAGATCTACAGCGACTGCACTTCCAAGCGCACTTTCAGGTCAGGTTTCGTAAATAACCCCCATAAAAAAAAGCAACAATTGCGTTTTCGCTGCGATTCCATTACACGTAAAATGCAATCTGCTGCGGGAAAAAAAGTTCCTGACCCTTTCAAAAAACTCAGCGCCACAAAACACACAGATGTGACCTACATCCATAGGAGACTGTAGTGCGTTTCTGCAAACGCATAGGTGTGAACCTAGGGTGAACGTCTTTTTTGTTTCTTTGATGGCGCATTCAGTGGCGGTAATGTTCGTTGAATGTGACAGAGGTTATTTGTACAGACCCTTCTGGTTGTTTTTACAGCTTAAAGACCAATTTTGGATTTAAAAGATCCCTTACAGTGGGGCTGCTCCAGCACTTCATGGGTTAACTGCTTAGAGGAGAGGAGAAGCACTTTAACTCATCTGATTCTCCTCTACCCCAGCAGATGGCGCTCCGCCACGATCCAGTCCTCATGTCCAATGTAGATCTATAGACCCTGGTCTTGAGGAGGACTGCTGGATTGTAGGGGGGGGGGCTGCAGTGACCTGTCTAGCAGAGGGGAGGGGCAGAGAATGGGGTGAGTAAATCTCTGGCAGTTAACCCTTGCAGTGCAGGATCACTGTAAGCAGAATGATTTTTAAGTTTGCTGGAGTTGGGCTTTAAGGGCGGCAAATGGGAGGCAGTAAAACTGCAGTTCAACCACCTATTTTTCAAGCTCCCCAACCGCCAAGTGTAAAGGTCACCATACATATAAGGATCTGACTGTACAATCTTTATACAACCACCCTTAGAGAAAGCACCTACCTAAACCTTGCAATCAATGTGAATCCAATCAGGCTCGTAGTACATAGTTGGTAGATCTAAAAGGAGATTGTACAATTAGATTGCAACGTGTGGGAAGTTCTTTGATTGGATGAGGTTGAACGTGTGATGTCACCATCCTGTCTCTTAACCTCGTCCAATCAGAATGTTTTGTATTTTTTGAGAAAATGAAAAAAAAAAAAAACATTCTCTTAATGGGGCATGTGCCATGCGGCTGACCCCCTGTGTTCGGGATACTCAGCATGGAACCCGGGTGTCCAATGATCACTGGAGTAGTGGTGTCTACTGCAGTGATTTCCAGCTTCCAGGGGCATCGGCCAGGTATGGTATATACCAATCTGCCATAACATTATGACCACCCACCATAACCCGCCCAGGCATGGACTCTGCTAGATCTGAAGGTTATGTTGTGGTATGTGGCAACAAGACGTCATTAGGAGATCCTTAACAGCTGAAGGTTTTTCTGCTTCCAATGCAACCACTTCAGGGACAACATGTTCACTCTCTGCCCAATATATCCCACACACTTTCAAATGCCATTGTAATGAGATAATCAATGGTATTTACTTTACCTGTCATAATGTTATGGCTGATCAATGTACAAATTGTTAGATTGTTTCCATTGTAACTATGTATAAAACATCCATACCTGCAATTCAGCTTTAACCCTTGCAGTGCAGGGAGGAGTTTTAAGTTTCCTGGAGTTCAGCTTCAGTGCATGATCCTCCCTTTGCTGGATCTTTGTTAGGAGCTCAGCTTCTTCCATCTTCCTAAACCAGATCCCATCCCATCCTGATAAGGAAGCCTGGCACTTCTTCTGCATGACAAGACCTGGAGCTGTCACTGGTCTGCCCCCCTCCCCCCTCCATGGTATTATCACATCACTTGCTGTCAGTGCTTGGTCTGGTTCCCCCCACCTCTACTCCATGGTACGATCACATTGTCAGTGCCTGCTCTGATTCCCCCCACCTCTACTCCATGGTACGATCACACTGTCAGTGCCTGCTCTGGTCCCCCCCACCTCTACTCCATGGTACGATCACACTGTCAGTGCCTGCTCTGGTCCCCCCCCCACCTCTACTCCATGGTACGATCACACTGTCAGTGCCTGCTCTGGTCCCCCCCCCCCACCTCTACTCCATGGTACGATCACACTGTCAGTGCCTGCTCTGGTCCCCCCCCCCCACCTCTACTCCATGGTACGATCACACTGTCAGTGCCTGCTCTGGTCCCCCCCCCCCCTCACTCTGTCTACTCCATGGTACGATCACACTGTCAGTGCCTGCTCTGGTCCCCCCCACCTCCCCATGGTACGATCCCTGTCAGTGCCTGCTCTGGTCCCCCCCCACCTCTACTCCATGGTACGATCACACTGTCAGTGCCTGCTCTGGTTCCCCCCCCCCCACCTCTACTCCATGGTACGATCACACTGTTAGTGCCTGCTCTTGTCCCCCCTTTCTCTCCTCCATGGTATTATCACATCACTTGCTGTCAGTGACTTGTTCTGGTCCCCCCCCCCCTCTCCTCCATGGTACGGTCACAGTGTCAGTGCCTGTTACCCCCATACCTCTCTTCCATGGTATGATCACACTGTCAGTGCCTGGCCCCCCACCCCTCTCCTCCATGGTATGGTCCCACTGTCAGTGCCTGGTCTCCCCATCCCTCTCCTCCATGGTACGGTCCCACTGTCAGTGCCTGGTCTCCCCATCCCTCTCCTCCATGGTACGGTCCCACTGTCAGTGCCTGGTCTCCCCATCCCTCTCCTCCATAGTACGGTCCCACTGTCAGTGCCTGGTCCCCCCATCCCTCTCCTCCATGGTATGATCCCACTGTCAGTGCCTGGTCCCCCCATCCCTCTCCTCCATGGTACGGTCCCACTGTCAGTGCCTGTTCCCCCCATCCCTCTCCTCCATGGAACGGCCACAGTGTCAGTGCCTGGTCCCCCCCACCCTTCTCCTCCATGGTAAGGTTACACTGTCTGTGCCTGTTCCCCCCATCCCTCTCTTCCATGGTACGGCCACAGTGTCAGTGCATGTTCCCCCCACCCTTCTCCTCCATGGTAAGGTCACAATGTCAGTGCCTGGTACCCCCACCCTACTTTTCCATGGTATGATCAGTGTCTGGTCCCCCCATCCCTCTCCTCCATAGTACAGTCAGTGCCTGGTCCCCCATCACTGTTCTCCATGGTATGGTCACAATGTCAGTGCCTGTTCCCCCCATCCCTCTCCTCCATGGTATGGTCACAATGTCAGTGCATGTTCCCCCCATCCTACTCCTTCATGGTACTGTCAGTGTCAGTGTCTGGTACCCCCATCCCTCTCCTCCATGGTATGGTCACAGTGTCAGTGCCTGGTCCCCCCCATCCCTCTCCTCCATGGTACAGTCACAGTGTCAGTGCCAGGTCCCCCCCATCCTTCTCCTCCATGGTACGGTCAGTCAGTGTCAGTCCCCCCCAGCCCTCTCCTCCATGGTACAGTCACAGTGTCAGTGCCTGGTCCCCCCAGCCCTCTCCTCCATGGTACAGTCACAGTGTCAGTGCCTGGTCCCCCCCAGCCCTCTCCTCCATGGTACAGCCACAGTGTCAGTGCCTGTCCCCCCCAGCCCTCTCCTCCATGGTACAGCCACAGTGTCAGTGCCTGTCCCCCCCATCCTTCTCCTCCATGGTACGGTCAGTCAGTGTCAGTGCCTGTCCCCCTATCCCTCTCCTCCATGGTATGGTCAGTGTCTGTTCCCCACATCCCTCTCCTCCATGGTATGGTCAGTGTCAGTGCCTGTTCCCCCCATCCCTCTCCTACATGGTATGGTCAGTGTCAGTGTCTGTTCCCCACATCCCTCTACTCTATGGTACGGTCAGTGTCAGTGCCTGTTCCCCACATCCCTCTACTCTATGGTACGGTCAGTGTCAGTGCCTGTTCCCCACATCCCTCTACTCTATGGTACGGTCAGTGTCAGTGTCTGTTCCCCACATCCCTCTACTCTATGGTACGGTCAGTGTCAGTGCCTGTTCCCCACATCCCTCTACTCTATGGTACGGTCAGTGTCAGTGCCTGGTCCGGTCCCCCCATCCTTCTCCATCTAATGGTACGATCACACTGCCTGCTGCTCCCTCACTTCCATCTCCAGCGGTTGGGATTTTTTTTTCTTGCTCTTCGGTCCCGCCCACCGCTCGAATTGAGTTTCTGTTCGGGGCGTGTTCGGGGCTGATGGCTTGGCTGTGGTGGGCGTGCCCGTCGCTCGGCGATTGGCCCCCTCAGGAGTGATGTAATGCCAGCCCTGGCCATGATAACTAGTAGACTTGTCGGCGTTTGGAAGTTTTCAGTAAGAAGCTGAGGAGGTGCGGGGCTGGCGGCACACACAACTCTCACCCCCGGCACTCGTACACAGTACAGCTCACCAGCACCATGGTGCAGCACATAGACAGCCTGGAGCTGGACAGCGGACACCCCACCGAGGAGGAGGGCGACTTCATGGCCGGGAGCCCGGCACCGCTAGACGAGAGTGACCGGGACTGGTGCAAGACCGCCAGCGGCCACATCAAGCGCCCAATGAACGCCTTCATGGTGTGGTCTAAGATCGAGCGGCGGAAGATCATGGAGCAATCCCCGGACATGCACAACGCCGAGATCTCCAAGCGGCTGGGAAAACGGTGGAAGATGCTCAATGACAGCGAGAAGATCCCGTTCATCCGGGAAGCTGAGCGTCTTCGGCTCAAACACATGGCGGACTACCCAGACTACAAGTACCGACCACGGAAAAAACCCAAGCTGGAGGCAAATGGCAGCAAACAGGCAGCTTCCGCGGGGGGCGGACAATCCCCAGAGAAGAGCCCCGCGGGGGCGGGCAAAAGCAGCAAAACCCCTGCCAGAAAGTGCCCCAAACTCAAACCCGCCGCTAAACACGGAGCCAAATCCCCCCAGGGCTACTCCGGCATGGAGGACTGCCTGCTGGGGAGCCTCAAGGTGACCAAGGCGGTGAAATGCGTCTTCATGGACGAAGAGGAGGACGAGGACGACGATGAGGAGGATGAGCTGCAGATGAGGATCAAGCAGGAGGATGAGGACGAGCAGCTCGGGCAGTACAATGTGGCCAAAGTGCCGGCCAGTCCCACCTTGAGCTCCTCGGCGGAGTCTACAGAAGGGGCCAGCATGTATGAGGAGGTAGGTGGTGGGACCAACGGCACCAGCTTAAGCGCCAACAGCAGACTCTACTACAACTTCAAGAACATCACCAAACCCAGCACAGCACAACCCACCATCACCCTAGCCCCATCCCGCACCTCCATTTCCTCTTCTTCTTCTACCTCATCATCCTCATCCTCTTCTTCATCATCTTCCTCCACCGACAAGGATGATCTCCTCTTTGATCTCAGCTTGAACTTCACACACAACCCTCAGGCAGCACCAGAGCTGGGCAACTCCAACTCAGGAAGCCTTTCCCTCTCCTTGGTGGACAAGGACTTGGACTCTTGCAGCGAGGGGAGCCTGGGCTCTCACTTCGACTTCCCAGATTACTGTACCCCAGAGCTCAGCGAAATGATTGCAGGGGACTGGCTAGAAGCCAACTTTTCAGACTTGGTCTTCACCTACTAAAAGACCTCAACCCACTTTTTTTTCTCAGACTTTTTTCTTTTTGTAATTTTTGTATTTTTTTTTGGGGGGGGGGGGGCAGGATTTGAACAAAGTTGGGGTTCAGGGGAAGATGGGTCAAAGCATCCCCTTTTTTTTTTCTTTTTTTTTTTTTTTCTTTAAGTTCATCCAGAAATGTTTTTTGGGGGGGCTTAATTCACTGCCTGTGATCTCTGGCATTTCACTGTAAAGATTAGTGAACATGTGGAGGAAGGACTCTCCAAAAAAAAAAAATCTGTTTGATCAACGGTCTGGAAAATGTTGAATAGAAATGTTTTATTTCTTGTCAGCTGAGCTGATTCTCAAGGGGGTCATTGTGTTCTTTTTTTTATTTTTCTTACCCTATACACACTTGCAATCTGTTGGGAAAAAAAAAATGACCAGGACAACCTATTCTTGGAAAACAAACTAAGACGAGACGACCTATTCCTTTTATATTTCTGTTTTTCCTACTCTTTCAATCTGGGGGGGGGGCAAAACAAATGGACAGCCTTACTGTATTTTTTTTTCCCTATTTTGCAGTTTATTGGAAAAAAACATTCTAGTTTTTGTTTGTTTTCTACATCCACTTGCAATCTCATGGAAAGAGGACTAGGACAACCTTGTTTACTTTATTATTATTTTTATTATTTTTTTTGTTTGTTTTTTGTTTTTTCTACACACACTTGCAATTTCCTGGGGGAAAAAAAGGACTATAACCCTTTTCCTTTTTCTGTTTTTTTGGAGGGAGAAATTCAATTCTCTTCTATGCATCTCTTTAAAAGCTGCAGGGAGCTGAAGCAAGACAGGACAAAACCGCTACACTTAACTGTGAACTGATTGTAATCAGAGTTTTTACTTTTTTGCAGATCAAAACTCTTTAAATGTATGGTTTCACAAAAATGTGATTTTAATTGCCAACTTTTTTTGTAAAACTCGTTCCCTTATACCTCCTTGAATTTCAGAACAACCCAGACCTCAGTACAAAAAAAAAAAGAAAAAAAAAAAAGGTATTGAACCATTTTTTTGATACATGACAGACCTCAGTCTTTTTTAAAAATTAAAATATTTTCAGGCGTATTTTTGTACAGTTGAAAGGGAACATTCCTGCTGTCATTTGTTTTTGCTGTTTTCAGTGAGACGTTTAGGCACTTCTGTTTTAATTTCTGTTTTTAGCATGCAAGTATGTTGGGGAGGGGGAACAAAAAAATTGTCCTGATCAAAAAAGGGGAGGGGAAGGGTATCCTTGCATCTTAAAAATAAAACACAACAAAAAAAATAATTAAAAAAGGCCTTGTGGTTTTAAAAACTTTTTTTTTTTTTTTTTGTACAGCTATAGTTCAGATTTGTCCAATATTTGTAGGTAAAGATTTATTGAATTGGTGACCTAGACCTCAAAGGAGCTGTAGCTTAAAGATTGTATATGTACTGTAATATAGTAGGACTCTATGTATATCATATGCTGTATTATGTGGATGGGGCCTGATCAAGTATGAAACTGGATGCTGGATTTTTAGCAAAAAAAAAGAAAAAAAAAAGGCACATAATAAAAGGTTTTCTTAAAAAAAAGAAGAAAAAAAAATGTGCAATATAATCTGAAAAAAGGAAAAAAAAAAAAGTCACTACAGGCCATCTGCATATTTTGTAGCAAATGATGGAATAAGACTTGTGCACTGTCTACATCATTGCCTGTTTTTTCCTAATGCTGAAAGGCTGTATCTTGATGATTTTAATAAATCAGCTGGAACTGATAGAAACTGGTACTGGTGTCAGTGTGTCTCTTAGAATGGGAATGGGAAGGGGGTGGGGCTGGGCTCTTGTGTTCTTGCAGCTAACCAGATTTTGGCAGGAGGGAGGGGGGTGTGACATGAAACATGTAATTCTTGCATGTATGTGAGATGCAGACAGGGCTTTGCAGTACAAAGAGTAGGGAAGTGCAGAAACTCATGGCAACCAGGTACAAATCTTCTCATCCTGGCTGCCATCTACTAATGGGTTTGCATGCATTCCTTGCTCTTTGCACTGATCCAAACCGCCTATTGCTATCTAAATTGTGTATAATGAGTAAATGCATGCTCTATACTAGACTTAGATGGTGTATATACTTCAAGTCCATGTGGCTTCCTTCATTGTTCAATCAGTGCAGATTTGTCATATCTAAAGATTAGATACTGGTGACATACATGCATCTCTTTACATAGGAAACCTTTTCCAAGAAGAGGGATGCATATTTAACCACCTCTTCACCTTCTTTCATGGTTTGCTATTTATGCATACTAGTTCAAATTCAGTGCCACTGATCGGTCCAAACTGTAATTGAATATACTCAGGGAGATTATGCAGTAAGGTATATATGCTATACACACCCCCTTACTAAAATATAATATATATATATTCAGGCAGTGCAGAGTTCGTTGGAAAAATTCAATCCTACCTAAGGGTATAGATCACATGTTAATAAAAAATCATTTGTTTAAAAAATAAAATAAAAATTATATATTTTTTTTTATATATTAAAAAAAAATATTACCATGTGATCTATACCCTTGGCTGTGATTTAATATTTGAGCAAACATATATATATATACACACATATATATTTTTTTTTTTATTTATTGGTAAGGGGGGTGTGTATAGCATATATACCTTACTGCATAATCCTTTTTCATAGATGCTGGCTTAAATCTAGATCTTTGAATCCCACCTGGGTAGATGAACTGAGGACATGCATGTATTATGTAGCCTGATGATGGGATTGTGTGTGTCACATATGTACATATATTTTTCTTCAGATTATAAAATGCATGCATATCTTAAACTATGCAGATACATGCTTGCATCATATGTATATAAATTTACAGTTGCATGATCAGGAGAAAAATGTGTGTTTTTGGTGCTTTATGTATGATCTGCAAGCATGCTGGTTCATCGTCAGTTCATGCCAGCCAGACTCCATGCAGACATGTTCTGTAGATGGGAGGTGGGGGGGGGAGATGCCTTGGGGCGTGTCTAAGTGATAAGAGCTGAGTCTCCAGTCTGTGCAAAGCATGACTTGTAGGTTTGTGCTCCAGTAACATGACACCGGGGTTAGTGCTTTGTATGCAGCCAGTGTAGGTATCCTGTCTTGTACTACACCCCCCCCCTCTTCCTCCCTCCCTTCCACCTTTCCCTCCTCTCTACACATCTGCATCATTTCACTTATATGAAGCTGTCTGCCCCCATCAAACTGCTAGACCTGTCCTCCTATAAATCTGCCATGGCTGAAACACACAAAAGCAGGGAGATTGGAGCTGATTTAATATTTAGCGGAGGGATTTTAATTATTTACATATGTTAGGGAGGAGTGTGATGGGCTGGTGCCTTGTAGAAAATGTATTGTGTGCCTGGGCTTTCAGGGTCACCATACATGTTACAACGGAAATGTATAATAAACGTTGGTCACCGTGTATATTTTACAATCTGACCTTTATTGGCACAATTTTGGTAAATCTAAAATAAATTTATATAAAGACTGTATGGTCAGATTGTAACATACATGGTGTCCCTAAAGAGATTAGGTAGGTCCCCAAATAAACAGTTTTGGTAAATCTAAAATAAATTGTATAAAGACTTTAACATACATGGTGACACTGATTAGGTAGGTGCTCACATAGCACAATTTTGGTAAATATGAAATTTACAATGTGAGCACCTACCTAATCTCTTTAGGGTCACCATGTATGTTACAGTCTTTATACAATTTATTTTGGATTTACCAAAACTGTTTATTTGGGGACCTACCTAATCGCTTTAGTGTCACCATGTTTAAATCTGACCTAGCCTTTGTACAATTATCTTTACCATAAGTGTGTAAGATGATGACCTACCTACCTATGTCAGGCTAGATTGTATAATCTCCAACTGGAAGACTAGCATGTGGTGAGCATTAGATTTAACAAACATATGAAGACCCACCTAGTGTATACAAGCAAGTAGACCCTTGCCTCACCTAATTGTACAATCTCCTTTAGAGCCACCAACAATCAGCTTGTAATGTGTGGTGAGCTTTATAGTTACCGTGCATGTTGAATTCTTTGATAGATTAATTGTATAGGTCCTCATATCTTTGTCCAGTTAGCAAGCCCATGCCACTAACTATATATATATATATATTATAAATGTTTAGGGTGTTTATTTAGATTTGCATAAAGATGAAGTATAGATCTAATGAGCTCAATGCCACTATATAGTTGGTGGTAGATCTAAACAAGTTTGTATAATTAGATTGTAACACACTGAGTGTTAGATTTGCCAAAACTGTATTAAATGTAATCTGAGGACCTACCTAATCTATCCAATTGGGCAGGCTCTTGCCCTACAAAGTTGTTTGTACAAGCGCCTTTAGATCTACCATCAGATTATAGCGTGGTGATTTACCAAAACTGTATTAAATGTATTAAATGTAATCTGAGAACCTACCTAATCTATCCAATTGGGCAGGCCCTTGCACTACTTAGTTGTTGGTAGATCTAAGAGTCACCACACATGTTGACAATCTGACTGTACAATCAACATTAGATTTACCAAAACATGTAAGGGGAGGACCTATGTAATATATCCAGTCCACTTGTACCAAATCAGGAAGCAGCACAGGGGTTGGTAGATCTAAAGGAGATTAGCCAATCAGATGGTAAGGTGTTGGTTAAATCAGATCTATCAAAACAATGTCTTAGGCTGGCCAAACATACAATTCTCTTGTACAATTTTATTTAGATTTACCCAAACCATATAATATGAGGTCAAACCTAAACACTTTCAATTTGTATGCAGGCAGGCCCTTGCACGACATAATTGAAGGTAAATCTAAAGGAAATTGAATAAGAAAATTGTATAATGTTTGGCCAACTTTAAGGTCACCATATACATTACCATACAGTCTTAGTACAACCAATGTAAGGCAAGTGCTCATATTAAATCTATCAGTCAGGCCCTTGTACTACATCATTTTGGTGGATTTAAATGAGATGGTACATGTGCAATAAACTCTACGAAGAATTCCTACTGGGGGAGATTTACTAAACCTGGAGAGGGTAAAATCTGGTGCAGCTCTGCATAGAAACCAATCCGCTTCCAGGATTTTTTGTCAAAGCTGAAGTAAGGCTTGATTCACACCTATGCATTTTGCAGACTTGCTCTACAGAACGTGTTTCCTAGCAAACCATGTTAAATGGGCTGTAGTGCAAATTTTTAAAAAGGCATGGGTGTGAATCAGGCCTTAGAAGCTACCATGCACGTCAGCACAAGATTTTGCACCCCCCAGTTTTAGTAACTCAACCCCACTATATCCTACATGCTTGTTGGTAGGTCTAAAGGAGATGGGACAATCAGATGGTAATGTGTGTGGTGAGCTTAAACATCCAATCCCCTTCCCACGTTTATATTTAAAGATGACATTGTAGAGAGGTGATCTCCTGAGCCAGGTGACCCCCGAGGCCATACACGCCTCACAATGCCCAAAAAAAAATGAGTCTTCCTTAATCGGAATGCTGCTGTTTCCTTTGAAGCTTTGGATATCAAAGGCGTTGAGCGGCAGCAGAAGCAGCGGCGGTGCTGTTCCATGTAAAGACTGTATGACTGCTCAGATGACATCATTGTGTACTGGCATGGAATAATATAACCAAGGATCACCATCTAATCCCTTAACAGTATGTCATTGCTTACTTCTATCACTACACATGTGAGCTGCAGTGTGCACGTTTATTTTTCTTTGCAACATCAACATCTTTTATTGATTCCTCTCTTTGCATCATTATTTTGTAACATTTCAAAGATGTAAGAAAATAGATTAAGGCTGTGCCATATGTCAAGGCTTTTTTTTCTTTCTCTTTGTAAAAAAATCTTTCATAGACTGGAACTTTACACCATTTTTTTTATTTCTTTTAAAGATTTAAAAAAAAAAAAAAAAAAAAAGCTTTAGGGAAATCAAGGCTATATTTAACATATATTTTTTTTTCCCCAACGATAAATCTATTCATGGTTTTTAAAAGGATTACACTGCATCTGTTCATGAATAGAGTTCCTGGCCAAGGCTTGTGTCAACCAACAGCAGGATGGATGGCCCCTGCGTTGGTCAGATGGTCAAAAGAACGTTATTGGACAGCTACAATAAAACACAGCATCTGTCTGTAAAGAAACCAAATGAAGATCTGCTTGGAGGAGGGAGAGGGGGAAGAAAAAAAAAAATCCTTAGCAAATGCCTGCACCCTCGGGGCTTTCCGCTTGTGGTGCCTATAGCAGGCGCAGGAGGTGGTTAGACAACATCCATCAATAGCCCTCCCCTCCCCTCCCCCCTCCAGACAGCTCTGTGTCTGCTTCCTACACACAGCACTCAGAGGATGGATATATGAAACACTGCACATTCTTCATCAGCCTAGGCCTCACATAGCTTGCAAACAAGTCACACTTTAATGGAGGCAGTAGGGAGGCTGCTTACAGTCTCAGGGAGCTACTGGGTGGGGGCAGAAAATCAACTCATCTCATTTTGTAGCTTTCATATCTGGAAATGAAAGTAGCCTTAGGGTTTGAATTCTTTAATTGTTTTCTGCAACGTTGGCTCGCAGGCGGTCTCAGTCTGAAAGGCTGTCTGCAGCCAGGTAGAGGAGGAACATCTGGGAGACTGTGGGCTTTACGAAAAACTGGAGAGCGCAGATCTGCATAGAAACCAATCAGCTTCCGGGTTTTATTTTCTAAAATAAATATATATATACACACATTTTTTAGAAACATATATATATATATATATATATATATATAAAGCTTAATTGAACAAGCAAAAGTTAGAAGCTGATTGGCTACCATGCACAGCTTCAGAGTTTGCACCCTCCATATTCATTAGTAGTTGGTAAGCTACTAGGTCAGTGGTTCTCAACTCCTGTCCTCAGGGCCCACTAAGGCCTGATTCACACCTAGGCATTTTTAATGCTATTTGCAGTTTGCAGATTTGCTCTACAGAACGTGTTCCATAGGAAACCATGTTAAATAGGCCGTAGTGCAAAAAGTACTAAAAATGCATAGGTCAGTTTTGCAAAACAACTGAAATACATCACAGGTGATGTCATTTACTGCTCAGTGATTGCAGTATTCTAGCTTGCATCTCCCCAAGGTAATACTTAAAATCTGGCCTGTTAGTGGGTCCTGAGGACAGGAGTTGAGAACCACTGTATTAATGGCAACAGAGCTGACCCAAAAAGCCCAGGCGATTTAGATAGACATCCAAGGGTTGCAGTCGTATTAAAACATAGTCCAAATTGCAAAGTTTTCCAGAAGGCTATTATTTCACCCTTACATTAGCCCTTCATCAGGCACGAAACACTTTTGGTATTACAGTATCAAGCACAAGATACAGGAACTGAACATTTATTATCTAGCTAATTATTAAAACATCCAGCTTCAATTAATCAAGGGTCTATAAAAGTGGGTGCTGGATGCTTGCCTTTATCTGGCCTTTGCGGCGCTATTTCTCCTTGTGACACTGATGGGGCGCTATTTCTCCTTGTGACACTGATGGGGCACTATTCCTCCTCCTGACACTGATGGGGCACTATTCCTCCTCCTGACACTGATGGGGCACTATTCCTCCTCCTGACACTGATGGGACACTATTCCTCCTCCTGACACTGATGGGGCACTATTCCTTTTCCTGACACTGATGGGGCACTATTCCTCCTGACACTGATGGGGCACTATTCCTCCTCCTGACACTGATGGGGCACTATTCCTCCTCCTGACACTGATGGGGCACTATTCCTCCTCCTGACACTGATGGGACACTATTCCTCCTCCTGACACTGATGGGGCACTATTCCTTTTCCTGACACTGATGGGGCACTATTCCTCCTGACACTGATGGGGGCACTATTCCTCCTCCTGACACTGATGGGACACTATTCCTCCTCCTGACACTGATGGGGCACTATTCCTCTGCCTAATATTAAAGAGGGTGCACTGATGCCAGGACTTTTTTTATTCCCACTGGCCACACTCCAGCCTCCCTAAAGTCTGAAGATCAGTAAACTGGTCCTTTGTTTAGAGAATTTGATGTCCCCTACACAAGATGTATTAAAGCCCAACTCCAGGCATAAGAAAATCCTACATTTGCAGTGGAGCCCCTCCAAACTGCAAGGTTGTAAATGCTTGTTTGTGCCTAGGAATGGAGGAATAAGGAGTAATACTTCTGTTCCTCGCTCCAGGAGGGTCCTTGCAGCAATGCAACCAGTACCCACAGCCTCTTCTCTGCTCTTGGCAGTGGTCACACTTCTATCTCCTCTTTTTTGTATGTGAGGATGCCAAGGGACTGCCCACTGACCAGAGTAGTTGTAAAGCTGACCCCCATACTGTACTCCTTTGGCCCCTCCTGCCCAACAGCCTTCA
Source organism: Rana kukunoris (assembly GCA_029574335.1). Lineage (NCBI taxonomy): Eukaryota > Metazoa > Chordata > Amphibia > Anura > Ranidae > Rana > Rana kukunoris. The sequence continues at coordinate 101,639,312 of CM056052.1, read as the reverse complement.
TAAATTGAAGAATCTACGCAGATACTTGTTTGGCTGAACAAGGGCTGCATCTAATCAGATGCAACCTCTTTTTAGGTATTCTGACAACCGGGGTACAAGAGCCCATCTGCATTTTTTTGCATTATTCCACAATCACGTGCGTTTATACTCATCACGTATGTTATAACAGGTGTTCACATGTGTCTCATGATAGAAATGGATTATGATTCCAGCCTTAAACACTTTTTAGGAAGCACTCATTTGTACAAGTAGGAGGGAGGCGCTCCAGAATAAGTTGGGAGTGTCCATTTTGAAGTATTTTAAGTCTTGTTATTGTAGCAATGGGTTTTTGCTTTTTACTATGGATTCTTTAGGTGGTTCTAGAGCATTTCTGAACTGAGCCTTGACCTACCTGTGCATTGTATGTAATTCTCTATAGATTTGGCCACAAGTCAAGGATACAATGTACACCGATGTGCAGATAATGACCGAATTTCATGGCTGGCAGCTATGCCCACATCCAATCTCTTGCTCTTTACTATTGGTTAATAAGGCTGTTCATCACAGTGATGGACCAATGGTAAATTGCAGGAGGGGGTGTGTTAGAGCCAGCAATCATGGGGCCAGAAGCTATTTTTTTGTTAGTATTTTAGGCTCCAAATGGTATTCTACAGGGAATAAAATATGATATGACATGTGGGGAATAGATTAGAGTTGAAGCTCCTTCTGAGGACAGGAACTGATGTGAATAAATCTATGTACTCTGTAAAGTGCTGCATGATGTGTTGGTGCTATGTAAATGCTGGAAATAAAAATAAAAAATTAAATGAAAAAGTCTTTTTTTTTTTTAATCTTTTAAATTCTCACAGATTTTTTAGCTTTAAAGAACAAGCTGGGGGTTAAGGCCTTTATAAACGGCCAAAATTTTGGTTAATTCCTGCTGAATCAGCAAACATTGTAGCCATGGGTGGTCCTGCAAGCACCACCTGGCTCCCCAAATGTTACTTTAAAAATTGATTGAGCCGGGCGGAAAATTATGGGCCATTCAATCACTGCATCCCATCTTGGTTAGTCACTCTTGGGCATTTCCACTGATTCAGACAGCTGCAGTTGCCCTGTTTATAAGGGAATCAAATGATTGTCTCTTGTTTAGCTGACAGGATGAACCAAAGAAAAATGGACATCATGTATGGGCTATATTTTTGCAACATTGTTGAAAAGATTTTCCACTATTTTGGCAAAAAAAAAATCAACTAGGGGTGAGAAACAAATATTATTCATCTTAAATCATTAGCAGAAAAAGGTGTAGTTCAAATTTGGCCATTTTGATAAAAATGCATTGGAGTCAATGGGGAAGGCAAAATTAGTAGTAAGTAGGGTGGGCTTTGGTGGTAAGTGGGGGCTCCTAGGGCTATAGAAGTGTCTTTCACGTATTCTGGACTTGTTCTTTTCTCATTGTTAGCCTTTTTATTTCACATTATTTTCACAGAACAAAAGCAAAATATTTAGATACAAACATTGAAATTAAACATTCACAGCAACAGTCCACAAATAATTAAGTGCACACAAAGAAAGGAAGATAACACTAAATTAACCACTTCAGCCCCGGACCATATTGCTGCTCAATGACCGGGCCCCTTATTGCGATTCGGAACTGCGTCGCTTTAACTGACAATTGTGCGGTCGTGCTACGTGGTTCCCAAACAAAATTGGTATCCTTTTTTTTCCCACAAATAGAGCTTTCTTTTGGTGGTATTTGATCACCTCTGCGGTTTTTATTTTTTGCACTATAAACAAAAATAGAGCGACAATTTTGAAAAAAAAATGAATATTTTTTACTTTTTGCTATAATAAAAATTCCCAAAAATATATAAAAAATATATATTTTTCCTCAGTTAAGGCTGATACGTATTCTTCTACATATTTTTTGTAAAAAAAAAAATTGCAATAAGCGTTTATTGATTGGTTTGTGCAAAAGTTATAGCGTCTACATAGTTTTATGGTATTTTCATTAATATTTTTTTTTTACTAGTAATGGCGGTGATCAGCGTTTTTTTTTTCCAGTACTGCGACCTTATGGCAGACACTTTTGACACATTTTTGGGACCATTGGCATTTTTATAGCGATCAGTGCTATAAAAATGCATTAATTACTATAAAAATGCCACTGGCAGGGAAGGGGTTAACACTAGGGGGCGAGGAAGGGGTTAAGTATGTTCCCTGGGTGTGTTCTAACTGAAGGGGGGTGGGACTGACTTGGGGAAATTACTGAACACTAGGGGGCGAGGAAGGGGTTAAGTACTGAATTGGGGAAATTACTGATCGCTGTTCATACATTCATACATTATATGAACAGACAATCAGGCATTTCTCCCCCTGAGGCCACGTACACACGATCGGTTTTGTCTGATGAAACTGGCCTGACCATCGGACCAAACCGATGGTTAGTACGCAAAAGCATCGGACCAAAAACCTGCGCATGCTCAGAATTGAGTCGACGCATGCTTGGAAGCATTGAACTTAGTTTTTTTAGCACGTCGTTGTGTTCTACGTCACCGCGTTCTGACCCGATCGGATTTTGGACTGATGGTGTGTACGCACATCAGGCCACTTCAGCGGTGAACCAATGAAAACGGTTCATCGGACCATTCTCATCAGGTTGGACTGATTGTGTATACGTGGCCTGACAGGACCGGGAGCTGTGTGTTTACACACACAGCTCCCGTTCTCGCACGCGCCACTATTGGCTGATTCGCGAGATGACGTAAAACTGCGGCGGCTGGTTGGCAAGTGGTTAAATAAACTGCAATACTCTAAATATACCCCCAGTCTTTTTTTTTGTGTTTTTATTCTATATATATATATATATATATATATATATATATATATATAAAGGTAGAAAAGGGGTAGATTTTATATTTACGCACATTTTTCCTATTCAGCTCAATGAGTGGGACCGAGGGGGTTATTTTCGAAAGGCAAGTCCACTTTGCACTACAAGTGTAAAATGCACTTGAAATTACACTGAAAGTGCACTTGGAAGTGCAGTCGCTGTAGATCTGAGATCTGAGAAAGACACGCAAGGGAATTAAAAAAACAGCATTTTTGCTTGCACATGATTGGATGATAAAATCAGCAGAGCTTCCCCTTGTTTCAGAGCTACCCCCTTAGATTTACAGCGACTGCACTTCCAAGGCAACATGGATTTGCCTTTCGCAAATAACCCCCCCGAGTGTTTCTGTTTAAGTGAAATTCCGTTAAATGTCAAATTTTGTAATTTTATGGCAAAATCAATTTCTCCTAAATCAATCCACTCATCCGCAGTTCCCAAAAATTGGGTCAAATGAAAACAGCAAAGGTCCCAGAATAATGTAGAGATTTGTGTATGGACAAAGAATAATTGGGATAGTTCAGCCATCACACCAGTGCGCTGCAGTAGCTCACGATAAAATGCGCATCATCAAAATGCATTACTCCTGTGCACAGATATGTGATTCACTGCATATCATCCCAATGCATCTACAAAAGACATTGCAATTCACTTGTGTTGTAGTGCACCTTATCACACAGATGTTATCCATCTGTGCATTGTGGTTCACTGTGTGGGGGGGGGGGGGGGGGGGAAGCTGGAAGTCCGATTTGAGTGCACTGCAGAGCTTTGGCAGCCCCGTTCAAAATAAATGACAAAATAATAAGCTTGATACCGCACTTTAAACACACTTGTGTTGCCATAACACAAGGGGGTGAACAATTCCCAAAGGGCCCATTCGCACTTAAGCAGTCTGTTGCGGTGCGTTAACACACGTGCGCGACGGCACGCATTAACCTGGGTTGTTTTAACGGCTACCAAAGCACCACAATGGATGAAAAATTACATATAATCATTTTTTGGCAACACTGTGCACCACAACCAAAGGTTTGTTGCCACGCATTGCAGAAATGCATGTTTTTGTGCGAACAGGCCCTATGTGAGCCTCAAATACTTTTTTGTCATGCAGGTTAGAAATTTTTGAATAATTATCTACTGCTCACAACTTCTCCCAATATAATAAGCTAACACTGCGTTTTATTTGGTAAAACTGGTGAGTGCAAAATCTGGTGCAGATCTGCTTAGAAAATCAATCAGCTTTTTTTTTTTTTTGGTCAAAGCTTAACCTCTTCCGGACTGCAAACTGCATATATACCCAGCGGCCCGGCTGCATGAAATCACGTACATGTACATGATTTCGCGCACAAGGTCTGGGGCACGCCGGTGCTGCCCGTGACTGGCTCATGCTGTAAATGGACACAGCGGGAGCCAATCAGCGGGTCTAGAAGCCACGATGGCCACTGGCCTCCCACAATCGTCCAGAGGAAAGGCAGAACAGTGATCTGCCATTGTAAACAAGGCAGACCACTGTTCTGTGAGGGAGGAAAATGGAGATCTTGTGTTTCTGCTAAGCACAGCCTCGTACAGACAATTGGATATTCCAACAACAATTGTCCGACGGATAAGAATTTCCGACAACAAATGTTGGTTGTGCATGCTCTCAAATTGTCCGACAACAAATGTGTTACATCGGATCAACTTATTGGGTGTACACAAATCTGTCAGACTAAAATCCAAAGTACAAACACGCATGCTCGGAACCAATGCTAAACATCAGACAACAATAGCAGAAGTTGCCCAAAGAGTGGCGGTAAAGAGCTGAAAAACCATGTGATTTGGTGAAAGTTGGCTGAAAATGTTCTGCCGTCTGTATGCAGAACAAGTTCACGGCCAATGCGGATTTGTCCGATGGAAGTCAGATTGTGTGTACAAGGCTTTAGAAAGCACTCCCTAAGAGCACACTTAACCCTTTGATCGCCCCTAATGTGCTTTGTTTTTTTTTAGTACTTGTGACAGACTCAGACTCTCTTATGTCTAAAATCATCCTATGACCACTAGGGGCATAGGATGAACTGAAGAATGATATCTTGGACTACCTGAGATGGGATTATATGTATTATCCACAGTGGTGGACTGACATTGAGTCACTCGGGCACTGCCCGAGGGCCCCATGCCACTAGGGGGCCCCATCAGGGATGCCAGGCTCAGTAAAACCAGGGACAGTATGTAAAAATCTATGTTTTTTGACATCTGTCCCTGATATGTCCGAAACCGACATGCTTTTGATGTGAAAATCCCGAGATTTTAGCTGCCCCGCCTCTGCCATGGTGGCCATCTGTAAGCCAAGGGGCCCCATAATCTTCTATTGCCCGGGGGCCCCATGAGTTGTCAGTCCGCCCCTGATTATCCACATTATATTTCAGGATATCTGTAGGACTATTTTAAGTTTGCTGATTCTGAACTCAAAGGGTTAATTGTAGATGTGACCCTTTCATACTGCTAAATGATAATTCATGTTTTATCAGAGATCTGGACATTTAACAAGCTGTAAAGGTCAATGTTTCATTCAAAGTGGGGACACTGAATTGGTGTCACTGCTCCCCAAAAAGTGTCACTAAGGCCCCATACACACTATTAGATTTTCTGCAGATTTTTGTCTTCAGATTTACCAAAACCATCTAATAGGAGGTCAAACCTTAAAGAGGAGTTCCACCCAAATTTGGAACTTCCTCTTGTTCCACTCCTCACCCCCTTACATGCCAAATGTAATTTTTTGGGGGGGGGAGTGGGGGCTTCAGTAGGAGTGGGACTTCCTGTCCCACTTCCTGCTTCCGCTGAGGGGCTGGTTAGGCGATTAAGCCTTAATCGCCTACACCAGCCCCTCCCTGTAGGCGATCACATGGGACACTGACAGGTCCCATGCGATCGCCTCTCCAATCAGCGGCGAGCCGCGCCGCGCGCGCATGCGCAGTGCGGCTCGCGCATGCGCAGTGGGTGCCCGGCCGTGAAGCCGAAGGCTGTCACGGCTGGGTGCCCACAGTTGGGATGGAGACGCCGGCCGGGGAGGGGGGGAGAGGAGCGGACCCCAGGTCGGCGCGTCGCTGGAACGCAGGAGCAGGTAAGTGAGTGTTTATTAAAAGCTAGCAGCTACACTTTTTGTAGCTGCTGACTTTTAATAAACACATTTTTTGGCTGGAACACCCCTTTAAGAATTTCAATTTGAATGCAATCAGGCAGGCCCTTGCACTACATGGTTTTGATAAATCTGAACACAAAATTCTGCAGAAAATCTAATAGTGTGTATGGTCTCCAAGTGTCTGATTTTTCCACCGCAATGTCGCAGTTCGGCGAAAAATCACTGATCACCGCCATTACTAATTAAAACTAAAAGTCCATAAAAATATCCCATAGTTTGTAGACGCAATTACTATACGCTTATTGGGATTTTATTTTTTAACAAAAACATGTAGCAGAATACATATTGGCCCAAATTATTGAACAAATTCGATTTTTTTTTACAGTCTTTTATTGGATGTGTTTTATACCAGAAAGTAAAATTTTTTTTTTTTTTTTCAAAATTGACAGTCTTTTTTTGCTTATAGCGCAAAAAATAAAAAACGCAGGGGTGATCAAATAACGCTGTATTTGTGGGGGAAAAAAAACAAAATTTTTATTTGGGTACAGCGTCACATGATTGCGCAATTGTCAATTAAAGCAACGCAGTGGCGTTATGCAAAAAATGGCCTGGTCAGGAAGGGGGTAAAACCTTCAGAGGCTGACGTGGTTAATTGAACAAGCCAGCGTTAGAAGCTGATTGGCTACCATGCACAGCTGCACCAGTTTTTGCACTTTCCAGCATTAGCAAATCAACCCCACTGTTTTGATTCCTGTGGGTAACTTGCAGGACATGTGCCGTCCAGGTGTGTACTATAATCTGACTGTTCCTAATTTACTGATTTAAGACATAATTAGGGATCTTTATGTATTACATATAAATACAATACGACCCTATATTCCCTTACATATAGAGGGCGAGGCCAGCCTCCCCCAAAAGGGAGGCCGATAATTGACAGCTCCTATCACACATCTTATCAGGGCTACATTAAGCCCAAGTATGCCTGAAATACTGTGCAATTATACAATTACTTATGGATCAGTTGAAATGTGTTAAGATGATTGAAGAAGCACTTGTGGGAAAAAAAAAAAACCTAAAGGGGATTCGCTTAATAAGAAAAAAAAAGTAAACAGCAAATAAAATTAAAATCATGTTTTTTTTTTATTTTCTGGTCTCTTAAATCAGGATACTGTAAGAAACCAAGGTTGATGTAGTGTCTGCTAAAAAATATCTCTGGCTAGTCATCTGTTAAAGGCAACTGACTGATGCAGGCTTAGGCCGGTCCTAAGGGTAATTATTCTTAACCCACAAATAAAGGGCCATCTGCTTACGATTACCATTCACTCTGCTAGTAATTTAAGGAGATGCAGCTTTTTTTTTTTTTTCCTCTTTCCCTTTTAAAAGTTGACCGGCTAAGGTACAAATTGGGGAGGGCTTAGAAAAAGATATTATTTTGTGAAATGTACCAAAAACTATTTGACGGAAATCATTGATTCAAACATTGGCTTTATTGAAGATTACTGTAAATTAAAATCTTTGAATTTTTCTTAATTAAAAAAAAAAAAAAAAAACATATGTCTACGTTTAGTACATCACCCAAGGCAACCAATCGGTAATTATCTTTTATGCCCCTAAATTATCTTAGCTGGTGAAAAGTAAAATCTGACAATCTGTTTGTTTAAGAGTAAGGCTGGGTTTACACTACGATTTTCCCGTCCGTCAGCCGCATACGATTTCAGTTTTGAAAACATATGGGCCCGTACGGGAAAACGCATACATAGACAATGCATTGCAAATCGTATGCACTCAGCTGCATCCGGGTGCGTACGATTTGCTGGCAAAACGTTTTTTAACAGTACGCAAAACCGTGTTCGACCACGGTTTTGAGTCCGTTTTTGAAACCGTATGGCAAACGCATACGTTTTTTTTTAACATTAAAGTCAATGGAAAACGCACATATGTGCGGTTCCATACGTATAAACCGTATGCGTTTTTCGCCTGCGCATGCGTATTTTCAAAACAAGAAAATCGTAATTTATTAAATGACACTAATTCCAAAAACGTATGCGTTTTTTTAATCAAAACCGGATGGAACCGTACGCACTTTTTGAAATCGTATACGTTTTATAAATGCATACGTTTACATACCGTTCAATCCGTTTCAGCCGCATACGTTTTTTCATATAAATCGTATGCGGGTGACGGACGGGAAAATCGTAGTGTGAACCCAGCCTAATAAGGGGTCTAAGGGTAATATGTAGCATGGATGGGATATTTAGGTTGTACATATCGCTATACTTGGGTTGAATTTTACAGATATCCTGCTGGCAGGGCAGGACTTAGGGTGGTGGGGGCCCCTGGGCTTGAGTCACTTTCAGGCCTTACCCGAAAGTGACTTTAAATAGAACAAAATGAGACATACACAAGCTATGTATTAGAGTAAAAGCAACCCATAACAAAAAGTGGAGGGTACAGTTCTACCACTTCAAAAGGGGTATGCCTAGGGAAGCAAAACAGCATAAAATGAATGTGTGTGTGGCAGGGCCGATCTGCCCTATAGGCTCACTATGCAAGCTGCGTAGGACCCCCCCCAAATTACTAGAGGCCCCGCCTGATGAGAAGTCATTTTCGGCCCCCTCACCCCGCTTCTCAACACGCTGGCTTCATGGAAGAAGAGGTAAGAAGTCAGCACCCCCCGCTTCTCACTTTAATGCTCCATGCACACTGAAGCTGATAAAAGCTATAAAAAAAACGCCAGTAGCTTTGCAGGGAGCCTTGCAACGTTTTTTAGCATTTTTTGCAATAGCTTTAATCAGCGTTTTTCAGTGTAGCTTTTATCAACTTTTTTTTTACTTTTTTTTTCAATTGATAAAAAAACGCTAAAAAAACGCTGGCGTTTTTGAGCGTTTTGCGTTTTTGAAAGTTTTTTCCCAACGAAAAACAGCACTTTGAACGCAAATTTTGGGCTTTCAGAAAAAAGCCAATAAACTCCAAAGCTCATTAACACTGAAAAACGCCCAGGTGTGCATGGGCACATAGGCTAACATAGAGTTCAGTTTATGGGCTTTAAAAAAAAAAAAAAAAACAATAAACTGCAGTTTATCAGCTTCAGTGTGCATGGAGCCTAATGTAAGATGTCATTTCCAACAGCAGAACACCCCCCCCACCACATTTCCAAACTACCATTCAGGGACACCCTCCCTTCCCAAAAATCAGCTTATGCTGTAAAAAATCACAGCACAGTGATTGGACGCAAGAGTCGGGATTTATGATTTCTCCAATCACAAGCAGGGGGCGGGATTGTGCTCCTCCAGGCTTTCATCATGAGGAAACAGTGAAGATATTCCATGGAGGCCCAACATGGCTGACAAGTAGATCCCGGAGTATGATCTCATAGAAATGTCCAGTCAGACACAAGGTTTATGGGTATTTCCAGGTATGTCCAGATGTTCATCAGGGTAAACATTGTACAGATTTGGGCGCACAAATGCATGGGTACCTTGGACCCTGAGATAGGTTAGGAGAACTGGGGCAGTACGGTGGCTGAATTGACTCCTGTCTAAATTGGCCCTAGTATGTGTATGCATGTAAAATGGGGACCTTAGCTCATTGGCTCCTTGAGTACAGGGACTAATGTAAATCTACTCTATGGTATGTAAAATTATTGGTCCTATATAAATACCTATAATAATAAACATTGTTATGCATGTATACATGACCAGCTTTACAGTGTTTTATATAAAATACAGTGGAAACTTGATTAACGCGGTTAACGAGCGCTTTGAAAGACGAGCAACTTTTTTTTTTTTTCTAAATCCTGTCTCTGTTTGCGAGTGTTGTCTCGCGAAACCAGCAGGATTCAAGCCAATGGGGTGTGCAGTACCACATTTGGCCAGAGGTGTGGGGGCGTCGGTGACACTCAGGACGGTTCAGAAATACTCAAAATACTCAAACACCCGGATATGTTCCATTCCTGAGTGTTTCTGAGCCTTTCCAAGGGTCTCTGATTTCAGCTGAGCTCTCCGGCGCCTCCCCCCACTTCTGGTCACATGCAGTATTGCATGCAATAGAAGTCAATGCGGAACAATTTATTTTAGTTTCAATTGACTTCTATGAGGAAACTCGCTTTGATATACGAGTGCTTTGGATTACCAGCATTCTCCTGTAGTGGATTATGCTCGTAATCCAAGGTTCCGCTGTATTTATTTAATCAGAGTAGAAGTGTGATTTTTGCAATGCTGTGTTGACTTTGAATAATAATAATGTATATTCAACACACAGCTAACAAATTTTATTGAAAAGATTTCAACTGAGTAAAACAGTGTGATTTAATTTCTATTGTCCTGACTTGAATATAAGGGTAAAGCATGTATTTAAAAAATAAAATCCCCATCTGTACTAACCACACATCACATTTCCTTTATCTGTGCGCGCACATTAGTCCTAATGTATATGGAAGTATAGCCACATATAAAATAAATCGTTAAGGCACACTTGAGACAATTGACACGCTTGATGTGAGCCTTATTTCTATGCATGAATCTCTTTGAAGTGTCCTTTTCTAGCCACTGGGTGTCATGCTGAGCTGTTGGAATCCTCAGCCTGTCCCCAAGACGAGGAAAGAGGTGACTGAATCTCCAGGTTTCAATCCAAAAGCCACAACATGACTTGAAAACCTCTAGGCCACCTCTGGGGGATTTATGATAGTGTTCTCTAATTCTGTTTTATTGCCCTGCCCCCCTCCTGTTCCCCTCGCCAGAAAACCAATTCGCTTTTATAAATAGGTAATAGAAACCACCGTGCCGTTTTATTAAATCCAAAATAAGATCCACCCAAACAGGTTTTCTGCCTCTGATCCTTGAGACGTTAGGAAAATATTTTAGCTCTCAATGCAGCTGCGGTTAGATAATAAAATTCTCCTTCCATGCACACTGAAACATTGTTACCCCATTTGCATACATAAATCGAATGTGCTTGTTTAAAATCAGGTCTTTCTAGGTAAGGCTGGCAGCTGTAGAAAGCTTGGGGCTCAGTTGACTAAGCTATAATGCATGTGCTATTTGCCACAACGATCATTGTGTTCAGCCGTGTGACGGTTTCAGCTCTCGTTGGATGTCATTAGTGAAAATGGCAGTTGTTATGACACAACGATCATTATAGCTTGGGTGAATCAAGCTTTAGATTTCATGGACAATTATAAGGTTTGCATGTTCTCGGTGGTTTGCACTTCTGCCTTGCAGCACTGGAATCCTTGATTCAATTCCTACATGGATGAGCACACTAGCTGCATGGGGTTTGCATGTTCCTCCTGTGCTTGTATACTCTAGTTTCCTCCCAGACGCAAAGACATGCTGGCAGGTTAATTGGCTCCCTGTCTAAAACCGACCTAAATACGATATTCTACTGAGAAATATACATGACAGAAGGAATCATAAATTTGAACACCACACAGAGAAACCCCCAAAATGTATAGCAACCATAGGTGTGTGCAGCCCAACGCTGTATCCTGGCCTAGGCCAACAAGGGCAGCACTTCGCCGGAGGGCAGCACGGAAAGAGTCTTCGCCGGCTTGCGCTACACTGTTAGTGTAGCGCCAGTCTTATGGGGCAGACTAGACTGAAAAGCAAATTAGTCTAGCGCCCCCATAAAGCGGCCACAACTGTGGGGGGTGCTGCTTCTAATTCTGACTGCCCTATCATCCTGGACCACCAACCTTCCTTTCTGTGCTATATGTTTTCTGCTGCACCATCGGCATAGTTATATCTTCTTAGTCCTCTCCATAAAATTATCAGAAATTTGTGCTTAAAGTAGAACTATGGGCAAAACTTATTTTCATTTTGGATAGAATAAGGGAGGGTTATAGCCCCTGCCAGTTTATTTTTTTTACCATCCCTGTCCCAGTGCAGAGATTTCCCTTCACTTCCTGCCCCATAGCCAAACAGGAAGTGAGAGGAAATCTATGCAAATTAAGGGAATCCATTACCCCCCCCCCCCCTCCCCAGGTCCTCACTCAAAAATTTCAGGGTGGGTCGTAAACAGAAAGGGGTGTGGTCTTGACAGGAAGGGGTGGGTCATATTTGAATTACGAGGTGCACAAGTTTAGTCAGGTCTAGGACAGCACAAACCTAAATACACTACTGGTGCAGCCTATTGTATTAGGGTGTGCACCCCAAAGCTCAAACACGCATGACTTTCTCTGCAGCCTCAGCTGTACGGGGCAGTGAATGAATGTGCTGAGCGGCTTCCTGTTCATTCACAACCTAAATTAATGGACATAGTGAGCAAGTGTATTCCCTGTGTTCATTTAGAAAAGGAAGGGGCTGGTAAATTACATATTCACTAGCCCCTTTCCCTGTTCTCCACCCTGAAACAAGGAGAGTAGCCAGGGCAGTAAGCGGAATCAACACCGCACACAGTGATTAGGGTGTGCCCAGGCACACTGGCATACCTCCTGCGCACGCCTATGATGGCAACATTTATTAGGTACAAAAATATATATAAAAAGCACACCCATCCCCCAACCCATTACCATTTAAACAATGTTTTCCATTGTAAGTGGAGAACTTTTGATTTTTAAAGGTTTGGGGATGTGTTTTACTGTGTATGTACATACTGTGTGTGTGTGTATATATATATATATGTATATATATATACAGTAATGAAATTGTTTACATTTTTGGATCTAATGAATTTTAATGCTTCAAATTTTGGGTAAGATATGTTGCTCCTTGGGGTGTCCGGATCCATGATTTGTTCTGATGTATATAATGCTCTGTAGAATATCGTACTTATATTGGTTTTAGACAGAAGCCAATTAACCTGCCAGCATGTCTTTGGTGTCTGGGAGGAAACTGGAGTATGCAAGCACAGGTTGAACATGCAAACCCTAATGGATAGACATGGCTATGACTAAGACCACTACAGGCCGAAACGCATAAGCCCTGTATTTTTCTGTACCACACCTAGATTAATAAATGTATGCATTTCGGAAGATTGAGCTGCCAGCTTTCTTTTACCTACACCTCTACAGATAGTGTCCTTACCAGGACTTGAAACAAGGACTCCAGTGCTACAATGCAGAAGTGCTTACTCCTGCAGGAGGCATTGGGTATGATGGATTCTCTGTTCTGCCACGGCTCTTTAAGCTGCTCGGTCCCCACTGACAGACCAGTGTAACTTAAACAATAGTAGTATGCTATCACTCTATAATAATGCACAGAAAATAGGTCACAAGCAACTGGATGATAGACTGAAAGGATGTATTATGGCAGTGCAGTTAAACAATGTATGAATCAACAAACATGAAATTGAACAAGTTTAAGGATGTTGTACTAGAGGATGTGGCTGACCCATAAGATGGCGATGAGCTGAACTGTAATGGTATAGGAATTAACTAACCCAAAGAAATAAATGTCCTTGTGCGCACACTGTAATTATACCTGGTGCCTAGTGTAAATTGTTAAGCAGACTGACATTGGGGCCCTTCTGTAAGGTGGTGCATATGAAGCTGCGTCTTTGAGAGTGTGTAATGGATGGCTGATGACTCCTAAGTGAAGAGCAATGCATTTACTCTGGGTGGTAAGGGTTCCATCTCAGTTATTTTTACTGCTCCTGGTATACAACAGGTCCGCTCCCAGAAGTCTTAGTCCCCAGGATCAGAACCTCACTGGCAATAGGCACACACAGTAATGGGTCTCCGCAGCTCTGGTCCCAAGACACAGCAAATCTCTGTGGCTCAGTCTCTCAGTCTCCTGGATGCTCGGAACACAACAGCTGGTCTGCACACTCTGGTTCATGTGCTGCTTTGTTTCCTCTGTAGTGGTCTTTCAGATGGGAACTGGTAGGTCTGACAACAGGTCTGCACATTCTACTTCCCTCTTCAAAAGACCCAATTCAGTCTGAGTGCTTGGGAGAAGTACTGTCTTCTCCTCCTCTGTGCGCAGTGAATTGTGAATATTGAAGTCCACAGCTCCATCCATGGTACTGTGCAGTTCTTTGCCCCTTTAAGGACTACACATCCCAGTGTCCCATGCACTGTTGTGTAATTTAGAGGGAGGGGATGGGAAACTGCACCAACAGCTCTCCTTGCCTGTGTGTATGACAGTCTGGGTAGTGAATTCCACAGCCTTGTCCATTTGCATTGTACTGTGGTCCTTGTGGACTATATGTCCCATGATCCTCTTCCCTGAAGCACCATCAAGTGGGTGGGTGGGGATTTCACACAAAAAGAAAAGTGTTATTTAACATATAATACCATCATGTAGCTGCAACATCTGCTTAGTCACCAGGATTTTCCAGAATACCGGAAAATATCTATGACAAGCCCTGCTGGAGTGACTTACTGCTTCTCAGGGCTGTATTTTGCATCATGTTGCCTTAGGCTACATTCACATTCGCACAGCAGCAGCTAGGGGCGGTCGCTGGCGAGAATCAGCTACCTGGTTCGTATGTCGTATGGACCTGACAGCAGGGGGTTTCTTACACAATCTGTGGCTGCGGCGCTGCCGCCCGATGGCTCATACACACACCAGGTACTGGTGCCCTGCCATGCTTTCCGGGCCTTGCTTGTCCATCTGTGGGCCGGGGAGCGACACTTTCGCTCCCCTCTCATTCTTGTTGTGACCCGGAAAGTGACCTCTCAGCCTTTCCTTGTTCCTGCATGTCTCATTAAAGAGAACCTGTCACCTAAAAAAAAAACACTTTTGTCCCCTATGTCAATGATCTACCCTGTCCCCAGAACCCACTAACAGGTCAGGTTTTCTGTATGACCTTGAGGAGATGCAGACTAGAATACTGCAATCACTGAGCATCAAATGACATCACCTGTGATGTATTTCAATTATCTTGCAAACCTGGCCTGTTAATGGGCCCTGAGGACAGGGTTGATGATCACTGCCCTATGTGATGGGAAAAAAAAAAAATGAAAAAATATTTTTCTTTTGTTGTAAAAAAACAAAGCAAATTTACACCCAAGCACATAAAATCCCCCTCCTAAAAATGTTGAGGCCCCCCACCCATGCACACGTATGAATTTAAATGCGCCTATGCGTGAAAACAGTGATTGTGATACAGGTTACATTCTAACACAAGATCTCCTCCATAGCCCCAAACTGACATCTATAGAAGGCTTGACTTTTACATTTCACCAAAAATTTGGGTAGTTTATTTTGTTTGTTTGCCGAAAAACTGTGACCTTTGCAGTAAAAACATTTGACATAAAACAATATATCTGCCAATATTTTATTTTCTAAGGTGTCTGCTTTCAGAAAATATATGCAAAAACCACAAATGCGGCTCTGGCAGAGAAAGGGTTAAACGCTGCCTGCACACACTGTGTGCTACCAGCAGCGGCTGTCAGATTTGTAAACTGTACAAATCAATGGCCAGTGTCACCGCTCTTCACATTTATTATCTGAGCGGTTTCATGAGAATACAGCCTCTGACCGACCCTAGAGGCAGCCGCTGTGTGTCCTGGGCTGGGATTTCTGCACACAAACTGGCTGCAGCTAATGGGACTATAACGCGGAACGTTGCTGCGTCCAGAGGCACTTGGCGCCCTCTGCAAACTATCTGCACCCGCATGGTTGTGTGACTGTCGCCTTAGGCTTTTATTTTACATTGGTTGCAATAGCATGGTACAATAAGTAACACCAGAAATTAGGAAGTATGGTCATTGGTAAGGGAATGGATGAGAGAAATTAAACAAAATTCAAAGCTGAACTCCAGGCAGATATAAGACACAAATGAAAAAAGAAGTTCGGGAAAAGCAAAAGAAAAATCATACTTGTCTAGGTGGCTGCATCTCCAAGCTGCGAGTGTCTCCAGCCAGCTCTACCCCGAGAACTGAGCGATCAAACACTGCTGATTACTCCGTTCTCAGCCTGCAGAGAGACAGTGACTATCAGTCAGCGTCTCTCTACTCTGCCCCTCCAGCACTCACTAGAGCACTGAGCTATGCAGGGGGCGGGGGGCTGGCTCTGGCACTTAGTGGCATGCTGAGAGCCCAAGCCAGCTGCCGGTCCAGAAATTTGGCTGGATCACAACTCTAAAGTTGGGATCTTATGCCTTCCTGGGCTGGCTGAATGAACTGCACTCCTGTGATCCATAGGAAAAGTATAGCCAAAATACCTATGTCTTCTCCTTCATTGCAGCTCTGTAATCATTCATACATCATTAAAGCATACATTTTTATATGCAAGCAATGTACCTGAATTTTACTTGCTATACGTATTTGTAGTCCTTCTACAGCACGGCTCAAAGAGAGGGAAGGAGAGTCAGCAAAAGGTGCCATTTAGTTGCGCTGCACCATATGATGTATGCTGATTGAAGGAGAGAGCAGAGTGACAGAAGAATCAGCTAATTAGTTTCTGCTTCTGCACAATTTGTAAATCTGTAAATTCATTATATTAATAATAATATTATTATTTGCAATATAGTGAGTAAAATGTGTGACTTCTGTCAAGTTTTTGTTGCGGTCCATCTGACAAAAATCAGACACAGTGAGAAGTCTCTAAAGCTTGCCCTTCACCTGTAGAATTTTGTTTTGTTCATTTGCAGAACGTCCGTTTGATTATCTAAGATTTAAAGGGGTCAATTTGAAAAAGCAAGCAAAAAAATTCAAGGACAACGATGGAACATTTTTGTTGAATCTAATGGCAACAAATTCATTTCTAATCATTGAATTTACTCCCAGCCAGTCTCTTATCATCTCTTGTATTCTATCCCCAGTCTCTGACCATCTCTTGTATTATATCCACAGTCTCTGACCATCTCTTGTATTATATCCACAGTCTCTGACCATCTCTTGTATTATATCCACAGTCTCTGACCATCTCTTGTATTATATCCACAGTCTCTGACCATCTCTTGTGTTATATCCACAGTCTCTGACCATCTCTTGTATTATATCCACAGTTCTGACCATCTCTTGTGTTATCCACAGTCTCTGACCATCTCTTGTGTTATATCCACAGTCTCTGACCATCTTTTGTGTTATATCCACAGTCTCTGACCATCTCTTGTATTATATCCACAGTCTCTGACCATCTCTTGTGTTATATCCACAGTCTCTGACCATCTCTTGTATTATATCCACAGTCTCTGACCATCTCTTGTGTTATATCCACAGTCTCTGACCATCTCTTGTGTTATATCCACAGTCTCTGACCATCTCTTGTGTTATATATCCACAGTCTCTGACCATCTCTTGTGTTATATATCCACAGTCTCTGACCATCTCTTGTGTTATATATACACAGTCTCTGACCATCTCTTGTATTATATCCACAGTCTCTGACCATCTCTTGTATTATATCCACAGTCTCTGACCATCTTGTATTATATCCACAGTTGACCATATTATATACACAGTCTCTGACCATCTCTTGTATTATATCCACAGTCTCTGACCATCTCTTGTATTATATCCACAGTCTCTGACCATCTCTTGTATTATATCCACAGTCTCTGACCATCTCTTGTATTATATCCACAGTCTCTGACCATCTCTTGTATTATATCCACAGTCTCTGACCATCTCTTGTATTATATCCACAGTCTCTGACCATCTCTTGTATTATATCCACAGTCTCTGACCATCTCTTGTATTATATCCACAGTCTCTGACCATCTCTTGTATTATATCCACAGTCTCTGACCATCTCTTGATTATATCCACAGTCTCTGACCATCTCTTGTATTATATCCACAGTCTCTGACCATCTCTTGTATTATATCCACAGTCTCTGACCATCTCTTGTATTATATCCACAGTCTCTGACCATCTCTTGTATCATTTCCATAGTCTTTAACTATGTTCTGCTGTATGTCTACTGTCTCTGGTCGTTCTCTGACTCTTATGTGCAGCCCCCCCATATCCAGTGGCAGCTGGAGGGTTCTTCTTTTGGGGAAAAAGAAAAAAACCCCGGCAGTGTGGCAAGGCACTGAAACAGTGCCCCCAGCCAGTTCGGCACTTACCTGTGGGACTGTGGTGTCCTCTCCTCCTCTCCTGGAGTGCTGGCAGCGGCCACCGTGGCTCCGGCGCCCACTCCTCCAGCTTCCTCCGCTATGTGTCTCCTCTTCCATCAAAGCGCTAGGCATCCAATAGGTTCACCTGACGCTTTGGCCAATCGGGAAACAGGTCTCATAGACCTTCCTCCTGATTGTCAGGGAGGAACATTAGTGTGAAAATAGCGAAAATGTATTTGCTATGGTCACACAACTGGGTGGCCTCGGAACGCAATGCTCTGCTCCCAAGTTTTCCCTATGCAACCCTGCCCAGTAGGGAAAGAGCTGAGTTGTGTTCAGACACGAGTACAAACCCACCTGAGCTATCCTGCCGGGAAGCTGTCAAAGCCAATAGCCAATCATAGGTGGTAGAGGCATTAACTGCCCTGTAGCCGCATATATAAAAGGGGTGTAAATATGTGAACCTACAGGGCCAGGCAATGCATCTGCCACCTTTTGATTGGCTTTGACAGCTTCCTCAGGTAGCATAGGTGTGCGCAGCGTATTGCATTAGGGTGTGCACCCTAAAGCTGAAACAACATGCATGTGTATGTGTCTACATATATATGAACCGACACACTGACCTCCCTGCCGCCACAGTAAAAGAAGAGCATAGACACTTCTCTTATAGCAGAGCAAAGCAGGAACAAAGATTGTCTCTGAACAAATTGTAGCCTTTTATTAAAAGAAGGACAGCACTACAAATCACAGCAACATTAAATAAAACCTGACCACTGACGCGTTTCACACTGAAACTAGTGCTTAGTCAACTATGACTAAGCACTAGTTTCAGTGCGAAACGCGTCAGTGGTCAGGCTTTTATTTTGCTGTGACTTATAGTGCTGTCCTTCTTTTAATAAAAGGCTACAATTTGTTCAGAGTGCGGCTGTCCAGAGACAATCTTTGTTCCTGCTTTGCTAAGTCAGTTGTCTGCAACAATGGATGTTCATCTGGGTTCCCACCTGGAGCAGCTACTCCCTTTTCCCCTTATAGCAGAGCAGATAAGGGGTATATCTTTACTGCTGCTACACAGAGCAATATTACTAATGTGCATGGGGTAATTAGGGTGTGCCTGGGCACACCCAGCACACAATGTGCGCACGCCTATGTCTGGTAGGTTCAGATTTGTGTATGGACATGGCTGAGCTCATCCCTACTGGGCACATCCATAGTGGGCTGGATAGAAAAAATTCAAAAAGGAGGTAAATATTTCAACATGCAGGCTTCACTGAGGTAGGTAGGTAGGTAGGTAGGAGGTTTTCCTATAGGACCAATTCAGTAAAAGTGAAAGCGTCCTTTCAAAAAAAAAAGTTCCTATTCCCAGTCACCCAGCAATGGCACAATGTGAAGTGAACTTTTGGATACCATTTAATGGCCCAGGGTTTTTAACTTGCGCATTTTTTGAATATTGGACATGTGCACACTGAAATATTTCTTTTCGGAATTTCATTTTCGTACAAAAAATAAAATGATTTAGTTACTCCCGAAATTCGTTTTTTATTTATTTTGTTTCGTTAAAAAAAGGGATTTGTCCTAAAATCCGAATTAATTAACCACTTGCATACTGGGCACTTACACCCCCCTCCTGCCCAGGTAAAATTTCAGCTTGCGGCACTGCGTCGCTTTAACTGACAATTGCGCGGTCGTGCGACGTGGCTCCCAAACAAAATTTACGTCCTTTTTTCCCCACAAGTAGAGCTTTCTTTTGGTGGTATTTGATCGCCTGTGCGATTTTTATTTTTTGCGCTATAAACAAAAAAGAGCGACAATTTTGAAGAAAAATACAATATTTTTTACTTGTTGCTATAATAAATATCCCAATTAAAAAAAAAACACATTTTTTTTCTCAGTTTAGGGCGATACGTATTCTTCTACATATTTTTGAAAAAAAAAAAAAAAAAATGCGATAAGCGACTGGTTTGCGCAAAAGTTATAGCGCTTACAAAATAGGGGAGAGAACTTTATTTTTTATTATTTTTTTTTTACTAGAAATGGCGGGGATCTGCGATTTTTATTGGTACTACGTTAACTCGGACACTTTTGACACATTTTTGGCGCCATTCACATTTATACTGCGATCGTGCTATAAATATGCACTAATTACAGTTAAATGTGACTGGCATTGAAGGGGTTAACACTAGGGGGTGAGGAAGGGGTTAAATGTGTATGCTAGGTGTGTTCTAACTGTGGGGCGAGGGGGGGGGGTGACGATCTGTGTCCCTATGTAAGAAGGAACACAGATCGGGCTCCTCCTCTCCAGAGACAGGACGCTGTCTCTGTGTAACACGGCAATGAGAGATGATCTATGAGAGATCATCTCTCATTGGCCCACAGATCGCATCGCAAACGGCCACTCTGATTGGCCGTTCGCCGCGATCTGTGATTGGCCGTGTCCAAGGGACACGGACAACACAGGGCTTCCCCGCAGCGCGCTCTACAGCGCGCGCTGGGAAAGCCAGAATGACATGCCGTCAAATGACGGCATGTTGGATATTCAGGCCCGCGCTGTTGCCGTCATCTGACGGTAGCGCGGGCCTGAAGTAGTTAAGGTCGAATCTGTCATTGAAGGCTTATGGTGTCTGTCGAATGTTCTAAGAAGATTCAACAAGCAGCTAAACTGTACGATGCCGCAATCCTAAATTTCCGGTCGAATGTTCCGCCTATAAGTTATAGAAGAATTCTAATGTATGACACTGGTAAGAATTATATTTTTAAATTATTATTACTCGTCAACTAACATTGGAATTCTTCTATAGCCTATGGGCCGAGCATTTGAACGAAAATGTCCGATTGCGGCGTCATACAGTTTAGCTGCTTGTTGAATCTTCGTAGAACTTTCGACAGACACCATAAGCCTTCAATGACAGATTTGACGTTTGAATGTTTTTTGCTGCTTTGTCGAATCTTCGTCGTTATTGTTGAATGGTCTACCCCAACACTGTCTCTATAATGTCAAATCTTTTCTCTCTATGTAGAATAATCTTGCACTAATAGAGTTAAAGGTTCACTAAACGACTGTTTCCTTTTAAAAATGATTAAAAATAGATAAAAATCAATCATATAATGTGCCTGCAGTTTAGTTTCACTTTTAAACTGGTTTCATGTTTCTGTGAAGTAGAGAGACACACAGAACCAAAACAAACAAATCCAGGGCAGTGTTTTGTTTTTAAAATGAATCTGATTGGTTCTGATGGAGTTTTAGACACACAGTAATGACAGCTTGGACCACAGTGAAAAGCTGCCATGAGATTTTTCATAAGGAGCCAGACAAGCGGGAAGTGTGGAGATCAGAGCAGAATTACAGCAACTTCAAAGCAAAAACGAACAATGAGGACATGAAACCAGGACTGCAGTAAGGTAAAGGAAGCTATTTAGCTTAAAAAAAAAAAAATCCCTTAGTGATCCTTTAAGGTTAGGCACATTCGACCACAGGTTCGATAGACACAGATTGCTATTGTCACTGTCATGTCAAATCTCCTATCTATATCGAACTGTTGTAGCAACGAAAACGAAAATAAAGCATTTTTTTATGTCGGATCTTTCGGATTTCTGACTCTGCATCCTTTGTTTTCGGTTTGTTAAATGATAACGAAAATACCCGAAATTTGGACAAAAATGCATTTGGACGAAAACAAATGCACATGTCTATTGAACATTCACATCAATCCTTGCCCTCAAGGACATTACAATCTAAGGTCCCTAAGGCAGGTCATACATGGTGCGATTGAACGATTCTCCCAGCAACACAAGCAGTGTTGACGGAGGGGGGGACGTAGTGATTATAATGATGATTGCAAGAGATTCGATCGATCAACCTGGTAGATTCAGCCTGCCCATTAACGGTTCAAATCTCTGCCGCTTCCCATTGAACCTCCTAACTAGGTTTCCTCTAACTCACATTCAATAGATCCACATATTCGACAGGAGCCAATGAACCAACCAGCATTGGAATCGAATTGATTGATATGGAAGTAGAGGGGTGATTGACTGTTGCATGTATATTTAAGATACTTTTTTGGCTTTTATGGACGTTTTTTTACCTTGTGTCAAGAAATAAGTAAACCATTGTAAAAAGACAAGTCTTATGAGGATCCAGCTTTTTTTAATTGTGCATTTTCCATATTTTTCCATAACTCATTTGTAGGCTTTTACAATGTAACCACAAGGCAGGAACATTGTTTGTGTTTATCAACATTGGCTACTTACAAGATTTTTTTTTTTTCAAGTTAAGAAGAATGTTGACTCAAAAAACAGATTGTGTTTGCCTTTAATTTGTTTCCAGAAGCTCCGCCCAGCCAGTCCTCTCACTTTACACCGATCCCCATGTGGCTTCCATAATGTGGAGAAGTCAAAGGGTCCCTGCCTAGTTCTTTCCTCTCACGCCCCTCGGCATCCACTTTCATCTTCTGTGCTCTGATTCCCACCAGTGGCTAGAGGTCTCCTAATCAGAGGACGGTATAGGAGCACAGATGGTCAGCTTTATATATTGGATGGCTTATATAAGACCTGCACTTATCATTTCCATGTACAGTGGGGTCTATGGGCAAAATAAGACGTGACATGTATGCTGCAGTCTGTCATTAGCATTTTTCAATACAATTATTATTTTTTTACTTTTTCAGACTTGACTCTTATAAGACTTATCTGATCCTGCCAGTAGACCTGTTATTTTTCCGCTTTTTGTAATAGGTTGACAACGCTGTTTGTTCTACAATGAAATCGCACAGCACCATTGTCACCCTATACAGGGTAGTCCTAGATAGACAAGTCATTTTAAATTGATAATGCCCCCTATTTGCTTTCACTGGCCCATTAAAGTGGAAGTCCAGGCAAAAGCTAAAGAACACTAAACCTGCTCTCTGCCACATTCAAAACTTAATCTATTTAACCCTGTAAAGCAAAAATCGCTGTACTTACCTATTCTGTAGGCGATCTGATCCGGGTTCTAGCGGCGGAAGCTGTGTGTAAGAGAGGACCGACAACGATGATGAAATGGCTGGGAAGTGACGTCACCCATAAACTTACTATGGGGCTTCTGTTTGTCGGCTGCCTTTCCTGCACACACCTACACACTGAAGCCGCTGCTCACAGCTAATGCTGGGACCGGACCAGATCGGCTCCAGAATAGAGAAGTACAACGATTTTTGTTTTAGGCCACTTTCACACATCCGTCGCTCTATAGAACTCTATGGATCGTCCGTTCAGGTCCACCTGAAAAACTGTCGGGCGGACCTAAACTGTCTGCCCACGTGAAAGGGGCCTAACATTGAATGTGGCAAAGAGCAGTTTTTGAGTTTGTGGACTTCAATTTTAAGAAATTCTTAAAACAAACTAAAGAGTGAAATGAAGAAAAACATTTTTTTTATTGCAGAAGAGACATGCTATGTCTCTTCTGCAATAAAATCAACCTACCTGTCTGCCAACTGCCTTTTTTGAATGCAAACTAAGCTGCGTATGGGCAGCTCAATTTGCATTCCAGCATGGTGCCTGTGTATCGTCATCCTGCACCAACCAAAAAAGATAGTTAAAGATCTACACCCAGAAGAAGCCAGGGAGAAGATGCCAGCAAGGGGCTCTGCAGGACTCAGGCCTTTGAAGCAGAGGTAAGTATTGCAGACTTTAGTTCCACTCAAAGGCCAGAGGTGTTTCCCAGGCTTCACAACCATGTGATCACTGTGGGTGGCTGTCATAGTGATCACATGATCGGTTTCAGAGGCATGTGCATGGGGGGGTGCCGGTGTGCCTGGGCACACTCTAATCACCCCGTGCATGTTAGTGTAGCCTCATGCTGGCTGTCTCCAGAGATCTGCCTGCTGGGCTGTTGTGAAATGTTGCATCCAAGCAGAGTGTAGCCCGCGCTGCCTGTGAAACAGTTTTTCATTGAGCAGATAGTGAGGCTTGCAACAGCCACTGTGTGTGATATTAAGTGCTTACAGGGAGAAATACCAGCTGCCCCCTGCACCCGCGTGAACGCTGCCCCCTGCACCCGCGTGAACGCTGCCCCCTGCACCCGCGTGAACGCTGCCCCCTGCACCCGCGTGAACGCTGCCCCCTGCACCCGCGTGAACGCTGCCCCCTGCACCCGCGTGAACGCTGCCCCCTGCACCCGCGTGAAGTCTGCAATCTGCACTTCTGGAAGAATGGTTAAACATTCCCATTGACACACTCCTAAACCTTGTAGACAGACTTCCCATAAGAGTTGGAGCTGTTATAGCTGCAAAGGGTGGGCCAACTCAATACCGAACCCTACGTACTTGGACAGGGATGCCATTAAAGTTCATGTGCGTGTAAAGGCAGGCATCCCAATACTTTTGACAATATCGTGCTCTAAAGACTTGCTGGTAAGTTAATTGGCTCCTGTCTAAATTTGCCCTACTATATGTATGAATGTGTGTTCGGGACCTTAGGTTGTAAGGTCCTTGAGGGTAGGGACTGATGTGAATGTACAATGTAAATGTAAAGCGCTGCGTAAATTGACGGCGCTATATAAGTACCTGAAATAAATATTTATAGTGTCGGCAGTAGGTGGCCGGGGCAGAGAGTGGGTGTGTGGAGAATTTATGACAGCCAAAGTTGTGAGAGCAGACATAAGGCCATGGCTCTACTGACCTGGAGCATACATGTGGTGGGGGGAGGGAGACTCGCCCTGTGGTGCCCTTCCTTGCCATGGGACAATGCTGTGCCTGGGGTATTAACTCAATAAGTGCAGCACTACAAATCAAATCTTACGAAAATACTAAAGATAAGATAAATATAATTCTTTTGTGCTAAAATAATAGTACAGGATTTTATCCTTAAAGGGGTTGTAAAGGTAAATGTTTTTTTCACCTTAAAGCGGTATTTCACCCTAAATATAAGATCTCTCAGCGCCAGTATGCTGGGTTTTTTTTTTTTAATCGCACACTTACTGTATTATAGTGGAATTCCTTTTTTGTCCCCCGTGGTGGACGGCGCCAGTATAGCGCGTCACATCTTCCGAAAATACCCGATATGGACTCGGGTAATCTCGGCGAAAATGCGGCGCCTGCGCACAGACCTAGGAGCTGACTGCGCAGGCGCCGTATTTCTCCGAGTCCTACGGCTATGGTGCGTCACGCCCTCCGAAATAGGACTCGGAGAAATACGGCGCCTGCGCAGTCAGCTCCTAGGTCTGTGCGCAGGCGCCGCATTTTCGCCGAGATTACCCGAGTCCATATCGGGTATTTTAGGAAGATGTGACGAGCAATACTACAGCCGTCCACCGCGGGGGACAAAAAAGGAATTACACCATAATACAGTAAGTGTGCGATAAAAAAAAAAAAAAAACAGCATACTGGCGCTGACGCCAGTATGCTGGATCACATGGGAGATCTTATATTTAGGGTGAACCTCCGCTTTAATGCATCCTATGCATTAAGGTGAAAAAACATCCGACAATACGCCCCCCCCCCCCAGCCCCCGTTTTACTTACCTGAGCCCTCCAAAGTCCCGCGCTTGCCCCCGTCATCCTCCTCATTTCTGAGCCTGGCCATTGATTGGCTACACTGGATGGATTGAAAGCAGCGCAGCCATAGGCTTGCGCTGCTGTCAATCACATCAAATGATGTGGTGCGGTGGGGGCGGGGCCAAGTGATATGGTGAGCTGCAACAGCCGCCGACTGTATCACGGGAGCCAGCCTGCAGGAACTCAACACCATGTGAGTCCGCATGAAGGTGTTGAGTTCTTGCGAGGAGGAGCCGAGACAGCCGCCGAGGGACCCCAGAAGACCAGGTTCGGGGCTACTCTGTGCAAAACGAGCTGCACAGTGGAGGTAAGTTTAACATGTTTGTTATTTTAAAAAATAAATAACTTTAAAGTTTAAACTTTAAAGTTTTTATAACAGAAACAACCCCAAAAAAAAAACATTCGGCCCAAGGTCAAGTTGCCCCACTAAACAATATCAATACGTTTGATACATTATCATCTAGTTTTCCAAACATATTAACAGATATTCTAAAATATTCAGAAATGCTATTAGAACGCAATGTATGTATCCATTTTCGGCGTTACGTTGAACATAAGTGTATATTTCATTACATGTTTATCCGTTTCCAGAATCCAGTCCCCAGGGGTAGGAGGGTTGGGTGAATCCCAACGGGAAGCTATCAGCTTACATACTATAAAAAGAGATCTCATAATAGCCACTGCTTGATCATAATCCAGGCTATTAGAATTTACATATCCTAGAAGGCGTGGAACGGAATCCAGAGTCAGCACAGTATCATATACAAAATATAACAAATCCAACACTTCCTGCCAATACTGAAATAACTTGTGCAAATTACCTCCTTCTCAAATGTCCGTCCTTCTGCTCCCTTCACAAACATATAAATACTACCAAGAAAAAATTATTTTGCGCTCCCTTTTTCACTGTGCTGCCCACTGTTATAATAAATATAATGCACCACAAATCATGTCCTCCACCTTGTATGCCCAAGATGGCTTCTACCCTTGTGCCCCCCAACTTGTACACCCAGGGGTGGCTTCCCCTGTTGCCCCCCCACTTTGTATGCCCATGGGTGACTTCTCCATTTGCCCCCCCCCCCCACCTTGTACACCCAGAGATGGCTTCCCCTCTTTCCCCCCACCTTGCACACCTAGAGGCAGTGCCGATCCTGACCTCCCTGGGGCCCTAAGCAAAATTACAGTACATGTCACATTAAAGTTGAGAAGCACGCGGGGGGGGGGGGATTGCTGCCGACAGTGCGACCTGTCACATTAAAGTTGAGAAGCGGGGGAAAGGGGTGTTCTGCTGTCGGAAATGACACTTTACATTAAAATGAGAAGTGGGGGGTGTTGACTTCTTACCTGTTCTCCCATGCAGGCAGTAAGTTGAGAAGCGGGGTGAGGGGCCAAAAATGACTTATCACCAGGCGGTGCCTCTAGTTATTTGGTGGGCCCTCCACAGCTTTGCGGGGCCCTAAGCAGCTTGCATAGTGAGCCTATAGGGCGGATCGGCCCTGCTTAGGGGTGGCTTCCCCTCTTGCCCCCACACTTTGTACGCCCATGGGTGGCTGCCCCTCTTACACCCCCACACCCCCACCTTGTACACCAAGGGGTGACTGCCTCTCTTGCCCCCCCCCACCTTTTACGGCCTGAGGTGGCTGCCTCTCTTCACCCCCACTTTGTATGCTATGGTGTGGCTTCCCCACTTGCCCCCCCTTTGTACACCCAGGGGTGGCTGCCCCTCCTGCCCCCCACCTTGTATGGCCAGGGGTGGCTGCCCCTCTATCCCCTTGTAGGGTCCGCCTTTAAGCAAACCTTGAAAACCCACTTATTCAGTAAAGCCTACCCCACCTCTAACTAAGAACTGTACTTTATATGCCACGGGGTGGCTTCCCCTCTTGCCCCCCCTTTGTACACCCGGGGGTGGCTTCCCCTCTTGCCCCCCACCTTGTACATTCAGGGGTGGCTTCCCCTCTTGCCCCCCCCCCACTTTGTACACCCAGGGGTGGCTGGCCCTCTTACACACCCACCTTGTACACCAAGGGGTGGCTACCTCCCTTGCCCCCCACCTTGTACGCCCTGGGGTGGCTTCCCCTCTTGCCCCCCCACATTGTACACCACGGGGTGGTTGCCTCTCTTGCCCCCCACCATATATGCCCTGTGGTGGCTTCCCCTCTTAACCCCCCCCCCCCCATGTGTAGCGCCCGCCTTTAGACTATTCCTGAAAACTCACTTATTCAGGGAAGCCTACCCCACCTCTACCTAAGAACTGTACTCGAGTCAATCAGATCATCCCTGCAGCTATTACCTTTTGTACCACCCCCCTCCCTTTAGACTGTAAGCTCCATGGTCAGGGCGCTCCTATTCTACTGTATTGAAGTGTGTTGTCCCCCCTCTACATTGTAAAATGCTGTGCAAACTGTTGGCACTATATAAATCCTGTATAATAATGCCCGGGTGGCTGCCCCTCTTGCCTTGCCCACCTTGTACACCCAGGGATGGTTGCCTTTCTTGCTCCCCACCTTGTATGCCCTAGGGGGGCTTCCCCTCTTGCCCCCCCACCTTGTACGGCCAGGGGTGGCTGCCCCTCTAGCCCCTTTGCAGGGTCTGCCTTTAGGCGATCCCTGAAAACACACTTATTCGGGGAAGCCCACCCCACCTCCACCTAAGAACTGTAGTCACCTCCATCAGATCATCCCCTGCAGCTATTACCTTTTGTATCACCTCCGCCTCCCTTTAGATTGTAAACTCCATGAGCAGGGCCCTCCTATTCCTACTGTATTGAACTGTATTGTCCCCCCTCTACATTGTAAAGTGCTGCGCAAACTGTTGGCACTATATAAATCCTGTATAATAATGCCCGGGTGGCTGTCTCCCTTGCCCCCCACCTGGTCATGGCATTGGTAGTTATTGTACAAAAGGATTATCATTGGACTTCCGATTGGTAAATCTACAAAGGGACAGCACTGGAAAGAGGGTTAGTACTACAGCAAGAACTGTTTTCCTATTTTACACTAATGCTGAACAATTTTTTATTTTTTTTTCCTGGAGACTGGCTTTAAAAACTCAATTCAATTCCTTAAAAAAAAAAAATAGCTTTTGCTGCTTTTTGACTTGACATGGACATTAAAAGCACTCCGTCACTGCCCAGCGCTGGAGGATTGTGTATTACTTGACATTAATCAGTCCTGCTAACACTTAGCCAAGCCGTCTACAAATGTTTCACCCACCTCGCCACATACTCTAGCCCAGGCACCAGGCTATAAATTGTCATCATTTAGCCAGACGCATGGTTCCCTGGAATACTTTATAATGTTATTCCCTGAGTTAAAAGCACACTCCAAACAAGCTGCCTTTTCTGTCCGGCTTCAAAAAAAAAAAAAAAAAAAGCCTTGTGATTTATATCCCTAAAATAAAAACGAATTCTGCAAACCAAAAGATTTTTATTTTTTTATTTCAGGGCCGGTGAAGTGTACATTTTGTAAGCCGTACAAAGTTTCTTGCAAAGTTCTGCCATGTGTAACAAGGAGAATAAGGAAGGTTATACTGGAGCCAAGAAGTCTGCTTGGGTTTAAGGTACGCGGCAGAAACATATTACATTGTGCTGTTCTGGCACTGCACATTAATGATACCATTGCATATGTTTATGGAAGGTGTGTTTGCAGCATGTATGTTGCTAATAAACGTGTAGTCTCCCTAGGGGGATTACATTTCTTTAATGGCAAGAATGTGTTTGCAAATAATATGGCCTTGTTTTATCATTTCAATCATATTTTCCTTCTATTCAGCTGAAAACTGAACTCCAGGCAGGTAGAACAACACAGTCGTTTATTCCTTTAAAACAAATCCAATTACATTTTTTTAAGCACAACTGGCAGAAGTAACTGAATTTGTCCTTATATTAGCCTCCTGCACAAGACGGCGAGGCAGCGCTAGGGGCCAATCAGGCTATGCCTGCTGATTGCCATGTAGACAGGAGGAGAGAGATCTTATATCAATAAGTTGCTGCACCTTAACCACTTGCCTACTGTGCACCTACACCCCCTTCCTGCCCAGACGAAATTTAAGCTTCCGGCACTGCGTCGCTTTAACTGACAATTGCGCGGTCGTGCGACGTGGCTCCCAAACAAAATTGGCGTCCTTTTTTCCCCACAAATAGAGCTTTCTTTTGGTGGTATTTGATCACCTCTGCGGTTTTTATTTTTTGCGCTATAAACAAAAATAGAGCGTCAATTTTGAAAAAAATGCAATATTTTTTACTTTTTGCTATAATAAATAACCCCAAAAATATATAAAAAAAATATTATTTACCTCAGTTTAGGCCGATACGTATTCTTCTACATATTTTTGGTAAAAAAAAAAAAATTAGCGTTTATCGATTGGTTTGCGCAAAATTTATAGTGATTACAAAATAGGGGATAGTTTATGGCATTTTTTTTTTTTTTACTATTAATGGCGGCGATCTGCAATTTTTTTATTGGGACTGCGACGTTATGGCGGACACTTTTTTGACATTTTTGGGACCATTTACATTTATACAGTGAACAATGCTATAAATATGCATTGATTACTGTATAAATGTGACTGGAAGTGAAGGGGTTAACCACTAGGGGGCGGGGAAGGGGTTAAATGTGTGTCCTATGAGTGTTCTAACTGTAGGGGGAGGGGGGATGACTGGGGGAGGTGACCGATTGTGTCTCTATGTACAAGGGACACAACCGCTCTCCTCTCTCCCTGACAGGGACGTGCAGCTCTGTGTTTACATACAGAGCTCCACGTCCCCGCTCAGTTACTGAGCAATCGCGTGTGCCCGGCGGCGATCGTTGCCGCCGGGCACTCGCACGGGATCCCCGCAGAGCGGTGGGTGCGCGCGCGCCGGCGGCTTTAAAGGGACATCACGTCATATGACGTGATGTCAGAACAATGGAGTCCTCCGCCCGCCGTCATTTGACGGTGGGCGGTGGACAGGTGGTTAAAGGCGACTTTCAGTAATTTTTTCATCTTTCCATCTATTAAAAGGGGTTGTAAAGGTTTTTTTTTTTTTCTAAATTGGTTCCTTTAAGCTAGTGCATTGTTGGTTCACTTATCTTTTACCTTCCATTTCCTGTCTAAGGCCGGATTCACACCTATGCGAATTGGTTGCGGCTTAAACCGCATCTACGACGCAGAACATTTCTAAATACATTGTTTTCAATGAGGCTGGTTCACATATGTGCGATGCATTCGCACTGCGCATTGCAGAAAAAAGTGTGCGGATTTTATGCCTTACGGTGCGGCTCGGGTGCAAATTCAGGCCCATTATCTTCTATGGGTACGCAGCTGATTTGCAGATGTGTTAAAGGGGTGTTCCAGGCAATATTTGTGTTTATTAAAAGTCAGCAGCTACAAAAAGTGTAGCTGCTGGCTTTTAATAAACAGACACTAACCTGCGCTCCTCCGCTCCTCTCCCCCCCCCTCCCCGGCCGGCGTCCTCATCACAACTGTGGGCACCCGGCCGTGACAGCCTTCGGCTTCACGGCTGTGCACCCACTGCGCTTGCGCGAGCGGCACTGCGCAAGCGGCGCGGCCCACCGCTGATTGGACAGGCGATCGCATGGGACCTGTCATGTGTCCCATGCGATCACCTACAGGGAGGGGCTGCTGTAGGCGATTAAGCTTATTCGCCTAACCAGCCCCTCGGCAGAAGCAGGAAGTAGAACAGGAAGTCCCACTCCTCCTGAAGCCCCCACTCCCCCCCCAAAACAATTACATGCTAAATGTGGCATTTAAGGGGGTGAGGAGTGGGATTAGCGGAAGTTCCATTTTTGGGTGGAACTCTGCTTTAATTTCTCTTCAGGAATTTCTCTCATTCAGCTCAATACACTTCTCCCCACTCTCCTCTCCCTTGTAACTTCTCCCAGGTCTCCAAATTCGCAGCTAAAATGTTGCTAATCTGCTGAACACTTCTGTAATCTCCCTACAGAGATAAGAGAGCTGAAATTCCCACCTTAGGCCTCTTACACACTATCAGTTTTCCTTCAGGTTTTTCTCTTCAGGTTTACCAAAACTATGTAGTACAAGGGCCTGCCTGATTGCATACAAATTGAGACTCTTGAGGTTTGACCTCATATTAGATGGATTTGGTAAACCTGAAGAGAAAAACCTGAAGAAAAACTGATAGTGTGTAAGAGGCCTAAATGTTGTTTTTCTTTGTTTTCTTTGTCTGAATTTCTCACTTCCTGTTCCTCCTCAGTAAGCTGTTCTGGCTGACTAACCCCCGGCCAGATGATGGGGGCAAGCTTACTAAGGAGAAACAGGAAGTGAGAAATTCAGACAAAAAAAAAAAACATTTAGAAGGGAAATCCAAAAAGGAAAAGGTAAGTGAACCAACAATGCACTAGCTTAAAGGAACCTATTTAGAAAAGAAAAAAACAAACCTTTACAACCCCTTTAAATCTTTTGCGCTTGTTGTTTTAACTTTGGATAGTAATTTATTTATTTTTGCCAAAAAATACCTTCCGGTTTCTCGTCTGGTAAAAAGCCTAGGCTTATGACATCATGCACAGCTCTCTCTCTCACTCTCACGAGAGTTTGCCAGGAAGTGAAGAGGGATGAGAGGGATGAGTCATAAGAGGGTAATGAGAGGTGCAGAGCTGGAGGTGTGCCTCTGTGTAAATCCAGGAAGTAAACAGGAAGCAGCTTCAGCTGCCCACAGTTAAAATGATGCAGCCAGACTCGGTGGAGAGAGATTTTTTTCAGCATATTTGGCAAGTACAGAGTCACAGTATATATAAAATAAGTGGTTGGAGGGAAGCTTCAGAATGGCAAAGAGGTTTATATTACAAATTATGTGAGCAGACAGAGAGAGTGAAGTGAGCAGATCTTTTATCGATAAGTTGCTGCTCCTTAAAGCAGAACTTCAGTAATTTTTTCATCTTTCCATCTATTAAATCTTCTGCTCTTGTTGTTTTAACTTTGGATAATAAAAAACATTTTTTTCTGCCAGTAAATACCTTTATACAGCCCACTTCCTGTTTCTTGTCTAGTAAACAGTATATATAATATTATTATCATTATTAAAGGGCCCAGATGACAACCTTCCTTTTTTTTTTATGAAAATGTTTTACATTTTTTTTTTTTTTATATTTTATTTCTTTTTTTTTATTTTATATATATATAGATATATTTTATTAAAGGGCTCAGAGGTCCCCAGGGCCCCATGTTATTTTTGTTTTTATGTTTTTTTAATTTATGTTGAGGTACTCCTCAAGCGTCACCCCCGCTTCCCTGCTGGGTCCCTACTTTGAACTCACAGGTACTCCTCAAGCGTCACCCCCGTTTCCCTGTTGGGTCCTTACTTTGAACTCACAGGTACTCCTCAAGCGTCACCCCCACTTCCCTGCTGGGTTCCTACTTTGAACTCACAGGTACTCCTCAAGCGTCACCCCCGCTTCCCTGTTGGGTCCATACTTTGAACTCACAGGTACTCCTCAAGCGTCACCCCCGCTTCCCTGTTGGGTCCTTACTTTGAACTCACAGGTACTCCTCAAGCGTCACCCCCGCTTCCTTGCTGGGTCCCTACTTTGAACTCACAGGTACTCCTCAAGCGTCACCCCCGCTTCCCTGCTGGGTCCCTACTTTGAACTCACAGGTACTCCTTAAGCGTCACCCCCGCTTCCCTGCTGGGTTCCTACTTTGAACTCACAGGTACTCCTTAAGCGTCACCCCCGCTTCCCTGCTGGGTTCCTACTTTGAACTCACAGGTACTCCTCAAGCGTCACCCCCGCTTTCCTGCTGGGTCCCTACTTTGAACTCACAGGTACTCCTCAAGCGTCACCCCACTCGCCTGCTCGATCCCTGGCTTGGCACACAAGGCTGCTATGTAAGCGTCACCCCCGCTGGCTGGGTCCCTGGCTTGACACCTGCTGAAGTTTCCCAATTCTTCACCGTCCCCGGTTGGTGAGAATACTGCTTTGTACTTGCTTTAGTTACTCACGGTGGTCACTGGTAATAAGGCGATTGGTCCCTTAGTGACGACGGCTTCCCCTCTACCTCCGACCACGACAGGTTCTCCGGCCGGCAGAACTGTCACCTGTGGTTGGACTGCAAGCCGCAGTCCCAACCCTACACTGCTCTCTTGCTTCTGGATAGGCCCTCAGACAGCCTAGATGCCTAATGTCCCCAGAATAGGCCTCAAGCTCTGGCCTAGCAGCCCGGGCAATACAACACGTGTCCACCCAGACAGCTGTCCAGGTGGCACAGAACCCCTTTCACCTGACTCAAAATACCCAATTAAATAGTCTCTCCCCAACCGGCCAATGAACGGAAGAAGATCCCTGCCCATTGGCTGAGATACCTTATCTATCTCTAATCTGTCCTTGCAAAGCCAGTCACCAGATTCCCGGCCATCTAGTGACAGAAGAGAGAAGTGCAGCAATTCCAGAATTGGGGTGCAATCAATTGATCCCTAACAATTGGCCAAGAACAACTATACTTGGCAGGTAAATATACTAGCAGCCCTGCCTAACCATCACAGTGCTACACGTTCAAGGAGTGTGTATGTAATTCTATTGGCTAGAACACGAATTTGTTCTAACCATTAGAATGAGATTACGTCCATATTGTACATGCCGGTTTATGTGTGCATATGCATAAATTATGCTTGTGCACTCCTCTGCAGGGCCGATAGGCCCTATAGCCTCACTATGCAAGCTGCTTAAGGCCCCGTAAAGCTGTGGAGGGCCCCCCAAATTACTAGAGGCCCCGCCTGGTGAGAAGTCATTTTCGGCCCCTCACCCCATTTCTTAACTCGCTGGCTGCATGGGAGAAGAGTTAAGAAGTCGGGACCCCCTGCTTCTCACTTTAATGTAATATGTAATTTCCGACAGCAACTTTAATGTGACATGTCATTTTGCTTAGGGCACCAGGGAGGTCATGATTGGCATTGCTCCTCTGAATATTCATTTTTGGGGTATTTTTTATGCCCCTAAACGCTTTTCTAAAATAAGAATATAAATGCCACAATGTACATGGACACAATGGCTAATACTAAGCTGGGTTATAAAATAAAATAATTAAAAAATGCTTCTTAAAGTGCAATTTTTTTTCTATCCGTGTGCATGTAGGCTTGTTGCACAGTTGGGGAAGTGACACCACTGTATTTCCAAACTTTAACAGAGAAAGTAGTTTTACCAGTTGTGTTGTATGGCAGAGATCTATAAATGAGTGGAGCGAAGGCAAGATTTTAGGGCGCATGCTAGAAGGAAGCAGAGAAAGAGCAGTGCACCAATAGAGTGAATGGCTGTGCAGGGGGGTGTGTCAGCAGAAGTCTGACCAAAGGAGGACAGGTAGGCTGTGATCCCAGCACAGCCAGAAAATGACCAGGCTGGGATAGTGGTGCTATCATGCTTAGTGTGGTCAGTTTTTAATAGGGAAAGCAGAGGGACTGGCAGGATCACCAGGTGTTTTACACATAGGAAGCAAGAAAACAAGAAACTTTTTAACACATGGTATATTATACACATATCAAGAATATGAAAGATTGGGGTAACATACACTTTAATCTGGGTAGAGGGTAGTGTTAGTCAAATCCCATGTAATTTTGTTAGTATACCTAACATTCCCCTCTCCCCAGACTGATAATGCTGCTGTCCAAAGGTGTCCCCAACCAAAGTGAAGACACTCTAATAAAGGAAGAGTGTTACTGGCCAGATCGCCAGGTGGAAAACAGTTCTAAAAAAAAAAATGCAGCAACCACACTTAAAGTGGAATACCAGGCTATACCTAAGTAATCTTTAAAATGTTCCCTTCCCCCCTTTTAACACCTACAGTCATGGCCAAAAATGTTGGCACCCCTGAATTTCTGTCAGATAATGCACCACTTCACCCAGAATACTGTTGCAATTACAAAAGTTTAGGCATTCTCATGTTCATTTATTTTGTTTGTATTGGTATGATACAAAAAAGTGGAGAAACAAAAAGCCAAATCTGTCACATTCCATGTAAAACTCCAAGAATGGACTGGACAAAACTATTGGCATCAGGGGCGGACTGACAACTCATGGGGCCCCCGGGCAATAGGAGATTATGGGGCCCCCGGGCAATAGGAGATTATGGGGCCCCCGGGC
Source organism: Rana kukunoris (assembly GCA_029574335.1). Classification (NCBI taxonomy): domain Eukaryota; kingdom Metazoa; phylum Chordata; class Amphibia; order Anura; family Ranidae; genus Rana; species Rana kukunoris. Next base: position 101,603,772 of record CM056052.1, on the reverse strand, counting down.
AATAGGAGATTATGGGGCCCCCGGGCAATAGGAGATTATGGGGCCCTCAGGCAATAGATTATGGGGCCACATGGTATACACACACACAGTATACACACACACAGTATACACACACACAGTATACACACACAGTATATACACACACAGTATACATACACACACAGTATACATACACACACAGTATACATACACACACAGTATACATACACACACAATATACACACACACAATACACATAACACACAGTATACATATACACAGAATACACACACTGAAAAGGTACTGGAGAGGCGGGGCAGCTTTTATCTTGGGATTTAAAAAAAAAACACAGATTTTTACATACCGTCCCTGGTTTTACTGAGGCTGGCAACCCTGATGGCCCCCCAGTGGCATGGGGCCCTCGGGCAGTGCCCGAGTGCCCGAATGGTCTCCTCCGCTCCTGATTGGCACCCTCCATTTTAATATTTGGCAAAGCTTTTCAACTGTCCCTGATTTCGAGAGACAGTGCCTGATTTGGAGCAATGTCCCTCTGTCCCTCATCCCTTCTCATTTTGGTCTGATTATATATATATATTTATATATATATATATATATATATATATATATATATATATATATTATATAGATGTATTAAAAATGCACTTTTTATCTATCAAAAAGTGTTTCCCAGTGCTAAACCTTTCATCTGATTTCTAAATTACTGCATTTTTAAATTCCAAAAGTAAAAGCAATATTAATGGGGGGAAAAAAAGAACTTGTAGGTTTAACCAATCTTGTTTTTTTTTGTACTTGGTCTTTAAGAGGGTGTGGCAAGGGGTGTGTCCTATGCCTGCATACTTTTGCTGATAGGTGTCCCTCATTCCCATTATAAAAAGTTGGGAGGTATGTATTTGGTAGCACACTCCTTTTGGAATTTTGGACCACTCTTCTTTAGCCAACTGCTCCAGGTCTCTCAGATTGGAAGGGTTCCTTTTCCCAACTGCCATTTTGAGATCTCTCCACAAATGTCCTATGAGATTTAGATCTGGAATCAATGCTGGCCAGTTCAGTACTCTCTAGCGCTTTGTCTTAAACCATGGGTGCTTTTTGACTTGTGCTTTGGGTCATTGTCCTTCTGTAAGACCCATGACATCTGACCCAACTTTCTGTCAATCAGCCCTACATTACACCCCAGAATTCGTTGGTAGTCTTCAGATTTCATAATGTCATGCACACGGTCAAGACAACAAGTGACTAAAGCAGAAAAGCAACCCCAAAACATCAGTGAACCTCCACCATGTCTGACTGTAGGTACCCTCAATGGTGTATTTAGGTTTTGTGCTGCCCTAGGCCTGACTAAACTTGTGCACCCCCTAATTAAAATATGACCTACCCCTTCCTGTCAAGGCCACACACCTTTCTGTTTAAGACCCGCCCTGAAATTTTCAAGTTCTGAGGGCGGGGGGCAATAGATTCCCTTTATTTGCATAGATTTCCTCCTACTTCCTGTTTGGCAATGGGGCAGGAAGTGAAGGGGAATCTCTGTAATAAGACAGGGTTCTGTAAATAATAAATTAATAAAAGTCAAAATCAGAAGCACCAAAATATCCCACAAATAGAGCTTTCTTTTGGTGGAATTTAATCACCACTGCGGTTTTAATTGTTTGCGCTATAAACAAAAAAGAGCAACAATTTTGAAAAAAAACACAATTTTTTACTTTGTGCTATAATAAATATCCCACATTTTTTTTCAAAATAACGAATTTCATCATCAGTTTAGGCCCATACATATTCTTCTACATGTTTTTGGTAAAAAATTGCAATAAGCCTATATTGATCGGTTTGCGCAAAAGTTATAATGCTAGATTCAGGATGGCAAGCGGTGGCGTAACTTTTCCTATTTACGTTACGCCGCTGCAACTTTATGCGCAAGTGCTGTATTCACAAAGCACTTGCGTGTAAAGTTGCGGCGGCGTAGCGTAAATTGTGCGGCCTAATTAAAATTGGGTGGGTAAGGGGCGTATGCTATTTAAATTAGGCGCGTCCCCGCGCCAAACGTACTGCGCATGCGTCGACCATTGAAAAATCCCAGTGCGCATGCCCTGAATTATGACGGTGTTTTCAACATGAACGTTATCTACGTAAATCCCCATTCACAGACGAGTTACACAAACGACGTAAACATTTTCAAATTTCCCGCGGTCACGACGTGCATACTTAACATAGGATGCGCCATCTTTTTGGTGCTTTATCTTTACGCCGGGAAACCCCTTACGGAAACGGCGTAAAGTCACTGCGTCGGACGGGCGTACGTTCGGAAATTGGTGTATCTCGCTGATTTACATATTCTCCGTGTAAATCAGCGGGAACGCCCCTGGCGGCCATTTGTAAAATGCATTTAAGATCTGACGGCGTAATACAATTACGCCTGTCGGATCTTTCCTGCAAACCGGCGTATCTTGTTTTCTGAATACAGAAAACAGATACGCCGGTGCAAAGTCAGAGTTATGCCGGCGTATCACTGATACGCCGGCATAACTCTACCTGAATCTGGATGTGTGTGTGTGTGTGTGTGTGTGTATATATATATATATATATATATATTACTAATGGCGGCGATCTGCGATTTTTTTTTTTTTTTTTTTTTATCAAGACTTCAACATTATGGTGGACAGATCAGACACTTTTGACACATTTTTGGGATCGTTATCATTTATACAGCGACCAGAGCTATAAAAATGCACCTTTTACTGTAAAAATGACACTGGCAGTGAAGGGGTTAACACTAGGGGGCTATCAAGGCGTTAAATGTTTTCCCTCACTGTGTTCTAACTGAAAGGGGGCATGGGACTTACTAGGAAAAACAACAGATCGCTGTTCTTACTTTGTATGAACACACGATCAGTCATTTCTCCCCTTAAAGGAAGATGGCCCCCCACCCGGCTCCATACCATTGCAGGGCGGAAGCGACGTCAAAACATCACTTACGCCCATAGCTCTTAAAGGGACAATTTTTTTATTTTATTTTTTCCAAATGACAATTTTTTTATTTTTTTTTATTACATTTTTGTGTAAATATGAGATCTGAAGTCTTTTTGACCCCAGATCTCATATTTAAGAGGACCTGTCATGCTTTTTTTCTATTACAAGGGATGTTTACATTCCTTGTAATAGGAATAAAAGTGAGCAATTTTTATAATTTTTTTTTTTAAAGAACAGTGTAAAAATAAAAAGTAAAATAAATACGATTTTTTTTTAACGTCCCCCGTCCCACCGAGCTCACGTGCAGATGCGAACGCATACGTGCGTAGCACCTGCATATGAAAACTATGTTCAAACCCACACATGTGAGGCGCCGTACACATGGCAGAGAACCTCGACGGGCAGAACACATCGTTCCGCCCGTCGAGGTTCTCTCCCGGCCGTCGAATTCGACGACCCGCCCGTCGGGAATGGCAACCAGCCATTCATCCAGGCGGGCCGTCGAGGAAATAGAGAGCGTGCTCTCTATTTCGGCTCGACAGGCTTCCCGACGGGAAGCTCGCTGAGACCATACACACGGCCGAGGTCCTCGCTGGAATGTGCATTCCAGCGAGGTTCTCGCTGGTTTTCAGCGAGAACCTCGGCCGTGTGTACGCCGCCTGAGGTGTCGCCGTGATCGCCTATGGAGATTTTTAAGGGTATAAGTGTGTCGCCATTCCACGAGCGGAAAACATTTTGGTTTGACATGTTGGGCATCAATTCACTCGGCGTAACATCTTCTTTCACAATATATAAAAAAATTGGGCTAACTTTACTGTTTCTATTTTTCTGTTTCTATAAACTATTTTTTTAATTCAAAAAAGTGTATTTTTTTTTTTTCAGAAAAAGTGTGCTTGTAAGACTGTTGCGCAAATACAGTGTGACAGAAAGTAAGGCACATAAGAGCACATCAGGGCACAATCAGGGAACATGGGGCACACCAGGGAACATGGGGCACATGAGAGCACATGGGGCACAGCACATCAGGACAGGGCACATGGCACATCAGGGCACAGCACATCAGGGCACATGAAACAGCACATCAGGGTACAAAGCCCAGCACATCAGGGCACATGAAACAGCACATCAGGGTACAAGGCCCAGCACATCAGGGTACATGGGGTACCCTGATGTGCTGTTTAATGTGCCCTGTACCCTGATGTGACCTGTGCCCTGATGTGCCATGTCCTGTACCCTGATGTGCCATGTGCCCTGTCCTGATGTGCTGTGCCCTGATGTGCTCTCATGTGCCCCATGTTCCCTCGTGTGCCCTGATGTGCTCTCATGTGCCCCATGTGCCCTGATGTGCTTTGATTGTGGCCCATGTACCCTGATGCGGCCCATGTACCCTGATGTGCTGGGCTTTGTACCCTGATGTGCTGTTTCATGTGCCCTGTACCCTGATGTGCCCTGTCCTGATGTGCTGTACCCTGATGTGCCATGTGCCCTGTCATGATGTGCCCTGCCCTGATGTGCCGTGTACCCTGATGTGGCTTGTTGTGCTGTACCCCTATGTGCTGTGCTCTGATGTGCCCTGTACCTGATGTGCTGTGCTCTGTACTGATGTGCGCTGTGCCCTGTGCCCTGTTGTGCTGTACCCTGATGGTGAGTGGTCAGTGTGCAGTGTAGTGGTCAGTGTGCAGTGTAGTGGTCAGGGTTAATAATATGTTCGCTGACACCAGTACTGTTTTTGAAGTTTGAAAGTATGCATGCGACCCTCCATGGGATATGAAAACTTGTCTTGTGGTCCTCAGGTAATTTGAGTTTGAAACCCCTGATGTACAGTATACCATCCCAACGGTCACACAGCTATGGCATATACATACAACGTAAGGGTTTTCTCAGACCCTTCCACAAGCCTTTTTTTCCTAACTGCCGCAATCATCTGTGAGTGTGACTGCCACTTAAAGTCCCAAACACTCAGAAAGAATTGCTGTCACTGAAATATGCAAATTAATAAGTAATGCCTTTCATCTGTGATATGTTCTTATACATGTAAAGAGCAGGCATCATATGCATTTTTCATAATGTGTTGATTCTCTTTTCATGTAAATTTCACACAGATTTCTATTATGTAACCCCATGAAATCTATAATTTAATTATTCAGCAGCATCGTCCCTAGCATAGTTGACACCCGGGATAGATTATTTATTTACACCCCCCATACTCCTCCTACATATAAAAATAATTTTCAGTAGTAATAATTTTCAGTAGTAATTATGAAATTAAATGAATACTAAAAAATGGGCAGAAAAAATGGAGACAGTGAGGATTTTCTTCATCCAAAGTGAGGCCCGGAGTGAAAAGACCCAAAGAAAGAATAACGGAGGGCCAGGCATGACTGGGGTGGAGGGATGGACAACAAGGGGTTAATGGGTGCAGTAGGAGGATGAAGGGAGTGGTGCCGAACGTAGGCTATGTGGAGGAGGAGGAGCCCTATATAAAGGGGGCGGGGGCGCACGTGGAGGCATTGCGAGAAAGTTAGCACACAGGGAGGCAGTTTTCCCACCCACCCTCCCCGTTTGTTGTGTGTTTGGTGTTGTGCGTTTGTTTTTCTTTCTTTCAGGTTCATTTGGAAGGATGGTCATGACAGCGTTGGCGGTGTCCTTTTGGTCTTTGATGGTGACAGTTAACAGATGTAATGGAAGTGGTGGGGGGCTCATCTGTGGGATGGGCCCCTTCTGGGGTTATTCCAGTGGAACGGTGTCCGCTAGAATACGGTTATGGTGCACTGCGGGGTAATCAGGGTTGTCTCCGAGCTGGTATACGGCTGGAGGCCTGTTATGGTAATGGTACCGCAGTGTATTGGTGGGAAATAAAGGTTAAGTGGGGTTGCTGTCAAAGACCAATTAGGCTGGTGTTAATAAAGTTGTTTTTGGTTAAAAATGTTAGTGAAAGATTTTGAATTATTTGAGTGTTAAAAATAAATAGGCTGTAATGGCCATTTTACTCCAACATCTGTGTCTCTCGTTACTGGTTAGGCATGAGCTTTGGCCAATTATGGCTCAGGGCTGTAGCACACGCCCCACTCTATATAAGGCCGCCTGCTGGGCGGCCTCGTGTAGTGTGTTCCGGCTTGTTAATGAGAGCAGTCAGAGAGACAGAGAGATTGTCTTTTTATATAGCTAGATAGAGCAGGCAGGCAGGCTAGTCAGTTTAGCTTAATTTACAGTGTGTAGAGAATATATATACATCCCTAGGAGTTGTACATATATTTATATACTGTATAGCTTAGATAGATCAGTTCTTCCTAATTTACTGGCAGGCAGGTGATTGTGCTATTTAAAGACGTTATCACAGGTTTAGACACCCAGCAGGTACAATATTTAAAGGAATTTTATTTTAATGTTTTTAATTTATTCATCAATAAAATCACTGCTCCTGGAGCAGTGATTTTAATAATGTTTAAATTAAAAAACCTGAAATATTCCTTTAAATATTGTACCTGCTGGGTGTCTATAGTTTGCCTGTGAAAACGTCTTTGAGAACCCGGGTCTTGCCCGAGGGAACATGTATCAATGGAAAAAAAGTTTTAAAAACGGTCGTTTTTTCAAGAGTCCTGCTCCTGAAAAAACAACCGTTTTTAAAACTTTGTTCCATTGATACATGTTCCCTGGGGCAAGACCCGGGTTCTCAAAGACGTTTTCCAACAATAACTTGAATATTGGTCTTTAAAATGAGCGTTTTTTAATTCGAAAGTTTGAGTCCCATAGACTTCAATGGGGTTCTAAATGTTCGCGCGAACGGTCGGTCTGTTTGACGGTTCTGGTGCGAACCAAACGCGGGTATGTTCGGCTCATCCCTATTACTGGTATAAAGTGGGGGGTAAGAAATAATCAAGGGGGGATGGGGATAGGAAAGGTTGGGCTATCTGAACTACACTAGTCATGTTTAATATAAAATCATGTTGGGGGGGGGGGGGGAAAGCAAATGTGTGAATATCACTACAGCAGAAGAATATGGTAAAGAAAACATGCTTATGTAGAGCTACCCTCATAGGGACCACAGGTATTTCCCTGGGTCTTCCCTTGTTTCAGCCCTGCTGCCAATCACACAGTATTTGCCATAACCAGGTGCACAGACCATTTTGTTGCTAAATGACGAGGCCACTTTTTGCAATTCGTCGCTTAAACTGACAATTGACATGGTTCCCAAACAAAATTTACTTCCCCCCCCCCCACACACACACAAATAGAGCTTTCTTTTGGGTTGTATTTGATCACCTCTGCGGTTTTTTTTTTGCGCTATAAACAAAAATAGAGTGTCAATTTTGAAAAAAAATCAATATTTTTTACTTTTTGCTATAATAAATATCCCCAAAAAAGATTTAAAAAAACATAATTTTTCCACAGTTTAGGCCGATACGTATTCTTCTACATATTTTTGGTAAAAAAAAACGCAATAAGTGTTTATTGATTGGTGTCCGCAAAAGTTATAGCATCTACAAAATGGGGGATAGTTTTGCGGCTGCGACATTATGGCAGACACATCGGACACTTTTGACACATTTTTGGGACCATTGTCATTTTTACAACGATCAGTGTTATAAAAATGCAGTGATTACTGTGAAAATGGCACTGGCAGTGAAGGGGTTAACTACTAGGTGGCGCTGTAGAGGGTTAAGTGTTCCCTAAGGCGTGATTCTTACTGTAGGGGGGCGTGGGTTGCTGTGACACGTCACTGATCATTGTTCCCGATGACAGGGAACACAATCAGTGACAGTGTCACTAGGCAGATCGGGGAGATGTTGCGTTTACACTAACATCTCCCCGTTCTATCTCTCCATGAGACGATTGCGGGAATGCCCGCATCGATCGAGTCTGTGGGACCCATGGGCGGGGTCATGGAGATCGTGGCGTAACTTGGTTCTGAGCATGCGCATTTTTTTCCCCCGTCGTTAAAGCCTACACACGACCATTTTCCACGACAAGAAAAACAACGTGAAAAACGTTGAGAAAAAATAGAGCAGGTTCTAAATTTTTAATGCCTATTTTTTTTGTTGAGAAAAATGCCCTGGAGACTACACACGACCACTTTTTAATGACCAATTAAAAAAATGTAATTTTTCTCATCATGAAAAACAGCGTGTGTACGTGGCATTAGAATTTCTTATGAGAAATTTCCTTACTGCTCCCTCAATGTTCTTCATCACTACAGTATAAAATAATTGTAAATACAACCCTATTAAAGGGGTTGTAAAGGATTTTTTTTCCCTTAATAGCTTCCTTTACCTTAGTGCAGTCCTCCTTCACATACCTCATCCTTCCATTTTGCTTTTAACCCCTTCCATACAGGGCATTTTCACCCCCTTCCTGCCCAGACCAATTTTTAGTTTTCAGCGCTGTTGCACTTTGAATGACAATTGCGCGGTCAGGCAACACTGTACCCAAATTAAATTATGTTTTTTTCCCCACACAAATAGAGATTTATTTTAGTGGTATTTGATCATCTCTGCGTTTTTTATTTTTTGCGCTATAAACAAAAGAAGAGCGACAATTTAAAAAAAACACAATATTTTTTTCTTTTTATTTCATACATATCACAATATTTTTTTAAAAAAACTTTTTTCCCCTCAGTTTAGACCGATACTTATTCTTCTACGTATTTTTGGTAAAAAAAAACGCAATAATCGTATATTGATTGGTTTGCGCAAAAGTTATAGCATCTACAAAATAGGTGATAGATTTATGGTATTTTTTTTTTTTTTTTTTTACTAGTAATGGCGGCGATCTGCGTTTTTTTTTTTGTGACCGTGACATTGCGGTGAACATATCGGACACTTTTGACACGTTTTTGGGACCATTCACATTTACACAGCGATTATTGCTATAAAACTGCACTGATTACTGTGTAAATGTGACTGGCAGGGAAGGGGTTAACACTAGGGGGCGCTGAAGGGGTTAAAATGTGTCCTAAAGTATGTTCTAACTGTAGGGGGAAGGGGACTCACAAGGGGAGGAGACCGATGTGTGTTCCTCTGTACTGGGAACACACATCAATCTCCTCACCGCTGACAGGAGGTGGATCTGTGTGTTTACACACACAGATCCACACTCCTGACGTGATTGCCGGAAATCGCGGGTCCCCGGCGGCAATCGCAGCCGTCGGGCACGCGCGCGGGATCGCGGGTGGTGCCGCGGGCGCGCGCCCTAGAACGCCGTGAAGACAGGACGTTGTGCAACGTCCAGTCTCATCGGCGAGGGGATGACCATAGCGTCATTTCCCTATGGGCTGGAATTGAAGGGGTTAAATGTCCTTATTTCTTCTGAGAAATCCTCACTTCCTGTTCTTCTGTCTAACTCCACACAGTAATGCGAGGCTTTCTCCCTGGTGTGGAGAAAGCCTCTTGAGGGGGGAAGGGGCGAGCAGGCAAGTCAGGACACTCTCCACTTTGCAGATAGAGAAAGGATGCCCACTAACACGCAGATTCTTTCTCTATCTGCAAAGTGGAGAGTGTCCTGACTTGCCTGCTCGCCCCTTCCCCCCCCTCAAGAGGCTTTCTCCACACCAGGAAGAAAGCCTTGCATTACGGTGTGTAGTTACAGACAGAAGAACAGGAAGTGAGGATTTCTCAGAAGAAATAAGGTCATTTAATAGCAAAATGAAAGGATGAGGTAAGTGAAGGTGGACTGCACTAAGGTAAAGGAAGCTATTTAGGGGAAAAAAATTATTTCTTTACAACCCCTTTAACAATGAGAAAATTGAATGTTTTGAACATGAAATCCTACCTGTCTATGGCCAGCTTGAGTTGTGTGATAAGACATGAGTCGCAGAGAATGGTCATTCCTATATGGGCAAAGCGTGGGATCGCTTTAGTCTTGAAGAATGGTATTTGTACATGAGATGGAAAGTCAACAAACCACTTGCACTATAGGGTAATGCTTGGACCATTAAGCCAAACGAATGTCTGGTTCACCAGCCGACCTTTCACAGATGGTGATAAATAGATCTTGTCAGTCTGAGATCTGTTGATATAGAAGTGAGCAAAAAAAGCCAGATTCCTGTCTATTAAGCTGGCCATACACTACTACATTTTCAAATAAACTTTCCTGCAAACATTAGTGTTAAAATTCATACAAAAATTCTTAGTACGATGAATTTTTCAATGAATGCCATTCAAGATCTTCAAAAAGGTGTGTGCCTTTAACATTAGATTTTGGAATGAATGGACTTTCCCAAAGAAAAACTACATACAGTGCCATGAAAAAGTATTCACACCTCTTGAAATTTTCCACATTTTGTCATGTTACAACCAAAAACACAAATGTATTTTATTGGAATTTTATGTGATAGATTAACACAAATTGGCACATAAATGTGAAGTGGAAGGAAAATGATAAATGTTTTTATATATATATATATAAAATATAATATAATATAATATGTGTGTGTGTGTATATATAAATATATGAAAAGTGTGGCGTGCATTTGTATTCAGCCCCCTTCACTCTGAAATACCTAACTAAAAATCTAGTGGAACCAATTGCCTTCTGAAGTCACCTAATTAGTAAATAGAGTTCACCTGTGTGTATTTTAATCTCAGTATAAATACAGCTGTTTTGTGAAGCCCTCAGAGGTTTGTTAGACAACCTTAGTGAACAAACAGCATCATGAATGCCAAGGAACAAACCAGACAGGTCAGGGATAAAGTTATGGGGGAAGCTGCAGGGTTAAGTTAAAATAAAAAAAAAAAAAATAGGTGTCCTAATCAATAATATTTGGAACAGTGCAAAAAATACATACAGGGGGTTATTTATGCACTTGAAATTGCAAAGCGCGCTTGAAATTGCCCTGAAAGTGCATTTACTGTAGATCTGAGGGGGACATGCAAGGAAAATGATGATAGGATAATAAAATCAGCAGAGCTTCCCCTCATTTCAGATCTTCCCCTCAGATTTACAGCGACTGTATTTCCAAGTACGCTTTCACTGCAATTTCACTTGTAGTGCAAAGTGGATTTGCCTTTCGTAAATGACCCCCACAGTCCTCAAACCTGTACAAAGGTGTAAAAACTAGTGAGATAAATTTTATATAAATAAAAAACTGTGTGAACAAAAAAATATTGAGAAGTAGGTGCTCTAGTCAAATGAGACCAAAATGGAAATTTTTGACTTAAAAGCAAAACGCTATGTGTTGTCGGAAAACTAACATTGCACATCACCCTGAACACACAATCTGCTCGGTTAAAGGAGTTGTAAATGAAATAATTTTTTCACCTTAATACAATCTATGCATTAAGGTGGAAAAACATCAGATGTTCCCCCAGCCCCCTTTTACTTACCTGACCTGTCGAAAGTCCCGCGCGGTCCCGAAATCCTCTTCGCCGCTCAGCCTGGCCGCTGATTGGCTAGAGCGGATGGATTAAGAGCAGCGCAGCCATTGGCTGGCGCTGCTGTAAATCACATCCAGTGATGCAGCGTGCCGAGGGGCGGGGCCGAGTGATGCAGTGAACGGCTATGGCCGCTCGCTGTATCACGGGAGCGCGCCCGCAATTACTTACCACCATGCGAGCTCTCGCATGACTGGTCAGTAATTGCGGGTAGGACCACTCTGTGCAAAACGAACTGCAGAGTGGAGGTAAGTATAACATGTTTGTTATTTTAAAGGAAAATGTTTTTTTTTCCTTTACAAGCGCTTTAAACATGGTGGATGCAGCATCATGTTGTTGGGATGCTTTTCTTCAGCAGGGACAGAGAAGCTAATTCCGTCGGACAGATTCGATGGTTAGTACGCAAACGCATCGGACCAAAAACCTGCGCATGCTCAGAATTAAAACCTGCAACAGCATGGACACCGCCGCCCATTTTGGGCAAAATCATCTCCCCTAGCGCCAAAGTCAAAAGTCTAGGGGTCATTTTTGACTCCTACATGACAATGGACGCACAAATAGGGTCAGTAGTCAGCGGATCCCACCATCTGCTGCGCCTACTACGCAGACTTACTCCTTTCATCCCCAAAGAAGATTTAGCGGTCGTGGTGGGAGCAATTGTTAACTCCAAACTGGACTATGCAAATGTCCTCTACCTCGGACTCCCCAAGTACCAAATCGCTCGTCTGCAAGTCGTTCAGAATATGGCCGCCAGACTTGTGACTGGGAAAAAGCCATGGGAATCAATCTCACCCTCACTGAGAGCCCTTCACTGGCTGCCAGTTAAAGACAGAATTGCTTTTAAAGCACTCTGTCTTACGCATTGATGTGTCCATGGGAATGCCCCCCCCCAGTTTTTATGCAAAAAGATAAAAGCCCACAATCCCAATCGCGTTTTGCGAGCCACCAATCAAAACCTGCTCCAGGTTCCGAAAGCCAGATACAAGTCCAAGGGAGAAAGACGATTCGCGATCCAAGGTCCCAGACTATGGAACGCTTTACCAACCAGCATTCGGTTGGAGGAGGATCACTTAGCATTCAGGAGAAAGATCAAGACTCATCTCTTTTGATATCAAAGGAGACAGGAACAACAAGCACCCAGAGGCGATTTAGTTTGCATGTGCTGCGCTATATAAGTTATCATTCATTCCTTCATTCATTCAATCAAGTCGACGCATGCTTGGAAGCATTGAACTTCGTTTTTTCAGCACGTCGTTGTGTTCTACGTCACCGCGTTCTGGTCTGATCGGATTTTTGGTCCGATGGTGTGTACACACATCAGACCATCAGACCACTTCAGCCTGGTCCGATGAAAACGGTCCGTCGGACCAGTTTCATCGGACCGGTCTGATCGTGTGTACGTGGCCTTAGAGTCTGCAAAAGACTTGAGAATGGGGTGGAGGTTCATCTTCCAGCAGGACAACGATCCTAAACATACAGCCTGAGCTACAATGGAATGGTTTAGATCAAAACATATTCATGTGTTACAATGACCTAATCAAAGTCCAGACCTAAATCCAATTGAGAATCTGTGGCAAGACTTACAAATTGCTGTTAACAGTCGCTCTCCATCCAATCTGACAGAGCTTGAGCTATTTTGAAAAGAATGGGCAAAAATGTCACTCTCTAGATGTGCAAAGCTGGTAGAGACATCCCCAAAAAGACTGTAATTACAGCTGTAATTGCAGTGAAAGTGGCTGAATAGAAATGCACGCCACACTTTTCAGATATTTATTTGTAAAAAAATATTTTGAAAACCATTTATCATTTTCTTTCCACTTCACAATTGTGTGCCACTTTGTGTTGGTCTATCACATAAAATCCCAATAAAATACATTTACGTTTTTGGTTGTAACGTGACAAAATGTTGAAGATTTCAAGGGGTATGAATACTTTTTCAAGGTACTAGACGCTGTTAGAAATTATTTTGTTTCCCGAAAAAAAATCAGTTTTGCTTCTTCTAATGTTTTAATAGCTGTGGTAAAAAAACATCAATTTAATCCCACTAACAATTACAAAATCAAATAAACGTTCTTAAAATGAATAAATCTGACCAAAGTTCGCCTGGTATATGGCCACCCTATGACTCTACCCTGCAAGATCTTCTACTAAAATGGTTTTATGTTGTCGCCATAGACTTCCATTGTGATGACTGGTATCTTTGACTACCATGTCTAAGCCTTCTGAGACCGGTTTTGTTGTATAATTCATTTTCACACATTCAGTTTGGTGTCACCTAGGTCCTAATGACCACTACACTAATTATATTAAGTAAACGATCAATACATATAGTCCTCATCTGCAAAACAATTTAGAAACCTTTTGCTGTAAGGCATTAGCAGAGGTGTGACACCTGGATATGCTTACCCAAACAAATGTTGGAAAAGCTCTGTGGGCACAGAAAATAGAGCAAACATTTAACCATATGAGTTCTCCATTTATTTGTGGCTGGGAAAGGCCCAGCACACATAGCCAGGGCCGTCTCTACCATAGGGCAAACAGGGGCAGCTGCCCAGGGCCCTGTCACTGTTGGGGGCCCAAAGCAACCCCCTTTGAAGAAAAATATTTTTTTTTTATTTATTTTTTTTATTTTATTTTTAGGGGTCCGGAGATCCCCAGGGCCCAATATGGCAACCCCCCTTTTTTTTTATTTATTTTTAAATACAAAAATATATTTATTTTATATATTTTTATTTTTTATTAAAGGGCCAATTTTTTTTAGGGGTCCCCAGGGCCCCAGATGACAACCCCCTTTTTTTATTTATTTTTAAATAAAAAAATATATTTATTTTATATATTTTTTATTAAAGGGCCAATTTTTTTTAGGGGTCCCCAGGGACCCGGAGGCCCCCAGGGCCCCAGATGACAACCCCCTTTTTTTATTTATTTTTAAATAAAAAAATATATTTTATATATTTTTATTTTATTTTTTTATTAAAGGGACAATTTTTTTTAGAGGTCTGGAGGTCCCCAGGGGCCCGTAGTTCCCCAGGGCCCCAGATGACAACCCCCCTTTTTTTATAAAAAAACTTATAATAATAATAATAATAATAATGCTATTATTATTAAAGGACCCAGAGTTCCCCAGGGCCCTGGATGGCAACCCCCCTTTTTTTTATAATTTTTTTTTTATATTTTATTTCTTTTTTTTTATTTTTATTTAATAAATAAATATATATATATATATATATATATATATATATATATATATATATATATATATATATATATATATGTATGTATGTATATAATTAAAAGGCTCAGAGGTCCCCTGGATGGCAACCCCAATTTTTTTTTTTTATAAATGTTTATTTTTAATATATTTTTTTTATTTTATTTTTTATTAAAGGGTCCAGAGGTCCCCAGATGGCAACCCCCTTTTTAAAAAAAAATAATTTTTTTTATTTCCTTTTTTCTTTTTATTAAAGGGCCCAGAGGGCCCCAGGGCCCTGGATGGCTACACGCCTTTTTTTATATATATTTTTCTTTATTAAATCTTTTTTTTGTAAAGGGCCTCCCGCTTCTAAATTCACGGCAGCCCCGCCCCCCCCCCCCGCTTCTCAATTTAAGGGGGCAGCACCCTCCCATTCTCTGCTCCAGGGGGCCCATGCCTGAAGCTGTGTAAGGGGCCCCATGATTCCTGATGGTGGCCCTGCCGCCCGTTAAGCCCCTGTGCTGCCCACAAATCAGGCTGAAAATCATCAGCGGCACGCAGCCAGGTGACAGTACTGCTTCCCTTCGCAGTGTTTTAAAATGTACAGCACCCCTGGCTTCCCTTTAGACCTGCACTTCTCCCATCCTGCCACTGGGTGCTGCTTGTATATAAAAGTGAATTAGAATGTGATTTTATAACATCCCCAGTTTGCTCTTCCCGAGGCTGACTTCTTCATGTCCTGCTCCTCAAGGTATGTCACTGTTTGCTATATTGTAAATACAAGTTATCTGTAGAGTGTGCCCAAAGTCTTTATAATATTTGATGATTCACTGCAGGTCTGGTCAGTGTTTTAAAAAGTACCTGTATTTTACACATGGCATGGCATGGGGTCACAGCACCATCTGTCCATTCTGCTTTAGCACCATGGGACCCCATGCCATGCCATGTATAAAATAGAGGAACTCTTTAAGTCACAGAGCAGCCCTGCAGTCCAGGCTGAGTAAGACCTCAGAGCACATGGCATTACTGTCTGTATTTAACTGCTTGATGGGCTTATTTTGGGCCTGACTGTTTCACATGTATGTGTTTTGGCGGCCCACATTTGAATGGGCCGCCATGCCTGCATTTCCTGCAAAGAAAAGCGCATGCCTCATGTAATAGGCTGCACACACGGCACACCTATGCCCATCAAGCACTGAAATACAGCACTGTCTGTCCATTCTGCTGTCTGCTGTGACTTATCTGCAGTTCCCGCACTGTCAAACTTGCTGCATTTTTAGACGTTTAGGTCACGCTTTTAAAAACACAGTGCGTTTGTGTGTGCAAGAACTGCAGGTAAGTAACATGGTGCAAAAGCAGAATGGATTTCAAGGTAGCTGATTTTTAAAATGCTGAATGAACCTTTTTTCTGCAGGAAACAAAGGCATGGCAGCCCATTCAAATCAATAGGCTGTTGTGCCTGCACAAATGAGGGCCACCAAAACACATACATGTGAACCAGCCAGGCCCAAAATAAGCTGGAGGGGGGGCCCAAAAAAAATGTTTGCCCAGGGCCCAAACCATATTAAAGACGGCCCTGACTGTGACAGGCAGTTAGTGTTAGATCCAGGGTAGCCCCATACCCCCCCATATAAAGTTTTAACCCCTTGATCACCGCCCTAGTTAACCCTTTCTCCCCCTATTGCCAGTGTCACTAAGCGATCATTTTTCTGATCGCTGTATTCGTGTCGCTGTTGCCGCTAGGTAGCTATTTTTTTTTTTTTTTTTATTGCAATTTTTTTTTTTTTACTAAAGACATGTGGCTGAATACATTTTGGCCTAAATGTTTGACTAAAATTTAGTTTATTCCATTTTTCTTAAAACAAAAAGTAAAAATATTGTTTTTTTTTTTTCAAAAATGTCGCTCTATTTTTGTTTATAGCGCAAAAAATAAAAATTGCAGAGGCGATCAAATACCATCAAAAGGAATCTCTATTTGTGGGAAGAAAAGGACGCAAATTTTGTTTGGGAGCCACGTCGCACGACCGTGCAATTGTCTGTTAAAGCGATGCAGTGCCGAAAAAAAACGCCTCTGGGCATTTAGCAGCATATTGGTTCGGGGGCTTAAGTGGTTAAGCTAGTGCATTGTTGGTTCACTTACCTTTTCTTTCGATTTCCCTTGTTTTTTTTTCTTTGTCTGAATTTCTCACTTCCTGTTCCTCCTCAGTAAGCTGTTCTGGCTGACTGACCCCCATGGATGATGGGGGCAAATTTACTGAGGAGAAACAGGAAGTGAGAAATTCAGACAAAGAAAAAAAACATTTAGAAGGGAAATGGAAGCAAAAGGTAAGTGAACCAACAGTGCTCTAGCTTAAAAGCAAACCTTTACAACCCCTTTTTAAAGCTGCAGCAGCAGTGGAAAGACATGTAATTAACAATCGTAGACTGGAACTGAAAAGTTCATTAGGTTCTTTAGGAAAGCCACATGAAGCTTTTTTAACCACTTGCCTACTGGACAATGCTGTATCCTGGCCTAGGCCAACAAGGCCCAGGCCTAGGGCAGCACTTTGCAGGGGGGCAGCACGGACAGTGTCCCCGCCAGCTTGCGCTACACTGTTAGGTAAATTAGTTTAGCGCCCCCATAAATCAGCCGCCGCACTGCTCCAATATGTGGGCGGTTGGCATTCTGCAACTGTGGGGGGGGGGGGGGGGGGAAGGTCGCTTCTAATTTTTTACCATCCCTGTCCCATTGCAGAGATTTCCCTTCACTTCCTGTCCCGTAGCTAAAGAGGAAGTGAGAGGATATCTATGAAATTAAGGGAATCCATTGCCCCCCCCCACCCCCTCAGGCCATCAGAACTAGTGTCCCCACTTGAAAATTTCAGGGTGGGTCTTAAACCACAAGGGGTGTGGCCTTGACAGGAAGGGGTGGGTCATATTTAAATTAAGGGTGCATGAGTTTAGTCAGGCCTAGGGCAGCACAAAACCTAAATACACCCCTGCTACTGGACACTACTTAAGCACCTCCTGCAAATCGCCGCTAAATGTGCTATGTAAGCGCGGCAAAACAAACGTTCTAAACGTGAGTTACTCTGTCAAGTTAAATCGTTCAGGAGAGGTTGTAAAAACGTCCCGTGTACACGAAGCCTAACAAACCAGTAAAAATGATTGACTTTCCATTTCACAAACACCACTGCTGAAATGATTGCTTCCAGTTTAATCAGTAATTAAAACGGATGTGGCAGTTATATGTATCCCCACCATACATTGCCAGTTATATCTTCTTCTTCTGCTTTCTATAGAATGTCTTGTCATTTAATGCACAGAAAAGATCTTGCACGGTGTTGAATGTTAACATCAATTGTCTTGTGTGCTGATGTACCATTGGCCATTATGCTGGTCAATGAGTAGTTGTATCAGTTAGAATCCTAAGGGCCATTATTTCTTTTTAAGGTGCTACTAACTTACATAAACCCAGCCTGGCAGCTCACCATTCATATGTTAAACAGGGTTCAGGGAAGAAAGAAAGAGGCCATAAGAAAGATCTTTCATGTGCAAATGCTCCGCAGCATTATCAGGAGGCTCTATAAACTGATGAAGCAGGTTAAAGTTGTTTGCACATGTTTTGTGCTTTCAGAATGGGAACCTAAAGCATTGATCCCGTGATTTATTTTATTTCTACTTGGTGAGATTGCAGTTTGTGCATCAACAACCACTTCAGTGCCCTAAGAAGACCCAACAAAGTATACTCCAGTAAATTTGCTACACTACAACCCATTTTGTATACATCCTCACAGGTTGGATTATCCCTGCAGATCACTGCCATTAAATGAACTGGCACTAATATATTTTCGGATTTAAACCACTTCTTTGTGATCCCCTGCCCATCCTTAGTGACCACCTTATATAGACTTTGTGAATAATGATGAGGCGATGCTATGCAGGATGGACTGTAATCTGTATTTCAGAAGAAAGTGTGTATGAGAGCCTGCTCTGAAACCTAAAAGAAACGTGGTGCTCTAGAATGGTGGTCTCCAAACTGGCCCGGGGGCCGGATGTGGCCCGTTGCTTGTTTTTTTTCTGGTCTTGGGATACTATTCCACCAACTGACACTATAAATGGGCCACTATTCCACCAACTTACACCAATGATGGGGCACCACCCCCCTTCTGACACCATAAATGGGCCACTATTCCACCAAGTGACACCATAATTAGGCCACTATTCCACCAACTTACATCAATGATGGAGCACCACCCACCTTCTGACACCATAAATGGGCCACTATTCTACCAAGTGACACTTTAAATAGGCCACTATTCCACCAACTGACACCAATGATGGGGCACCACCCCCATTCTGACACCATAAATGGGCCACTATTCCACCAAGTGACACTATAAATGGGCCACTATTCCACCAACTGACACCAATGATGGGGCACCACCCCCATTCTGACACCATAAATGGGCCACTATTCCACCAAGTGACACTATAAATAGGCCACTATTCCACCAACTTACATCAATGATGGAGCACCACCCACCTTCTGACACCATAAATGGGCCACTATTCCACCAAGTGACACTATAAATAGGCCACTATTCCACCAACTGACACCAATGATGGGGCACCACCCCCATTCTGACACCATAAATGGGCCACTATTCCACCAAGTGACACTATAAATAGGCCACTATTCCACCAACTTACATCAATGATGGACCACCACTAAATGGGCCACTATTCCACCAAGTGACACTATAAATAGGCCACTATTCCACCAACTGACACCACACCACCCCCATTCTGACACCATAAATGGGCCACTATTCCACCAAGTGACACTATAAATAGGCCACTATTCCACCAACTTACATCAATGATGGACCACCCCCCTCCTTCTGACACCATAAACGGGCCACTATTCTACCAAGTGACACTTTAAATAGGCCACTATTCCACCAACTGACACCAATAATGGGGCACCACCCCCCTTTTGACACCATAAATGGGCCACTATTCCACCAAGTGACACTATAAATAGGCCACTATTCCACCAACTTACATCAATGATGGAGCACCACCCCCCTTCTGACACCATAAATGGGCCACTATTCTACCAACTGACACCAATGATGGGACACCATTTCCCCAACTGACATCTTCAATAGGGCACGATTCCACCAATGATGGGGCACTATTCCCACTATTGACACCATCAATGGGGCACTATTCTACCAACTGACACTATAAATGGGCCACTATTCCACCAACTTACATCAATGTTGGGACACCATTTCCCCAACTGACATCTTCAATAGGGCACGATTCCACCAATGATGGAGCACCACCACCCTTCTGACACCATAAATGGGCCACTATTCCACCAACTGACACCAATGATGGGACACCATTTCCCCAACTGACATCTTCAATTGGGCACAATTCCACCAATGATGGAGCACCACCCCCCTTCTGACACCATGAATGGGCCACTATGCCACCAACTTACATCAATGATGGAGCACCACCCCTCTTCTGACACCATAAATGTGCCACTATTCCACCAACTGACACCAATTATGGGGTACCATTTCCCCAACTGACACCTTCAATAGGGCACAATTCCACCACTGATGGGGCACCATTCCCCCTACTGACACCATCAATGTGGCACCAATCTACCAACTGACTCCAATGATGTGGCACGATTCCACCAACTGACACAAGTGATGGGGCACCATTCCCCCTACTGACACCATCAATGACGCACTATTCCACCAACACGTATATATTTGAGGGTGCATAGGAGAGAGGTACCACGAACCACCTAGGCTCTGAAGGAAGGGGTGCGCCCCAGAAACATCAAGTCTTGCTGGCAGGTGCCAAGAGACCAGCTTGACTGTCAGAAAAGCGTTTACCTTAACTCCTTTTGTGAGTAGGACCATTGCTTTTATTCTTTTTTTAATAAATCTTTTTATGTGGTAATGCACTAGGTTGGTGCGCCCTCCTTTTTTCTTTCTATTCCACCAACTGACACCAGTGATGGGGCATAATTTCTCCCATTAAAATCAATGATGGGGCACTGATGTTGGGGTATTTTTCCCCCCACTGGCCACAGTCCAGCCCCCTAAAGTCTAAAGGACAGTAAACTGGCCCTTTTACTTAGAAAGTTTGGATACCCCTGCTCTAGAAGACTTCTTTACCAGTTCCAAAATTATTTGGTTTGTCCAGCAGATCAAATCAGCAATCCGTGATACGGATCACCCTGATCTGGTGGGAACTTCAATACATCCAAAGCAGTTTGCTTATTTCTTCCTGTATGTACACAATAAAAAGAAAATTAGCCCATATATCAATGAGCCTATTACTATGCCTTTGAGCTGGATGAGAAACACCCAGTGGAGACCAATGCAAACCAATGTGACCATGCTACATGTTACTAAACCCAAGATCCTGCATTCGCTCTATTTGGTCTCCCACAGTACACAGAACATAGAAATGCAATTATTTTAGTAAATATAAACTGATAAATACCTTTTCTCATCAGCAATATATAGAAGTCTTATGACTTCTATCAGTGTCTGGTTAAAGCTTGTATGAGGAGTTTTCATTCTCCTCTGACTGTCCTATGAGGCTGCATGACCCCTGACCCTCTGTCTGGACAAGTGCTGATCGGCCCTGTGCTGATCACATGCACCCTCCCCCAAAAAAAAAGAAAGAAAAAACCTCTCTAGCAATACACACTAAACTAAGCATGTGCAGAGTGCGCCCAATGCTTTTTACCCCCGGAAATGGATTGGGAACTGGGGAAGAATGGGAAGATCAGAGAAAACATGATCCAACAGCCTTTTTACACAATGCACAGATTTAACTGCTTAGGTTCCACAGTGAGTATAACAAGCATGCTTTACTGAATATACAGACTGTTGTGGGTTTAGTAACACTTTAAATGCAAAATCCCCTTCATGCTTCCACCACTTGTTTGGCCACTGGGAGCCAAGAGACATATTTTGTGCTTCCGAGTATGAGACATATGTGACTTTCTTTCCCTCCTCCCTATCTTTCTGCCCTCATATTAGAACCATGGTTGTCTGAACTCTTAGGGCCAAATTCAGGTTGAGTTACGCCGGCGTATCAGTGATACGACGGCATAACTCACACTTTGCGCCGGCTTATCTGTTTTCTGTATGCAGAAAAAAAGATACGCCGGTTTGCTGCAAAGATCCGACAGGTGTAATTGTATTACTCCGTCGGATCTTAAATGCATTTTTAAAATGGCCGCCGGGGGCGTTCTCGCTGATATGTAAATCAGCGAGATACGGCAATTCACGAACGTATGCGGCCCGACGCAGTCACTTTACGACGTTTACGTAAGGGTTTTCCCGGCGTAAAGATAAAGCATCAAAAAGCAGGCGCATCCTATGTTAAGTATGGACGTCGTGACCACGTCGAGTTTGAAAATTTCTCCGTCGTTTGCGTAACTCGTCCGTGAATGGGGATTGACGTCAGTGATGTTCACGTCGAAAACACCGTCATAATTTGGACGGCCGGCGCATGCACAGTATGTTCGCCGCGGGATCGCGCCTATTTTAAATACTACACGCCCCCTTCCCGCCCAATTAGAATTCCGCCGGCCCATTTACGCTACGCCGTCGCAACTTTAGGAGCAAGTGCTTTGTGAATACAGTACTTACGCATTAAGTTGCGGCGGAGTAACGTTAATGAGAAACGTTACGCCGGAATAAAGAACCGCTCGCCATCCTGAATCTGGCCCTTAGTGTCTACAGAGAGGTACACACTATCTTCTCTTTCATTCAACCCAGTGAGCTGAACAAAAAAAAAAAACTGAAGATCTCGAGAGGAGCTTTGTTAGTACACCGATCTCCCCGCTAGCTATTGTGTTCTGACAGGGGGACTGCGCCCCGCCAGAACACAGCGGTCAGCGCTCGCAGCAATTTGCATTCGGACATCTTCTGTTGGATAGGCTACCGTCCTAAAGGGCTGAATTTCGTCCGGTTTCTGTTGAACCAATACCATTGAGTATTCAGCCTGTGTGTACAAGGCTTAAGAGTAAGGAACATGAGTGTGTACTGTTGGTGGGGCTAGCTTTAAAGTCAACCTGTTACTTTGCCTGGCATGTACAAAGCACAGGTTTACTTTTGAAGCCAGTGTTCCTGGGAATTAAATGCAATACAACAGCGCCACTAGGCAAGAATCTTAAACACCTGGCAACTGTGCTGTCCATGGTTATTATCTGCGAGGAATACCGCCAAAATCAGCATCCCATTCAATTATGGGGTAATAAAGAGGTAAATATCAATGGTATAAAACAATGATTAGCACTTGTGAACCTAGGAAGTGATTGTTATTGCTCAGTGCTTCCAATGTAATGATTCTTTTAGTTCCATAGAAGGAAACAATGCTTTCACTGTATGTGAGCCACAGAAAATGTCACCTAAGACAGGGAAAAGCCATCTATGGTCTTTCATTCTCAGTGAGGGGCCTTCAAGTCTCTGGGGGGCCTTTGGAAAAGATTTAATCACGGAAAAATCTTTTGTACGTTGAATATAGCATAACCTCTAGAGGCCATGGTATGGTGATCCGCTAAGGGTTACCTTTGTTCATCTTGGAAATATAAAAGAAAATGACATTCATACATGAAACCTGGATAGTTTTGATGTTCCATGCCTAGTCCAGTAGCTTCCTGCAGCTTTGACTGGAAATGCATGACTCTGTTCTGTTTAAAACACTATAGGTAAGGTAAAGAAGAATACATTTATATTAAAGTAGGGTGACCAGACATCCCCAGGTTCAGGGGACAGTCCCCTGATTGAGGACACTGTCCCCGGACCAAGTCTGTCCCTGGTTTTGTCCCCAAATTGGATTTAATAAGGGGCAGGGGCAATTTCAAAGACAGTTAGTGGAGAATAAAAGAGAAAAACAAATTGAATTGCACACCCCCGCATAGCATAGGGGGTTGTATTTTTCCCATTATCTGTGCCCCTTTCTGATGATCATGTGCTGGTCGGAGCGGAGGGAATCTTTCTTCAGTTTCGGGCGCATGCCCATTCAGCTTCGCTCACATGTTCTTCTGCTTTGGCTCAAATCCTGGCCAGCCACCTGCCTATCTCCTTGCCTTCCCTGGTGGAGTGATCTTCCTCTGCTCCCCACCCAGTAGTATCCGGGGCCCGAAGAGTAAGACTTGAGAGGCTGTGAGGTGGGCAGCGGTGGCGACGGGCAGAGAGTCGCTGATTGCCGCCATTACTAGTAAAGAAAAAACATGTCTCCAGATTTCATTTTAAAAATTTGGTCACCTTATCTTAAAGAGCAGCTCCAGGATGAAGTAAGTAAATCAGCTAGTAAACTGCTCATGCTACCCAAGAAGAAATGAAATAGTTAAAGCGGGGGTTCACCCAAAAATGTTTTTTTTTTAACATTACATTCAGCCGAGTTATGAGAATGACATTAGGCAGTTTTTCTTTTATTTCATTGCTGTACATACCGTATTTTCACCGCGGCTTCCGGGTATGTAATCTGCGGAACTGGGCGTTCCTAATTGATTGACAGGCTTCCGACCGGCGCATACAGTGCGTCACGAGTTGCCAAAAGAAGCCGGCTTGCTAGTCAACTCTATATGGCTCCTGCGCACCAACGTTCGGCTTCTTTCGGCAACTCGTGACGCGCTGTATGCGCCGGTCGGAAGCCTGTCAATCAATTAGGAATGCCCAGTTCCGCAGATTACATACCAGGAAGCCGCGGTAAAAATACGGTATGTACGGCAATGAAATTAAAAAAAACTGCCTAATGTCATTCTCATAACTTGGCTAAATGTAATGTTAAAAATTATTTTTTGGGTGGACCCCCGCTTTAATGTCAGGAATTCCTCTTAGGTTACCTTAAAGCCTCACACACACGATCGGACTTCCAACTGACTTTTCCGTGTTTTTTTCTTCCGAAGGGCGTTGTCCGTGAACTTGGTATGCATACACATGGTAGACTTTTTCAGCCAACAAACACGAATGTAGTGACGTAATAGACGCACTACGTATTTTTTCTGCTCTTTACTGCCACCCTTTGGGCAATTTCTGCTATTGTTGTCTGATTTTTAGCATTGGTTCTGAGCATGCCTGTTTGTACTTTGGACTTGTGTAACACTATAGGATTAGCCGACGTAGGACATTTGTTGCCAGACAGTTTGTCTGTTCACACAGCGAACATTTCTCAGACGAGAAAACAAAAAAGTTTGTCCGATTGGAGTGTAAACACGGTTGGGTTGTCTGCAAAAACAGGTCCGTCTGAGGTTTGTTGTCAAAAGGTCCGATCATGTGTACGGGCCTTTAGAGTTCCTGCGCATGTATTTCATATGCCTATTGTAAATTTCCTAGCCCCTTTCCGCAATCGGGGAACTGAAGGTGCCGCATAAAGACAAGGGAATGGCTGCATATGGTGTTACTCAAGGAAATACTGATGCTTCTTGGTATTGACATTTATCCATGCATGCATACCTTCGATTTTTCCGGAATGCAGATGCTTTGAAATTATGAACTCCAATCCCCCCCCCAGACACACACCCCCACATATACATCACACATCCCAGGAGACTTTGGGGCTCTGTAGAACACACTTTGCAGGGCAACGTCATCAGGAGTCCAGCTTCTAGGACATGGAAGAGTCAGCTAGCTTGCTGGTGAAGTCACAAACGAGACGCTGGTCTGGAATTCGGTGGATTTTTGAGTTGTGTAGTTGGCCGTAGTTGGACAGCATTGGATTTTCTTGGTGGGTGAGTGAATATGCTATTATCCATACAAATCAATTGGCACACCAGAAGCAGCAAAATCATCCTTTTAATTATCAACAGGGATAAAAACTCACAGAAATGTTGACATGTTTCGGCCCGAAAGGGCCTTAGTCATTGGTTATTATCAGTAGTGTGGCTGATGATCTGGTTGTCTGCTTCCATCTGGCACTGGCTGTCAGGTTGTAGCTCCACACCTGCTTCTTGGAGTATGCTATTCGTAGTGAACCAAGTAAGAAGGGGTTAAAACACACCGGTGGGCAGGGGGGTAGTTCCTCTTTAAAGGACATTTTAGAGAGACTGCAGCATTTATGTAAGGCATCTTCCATGTGCATAGACGTGCACACAGGGTGTGCCAGGGCTGCCCAGGCACACTCTAATCACCCTGAGTAGTACAGATTCCCCCTACTGCCCTGCAAGTGGTGTATTTAGGTTTTGTGCTTCCCTAGGCCTGACTAAACTTCCGCACCTCCTAATTTAAATATTACCCATCCCTTCCTCTCAAGGCCAAACCCTGTTTTTTTAAGACCCGCCCTGAATTTTTTCAGGCGGGGGGGGCGGGACACTAGTACTGAGGGCCTGGGGGGCGGGCAATGGATTCCCTTAATTTGCATAGTTTTTATCTCACTTCCTGTTTGGCTACGGGGCAGGAAGTGAAGGGGAATCTCCACAATTGGACAGGGATGGTAAAAAATAAACTGACAGGGGCTATAACCCTCCCTTACTCTATCCAGAGTGGAAAAAAAGTGTCGATTATAGTTCTACTTTAAAGCGGTTGTAAACCCGCATTTACAATTTAATTTTTTTACACCTGCAAGGCCAAAGCCATAATGAGCTAGTATGCATTGCATATTAGCTCATTATGAAATACTTACTTTGGAACTAGGAGAAGTGAACTTACCTGGTCCACGCCGGCGTGTCTTCCGGGTAGCGCCTCTCCAGCGCTGTGATTGGCTGGAGCGGCGATGACGTGCAGGAGATTTCATTCCGGCAAGGGTCGGCCCTTCAGCCGAGGATCCCCCCTGCTCATGCGCCGCTGCAATCAGCGGCGCATTGTGAAGGGAATATCTCCTAAACCGTACAGGTTTACGAGATATTCTTTATACCTACAGGTAAGCCTTATTATAGGCTTACCTGTAGGTAAAAGTCAAAAAGTGGGGTTTACAACCACTTTAAGCACAAATTTCTGATAATTTGTTTGAGAGGACTAAAAAAATATAACCATGTCAATGGTGCAACAGAAACATAGCACAGTGGGGAAGGTTTGTGGTCCAGGATGATCGGACAGTCAAAATTAGAAGCGCTCCCCCCACACACACACAGTTGCAGAATGCCACGCGGAAGCAGAGCATCCACTTCATGGGGGCGCTAGACTAATTTGCCTGTAGCCCCGTACACACGGCCGAGGTTCTCGGCAGAAACCAGCGAGAGCCTCGCTGGGAGCCTAATTCTGCCGAGAACCTCGGCCGTGTGTACGGATTCAGCGAGACGGCCCGTCGGGATGAATGGCTGGTCGCCTTTCCCGACGGGCTGGTCGCCGAATCTGACGGCCGGCCGAGAACCTCGACGGGCGGAATAATGTGTTCCGCCCGTTGAGGTTCTCTGCCGTGTGTACGGGGCCTAACCGTGTAGTGCAAGCCGCCGGGGACTCTTTTTGTGCTGCCCCTCTGCAAAGTGCTGCCCTAGGCCTGGGCCTTGTTGGCCTAGGCCAGGATACAGCGTTGCTGCCCTGGCTCCCATCTTTCCCACCGCAGTGGTACCAGCTTCCCTTCTATCCTATCAGCTGTTGCCCCTTTTAGGAGTGAAGAAGGGGCCAGTAAATGTTTTATTTACCAGCCTCTTCCCTTTCCGAATGAACATTGTGAGTGATTGGTAGTGTGTGTTTGGGCTTTGGGGTGCACACCCTAATGCAATAGGCTGCGCACACCTATGTCCATGTGCATGGATGAGGCTGCACCAGAGTGAGAGTGATGCCTAAAATCAGGAATTGTTTGGCCTGTGTTTTCATTGGCTTGGATTCAGGGTCAGTCTTAATTAGAGACTACCGTGTTTCCCCGAAAATAAGACGTACTCCGAAAATAAGCCGTAGCGGGATTTCGACGCAAGATAGAAATAAAAGACACCCCTCCGAAAATAAGACGTAGCGATGTAGTGTCGAATCTCCGAAAATAAGATGTAATCTCCGAAAATGTGTAGTGTCGAATCTCCGAAAATAAGATGTAGTGTCGAATCTTGTAGTGATAGGCATGTCGTATGCGGCGCGGCGCGGTAAACAACACGTCATAGGTGTATGTTACTGTACTGGTGCTCAGGAGCTGTGAGGAGAAGAACACTCTGTAAAGCAAAAAGATTCTCCCAGCATTGACCAGCAAACCCCTCTCTCACCCCACACAAACAGATCACCCCAGCTCCACTGTGCTCCACATCAGCTTTGCTGGCCTATCTTTTTGTACAACCAGACAAGATGAGTGCAAAAAGAAAGAGTTATTCTGTTGAGTACAAGAAAGGAATTGTGGAGGACTCCCGAGGCAAGAATCTTACGGCTTTTTGCAAAGAGAAGAAGTTGGATATCCGAATGGTCCAAAAATGGCGTGCAGAATACGATAATCTCAGTCTACAGGTGGACAGAGGAAATGCTAAGAAGCGCAAGTGTGGTTCAGGTAGGCAACCTTTATTTTCTGTAATAAAAATAAGACACCCCCCGAAAATAAGCCATAGTGTGATTTCTTGAGGAAAAAAAAATATAAGACGGTGTCTTATTTTCGGGGAAACACGGTAGCAGCTGTATGAGTTTAGCTAGAAGGGCAGCTGGCTGTACAAGAGGAATACTATTAAAAAATCAAAGCCCTAAGGCCCCATTCACACGGACGGACCGTTCGGGTCCACCTGTCAGTTTTGATGGCGGACCTGAACGGCCGCTCCATGCATCCCTATGGAGCGTCGGATGTCAGCTGAGACATGTCCGCTGACATCCGACCCTATCCGATCCACTAAAAACAGACGTATGGGGGGCACGTCCCCATTTGTCCATGCAGGTCGGATCCAGCTGTCCGTTTTCATCAGATCGCTCCATAGGAGACAGCGGTGCCCGACAAGCCCCTCCCCGCTCAGTGAGCAGAGATGAGCTTGTCATCCGTCGGCTCAGTGGAGATCTGCGGACTGATCTCCCGCTGAGCTGGCGGGAGCAGGCGGACTCCGTCGCGACGGAGTCCACCTCGTGTGAATGAGGCCTTAACCAGAAGGCTGTACCCACTCTGCCAGCTCAAATGCAAACATTACAAACAAAACTCCAGGCAGATATAAAAAAATACAATTCATGAATTCATTACAAAATCATGAAACCTTATTTTAAATTGCAACTTGTGAAAATAAGTCTGTCTTGTTATCGGCAACTTGTAGTTCACAGTGGAGCAGAATTCCGAGGCCTCATTCACATGGCAGTGTACGGCCAATTACTTCCAGAATGAGGATGCATGTGTGGGGGGTCGAGCCCCTTCTTCTCTTCTGTTTTCTACCTGCAGGGGTCCTTCTTCAGGATGTTTACTATAGAATGGCCAGCGGTGGGGCCTTCTCAGGGGAGAGAGGAGGATGGCATCACTACAGGAGGACAGCAGGGGACTGGTGGTCTCAGGGTACCATTGTAGTGCTGGCTTAGAGGTCCCCTGCACTGGAACCAGCAGTGAGGCACCAGAACTGGGAATTTAGGTGAGTATATATGGCTTCACCAGGTGAGGGGAAAATGCCTGGCAGGATGGATTAGAGGGAGGTGAGGTCTTTGAAATAAATCGTTTTTGCCCAGAGTGCGACTTTAAAGTAGAACTACAGGCAAAAAAAAATAAAAAATCATTTTGGAGGGAGGGTTATCCTTTTTTTTTTCCAGATGTGTTCCATTGCAAAGATTTCCCTTCACTTCCTGTGCCATAGCCAATCAGAAAGTGAGAGTAAATCCTTGAAAATGAAGGGAATCCCTTGGGGACCCCCCAGGTCATCAGAAATGGTGTCGCCATTGGAAGATTTCCCCTCTATTATCTTGGACAATACAAAATCTGGGATATTCTTTTACAAATAAACAGGACAAATAAAACAGGGTGAATCTCCTTAACCACTTCAATAAAGGGGCTCTTTTACCCCCTTCCTGCTCGCCCAGGCCATTTTTTAGCTTTCAGCGATGTCGCACTTTGAATGACAATTATGTGGTCATGCAGCACTCTACCCAAATAATTTTTTTTATCATTTTCTGCACACAAATAGAGCTTTCTTTCGGTGGTATTTAATCACCTCTGGGTTTTTTTTTTTTTTTTTTTTGGGGGGGATACCAAAAATGTTAAACATTTTTTTGCTTAGTTTCTGTCAGAAAATTTTATAAATACGTAATTTTTCTCCTTCACTGATGTGCACTGATAAAGCTTCACTGATAGGCAGCACTGGTGGGCACTGATGAAGCGGAAGTGATAGGGTGGCAACGATGAGGAGGCACTAATATACAACACTAATGGGCACTGATAGGTGGCACTGATAACCACTGAAGGCGACACTGATTTTGTAAATATGGAATTTCTGTCCTTATGTGCTCTGATGAGGCTTCACTGATAGGTGGCACTGATGAGGAGGCACTAATATGCAGCACTAATGGGCAGATAGGTAGCACTGATAAGCATTGAAGGCGGCACTGATTTTGTAAATACATCATTTTTATCCTTCACTGATGTGCACGAGCCTCATGTGATGAGGCTTCACTGATAAGTGGCACTGATGGGGTGGCACTGATGAGGAGGCACTAATATTCAGCGCTAATTTTTGCTCTTTTACGCAAGAAAGGCAATAGTGTTAAATTGGAAGAGAGTGGGAGCCCCTTCGGTGGCGCAATGGGAAAACTTGATAAACAGTAATCTGTCATTGTATAACGAGACATATTACAATAGAGGAAATGGGGAGAAATACAGGAAAATATGGGCAAATTGGATAGAAAATGTGACAACGGCCTCAGGGTAGGGGGGTATGGAAGTAGAATGGAACTACACTAATGGAAGAAAGGGACACAAAGGAGGATTGTTATTTTAATGGAAATATGAAATGTGAAATGTATATTTGTATGTTTGCATATGAGAAAGTAAAAAAAAAAACTATAAAGAGATTTATAAAAAAAAAAATATTCAGCGCTTATGGGCACTGATGGGTGGCACTGATATGCAGCACTGGTAAGCATTGAAGGCTGCACTGATGGGCACTGATAGCTGGCACCGATGGGTGGCATTGATGGGCAGGCACGGAGGGCCACTGAAAGGCAGCACTGATTGGCATAACTGATGGGCACAGATTTGCCTCACTGATGGACACAAACTGGTGTCACTGATGGGCACAGAGTGGCATTATTATGGGCACAGCTGGGGCTGCATTGATTACCTTTATACATCTTCCCTGTGAGAAGTTGCAGCAGATTGTCTCTCCTCACCTCATACCAATAAACCTTGTTTACATGTAATTGGACACAGCCAATCACATGGGCAAAGAACCATCTCTTTGCTGAGATTAAGATTGCGACTAAACTGGGCACCGTCGACATCTTCCCAGAACAAGAGCCGTATGCCACCCTATTCAAAACTAAAAAAAAAAAAATTGAATTTAGTTATACTTTAAGTACATTTCTTTATGATCCTAAAGTGGACCTAAACTAAAAAAAATCGATTTTGTTATGTTATAGGTGTAGCGCTCACCCCCGAAGGAGCCGCTGGTTTGTTTTTTGGGATCGGCGTATTACGTTACCTTGTAGTGTGTCTAGGGGTAGTAGCAGTGAGTAGTAGCAGTGAGCGAATGTCCAGTCACCAAATGGGTTTTCAAATGCTTTATTCCAAGGCCCAACACGGCCAACATCAACAGGAGATAGGAAAGGTTGATGAAGCAATAGAGAACTTTGCGGTATCAGGCCTGGATAAGAAGAAGAGCAGTCCTGCTCTCAGTAGTAGTAGATACAGTTTGTCGCCACTCTAGCCAGAGTGGGTGAAGTGCCTCCGGACAGACTCTTGTTATAGGTCTGGCAGCCGAAGTGTCACTTTTAAATTGCTGGGAGGGACAGGCCTCTATTACAGGCCTGGCTCGGGCCTCTGCCACAGGTCTAGTACTTCAGTACTCAAGAGAACAATTCGGATTGAGCAAACCCTCCCAGTAAATGCAATGAAAAGGGTCACTGATTGACAGCTGTCATGTACCTGTCAAATCCCGGTGACCAGATCCCCGATGGTTCGTTCAAGCCCATTTGGATAACCTGCCTCCGGGTTCTCCTCAAGCCGATCCCCCACCAAACGGCACACAGCCTGGGATCTTCTCAGAAACGTTGGGGACCCAGTAAGTCACTGGGGCCCCTATCAACATCTGGATGGGTCTCCATGGAGCAGGCAGCTCCGGCCAGGTGGGCCATGCCGACGGGGTCCGTGGATGCGCGCACCCTGAAGATGGGTTCCGCTCCTGGAACGTGGACCCCGCGCAGAGAGAGAGAGAGGAAGAAGACCACCCAGAACACTTGGCGTCTGCCACAGATATACCCCTCCCCAGCAGACTGGTCGAGGAAAAACTCCCCTAACTGGCTGCTGGGGAAAAACAGCTCCGCCAGAACCCCTCTAGCGCCAACTGTCGTCCAGGGGTGAGATCGCACCCCTGGATCGCAGATTGACCTATAGGACAGTTCTGAATTAGCAGCAGCCTGCAATTTTAAGAAATTATGAATGGGAGCAAAATAACTCTCCCATTCACCCACTAACTTTAGCGTAGTGCCCGTACTTAAAGTAAGGGGGCCAGGGGCGGACTGACAACTCATGGGGCCCCGGGCAATAGAATAATATGGGGCCCCTGGGCTTACAGATGGCCACCACCAGGAGGTAGTGCAGAGGCGGGGCAGCTAAAATCTCGGGATTTTCACATCAAAAGCATGTCGGTTTCGGACGTATCAGGGACAGATGTAAAAAAAACACAGAATTTTACATACTGCCCCTGGTTTTACTGAGCCTGGCGTCCCTGATGGGGCCCCCCAGTGGCATGGGACCCTCGGGCAGTGCCCGAGGGACTCAATGGTCAGTCCGCCCCTGAAGGGGGCACTACATAGGGAACATCTAGAAATGTTATCTGGAATATTGAATTATTTAAAGATGGTTACACAACAGTACAATTTTGTTCAAAGTCCTACCTATCTATCTACCTATCTATCTACCTATCTACCTACCTACCTACCTACCTACCTACCTACCTACCTACCTACCTACC
Source organism: Rana kukunoris (assembly GCA_029574335.1). Lineage (NCBI taxonomy): Eukaryota > Metazoa > Chordata > Amphibia > Anura > Ranidae > Rana > Rana kukunoris. The sequence goes on along the minus strand of CM056052.1, from coordinate 101,571,215 downwards.
TATCTATCGTTTTTTATTCTATCTTTTGTTTTTTTGAAGAAAGCATTGTGTTGTGAAATTCTGGTGATTATGATGATACAGTAGCAGCCCATTGGTGGCTTTTATTTCTGTCAAACGGGGATTAAATATAATGCTACTTTTAAATATTTATCTAATCCTAAATGAAAGCATCATAATGCCCCCATTATTACACAAAGCCCCATAGCCTGTATTTTGCTGGATCTTTTATTTATCTTGTCATTAGCCTTTTGTTGACTTTGGCTTGTTTTTTAGTTTACATGTTACAACTTTGGGGGCCTTTTCTACATTGTTTTGCGTTTATCACACCATCTAATGCCTAATTGCACACCTCACTGAAAAACAAACAGTCACTCTGACTAAAATAAACACGCTGGAAACTATTTGAGACTTCCCACAGCATGTTTGGTTCTCGCTAATGGAGAAGCCTTGAACCCCCAAAGACTACCAGATGTTTAATGTCATGTCCTGTAAAGCTGAGAAACTCAAGACTGCACGGGGCTTTATTTATTTATCAACATGTTTTTGTATTATTTTATAGTGGTCTTTAAAATATTCATTCTGCAAATCCAAAACTGGTCACAATAGATTATTTAATTTTGGGAAGAGTATGACAAAGTTGGACCATCATGAAGCTGGTAAGTGTTCCCAGTGGGCATAACGCTCCTTACCCAGCTGTGCCAATGACAGGCCTCACTCACTGATATGCTTAGAAGCAGATTAGTCAACACAAGAGCCTCTGCTGATGTCACCTGCCCCTGCTTGGTTCAATGTGCACGTGCAATGAATACCGCAGGAAATAAACGCTGCTGCTCCTCTTATTGCTGAGTGACCCTTGTCATGGGGGAGTCCTCATCTTTTGTGGCTTTGGCTATGAGATCAAAACATTTCCAGATAACTAGTAAATATGAAATCAGTTGAATGCTGTGGCCCAGATTCAGAGAGCCATTACGCCTGTCTAACTGGTGTTAGACTGGAGTAATTTCAAATTACGCACGTTTTCTAGCTAGTCGAAAACCTCAAACCATAAATAGACGGCTGCGGGCTTCAATTTGACTAGATTACGTGTTCATACGCCTTCGGATCTACGCTGCAATAAAATTGCGGCCACTGGGTGGACTTCCCGTCGTTTTCAGCGGCGGGGTATGCTAACGAGCTTTTGCCGGCGATCTCCGAAATTACGATCTTCAATCGCAATCTCTTACGGCACCTTTAGTCATCTTTTATTTGCGCAACACTATACCAGCTTTTTGCTGCTCTAATATTAGACAGCCCATGTTAAGTATGGCCGTCGTTCCCGTGTCGAATTTCTACGTTTTCCGACGTCTTTTTTTTTTTACGTAAGTCGTCCGGGGATAGGAATGTTCGTAAACGACACTACTCAAACAACGAATGACGTAACGACGTGATTTCGCGCAATGCACGGCGGGAAATTTCTGAACGGAGCATGCGCAGTTCGATCGCCGCGGGGACGCGCTTAATTTAAATGCTTCACGCCCCCTAATCGCGTATTTCGATTACGCGGCGAGAAATAGACTACGCCGCCGTAGCGTACGGGCAAAAATCTACCAGGATTCGGTGTAGAGCCTGGTGAAATACGGCAGCGTAGAGTACTTCAATTACGCAGCGCAATATTAAGTGTATGTGAATCTGGCCCTGTGTCTTTAGTGGGACTACAGAGTGTTGTTATGTGATTCTGTACTGTGCAACCTTCCACTTTTGCTCCAATGTGGGTAAGACTTCAATGGGTTCTGAAAGTAGGAAACTCTGGAACCAGACAAATTGGGCTTGTAGCTTTAGATACAAAACCATTCTTGCCAATAACAAATGATTTGTAAAAAATGGAGGGTTGGGACTTTAAATGAGATGCGATTAGCAAAATGTGATTAAGTATATATATGGAAAAAATAAATAAAAATAATTCCATAATGACCAGGCTCAAAAATACCAAACCAAGAAGCACAAACCAAATTAAACTGTCTAACTGTGTGTAATTAAAACAGAGGTTTAGTTGCAGCGATTTGCAAATACCTGGGAAGCTGCAGGCCAAGCGTCAAGGCACTCTGTGTAACTGCAGTCCTAACTATGATTTTTATAGCCTCCAAAGGAGGAGCACAGGTGTGCTAATTAATAGACAGGGAGCAGATGGAAACCTAGACCTGCCCCTATCTCATTTAAAGTCCCAACCCTCCATTTTTTACACCCTTACAGGGATGGAGGCCTGTGGTGGTGCATACCACATGCCTCATACAAAGTCCCAACCCCTCTTTATTTTTCTAATATTAGCCAGGGATGGAGATGCGATTTTCAGGAGTTTAACAGAGTGCCTCCACAGATCTACCACCAACAGTTAATTTATGCATTGTCATTTTTTGACTAGCTGACCCAGTTTGATGTGGTCCGCACCTATTTTGGTGGTATTTTGGTTTGGCAGGCATGTATTGGTTTCACCCCTGTTTTTTTGTCTTTCCAGTGCTCTCATTTGCCAGACCAACTATAGATAGGGGCAGGTCTAGGTTTCCATCTGCTCCCTGTCTATTAATTAGCACACCTGTGCTCCTCCTTTGGAGGCTATAAAAATCATAGTTAGGACTGCAGTTACACAGAGTGCCTTGACGCTTGGCCTGCAGCTTCCCAGGTATTTGCAAATCTCTGCAACTAAACCTCTGTTTTAATTACACACAGTTAGACAGTTTAATTTGGTTTGTGCTTCTTAGTTTGGTATTTTTGAGCCTGGTCATTATGGAATTATTTTTATTTATTTTTTCCATATATATACTTAATCACATTTTGCTAATCGCATCTCATTTAAAGTCCCAACCCTCCATTTTTTACACCCTTACAGGGATGGAGGCCTGTGGTGGTGCATACCACATGCCTCATACAAAGTCCCAACCCCTCTTTATTTTTCTAATAACAAATGATTTAGCTTTCATGATGGCCATTAGCAGAAGATGAAAGTCATGGTAAAAACTGAGCCCTGGTTCACACTGGGTACGATTTGAGATATGATTTGATCTGTCAAATCGCATCTCAAATCGGCGGCATTTGCCGGCAATTTTCGGCAATGGTAATATCCTAATCGGTGCAACGCCGCATCTGCGGTGCTGCACCGATTTCAAAAAGTACTACTTTTTCTGATTTGGGGCCGCGATTTACATTGACATTTGTGCAGAAACCTGCACAGATATCTCTGAAATCGCGGCTGAAATCGGGACTGGCAGGCGGGAGTGAAGCCGTGTGAGTTCAGCTGAACTTGCACGGCTTCACTCCCGCAGCCCAGTTTGAACCTGGGCTACAGCTTATAAGCAGGCGGGCTAAGGAACCAGCTGAGATTCGATCCATCTATGGACAGACTGGTTGCACTGAAGTCAATTCATCGATTGACTTCAATACAACCAGCCTGATGGATTTTTTTGCATGCGATTACTGCTGGCGGCTACACAGTGATCATTTTATTTTGCTGGCAGGGAAGGCTCCTAATTCCCTAACGATCGACTCCTCTCAAATAGGACTGCTGGTAAATATTCATTCGATCAGCGCATGCAGTGCTGATTAGTGTATTCTGACATCAGAGGAGTCCCTGCTGTCAAAATACAACAGCACAGTGGGGCGGATTCCCATATTCACCTTGATTGTTTGGATGGGGGAATCTGTTGTTTTTTTTTTATTCAGTCAGCAATTCATGTATGGCCAGCTTAAAGCCTGGTTCTCTCTGAACTAGCTATGCGATGTTAGCACAGCGATCTCCCCTCTGAGCTATTGTGTTCCGACAAGGGACAGAAAACACTGGTGAGGGCTTGTAGCCATTAGCTGATCAGATGCTGGTTGGGTGCTAGACATGTGCACTGCGAAAAAATTTGTTTTGTTTTTCATTTTTTTGGGTCATTCGTTATGATCGCAATTCGTAAATTTAGAAAATTTTGAAAATTTGAAAATAGGAAAGAAAATCTGAAAATTCTAAATAATAACTAACTAATAATAACTAATTATTAAATTATAGGTATTGGAATTTTCTTTCAAATTTGGCTGTTAGTGAACGTAACGAATACAAATTTATCCGAAGTTACAAATTATTCGGAATAACGAATGCCGCATCTAAACAAATGGAACAGAACGAATAAATAATAACATTTTTTTTTTATTATTGTTATTTATTATTACTAATTCATTACGTTCCATTCCAATTCTAAAGCCCTGTACACACGATCAGTTTGTTAGATGAAAACAGACCGAGAAACTGTTTTCATCGGACAAACCGATCGCGTGTGGGCCCATCGGTTTGTTTTCCATCTGTGAAAAAAAATAGAACATGTTTTAAAATTTTTTATATGAATTTAAAAAAACTGATAGAAAAAAACGATCGTCTGTGTGGAAGTCCATCAGTCAAAAATCCATGCATGCTCAGAATCAAGTCGACGCATGCTCGGAAGCATTACATTTAATTTTTCTCAGCACGTCGTAGTGTTTTACGTCACCGCGTTTTGGCACAGTCGGATTTTTGACAAAAAAAAAACGGTATATTCTCTTCTCTCCTGACGCAAGATAATAAGCATACGTGTTGGGGCCCTGGGGACAATCGGACCCCTTACAGGTGTAATGAAAAAAAAATGCCTGTACCCCCCTGATGGCAGCCCTGCTGGCCCATAAGACTGGCACTACACTAAGGCCTCGTACACACGATCAAATCTGTCCGCTGGAAACGGTCCGCTGGACCGTTTCAGCAGACGGATTCGATCGTGTGTACGGCCGAGCCGACGGATTTGGCCACCCGACAGATTTCAAAGCATGCTTTGAAATCTATCGGGTGGGAATCCGCCCGCCCGACATGTCTGCTGGTTAGTACACTTACCAGCAGACATGTCGTCCCGCACCGCCGCCGAATGGATTCGGCGCATGCGCGGAAGTGTTTTACTTCCTGGTGCGGTGACGTGGCGGCGTCAACGTCACCGCCACGTCACCGACACGTCAGCACGCTTTCTGCTGGCGGGGATTTTGGTTTGCTCGTGTGTACACGCGAGCAAACCAAAATCCCAGCAGACAGATTTGTTCAAATCTGTCGGACGGACAGATTTGAACAAATCTATTGCCTCGTGTGTACGAGGCCTTACAGTGTAGCACAAGTTAGTGGAGACCCTTTCCGTGCTGTCCCCCTGCAAAGTGCTGCCCAAGGCCTGGGCCTTGTTGGCCTAGGCCAGGATACAGTGCTGCACACTGGTCAGCGCTTGCAGCCACTGGCTGGTTTTCCAGCATGCCCGTTCCACAGAAGCCAGTTGTGAGATCGGCTTTTCTTAGGCGAGGAGCTGTACACACAAGATGAAAGACGAACCAAACCCGCCAAATGTTTTTTGCCCTATTTTCGGCCAGTGTGCACCTAGCACAAGTGGAAGGGTTCTTTTTTGGGGGCCTTCATTGCTACCTGGGCAACACAGACACATTCTATTAGTTGTCAAGTGGCAGGGTCTTTCAGGCAGAAGACTGCATTGACATAATGACATTACAACCAGTGGCGGTGCGTCCATAGGGCTCGCTCACAGCCAGTAAAATTCATACACTGTATGAATCTGTATATTTTCGCCGCTGCCGCCCACTATTCAGCTGACCGGACATTGAGCGCGGGTCAGCTGAATAGCGGCAGCTGACTGGCTGTGTGGAAGTGCCTATCAGGGCCAGGCTGTAGTCGGCTGTAGTCGGCTGTAGTCGGCTTCCTGAAGCTCATCCTCGGGACGTACCGGCCGTGCGTCCGAGGATAAGACTGACAGGCGTCTCAGCCAATCATGTAACCTGATTGGCTGAAGCATCATCGAGGGCGGGACGAGGAACGTAGAAGCCATAAAGGTAAGTGCCAGGGGGGGTACGGTGGCTACAAGTGGGGGCACGGTGGTGACAATTGGGGGCACAGTGGTGACAATTGGGGGCACAGTGGTGACAATTGGGTCACAGTGGCGACAATTGGGGGCACAGTGGCTGTGTTTTGATGGCATGGCACAGTAGCTGTGTTTTGATGGCATGGCAAGGTGGCTACGTTTTGATGGCATGGCACGGTGGCTGCGTTTTAATGGCACAGTGGTTGCGTTTTGATGGCACAGTGACTGCATTTGATGGCATGGCACAGTGATGACAATTGATAGGTACAGTGAGGCTGCAATTGTTTTTTTTTTTTTTTCGTTTGCGCCCCCCAAAAATTTTGAGCACCAGCCGCCACTGACTACAACAAAGGGCGGTATGAAGAATAGTTGGTGGTGGCCATCGACTGTAGCACTGAATCACCAATTTCCACTCCTGCAAGAGGTGCCATTATATGTAACAGAACGGTGATTGTCAGGGGATAAGCTTTTAAAGGAAACTACAGATGAGCTCGGTTTCTAAAAAAGCTAGATCCCGACTGCCACATTGCCACGTTGATTGGCCTCAATGCTATCAGAGTTTCACACAAGCATATGGGTCAATATGTATATGCAATTAGTCGAGAAAATGAAGCACAGCATGCAAAAAAATGTGAACATCACACAAGCAACCCTAATATAACCTCTATGATAGTAATGGATACCTGCTGAAAATACATTCCCCTTTAGAAAATGCTACTTATGCACTAATAATGGCGTGAAAAATATTTGATTATCCTGCGTTATTGTTAAAGATAGTAATCTGATCCTATTGAATCTTCCTCTCCATTCATCCTGTAGGGTTCAGCCACCCCTTCCCCCAATGTAAATACCTACTGATTGTGACCTGTTACTCTAACATAGCTGTAAAACACCTCCTAGACATTATCTTCACTGCACTTAGAACATGACCCGGCACCACCTTCCGACACGCATTCTCCATAATGAAGCTGCCTGAACTTTAGTTACTATGCACTGGGGAAATCAAACCTCCAGTCCCACCAGTTACACATGTGTGTTTTTAATTGCACCCCATTCAGTGTGTTCATTCTGGAAAATATAATGGGTCTAATTGCAGCACAATATCAATAGATAGAAGGCGAGCAGGACGTTGTTAGTATATCTCTTAAATGGACATTTCATCATGGTACCTATATAGTTTAATCTGCTAGTCTGTCCAGTAAATGATTGAGGATTATTCCAAGATGCTGTTAGGTTAAAGAGGAATTCTAAAGAGCAAAACTAAAACTAGATTCTAGAGGTTGTAATGGCTGAAACCAGGTTCAAAAATAATAATTCTTAAAGGGGTTGTAAAGGTTTGTTTTTTATTTTCTAAATAGGTTCCTTTAACCACTTAAGGACCCCTTCACACCGATATACGTTGGCAGAATGGCACGGCTGGGCACAATCACGTACCTGTACGTGTCTCTTTAAGCTGTGGGGTTGTGAGCGTCTCACCGGCGGCACGCTCGCAACCCGGTCCTAAGCTCCATGACCGCGCCTGATCGCCGCCGGTGTCCTGTGATCGGTCACCGGAGCTAAAGAACGGGAGAGCTGTGTGTAAACACACCTTCACTGTTCTTCACTGTGGCAGTGTCATTGATTGTCTGTTCCCTGATATAGGGAAAGACGATCAATGACATCACACGTCCAGCCCTGCCCCCCTACAGTTAGAAACACATAGGAGGTCACACTTAACCCCTACAGTGCCCCCTAGTGGTTAACTCCTAAACTGAAATTGTTATTTTCACAGTAAACAGTGCATTTTTATAGCACTTTTTGTTGTGAAAATGACAATGGTCCCAAAAATGTGTCAAAATTGTCCGATGTGTCCGTAAATGTCGCAGTCACAAAAAAAATCGCTGATCGCCGCCATTAGTAATAAAAAAAATATTAATAAAAATGCAATAAAACTATCCCATATTTTGTAAACGCTATACATTTTGCGCAAACCAATCGATAAACGCTTATTGCAATTTTTCTTACCAAAAATATGTAGAAGAATACGTATCGGCCTAAACTGAGGGAAAAACGTTTTTATATATTTTTTTGGGGGATATTTATTATAGCAAAAAGTAAAAAAGATTGCATTTTTTTTCAAAATTTTCGCTCTATTTTTGTAGCGCAAAGGTGATCAAATACCACCAAAAGAAAGCTCTATTTGTGGGAAAAAAAGGACGCCAATTTTGTTTGGGGGCCACGTTGCACGACCGCGCAATTGTCAGTTAAAGCGACGCAGTGCCGAATCGCAAAAAGGGGCAAGGTCCTTAACCTGCATAATGGTCTGGGTCTTCAGTGGTTAAGCTAGTGCATTGCTGGTTCACTTACCTTTTTCTTAGATTTTTTTTTTTTTTAATTTGTCTGAATTCCTCACTTCCTGTTTCTCCTCAGTAAGCTTGCCCCCCATCATCCGAGCCATTCTGGCTGGGGGTTAGTCAGCCAGAACGATTTACTGAGGAGGAACAGGAAGTGAGAAATTCAGATAAAGGAAATGGAAGGAAAAGGTAAGTGAACCAACAATGCACTAGCTTAAAGGAACCCATTTAGAAAATAAAAAACAAACCTTTCCAACTCCTTTTAAGGCCCATGCACACGATCAGAAAATCGGAAGTAACATTTGTCCTGCGAATGATCTGACGATTTTCTGATTATTAGTATATCGTAGAATACGTATCGGCCTAAACTGAGAAAAAAAAAGTTTTTTTTTTTTAATTGGGATATTTATTATAGCAACAAGTAAAAAATATTGTATTTTTTTTTCAAAATTGTTGCTCTTTTTTTGTTTTTAGCGCAAAAAATAAAAACCGCACAGGCGATCAAATACCACCAAAAGAAAGCTCTACTTGTGGGGAAAAAAAGAAGTACATTTTGTTTGGGAGCCACGTCGCATGACCGCGCAATTGTCAGTTAAAGCGACGCAGTGCCGGAAGCTGACATTTCACCTGGGCAGGAGGGGGGTATATGTGCCCAGTAAGCAAGTGGTTAAAGTAATCTTTTGCAACGCTATAATTCCATCTCTGGAAAGCCTCAACTGTTTTCACCAAAACATCTTCACTGGTGTCCAAGCTCTGAAATATCCTCTGCCCATATATGGTGCAAGAGAATACACAATTACATTTTTTTTTTTTTTTTTTGATACAGACATAAAAGAAATACTGTAAATAAAATTAGTCATAACATTGTTTCTATCTATAGTTTTAATTATATATGTACACATACAGTATATTTCCTCAATACATACCGGATGTATGATTGGTTTTATGCTTTGCTGCACAATCATTGTCCTTTATTGCTGCTTCTAACAATGTAAATCTATGTGGCTGACAGCTTATTTTAGTACTTGCTAAGCAGGAAGGCAAAGTTATTGTATCCGTTAATCTATCCCTCTACTAGTGGCTGATCTAGAAAAGTTATATATTCAAGCTTGCAAGACATGTAGCGCAGACTCCCTCACAGGTCCCGCTGATTTGTCGCAGGTTCTCTTCCCTGCTGGGTCCCCAGGTAACCAGACACTTTAACAGTCTCTCTAACAATAACCAGAGTGTGTATGTCTTATTTATTTCAGGTACTTGTATAGTGCCATCAATTTATGCAGCACTATATATATATATATATATATATATATATATATATATATATATATATATAGTACATTCACATCGGTCCCTGACCTCAAGCAGTTGACAATCTAAGATCCCTATCCCACATTCATACATACACACTAAGGCCTATTTAGAGAGGATCCAATTACCTACCAGCACAGGGAGAACATACAAATTCCAAGCAGATAGTGCCATGGTTGGTATTCGACCCGACAATCCAAGAGCTGCTAGCCACAATCGCGAGAAGTGCTAACCACAATCGCCCGTATTCTTCATATGTCTGGGCTAAGGGGTAGAGTAGCAGGACTGAAGCTTTTCTTACCAAGAAAAACATCCAAGCCCGGCTAAATTTTGCAAAAACAAAATCTGAAGTCTCCCATAATCATGTGGGAAAATATGTTATGGTCTGATATAACCAAGGTTGAACTTTGTGGCCATAATTCCAAAAGATATGTTAGGTGCAAAAACAACACTGCACATCACCAAAAGAACACCATACCCACAGTGAAGCATGGTGGTGACAGCATCATGCTGTTTTTCTTCAGCTGGAACAGGGGCCTTAATAAAGGTAGAGGGAATTATGAACAATTCCATTCAATATTGTAACAAAACCTTCAGGCTTCTGCTGGAAAGCTGAACAAGAAGAGGAACTTCATCTTTCAGCATGGCAATGACCCAAAGCGTATATCCTAATCAACAAAGGAATGGGTTCACCAGGAGAAGATTCAAGTTTTGGAATGGCCCAGCCAGAGACCAGACCTGAATCTGATTGAAAATCTGTGAGGTGATCTGAAGAGGGCAGTGCACAGGAGATGCCTTTGCAATTTGATAGATTTGAAGTGTTTTTGCAAAGAGTCAAAGAAAAGTCAAGATGTGCCATGCTGATAGACTCATACCCAAAGAGTGCTGTAACAAAATCAAAAGGTGCTTCAACAAAGTATTAGTTTAAGGGTGTGCACACTTATGCAACTATATTATTTTAGTCTTTTATCTTTACTTCCCTCCACCTAAAATATTTCAGTTTGTTGTTCAATGGAGCTGTACAGTTTATAGGTCACATTAAGGCTGCATTCACACCTTGGCGACCACTGCTTTGCTAAAGAAGCTGAGGGTTAAAGTGATGAACTGGCCAAGCATGTCTCCAGACCTAAACCCTATTGGACATCTGTGGGGCATCCTCAAACTGAAGGTGGAGGAGCGCAAGGTCTCTAACATCCACCAGCTCTGTGATGTCATCATGAATGAGTGGAAGAGGACTCCAGTGGCAACCTATGAAGCTCTGATGAACTCCATGCCCAAGAGGATTAAGGCAGTGCTGGAAAATAATGTTGGCCACACAAAATATTGACACTTTGGGTCCAATTTGGACATTTTCACTTAGGTGTGTACTCACTTTTGTTGCCAACATTAGTCGACATTAATGGCTGTGTTGAGTTATTTTGAGGGGACAGCAAATTTGCACTGTTAGGCCACATACACACGATCGAATTTGTCCGCTGAAACTGGTCCGATGGACCGTTTCAGCAGACAAATTTGATCGTGTGTATGTGCTAGCGGACATGTTTGTCCAGCGGACAAATTCCAAAGCATGCTTTAAAATTTGTCTGCCGGAGCCATGTCCGTCAGATATATCCGCTGGTTAGTACACTAACCAGCGGACATATCTGCCCGCACATGGATTCGACGCATGCATGGACGTTTTTCACTTCCTGGTTCAGTGACGTGGCGGCGTCAACGTCACCGCCACGTCACCGCGATGTCTGCCGGCGGGGATTTTGATCCGATGGTGTGTACACGCCATCGGACCAAAATCCGATGAGACATGTTCGCTGCAAGCGGTCCGTCGGACATGTTTGAGTGGACATGTCTCATCGTGTGTACGCGCCCTTATACTCACTACTTTACATTGTAGCAAAGTGTAATTTCTTCAGTGTTGTCACATAAAAAGATATAATAAAATATTTACAAAGTTGTGAGGGGTGTACTCAGATACTGTGATGTAGATTCACATTGGCGCATATTTATGCCGCCATAGCGTATCTATTTTACACTACGCCGGCCTATCGCGGAGAGGTAAGCATGGAATTCACAACACAAATGATGGTCCAAACGTGGTGCAATGCTTTATGCCCAGCGTATTTAAAACGGCGCACCCCTCTGCGCATGCTCACAACTACGCTGGCGTAACTTCCTGAGATACGCCGGCCCACCAGCTTAAGCCGAGCGCATAAATAGGCCCAGCCATACGCCCGTCCTGCGCAAAAGTACATCCGTTTGTTTCCCCCCTGAAGTAAAGTACCTTTGCTGAGCGATGGCAGCTGCTAATGTGGGCAAGGAGAGGAGGAAGAGAAATTTCTCGAGTGAGAAGAGGGCTATTGTCATAACGGCAATAGCCAAATATGATGTTTATCTCCATGGTGCCCACAGTGCCCGGACCAGCAAGGCATGTAAGAAGGTGCTCTTGCAGCAGATCACCCTCGATGTGAATGCCATTGGGCATGAGACCCGGACACCTGACGACATCATGAAGAAGATCAATGATCTGAGACGTCGGGTCTGGGATAAGTTGGCCCTTATGAGGAGGCACGCCAGGGGCATGGGAGGAGGACCAGCCTCATCTGTGCGGTTGACCAAACCAATGTGAGGTGGATGTGGTGTGTGAGCTAGGGACCACAGTGGTGTGCATGTGTGCATTGTCCGTGTGCCATGATGAATGTGTGTGTGTTTAACGTGCAAAGATACGTTCCACGAGGCAACTCTTGACTGCTGTTCCTTCAGCAGACAGGGTCTCCTCAGGCAGGGGGGGACTGTGTGGTTTGGGGGTCAGGTCATCATATATGTCAATCTCCAGGCCCTTTCTCATGGCGTAGTTGTGCAGCACACAACATGCACCGATGATTTGGCACACAAAGTTTGGGGAATACAACAGGACCCCCCCCCGGAATTATCCAGGCATTGGAAACGGGACTTCAGGATGCCAAATGTGTGCTCCACCACTGCACAGGTACGTATGTGTGCAGCATTGTATCTTCTCTCTCCTCTGGTTTGGGGATTCCGGTATGGAGTCAGGAGATGGGGCCCAAGTGCATATGCCAAGTCATCTGGAAGGTAAAAGACAGGAGGATGTTAGCCGTGCATGTGCCCCTCATAAAGTCTGCATCATGGGGTCAGACATTCATGCCTGACTCCCATGTCACTCACCAACCAGCCAGCTGTCCTTGTACACGTTCTGTTCGAATTCTGTTGGGATGTTTCTTTGACGGTATATGTAGCTGTGGTGGCTGGCCCCTGGGTGTTTGGCACGGATGTGCCATATGAGGCATTGGGCATCGGCTATCACCTGTACGTTGATGGAATTCCACTGCTTGCGATTGCGGTATTTGAGCTCTGTGCCACGGGGGAGGGGGGGCATAGTGCCACATGTGTGCAATCAATGGCCCCGATGGTGCGTGGGAATCCAGCAATTCTGTATAAATCCTGCATTGCCTTCTGCCGCAGGTGTTAATGGGTAGGTTTGATGATGTGGTGGGACATGCGTGTGAGGATTGTGGGGACAACCTGGTGCAAACATCTGCTCATGGTGGATTGTGACATCCCAGACACGACTCCACTTGTACGTTGGAAAGATCAACTGGCAAGGAAATGGAGTGTTGCCAGTACCTTGACCAGTGGCTGCACTGCATGTGAGCGTCGTGTCTGGCTGGTGATTTCATCATGCAGGGCTGTGGCTAATTCCAGGATGGCATCAGGGCTGAATCTGAAGATGCGATACACCTCCGATTCCCACATGCCAAAGACGTTAATGTGTGTTCGGTATATCCTCTCCCGTGCCCTCCTACGTGCCTGTGGACACAGTAGTAGTGCTATGACCATGGCTGCCCCTGGCATGTTGGCATACAGATGTGTTGTCCTGCAAGTGTGGTTGCTCAGCTCGTCCGTAATGGTGCTGCTGCAGCTGCTCTCCAGCTGACCTGTGCACATCTGTTGCTGAGTTACACCTGCTTTATGAGGAACAACTTTGCGCCAGGTGTAAAACTTACGCGCACATCGCTGGGCGCATGTACGTTCGTGAATCGCCGTATCTCCCCCATTTGCATATTTGAATAGGAAATCAATGGGAGTGCCAGATGCGTCCAGCGTAAATATGCGCCCACGATACGACGGCGTAGGAAGGTTACGTCGGTCGGAAGAAGCCTATTTTCAGGTGTATCTAGTTTTGTGGGCACGGTGCACAGATACGACGGCGCATATTTGCACCTACGCGGCGTATCTCGAGAGGTCGGCGTAAGTGCTTTGTAAATCCGGGCCTGTGTGTGTGTGTGTGTGTACACACAATATTTATGTGGGTGCTCTATAGGGATGAAGGCAGGTAAAATATCAAACGTGTTCAGAGATGAGCTGTAACATAGCTGACATTTTATTTGGCTTTCATGAGAATTGCGGGTGCTACTGTAGGACTTGCAGTGAATGATGAGAATCATCCAGAAACAATCATTATACAGGAATCCTAAAGAAGAAGCACATCTTTCAGATTTAATTAGCAAATATGGCTCTTCTGATGAACTTGGAGAATTGCAAAATATACAAAAAACTAAGGCCCAGATTCACAGAGCAATTACGCCTGTCTAACTGGTGTTAGACAGGAGTAATTTCAAATTTTGCGCGCCGTATCACTAGTTTGAATCCTCAAACCATGATACGGCGGCTTCGGGCTTCGATCCGAGAGGCTTACGTCCTCGTAAGCCTTCGGATCTACACTGCGATATTTTTGCGGCCGCTGGGAGGAGTTTGCGTCGTTTTCATGCGTCGGGATATGCAAATGAGTTTTTACGGCGATCCACGAAGGTACGAGTGTCCCTCGCAATCGCCTACGTCATTTTCTTTCTCGTACATCACGGGACACAGAGCGGCATATTCATTACTATATGGGTTATATGGAGTACCTTCAGGTGTGGACACTGGCAATCTCAAACAGGAAGTCCCCTCCCTATATAACCCCCTCCCCTAGAGGGAGTCCCTCAGTTTTTTCGCCAGTGTCTTAGGTGTTGGTCACGGAATAGCTTTGCTCCACATCCTTGGGATTAAGGGCGGGCTAACCGCATCTGTCCAAGGAGCCTCAGTGCCAAAGTGGACAGTACCCGGGCCCCAAACCGTGGGGTTTTGCCTATAATGCTCCTCTTTGGAGGGCTGGACCCTGGGCCCAGGACTTGGAGTTTGTAAAAACCATAAGTTCCTGTTTGCCAGGGTGCTATATAGGTCCAGGACAATGGGTACCTTCATAGGACCCCAGGGCCTGAAGGTCTACTACGCTACCCACGGAGATGGGAGAAGATTGGATCAGTTTGCTGGACAAACATCCTGCAGCATGGAGCAGGTAAGGGGGAGCCTGCGGGACTTGGTTCGACAGCAGGCTCTCCGGGGTAACCTAAAAGGGGGGACAGCCTAAGTATGCTCTGCATGGGCAACCTTGCTCACTATGTCTAAGAGAGACAGGATGACACCTTTTTCCCCCATCACTAGGTTCCCCTGTCTAAGAATGTGTTGCTAGCTAACCTGCCGCTTTCTTCCTAGGACTAGTAAGGATCCCTAGGGGCCTTTTGGAGTCCTACCTGGCCGGGGGTTTAAATCTGCTGCCTGTTTCTGCAGTCCTGGGTCTCCAGCAGCGCGGCTCCTCCATGTTCCTCCTGTTCCGGCATACGCGCGCGTGCGCACGTCTTATAGACGTTTTTCGCGCCGTTCAGACAGGAGGGCGGGGGGGGGCGTGCCTGCGGCGTCATACAGGGGCGCGCCTTGTGCTGTTATAGATCAGCAGGCAATTTCAGTGCTCAGTCTGAGGCTGATTTCAGAAGGAGAGGACGCAGAGCGGCAGAACAGTGACTCCCGGTGGCGGAAGAGGGGTAGTACATGCTGGACTTTGTTCCAATGCCTTTTTTGTTAAGCCAAGAAATCCCCCTTTTTGCATACAGGTTGGAGGCTGGCAAACTAAGTTTGGGGTCACTGTATGTTTCTAAAAAAGAAAATATATATAATATATATTTAAAAAAAAAAAAAAAAAAAGAGAAAAACATACGAGATCCCATCAGTTTTTGGGCATTAGTGATCTATTGTCCCCTAAACTCTGGTTTTGTACTCCTGGCCACTACAGTCTGTTGTGTGGGCGGAGTCCCTCGATTTTGTATTATGGCTTCCAAAGGCTCGGGGTCAAAGGGTACAAAAAAGACCAAAAAACAAAGGGGTTCCCCTTCTGATTCGGATGATATGCCGATACTTTCCCCGCAACTTATTAACATAAAGGGTGCCTTGGATGAGCCATTAGGGGGATCTGGTGCGGAGGCTGGCCCAGATCAGCCCAGCCCTGTGTTTATCACAGAGGAGATGCTAGCCGTATCCCTAGGGGGGCTAGAAGAGAGAATAGCAGCATTGATCGCTAGAGCTATTCCTGGTAAGAAACGGGTTAGATCCCCATCACCAAGAGGTGTATCCTCAGATGCTGAGATTCTCTCTTCGGAGGAATTGGAATCACAGGAGGATCAACTAGACCTGAACCAAGAGGGTTCAGGGATTGAGGGATCTGCCTCTGAGGAACCATTTTCAGACTCCCAGACAGAAAGACTGTGGGTACAGTCTTTGACAGACATGGTCCGCTCGGCATTTAGTTTACCATTGCCAGAGCCTCAGGTTCCTCCGGTATCCTCTCTGGGCTCTTTGAAAGCTCCGTTAAGCAACGCAGTGTTTCCGGTCCATCCTCTCTTGGAGGAATTGATCTTTCGGGATTGGGTACGGCCGGACAGGATTTTTCTGCCACCGAAAAGATTTGCGGTCATTTACCCCATGGAGGAAAGATTCTCCAAGAGGTGGAGGCTCCCAATAGTGGATGCAGCCATCTCATGTGTGAATAAATCACTAACTTGCCTGGTGGAAAACATACATATGTTTAAAGATCCGGTTGATAAAAGGTTAGAGACACTTTTAAAAGCATCCTTTGCTACGGCAGGAGCAGTGGTACAGCCAGCTGTGGCTGCAATTGGTGTTTGTCAGGCGTTAAAAGACCAGACAAAAGAAATGTTAAAGGACATGCCTACCCAACAAGCAGAAGAGTTTTCTGACATTCCCAGAGCTCTGTGTTTTGCTGTAGATGCTATAAAAGATTCCATCCAGCAAGCCTCTCGTTTATCACTATTTTTGGTGCACATGAGAAGGCTCTTATGGTTGAAGAACTGGGCGGCGGAGCCCCCATGCAAAAAGCTTCTGGCAGGGTTTCCCTTCCATGGAGGACGACTCTTCGGAGAGGATCTGGATAAATATATTCAGACTATTTCAAATGGCAAGAGTACCCTTTTACCGGTCAAAAAGACATTCCGGGGTCCTACATTTAAAAGGCAGCTCTTTCCTGTCTCGGGGCCCTCAAATTCCAGGCAGTATCGACGGCCGCCTGCACGATCCAACGTTAACAGTAGATCGCAGGGACAGGCCCCTGGGGGTAAGAGGCCATGGTATCGCAAGCCGACAAATACAGCCCCTAAGTCTGCCTTATGAAGGGGCGCCCCCACTCTCGCGGGTGGGGGGAAGGCTTCGTTTCTTCTCAGAAGTTTGGGAAGCCAAGATCCCCGACAAATGGATCCGGGCATCTGTAACCACAGGCTACAGACTGGAGTTTCTAAACTTTCCTCCGCCTCATTTTCAAGAATCAAGGCTACCAAGGGATCCAGCAAGGAAGGCATCATTGCTGGCAGCTTTGGATCACCTGCTCTACCAGGACGTAATAATAGAGGTGCCAGCCCAAGAGCAAGGGCTAGGTTTCTATTCCAATCTCTTTGTCATACCAAAGCCCAACGGCGATGTCAGGCCAATCTTGGACCTAAAGAGGTTAAACGGTTACCTAAAGGGTTCGTTCCTTCCGGATGGAATCCATCCGGTCAGCAGCCGCCGCGCTTCAGAAAGACGATTTTCTGGCCTCCATAGACATAAAGGATGCTTACCTTCATGTACCAATCTTTCAGTCGCATCAAAGATTTTTACGCTTCGCGGTGGGGCAGCGACACTTCCAATTCAGGGCGCTCCCCTTCGGGCTGGCCACGGCCCCCCGGGTATTCACGAAGATCCTAGCCCCAGTTCTGGCCAATTTAAGGATCCAAGGGGTCACAGTCCTAGCATACTTGGACGACCTTTTAATCATAGATCACTCACGACCGGGTCTGCAAAAGGCAGTAAACCTCACGGTTCGGTACCTCGAAGAATTCAGCTGGGTCCTAAACTGGGGAAAGTCAGCGTTCCAGCCTACAAAGCAGTTGGAATACCTCGGCATGAGGTTAGACACAGAACAGCAAAGAGTGTTCCTGCCCCTGGTAAAGATCGAGGCTATCAAGGGGCTGGTTCAGTTGGTTCTAAACAAGAAAAAACCAACTATTCGCCTGTGTATGCGATTACTAGGCAAGCTAGTGGCCACGTTCGAGGCAGTACCATACGCTCAGATCCACACTCGCGTCCTACAGGCAGCCATTCTAGCAGCCTGGGGCAAGAGGGCACATGCCTTAGAGTCCCCTTTGACGCTATCATCAAGGGTCCGACAAAGCCTGGCCTGGTGGTTGAACCCCCAGAATCTTCTAAAGGGAAAATCCTTCAGCCCTGTTGTCTGGAAGGTAGTTACCACAGACGCCAGCCTGGCAGGCTGGGGGGGCGGTCTTCGAGGGGTCCTCTCGCCAGGGAACTGGGGTGAAAGCAGAGAGGCAGCTCCCCATCAATATCTAGGAGATCAGAGCTGCTCGCCTAGCCCTTCTGGCATGGACCTCCAGATTAAAAGGGGTTCCCGGTGAGAATCCAGTCAGACAATGCCACGGCGGTGGCATACATAAACCACCAAGGGGGAACCAGGAGTCGGGCCGCTCAGAGGGAGGTGAGCTTGATTTTTCAGTGGGCAGAGGTTCATGTACCCTGCATTTCGGCGATATTCATTCCCGGAGTGGACAACCTGCAGGCAGACTTCTTAAGTCGCCAGAGTCTGTCGCCAGGGGAGTGGTCTCTGCATCCCCAGGTCTTTCAGACAATCTGCCAGAGGTGGGGAATGCCAGACGTAGATATAATGGCATCCAGGTTCAACAAGAAACTAGACAGGTTCGTGTCTCGAACGAGGGATCCTATGGCCTGCGGAACCGATGCGTTGGTTTGCCCTTGGCATCAATTCAAACTTCTATATGCATTCCCTCCGCTACAGTTACTCCCTCGCCTGTTGCGCAAGATCAGAGTGGAGCACAAGCCAGTCATTTTAGTAGCTCCGGCTTGGCCCCGGAGGACTTGGTACTCACTAGTCCTGAAGATGGCAGTGGGAGACCCTTGGACTCTTCCTCTACAACCAGACCTACTCTCACAAGGCCCGATCCTCCACCCTACATTACGGCGCCTGGAGGCTGAATCCCTGATTCTCAGGGGTAGAGGTCTGTCTAGGCAGGTAATCCCTACCCTGATTAGGGCTAGAAAGCCGGTCTCCAGGGTGATTTATCACAGGGTGTGGAGGAACTACGTAGGCTGGTGTGAATCCAAAAGATGGAATTCCCGCAAATATACTATTGATAGGGTGTTAAGTTTTCTCCAGCTAGGAGTGGATAAAGGCCTGGCACTAAGCACAATCAAGGGACAGATCTCAGCTCTGTCAGTGTGGTTTCAGAGGCCGCTGGCCACCCACTCGCTGGTAAAGACCTTCTTACAGGGGGTCTTGCGTATTAATCCTCCTGTCAAGTCACCACTTTGTCCATGGGACTTAAATCTTGTTCTGTCATCCCTACAGAAACAACCTCTTGAGCCGTTGGCTGAGGTACCTTGATTTTACTGACTAGAAAGTCGGTATTTCTGATCACCATAGTTTCGGCCAGGAGAGTATCGGAATTGGCAGCCTTATCTTGTAAGGAACCATATCTCATTTTGCATAAGGATAGGGCGGGGTTCCGTCCTCATCCTTCCTTTCTACCAAAGGTTATATCCAGTTTCCACCTGAACCAGGATGTGGTACTTCCATCCTTCTTCCAAAACCCACCTCTAGAAAAGAGGGGTTGCTGCATACGTTGGATATTGTCAGGGCCGTAAGGGCCTATCTTAAAGCTACAGAGAAGGTTCGGAAAACAGATGTGGTGTTCGTTTTACCGGAAGGGCCCAAGATGGGTCAGGCAGCCGCTTGATCCACCATCGCAAGATGGATTAAACAATTAATTGTTCGGGCCTGCGGTTTGAAGAGGTGCCTCCTCCTTTGTCGGTAAAGGCCCATTCTACCAGGGCCAGGGGCACCTCCTGGGCAGCACATCATCAGATCTCTATGGCTCGAATATGCAAGGCAGCAACGTAGTCATCAGTCCACACGTTTACAAAATTTTATCAAGTGGACGTAAGAAGGAATGCAGATACAGCCTTTGGGCAGTCAGTACTACAGGCCGCGATTCAAGCTCCTCAGGATCTGAGGGGGCTCCCTTGATTTGATTTGAGATTTACATTTCTCGTTTAAGTTGGATTTACTAGTATCTGAGTATACCTCTAAAATTAAATCCTTCTTTGGAAGATGTCTCCCTCCCCTCATTAAAGCATTGCTTTCGGACATCCCATATAGTAATGAATATGCCGCTCTGTGTCCCGTGATGTACGAGAAAGAAAAAGGGATTTTTAAATACAGCTTACCTGTAAAATCCTTTTCTTGGAGTACATCACGGGACACAGAGCTCCCACCCCTCTTTTGGGTGACCATTTTGGGAGGCATACTGCTTGCTACAAAACTGAGGGACTCCCTCTAGGGGAGGGGGTTATATAGGGAGGGGACTTCCTGTTTGAGATTGCCAGTGTCCACACCTGAAGGTACTCCATATAACCCATATAGTAATGAATATGCCGCTCTGTGTCCCGTGATGTACTCCAAGAAAAGGATTTTACAGGTAAGCTGTATTTAAAAATCCCTTTTTTTGGCTACGTAATGTTAGAGGAGCTTTTTGCTGGTCTAACAGTGCGTAACCCATGTAAAGTATGGCCGTCATTCCCGCGTCGATTTGAAAATATATTTTTTTTTTTAACGTAACTCGTTCGGGAATAGGAATGTACGTAAACGACGCTACTACGACGTGACGACGTGTTTTCGCGCAATGCACGGCGGGAAATTTGCGAACGGAGCATGCGCAGTTCGATCACCGCGGGAACGCGCCTATTTTAAATGCTTCACGCCCCCTACTCGCGCAGATGGATTGCGACGGGAGAAATACACTACGCCGCCGTCGTTTACTGGACAAAATCTACCTGGATTCCACGTAGAGCCAGGTAAAAAACGGCGGCGTAGTGTATTTCTGATACTCTACGAGAATCTAATTCTCTGTGAATCTGCCCCTAAGATTTTAATATTTCATATAGATAAGACTATTTACACTAAGTTGATCTCTATCACATGAATATCTTAAAAAATAAATAAAACATATTAAAAACAAGACTACAGTTCCCCTTTAAATGTAGCTGTATCTGCAAGTGACACAGGTCACCGGTATGAAAGAGTCCTTAGAAAAAGAGGCCAAGAAGAGATTGAATTAGGGGCAGTGAACTGGAACTGATCCATCTCACCATGCCCCTGCTGTTAATTTACAGGTGGGAGGGTGCAGCTTAAGAGGTTCCCTTTTCAAGCATTTGTTCTGTGTACAGTATGTTAATGGTGTTCAATCGACACTTCCATTTATATGCCCTGGCTTCTTCTTATTGAGATTTTGATTCCCTAAATCAGAAGCGGCGGTGTTTGAAAAGTGTTGCTTGCCAAGGTAAATACAATTAGGTTTTCTAATATTAATTAAATTGCTAGCTTCCTTATTTTAATTGTGGCTTGAGAAAGGTAAAAGAAGTAAATTAATAACAGCATTGGCTTTTGAAGATTACAGATTTGTAATGAGAGGCCTGGCTGATAAGCACAGATAATGGTGGGGTTATTAAAACTTTCTGGACTTATTAATGCTTTTTAAATACGTCGGCCCAATGCTTACGACGTGAATGTAACCTACGCACTGCCTTGTTCACGTTGTACTACGTAAATGGCGTACACAGCGTAAAATTTGACGGCGTTGTTCCCTGGCCCATACCTTTGCATTAGCTGCGCCTGCTGTATGAGGGGTAACTTCACGCCGGACGTAAGCCTTACGCAAATCGCGTATATGAAGCGGCCGGGCGCATTTACGCTTGTGAATCTTACTCATTTGCATATTTATAATGGGAACGCCGAATGCGTCCAGCGTAACTATGCGCCCACAATATGCTGGCGTAGGCAAGTTACGTCGGGCGGAGGAAGCCTATTTTTCTACGTATCTCGGTTTGTGAATCGGCGTAAAGACACGACGGCGCACATTTGGACTTATGTCGCCGTATCTGGAGATACGCCGACGTAAATCGTTTGTGAATCCGGGCCATCATGTGGAGAGGCTGCATGCTCCTCCATACCTTTGACGCGCTGGATTTTTTTGCATCAGTTGCAATAGAGGATGTAGCATCAGGGATTGAATGGAGAGGTAAATATCAAAGGGGGAAGGGGTTGCTTTATCTCTCCAGCAATTCCTCAGACGCGCCAGAGGCAACCCCGCCTGTGCCCATCCGTGTCATGACGGGTGGGCTCCCCTCTGACCTACAACTCCCTACTCAGATGGATTGAATTGATATTTTAAAGATTTTATTTTTCTCCTGATCTTATACTATTACATTATGAAGATTCATCAGGTCACTGCATCTTGGCCAGTAAGGGAGCTAGATTAGGACGATCAGCATCTCCCTGCTCATTATAGTCATACGCATTGAGGCGCATGGGTAAGACTGTGTTTTATAAGCATTTTTTAATAATAATAATAAAAATAACTAGGGTTGTCCCGATACCACTTTTTTAGGACCGAGTACAAGTACCGATACTTTTTTCCATGTACTTGCCGATACCGAATACCGATACTTTTTTTAAATGTCATGTGACAGTTTTCAGACCACAATACAGACTAAGGATATTTTCTTTAGAATTATGAAGAACTCTAACTCAAGACATTATAAAAGAATAAAAATGAGTAAAAATGAATAAAAATGTTTTATTTTCTTGTCACGCAGTAGTAAAAAACTCAAAGAATGTTCACAGAACATGTTGATAAATACAAAAAAAGTATTCTATTTAGGCATCGGGAGCATTTGCGCGAGTACAAGTACTCCCACAAATACTTGGTATCGGTCCCGATACCGATACTAGTATCGGTATCTGGACAACCCTAAAAATAACATTGACAGGTTAGCAGGGGAGTGCAATCTGATCAGAAATGATCTAGACATAGCTTAGATGCTTGTTCTATCTCTCCGATACACCACCTGTTCCATTTCCCATTCCTCACAGATCACTTAATAGTATATGGATAATAAATTGTTATCAGGGACCTTAACAATAAGTTTAAGGCCTCGTACACACGATCAAATCTGTCTGCTGGAAACGGTCTGCTAGACCGTTTCAGCAGACAGATTTGATCGTATGTACGGGCAAACCAACGGATTTGGCCACCCGACAGATTTCAAAGCATGCTTTGACATCTGTCGGCTGCAAACCCGTCTGCCCGACATGTCTGCTGGTTAGTACGCTTACCAGCAGACATGTCTTCTCGCACACGCGCCGAATGGTTTCGACGCATGCGCGGAAGTGTTTTACTTCCTGGTGCGGTGACGTGGCGGCGTCAACGTCACCGCCACGTCAGCGCGCTGTCTGCTGGCGGGGATTTTGGTTTGCTCGTGTGTACACGCGAGCAAACCAAAATGCCAGCAGAGAGATCTGTTCAAATCGGTCGGTCCGACCGATTTGAACAGATAGATTTACTCGTGTGTACGAGGCCTTAGAATCTTAGATGATCAGACCTTAGTAGACCAATTACTTGGGATCTATGCCTAGGTTGGGTAGTGCCCTACAGATAGAGTACCAACCTGTATCCTGGCCTACGCCAAGGCCCAGGCCTAGGGCAGCACTTTGCAGGGGGGCAGCACAAAAAGAGTCCCCGCCGGCTTGCACTACACTGTTAGGCAAATTAGTCTAGCGCCCCCATGAAGTGGATGCTCTGCTTCCGCGTGGCATTTTTCAACTGTGTGTGTGTGTGGGGGGAGCACTTCTAATTTTGACTGTCCGATCATCCTGGACCACAAACCTTCCCCACTGTGCTATGTTTCTGTTGCACAATTGACATGGTTATATTATTTTAGTCCTCTCAATAAAATTATTGGAAATTTGTGCTTAAAGTAGAACTGTCAGTCTATTTATATATATATATATATATTTTTTTTTTTCTTCACTTTATTTTGAGGGTTTGGCGCGGAATTCTCACTACTTATTATCGGCTTACCTGTAGGTATTAATCATGAAAAGGCCTTTACTTCCACTTTAACTCACACAAACCCCATATTCTGTTCCTACAGAAAACACACTTCTTGGAAAATAAAATCTTGGCTCTACACAGATCTTCGGTCCAACAAGTCTTTCATACCACTTACTTCAGCTATGCAAAATATGTAGCCTTCTTCCTGAATACAATTTTTTCATGTAAAAGGGAGTTATGTGGAACTCATTCTTGAAATTGGGGAGCTGTCTTATGTATTTGTTAATATACTGCCTTTACATTTACAAGCACATGAACTTTAATTGCATCCCAGTCTTAGTCTGTAGGGTTGGCCCACCTTCTGCAGCTCTAACATCTTTAACTCTTCTGGGAAGGCTGTCCACAAGGTTTAGGAGTGTGTTTATGGAAATTTTTGACCATTCTTCCAGAAGCACATTTGTGAGGTTAGGCATTGATGTGGACAAGAAGGCATAGCTTGTAGTCTCCGCTCTGATCCAGAAAGCTGAATACAGGATGTTCTAGGAAAACAGTGGCACTTGCAGGATTTCCAGGTATTTCACACAAAGGTAGCACTACAAAAAGAACAGGGTACCTTTTAACACAAGTATATGGTACAACAGGAACATATCAGGGATATGAAATGTTGGGGTAACATATTCTTTAAGGCTTTCAGAAATGAGTCTCATGCGCAAACTAAGCATGAAGAGGAATCTGAGACCTCTGCTTCTGCTGTCCATGGCAATTTTTCAGCGAGAGAGTCTTACCAACAACTACTGCAGACTAGATGGAATTTATACCTACAATATACTGTACCTCCTTGATCCATAGGGGTGGAGACAATCAGATATTGACAATGAAACTGTTTGAGTCAGGTGATAAAAAAGTAAGCTGATGACATCCCTGGTGGCTAATTCCCATCTGCAAACAACAATTACTTGTATTCGATCTACCAGCGGCTAAATTATTCCTGATCTGCAAGATATCTGTAGGAATTTCATTCTTACTACAGATCCCTTTATAGTCCTAACTCACCTTTTAATGTGGACTGCTTGTCAGACAGTTGGAGAACTCTTATTACCATCTTTAACCAACACAGACACCTCTATATTGGAGATCACCATAACTGAACCAGAATCAGATTTTCACTTCTTTCCTACTAATAAGACCGGAATATGGTACAAACTCAGGGAAGGGTACAAACTCCATGCAGAAGGGTTAGCACTTAAACTACAAGACATATATACTCATTTTTGGGAGAATATGGAGTTACTCCCATCTATGTACCAGGCACACATTGTACTAATAACCAAGCGGGGCAAGGATCCAACATATTGTTCCTCTTATAGACCTATCTTGCTCTAAAATTATGACTTGAAGATCGTGACTAAGATCTTGAGCACCAGACTCATAAAAGTCCTTCTTTGATAGACAACCAGATTTGGATGCCTAGTAAGTCCCCTGATGTGTGTCGAGTGTTTGCACACCTTGAGCTACCTTCAGAGGAGCCAGGGCATAGAGTACCAGTGACATTGGATATTTGAAAAGCTTTTTACTTTGTCAGTTGGATATATAATGATGTAAAGTATGGGAAAACATGGGTTTGTGGCCAAGTTTTAGAAGCTGGATTGAAGCTTTGTACAAATCACTAATGGCCCAAAAACGATAGGCAATTAACTTTCACCTGCCTTTTTAATAAGCAGGAGAATGAGACAAGGATGTCCCTCTCCCCTGCCCTTTTTTTTATTTCATAAAGCCCATAGCTATAGAAATTCATCGACCTACATGAAAATCTGACTATGTACTATTTGTTCGTGTGTACAGCGATCAAACCAAAACAGCCCAGCAGACAAATCTGATCAAATCGGTCTGTCAGACCGATTTGAACAGATTTATTTAATGGTGTGTATGGGGCCTTAGAGGCGGCAGGGGACAGATGCAGCATTTGACCGTAGAGGAACTGAGTGTTACTTATTCTGGTGTGTTTTCACTACTGTTTTGTGGTGTTTTTTTCTTTCTTTCTTTATTACTTGTGTAAGTTGATTTATTTAATTTTTTTCTTGTTGCTGTTTGCGTCCTGTCAGAGAGATTTTCCTTAACTTCCCGGCCCAGGGACAAAGCAGGAAGTTCAGTAGGAGAAGGATTCTTCAAAATGAGAGGATATCCCCTCTTGGACAATTGCCATCCAAAAAGGTTTACACTATGGACATTTTCTCCTATTCTTGTGACAGCTCAATAGTGTCAGATTTCCCATCAAATTCTGTACAGGATTCATGGGTCACCTGGACCAGCAGTGTATTAGAATCTTCCCTGCAGGAACAGCAATAGAAACCCAGCTCCTGGCTTTATATACACTTAAATTATTTTCTTTCTTCTTGTTTCTACAGTTTATTATTATATATATATATGTGTGTGTGTGTGTGTGTGTTATTTTCAAACCTTCATTTGTATTACATCCTTCCTGTATGTGTGTGGTAGTATGTTGTGTTGTGTCCAGTGACACTTGTCTTGTGTAATAGCTATTGAAAATTATTGGCATGTCCTAATTTAATGGACCTTAGTAATGGTTATTAAATCAGGCAGAAACTATTCCTGACCACTAAGAAAAATCACTGAGTGAAAGAGATCCAACAATATTATTGGACATTGATTTTGTAAGGTTACCCATTAATTCACATGATTATTATTTTGTATTCTTTAGACAACTTTTTGTTTGACAACATAAATACAATTCTGAGCTGTCACGGAAACTAAGTTTAATGGTTATTTCATTCCTGGGGGTGTAACAGTAAGTATTGTATACTACTTTGGTTACAAAGTAGGGGGATCAATGTTTAGTCAATATTCCAAAATGTAACAACATCTTGAATGCGATTATATGCACAAAAATAAGTAGGACCTTTACATCTTTTATTCATTTTAACTCAAGTTCATTTTTTTATGTTTTCTTTCTTCACTATTTAAAAATAAAATGTCCTTTTTGTTAGGAGATATGACATTTTATAAATATTATATAGTTACAGGTATAGAACACAAGTGGAGCATATTGTCATGTGTTTATAAGGGTAACCTTTTTAGATAGCTAGCTATACTCTCACATAGATTTCTCTTGTTAATTCTAATAGATTCCTTTTAGTAAGTGTAGCGATACCCCCGCAGGAGCCGCTGGCATTTCCCACCCTGCACAGCCAGACACATGAAATTTCCATTCACTTGCAGCTTTGTTTGTTTGCAGCTTTGTTTTTTTTATATATTTTTATTAAGTAGGATTAAATTTGGATTGGGTAAGATTATATGTAAGAATCCACCTAGATAGACCCAAGGGTTGCCAACATCCCGGTACGAGAAATCATATATAGAGAGATGAGTGTACTAAGGGACCTTGAGGGCAACTAATTGATAACAGAATATGAGAAGAATTTAAATTTTATTAATATAAAAAATGTGGTGCATACATCACCATATATCAAATACATGAAAGCAAGAAACAGAATTGGATTGTGTAAGTACAGTTCCCTTGGTGTTGAGCCTGGCTCTTTTTAGGATCGATAAGGAGTCCTTTCTTCAGGGGCATTCCATATGAGGTATTTTTTTTTGCTATACAACATTCTACAATAAAACACATATTACAGATTAAAATCAAATAACGAGAACAGAAATAAACTGGAGCATTGTTAATTATTCAATTACTCCTCTATTCAATTGTCATATTACTAAGTACTATATAATATGAAAACAAAATGAATGGACTCTGCCATAACAATATCAATGACAAACTACCTACCTAACTCTTTGTTCTAAAACCACATGTAAAGCCATATCGTATAAAAACATGCTCTTTTTACAAAAATACTCTTTATTAGACATGTGCAGACTGGAATATTTTGTTTAGTTTTTTCGTTTGGAAAATAAATTTATTTAGTTACTCCCGAAAATCGTTTTGATTTATTTTGTTTTTCATTGGGGAATAGCTTTCGTCCGAAAATCCAACAATACTTGGTTTCTGTCGAATGGTCAAAAGAAAATTTGACGGAACGTTGAATCTTTTTGGTTTCTGTCGAATGGTCAAAAGAATATTCAAAGAAACGTCGAATCTTTTTGGTTTCTGTCGAATGGTCAAAAGAATATTCAACGGAACGTCGAATCTTTACGTCGAATCATACATTTCCCTTCGAATATTCCGCCTACAAGAATTCTAATGTTGTATGACTAGTAATAATGTCGAATCTATTCTCTATAATGTCGAATCTATTTTCTCATAAATCGAAATCTATTCTCTGTAATGTCGAATCTATTATTTCTATAGTGTCAAATCTTTTCTCTATAATGTCGAATCTTTTCTCTATGATGTCGAATCTTTTCTCTATGATGTTGAATCTTTTCTCTATGATGTCGAATCTTCTCCCTATAATGTCGAATCTCTCTATATCGAATTTTTACCGCAACGAAAACGAAAATAAAGCATTTTTTATGTCGGATCTTTCGGTTTTCGTTTCTTGCACTTTTGTTATCGTTTGTTAAAACGATAACAAAAAAAACAGATT
Source organism: Rana kukunoris (assembly GCA_029574335.1). Lineage (NCBI taxonomy): Eukaryota > Metazoa > Chordata > Amphibia > Anura > Ranidae > Rana > Rana kukunoris. The sequence continues at coordinate 101,542,824 of CM056052.1, read as the reverse complement.
TTCGGACGAAAATGCATTCTAACGAAAACGAATGCACATGTCTACTCTTTATTCCTTGTGGCATCCGGTGATACTACCATTAAATTAACAGTACCATTTGAATCTTTTATTTATGGAAAATGGTTTTCTATCTCTACAAACTCATTTGATGTCTCTAACATCCCAATTGAGACAAGGACCACTCCAAACCTCACACCCTCCAAGGTTTCCCTGAGACACTAGAGCCTTTTTTATCTTTTTGCTCTGTATCATGTGGTACACATAGCGCAGACCCCATTTGGATCGGTATGTCTTTTCCAGACTTAACTTCAATGATGCTCCTGTTTTTTTTCTGTTCTTGATATTTGATTTTAATCTGTAATATGTTTTATTGTAGGATGTTGTATAGCAAAAAAAAAAAAAACCTCATATGTAATGCCCTGAAGAAATGACTACTGGAACAAGTCGGGCTCAATACCAAGGGAACTGTACTTACATGATCCAATTCTGTTTCTTGTTTTTATGTATTTGATATATGGTGATGATGATGTATACACATTTATCAATTAGTGGCCCTCAAAGTCCCATAGTACACTCATCGGGGGGTACTCTCTATACATGAATGGGGTAAGGGTTCTTATGGGATTCCCACTTGATCAGTAAGGAATTCTTCAGGGACACAAACTATGGTATATACAGTGCCTTTAAAAAGTATTCACACCCCTTGAAATTTTTCACATTTTGTCATGTTACACCCAAAGGCGAAAATGTATTTTATTGGAATTTTATGTGATAGACCAACACAAAGTGGCACAGAGTTGTGAAGTGGAAGGAAAATAATAAAATGGTTTTCAATTGTTTTTTAAATAAATATGTGAAAAGAGTGGCGTGCATTTGTATTCCGCCCCCTTTACTCTAATACCCCTAACTAAAATCTAGTGGAACCAATTACCATCAGAAATCACCTAATTAGTAAATAAAGTCCACCTGTGTGCAATTTTTATCTCAATATAAATACAGCTGTTCTGTGAAGCCCTCAGAGGTTGGTTAGAGAACCTTAGTGAACAAGCAGCATCATGAAGGCCAAGGAACACGCCAGACAGGTCAGGGATGCAGTCGTTGAAAAGTTTAAAGCAGGGTCAGGTTATAAGAAAATATTCCAAGCTTCGCAGTCTCACGAAGCACTGTTCAATCTATCATCGAAAAATGGAAAGAGTATGGCATGTCTGCAAACCTACCAGGACCCACCTAAACTGACAGGCCAGGCAACAAGCGCATTAATCAGAGAATCAGCCAAAAAGGCCCATGGTAACTCTGAAGGAGCTGAAAAGATCCACAGCTCAGGTGTGGAAAAGTGTGGAAAAAGCGTGGAAACTTTTTATAGACCCCTAGATTTCCATTCATATTCCTATCTATAACAATTTTGTTCTTAATTTTCCCAGGTTCATTTGGAACTATGGGCAAAATAATTTTTTTTTGTTTATCCTGTCAGTAGATCTGTTATTTTTTTAATTGCCATTTACAAGAGGGACAACACTGGTTGCTCTGTAGTGAAATCGCACAGCAGCGTTGTCACCCTCTCTCAGGCCCCGTACACACGGCAGAGAACCTCGACGGGCGGAACACATCGTTCTGCCTGTCGAGGTTCTCTGCCGGCCATCAGAATCGGTGACCTGCCCGTCGGGAAAGGCAACCAGCCAGTCATCCCGACGGGCCGTCGAGCAAATAGAGAACCTGTTCTCTATTTGCTCGACGGGTTTCCCGACGGGCGGGGCTCGCCGAGAGCGTACACACGGCCGAGGTTCTCGGCAGAATGCGGCTCCCAGCGAGGTTCTCGCTGGTTTCTGCCGAGAACCTCGGCCGTGTGTATGGGGCTTAAGTTGTTTTAAGTGAACTTCAGGTAAGAGACAAATTTATACTTAAACCCAATTAACAAGTTTTTTGTTCCATGGAATTTTTTTTAGACCATTTGAGTAAAAGCTAATGGTTGTAAGCACATAGGTTGTCCCAACTGTAACCCGGGCCGCTGATAGGGGGGGACCACCAGTCCTCCTGTAGGGGGCCCAGGCACACAAGGGGGCTCAAACACCAGAGGGAAGGAGGGGCAATTACAGGATGCCCTGTGCGGCTCTCGGCAGCAGCTGAAAACCCTCCCGCCGACTTTTATCTGTTGCAGGGAGAGACACAGACACAACTGCCGGCTTCCTTGTCCTGTTAAAAAATAAATACATTAACCCTGTATTGTTTTAATCCCTTGTAAAAAAAAAATGTAAAAATTGTGAAATAAAATTAATTTTTTTTATTTTTTTAAAAATTTATAAAAGGTTTTTGTTCAAAAATGTTGAAAACTATTTAAAAAACGGCTAATTCACACAGCTTTTCTGTTATCTGTGTGTCCGCTAAGAATGATTTTAGTATATTTATTGTGAAAACATTTTTTTATATATATATTTGAGGGGGGCCCTGCCAGGTAGGATGTATGGGGCCTCGTGATTTCTAACAGCAGCCCTGACAGCTTAGCCTGTTCAAAGAAGTGGAAAATAGTACATCAAATTATTATTATTATACAGGATTTATATAGCGTCAACAGTTTGCGCATCGCTTTATATAGCGCAAAAATGGTAGGATTAATAAGTGATACAACTATTTCACAGCACAGTGGACCTAGAGGCATAAAGAAATTATGTGTATGGCTCCACCAGTAATTCAAAAAAATCTGGGTTTCAATGAAATCTTTGATGTTGATGTTGAAAGCAGGTTCTGCCATGTAGCAGATACTGGGATCCTGCTTAGATGTACAGGAAGAAGCAGTAATGATCATCTACTTACCTTAATAGGTAAGAAAATGTCAAACATAAATAAATGATCTACAGAACATACAATTGCATGAGAATTCTTGGAACCCCTTCTCAGTTTACCAAAAACAATATAATCTGAGCACAGCTGTAACTCTGAGGGATGTGGGTGGACTTTCGTGCAAGGCTTGTTGCTCGCTTCAGCAGCACAGATAATTACTGAGTAATACTGTATATTGTACATTGTGCCGTAGTAACACATCCAAATCATTTTTTTGTAATGCTTATTTCTAGAAAGAAAGAAGATATAGAACAAAAGAAGACACAGTACATTAGATTCCAGTGGGTATTATAGACTGGTTATTTTTTATTTACATATCACTGAGTGAATTTGCATCTGTCTAGAAATGGAAACAATCTACACGTGTAAATCCAAAAGTCTATATTTTACGGTGCAGTTGACTGTGCTGTACGGGATACATACAGTATATACACTTATAATGAACCTGTCATCTTCTAGTACAAATGAGACACATTTTGGAAAATTGCACTGCAAAGATTTTAGTGACTTGGCGATTCTTATTAGTTAGCATTATGTAGACAAGGAGGACATGCGCCAAACTAAATGTAGTAAAATAGGGATTTAATGAGGTAAAAATAGTAGTAAACAGTAGATTGGCTACTCACAAAACAATTAAGAGCAAGGGCACATCAGGGGTTAACGGCTGGTCAAGGGTCACAACGATCGTTTACAGCTGCAGGCAGGCTGACTTGGCCAAGTCATGGGAGATTTGGAGACCCATCCTGGGGAAGCCTGGGAGAAGCAACAGGGGATCCAGAAGCTGTGTTTCCTGGATAGGACGCGCTATGCGTTCCAGCATGAAGCGCAGTCTATGGCCGTACGACCGGAAGTGACGTCGAACCTCGGGCCAGCCAATGGGATGACGCGTTTCTCAGCATCCGCTGGTTCATCAGATCTGATGAACCAGCGGATGCTGAGAAACGCGTCATCCCATTGGCTGGCCCGAGGTTCGACGTCACTTCCGGTCGTACGGCGATAGACTGCGCTTCATGCTGGAACGCATAGCGCGTCCTATCCAGGAAACACAGCTTCTGGATCCCCTGTTGCTTCTCCCAGGCTTCCCCAGGATGGGTCTCCAAATCTCCCATGACTTGGCCAAGTCAGCCTGCCTGCAGCTGTAAACGATCGTTGTGACCCTTGACCAGCCGTTAACCCCTGATGTGCCCTTGCTCTTAATTGTTTTGTGAGTAGCCAATCTACTGTTTACTACTATTTTTACCTCATTAAATCCCTATTTTACTACACTTAGTTTGGCGCATGTCCTCCTTGTCTACATATATTTTTCAGAGTCTGCTTCTGCTTCAGGACTGTGCTGCCACTAGTGTTGCTGGACTAAACATTAAACTTTTGGGACTTTTTATTGTGACCATCTTTTGTATGGTCATTTATTTGGACTATCATTATATGGTCATTTATTATTATTTTTTTCTTTGATATTGACATGGACCTTATGATCTACTAATTGTTAATTATATTATTAATTCTTTTGATTGCATTCTTTAAGTCGTGCGCCATCTACCTATATTTTTTATTAGTTAGCATTGTAACTATGTTTTTTCATATATAAATATATCTACCAACGGTCCAATAAAAAACTCAATAAAATATATAAAAATTAGGGCTGTTACTGATCAAAATTTTTGTGTTCGATTTAATCGTTTTTTTTAATCGATTAATCGACTAATTTCGATTAATTATAACGCACATACAGATCCAACTACTTTTAGCTGGTCTCCTTGCAGGCTGATTCCCAGTGCAGCTCCAACCACTGGAAAAATGGATAGCAGGATACAAAAAACACACAAAGGCAGCGCTCAAAGGGAATAGCATTAAAACTTTTATAGTCTTCAAGTAGGTAACCAAATAAATATTGCACTGGAGATAAAATCGAGCTACATAAACTGTAAAAATGGTGCGAGTAATACCAAACCGTACCAAAAGCAGTCATAAAAACATGTAGCTAAGTATGATACTGGTATAAAAATGTGTACATCGATGCCACTGCTGAATCCAGATGAGTAGGGATTAACATCAGTCCGTCGGCATGTAGATGTCCCATGAAGGGAACTATCACAACTCCCAGTGGATGGCTGTAGAATCCCAGGTTGATAGAGGGAAGTGATAGAGGGAAGTTTAACAGCCCTTGCGTGTGGCAGATAGTAAGGTCCTGTCGGCATGCAGATATGAAGGCACAACAAAGGCGGCCAAACACGGTTCGAATTTCGAAAGAATTTTCTTTCGAAAATCGTATAAAAAATCATTTTCGTACGAATTTCACACCGTTAGTGGGCTGCTGCAACAGCCGATTTTCGTGCGGCAAACAAATTTGAGGAATCCAACATGTTGGAAATTTTTTGAAAAACTAACCATTTTCTGATTAATGATGGGAGAATCGTGCGAGAAATGTAATAGAACAAAAATGCGCATGTGCAAGAAAAGAATAGAGAGAAACGAAACTTCCCAGAGAGAAACGAAAATTCCTGGCAACATGAAGGTTTGGTCGGCTGAATTTGGAAAATCAATGGTCGCATCATAAAAAAAAAAAAACTTTCTGATTTTGAAAAGAAAATTTGTTCGAAATTCGACAGTGTATCGCCTGCTTTAGTCTTAGACCTCGTACACACGATCAAATCTGTCTGCTGGAAACGGTCTGCTAGACCGTCCCAGCAGACAGATTCGATTGTGTGTACGGGCGAGCCGACGGATTTGGCCACCCGACCGATTTCAAAGCATGCTTTGAAATCTATCGGGTGGGAATCCGTCCGCCCGACATGTCTGCTGGTTAGTACACTTACCAGCAGACATGTCGTCTCGCACCGGCGCCGAATGGATTCGGCGCATGTGCGGAAGTGTTTTACTTCCTGGTGCGGTGACGTGGCGGCGTCAACGTCACCGCCACGGCACCGACACGTCAGCGCGCCGTCTGCTGGCGGGGATTTTGGTTTGCTCGTGTCTACACGCGAGCAAACCAAAATCCTAGCAGACAGATTTGTTCAAATCGGTCGGTCCGACCGATTTGAACAAATAGATTGCCTCGTGTGTACGAGGCCTTAGGCCTCGTACACACGATCAAATCTGTCTGCTGGAAACGGTCTGCTAGACCGTTTCAGCAGACAGATTTGATCGTGTGTACGGGCAAACAGACGGATTTGGCCACCCGACAGATTTCAAAGCATGCTTTGAAATCTGTCGGCTGGGAACCCGTCCGCCCGAAATGTCTGCTGGTTAGTATGCTAACCAGCAGACATGTCTTCTCGTACACGCGCCGAATGATTTTAAAGCATGCGCGGAAGTGTTTTACTTCCTGGTGCGGTGACGTGGCGGCGTCGACGTCACCGCCACGTCACCGAAACGTCAGCGCGCTGTCTGCTGGCGGGGATTTTGGTTTGCTCGTGTGTACACGCGAGCAAACCAAAATGGCAGCAGACAGATCTGTTCAAATCGGTCGGTCCGACCGATTTGAACAGATAGATTTACTCGTGTGTACGAGGCCTTACACTACGCCGCCGCATCGTACTAGAGCAAGTGCCGTATTCTCTAACCATTTGCTCCGTAGTTTGCGTTGGCGTAGCGAAAATGGCCCAGCGTAAGCCCGCGTAATTCAAATGGGGCGGCTTGTATTTAAATTAAGCGCGCCCCCGCGTCGAAACGAACTGCACATTCGCCGGCCGGGGAAAAAGCCCAGTGCGCATGCTCCAGCTTACGTCGGAAAGCGTTGTTGAAACCGACGTCAAAACTACGTGATTGTCACTTACGCAATGCCCTATTCGCGAACGAATTATTAAAACGACGTAAGCGACGGAAAAAGCTGATGCTGACCCGACGCCATACTTAACATGGCATCCGACAGCACCCAACGGCATCCAACGGAACTTCGTAAGGTTACTCCTCATAGAAGCAGGGGTAACTGTACACAGACGAAAACGACGTACGCGACGACGGGGCGGCGTAAAAGCGATCGGGAATCGCCGTACAACCCTCATTTGCATATGCAAATGAAAAAACAACGTAAAGGCCACCTAGTGGCCGGAGTTGTCATTACAACTACGATCCGCAAGTGTAATGGTATTACACTTGTCGGATGTTGAAGCGTATCTATGCCAAAGTGATGCTAAGCATGACTCGCATAGATACGAGGCAAAAAAAACAGCGATACGATGGGGTATCTGAGATACTCCATCGTAGCGCCGTTGAGAATCTGGCCCTGTATCTCTTCAAAGGAATACACTTCTTCTGTATGTAAATTAGGAATTTTTAACCACTTAAACACCAAACCTTTTTCTGGCAGCTCTTTTCAAGTTAAAATCATTATTTTTTTCGCTAGAAAATTACTTAGAACCCCCAAAGATTAGTTAACTTTTTAGTAAAGACCCTAGAGAATAAAATAGCGGTTATTGCAATATTTTATGTTGCACTGTATTTGCGCAGCAGTCTTTTTAAATGCATTTTTTTTGGAAAAAATGACTTTAATGAATAAAAAAAAAAAAAAAACTAGCCAGTAAAGTTAGCCCTTTTTTTTTTGTATAAATGTAAAAGATTTTACGCCGTGAGAATCGTGATCTTCATTCTAAGCAAAAAAATTGTGATTCTCATTTTGCCAAGAATCGTGCAGCTCTAGCTTATACTAATAAGATTTCAATTTTTTTGTGGTTAAATTAGTTGCCTCAGCTTATATTCGGGTCGGCTTATACTCGAGTGTATACGGTAATAAAAATATTAATACAATATAAAAAAAAGAAAAGTTCAAGCACTGAGAACAAGGTTAGCAGCAAGTGTAAAAAAAGCTCACATAAGCATGTATTAAAATGTGGTTTTATACACTGCATTAAATACCGTACACCTCAGATTATTCTGGAATTATTTGTTTACAAACCATGCCATGAAATGCAGAAGGTAAAAATAAAGCACTTCCTTCATTATTCTTATACTGATGCAAGAAGCAGTTTGACTGGTAGATACAATAACAATACTGTGTGTCAGGGTATATAGAACTGCTGCTGCTGTATTGCAGGACTTGCCACTGTCTGTTTTATGGCTAATAAATTCTTAGTCTCTTGGGAGTATCTTTAATAAAAAAAAGGCAGGTACTGTAGGTGTTATAACTCATACCACACCAATGAGTGATCAGAGCCAAACATTTGTCATACTCAAAAATCACGCTATTTATGTTGAGAGCTGCTACTCCTGTGGATCTACATCTAGCCTGGCTGATTCAGTCATTAGATATTCCCATCTGCAGGTTTTTCCCACAGTGCACTTAGAAAGTCAACTCAGGAGACCCATGAAAAAAGCCCAGTAGTATAAATCCAAGTGTATAAATAAAGTGAAAGTATACGCTTCTCCACTCCAATGATGCAGTGTCAAGGAGCTACAACAAAACAAATGTTGGTCACGGGAGCCCTGCGATAATATCTACGCCGAGGTAGTCTTATCAATTCAAAAAGTTGTCAACAGTACAAGTATCTTCGTGAAAAGATTTAACCCCTTCAATACCAGGCTTTAAAACCCCCTTCCATACCGGGCCTATTCTGGCACTTCTCTCCTACATGTAGAAATCATCATTATTTTGCTAGAAAATTACTCAGAACCCCCAAACATTATATATGTTTTTTTTAGCAGACACCATAGGGAATAAAATGGCGGTCATTGCAACTTTTTATCTTGCACGGTATTTGCGCAATCGATTTTCAAATGCCTTTTTTTTTTGTGGTTTCATGAATTAAAAAATAACAAAACCGTAAAGTTAGCCCAATTTTTTTGTAAAATATGAAAGATGATGTTACGGCGAGTAAATAGATACCTAACATGTCACGCTTTAAAATTGCGCACACTCATGGAATGGCGTCAAACTTTGTTACTTAAAAATCTCCATAGGCGACACTTTAATTTTTTTTACAGGTTACCAGTTTAGAGTAACAGAGGAGGTCTAAAGCTAGAATTGTTGCAAACGCTCTAATGCACGCGGCGACACCTCACATGTGTGGTTTGAACGACGTTCACATACGTGGGCGGGACTTGCGTGTGCGTTCGCTTCTGAGCACGAGCTACCGGGGACAGGGGCGTTTTAATTTTTATTTATTTTTTATTTTACTTATTTATTTTTTACACTTTTTTTTACATGTAAACATCCCTTGTAATAGAAATAGTGTGTGAGAGGTCCTCTTTAAGGAGAGATACGGGGTCAATAAGACCCCACATCTCTCCTTCATTCTTACTAGCCGCAATTGCGGTTTGTTTACTTACGGTCATAGAGATGACTAGTGACCATCTGGTCACCAATCATCTCTATGCTGCACATCCAGCGCACATCTCTATGCTCATCTCTATGCTGCACATCCGGCGGACCGCGATCATCTCTCCGGGCCCCTGATGGGACGGGAGAGCCCGGAGAAGCACCGGATGGCAGTGGGAGGGGGGGGGATGTCCCCTCCCGACGCCTGTAAGAACAATCAAGCGGCGGAACCGCCTCTATGATCGTTCTTATGGTGCGCAGGATTGCCGCCTGAAGAAAATTATATCTGAATGATGCCTCTAGGTGCAGGCATCATTCAGATATCCCCGCACAAAGTACAGGACGTCATATGACGTCCACCCGGGATAACAGATCCCTGTTTTGGACGTCATATGACGGCGTGCGGGTGTAAAGAGGTTAAAGGGGTTGTAAAGGTAAAAAAAATATCCCTAATTAGCTTCCTTTACTTTAGTGCAGCCCTCCTCCACTTACCTTGTCCTTCCATTTTGCTTTTAAATGTCCTTATTTCTTCTGAGAAATCCTCACTTCCTGTTCTTCTGTCTGTAACTACACACAGTAATGTGAGGCTTTCTCCCTGGTGTGGAGAAAACCTCTTGAGGGGGGAGGGGGCTAGCAGGGGTGTCATGACACTCTCTACTTTGCAGATAGAGAAAGGAGCTGTGTGTTAGTGGGCGTCCTGACACTCCTGCTTGCCCCCTTCGCATTCAAGAGGCTTTCTCCACACCAGGGAGAAAGCCTTGCATTACTGTGTGGAGTTACAGACAGAAGATCAGGAAGTGAGGATTTCTCAGAAGAAATAAGGACATTTAAAAGAAAAATGGAAGGATGAGGTAAGTGAAGGAGGACTGCACTAAGGTAAAGGAAGCTATTTAGGGATTTTTTTTTTACCTTTTACAACCCCTTTAAATCTTTTCAGAATGAGTCAAAGCGGCATACACTAAGCCAGTAAGCAAGTACCATATTATAGCTGGGCCTGATATCCAGCTTGAAGATACTCCCTTCTGGTTGGTATTGCATTTTTAAGACTCGCAGAAAATTTCACAAAACTTTTAAATCACTACTTGCAAAAGGAAACTGGTAATTTATTGTCTATGGCTAGTGCACAGATTTTTTTTTTTTAATTCCTCTTTTAGCTTGAATAACCAGATGCTTACATAACACATATATACTTAGGATTACATAATATACATGATTATTTATAGTGCCAACTGCCAAGTTAAATGTCGGCTTTCTAGAAGTCTGTCTTCTCTTACTGGCAGACTGACAATTCCTTTTTAAATTTTAATGACGTTACAAAGAAAGAAGAGCTATGTGTGTTTGCTGTACTTATTGACATTTACTGACACTTCACTACAACATTTGTATTGGTACTAAGGTTCAGGTTTGTTGCTACTCCAGGTTTGCAATAAATATCCCTGATTCATGTAAGGGATGAGCTCAAAGTTCCCCCCAAACACCAGACTTTTTTACTTCTTCAGCAGCAGGCAAACATAATGTGGGCGGTGCCTAGGTTGGGACATGGAGAATGCATGCTTATGCCCTTAGAGGCTGCCAGAGGCTGAAACATGGTTATAGCATTAGGGCGACGCTCTCCGTAATGAGCAACAGTTCTCCAGACAGTGGTTCAGTTTTTAGATCCCATGGCTCAGTTCTTTAGGTTTATACATTGTACACCATAGAAAGTACCAATACTTTTTTCAAATACTCGCCGATACTGATTACTGATACTTTTTTTTAAATGTAATGTGACAGTGGCACTAATATTCAGCACTAATGATTTTTTACAAATATAATTTTTTTTTTTTTTTTTACACAATGCTTTATTTATTTTTTTGGGGGGGAAGTGGACTGTGTCAGTGTATTTTTTATTATTTTTAAAATGTAACCTTTTAAATATTACATTTTTACTGTATTTTTTTTTTTTTTATCAGCCCTGTGAGACAGGGAAAGAGACTGAGGACACAGATTCCCCAGTCCCCTTCTCTGCAGTCTCAGCTGCAATGGAGATGAATGGACAGGAGAAAGTGGCTCCTCTCCATTCATAAATTGAAACATCATAAACAGTTTACTGGGGGCACTGAGGGCAATTTAAAGCACAACATTTTGGAAGCAGGATTATTATTGTGGAATGTATGTTTCTTGTTAAAGAACTTTATTTTTTATCAAGTTGTTTGGGGTAAAGTTCCGCTTTAAATTGTATATTCCTTTCTGAAAGTACCATGTTCTAAGTTAATGTTAACAGGGCATTTATACGTTTGCAGAGTGGCCGGTAACCTCCAATCCCAGGGTTCCACAAGGAATAGGAATGAGCCAAACACCCCCCGGTTCAGTTTGCACCATAACATGCGAACAGGCAAAAAATGAGTTCGAACACGCAAACACTGTTAAAGTCTATGGGATACGAACATGAAAAATCAAAAGTGCTAATTTTAAAATTTAATATGCAAGTTATTGTCATAAAAAAGTGTTTGGGGACCTAAAGGGTCTGGTATGGATTTGTGGCGGGGGTGTCTATCCATCCACCCCCTTTGTGTTCTCCCAGCTGGTGGCTCTCTTCCGCTGGCTCGGTCTAACGCACATGCGCAGTAGCGCGGTTCGTGCACCTATGCAGTGCGGGGAAACTGACCCGCTGACATCATGGCGCCGCTGCTCTGGCGGCGTCATTGGCGTCTCCGGGTTGGGGTAGCTAATTTAAGGGCCTCCGGTCCCCCGGATGAGCTGCGTGGTTCCTGCCATCTGTGGCTCCTGAGTCCAGGCAACGATAGGTCAGGATTTGATCGGCAGCCTCTTGGGAATCCCTAGGGGAGTTGGTGCAGTTTGATTTTACCTTTGTCCATGCACTACCGTGCATTCTGTCACCGCTTGGCTACCTCCTCGGGTGACACAACACTGGCATTTACCAGCAATATCGGACCCCAAGTTTAACACTGTACTATCCCTGACCCCTCTACATTGCTGAAACCTTTATCCTGTCCATCTGCCTGTCCACACCAGGACTATCCAGCTTCCACTATGGCCTGGTTTTTAGTACCCACGGACTTAACTGCCGTGGTATCTTTTTACCTTACACCACTACACACCAACCAAAGTTTTTTAAATTACTTTTTTTCCTTCAGAAGTTAAATTTTGTGCAGGGACAGTTCTGAACACGGGAAACATGCGCTACTTTACAGGCATACTATACACCCCACCCCCCCAGGTACGAAATTTAAATGAATATTTCACTTTTATTGTTTCACTTTAAGCATAATTAAAATCACTGCTCCCAAAAAAACTTCAGTTTTTAAACTTTTTTTGCATTGATACATGTCCCCTGGGGCAGGACTCAGGTCCCCAAACACTTTTTAAGACAATAACTTGCATATTAACCTTTAAAATTAACACTTTTGATTTCTCCCATAGACTTTTAAAGGGTGTTTCGCGGCTTTTCGAATTTGCCGTGAACACCCCAAATTGTTCGCTGTTCGCCTAGAACATAAAGCTCATCCCTAGCAAGGAAATTACAACCACAGCCTACATGGTCAACACATCGCCTTGCCCCTTTGCTGCACTTACCTTCCTACTGACCATTATAATATTGTTGTCCAATAGGAAGGTACAAGCTACATGGTGACAAGATTAGCTGTGATTGCACTTTCCTTTACAGTGCATTACTGTGATTTGAGGTGCAAAGACGGCATGCAGTCATTTAAAGGAGCCCTTCAATCAAGACCAGCAATCACATATAACACAGTTATACCAATCACCTGGATCATTAAAGCCTAGAAAGATAATTTAACGATGTTCTGACAATGGATGATCATTCTGTCTTGACTAAAAGACAATAGTAATTAAAATGTTTCCATTGTAATGTCAGATCGGCACACTTTTTGATCCGGCCATTTTGGACAAATGTTTAGGGGAAGTGCCAGATGCCCTTAGATGGCAGATATATTAGGGAAACAATGATCATTACTGTTGGAATGAGCACTATTGTGTCCCACTTGAAAGTCCCACAGGGGTCTAGCTGTATAAAATGCACAAAAATACATAGGAGCATAACAATTATAAAGTTTAATGCTGAAGATCAACTTATTTACATATAAATGACATATTATTGATTTAAACCAAAGAGAAGCATGCTACCTGCCAGTCAAATGAAGGCTAACAAACGATGGTCCTTTGGGCAACTTTTTTCAGGCATTAGAGGGGGTTGGGGTTACAGAATTTATCAGATATTGGTATGCATTTGATGGGCTCTAAATGGTTAAGGGAATCCTTAAAAGGGTTGTAAAGGTACAATTTTTTTTTCCTTAAATAGCTTCCTTCACCTTAGTACAGTCATCCTTCACTTACCTCATCCTTCCATCTTGCTTTTAAATGTCCTTATTTCTTCTGAGAAATCCTCACTTCCTGTTCTTCTGTCTGTAACTCCATGCAGTAATGCAAGGCTTTCTCCCTGGTGTGGAGTGTCGTGCTCGCTCCTCCTTTGGACTACAGGAGATTCAGGACACTCTCTACGTTGCAGATAGAGAAAGAAGCTGTGTGTTAGTGGGCATCCTGACTGTCCTGTAGTCCAAGGGAGGGGGCGAGCACGACACTCCACACCGGTTTTAAAATGACGTTTTAGCCCACAGGATAATTTTTTACAACCCGAAAAACATTTATTTTAAAACGAACATGTTCGAATTTTTTTTTGTCGTTTTTCAGAACATGAAAAACGATGTGAAGCCCACACACGATCATTTTTTTTTCATGCCGAAAAATGATCGTGTGTACGCGGCATTATTGTCCTAAAACGGGTTTGGGGACCCGGGTCTTGCCCCAGGGAACATGTATCAATGCAAAAAAAAAGTTTTAAAAACAGGCGTTTTTTCAGGAGCAATGATTTTAATGATGCTTAAAGTGGTAGTAAACTCTTAACTACCAATTTTACCTACAGGTAAGCCTATAATAAGGCTTACCTGTAGGTATAAAGAATATCTCCTAAACCTGTACGGTTTAGGAGATATTCCCCCCGCAATGCACCACTGATTGCAGCGGCGCATGCGCAGCGGGGAGCCTTGGCTAAAGGGCCGTCAGCTGCCGGACCTTGCCGGATTAAAATCTCTTGCGTGTATGCTCGGCGTGGACCAGGTAAGTTCTCTACACCTCGTTCCGAGCTAAGTATGCGGTGCATACTAGCTCATTATGGCTTTTGCCTTTCAGGTGAAATAAATAAATAAATAAAATCATTGCGGGTATACAACCACTTTAACCACTTCCATACAGGGCATTTTCACCCCCTTCCTGCCCAGACCAATTTTTAGTTTTCAGCGCTGTTGCACTTTGAATGACAATTGCGCGAACATGCAACACTGTACCCAAATGAAATCTTTACGTTTTTCCCCCCACAAATAGAGATTACGTTTGGTGGTATTTGATCAGCTTTGCGGTTTTAATTTTATGCGATATAAACAAAAGAAAAGCAACAATTTAGAAAAAACACCATATTTTTTAATCTTTGATTTAATAAATATCAACATTGAAAGAAAAAAAAATCCTCAGTTTAGATCGATACGTATTCTTCTGCATATTTTTGGAAAAAAAATCGCAATAGGCGTATATTGATTGGTTTGCGCAAAAGTTATAGCGTCTACAAAATAGGGGATAGATTTCTGGCATTTTTATTTATTTTTTACTAGTAATGGCGGCGATCTGCAGTTTTTATTGTGACCGTGACATTGCGGCGGACATATCGGGACCATTCATATTTATACAGCGATTAGTGCTATAAAACTGCACTGATTACTTTGTAAATGTGACTGGCAGGGATGGGGTTAACACTAGGGGGCGACGATAGGGTTAATATGTTCCCTGGGAGTGATTTCTAACTGTAGGGGCAGGGGGACTCACAAGGGGAGGAGACCGATCTGTGTTCCTCTGTTCTGTTTACACACACAGATCCACACTCCTGATGTGTTTTCTGGCAATCGTGGATGCCCGTGTGCCCCCTAGCACCCGTGATACACAGGACGTCATATGATGTCCACTTTGAAAGACACACAGTTCCTGCAGACGTCATATTATTATGGCTCGGTAGGGAACTGATTAAAGTGAAAATGTATTTTTGAAAAATTCCTTTAAATATCATACCTGCTGGGTGTCTATAGTATGCCTGTGAAGTGGCACGTGTTTAGAACTGTCCCTGCACAAAAGGACATTACTAGAGGAAAAAAGTAATTTAAAACTGCTTGCGGCTTTAATGTAATGTTTGGTCCCTGCAAATTAGATGAAAATCATTGAGAAAAATAGCATGGGTTTCCCCAC
The DNA here is from genome assembly GCA_029574335.1 of Rana kukunoris. NCBI lineage: Eukaryota > Metazoa > Chordata > Amphibia > Anura > Ranidae > Rana > Rana kukunoris. The sequence continues at coordinate 101,527,427 of CM056052.1, read as the reverse complement.
CTCCCTCCCCCCAGGTCATTACCAGCCCCTTTGGCCCTATATACTTTGAACAGCAGTATACAGGCGGTGCAAACAAGACAGGGACTGTAGGTTTGTTGTTAAGTAGAATCTGTTTGTAATTTTAAACTGGTACTTTTTTAAAGTGTAGCTCCAGCCAAAAAATCATTTGTTTTGCTGTCTGTGCACATCTGTTCAGAAGATTGCACCTCACTTAATGTCCCAATGACAATTTTTTTTTTTTTTAGTGAAACAAGGATTGGTGATAAAGCATCAGTGGACAGGAGACACCTTTTACAGAAGATAATTTCCCTTCCTAGGGGTAGACAGTACACCATGTGAAAGTACTTGCAGAATGATCCCCTGTCTCTGGTATTAATATGAGAAGATCCCTGCCTCTAGGAATAAATATGAGAAATACCAGCTTTACGTAGCTTTAGGGCAACACTGTACAGAGGACACAGACAGTACACCACATGAAAATACTGCAGCTAGCACAATCACCTGCCTGCCTGTCAGTATATTAGGAAGAGCGGATCTAGCTAAACTCAATACACTGTATAAATATATATACAACACCTGGGATGCATATATATCCTCTACAAACTCTAACTGACTAGCCTGCCTGCCTGCATTATCTACCTGCAAAAAATGACACTGTCTCTCTGTCTTTCTCGTCTCTGTAAACCACCACAACACACTACACAAGGCTGCCAGGAAGGTGGCCTTATATAGTGTGGGGCGTGTACTAACCCTTATAGCCATAATTGGCCAAAGCCACCCTGGCTTTGGCCAATTATGGCTCTCCGTTTTTTGCAAGCTGTGATTGGCCAAGCATGCGGGTCATAGTCATCATAGTCATAGTCATCAGCCATCAATACACTGAGATGCCGCAGTGAATTATGGGCCGTGACACTCGAATTTGGCGCGAATGGCACATAATGTTTGTTATTCGCCGAACGGTCGAACATACAATGTTCGAGTCGAACATGGGTTCGACTCGAACATGAAGCTCATCCCTAGTACTGGGTAGAGATATTTTGACAGCACAGTCACATGAATAGATGAGGGAAGACAGCATATTATTTAAAATGTTACTAAACCCACAGCAGTAAAATCAGTCTGTGTATGCAGTAAAGCATGCTTGTTATACTCACTGTGGAACCTAAGGGGTTAATCTTCTGTTTTGTGTAAAAAGGCTGTTTGTTCCTCGTATCCTCCCCTTCTTCTACAGTCCTCAAACCATCTCCTGAGAGAACAGAGTCTTTGGGGGCACTCTGCAAATGCTCAGTTTGGCGTGTATTGCGAGAGATCTTTTTGTCTTGGCAGTGCATGTGATCAGCACATGGCCAATCAGCACTGTCCAGACAGAGGGTCAGGGGTCCTGCAGCCTCATAGGACAATCATGGGAGAATGAAAACTCTTTCTACAAGCTTTAACCAGACACTGATAGAAGTCACAAGTCTGCTTAAACTGCTGAGGAGAAAAGGTATTTAGCAGTTTTTATTTACTAAAACTATTCCCTTACCATGTTCTGTGTACTGTGGGAGACCAGATAGTGACTGCAGGGTCCTGGGTTTACTAATGCCACATACACATGAGCGGAATTTCCGTCAGCAAAAGTCTGATGTGAGCCTTTCATCGGAAATTCTGACTGTGTGTATGCTCCATCAGACTTTTGGTGGAGGAAATTCCACCAGCAAAAGTTTGAGAGCAGATTCTCATTTTTTTTCAGACGGAAAAAATTCCTATCAGAACATCTGTTCATCTCTATGGAATTCTGATGTGGAAAAAAAAAACGCATGTTCGGAAGCATTGAACTTCTTTTTCTCGCCTCGTCGTAGTGTTGTTGTACGTAACCTCCTTCTTAACGCTTAAAAGTTCAGAGAGCTCTTGTGTGACCGTGTGTATGCAAGCCAAGCTTGAGCGGAATTCCATCTGAAAAACCATCCAACTTTTTTCGGACGGAAATTCCGCTCATGTGTACAGGACATTACACTTTAAGTTTTCAGTAACAATGTAAAATATAATGAATATTATATATAATATTATTATTTTTCATCTATTGATTGATGCAATTTCATATTAGACTTCAGGTGTACTTGTTTACCTATTGCTATTTTAATACATATTACTCTGGGGGTCAATCTCTATTTAAGAGATATAAATTCATATTATATTTTTTGTGTTGTTTTTTCACAGCTGCAGGCTAGTGTGAGGTACCCACTTTAAGAGGGTTGTCTGGGAATGTTTTGGCACATTTATTTCGTACATCTCTTCCATATGTACATTTTAAATTAATTCAGTTTCCCTATTTACTATTGTTTTCTGGTAAGACTCTGATCATATTTTTCATATTATTTTTTGTAATTTGCTATATATGCAACAATTTGTACTTTTTTGGTTGTTTTTTCTTGTTGAATTAAATTATATATTATATATCCATTTCATTTTATGGAAGCCTAAATTATATATATACTGTATATATGTATGTTTTTCTTCAAAGCATCGACAGGAGCACTCATATTCTCTTTTTACATCTAGTACATTAAAAAACGCCACATACCGTAATCTCCTGAAGAAGCTCCATCCGGAGCGAAACATGTCGAGAGAAATGGCCCTATATGTACCTGTTTAGGATTAAGTAGGCTCTCTGAATATGTATTGTCTCATGTTTTTATTGACATTTTTTGTAATAAAATTCTCTTTGTAATTTTTTTATATTTTTTTAATGATCGTTTATTTGGTAATTTATACATGACACCGTAAAAATTCTGAGGCCTGTGACCTTCTGCCCTTCTCTGTTTATCTAAAGTTAAATTGGGATGTGGTGTCTGCATCCTTATATGCTCATTAACACCATCACAAAAATTCAATGTATAATTGAGGTTTTGAGTGAAGATATTCTTTAAGTGTTGTGTTCATGCTTTTGGAGAGGTAGACGTTCTGGATCTATTTTAAACATACTTTAAAGTTTATAAAACCAGCCTTGTCCGAAGAAGGAAAATAGCTTGGCTGTACTTGATTATAATGACATAGGTTACTAGTACTGCTCTACTATTATTCATTGGCGTGCAGCTATGTTTCTGACTATTTCCCTTTAAGATGTGATCAATCTTTCTAATGATACCAATTATGCTGCAGTGTTGGTTTTGAAAACATTTTTTAAGTTTCAAAGTTGAAATTGCCTTTTAATGGACTGGAGTTTAATGCTTGACATTGTTGACCTCTGGATGTCACAGCTCCAACATCCTGGTCAGTGGTCATGCTGGGGGAAGGGAAGACAGCAAAGAAGAATATATGTGGGCGGCTCTTCGAAATGTGAGACAATGGTGGAAACCTGAAAAGGCTCTTATGAACAATACGTGCTTAAGAATTCATTTGTGTAACAAAGTGCAAGGCATTTCTCCTGGTCACTAAAGCCTTAGGCCTAAACCACACAGTAGATTTTTAAGAATAAGCCTTATTAATGAATGTAGCATTTTCTTCAAATAGTAATGGATGTGGTCCAAATAGGATGACTGCCTGTAAGTTTTTCCCAAATAATCTGCAACATCCACTCAATAGTATTTGTCCGGCCAAAACGAATATTTCTTGTTGTGTAGATGCTGGATAATTAAACCAGACAATTTCTCATTTCCCCCCTTGGACTCTATTGGTGAAACTTCTGGGGCCGCGGTCAAAACCGATGAAAACGGACTGAAGGACAGGTTCATCGGTCCAAACCGATGGTGTGTGGGCCCCATCGGTCAGTTATCCTTCGGTCAAAAAAAAGAGAACTTGCTTTAAAATTTGACCAATGGACGCCTGACTGAATGGGTCAAAACCAATCGTTAGTATGCAAAAGCATCGGTTAAAAGGCCGCGCATGCTCAGAATCAAGTCGACGCATGCTTGGAAGCATTGAACTTTTTTCAGCACGTTGTTGTGTTAGAACGCGGTGACTTATACATGTTTTAACACAATCATTTTTTTTATCCAATGGTGTGTAGGCACCTTCGGACCGTTCTCATCGGATGGACTGATCGTGTGTACGCGGCCTGAGTGTGAGTTTCTGGGTCTACACACCTGCTGTGACCATTACAAGGGGTTTTAATGCCTTCTGCTGGATTTTCTGCCTATTTTGGCCTCATGCACACTGGACGTTTTGCTAACTCTCCTAGACCCCTTTCCTCCTGGCAGCAGAATTTTGGCAGAAAAAATGCTTGATGCTTGTGAACCCATGTAACGTGCCTGGTCATTAATTTATTTCTTTGGCCAGAAAAATTCTTTATTCTGGACTTTGAAATTAATTAATGCGCCTAGTGCTTGGGCAAGGTATAAATGCGCCTAGCGCTTAGGCTAGGTATAAACACAACAAATAGCAAGTATACATTGCAGAGAACAGATAACATGGATACACATGGTCAAAAAGAAAGATGATTCCAACAGAGAGGGAACAGATGCAGAAAGGCCGTCTTAGCACAGCAAAAAGGGCTCAAGGCCTAGATAATGGCAAAGTGCACAGCCATGTAAGCATCCCAACCATGATACATATGACCTAGAGCTAACTGCAGTGCATAAAATTCCACACAAACGATAGTAATTAAATATTTTAAGGCTGCATGGGAAGCAAAGCAACCCATTGGCGAAAAGGGTCCAAACACGGAACATTCGAGAGAGTGATGCGCATCAGGATATGCTCAGCATTTGACTAAACCGCCCATGTTTAGACAAGAGTGGCGGGGGCGAGGAGGAGGAGCAACAGGGGAAAAGGGAGGGGTAAAGGTCTGGGGGAAAAAGAGTGAGGGGGAGAGGGGGGGACAGAGAAGAGCAATAACAGCAGGATCAGGAAGATGTGGAAAGCAGAATAGAACAGAACAGAACACTCCGACCAGAAGACAGGAAACGCCTACCATGTTCAGATAGACTGCACCACCTCCTGGAGGTAGGCGTCCGTATACGTAAAGTGTTGCCAAGGTCTCCAGGTCTCCCGAAAAGCCCCCTCCCTATTATGCAGGGTGGCAGTGAGATCTTCCATATTTCTGAGTTCATTAACTTTTGCATACCACAGGGACTTAGCCGGGGGATTCTCCGATCTCCAAAAGAGGGGAATGCACGTCTTAGCAGCGTTTAATAGCTGGATAGTGAGAGAAGCCTCATATTTCTTAACAGGTCGCTCCGATAGATGAAGAAAACAGGCCACCGGGTTCCCCTCCAAGGAAGCACCAGTCAAGTGTTCAATCGTACAGCATCGTTCCCCCCGGCCCACCGCAACGCCAACACAAGTCGGAAACCTGCAGGGAAAAACTATTCAGGGCAGCGGGTACTCTGTACCATCAGGTCGTGATTTTATAACCTGTCTCCTGGACTCTGGTAACTATGGAGGATTTCTGAGCAAAATGGAGAATCCTCTCCCTCTGGGCGTCAGTGAAGGTAGAGCCAAGCTCTTCTTCCCATTTAGAGAGAAAGGGAGGAATGAACCCATCCGCCGGTTGTATCAAAGAAGAGTAAACCAGCGAAAGGCAGTGTCGTACCGGTTCTCTACGGTGACAAATACGTTCCAATTCTGTAAGAGGACGACAGCTACCCTGCTGGCGCAGGCATACAACGCAGAAAGTTGCGAAGCAGTAGGCCACTCCAAAAGTTCAGCGGTGGCTCTGCAGCAGACACCCCGGCCTCAGGCGAGAGATGACCGTTAGGACCCAGAAAGTCACACAGATGGAGCCGACGACCAGCTAACACATGCTTGAAGTGGGGATTCTGTAAGCCAGGCGGAAAATCTGGATTTCCCAGAACCGGGACCATTGGGGAGGGCATCGGGGACACCGAGGAGTGCCGAAAAGCCTCCCTGATCACCGAAAGCGTGCTGCCCAGGGTAGGATGAGCCACCAAATCCTTTGGCAAAGTAGTAGTGATCCAGGGCCAGCTCCTGGCCGTGTCACCGGAGTCCTCCATCTCCATCGCCACCCAGTGCTTTGCTTCCGCATGGCAGTGCCAGTCCACCAACCTGGTGAGATGGACCGCCCTTTAGTAAGCTCTCATATCCGATAGGCCAAAACCCCCCATGCCCTTCATGAGGCCTTATTTTAAATGAGAGCACCATAGAATATACCGTAACTAGAAAGGACAGCAGGAGTTAGGGCCCTTTCACACATGTGGACAGTATGTCTGTATTTCATCCATCTGTTTTTGAATGAAATACAGACATACATTAATCCCTATGGGATAGCGGGTGTCAGCAGATGAACATCAGCTGACACCCGATCTCATCTGTTCCCGCTATGGTCCGATTCTGCAGACAGAAGAAAATACTATTTTTCCATCCGTCTGCGGATAGGATCGGGTGAACACGGACAGATGGTATGTGTTCATCCAATCCCACCATAGAGGAGAACGGAGATCTGACAGGGCGGTGCCTGCACAGTGTACGGGGACCACCCTGTCATCTGCCGGCTCAGCTGGTTCAACCGAGCGATCCCCGCTGAGCAAGCAGATAATTAAGGAACGGATCCTCACGGGATCTTAAATAGCTTCCTTTACCTTAGTGCAGTCCTCCTTCACTTACCTCATCCTTCCATTTTGCTTTTAAATGTCCTTATTTCTTCTGAGAAATCCTAACTTCCTTTTCTTCTGTCTGCAACTCCACACAGTAAAGCGAGGCTTTCTTCCTGGTGTGGAGTGTCGTGCTTGCCCCTCCCTTGGACTACGGGAGAGTCCGGACACTCTCTACGTTGCAGATAGAGAAAAGAGCTGTGTGTTAGTGGGCGTCCTGAATCTCCTGTAGTCCAAAGGAGGGGGTGAGAACTTACCTGGTCCACGCGAAGCGAGATGTCATCTTGCGTTGGCGTGTCTTTTGGGTATCGCTGCTCCAGCGATGTGACTGGCTGGAGCGGCGATGTCGTCACTCCCGCGCATGCACGCGGGGGACTTCAATTCGGCAAGGTCCGGTGGCTGCCGGCCCTTTAGCCAAGGCTCCCCGCTGCGCATGTGCCACTGCAATAAAAAAAAAAAAGCACTTGTGGGTTTAACCAATCTAGTTTTTTGTACAATTCTCCTTTAAGAGGGCGTGGCAGGGGTGTGTCCTATGCCTGCATACTTTTGCTGAGAGGTGTACCTCATTCCCATCTCAAAAATTTGGGAGGTATGATCAAAAGTATATGAACCCCTTGGGATTAACTGATTTTCTGCAGTAAGCCACCCACATGGCTGGAAGATGTATCTATATCTGCTGTTATTACGTATGCTAGTACAGAGATCTTATCCTATAATCCTTATGCGGTCATTCATTGCAAATCTTTTGTGGTTTAGAATGACAACTTGAGAATGAAATCCCACAATTCTTTGTTATTCACTGAACACACCAAGATTTCTAATGTTCAAGGGCCCAGTCATCAGTTTGCCTGAGTTAACACCCACGTGTTAACAAGAACATTTGAGGAGCATTGCATTAAAATGGGTGTAAACTCTTAAGCCTCGTACACACGCTCGGTTTATTCGGCAAGAACACTGCTGGCAGAGCTTTCTTGCCGAGTAAACTGCCTAAAATCTCGATGAGAAAAATAGAGAACCTGCTCTCTATTTTCTCGTTGTGATTCTCGGCAGGAAAAACCAGAGAGTGTGTATACTTACCTGTCGCCGTGGAAACCCGCGCATGCTCGAAATGACTTTGACGCATGCGCGGTAGCTTCCTAGGCATAGGTAGGGTGCAGCAAGATGGCGGCGACGGCATTGAATGTGACGAGCGCATGCTCATCGTATGCAATGACGTCACCGCGTTCTTGCCATTCAAGAGAACCGCAGTTCTTTTGAATGGAGTGTCTGTACACTTGGGCGGCAAGAGATTCTTGCCAAGAATCTCGTCAGGAAAAACAATGTTTTTTCCTGACGAGATTCTGGCCCGTGTGTACAGGGCTTTACATATACCCAGTGAAGTGACTGGTCTTGGGTGATACAGAGAGATAAAATAAATCCTCCTACATAAATTGCACCTGCTTATCTATAGACTTCTCTTATGTACAGCCATTCAAAGTCCAGAATTAGTACAGCTTCTCTGAGTTTTCAGAAAGCAGAGGGTGAGGAGCTAAGGTTTCCTTCTGCAGAGCTCAGTGAGAGCTGATTGGGGAAGAGGCACACCCCCCTTCATACACAAACAGAGCTGAGGCTATCAATCACAGGATGTGTGATAGAGCTCCCTCCCCTGTCACCTTTTTACCTTTTGGTGTCAGGAAGACTTTCCAGAAGTGACTCATGCAGATAGCATAGGAACGAGTCAGCATACAAAAAATAATCTTCGTGCTCTGGATTGAGCCAAGTACACAGTATAGAGGGGTATGCTTTGTTCATATTTCATGTCAGAGATTTACAACCACCTTAAGGCAGCCCGTTCACTCTGAATATGCCCTTAAAGAGCCTCTATGCATGAATTATTGCATCTTCACTATTTGTGGCAAAGCAGCACCTGAGCATTTATAGCTGTGCATTGTGGTACATTATAGAGCAGGTGCATGTTTTACTGTATATTTGCATTGGATTGCCTTTGAAAATGAACAGCAATGCAAATATACAGCTTCTTATCATGTGTTGTGGTAATGTGCATTACAAACACAGGTTTAATATGCATTGTTGCAAATGCAAAGGGTGAATACAGCTTCACTCTTTCTTGACTACTAAAAAGTATTAGGAAGGCAACTGCGCTAATAAACTACAAAAATTAAATAAAATAAGTTGGGAGCAACTAAATGCTCAAGTGAAGCTGCACCTTACTGTAATTACTAGAACAGTGAAAGCAAACAATGGAAAAAAACAAGATGCGCTACAAATGTGAAAATCAATACATATGTCCAAAAAATAATGTCATAAATAATTGTCCATGCAAACATAGAAGCAGGAAAAGGTGAGTCTTTAAAAAACAACGTAAAAAAGTGCAATGAAGTATAAAGTCAAGTAATGTAGTGACAATCCAATGAAAAAAAGATGATAGAAGATCCTCCACCGTAAAGGTATTAAATCTGCTTACCAGATTTCCGGTGGTCTCTTACTTAAAAGAAGACCCCAGAAAGCATGTAGGTGGTCACTAGGAGGGTGAAGTTGGACCGGACCAGATGTCAATCCCCGTTTCAAGACAGTTGGATGAGGAACTTGGTTTTAAGTAACATGGAGAGACAGGAATTTTTTTTATTTAAAAAGACAAAAACTCACTTACATGGTAACAGTGTATAAAGGCATTTCAGTTTGGAACTCCGGCCGGAAGTAATCCAAAAAACAACCCGTCCAATATGGTAAGGAAAGAGTGTAGTCAACGGGGGGTGATCCGATGTAACACAAGTTCCGCCCGACCGGTTCCGCGAAATATCGCTTCCTCTTGGGGCACGGGTGACGCACCAGATCACCCCCCTTATAAAGTGGTCCACGCTGTAGAGATCCAGGCGTCATCGTGGGCGTCAGCGAGGACGCGCGCATGCGCCCATGCAGGTAAACCAAGCCTCGATCTGATTAGCCCTGGTACGCAGCGTGCATGCGCCAACCTCCGAGACGCGCCGGACAATACAAAACGTGGCCACTTGATCTAACAATAATAACATTGTTGGGATAAAAGTTATAAAAAGTACTGATGTCCATGAAGGCACATCATAAAACTAAAATGTTAAAATGAGGCACAAGGAGAGGGAACCTCCACATCACGTGACCACATACGTCAACGTCATACGATTTTTAAGGGTGCCTCTACGATTGGCAACAGTATTGCCCCCAGTGTACATGACCCTCCGAAGGCAGCTAGGACGTTCCTTGAGAATCTCACGGGGTATTATAGGTGCAAACGCTGCCAGGTTTGCACTCTTAATAGATGCAGAGATAGAAAAATTTGTTCTTTTCAATCCACAGGCACCCACCAAACCTTTGAGGTTGAACCGTTTATAACCTGCGCATCGAAGGGGGTTATATACTTCATTCAGTGCCCTTGCGGTCTGCAGTATATTGGTCGCACCAAGAGAGCTCTATCAGTCAGATTGAACGAGCACATTGCCAAAATCAGGAGCGGTTTTGAGAAATATTCTGTCTCCAGACATTTCGACCTAAAACACAACAGAGATCCCTCCAACACATTATTTGTCGGGATCGACAAATACCGCCCCCACTGGAGAGGCAGCAACCTAGTGCGAGAAATTTCCAGACAAGAAATGGCTTGGATATACCGTGTCAAAACATACACACCGTTCGGGTTGAACATTGACACGGATATCAATGCATTTATCAACAATTCGTAATGGTTTTTCACAATATCTTGGAGTAGTTCTGGGAGTTAGTCCCTGTTAGGTTATTTTGGGGGGGGGTGAACCCCACCCCATAGCCAAATTTCTTTAATTAGTATTGTTAGATGCTACATAGTCCATTCTTGTGGTTTACCACCCAAGCTAGCCCGGGTAAATCTGCTGACATTTTGTTTTGCCATAATTTTTATTTTTTTATTTTCACTTTTACTTTATAATTATTTTATGTTTTCTCCTGCTGGGTTTAATATTGTGATTGTTTGTACCAGTTTCCAATATTTATATTACCCAATATCTTGCCCTAAGGTTTTATATATATGCTGGAGATATTTATTTATTTCTGTGTTCTTGTTTATGTGCTTCTCCATCCCTTTGTCGACGCGGTGTGCCGCCGGTGTCCACGGCTGATTTCCTTCCTCTGGGTGTGGGGGAGCTGTATGTCCCGTGGATGTGGGTTGGTGCATCGTGCTCACATGGTGGTTAGCTTTAGACCAATCAAGTTCTGATAGGCTTGGTCCGGACCTCATAATGAGGCTTGGTTCCTTGCTTTCAGCTGATTGGCCTGTGCGGTCATGTGGGGGGATTTGCGTTGTTGCGGCCCAGTGCCGACGTATGACGTCAACGTATGTGGTCACGTGATGCGGAGGTTCCCTCTCCTTGTTCCGACACAGCCTCATTTTAACATTTTAGTTTTATGATGTGCCTTCATGGACATCAGTACTTTTTTTTAACTTTTATCCCAACAATGTTATTATTGTTAGATCAAGTGGCCACGTTTTGTATTGTTCGGCGCGTCTCGGAGGTTGGCGCATTCGCGCTGCGTACCAGGGCTAATCAGACCGAGGCTTGGTTTACCTGCATTGGCGCATGGGCGCGTCCTCGCTGTCGCCCGCGATGACGCCTGGATCTCTACAGCGTGGACCACTTTATAAGGGGGGTGATCTGGTGTGTCACCCGTGCCCCAAGAGGAAGCGATATTTTGCAAAACCGGTCGGGCGGAACTTGTGTTACATTGGATCACCCCCCGTTGACTACACTATTTCCTTACCATATTGGACGGGTTGTTTTTTGGATTACTTCCGGCCGGAGTTCCAAACTGAAATGCCTATATACACTGTTACCATGTAAGTGAGTTTTTGTCTTTTCAAATAAAAATTTTCCTACGGTGTTACACTATTGTGGCCCTTTGTGTCTCTCCATGTTACTTGAAACCAAGTTCCTCATCCAACTTTCTTGAAACGGGGATTGACATCTGGTCCGGTCCAACTTAGTGACCACCTACATGCTTTCTGGGGTCTTCTTTTAAGTAAGAGACCACCGGAAATCTGGTAAGCAGATTTAATACCTTTACGGTGGAGGATCTTCTATCATCTTTTTTCATTGGATTGTCACTACATTACTTGACTTTATACTTCATTGCACTGATGTACTGGATCTACGTTGTTTTTTAAAGACTCTGATCACCTTTTCCTGCTTCTATGTTTGCATGGACAATTATTTATGACATTATTTTTTGGACATATGTATTGATTTTCACATTTGTAGCGCATCTTGTTTTTTTCCATTTCTTGACTACTAGTCATAAAAAAAATAAGGGCATGAATAATGCATGAATAATGCAATGCTGAGTATGGAAGCTTGCAATCCCAAAAGTGCATAAACAGGGAAGGACTGGGCTGGGGGCTTTTTCCCCTCATACCACTGATAATAAGGGGCCTTTCACACGGACGGATAGAATGGTGCTTTTGGCTGCGGATTTTACTGCAGCTAGACGCACACAATGCTCTCCTATGACATCATTCACACACTACGGTTACCTGCGTTTTTTTTCCCCGCAGTTTTGTGCGGATAGAAAAAATGGATGCGTCCAGCTGCGAAATCCCGCAGCTATCGGCACATAACCGTGGGTAATCTCAGTGCACTATGTCAGCTGCGTTTGGTATGAATCTTGAGGGTGAACTTCACACCAAATTTCAAATAAAAAACCGGAGGAGCATACCAGGCCCTTGGATCTGCTATAGAATTTAAGGAGACACCCCATAATGCTGGGCGCACGGCTCGCTCCGATATATATAGGTGGTACCGGAGGATTCTGGGACTGTGACCTCATAAGAGGCCTATATATATATCAGTAAGAGCCACGCACCCGGCATTACAGCGGGAGGAAGCGACGTGTCAACATCGAAGAAGAAGAGAAGAAGGCGACAGAAGAAGGCGACAGAAGAAGAGAAGAGCAGAAGAAGGCGACAGAAGCCCGGGCACCCCCCGCCGAAAACGTCGGAGGAGAAGCCCGAGCAAGGGGCCGCTGTAAAAGAGCTAAAGAAGAAAGCGCCCCCCCCCCCGGCAGAAGAGATCCAGACGGCGATGAAGACCAGCACATCCCCCCCGCCGAAAATGCCGAAGAAGCCCGGGAGGGATGGGGGCCGCTGTAAAAGAGCTAAAGAAGAAAGCACCCCCTCCCCCGGCGGAAGAGAACCAGACGGCGGTGAAGACATCGAAGAAGCAGGCCCCCCCTCGTAAAAGAGCTAAATAAGAGAGGGGGGCACCGGAGCTGACTAATTAATGACTTTAATGACTGTGAGGTGTTTTTTTTTACATTTTTTTTCCCGCCAGGTGAATGGGTAGGGGTACAATGTACTCCATATTCATTCACCTAGGGCGGGGGGGCCGGCATCTGGGGGCCCCCTTCTTAAAGGAGGCTCCCGGATGCTGATAAGCTCCCCTCCCGCAGACTCCGACAACCAACGGCCAGGGTTGTCGGGAAGAGGCCCAGTCCTCATCAACATGGGGACAAGTGCTTTGGGGTGGGGGGGCCACAGGGCACCCCCTGCCCCAAAGCACCTACCCCCCATGTTGAGGGCATGCGGCCTGGCACAGTTAAGGAAGGGGGGCACTCATCCCCACTCCTTTCCTGACCGGCCGGCTCGGATACGGGTCTGATATGGATTTTGGGGGGAACCCCACGCCGTAGGGGGAACTAATGCCGGTTTTTTATTTGAAATTTGGCTTGGAGTTCCCCCTCAAGATTCATACCAGATGCAGTGCTTGATATTGGCAGGGATCCAAGTCGGATCCCCGTTCAATATCGTGCCGCGGCTAAACGCAACCGCAGATAAAAGCACTGTACAAATGCAGCTGATCGCTGTGCCTGGAGTCTTAAATTCCAGCAAAACATAAACATGCTTTTAGCTGCGGTAAAACAGCCATCTGTCTGAAAGGGGTCTAAGATACTACCAGGCATTGATCAAAGTGGGACCTGCAAGGCCATGACACGTGTTGATCATTTTACCGTGTACAGTAGCTGCTCATTCATACCTGAAATTACAGCATCGTGCAGAGCTATGTCCTTTGGCATTAACTTTTATAACTCTGATGCCCCATACACACGTGCTGGATTTCCGACGGGAAAAGTTCCCATCGGAAATCCAGAAGAGAAAGCCGAGAACCTGCTCGGTCAGTCTTTCCCCCTACACACGGCTGGTTTCCTGACAGGAAAACTGCCAAAAACCGCCGGGCAAAAGTCCTCTGGTTCTCTTTTTTTGTCCAGCGTTTTTTGGGCAGTTTTTCTGTCGGAAAAGCTCTCGTCGCAGTTTACCCGTCGGGAAAACCGACAAGAAGAAAAAGCAAGCTGATGCTGGAAGATGTGAACGATTGTGGAACAATGAACCATGTCCTTTAGGAACATTCACTTTTCATTGTACTCCTTAGCCCTTGTTCCCATTGGAGCGACTTGTCATGCGATTTGACAATTAAAATCACATGACAAGTTGCACCCTATTTCCGGCAATTGCACTGTTAAAATTAGTGTAATGCTGACTTTGCAGCGCCTCTTAAATTTGATAAAGCCATGTGGCTTTGAAATTGTGCAAATTCAAAGTCACAGTCAATGTGAATGAGGGTTTTATGGCTTAATGTGATAATTGGAATTGGAATGGTCAAATTACAACAAATAGTAATAGGCAGCTTACATAATAACATGCAAAAAATAAAATGTGTAAATCAAACAGAAACAAAATACATACAAACAATAGTCTGTTTCTCTAGGTAGCACAAAATATACTTCATAATTCTCTTATACTACGCTATGATACTGTTTATTATGTCTCCTACTGTGTCACTTCACCTTTGATGAGCAATCATTTGGAGAAATCCCTGGAATCAAATTCTAGGAATCACCACCTGGTTTGATTCAAACAGAGGCTTGGACCAGGCTTTGCCTGTTCAGGAATTTTGTCTGAATGTTGGATTTCCAGCCTGTTTGGAGGAGCTGAAAATCAAATATGGTAGCAGGTTCTTTTCCTTGCTCCTTTATATGACATATGCCTTTTTCTTCTGTCAAGGTTTAATAAGGAAGCAAATGGAGCCGGCACCCACTGTGTCCCTAGCAACCAGTAACATCATCTGGCCCCGTTCATTTACTGGCCTCATATAACCAGACTTGTAAACAAAGCAGCAGGAATGGTTTAAAAAGGGAAACAGCTTTGGAATCCACTTATGCTTCATACCAGGTTTGTCAGGTCTAGTTTGAAATTTAAGGCGACTCTGAGCAAATAATGAAAAAAACAAAAAGGGAACCAATTATATACCAGATTCCACAAAAGAAAAGGAAAAGGACCTCTTCCCCACAACCCTGGCCTGGTTGTATTGGGGGTCAGCTGGCAGGGGAATTACAGAATCTGGAAGCCCCTTTAATAAAAATAAGGCACCCAGATATTGACCCCCTCCATACTCATTCACAAAAAAGCAAAGTAAATAAAAACAAGCACATTTTCCTTTAATAAATAAAAAAAAACATACTCCCCCAGCTCCAGTGGATGATAAATAAGTATAAACAAATGGGCAGGGTCTCCCAGGTGATGACTAAATATGGACATGACGATCACAGAGGTTCAGTAAGCTAGCACCAAATCAGAGGCCATTATCTAGATCCCCAACGTCTCACTCAATAATGGGTGTGTATCAACATGTCTCTAAGCCCTGGCTGACGCATTTCACCACCTAGACTTCATCAGAGTTGTCACTTTGCATGGCAAATTTGATTTAGCTTGTGAAAAATCTGGCCCATGCAAGAAGGGTAATTTGGAAAAATAATTATTCATCTCCAATGATTATTTAGTATTAAATTTACAGATAATAATAATAGAAAAAATAGTAAAATATTACAATGAATAATTTTATTATTTCAACAAAAAACCAAGCTCAGAGTAAATTAATTGACATTTGTTTCTGTGTTGTCTCTGTATTGTATCATCAGAAAATGTATTGTCTCATCCTTGCTATAGAGTACATTATCATTTGGGGGTCATAATAATTATGTATTGTTTATGACCTTGTTACCTGTATTGTGTCTCAGTTGTACTCGTTGTTGCTCCACTCATTTATATTATCTTTTCTAAATCTTAATCATAAAGGACTCTTTTATCACAGGACATTGATGTAAGGAAGTTATTTTCCAGCCCGTTCAAACCACTGTGGCGATGCGCAGTCATAAACAACAAAAAAATAGGCTGATTTTATTTGAAAATCCAACCAGCTTATCACAAATAACTTGACTCAATTAACTGCTGTTCTACCAGCAGGAAACCAAAAGCATCCTTGGTTTGTTTCTGGCATAATCAGCCTGGCTGATAGATGGGGCCGAGCTATCAGCTTTGATTATGTTTGACCAGCCTGCAGCTGATTATGTGGATCTTTCGCTGAGGAAGGGGTGGTTAATTTGGACAGCCAGATGTGCTTTAGTGGACCTCCATGCTTCATTCAAGTATATAGTTATCAAAATAGACCTTTTTTATTAAGGTGTCTAAAAGAAAGAACTGTCTCAGCATTGTTGCACAGTAATTATTTTTCAGTGCAGATTTAAACCTGATTTTTTGATAGATATCAGCTTCAAATACCCGAGTCTATTGATTTCTTACTCAAAGCAGAACTCCAGCCAAAATATATCAAAGACGAAAATATCCTATAATAAGATATTTATATTATGCAGCTTTTACTGCAAACATCTTCAATGAAGAGCTGTGCCATGTGGCACTTCCTTTCTGCCACTAGGTGTCCTCAGTTTGTTGTCCACCATCATTCAGTCCACTTCCTTTAAGCCCATGCCGTCATGGGCCAGCTCCCTGCCAGTGATTGGACAGTAAAAGGAAAAGCAGCACAGTGATTTTCTCTATAAATACAGAGCCTTGCGAAAGTATTCGGCCCCCTTGAACTTTGCAACCTTTTGCCACGTTTCAGGCTTCAAACATAAAGCTATAAAACTGTAATTTTTTTTGAAGAATTAACAACAAGTGGGACACAATCATGAAGTGGAACAAAATTTATTAGATATTTCAAACTGTTTTAACAAATAAAAAACTGAAAAATTGGGCATGCAAAATTATTCAGCCCCCTTAAGTTAATACTTTGTAGCGCCACCTTTTGCTGCGATTACAGCTGTAAGTCGCTTGAGGTATGTCTCTATCAGTTTTGCACATCGAGAGACTGACATTTTTGTCCATTCCTCCTTGCAAAACAGCTCAAGCTCAGTGAGGTTGGATGGAGAGCATTTGTTAACAGCAGTTTTCAATTCTTTCCACAGATTCTCGATTGGATTCAGGTCTGGACTTTGACTTGGCCATTCTAACACCTGGATATGTTTATTTGTGAACCATTCCATTGTAGATTTTGCTTTATGTTTTGGATCATTGTCTTGTTGTAAGACAAATCTCCATGCAATGTGCTGCTCATGCAATGCTTGTATTAAAAAAAAAAAAATGAAGTGCTATATTAAATGTGGTCTTTTATATCTGCCTGGGTCCATTTAGGACTTGTTAACATCAGATGGAGTAAAATAATTTTTTAGACACAATCCGTATGCACATGCTGCAATATTTGTGCATATAAACATGCTGGAACACACATGAATGAACATGAACAACAAGGGCTGCAAATGCCTGTATGGTAAAATCACCCATAGACTTGCTATGGGGACATCCATTGTCGGCTGCCCCTCTTTTAAATTGAAGTCGGCACTGGGACCCAATCATGGGACTGGACAGGCGCAGCTTCAGAATAGGTAAGTATACAATTATTTTCTTTACATGGCTAGATAGACTTCGAAAAGTGGGTGTGAATAGACTGAATACTGTAGCCTTGGTTCAAATTTTTACTTTTGGGTTATGAACCGTAACGAAGCTTGGAGCACACATTGACTTTGAGTAGGCTTGGAGAAGCCATTACCTATTCCCGGTATACAGGCACCCTACCATGTGAGTGCAACTATTTCTTTGTTTTTAATGCCAAACTTTAAAATAAAATACTACACCATGATACTCTTTAATATATCTCCTACTGGGTCACTTCACCTTTGATGGGCAATTATTTCCAGGAACATACTGGAGATAAAGATTAGGAGAATATTAGTTTAAGTGGGCAAACAGCACATTTTGACCTATCTGTAAAAAGGGGTCAGACATTTCTGGTGAGTTTACATTCACACTTTTGGGCACAAGAGGTGAAGAAACAAGATTTTGATGTAAAAAAAATCACGGTGTTGGTATTTTGTCACAGATGGACTTTTAATTAGTTAATTATTCAGTTATCATACTCTAAACACTTTTTTTTATGTATTTTCACTTGAATCATGATTTAGACTACTTTCACACCGAGGCTCTTTGCAAGTGCTATAGCACTAAAAATGGTGCCTGCAAAGCACTCTGAAAGAGCCTCTTCTCTCGCTTCAGTGTGAAAGCCAGAGGGCTTTCACACTGGAGCGATGCGCTGGCAGGATAGTAAAAAAAGTCCTGCTAGCCGCATCTTTGCCGGTGCTTTGCCACCGATGCCACAGTGTTTTCGTGATTTCTCTCAAGGCTGTATGCAAACACACGATCGTGATAAAAAATGCTCTAGCAAAGCGCGGTGGCGTACAACACGTACGACGGCTCTATAAAGGGGAAGTTCCATTTGAATGGCGCCACCCTTTGGGCTGATTATGCAAATTTCCCTTCTCATAACTTGCTTCTGAACATGCGTGTTTTTTTTTCCCATCGTTAAAGCCTACACACGACCGCTTTTTTAAGACGAGGAAAACAACATTGTGAAAAACGAAAATGCTTTGGAGCCTACTCACGATCGTTTTTAACGACCAATTAAAAAAATTGCATTTTTCTCGTCATGAAAAATGGACGTATGTACGTGGCATTAGAATTGGCCTGAACTGCCACTTTAAAGCCTAGATGTTTTTTTTTTTTTTTAGAAGTTTCACCCCCTTTATTCACCCTGATGATCATTTATATAAAAATTTAAATTAAGGTAAAAGCTATGGGCCAGATTCCAGTACAATTACATTGGCGCAGAGTATCAGAGATACACTACGGCGCAGCGGAATCGAAATACGCGATTAGGGGGCGTGAAAAAATTTCAATTAGGCGCGTCCCCGCTGCGATCGAACTGCGCATGCTCCGTTCAGAAATTTCCCGCCGTGCATTGCGCGAAATAACGTTGTTACGTAATTTTTTGTTTGAGTAGCTTCGTTTACGTACATTCCTATTCCCGGATGACTTACGTAAAAAAATAAAATAAAACGTTGAAATTCGACGCGGGAACAACGGCCATACTTAACATGGGCTGTCTAATACTAGACCAGATAAAAGCTGGAATAACTACGCGGCAAAAAGATGACTACAGATGCCGTAAGAGATTGCGAAGGACGATCGTTACTTCGTGGATTGTCGGAAAAAGCTCATTTGCATACCCCGACGCGGAAAACGGCGGGAACTCCACCCAGCGGCCGCAAATTTATTGCAGCGTAGATCGGAAGGCGTACGAACACGTAAGCCAGTCGGATTGAAGCCCGAAGCCGTTGTTTCATGGTTTGAGGATTCAGACTAATGAAACGACGCGCGTAATTTGAAAGTACTCCGGTCTAACGCGAGTTAGACCGTAGTAAGGGCTCTGTGAATCTGGCCCTATATTTTGATTAGTCACCAGAACAGGAAGTGGGACAAAAATCTTCCAAATGTGTTTGGGTGACAACTGTCTAAGAAGGCTTACTTTAGATAGACTTCTGAACACGTCCTAGTTTTTGGACAGGAAGTGAAAGAAAATCTCCCCTCTGGGAAATATGCAGCAAAAAGTGGGTGCATTGCATTAATGCTTTGGGGTACTGTTAAAAGTGAATGGCATAACAACAAACCCCAGTGAGCAGTTGTAAATACAAAATACCTAAATATCAGTAAAATATATAGCTAATATATATATATATATATATATATATAATTTTTTTTTTTTAAGCACAAAAAGGCTAATAGCATACTAAAATGAAAAGCATATACTGCAAATGACATATAATGAATAGATGTGATATTACAATACATGGAAATTTGCTATTTAAAGAAAATATGAATGCTTGGAAGCATTTATGGTAATACTGTGTTTGTTTACACTAGTGCATTTTGCTGTTTTATAGTTGGCAACTCCATCTACGCTGTGAATACATTTTAATCGCCTGGCTCCATTTTGTACAATTTGCTTTCTCATTATGCTCCCCTAGTAACCATTTTTACCAGAATTTCTTTTTTTTTATATAAAAATTTGATTCCTTTTCTTTCCAATTTAGTACAACAGTGGGCTTTACTACAGTTTCGTCTGTCAATTTTCCTTCCTGGGTATTTTAGCTCTTTGCATTTCCAAAATGATGAGTCTTTTGTGTCTAATCAGTATGTCGCCTTTGTCTTCTCCCATTTTTTTGTACTGCTTGGCTGCTGGCGGCAGGGGGTAAGCAGCTGTACCATACAAGACCACCGAATAATCTGTCTCTCTTCCTCTCTCAATTTAGACGGGGTTTGCTTTGTGCTATATGGGCAAACCTAATGATAAAATACCTCATCCTTTTTTTAACCAGTCTTGGTACTAAAAAAAATGAAAAAAATAAAATAGTTTTACATTATTTTATGTTTTACCTCTTAGCAGGTCCAGAGTATTTAAATATATTTTAGAAAGAGAGTTATTAGTGCATTTGGGATGTGATTAAGAAATGGCCTGTTTTTATTTTTTTAGTAAGCCAGCTAACAGGGTTAATGTTTTGGCCCAAAATTAATAAAAAATGTTATCCAAAATTCACATTTTTCTTACTGAATCGTAAGTGAAAATATGTGAATCTTGGGCGAAAATTGTGCAAATATTGAGTAAAGTAATTGATAAATAGCCACTACAGTATGTGTTGCTTAGAGATTGTTCATATTAAAGGGGTTGTAAAGGTAGTTTTTTTCCCCTAAATAGCTTCCTTTACCTTAGTGCAGTCCTCCTTCACTTACCTCGTCCTTCCATTTTGCTTTTAAATGTCCTTATTTCGTCCCGACAATTCTTTATAGCCGCGAGTAGTTTTAAATTACTTTTTTTCCTTTTAGAAATGTAATTTTGTGCTGTTATAAACCCAGGAAACATGCACTACTTTACAGGCATACTATAGACACCCCCAGATACGAAATACAAAGGAATATTTCACTTTTATTGTTTCACTTTAAGCATTATTAAAAAAACAACCACTGCACTGATACATGTCCCCTGGGGCAGGACCCGGTCCCCAAACACTTTTTATGACAATAACTTGCATATTAACCTTTAAAATTAGCAAATTAGATTTTTCACGTTCGTGTCCCATAGACTTTAACGGTGTTTGAACAAATTTTTTGCCTGTTCCCATGTTTTGCTGTGAATAGAACCGGAGGGTGTTTGGCTCATTCCTAGTGCCTGGGTGTAAAAAAGTGGGATATCACTGATGTTATTGGTATGTGACTACCAGCTTTCCTACTGCATTCCATGAGTTCCATAAGCCAGAGGTTTATGTTTTATGTGTTTGGTTTTGCCAGTGTTGAGGTATGTATTGAGTTAAGAAGATTTATTTGCCTTGGTCAATTGCTGAAAGTTTTTTTTCTAGTTTCTATGTGAGCTAACGCAATGGAATACATTGCCAGAGCAACCTACTAAAAGAGTCCTTGCCTCCTAAACTTTGCCTGGTTAGGATGTCAATATGAAGGTCTTTTTCTAGCCTCCTGTGCCTTTGCCTGGGGTGGATATCAGACTGTGTTATGGGTTTTTCTCTTCTTGGGGGCCCACACATCAAGCTGGCCTGTGAAAGAGGTCCAAATAATCCAAGGAGCTGTCCAGTGGCAGAGACCTAAAGGATCTGAGGAAGCTGGCAGGTGCAGTGGTCTGAGGAGTCTGCTGGGACATATAATGTCCCAGTGAGCTTAGGAGTAGATGCTGTTGGAAGGCCTTGCATGTTTTTTTTCCTGTGCTCTACCACCCACAGTAACTGTGACTGCGCTCCTTTGCTACTGTGCTCCTGTATAGAGCCAAGAGACAATTTATTATTGGGATGGGATTGCTTAGGACAATTTCTGCTAGAAGGCATGAAGAAGTTTTTTTTGCATATCTAGTTATCCTAAACCCTCTCTCCAAGAGGTCAAAATCTAAAGAGACTGAAGTCTGATTGTCACCACTGATGGGTCAGTGTGTTATAATTTTTTTCTCAACAAAAGTTACGCTTTAAGGTAGAATTCTAGCTAAAGCCTAACTAGTCTGACAAACGCTCCTTCCACCCTCCTATCACCCATACTAACTAACCTGTGTAAAACAAAAGGTATGCATAGCCACTTATTTTCTGCCCGCTCTGGTCTAATCACGTGATTCATTGCCAGCGACAATTGCAGCGGAAAAAACAGAGCACTCGACAACAGCTGTAAAAGCTGGGAGCGATGACATCACCTATAGTCTCCCATAGTGAAGTGATTGCTGGTGGCCCCTCTTCTCCCCTGCAGCAGCAGCTGGCTTACACAAGGGAGCCAAATCACATGACCAGATTGGAGCGGGCTGGAAATAGGTGAGTATATGAATCTCTTGTTAGTTAGTATGGGTATTAGGAGGGGGGAGAGCGTGTATTTAAGATTAGTTAAGATGAAGCTAGAGCTCTACACACGACCTGCCAGACCGTCCCAGCAGACAGTTTCGATCGTGTGTACGGGCGAGCAGACGGATTTGGCCAGCCGACAGATTTGAAAGCATGCTTACCAATCTGTCGGCTGGGAACCCATCCGCCCGACATGTCTGCTGGTTAGTACGCTAACCAGCAGACATGTCTTCTCGCACACGCGCCGAATGATTTTGACGCATGCGCGGAAGTGTTTTACTTCCTGGTTCGGTGACGTGGCGGCATCAACGTCACCGCCACGTCAGCGCGCTGTCTGCTGGCGGGGATTTTGGTTTGCTCGTACAAGCAGACAGATTTGTTCAAATCAGTCGGTCCGACCGATTTGAACAAATGGATTGCCTCGTGTGTACGAGGCCTTAGACTTTTGATTTTTCCAACAAGGGGCAAATGGAACATAACATGGCTAACACCAAATACAGTATATGAGATCCCCATATTTCCATCTTCAAACTATTGAGATAATAATTTTAATTATTCTCTGCGCACACCTGCTAGTAAAGACTTGACTGTAATGAAATTGCCACCATCAATATGAACTAAACAAAACAAAAACAAATAATAAAAAGCTGTGCAACACCTTTGTATCTCAAAGTTATTACCCCCTACTTACCGTTTTTGTTGTTTTTATAGTAGTACTTATTATTTACTTTCAATACGTTTTATTAAGTATAAAAAATGGCATACTATACATAAATAAAAACTGTAATACAGGTCCAGCAAGTAGAGGTGCATCTATCATCAAAAAAAAATGTACTGTACCAACGTGGTAAGCTAAAGTGATAAAATAAACCAATTATTTAGGTATTGTCTTAAATCTCAAAATCACATATACAGCACATCATTTTTTTTTTTTTTGTTAATGCACAGAGCAACTTGAGTAGACAATATAAGCCCTATTAGATCTTAAGAAAAAAAAAATATATATATATATATATATATATATATATATATATAAAATAAAAAAAGCCTGGGGCTTAGGAAGAATCACATTTGCTTATTATTTATTTTATCAATGGAGCACTCACGATAGCCAAGTAGGGGTAATAACTTTGAGACACAAAGGTGTTGTGCAGCAACATTTTCTGTTTAGTTCCTCTACAAACTATTGCTGCACACTGCTTCTGCACAGTGTAAAACAAAAAGGCACAGGTCACTCCTCAGGACCAGAGCTTCTCTCATTAAAGTGACTGTCATGAGAGATCTATGAGGGCTGCCATTGCTGGTCTTCTTCTGAAAATGCTAGTTACATAGCTCTCAACTGTCCCTGATATTGAGGGACTGTCCCCTATTTGGAGCAATGTCCCTCTGTCCCTCATTCCTCCTCATTTGTCCCTCATTTTGTTCTGATATATATAGTTATATATAAAATGCATGTTTTACTTTTCAAAAAGTGTTTCCCAGTGCTAAACCTTTCATCCAATTTCGAAATTGCTGCATTTTTCAATTTTAAAAGCCAATATGAAGGAATAGTAGTGGTAACAAAAAAAAAAAAGCACCTGTGGTTTTAAAAAGGAGTTCCACCCAAAAAAATGACTTTCTATTAACAGTTAATTTTTCTATTACAATTATTTTTCTATTAACTATTTCTATTAACATCCCCCACAGCTAACTACCCTTTGTTCCACTTGACCCTCCCTTCTAGATTGTAAACTCTTACGAGCAGGGCCCTCTGATCCCTTCTGTATTGATTTGTATTGTGAATGTACTGTCTTCCCTGATGTAAAGCGCTGTGCAAACTGTTGGCGCTATATAAATCCTGTATAATAATAATAACAGCTTGACTTTAATGTAATTTTTTTTTTTTTTTTTTTTGTTATTCACTTCTATCTGGCTGTTACTAGGCAAATTTCGGAATCTGTCTAGTTCCTGGTACTAGGTGGTTAAACTTCCTGTCCTAAGACTCCATTGCCTCCTGGGAAATTATGAGTCTCTGGGCATTACTGTGCACTACTACCTGAAAACCAGAAAGAAAAAGTAACTGGGCTTCACATGCCCACACATATGATGGATATGGCCACAACATGATCTGGAGGATATAAGGCAAGTGTTTTCAATGATTTCTGGAATGATTGGGGAACTATTAATATGTTTTAGGGACTATTTTATGTGATTATTTTAGCTTGCAAAAATAAAATACAAATTATGCTCGGAACCCTGCGTTAATTAGCCTTTTTTGGTTATTTCCCCTTTAATGGGGTGTGACAGGGGGCATGTTCTATGCCTACACACGTTTACTAATAGGTGTCCCTTTTTCCCATCTTAAATTGTTGGGGGGTAGTTGCAAGGCTGTGACTGATCAACTACTGTAGATTTGTTTTACAGATGCAGAACAACAATTTTTTTAAATGAGTGTCAAACATGTGTCAGATCTCCTTATATCTTTACTTGTTTCAGGTGAGATTCTCGGGCAGCATTGAAGCCAAAGCATCAACATGAAGGCCAAGGAACCAACATTTGCAAAAAAAATAGTTATTCAATGAAAGCCTGGACGATGCTCTCACAATAGTGTCTCTTTAGGGAATTATTTTTAAAAAGAAAATATTTACATAACATCACTCTTATTATAGATCTATCAAATCAATAGGATTATAAATCTGTTATGTCTCAGTAGTCAACTATGCATCCAGATTCACTGATTCATCGCACAGATGCTGTTTATTTAGCCTTGTTAGCCTTTATGATTGTAAGATAATGGTGGAATCTGCTGCCCTCTATTGTCTATATTTGCAAATGTCTGGGCTGCTGATATGTTATGTATGCACTTCCTGTCTCTGGGTTGTTGGACTGAAAACATCAGAAGGAGGAAGTGGAGTGGGAAAAAGGAGCTCAGACCACATGTTGTCATGGAAAAACTGTAGCTATTTCAAACCAGAAGCAGGGGTTATTAGGCAAGTGTTCTTATGTTAATAGTTTACTATTGTTGCACATAGCTTCTGAATATATATATATATATATATATATATATATATATATATATATATATATAGTACAGCTTGTATAACAATGTCAATTGTCTGTCCCCTCAAAATAACTCAACACACAGCCATTAATGTCTAAACCGCTGACAATGAAAAAAAGGACGCCCCTAAGTGAAAATATCCAAAGTGTCAATATTTTGTGTGGCCACCATTATTTTCTAGCACTGCCTTAACCTTAGCTTCTCAGGTTGCCACTGGAGTCCTCTTCCACTCCTCCATGACAAAATCACAGAGCTGGTGGATTTTAGAGACTGTGCGCTCCTCCACATTTCATTTGAGGAGGCCCCAGAGATGCGCAATAGGGTTTAGGTCTGGAGACATGCTTGGCCAGTCCATCACCTTTACCCTCACCTTCTTTAGCAAGACAGTGGTTGTCTTGGAGGTGTGTTTGGGGTCGTTATCATGTTGGAATACTGCCCTGCGGCCCAGTCTCCGAAGGGAAGGGATCATACTCTGCTTCAATATATCACAATAAAGGTTGGCACCTGTAGCTCTCTAGTGTCGGCAGCACTCATGCAGCCCTAGATCATGACAATCCCACCACCATGCTTGATTTTAGGCAAGACACACTTGTCTTTGTACTCCTCACCTGGTTCCCGCCAAACATGCTTGACACCATCTTGGTCTCATCAGAACACAGGACATGGTTTCAGTAATCCATGTCCTTAGTCTGCTTGTCTTCAGCAAACTGTTTGCAGGCTTTCTTGTGCATCATCTTAAGAAAAGGCTTCCTTCTGGGATGACAGCCTTGCAGACCAATTTTATGCAGTTGTCACATGAAAAGATATAATAAAATATTTACGAAAATGTGAAGGGTGTACTCACTTTTGTGAGATACTGTATATATATATATATATATATATATATATATATATATATATATATATATATAGTCAATGACTGGTGACAGTCCTACATGCACTATACCAGATAACTATGTTTTTGATACACTGTGCATGTTTAGTGGTCACCTTACTATATTTTAGTGTATGAACATGTTTTTTGCAATAGAAATGCATACTGGTACTGACTAGAATGCTAGTGTTTCTCTTCTCCCTCACTCAGCTAAAGTGACCCCAGTGGAGATGGGCTGGAGGCACGCAAGCAAGAATGCAGGCGCTTAAAGTCCTCCCAATCAACCAATTACATCATTGGTTGTTAGGATGCCAGCGGTTTGCCCTCACCGTGGCCAAGATTGTAATGCTGCATAATAAACAGCTGTGGTTTGTGTAACAAAAATGCAGGTTTGATCCACTTGCTGACTTATTTAATATTTCTTGGGCAATTTGGGGAAATTTTTAAGCATTTTACCAGGTACCAAGGCATTCCTGAAGAACCCAGAAGGCACTCAAGGGTGTCTGAGAACCTTGGTTGAAGAAGACTCTGTCCCTTATGATCTGGGATTCTATAGCTAGCTTTAGCGCAACACTAAATGACCAGCATAGTCTAGAGCAAAGTTAGGTATCCGACGGCCATTTCTGGTATTTAGAGCTCCAGTTTTATGACAGATTAAACACTACTAGGGAGTAAGCATAGAGTAAATAAATTGACTCTGGGTTCCAGTGCCACACCACGGTTTTCAGCTGGTGAAAATCTGTGTTCCAGGCTGGTTGGACAACCGCTGAAGGGTCTCCTCACCACCAGAGACCTTGGGGCAGATTCACATAGAAATGGATTATCGTAGCGTATCAGAAATACACTACGCCGCCGTTTTTTACCTGGCTCTACGTGGAATTCAGGTAGATTTTGTCCAGTAAACGACGGCGGCGTAGTGTATTTCTCCCGTCGCAATCCATATAGACGAGTAGGGGGCGTGAATCATTTAAATTAGGCGCGTTCCCGCGGCGATCGATCTGCGCATGCTCCGTTCGCAAATTTCCCGCCGTGCATTGCGCAAAATCACGTCGTGACGTCATTCGTTGTTTAGGTAGCGTCGTTTACGGGCGATCCTAGTCCCAAACGAGTTACGTAAACAAAAAAAAAAATTAAATAAATTCGAAGCGGGAACGACGGCCATACTTAACATGGGCTACGTAACGTTAGAGCAGCAAAAAGCTGCTCTAACATTACGTACACAAAAATAGACGAAAGTGATTGCGACGACCACTCGTATCTTCGGGAATCGCCGTAAAAAAACATTTGCATATCCCGACGCATCAAAACGACGCTAACTCCTCCCAGCGGCCGCAAATAGATGGCAGCGTAGATCCGAAGGCTTACGAAGACATAAGCCTCTCGGATCGAAGCCCGAAGCCGCCGTATCATGGTTTGAGGATTCAAACTAGTGATACGGCGCGCAAAATTTGAAATTACTCCTGTCTAACACCAGTTAGACAGGCGTAATTGCTCTATGAATCTGGCCCCTTGTCTTCAGGTCCCTGACACCAAAACAAATGCTGCATCGCAATCATCCTCAGGGGCCTCTGCAACTGGATTTTACTGCAACATTTATCTGGCGGTATCTCTATTAATAACTATATATACCCTGGTATATGTACACAATACCACCAGGACTCTTTTGGGGCCATTTTCTGATAATAGCTGTTTCTAAATTGGATGTATGTACTATTATTGATCTTTTCTTATATAAAGTTTTTATCTTTTCCTATATTGGTGTACATCTATATACTAATGATTGATGTTATATGCTGGTTGCAGTAGTTCCTCTGCTCCCAATTACTTTGATTGGCTTACTGGTTAATTTTACGGGAAGGGGATCACCCCTGTTTATAGTGGGGATATACTGGGTGGAGGCATTGCCAACTTTATTATCAAACTCACTCTTTCAGTTAGCAAAGGTTCCAGTTCTTTCATATGCCTACATCTTTAGTTCAATATCCTGTTTGGATAGGGCTATTTGTCATAGCGCACCCCCCAAATAGAGGGCTACAATAAGAACATAATGCTTGTTAACTCATTTTTTTTTTAACTTCCTGTCAATGCTCCTGAAGAAGCGGGTGATATAAGAAACTGCGAAACATGTCAAGCTTTTTTTCAATAAAGTATGGATGGTGTTGATACTCTATTATGATGGCATGTCTTTTAAGCACTTTATAGTTGTCATGACTAAATAATTGTATTCTATGAATATGTAATATGTATTGTTCTTTGTAAAAAAACCTTCTTTAAAAAATTTCGAAAATTGACTGGATATCAGTTGATATATGGTACCACCAAAGTCCAAACCCCAGCCTCTCCCCATTTCTATTCCATACTTCCTGTCAGTGCAAAATGACGACACCATCCCCGTTATGAAGGAGTGCTTTGGAAACAGCAAGAAAGGTAAATCAATCAGTTTGACCATGGTGGACCAAAAGGAACTTAAAATACTATACAGTAAAACCTTGGTTTGAGAGTGACTTGGTTTGAGAGCGTTTTGCAAGACAAGCAAAATGTTTTAATACATTTTGCCTTGATATACAAGCGATGTCTTGATGTAAGAGTAGCGTCATGTCACAACTCAGTATAAAAACGTAGAGAGGAGCCTCTAAGTGTAGCAATATGGTTACATTTAATGAAGGTACAACATTTAGCAACATACTGATACACTTAGAGGTGCCTCTCTTCTCTTTTATACCCTGCAAAAAAAATGCTTTGATATACAAGTGCTTTGGATTACAAGCATGTTTCTGGAACAAATTATGCTTGCAAACCAAGGTTTTACTGTAAGGCCGCGTACACACGATCAGTCCAAATCGATGAAAACGGACTGAAGTTCAGTTTCATCGGTCCAAACTGACCGTGTGTACGGCACATCAGTCTTTTGTCCTTCAGTCCAAAGTTTTAAAACTTGCTTTAAAATCGGACTGATGGACACCTGACCATCGGTCAAAACCGATGGTTAGTACGCAAAAGCATCGGTTCAAAACCCGCGCATGCTCAGAATCAAGTCGACGCATGCTTGGAAGCATTGAACTTCGTTTTTTTCAGCACGTCGTTGTGTTTTACGTCACCGCGTTCTGACACAATCGGTTTTTGAACTGATGGTGTGTACCCACATCAGACCATCAGTCTGTGAACCGATGAACATTAACTTCAGTCCGTTTTCATCGGTTTGGACTGATCATGTGTACAAGGCCTAAAGGTTTAAATATGCAATATTTAAGTGAAGGGCTTTTCAGTTTCAATGCAGACTGTACACTCCTACCATAACCCAATACTGCCCATTCTTATTATAACTGTATTGTGTGTCCAGTAGTATACCTATGGTGCATGTTATTTAAATTGGCCAATCAAAACCTGTTCTGTCAGATTTATTTGTACAAAATGGTAATTTTAGGGGCCACACATGCAGCAGGGTAGTAATAAGCAGGCTTATGTAAATAAGATTTAAAGGGAGCGTTAAAAGTCTGCTGTGCTAGGAAAGAACTTTCAGGGTCATGTATTGTATTCCACAAAAAGAGAAGGGGGCTATTTAGTAGTCTTTAGAAAATGCTTCAGAGAAAGGCAGGTGACTGGTGTAGGGCAGATGGTATGTAATTAAGTGACAGAACTATAATTCTAGAAAGGAACAAGAGCTGAGACAAGCACAGAGCATAGAGTGAAGTGGCATTGTGAGACTGACAGGGAAAAAGGGAATAAGAGCGAAGGAACAGAAACATTAATTTAGCTCAGAGCCGATAATAGTAAATCAAATCTTATGTAACATTCTCAAGAGGATGGAAGGCAGAGTTGCACACAGCAGAAATGTTGTATGAAAGTGTTCCTAGAGTCTACTTGAATGGCCTCTTTTGTCACCTCCATCCCTCCTATTGTACTTATTTGAAATGTGGTCAGAACCCATTTAATATTCATATTTAACACCTGCTTTAGGCCTGGTCTGACTATGGATCTCGGCTCTACCTGTAGCTGTTGGGGTCACATAGCCTCCAGGGAGCTTCTTGTAATATACAGTAGACCTAGGTTGCAGTACTTGAGATTTTGACTTCACTCCAAGTTGAGATTAAGCCCTGCACCATCCTGTACTAAATTCAATCCTCTGCCATATAAATACCAGCAATTTAGGGGACAGCATGTGATAGAAACAGTGTTCTGCCTAAATAGTGCTGCAAAACGGCAACAATGATTTGACCATGCAGACCTGCAGTCAGAGTGGGTTTGAGGCAAGGATGGACTGGCCATCGAGACTACCGGGAGTTTCCCGATGGGCCGATGGCTCAGTGGGCCAGCTTCAGTGACAGAGGACCACTGCGCCTCTCTGCTCCTCTGGCTCTCCCTCCCTGCAGCGGTCACCTCCTCTCCCTCCCTGCAGCGTTCACCTCCTCTCCCTCCCTGCAGCGTTCACCTCCTCTCCCTCCCTGCAGCGTTCACCTCCTCTCCCTCCCTGCAGCGTTCACCTCCTCTCCCTCCCTGCAGCGCTCACCTCCTCTCCCTCCCTGCAGCGTTCACCTCCTCTCCCTCCCTGCAGCGTTCACCTCCTCTCCCTCCCTGCAGCGTTCACCTCCTCTCCCTCCCTGCAGCGCTCACCTCCTCTCCCTCCCTGCAGCGTTCACCTCCTCTCCCTCCCTGCAGCGTTCACCTCCTCTTCCTCCCTGCAGTGCTCACCTCCTCTCCCTGGCTAGTTAACTTCAGCATGACTGAATACAGACATGCTCCTCGGGAGTCGCACTCAGAAGCTCATCATACGATCTGGAAGGACGGTGGCCACACACAGCTGTGACATAAGCTTCCTTGGCACTCGTTCCCCTGGTCTTTCCTTCCCCCACTCTTCAACCTGCTGTCTGCTGCCACGGAGAATCTATATGGAGAGCGGGGGAAGGAAAGACCAGGAGAACGTGTGCAGAGGAAGCTTATGTCACAGCTGTGTGTGGCCGCCGTCCTTTTAGTTTGTCTGGTCGCCATGGGAGATATCTGTCAAAGTGGGCCAGTCTGGATAAAGTCCAGGGCCAAATTTTTGTCCCAGTCCAGCCCAGGCTTGGAGTGGGCACAAGGTAGGCACATGAACATAGCTCCCTGATTTCGAAAGGACTGTCCCTGATTTGGAACAATGTCCCTCTGTCCCTCATTCCTTCTCATTTGTTCCTCATTTTGGTCTGATCTATATAGTTGTATAAAAAATACACTTGTTATCTATCAAAAAGTGTTTTCCATCCCTAAACCTTTCATCTGATTTCTAAATTGCTGGATATGTAAATTCCAAAAGCCAATATAAAGGTATTAATAGTGATGGTAAAAAAAAAGCACATGTTG
Source organism: Rana kukunoris (assembly GCA_029574335.1). NCBI lineage: Eukaryota > Metazoa > Chordata > Amphibia > Anura > Ranidae > Rana > Rana kukunoris. The sequence goes on along the minus strand of CM056052.1, from coordinate 101,496,046 downwards.
GTTTAACCAATCTTGTTTTTTGTACAATTCTCCTTTAAGGGGGCGTGGCAAGAGGTGTGTCCTATGCCTGCATACTTTTGCTGATAAGTGTCCCTCATTCCCATCTCAAAGAGTTGGGAGGTGTGGATTATGGTCGTTATACAGATTAGGACCGAACTTAAAACGAGGCCTTTCAAATGGACTTCAGGACTGCCTTGTTTATGTAAAACCTGAGGAAATGTTCCTATTTGTTTACTTTGGTCTGTTTTGTATACTATTAAAAGTGTTTTGTTATATCAGTTTGCAATCAAGTGCAATCAATACCTGCTGCTCCTGCTGTAAATTCCAGTGTTATCCTATCCCTAAGCACTCTGCAATGTTATCTCAGTCTCTTCTGTAAGGCCAGTAAATAAAATGTTAAAACACAAATCCAAGGTAACCAATAGGCTCATTGGAATCATATTTCAGTTTACAGATGAGCATATTTTTGACTGATTGTTCTAAGGCCCCGTACTCACGATCGGTTAAACCGATAAGAACCATCTGATGGACCGTTTTCATCTGACCAAACCAATCGTGTGTGGGGGCCATCGGTTATTTATCCATCGGTTAAAAAAAGGGAACTTGTTTTAAATGTAACCAATGGATAGCTAATCGATAGAAAAAAACGATCGTTAGTAGGCACGACCATCGGTTAAAAATCCACGCATGCATAGAATCAAGTCGACGCATGCTTGGAAGCATTGAACTTAAAAGTTTATGAAAAAGCTAGCTACGTGGCTGCCTCTTTAGCCATAATCTTGGTAAACCACTTGAAAACCGCAAAGTATATATATGTATTAAAGCTGGCATTAAACCCCAAATCAAAAATTTTATACAATATAACAATTTTTTTTTTTTTTTACCTAGCGATCTGGCCAGTAACACACCTCCTGTATTAGAGTGCCCCCACTCTGGATGAAGGAGCACAGGGGGGCACCTTTGGACAGTAGCATTGTTAATCAGGAGGGAGGGAAGTGTTAGATGTACTAGCAGATATAGATACACTAACAAATTAAAGCCAATCTCTATTTTACACTTTATAATCAGTTACAGCAAACAGTTTTTATCCTTATGGGACAAAGGATTTACATGAATAAATAAAATAAAATCATTGTAAGCACCCCTGTCAGTGTTATACGGTTTGTCTCTAGTACATCTGGAAGAGATGCTTGATAAAGGAGGTAGGGCCTCATAAACACGTTGCAGCCCACCCCCTAGTCCAGGGGTCTAAAACTGGAGGCCATCCAGCTGTTGTAAAAAACTACAAGTCCCATCAAGCCTCTGCCTGTGGAAGTCATGCTTGTAACTGTCAGCCTTGCAATGCCTCATGGGACTTGTAGTTTCACAACAGCTGGAAGGCCGCCAGTTTGGGACCCCTGCCCCTAGTCCTTCACAAACTTCTGTTACGATCTCCTGTTTGTAGGCTTGACGTAGAGACACCACCAGCTTCTCATCCATGAGCAGGTCCCTACCTGTGCCCTGCAGCTATGATCGCTCCATTCAGACTGCAGAGAGCTGGGATTGCATGTCCAGTGAAGCAGTATACAGGTTTCCTACATGTGAGTGATCACCGAATAAAGTGTTGCTTTTTTACCTCACACTTACCTGGCGCCCTGCCTTTGGTCTTTTTGCATGCTTATGAAGGAATCCCCATATCCTTTGGTCTAGGGCTGCCAAAATATGTGTGTTTCTGCCACCTTACATCCCAGCTGTCTTTCCCTTCTGGATTGTAGATCAATGGACTTGTATTAGTTCCAATATGTTATTTTCCCACTGTTGTATTGAGCACTAATGGTACTTGTGATTCTTACAAGATTGTGTTACATCTGGTAGAGAGCTTGTTCTTTTTAAAAACAACAGACTTCCTGGCAAGATCACCTTGTAAAAATATAGGAAAGAGAGCCTAAAAAGAAAATGAATGCAATCGTCACATCTAAGAAAAGGTGAGCTGCAATATAATAAATGTTTGCTTTTGGGTTTAATATGTCTTAAATTATGTATGAGGCTGCGTACAGACAAGGAGACATGTCCGCTGAAACATGTCCGACGGACCGTTTCCAGCGGACATGTCTCCTCTGATATTTGGACCAAAATCCCCTCAGACAGATAACGCGGTGACGTGGCGGTGACGTTGACGCCGCCACGTCACCAATCCAGGAAGCAAAATACTTCCACGCGTGCGTAGAATCCATTCCACGCATGCGGGAGATTTATGTCCGCTGGTTAGTCGTACTAACCAGCGGACATGTCCGATCGACAGGTTTGCAGCGGACAAATTTCAAAGCATGCTACCCACCTCTGAACACTGACCCTTGGTTTTCCCCCCCACCCACCTCTGAACACTGACCCTTGATTCCCCCCCTACCCACCTCTGAGCATGAACATTGGTCTCCCCCCTTACTCACCTCTGAGCACTGACCCTTGTTTTCCTCCCTACCCACCTCTGAGCACTGACCCTTGATTCCCTCCTACCCATCTCAGAGCATTGACCCATGGTTTCACCCCTACCCACCTCCGAACGCTGACCCTTGGTTGCGCCCCCACCCACCTCTGAGCACTGACCCTTGGCCCCCCCACCCACCTCTGAGCACTGACCCTTGGCCCCCCACCCACCCACCATTGAGCACTGACCCTTGGCCCCCCCACCCACCATTGAGCACTGATCCTTGGTTCCACCCCCTACCTAGCTCCCAATATGGCCCCTTTTAGAGAATATAGAGCCCACCTCAGAGCACTGATCCTTGGTTCTGCCCCTACCCACCTCTGAGCACTGACCCTTAGTTCCCCCCATCTCTGAGCACATCTCTGAGCACTGACCCTTGGTTCCCCCCTACCCACATCTGATCGCTGATCCTTGGTTGCCCCCTACCCACCTCTGAGCACTGACCCTTGGTTCCCCCCCTACCCACCTCTGATCTCTGACCCTTGGTTGCCCCCTACCCACCTCTGAGCACTGACCCTTGGTTCCCCCCCTACCCACCTCTGAGCACTGACCCTTGATCTCTCCCCTCTACCCACCTCTGAGCACTGACTCTTGGTTCCCCCCTATCCACCTCTGATCCCTGACCCTTGGTTCCCCCCTACCCATCTCTGAGCACTGAGCCTTGGTTCCACCCCCTACCCACCTCTTAGCACTGACTCTTAGTTCTCCCCCTACCCACCTCTGATCACTGACCCTTGGTTCACCCCCTACACATCTCAGAGCACTGACCCATGGTTTCCCCCCTACCCATCTCTGAACACAGACCCTTGGTTCCACCCCCTACCCAGCTCCCATTATGACCCCTTTTAGAGAATATAGAGCCAAGTATAATTTTGTAGTGCAAAGTAATTTGTTTGGAATTTGGTAATTATAACAAGAAAAGCAACAATTGACCCCCCCAGTAACAAATGATCCTCCTCCGGCAACAATAGATTGCCACACCAATATAGATCCCCTCCAGCAATAATAGATACCCCAGCAGCCAGCATCAGTAGACCCTCTATCACACCCCACCACTCCTTGCCATTGCATACACTCAGTGCTGGAGGTGTCAGAACTGTTCCCTCTTGTGTATATATGGGATTGTTTGCTAAACACTGGGCCAAGGTTATCCTCACCTAGTCAAGGAATAAAAAAGCTGAATAATACAGAATTGATATTAAAAAAAAAAGTTATTTAGGAGTGAGAAGAAGGCAGAGGACAGAAAAGGCTATGCATAGGTGAAGGTCCTCTTTAAGTGAACCTGTGCTGCCTTAGATCAGAATACCACACGAGGCCTGCTATTTATTAGCCAGAAATCCTCTTCTGTGCTCCTTTGTTAGCTAGGACTGAGGTTTCTAATATTCAAAGCTAAGCTTGACTGCTATTCCACCGTCTAATGAGGCCGCCCTTACTAGCTACTAAGGCAGTGCGTCTTTGTGTTCTTAAAAAATGCAGACAGCTCCTCAACCAATGCTTTAGCTGTATGGCCTGTAAACCACGTGTCCATAATCCTTACCAGCGCTTTTCTTTTTCTTCTGCAGAATAGCGTGTTTCTAACTGTCACTGAGTGTACGAACATCTGACAGTTGCCGAAGCAATGCATAATGGAATTTAGTGTCAGATGTAATCATTGAATAACAAAGGTAACATGGCCTGTGGCTCCATGTAGGCAAAGGCAGAGGGCAGTCACTGGAAATGAAAATGATCGTACACCAAAGTGAAATTTGAATGTATAGAGGGGGATTAGAAAAAAATGTGTGAAAAGAGGAGTTTTCCATGAAAGAATATGAAGAATACCAGCAAATTGTAACACAGGCTAAAACAATGCTGTCATTGCAAATGCTAAATGATGAATATATTAATAAGCTCCTGATGTGTACCTTTATTTTTTCTTATACAGTATTGTTATTTGTATATAAAAATGAATCACAGTTTGTCCAACTGACAAATCCAAAAATGCACATGCAAATTGTCTTTCAAAGGACTTCCGGAATGTGCGTGTTGTCAGTACCTGCTGGCGTGATGACTGTTCAATGTCTAATCTACACAAATAAACAACTCAGAGGGGTTGATTTACGAAAGGCAAATAGACTGTGCATTTTACAATTGTAGTTGCTCTAGAGCTTAGTAAATAAGGTGAAGCTTCACTATGAAAAGAATACCACATGCTAGGGAAAAAAAGAAAAGAAAAAGAAAAAGATTTTTTGCTTGCACATGATTGGATGATGGAAGTAAGCACAACTTCCGCGTATTTACTTAGCTCTGGATCAACTGCACTAGTAAATGCACAGTGTATTTGTCTTTAGTTAACCAACCCCAGAGTTTTTACTTCCCCCACATAAACTCTTTAGTGGTTAAAATGTCAGCTTTAGGCCCCCTTCTTCTTGGAGACTTGTACAACTCACTGCAACATGTATGTATGCACACAAAACTGTAGGACCATAAAACCATATGTAAGGGATGTCAAAATCAGGTACCTCATAAAAAAAAGGATTATAGTTCTGCTAATGAAGAAAGTTAAACTCATGGCATTTCTATTAAATCACCAGTGGATGGCAGCATTGAGTGAAAAATCCTGAATGACAGAAAGCACATTCTAATGGAACAATTGCTAATAGCAGTGGAACCAAAAGACTGACCTTTGTTTCTGGTGGGAACACAAAAGCAGTTGATACCCAGCCTATCAGTCTGAAGGTCGTGTGTTTGTGTCATTGCAGGTAAGAGGGAGCAAATTTAAGGTTATAAACAGGGTGAAAGTGATTTAATTTACATCCTTGTGATCAGTAAAGGCCACCGAGTGATTTGATTCATCTGCAACCAATCAAAATTTTACAGTATATAGCCAGCTTAAGTCTGCCACCACATGACAGTGTGGGCTTAGCAAGTGACTGTTCAGTAACTGAGCCAGCAGTACATTGTGAAAGGAAGAGGTACAGGCTTTTGCATACCCAAAAGTATTTTTTTTCCATTCTAACAGACAAACTTAGTGGTAAGGGAGGGAACAATAGGTGAGGAAAGGCAAGCTAGGTTTTTTTTGTATGTCACCAATGTACAGTATAAGATTTCCTATCAGCTGTGCCCAGTCTTGCCACACAGAGTTAATCCAGCTCTGAGCAATCCTCTTGTATTGTTCAGTGAAATAAAATGGACTTACAGAGAAAAACCTTAGTCCATTGCACCGCCTTGCCGTGAGTGACAGGTTATTTACATTATACATATCTCATGCACTAGCCTGGAGATAATAAAAGTGAAAGTGAATATAACATGAACAAATTTAAGGCTCATGACTACATGTGGTAAATGCCTCTTTTAGAGGCATGTGCCCCATTTTTTTTGCCTTTGAATCCAGCTCTGTGATAGCCAATATGACCATGTCCTGTCCATAGGTTTGGAGACAAGTAGTTTTGTGTATTGTGTGACTGTAATCTCTATGCATTTCGTGGAGCAGCACTCACTTCATCTGGATGCAGCCACAATTTTGGTTTGTGTATATCTTTGGAGGGACTATGTCATAAGCAATTCTCTATTAAATAAAAATCCTGTATATGTAGAGGGAAGCACCAAAGGCAGTAAAAATGTATCTATATAAAAGGTATCAAAGAATAATCAAATAATGGTGTTGCGCTCCCACATCAAATAAAACATATGCAAATAGATCTTCAGATAACAGTAGGTAGAAACACTACAAAATATAAATAAATGAAGAGTGCTGGAATCAAGTGACATGAAGTGGAGCAATAAATAGTGGAGCAATAAATATGTGTTAAAACATAAATAAAGAAAACATAGATAAGTCCATTATAGGTGTTGCTGTGAGTGCTAGCGGATCTTAGAAGAAAAAATGGGGATATTTGTAGATCCAAAGTGCAATGGTACGGGTGATGAGTGGCTCTTTGCTGTGAGTAACACCCGGAGGTGTACTACCTTCTTACCTTACTTCTGTAAGGTAAGCAGCATAAAGGGTATGGTGGAATTCTAGGTCATTCAGGATGGATGACCTTGAAAAATTCACAAAGATGCACAGAAAAGGCACCATAAATGGCGCAGGTATATCAAAGATCACAACCAAATGAGATTAGGTCCATAGAGTAAGCTCTGTCCAGGAGCTGATAGAGGGGCAGACCCGAGGCTGGGACAAACAACGGGGCTCAAAAAAAAAAAAAAAAAACCCTGAAGAGTGTAAGTGAATAGTAAGAATGATGTAAGATAATAAAAGGATACATTTTATTCCTGGACAGAGCTTACCCTAAAGGCCTAATCTCATATGGCTGTGATCTTTGATATACCTGCCCCATTTTTGGTTGTGTAAGTATACCTTTTATATGGATGAATTTTTATTGCCTTTGATGGTTCAGTGTACATATACACAAATGTATTTTATATAGAATTGCTTATGACATGGCATTTCTACAGATATACACAAACCAAAATGTTGGCTGTCTCCTGATGAAGTGGGTGCTGCTCTACGAAATGCATCGAGATTACAGTCTGAATTTGCATTAATTCAAGTGCTCTTTTAATTTTGTATATACAGCCCTCACATTTTTGTAAATATTTTAATATATCCTTTCAAGTGACAATACTGAAGAAAGGACACTTTGCTACAATGTAAAGTAGTGATTGTACAACTTCTATAACAGTGTACATTTTCTGTCCCCTCAGAATAACTCAAAACACAGCCATTAATGTCTAAACCGCTGGAAACAAAAGTGAGTACACCCCCTAAGTGAAAATATCCAAATTGGGCCCAATTAGTAATTTTCCCTCCCAGTGTCATGTGACTCATTAGTGTTACAAGGTCTCAGGTGTGAATGGGGAGCAGGTGTGTTAAATTTGGTGTTATCGCTCTCACTCTCTCATACTGGTCACTGGAAGTTCAACATGAAACCTCATGGCAAAGGTTGTGCCAAATCTCTCTCAAATCACTCTTCTGTGATGTTGTCAGGGATACCATATGCAGGCATCCAGCAATGGTGATAAGATCAGTTTGGATGCACCTTCAAGTATAAGGACCAGATGGATAAGTAAAGAATATGTTTATTAGGAAAATGACACACATCCAATGCCAACACCCATAAATCAACCTTAAAGCGGAGTTCCACCCAGGAAAACAACATTTCCCCATATTGCTTAAAAAAAAAAAAAAAATAAAAACCTGAAAAAAAAAAAAAAAATACTCACCCGAAATACCTGTTGCTATGCGGAAGTCCGTAATCTGCCTCTTCCACACCGCGGTGTCCTTTCTTCTGCTTCTTCTGCTTATGAATGGGGCGCGCTGCTTTCTGGGAACTGTGTGTGTTCTCAGAGAGCAGCCGCCCATTCACAAGCCAGCGTGAGACTCACGCAGGCGCAGTAGGAAATGGGCAGTGAAGCCGTACGGCTTCACTGCCTGTTTCCCATAGTGTGAATGGCGGCGCGGGACCCGGAGCGATCGTGGGACCGGCATCGGGGGGGGGGGGGGGGGGGGGGGCATCAGCGCGGGCAAGTAGGACAAGGTAAGTGTCCTTATTTAAAATCAGCAGCTACACTGTTAGTAGCTGATGACTTTAAAAAAAAAAAATCACGGCTGGAACACCCCTATAAGTAAGTGAAAAGTGAATGTAACAAGGAAACCCAAGTAATAACCTAACTAACTAACTAATAAATTACAGGTGGGGGGACACACATGAGAGGACAGGCAGAGACAACTTGAGGAGGAAGCCAGTAGTGGCAGCAGGAAGCAGATTTCAGGGGAACAGGTCTCTAGATCAGGGTACTAGGAACTAGACTGAAATATTTTGTTTCGTAATTTATTTTTCGTCCGGAAAATACATTTATTTAGTTACTCCCGAAAATAGTTTTGATATAGTTTTGATTTATTTAGTTTTCGTCGGGAAAGTTTTCGTCCGAAAACGACAGTTTTCGATGCTTTGTCGAATTTTCGTCATTCAATTCGACAAAGCATCGAAAATCGTTGATCTGAATAAAGTGAATAGGTAGAAATTGAACGATGAAAATTCAACGATTTTCGATGCTTTGTCGAATTTTTCGTTGTTCAATTCCTACCTATTCACTGTATTCACTTTCTACCTATTCACTGTATTCAGAACGACGATTTTCGATGCTTTGTCGAATTGAACACCGAAAATTCGACAAAACATCGAAAATCGTCGGATCTGAACAAAAATGAAAATAAAGCATTTTTTATGTTGGATATTTAGGTTTTCGTTTCTTGCGCTTTCGTTTTCGTTCATTAAAACAATAACGAAAATACCCGATTTTTGGGACGAAAATGCATTCTAACGAAAACTAATGCACGTGTCTACTAGGAACAGGAACAGATCAGGCAGGGACATGGCTTGCTGGAAAATACTAAAGCCCTGAGCCGTCCATATCAGCTTCAGCCCTCGTTCACACTGGTGCGTTTTGACATGGGATTTGGCATGTCAAAACGCATGTCAAAACGGCGGATTTTGCCGCAAATTGCCGGCAATGGCAGTGTCCTAATCGGTGCGACGCTGCATCTGCGGCATTGCACCGATTTCAAAAAGTAGTCTCTGTACTACTTTTTGCGATTTCAGCCCGCGATTTACATTGACATCTGTGCAGAAACCTGCACAGATGTCTCTGAAATCGCGGCTGAAATCGGGACTGCCGGGCGGGAGTGAAATCGTGCGAGTTCAGCTGAACTCGCACTGCTTCACTCCCGCAGCCCAGTGTGAACCAGGGCTCAGCCTGATTACCTATATGTCCATCTGCTGGGAGACACCCGCTGGTGGCTACCAGAACTACACCCTATGGTGCTAAAAACAACAGTGTCCCGGTGTTACCATTTTCAAGGAAACTATAGGCTAGTACAAGAAACATACTGCTCACTCAATACTAATATACACATTACTTTTCCTTTGATTTACACGAGAACCATTGCATATGTTCTTGAATTTTGCATATAACCCACTATTATACTATTAATACTGTTGAATACTGTTTCGATTGTCTTCAACTCAATTGTTATACTGCTGTATCCTGTAATTTGTACTCTTTCTTTTCAATAAACATTTGTTTGGAAAAAAAAAAAACAACAACAGTGTCACCAGCAGGTGACCCAAGCAATGACAGATATTTACTAGTCTGCCTATTTTTCATAACATTTTTATTTGAATGCAATTTTGTTGGTTTGTTGCACTCATTTATGGGTATATATCTCACTTGGTGGTTATATTTACCAGTATGGAACTGTTTTGTCCTTGTTTTGGCACAACCTTTGTATATCCAAACAATATTGCATCTGCCCTCATAGTTGGGTTTGCTCTATCTCCACTGGGGTTGTGGTCTTCCAGTCTTTGCATAAAGGGTGATTAGCAGTCAACATGTCTTACCTGAATATTTGCTTATTGTTTATTCCTGTGCATCAGCTATGTTTAAAATGTATTGTTAGGCATATATTCTACATGAAATAAATACAATACAATTACGTGTCTAACTGAAGGAGTAGCGCGCCATCACTAGTGAATCGCGCAACACGTAGAGACGAGCTACAGAACACCAAGCCTGAGAGAATATTGTCAATCACCCCAATAAGCAGGGGCAGACTAACGACGTGATTTCGCGCAATGCTCAGCATGGCAGTTCGATCCCGCGAGAACGCGGACTCGCGTAGATGGATTGCGACGAGAAATTACGCCGCCGTCGTTTACTGGGGATTCCACGGAGCAGGGGCGGCCAATATAAGATTATTGGGCCCCCGGGCAATATAAGATTATGGGCCCCTCAGGCAATAGATTATTGGGCCACACAGTATACACACACACATACAGTATACATACACAGTACACACAGACACACAATATACACACACAGTATACATACACACAGAATACACATACACACACTGAAAAGGTACCGGAGAGGCGGGGCAGCTATAATCTTGGGATTTTTTTTTAAAACAGATTTCTACATACTGTCCCTGGTTTTACTGAGGCTGGCAACCCTGATGGGGGGCCCCTAGTGGCATGGGGCCCTCAGGCAGTGCCAGAGTGCCAGAATGGTTAGGCCACCCCTGCCAATAGGGAAATTTCTACCATTATTCAGGATAAAACTCCTTGGTGTATTGGTGGTGTGATGTATTAGAATATAGGCAATACTTACTTTGTAAAGCTTTTTACAAATTTTGAGACTAAATTTGTGATAATATATTCAATTTTTTATCTTTGTGTATCTCAGTGCCTACAATGTCCAGTACAGTATTTATACTACCGAAAGTATCATCTTAGCTACTGGGGCATTTGTTTTAACAGTGTATAATTAGCTGGTGCTGCCACTGTTGAATACACACTTGTGCTGCCTGGGATTGATCACGTCCAAAAGGCCCCAAAATATTATTTTATATCATGATAACTGGGGACCTGTCATGATACATGATAAAGAGGACCGGTCATGGCCCTATACATGCCTGTCATGGCTCTATACATGTATATAGGAGTATTAAGAGGGAGGACATGGCTCTATACATGCCTGTCATGAATGACCATGGCCCTATACATGTCATGCTCTATACATGTATCATTCATACATGTATATAGGAGTATAAAGAGAACACATATACATGTATATAGGAGTATAAAGAGGCAGGACGTCATGGCTCTATACATGATATTATTAAGAGGGACATCCTGTCATGGCTCTATACATGGGAGTAAAAAGAGGGAGGACATGGCATGCTTGTCATGGCCTATACATGTATAAAGGAGTATAAAGAGGACCTCATGGCCCCTCCGGGTGCGATGTCACAGGCAGGCCGTGCTTCTCACAGAGCTGCCTGGCGAGCGTCAGTATGACCTAGTGCTGCCTGGTAATGGTACCAACATAGCCGGCCCTGAATACACACTATTGATGTCTACATGTTGGCCTTGAATGAATGCTGCAGTCACACATGTGCAGAATGACCATTCTTCAGCCGATCATTCATCTTGCACATATGCAACGCTGATGATTTATCCATCTGGGTCATCATGCTCCCTGGTTGCTCAGATGCAGGCGGCTAGAGCTGCCTAGAATCCTAGCAACCAACAGCGCACATTGGATCCGTACACGTGAAGACAAGTAAAAGTATAAGACCCCTTTCACACTGGGGCGTTTTTCAGGCGCTTTAGCGTTAAAGAAAGCGCCTGAAAGAAGCTGCATCTGCAATCCCAATGTGAAAACCCGAGTGCTTTCACACTAAAGCACCTGAAAAACGCCCCAGTGTGAAAGGGGTCTTCACGTTAAAAAAAAAAAAAGCGCATTTAAAACGCCTGAAAGAAGCCTCATCTGCAATCCCAATGTGAAAGCCAGAGTGCAGGGTGCAGGGCATTCAAAAAAGTCCTGCAAGCAGCTTTTTTGCAGCGCTTTTGGAGCGTTGAATACACCGCTCCTAAAGCCGCCTTCCCATTGACACTTTTTTTTAACCCCAAAGCGCCTGAAAAATGCCCCAGTGTGAAAGGGGTCTTAGCGGAGCTTTACCAGCATTTTTCGGGCTCTGGCAGTGTGAATGGGCTCCGAAAGCACTCAAGCTTTTACATTGGGTTTGCAGATGAAGCTTCTATCAGGCGCTTTACAGGCCCTTTTTTTTCTTTAACGCCAAAAAGCCTGAAAAACGCCCCAGTGTGAAAGGGGTCTAAGAACCATTTACATGCACACAGCTTACAAACAACATTATATGCAGGTAAGATCCTGCGTTTTTTTTCTATACTTCCATGAAGCCTTAAGGTAATCATTAACATAACACAATGAATATACACTAGTTTCTCAAAAATAAAAGGGACTGTACTCATTAAATTCCCGCATAATATGGCCTCAAGTATTCTTTTCATTAAATATCCTAGCCCAGTACACACAATAGGAAAGAGACTTATCAGTTTACACGTAATTAAATGAGTCATTAGGACATGGCCTATGACAGCAACATCCTAATAAAATGGTACAGTAGTAAAAACAGAGCCTTTGTCACCGGTAATAACACATTGAGAGCATAGCCCTTGGTGGTACTGTTTTCAGCAACAGCCCCAGGCATGAGGAGATAAAGTGAAGCACATAAGGTTACATAAACATAAGCAGGTTTCACAGCTCCAGGCTCGGGGTTATCACTGCTATCAAATCTACTTACTGCACTTCTTCACGGAAGGGTGACAAGACCAGCCTCATTTAGTAAGAATGACTATAGACTCACTAGAGGAAATTCTTGTGTCGAGATTCAAAAAAAAACATTGGTCAGAAATTGGTTTATGTTATGCAGAAAGCTTGTCACAAAAAGACTGATGACCTGACAAATTTTAAACATGGTTTCCAATGGGAGGCAAAATCTTCTCAGCGGGTGGTCACTCCAGAAGAAGCTTGGGTTTGTCACAGTCAAGGGTTTCAGGTGAACCCTGTAGGCTCAAGATTTGCGACCTCAGCAAAAGTTTTTGCAGATTCACCCAAGAGAGTTTTTTTTTTTTAATATAGTAATGCACTGCATGGCCTTTCAACTATGCCCAACAGGTTAAAGGAGTTGTAAAGGAAAAAACATTTTTGCCTAAAATTAATGTCTGCAAGGTAGACAAACAGAATAGTGTAATGATTCTGTTTTTAAAAAAAAATGAGTAAATACCTATTAACCACTTAAGGACCGGACCAATACGCTGCTAAATGACCCAAGGGGTTTTTACAATTCGGCACTACTTCGCTTTAACAGACAATTGCGCAGTCGTGCGACGTGGGTCCCAAACAAAATTTGCGTCCTTTTCTTCCCACAAATAGAGCTTTCTTTTGGTGGTATTTGATCACCTCTGCGATTTTTATTTTTTGCACTATATACAAAAATAGAGTGTCATTTTTGAAAAAAAAAATCAATATTTTTTCATTTTTGTTATAAGAGAAATCAAATAAACAAAATTTTAGTCAAACATTTAGGCCAAAATTTATTCAGCCACATGTCTTTAGTAAAAAAAAATCACAATAAAAAAAAAAAAAATAGCTACCTAGCAGGAACAGCGACACTAACACAGCGATCAGAAAAATGATCGCTTAGTGACGCTGGCAATAGGGAGTGAAAGGGTTAAATAGGGCGGTGATCAAGGGGTTAAAACTTTATTAGGGGGGGTACGGGGGCTACCCTGAACCTAACACTAACTGCCTGTCACACTGCCTGTCACACTGACACTAAATGCAGTAATCATACATGTATGACCGCCGTATGTACCGGGAGGGGTCCCGATCGGACCCCCGACCCACGTCAAGGCAGCCACGTACAGGTACGGTAATGTGCTTGTCCGTGCCATTCTGCCAACGTAAATGTACATGCGGTGGTCATTAAGGAGTTAAATTCCTTCATCTATATCCCCTCCAGCATTCTAGTTTCTGTTCTCTCATTCACTTCCTGGTTTGCGGCGCTCGTTCATGTAAGAACTATACTTCCCAGTATGCATTGTGGCACGCCCAGCAATTCACACCTCCTTGAAGTCTCTAACACGTAGAGATCGTCCTGCCACACAGATGTAGTTCCCAGGAGGGGGCGAGTACGTCACTGACCACCGCAGTAAAGCCTCCCTTCACGGTGGTGAGTAACAATCAGACAAGCAGGAAGTGAACAGAACAGAGAAGAAATAGAGCAACTTTTGAGCAAAAACGAACAATGAGGAAGTGAAAAGAGGAATGTCTGCAGGTGAAGGATGCTTATTATGAAAAAAAGAAAATCCTTTACAACCCCTTTAAGAAGGCCCAGGAAAGGGGGGTTTGGGTAAATCAGCCCCCTCGCTAGAAAAGTAAGGCAAGGAGCAGCCAGAGTGTCAGTGAACTGGAAACTGTTGTAAGGAATGCATAGGAAAAGCTGACAAGCTACATAGGCAGAGATTAGGGCCAGCTAGGAAACGTTAACTGAGTGCTAGCTCTTTCGGTCAATTAACTCTTTGGCTGTGGCTGACATTTACATGTTCTTATTATTGGGGATTTTTTATTTTATTTAATTTTTATCTGGTTGATTTGATGTTAGCTGCTGTCCACAGAAACTTTTTTTTTTTACTTGCTATAAGGCTTACCGTAAAAATAGGAGTTTTTTTTCAGTGAGTGATATTTTCATTGAAAGTGAAAGAAAAATCCAAATGTTGAGTTGCCCCCAGATAAGAGAGAATCTTTTAAATGGGACACTAGTTCAGATGACCTGAGGTCCCCAATAGATTTCCCTAATTTTCAGGGAATTCCTCTCACTTCCTGTTTGGCTATGGGACAGGAAGTGAAGATAAATCTCCTCAAAGGGACAAATATGGTCAAAATAAACCTTACAGTGGTTATGCCCCTACCTTAACTATAGTTCTAATGTAAGTTTGCTGTACTTAAAGCAGAGCATTCACTTGTTACTGTCCATCTATTCTGTGAGCTACCTTTGCATCGTTTGCAAGGAAAACACCATACTTTATGTCACTCACATCCTCTTATCTCTATAGATAAAATGAAATTTAGGCCTATACCAGTTGGGCATGTTATCCCTAAATAAACTGCTTTGCTGCTGATATATTTTACACTCGGAGATCCACCAAGAAAAAAATAAAATAAATCAAAGGATGCAAAAAAAAACTTTCGTCATAATCTGCCACTTCCTGATCCGCGGTCCGTCTTCTTTCTTCTCCTCCTCGCACTGCCTCCTGGGGAATGGGGGACCTTGTGTGTGTCCCAGGAGACATCGCCCATTCACGTTGTGCTGCGTGGCTCGCGCACGCGCATCCGCAAGGCTTAACTTCCTGATTCCCTCACGAGGATGGCCGCGGGGCAGCCGAGACCCAAGCGATTGCTCGGCTTCGGCTACCATCATCACGGGCACCCTGGACAGGTAAGTGTCCTTATTAACCACTTCCATACCAGGCACTTACGCACCTTCCCGTCCAAGCCAATTTTCAGCTTTCAGCACTGTCGCAATTTGAATGACAATTGCGCGGTCATGCTACACTGCACCCAAACAAAATTGGCGTCCTTTTTTCCCCACAAATAGAGCTTTCTTTTGGTGGTATTTGATCACCTCTGCGATTTTTTTTTTGCGCAACAACTAAAAATAGAGCGAAGATTTTGAAAAAAAAATAAAGTTTTTATTTTTTTCTGTAAATTTTTTTGTAAATGAGTATGTTTTCTCTTTCAATTACGGGCACTGATATGGTGGCACTGATGGGCACCGATGAGGTGGCACTGATGGGCACCGATGAGGTAGTTCTGATGGGCGCCAATTAGGTAGCACTGATGGGCACTGATAGGCGGCGCTGGTATGGGGCACTGATGGGCACTCATGGGCGGCACTGATGGGCACTCATGGGCGGCACTGATGGGCACTCATAGGCGGCACTGGGCACTCATAGGTGGCACAGATGGGCACTCATAGGCGACACAGGTGGGCACTCATAGGTGGCACAGGTGGGCACTGATAGGTGGCACAGGTGGGCACTGATAGGTGGCACAGGTGGGCACTGATAGGTGGGCACTGGGCATGGATTGGCACTGACAGACACTGGGGTGACACTGATGATCACTGAGGGGTGGCACTGATGGATCAATGTTGCCAATCAGTGCCCATGTGTGGGCACTGATTGGCATCATTTTTTTTTTTACTGCCCCCCTTTTTTTTTTTTGTCCTTTTTTTTTTGTTGTCTTTTTTTTTTTTTAGTACCCTGGTGGTCTAGTGTGGGCACTCCCTGTTGGTCCGTGTGGCGAACCCCCCCTGTCAGGAGAGCCGCTGATCGGCTCTCCTCTACTCGCATCTGTCCAATCACGGCTGATCACGTGGTAACGAGGCTCCGCCGGAGACTCGTTACCGAGATCGGAGGGCTTGACCTCGCCCCCTGTCTCTCCTTGTTGGCTCACTGACTTTGATTGACAGCAGTGGGAGCCAATGGCAGTCGAGGCTCTCGCACAACATTGCTGGATCGAGATGGGTTTAGGAAGTATTAGGGGGGCTGCTGCACACAGACGTTTTTTTAATCTTAATGCATAGAATGTTTTAAGATAAAAAAATCTTCTGCCTTTAGAACCACTTTAAGTCCCTACAAGATACAATAGTGATGTAGAAGCTTGCAGGAGGAACCTCAACACGCAGAGATGGACCAGACATCCAACACTCCAAAAACCTCTGCATGCTGAAGATTCTTCCTAGCCTAGCCCAGCTCCTAGTCCATCCAACAGCTAAGTATTAATTCTCTTCTTTTGCGGAGTGGCTTATTTTACATTTTTATTCAAGTGAGAGAATCACATGTAGCATATACAGAAATAGTTGAGGATCTATAATATACTTATAGATATGAAAGTGTTTTCTAACTGGAAACCAAGGGCATTGCTAGGTCTTTAAAAGATCTGGGGCTAGAGCCCATAGCAGCGAAGTAAAGAAAGTCATACACTTGGTCGGGTCCCCCAGAGCCCCCCTCATTATATCAGGGTCCACAGAGAGCCCCCCTAATGTCAGGGTCCCCAGAAAACCCTCCCTTTGCACCAGGGTCCCCAGGGAGCCCCCCTTTACATCAGGGTCCCCAGAGCTGCTCCTCCTCTAGCATTAAATAAGCCTCCTAAAATGTATTAACTTTATTAAACTCACAATGTGTGAAGGGGGAGACGGGGCACTGGCAGCAGCTAGATCTAAGTGAGAAGGTTCCACACTGGGAGGGAGAAGAGTTAGGCCGCGTACACACGATCGGTTAAACCGATGAGAATGGTCTGATGGACTGTTTTCATTGGTCCAAACCGATCGTGTGTGGGCGCCATCGATAAAAAAAAAGCCAACTTGTTTTAAATTTAACCGATGGATACCAAAACTGATAGCAAAAAAACGATTGTTTGTAGGCACGACCATCGGTTAAAAATCCACGCATGCTCAGAATCAAGTCAACGCATGCTTGAAAGCATTAAACTTCATTTTTTCTGCATGTCGTTGTGTTTTACGCCACCACGTTCTGACACTCGTTTTTTTAACCGATGGTGTGTAGACACGACTGACCATCAGTCAGCTTCATCGGTTAACCAACGAAAACGGTCCCTCAGACCGTTCTCATTGGATAGAGCGATCGCGTGTACAGGGCTTTAGACAAACTGAGGAGACAGTGAGCCGGGAAGTGTGGCAGCAGCCAGCCCAGGACAGGATTGCAAGCCGGGAAAGTTCCGCTCTCTGCTGAATGCCAGGGGGGAGGGGGGGTCACATTGTTGGTTTCTAGACGCTGGACGGTCCTAGCAACCAACCACCACTGCAATGTCAGTCAGTGGTGAGCAGGAACCAGGAGCCGCTGGAGAATGGCACTGCTTTACCCGGTAAGAGAATCTCAGGGCTATGGGCCACAGATTTGGGGCTATAGTCCCAGAAGCCAGGTAACAAGGTTAGGTAACCTTGTTGCTGTAATAAACTATAGCAGTAAATATGTTATCAGTACACTTGATATCTTATTGCAAACTCCAATGTTTTATTAACAGATCACGTCAAAAAACGCCAATATTTCTATGCTGCGCAGAACTATTGTAATATCATATAAGCACAACGAAGGTGTCCTATGTGGTCACAAAACATTTATTTTATACAATTGATCTTGTAGTAAAGCTCTATCTATCCTATCTATCTATCTTATCTATTCTATCTAATCTATCTATATTATCTAATCTATCTATCTTATCTAATCTATCTATCTTAGCTAATCTATCTAATCTATTCTATCTATTCTATCTATTCTATCTTATCTATCTTATCTATCTTATCTATCTATCTTATCTATATCTATCTATCTATCTATCTATCTATCTATCTATCTATCTATCTATCTATCTATCTATCTATCTATCTATCCTATCTATCTATCTATCCTATCTATCTATCTATCTATCTATCTATCTATCTATCTATCTATCTATCTATCTATCTATCTATCTATCTATCTATCTATCTATCTATCTATCTATCTATCTATCTATCTATCTATCTATCTATCATAGATTCATCTATCTATCATGATTTAAAACCTAAACATATGACATAAATACACATGAAAAATTCATCCAATTTAGTAGATTGAATGGATCTAATAAGTATCAGAGCTATCAATTTTTTATCAGCTCAGCAACTTTTTCCAAGCTCTGTGACAATCTGCGGTTGGGTCACATCTCAAGTGAAAGCAGTAAAAAGCAATGATTTAAAATCATATTATTGTAACACAAACTGCAGTAGCATATGAATAAGTGACCTGCTTGATCAATCATATTAATGTGAAATATGTCTTTTGATTTCCATCGTGTAGAAGCAAGTAATGCGCTTAGATAAAGCATTCTCCCTTCCAATAGATACAGATGGACAGGGCATTTCCTGGCAGTTAATGTCCCATGGGACTTATTGATTTTATCATTTAAACCCCTCACCAGTAAAATGTGAAGACATTTTTTTTTTCTCTGATAATGAAAGAACAGGATTACGTATATGTGTAAAGAAATGGTACGTGTAGTATACTGCAATTGTCAGTTTGAGTGTCACTATATAGGATCCCTGTGTATTGCATTCAACATTTGCCCCAATGTACAATCATAGTCTATAGAGCTATTGTCAGTACAGTACAGGAAAGATCAGCAGGCATTGACTTCAATAATACACAAGTTGGATCTACTGTAAATAACTCATTAATTCTTCATTGCACCTGAGCACCACAAACCAAAAACAGAATTCAATTCACATTTAACATTCAAAGCCAAGCCCACGCACCCACGTCTCCTTGCTTTATTTGGTTGAAAAATCACTTTGAAAAACAACCCCCCTAGCATTTCTGGCCAACTTGAGTAAGGGCAAATGATTCATGTAGCATTTACTTCCTGGAATCCATCTGCCCTTAGGTCAACCCTGCATGCAGTAGAGTGTGCTTAGCTAAGAAAACCACTCCTCCCCTCCTGAAGACGCCTGGGTTACTTAAAACGTAACCAAGTTTTTGACCCTCCTGAAGACTCCTGATATGTATGACATTATTTGCTTAGGCCAGAAACCAGAACGTAACTGAAGAAATGTAAAAAAAAAAAAAGTTTAAAACAAGTAAATATTATACACTTTTCTATGTATTTTTCTGTTTGTAATGCACAAATCACATTACAATTACAAATAACAGGTACCTCTGATCTGACCTATTACCAATACTAGTGTTGCTCACGAATATTCGCATTGCGAATATTCGTTACGAATATTGCATATTCGAGTATTCGCGAATAAATCGAATATCGCGATGAATATTCGCTATTGCGAATATTCGTATTTTTTCTAATTTATTTTTAAAACAGATCACATCCTAGTGATCTCCATCGACGTCTAAAAGCATTGCTAGTATGATTAGAGACCCTGGGCTGAGTAGCTGAGGCGATCCTTTTATGTTGCCGAATATTCGCAATGCGAATATTCGTATTACGAATATTCGCGAATGCGTTCTCTGCCCTTCTGTGTTTTGTGTATAAAAAAAAATTAGCTTTAGTTTAGTCATATAAGTTTGTGTAAGTAGAGTTAGTGTTTAGTGCCTATTAGTTTAGTAATCCAGGAAATGATCTCCGTTTTCGCGTGTTGACGAGAATTTCGCAATCAATTTCGCATTCACACTAGCGAAATTTCGCAATTTTTTTTTTTGATAAAATATCACGAATATTCGATATTAACGAATATTCGCGAATATTCTTCTATATATTCGCGAAATATCGCGAAATCGAATATGGCGTATTCCGCTTATCACTAACCAATACCTGAAAAGGCATTGGACCTTTAACCACTTAAGGACCCCCGCACGCACATATACGGCCACAGAATGGCACGTACAGGCACAAGGGCGTAAATTTACGTCCCCGCCTAAGTGCGGTTCGGGGGTCCCATCGGGACCCCCTCCGCGGCGTGCAGGGGTCCCCCTGGCTCCGGGAGCGATCCGGGATCTGCGGGCGGATGTCGGCGAATACCCGCCCCCCCCGCGATCGCTCCCAGCCAATGGGAGCGCGCTCCCATCCTGTCACTTCCTCCTCCTGTGTTTACACAGGAAGGAGGAAATGATGTAATCTCTCATCGCAGCGCTGTTTCCCAGCGCTGCTGATGAGAGAAGACACCACAAGTAAGTGTGCACCAACACAACACTGACACACACTCACATAGGCATATTAACCCCTTGTGATCGCCCCCCCCCACCCCCCTGTCACAGTGTCACTGAATGCAGTGATCTAATCACTGCATTTAGTGTCAGTGTGACAGGCAGTGTAAAAAACAGTTAGTGTTAGGTTCAGGATAGCCCCCCCACCCCCCCTAATAAAGTTTTAACCCCCTGATCACCGCCCTAGTTAACCCTTTCACTCCCTATTGCCAGCGTCACTAAGCGATCATTTTTCTGATCGCTGTATTAGTGTCGCTGTTCCCGCTAGGTAGCTATTTTTTTTTATTGCGATTTTTTTTTTTTACTAAAGACATGTGGCTAAATAAATTTTGGCCTAAATGTTTGACTAAAATTTAGTTTATTTGATTTTTTTTTAACAAAAAGTAAAAAATAGTGTTTTTTTTTCAAAAATGTCGCTCTTGGGTCATTTACCAGCGTATTGGTCCGGGTCTTAAGTGGTTAAAATATCCACAAAAGCTAGACAAATATGTGTCATCCTCTTAAGGTTCATCGGCCAGACAATCCTTGAAACAATAAATGGAAATATGAACTTATCAGCAAATGAAAGGCAAATTCCAGTTGTGGCCAAATAAAAACACAAGGATCCCCCCAGCAGCTCATTAATAAACTTTGGATGGTAAACTCACCTTCCTCCAATCCTGCCCCCCATAGACTCACCTGTCCTCCAGTCCAGTTCAGCTCCTCTTCCAGATTTTTAACGGCAGTCCTAATGGCCCGTACACACGATCCGAATATCGGACGAAAACGATCGTACGATGATGGTTCGTACGATTTTCGGATCGTGTGTGCACTACTTTCGAGAGCCGATCACGACCGTTCATCTGATATTTTTCGATCAGACAAGCGCGAAAATGTTTCTCATACGATGTCAGATCGTACAATTTTCATTTAGTCAGTACAGTTGTCCTCCGACAATACAATACAAATTCATTACAACACATGACATCACTTCCGATTTTTTTTTTCTGTCGTACGAGAATTTTCGTGACTTTAATAACCTATTTCATTTTACTTGCGATTATTAAGCGGAAAAAGTCGCACGAGCCGTCGTCCGATATTCGGATCGTGTGCACAGGCCATAAGGAAGGTTAAGGGCCTTGAGTTGTTTTTTTGCCACCTGTGTCTCATTAGGGAAATGTCCCTTAATTTTCTGCCCTGTTGACACGACAGGAAGTGGAAGTAGATCTTTCCAATGTGAGGGAAATGCCCCCCTAGACAGTTGTCACAGGACCTTGGGGTTGATTTACTAATGTGACTGTGCACTTTGAAAAGTACAGTTGCACTCTGAAAGTGCAGTTGCTCCAGAGCTTAGAAAATGAGTAGAAGCTCCGCTGACTTCCAGCATCTAATCATGTGCAAGCAAAAAGTTTTTTTTATTTTTTTTTACTTGCATATGATTGGGTATTCTTTGCAAAGTGAAGATGTACCTAACTTACTAAGCTCTGGAGCAACCGCCTTTAGTAAATCAACACCCAAGGTTCATTGGAAGATTTCTCTTTTCCGGTTCTGTTGCAACTCAAAATTCTGTATTTCCTCTCACTTTCAGTCTTGGGGGATTATTTACTAAAGGCAGTGCCGATCCTGTCCTCCCTGGGGCCCTAAGCAAAATGACATGGCACATTAAATATGAGAAGTGGGGGGCGCTGACGACAGTGACATGTTACATTAAAGAAAGTTTAGAAGCGGGGGGAGGGGGGTGTTCTGCTGTCGAAAATGACATCTTACATAAAATTGAGAAACGGGGGGTGCTGACTTCTTACTTACCTCTTCTCCTATGCAGCCAGTGAGTTGAGAGGCGGGGTGAGGGGGGCTAAAATGACTTCTCACCAGACGGGGCCTCTAGTAATTTGGGGGGCCCTTCGCAGCTTTGCGGGGCTCCAAATCGGCTTGCATAGTGAGCCTATAGGGCGGATCGGCCCTGACTAAAGGCTAATCAAATTTGCACTACAAGTTCACTGTAAGTGCACTTGGAAGTGCAGTCGCTGTAGATCTGAGGGGGACATGCAAGGGAAATAATAAAAAAATTTTTTTGCTTGTACATGATTGGATGATAAAATCAGCAGAGCTTTCCCTCGTTTTAGATCTTCCCCCTCAGATCTAAAGCGACTGAACTTCCAAGTGCACTTGTAGTGCAGAGTGGTTTTGCTTTTAGTAAATCAACCCCTTGGTGTCATTGGTGATCAGGAAAATTACAGAGTGCTTGCACTCTGCGGTCCAGCTCACCCCAAACCATCTCGATTGGGTTCAGGTCCGGTGAATGTGGAGGCCAGGTCATCTGGCGCAGCACCCCATCACTCTCGTTCTTGGTCAAATAGCCCTTACACAGCCTGGAGGTGTGTTTGGGTCATCGTCCTGTTGAAAAATAAATGATGGTCCAACTAAACGCAAACCGGATGGAATAGCATGCCGCTGCAAGATGCTGTGGTAGCCATGCTGGTTCAGTATGCCTTCAATTTTGAATAAATCCCCAACAGTGTCACCAGCAAAGCACCCCCACACCATCACACCTCCTCCTCCATGCTTTACGGTGGGAACCAGGCATGTAGAGTCCATCCGTTCACCTTTTCTGCATCGCACAAAGACACGGTGGTTGGAACCAAAGATGTCAAATTTGGACTCATCAGACCAAAGCACAGATTTCCACTGGTCTAATGTCCATTCCTTGTGTTCTTTAGCCCAAATAAGTCTCTTCTGCTTGTTGCCTTTCTTTAGCAGTGGTTTCCTAGCAGATATTTTACCATGAAGGCCTGATTCACACAGTCTCCTCTTAACAGTTGTTCTAGAGATGTGTCTGCTGCAAAAGGTGGCTACTTTGAAGAACCTAGAATATGAAATATATTTTCAGTTGTTTCACACTTTTTTGTTATGTACCGTATTTTTCGGACTATAAGACGCACTTTTTTCCTCCAAAAATCTGGAGGAAAATGTCCCTGCGTCTTATGGAACGAATATACATTAGGCCCCGCCCCCCGCCACTGCCGGTCCCGCCCCCCCCGCGGCCGAACGTCATGAGAAGTAAGTGAGGGGCACAGAAATAAGTTCCTGTCTGTGTAAATCCCATCACCTGCTCCTCTCCTCCCTCCTCAGTTTGCAGCTCTGTCCTCTTCTCTCTGTCACTGTGTGCAGACAGTGCAGCTGATAGCTCGTGAACTGTAGCTCTCCTACATGGAGAGGATCCAATCAGCACACTGCTCTATCCAACTCCACCTCCAGCAAGCCTGCAGCCTGTCACGACTGAGAAGCTTCACACATCCCTTCTCTCACCCCTCCCTCCTTGCTTGTGTGTTCCGTCTGTGAAGGAGGTGGGCGGGAAGATTAAAAAGAAGCAGCAGACAAACATGGATATACTACTGAATAAGCCAGAGAGCACCCAGGAGACTGTGAGTGTGTGCACTTCTCACCAACCCCCTTTATTCTCTCTCTCTTCCTAACCCCAGCTCAGCATAAAGAACATCTTTTAGAAAATCAGCCTTTGCAGGGATAATGAAGCTGTCTCTCATTTCCAGGAGCACATATTCAGGGACAATCTCTCCTTCCTTTTTTGTGCATGTTTCCAACCTTTTTCAGCACAGTTCTACCTTGAAATCATTTGAAACAATGCATTTCTCTGTGCTGGGCAGAACTATACATAGTACACTGATCAATGATTTGTAATTTCTCTTCCTGCAGGCAGCCAGTAAATACCTTTGCAGCAAAGTGCACTTTTTTTTACTTAAATTAAATGGCAATTCATTATTCATTAATGGCACAGGTCAGGCTGCATTTCATGGGCACTGGTAAAAATTTTGGTACACCATTTTGGTTCTGAATTTTTTTTTTCTTGTTTTCCTTCTCCAAAACCTAGGTGCGTCTTATGGTTAGGTGCGTCTTATGGTGCGAAAAATACGGTATATAATTCCACATGTGTTAATTCATAGTTTTGATGCCTCCAGTGTGAGTCATGAAAATAAAGAAAACTCTTTGAATGAGAGTGTGTCCAAACTTTTGGTCTATATCTATATCTATATCTATATATATATATATATATATATATATATATATATATATACATGATCCTGCACTTCGGCCTGCAGGGGGCACATGCGCACCACAGCAGGCCGCTTCTGCTGTTATTATTAACACCAGAAGCTGATCAGCGGGTGCCGGGCACTCGATGTCCCCTGGCACCCAGCGATTGTCAGTAAAACACAGAGAACCGAGACATTCCTAAACAAGGCAGAGTTCTGTTCTGACAAGGGGGAAGGGATGAATTTTGTATTGGTTTCACTGGTTCCCGCAAAGTGTCCGATAGTCCGCCTCCACCATTACTAGTATTAAAAAATAAATCAATAAATAAAAATTTGAGTAAATATCCCATAGTTTGTAGACGCTATAACGTTTGCATAAACCAATCAATATATACCTATTGGGATTTTTTACCAAAAAGATGTAGCAGAATTCATATTGACCTAAATGTATGAAGGAATTCGATTTTTTTATTGGATATGTTTTATAGCAGAAAGTAAAAAATATATATATTTTTTTTTTCAAATGTTTTATTTAATTTTTTTGTTTATAGCGCAAAAAAATTAAAACAAAGCTCTATTTGTGGAAACAGTGAGTAACCCTCCCAATCATGATCATGAAAATGATAAAAGGGGATCCATCAACACCAGCAGAGGAAGTGGAGGGGTTCGTGGGAACATCCAGAGCGCCCTGTTTGGACTGAGCCATAACTGTGGAGGTAAGCTGCATCCATTTTACTACACTCTCAGCCCTCTAGTAGCCTCCTCCCCCCTCCCTCTCTATACCTGCTCTCAAACCCCATTGTCATTTCTGTTTCACCCTGTCAGCACAGCAAGTGACCTAGACAGTGCTATTTAATAACTAACCTAAGAGGGGAGAGGAAGAAGGGGAAAGAAGAAAGAAAAAATGAAAAAAAAAGGGAAAAAGACTCTGGGGTATCTGCAAATACAGCAGCTCATATGTGAGGTAATTTCCACTGGAGATAACCACATACTGCAGATCCCTACCAGGGGAGATATCACTAGTCTCTGTCAATCTCCTCAGGCCGCTCTTCCACACTGAGAACCCCTGACTAGCCCTCACACCTGGCTAGATTTAGGTGACAGCATAAAGGATTAATATCATCTGATATTTTATCTTTCATCAATAGACTTTACACACTAGGATTCATTCCTTGTCTGAGGCCTCCCCAGCAATTCATTCTGAGTGGATACAATACACAGAGACAGGAAACTAGTGGTTACCTCAGCATCGCTCCTCAAGAACCTCAGTCCATAATCCCCCCCTGTCAGCGTACATTACAGCCTCTCAGATTTAGTCTACCACCTGAAGGAATATACACCAGATAATTTTAAGGCTGCAGTCTTAAGAGGAAAACTTTCATTCAACAATATCTTACTTAATCTGCAATAATCGCAAGTCATTTACTATAATTCATTGCAGGGATACTTTTAAGGTGGCGACTTAGGGAAGACCCACCACTCACCGTCTGGTTTCTGATGACAAACATTTTTGAAGATCTTAGAGCCCCCCCATCTACAGTAATGATACCCACTTATTATATTAAACAGGGACTCCACCTATAACAGATTTTGTCAGTCTTCACAGTGCAACTACAAGCCCTGGTACCCAGGTATGAACTGAGCACTAAAATATCATGCTCCCCCCAATGGTTGATTCAGGATACTTAATAATCTGCCGACCCTAATATTCACTTAGCTTTGACTCATGTGGGTGCAAATATTCTGCTACACATTCAACACATGAAGGGAAAGCGAAACAAGAAGAACAAGAATACTATTAAAACTTTAGCCGTCGAGGAATCTCTTAAAAACATGGACTCCAAACTCCAGACACATACGCTGGAAATTACCGAAAATTCTATGTCTGTCAAACAAATCGCATCTCACCTGTTAGCCATCTCACCACCCCCTTCATCAGACTCTATATCACATACAGCGCTATACTCGTCTGTTGTTAAAGAAGGAATAATATCCACAATGTCAGGTCAATTAACCCCTTCTGAGGTGCCTTCTCAAAACCCTATCTACATCCATTCTAATACTGAACGCTCCCCTGAAGCCTCCTTCAATGTTACTGACTTATTCAACAGGATATCGGAAATGCTTGATAGGGGCCTTGCCCAGAACGCTGAAAGAATCACTAAGGACATCAGGGCCGACTTCCCTGGAAACAGGATCGAATCCATAGAAAGGAAACTTGATATTAATGTCTCTAGAATCTAACAAAATACTGACCACATACAACACCTGCAAGAACAACTGGAGGTGGCCCAGGCCAGAATAGATGATTTGGAGAACAGATCAAGGAGGGATAATTTCAGGCTACCTAAGTCCATCACAGATGTACACTCAGCTATACAGGACATCATAAAAATCCTGATCCCATCCATGCCTATTCACAAAATGGAATTAGACAGAGCACATAGATCCCTAGGCCCACCAAGAAAAGACGGCTTACCGAGAGATGTGATAGTAAAGCCTCACTATTACTCCACCAAAGACGAGGTGATGAAAAAATCTCGTCAACAAGAAAATCTTCAATATCAAGGTGCAACAATTCAAATATTTTCAGACATATCTCCCTACACCATTCAGAAGAGGAAAACGATGAAACCACTACTTTCTGCCCTCATGAAAAAAAAACATTAAATACAAATGGGCCTTCCCATTCGCCTTAAAATTCAACTATAACGGCAGACTCCACGTAGTACACAACTTTCAAGAAGGCGAAAGACTATTACTAGACCTGAAAATTATTTCACATGAACCAGCCATGGACACTTTACCACCGCAACAAACCTCAGCTAAAAGAAATACACCCAATAGTCCAACCTCAAATCCTTGGAATAGAGTCAAACACAGGAAAGTCTGAAATAACTCTACTAAGTATCAACTGAAATGATTCAATCTTAGCTCCGGTGGTGTCCATCCCCCATTCATAAAAGTTGTTGTGTGTTTTTTTTTTTTTTCTCCCCAATAGGCCTTCTTTTAATATGAATTGTTTCTCAATTCTTGATCAAATTACTTATAAGGATTTCTGGTAGAGTAAGAGTTAATATTTCCTGGCTCACTTATATAATTTATTTATTTATTCTTGTTGTTTTTCAATATCTACTTACTCATATGGTTTTACAATTTTTATTTTTTCCTATGGTATTACAAAAATATATTTTTTTTTCTCCTTTTTTTTGGGGGGGGGGGGGGTACTATCCCTTCAGTTGTTATTTTTGGGGGATCAACCCTTTGTTTCTCACAATTTAGTTCATGAACTTTTTGATTGTCGCTGACAGTCGGCGGTGAGGCCCTGAGCCTCAACCTACTTCTTGGAGCGACACTTTGTCGCCCTGACAAGTAGGAAGTTAGTCCTCTAAATGGACTACTCTAATAAATTCTGTTTGATTGAAGGAAGGAGCAAACTTCCCTTCCTTCACTCTGGGTCATGGTTTGACCTTTTGCAATACTACATCTTGCTTTGTTGTTACCATTTTTGCCTTTATTTCTATGTATCTATTCTCCCCTTCTTTCCCCCCTTTACCTTCCCATCCTCCCTCCTGGCCTACCTGCCATCTCATGTGTCTTCTGAGCTTTGGACTCAGTCTTCAAGACACTATCTGTCCATAACACTCTTTACGACCCATGGCTGGCTCAAATAAAACTACTAAACCCCTGCGTGTTGTGACACACAACACCCAGGGGTTGAACTCTCCTATTAAAAGACGAAAAGCCCTCCAGGCATACAAGGCGCTTCATGTGGATATAGTCCTCCTGCAGGAGACACACTTCCCTAGGCGGTACACCCCCTCATTCCTACACTCCCACTACCCAGTATTCTACTTATCCAACGCGGAAAACAAGACGAAAGGAGTGGCTATCTTGTTAATTTTAATTTACTAAAAGAATATGGAGACCCGGAAGGCAGATTTATTTTGGTAAAAGGAACTCTTGACGAGAAGCTATACACTTTTGTCTCCTATTACGCTCCCAATAGGGGACAGAAGAAGTTTTTCTCTCAGATGCTTGAAGTCCTCCATCCTCTTATGGAGGGCATCATTATTATGGGAGGAGACTCCAAACTGGCTTTCGACTCGGGCTTAGATAAATCCAAACCAAATAATAATAAACTCATAAGGCCAACCAAAATTAGCACACAAGTAGCTCGTATGCTTCATCAATCCCGATTGACCGATATTTGAAGGGAATTAAATCCGGAAACTAAAGATTACACCCACTATTCTAATCCTCACAAATCGTACTCCTGCATAGACCATATATTAATATCCAACCATCATGTCCCAGCAGCCACTATAAATCCACTATAGAGGATGTCTCCTGGTCAGACCACTCCATGGTTCTATTAGCCTTGAGAAAAGAGGACACAACTCATAAAATGTCTCACTGGACACTTAACCAGTCGATCTTAAAAGATCCCACTCTCATGGCAGAAATTGAACAATCCATAAAGGAATACTTTGAAATTAACGATACTAAAGATATATCCCCCGAAACCTTATGGGCGGCCCATAAAGCTACAGTTAGGGGAAAAATAATACAAATTGCTGCCAAACTTAGAAGACAAAAGAAATTGACCATAGAGAAATTGGAAGAGACCTACTTAGAGTTACGTAGAAAACATAAATTAGACTCTCTCAGTATTCCCACCCACGATCTTGACGCTGCTAGATCGGCCTTAAACCTAGCTCTGACAGCAAAATCAGAAAATGATCTAAAATGGACAGGTCCAATGCTAGCCCGTAAACTATCTCCCAGATTTAAATTGAGAACCCTCCCTAAGATAAAAATGGCAGATGGTACCCTTACCCTAAATCCTCAGCGGGCGATGGGGGCCTTCCACGACTTCTATTCCAAGCTCTACGCTAAGGATAGTAACTTTTCTTCGGCCAAAATAGGTGAATATTTGAACGGCCTGAATCTTCCCAGGTTGACAAAGGTTCACAAGGAGGTGATGGAGGCACCCATTTCAGCTGAGGAAGTTATGTCAGTGATCAAAAACTTAAAATTAAACACAGCTCCTGGCCCTGATGGATTCTCAGGGTCTTACTACAAAACATTTCCTATCATTCTATCACCCTACCTAGCACGATTTTACAATCATTTGACTGAGGGCTCCCCTATAGATAAACAACTTAATTTGGCCTATATTTCGTTGATACCGAAACCCGATAAAGATTATAGCCTAGTGGAGAACTATAGACCGATATCCCTCATTAATAACGACCTTAAAATACTTACTAAAATAATAGCTAATAGGATGTCTGCCTTCTTAGGTCAATACACATCCAAAGATCAAGTAGGTTTTATCACAGGGAGACAAGGCCCTGACCAGATCTCCCTGCTAGATGAGTTCTCTAAAGTTTCAGGTCTCACAGTAAACATGCCCAAATCTAGGGCCCTTAATATTTCTCTTTCAGAACCCACAGTGTCCCTCTTGAAAAACAAATATACTTTCAAATGGGACTCTACGTCTACTAACTATTTAGGTATCAACCTGACCCCAAATTTCCAGAATTTATACTTAGCCAATTACCCTCCTATGTATAGGAAACTCGAGAAGGACCTTACCGAATGGGGAGCGCAGAAAATAGGCTGGATCGTCAGAATTAATTCTACCAAGATGACTCTCCTCCCGAAACATGTATATCTTTTTCGATCTCTTCCGATCCCGATAATAAAAAGCCATCTAAAATCCTTTCAAGGTAAAATCACCAAGTTTATCTGGAACAAAAAGGGACCTCGTCTTCCCTCTCGTAGTCTGTTTAACTTACCTGAACAGGGAGGCCTAGGAGTCCCAAACTTGTTATGGTACTATCAATCTGTGAGGTTAGCGCAATTATCGGAGGTTTACCTTAAAAATGATCGCCCAGATTGGATAGGAATCGAAGAACAGGCTTCCCCATTGTCCACAATTGAAGAACTCATGTGGCGCACTCCTAAAAGTAGACCCCCTATACTATCCCCCACCCTATCATAAGCATTGGTATTATGGGATTCACTTAAAAACAATCCACTCTTAATTTCTAGAGGCAAACCTTTGTCAAGTATATTTCTCGACCCATCTTTCTGCCCCAAAACGGAAGTGGACTCCTTCAAATGGTGGCTTGATAGGGGGGTGTACCGCATTGGAGGTTTCTTTCAACATACAGGTCCTCTTCCTGAGCAATTCCTTATAGACAATCTTTGCCCCCCCCCCTCTGAAAGATCCAGATTACACCAAATACATACCTTTGCTCAGAAACTTTGGAACGATAAAGCAATTTCTGGCCTTTTGACCCCATATGAACACAAATGCGAACAAGCTCAGAGTAGGAAAGGTAACATCTCTATCATCTACAAATCTCTTGCATCAAATAACATAAAATTACCTCATATGCTAGCTTGGGAAAGAGAGCTTCAAGAGGACTGGGACTTGGTGGACTGGCAAAAAAACTACTCTAGATCTCTCAAAGGTTTTAAGAGTCCATCCCTCATTGAAGCTAATATAAAAAATTTCGCTAGATGGTACTTAGTCCCATTTAAATTGGCCACCATGTATCCGTCATCCTCACCAGTATGCTTTAGAGGTTGTAAAGGAATAGGCACCATGATCCATACTTGGTGGGAGTGCCCTAGGATACGGGGATTCTGGAACAGGGTATTCCAGATTATCAGGAGAGTTACCGGTTGTAACCTCCATCAATCTCCTGCAATAGCCTTATTGAATGGACTAATACCACAGAGTTCTAAGGCCATTAGACAGCTGATTCTATTTATACTGACTGGCGCCAGAATCACTATAGCGGCTGCATGGAAGAAACCATCAGTTTTCATTTTACACATGAAGAGAAAGGTTACATGGATTATGGAACAAGAAAAAAAAATTAACTCTATGTTAGATACCTTTACTCAGTTCACTGAAATTTGGGAACCTTGGTTGATTTACATGGGAATCTCCCACAACATGTAAGTTTAGTTTTGGCTCTGGACTCAGACTGATGTAATCCTATGGCAGGTAGGCCCACCCTCCCTTTCCCTTTCCTCTCCTTTCTCTTTCCCCTTCTCCCCCTCTCTTTTCCTTTTTCTTATTCTTTCTCTTGAACAGGAGATATTCATTACATATCATATTCTCCACTGGTCTCATGTAGTGCTGATTTAATTTAACTGGATGTATGTATTAAATTCCTTGTCTCCTTTTAGGTTTATAAGTTAAGAGTTGGTTGAGAGATGTTTCTCTGGACAACATTTGGATCCAATTTTTTTTGTCATCAGGGGGAGGCTGGGTGGGGGGGGGGCTGCCCCCCCTCCTCGACACAGATTGCTCCCGGTAGGGGTGTCGGGGGGAGGGGATGTCCCCGGAAACCTATCCTCTCCACAGTCTGGTATGATTTATTCCTTACATATTTTTTAGTTTTATGATCTCAGCTTATAATAAAAGTTTTATAAATTGCTTAGTAAACAGGGAATCTTAGCTCTAAAATGTTGTCGCTACCTCTACTGATTCCCATCCCTCCTGATTATACACGTTTACATTCCCATGTTAAACTTACCAGGTATATAGTTGGGACATTGGGGGGGGGGGGAGGGAGGAGGAGGGGAAATCTAGTTAAGAAATGTAATCTATTGTTTATTACTATAATTGTCAACACGATGTTTCCTGATGCATTTATTATATTACGTTTATTACTCTGTATGCTCTTTATTTTATTATAATAAACTTAAATTTAAATGAAAAAAAAAAAAAAGAAAATAATAAAAGGAAGCTTTTGGAAGGAAACTGACTCTATAATAACCCAGATACTGCAAGCAGTGACATGGGCATAGTTTGTAGGTCTAAACATTAAACAGCGTGTTAGTGCATATGGAAATCACTATTCCACCCATAGTAACGGTTGTCTTAGGCCTCGTACACACGATCGGACATATCCGATGAAAACGGTCCGCGGACCATTTCCATCGGATATGTCCGATCGGGAGTTTGATCCGATGGCGTGTACACACCATCGGATCAAATTCCCCGCCGCCGGACGGCGTGGTGACGTGGCGGTGACGCGGCGGTGACGTTGACGCCGCCACGTCACCGCCACGTCACCGCACCAGGAAGTTAAACACTTCCGCGCATGCGCCGAATCCATTCGGCGGCGGTGCGGCGGCGGTGGGGGACGACATGTCTGCTGGTAAGTGTACTAACCAGCAGATATGTCGGGCGGACAGATTCCCACCGGATAGATTTCAAAGCATGCTTTGAAATCTGTCGGGTGGAGAAATCTGTCCGCTAGCCCATACACACGAGCGGAGATGTCTGCTGAAACGGTCCATCGGACCGTTTTCAGCGGACATATCCCCTCGTGTGTACGAGGCCTTATACCTGCAATATGACTAAATGATGTCTTCAGATTTACCTTGCTGGACCCAAGCCTGGCTACATGGATAGAAGTTGTAAACTCACATAAAGCTACATTTACAAGAGCTGTGTGATTACAAGTAATCCTTGTGTGTATGATCCAGAAATCTGATAATGCCATATTGGCAATCATTCCACCCATAGACTGACAATAATATGTCGTAATATGATGGATTTGAGTAAAACCGGGTGTTATCGTGTGGGGCAGACAGAGAATTAATTGTAATTGTGGATAAAGTAAGAAAACCTTAAAGTGGTATTAAACCCTAAACCAAATATGTGCTATATCACAGCTTACCAGTCATTAGATGTGGTGGCTGCATCCGTTGTCTTTTCCCTCTGTTTTCACCTGGTGATCTGGCCAGTAACTCACCTCCTGTATTATTGAGACACAACTCTGGAGGAATGGGCAGCCTGCAGGGGGAGGGTAGTAGTAAATGTATTGGCAGCATGGCCGGAACAAGGGATGGGCATGAGGGATGGCTGCCCTGGGCACTGTGCTATCATGTGGGGTGGGGGGCACCACAAGGAGATTGGGGGAGGGGATTTGTGCTGAGAGGGGGGATGTGGAAGAGGATTTGTGCTGGGGGAGGGGGGGTTGGGGGTTTGTCCTACAAAATTGGGATCATTTTTTATTTTTGTGCTAGAAGGGATGATTCTTTGTGCTTGGAGGGAAAAAAATTGTTTGAAGATGTAGGTGGAACTTTGTGCTGGATGGATAAAAAGTGGGGGAGGAGAGGATTTGTGCTAGGAGGGAGAATTTTTTTTTTGTTGGGGGGGGGGGATTTGCGCTGGGACATATGAGGAGAGAGAGAGTTTGAGCTGGGGGGTGGGTTTTGGACAGATTAAAAAAACAAAAATTCAAACCGCTGCAAAATCACAGTAAAAACGCACTACATGCTTTTCTGCAGCTTCTCCATTGAAGTCTGTTGAACCAAAAAAGCAAATAAGTCCCCGACCCCTTCCAAAAATGCAGAGGCACGAAAAATGCATTGATGTGAACGTGAACCAATGCTAAAAATAATTTCCTGAGTTGAAAAAAATAAAAAAAATGCATTGGTGTGAATGGAGCCTTAGGGCTCTATACCACAATCCCTGCTTTCAGTGTGCAGTTCTGCATTCACTTTTGCATTTTAATGCGTTTGCAGTGATTTGCAATGTTTTTTCGTTTTTTTTTTTAGGCTTTTCTTTTTTTCTTTCATTTACATGCTTTTGTGGTTCATTCACATGCATTTCAATGCATTGCAGTGTGTTTATATGTAAAAAAATGCACATGAAAGCACCACAATGGTGTAAACAAGACTCATTGAACACATTGAAATGCATCTGATAAATGAGCTCTAATAACCGAAAAATATTTTTCTAATCAAGAACTATTAGTTCCTTTTAAGATAGTTTGCTACTAAATGTGTCTGGTCACCTTGCCCATCCCCCGCCACTGACATACGTTTCCAGCAGTTGGATTGTCCCTGCATGTCCTACAAGCCCCCTAAATCTATAGACAGATTAATAATAGATATCTGCCTACAAGCTTGAGTGGCTTCTCATTTGAATAGATACACAGGATGAAGCACAGCCTGGCCTCCATTTGTTCTTCTCCCTATACCTTTATTGACTTTCTGATAAAGACAGGGTGGGCTAGAGGTAAAGAAAACATGTGATTGACACCCGCTCCCATCATTCATTATAATGGACTGTATGGTATGTCCAGTATTGAATGGTGCTCTATGATAGAAGATTGCTCAGTAAATGTTGACCCTGCTGACCCTTAAAGTAACAGTTTTATTAACGGATGTAGAGCGGAGCAAGTGATTTCACCTGCTGACATGGGTGAAGTGGCTGTATTCGTAGCAATCAACCTGTGCAAAGTCGTTGTGCCACATCTGTATCATTCTGCTGTCACAGTGCATGTAGCTCAACTGATTCCTTCATGTCTTGTCATTTCTGTATAGAATCTAATGTCCTTTTAAATAATAAATATTCACCATTGGGTTTTGTATATTTTATTATCAATAGCATTATTATTTTTATTAATATTATCATTAAGATTTTTATATGATCTATTATTAAAGTGGTTGCGATATACTTTATGTCCAAACGTATATGAACATCCCTCCAAATGATTCATTTCCACTATTTTCAGTGAAGACTACTGTTAAAGTGTAGATTTAAAAAATAATCAGCACAAGGGACATTACTTACTATCAGTATCAGTGTGCTGTTGTTTCCTCGCCCCTCAATCCACACCCTACCCACGCCATTGTAATACTCTGGTGCGGTGGGGGTTACTAAGCCCAAGTTCACACTGCTGCATAGACCCCCCCCCCCCCCCCAATGCTATAAAAAAAAAATACAGGTCCTTTAATTGTGTGTGGGATGCCGGACACACAGGTGTATTGGAAGCATGATGTGCTGCAATCACTGAAAAATAAAAAATAGTGTTCCTTTAAGTGTGTGCAGGGCACCGGAGAAACAGCGATTGCAAACAAGAAGCTCTATTGGCTTTTCTTAGGTCTTCTGAGGTCTGTGCCCTGAACACTCCCTCTATCATTGTTCCCTGTGGTGGTGTGTGATTGGCCTGTGCCTTCACTTCCGGTTTCTCTGACTCATCTCCGCAGGTCCGAAGGTGGATGTCAGGCGACTTGTGTGAGAGCTGTGAGTACGAGGGGGGGGGGGGGTTTAGACATCTCATGAAAAGGAGAACTCTGATGGGGACATCTCATGAAAAAGGGGGGGGACATCTAATGATGACAATTAATGTAAAGGGGGGCTCTGATGATGACATCTAATGTAAAGGTGGGACATCTAATGTCAGGAGGGACTCTGATGGTGACATCTGATGTAAAGGAGGACTCTGATGGGGACATCTAATGTTGAAGGGGGACTCTAATGGGGACATCTGATGTAAAGGGAGATATCTAATGGTGACATCTAATGTAAAGGGGGACTCTGATGGGAACATCTAATTTAAAGGAGGACTCTGATGGGGACATCATGTAAAGGGAGACTCTAATGGGGACATCTAATGTAAAGGGGGACTCTGATGGTGACATCTAATGTAAAATATGTCACATGACATCAAAGGGGGGCTGTGTGACCCCCTGGATGGGTTCACTACAGACTGAACTATACAGAGAGGCAGCCGAAGACTGTTGAAAACAAAGAGTTTGGTTTATTCTTCCATATTGCTGTAAACAAGCATCCAAATAGCATAAACAAAACATAAATTAAACCCTGGCCACTTGGGGCGTCTACCTTCACCACACAGGAACCTATCTATGGAGTCTGGCACAGCCTACTGCTGGGCAGACACTGCTGGTCATACAGCAGAGGAACAATAGTCTTTTTGATTTTTATCACACAGAAAAATCAACAACCACCTCACCTCTTCAGAAGTCTTTCTGACTGCTCTCCTTAACTCAAAAAGCCTCAAAATGCAGCAATCAGTAGTCATCCTTTGGATAACTTATAGAGGCCTTAATTGCCTCATTCTGAACAGCTGAAGTTTTCACAACGCCCTAAACCTTTCTGGCTATTTCTGCAGCCGACACCTAATAGTAATTGGTGAATTGTCTAAACAAGGCAGAAATGTGTCTCCCGTCTGTGACCCACAGATTTACCTGACTTTCTGTCACAAAATATATATATATATATATATATATATATATATATATATATATATAAATAAAACTTAGTATAATAATTAGGCTAATTGTTGGCATAATGGTATGGTATGTAGTACAGATCGCTTCAGTGCTTTGTGTAGCATTTTTTATTTATTATTATTATATGCAATTTATATAGCACCAACAGTTTACGCAGCGCTTTACAATGTAGAGGGGGGACAGCACAATTACAGTACAGTTCGTTACAGAAGGTACAGGAGGGCCCTGCTCATAAAGCTGACATTCTAAATCCAGGGGGTGGTGGTACAAAAGGCAGTAGTTGTGGGGGATTATTTGATGGGGGTGGCTCAGGGACAGTTGTTAGATGGGTGTGGGATAGGCTTACCTGAATAAATGAGTTTTCAGGGATCTCCTAAAGGCGGAGAGGTTACAAGCTGATTGGACATACTGGGGCAGGGAGTTCCAGAGGATGGGAGAGGCTCTAAAGAAGTCCTGAAGACGGGCATTGGAGGAGGTAACAAGGAAGCTAGAGAGCAGGCAGGAGGTCCTGGAAGGAGCGGAGGGGACAATTTGGGCGATATCTGCAGATGAGGTGGGTGATGTTGTGAATGGCCTTGTATGTTTGGTTAGCATTTAGAATTGTATACG
This sequence comes from Rana kukunoris, assembly GCA_029574335.1. Taxonomy (NCBI): domain Eukaryota; kingdom Metazoa; phylum Chordata; class Amphibia; order Anura; family Ranidae; genus Rana; species Rana kukunoris. Next base: position 101,458,739 of record CM056052.1, on the reverse strand, counting down.
GTCGGATAGGGGAATCCAGTGAAGGGATTGGCAGAGAGGAGCAGGAGTCACGGATCGGCTAGTGAGGTGTATTAGTCTAGCAGCAGAATTCATAATAGACTGAAGGGGGCATAGCCTGCGTAAGAGTAGGCTATTAAAGCGGAGGTTCACCCAAAAATCAACTATCTGACATTAGATCCAGCATACTGCTAACATCTGCACTTCGGGTATTTTCGGAAGGCGTGACGCGCCTTAGCAGCCCGTCAATCGACTCCTCTTGGCTTAGGAACGCCCATTCCCCGCAGGATTCCCCGCTCGGAGCCGGATAACAACGGCTCATAAAACGATAAGTACAAAAAAAAAACTCCAGCATACTGCATATGTTAGCAGTATGCTGGATCTAATGTCAGAAAGTTGATTTTTGGGTGAACCTCCGCTTTAAGGAGAGAGTTGCAGTAGTCAAGGCGGGAAATAATCAAGGAGTGTATAAGTTGCTTTATGGTGTCATTAATCTGGAAGGGTCTAATTCTGGAGATGTTGCGGAGGGTAAGATGGCAGGATTTAGCCAGTGATTGGATGTAGGGGCTGAAGGAGAGGTCAGAGTCAAGGATGTGTGGAGGGACCGATGGTTGTGTTGTTGATCTTTTGGCCGAATGGAGCCTTGATCCATGCCTGTGGTTTTGGATTACAATTTTCAATGTGTTCATATAGCTGTCATGGTCAGATCTTCACTAGTGTTGCTCACGAATATTCGCATTGCGAATATTCGCTACGAATATTGCATATTCGAATATTCGCGAATAACGCGAATATCGCGGCGAATATTCGCTATTTCGAATATTCGAATGTTTTCAATTTTTTTTTAGAACAGATCACATCCTAGAGATCCCCATCGACGTCTAAAAGCATTGCTGGTATGATTAGAGACCTTGGGCCGAGTAGCTGCAGCGCTCATTTTATATTGCCGAAAAATCGCAATGCGATTATTCGGCAATAGCGATATCGCGCGATTATTTTATATTGTAATATATCACGAATATTCTGAGCCAATCAGAGTACTCCATTCCGCATTTCTCGAAATTTCGCAATTATTTTGTATTGTAATATATCACGAATATTCTGAGCCAATCAGAGTGCTCCATTCCGCATTTCTCGAATATTCGCAATTATTTTATATTGTAATATATCACGAATATTCTGAGCCAATCAGAGTGCTCCTTCCGCATTTCTCGAATATTCGCAATTATTGTGTATTGTAATATATCACGAATATTCTGAGCCAATCAGAGTGCTCCTTCCGCATTTGCCGAATATTCGCAAATTATTGTGTATTGTAATATATCACGAATATTCTGAGCCAATCAGAGTGCTCCTTCCCTCATTTCTCGAATATTCGCAATTATTGTGTATTGTAATATATCACGAATATTCTGAGCCAATCAGAGTGCTCCTTCCCTCATTTCTCGAATATTCGCAATTATTGTGTATTGTAATATATCACGAATATTCTGAGCCAATCAGAGTGCTCCTTCCGCATTTCTCGAATATTCGCAATTATTTTATATTGTAATATATCACGAATATTCTGAGCCAATCAGAGTGCTCCTTCCGCATTTCTCGAATATTCGCAATTATTTTATATTGTAATATATCACGAATATTCTGAGCCAATCAGAGTGCTCCATTCCGCATTTCTCGAATATTCGCATTCGCAATTCGCAATTCGCAATCATTTCATTTCCAAAAAATATCACGAATATTCGTATTTAGCGAATATATGTCGAATATTCGACTATATATTCGAGATATATCGCGAATTCGAATATGGCATATTCTGCTCAACACTAATCTTCACAAACTTTTGGTCATATAGTGTAGTAAAATGCTAAGAGTGAACAGAGAGTATGTAGCTACAGTGAAAGAAATTTCAATTTTCCTGAAGAAAACAAAGACTAGGGCTGCACAGGCATTTTTTAATCTCAGAGACTACAAACATTTAGAAAAAATAACTCCTTTTTGCTACTGCAGGAGATTTTATAGTGATTGTTAATGGATTTGACTCATGAGATTACACTCACAGGGTATACCTGTGTGGCACCACCCCCGAAGGAGCCGCTTGAGAATGTTAGCTTCTAAACTCTGCCCTTCACCCCCAAGAACAGCCTCAGCCCTCCTGGCACACCTGGCAAATAAACATTATTATGAACACAGCACTAAATGGACACAAGTTGTTGTAAACCCAAAAGTATTTTTACTGAGAGGCTTTTCGACATAAAGCAAACAGGAATAATGTAAACAAGTAGTAGTAAAATATAACCCAAATAAATCCGTTGGATCTTGTTCACTGAAAGATCAATAGCAATGAAATTCAGCAATATGAACAGGCTACTTTCAGGGGACTCTTTAAAGGCGTTGTAAACCTTTGTGTTTTTTCACCTTAATGCATCCTATCCATTAAGGTGAAAAAACACCTTGCAGTGTCTGGCCCCCCAGCCCCCCCCCCATTTTACTTACCTGAGGCCCGCTCTCTCCATGGGTTCTCTGCTCTTTATTGGATAGATTGATAGCAGTGCAGCCATTTGCTCCCGCTGCTGTCAATCAAATTCAATGACGCATGCGCCGGGGGGGGGGGGGGGGGGCGCCGAGTCCTGCATTCGGTGGCTAATGTACTAAAGCCTCGTACACACGGTCGGACATCCAACAAACTTTCCCTTGTATTTTTGTCCGAAGGGAGTTGTCCGGTCACACCCATAGCATACACACGCTAGGACTTTTTTCGGCAACAAACATGAACATAGTGATGTTTTAACGTACTGACGAGAGTTTAAAAGAGAAAGTTCAATTCTCTGGCGTCACCCTTTGGCGTCCTTCTGCTAATTGAGAGTTAGTAGAGGTTTCGTCTGTGTGCATTCGCGATTTTCAGTTTCGTGCAATTTTGGTCGTTTCTGATTGTTTGTTCATCAAGCAGACATGTTGCGCAATGGGGTTGTGCTAACTTGACCCACAAAAAAAATATAAAAATATGTTTGATTCATATGACCAAAATACACTAATCCAAAGTAAAGACATTTGTTTTTACTCTGTCAGTACCACCAGCAAAGTATTATCACATTATAAAGAAGAAGAGAATGGGCGCTGCTTTTCTTGATTTCAGAACTTGCTGCATCAAGAATGTGCTCTTTCAAATACGAACGCTAGTTCCACCAGACACACTTTTGGCTGGTCTTTGGTTCTGAGCATGCGCGTTTTTACTTTGTACAAAAGTCCGATTGCTTGCTGTACACACGGTTGGACTAGGCACCATCAGACTTTTGTTGACGTAAAGTTTGTCCGTTTGCAGACAAGTTGGTCCGATGGAGCGTACACACGATCTGACAAATTTGAAAACTTGCAGATTTTGAAGTTTGTTGGCAAAAAGTCTGACGGTGTGTACGGCCCTTTACAATCAAACAGGCTGCTGATTTTGGAGTTGACTGTTGACCTCTACATAACTGACTTATCCCTATAAACTGGTTTCCTGCTACCCAGCCCCAAATAAAGTGAGTTACGCTGTGCCATTAGACTTTGTACATTTATTTTTGTCCCAAACCTGGTGGCCATTCAGCACCCATCTGGAAAACATGCTTAAAGTGGCTGTACAACCACTTTTACCTACAGGTAAGCCTAGATTAAGGCTTACCTGTAGGTGCTGGAAATATTTCCTAAACCTCCACGGTATTTACAATAGAGACGTACGCTGATGTCACCGGTGCATGCGCACTTTAGAAACGGCGATGCATAGTAGCCCATTATGCTTTACCTTTGCAGGGAAATAAAGAGAAAGTAAAACTTATTAGGGTTTACTTCCTCTTTAATGGTCCAATTTAATAACTGAGTGAGACCAAAGTATTCAACTGGCAAAAGTCACAACATTTCAATGTTTTATATAATATTAAATCATTTTAAAACTCTAGTCCTGACTGCTGCAGCAAACCATCAGTCAGTTAGCTGTCTGCTGTTTAAATCTAATGGGCCAGCATCTTATCTTATTATTATCATACAGGGATTATATAGTGCCAACAGTTTGTGTAGCACTTTACAATATAAAGTGGCACAGTACAATTACAATACAGTTCAATACAGAAGGAATAGGAGGTCCCTGCTCATGGAGCTTACAATCTAAAGGTAGTGGCTGCAGGGGATGATCTGATGGAGGGGACTCAAGTACAGTTCTTAGGTAGAGATGGGGTAGACTTCCCTGAATAAATGTGTCTATTTTACTTGTTTAGCCATTCCACTAGATCGGGGTCTCAAACTAAAGCCACGCTACAGTATTTCATTCGGCCCATAACTGGAGTCAGATTCCCCCCACTGTGCTGCCTTTCTACAAGTTGGTTATTTGCTAGAACTGTCTTGGAACGCTTGTCCTAGCAGGAGGATGGGACTACATTTGTCTATAATTGCTCAGGATCCCGGCTCCCAACCTGCTGCTACACTGACTACAGCGAACGCTGTATGCAAGGTAAGGAGAGACCACTTATAGGGAATCTGATATAAGTGGAGGTCTAATGGGGACCTTGATGTAAAGGGGATTCTAATGGGGACAATAATGTATGGGATAGGGATGAGCTTTGTGTTTGAAACGAACGTATGTTCGACTCGAACATCGTCCGTTCAATCGTTCGCGGCAAATTCGAGTGAAACAAAACGACCATTTTTACGACTTTTTTCCATTGATACATGTTCCCTGTGGCAAGATCTGGGTTCTGAAAGGTGTTTTCCAACAATAACTTGAAAATTGGTCTTTAAAACGACCGTTTTTAAAACTTTTTTCCATTGATATTACTATCAATGTAATTTTTTCTTTAAAACAGTTGTTTTTTTAAGGAGTCCTGCTCCTGAAAAAACGACAGTTTTTAAGACTTTTTTCCATTTATACATGTTCCCTGGGGCAAGACCCGGGTTCTGAAAGACGTTTTCCAACAATAACTTGAAAATTGGTCTTTAAAACGACCGTTTTTGAATGCGAACGTTCGAGTCTCATAGACTTCAATGGGGTTCTAAATGTTCGTGCGAACGATCGGACCGTTCGACGGTTCTGGTGCGAACCGAACGCGGGGGTGTTCGGCTCATCCCTAGTATGGGAGACTCTTAGGCCTTGTACACACGAGGGAATGTATCCGGTCGGAAACATCCGACGGATATTTCCCAGCGGATAAGTCAAATTTGTCCGTTGGTCTGATGAGCGTACACACCATCGGACCGAAATCCCAGCGGACCAGAACGCGGGCACGTAAACCACGTACGACGTCACTATAAAGGGGAATGACAAAGCCATCGGCGCCGCCCTCTGTTCCGCTTCTGCTAGTTCCGTGTTAGCGAAGGTTTGGTTAGAGCTGATTCGTGCTTTTCAGTCTCCGCGCTTAACAGGTCGTATTTTCAGGTTCAGTGTGTGCTTGTGGGCTCGTATTTGTCATTCAGTGTCGCCGTACGCGGCGTTTCTGCTTTGCAGTGCCGTCCTGTACGGTCGTATCTGTTTGACGTGCGATCTTTGCAGGTCTTGCTGGATTTGGGGGTGCTTTCTGTTTGAGTGTGTTCTTGACTGACCAGCCGGCCGGTTTGAAGCCATGATGGAGCAGCAGCGCAACTTTTCACGAGTTCGTGCTGTTTATGGGTTTTGTTCTGGAGTCTGTGTGCATTCCAGTGATTTGGACAGGAACAGTAGGAGGAGGAGTTCCTGGGCCAAGAATTGGTTGCGGCAGCGTAATCGATTCTCTCATATGTCTCTGCTTAGGGAGATCCGGGAGAATAATCCTGATGACTTCAGGAACTTTCTTCGTATGACGGACCCCGTTTTCCACCGTCTGCTGGATCTCCTGTCCCCCTATATCACGAGGCAGGACACTGTGATGCGCCAAGCCATTCCGGCTGAGCAGAGGCTTATTGCCACGTTGCGGTACCTGGCGACTGGGAGGAGCCTGCAGGACCTCAAGTTCTCAACAGGCATCTCTCCCCAGCGCTGCTTGGGATCATCATACCGGAGACGTGTTCTGCCATCATACAAGTCATGCAGGAGGAGTTTATTAAGGTAAGTTTCCTCCTTTAACATCACAATCTGTGTCTTTAATAATGTTTGCATATTTTTCTCACCTTTTTGTGTTGGTTTTCCTAGTCGCCATGATTGTAATATGCTGTGTGCTTAATGTTCCCTTTTCTCCCCATGCATGTTGTTAAGCTTTCCAGGTTAATGTGGTTTGGCCTACCTGCATATTTTTACCTTCAACACTACTAACCTGTCCAGCATCATCTCCTAGGGACAAAAACACCTTTTATTTTTTTTGGTGTCCTTTGCTATCCATCTGTAGTCTCAACTCCCTCCCTCTATGAAAAACTGTAATTGCCCTATCAGCGGTGATGTTGAGTCTGATAATAATTGTCTCTAGATTTGTTGCCCTAAATACTCTCTATACACTAATTATTTGAAATGTTAATACCGTGATGTTGCAGAATGTTTTTTTTTACTAGTGTTTGCAATGTTGTTTCTGTGCCAAAGTGCTAATTTGTTTTTTGCTTTTGTCCCCACAGTTTCCCTCCACGCCGCAGGAATGGCAGACTGTGGCTGCCCACTTTGCCCAGCGTTGTGATTTTCCAAACTGCGGAGGGGCAATTGATGGGAAGCACGTCCGCATAGTGCCGCCACCTCTTTCGGGCTCGTACTATTATAACTACAAAGGTTTTCATAGTATCGTGTTGATGGCGGTGGTGTCGGCAGACTACGAATTTTTGTATGTGGACGTGGGGAAGAATGGCCGGCTGTCTGATGGGGGAGTGTTCGCGCGCGACCGAATTTTACAGGCGTCTACAAACTGGTGGTCTTGAACTGCCACCGGATGAAGACAATGTGGAAGGACTTCCGTTTGTTTTTTTAGCGGACGAGGCTTTCGGGCTTGGACCTCACCTCATGCGGCCTTTTCCCCAGGACCCTCACCCCGGAGAGGAGAGTCTTCAATTTCCGGCTGGCCAGGGCCCGGAGGGTAGTCGAGAATGCCTTTGGGATACTCGCCAGCCGGTTCCGCCTGTTCCAGACAGCGATACATCTGGCGGAATATAAATTTAACTCTGTTATTTTGGCCTGCTGCATATTGCATAATTTTTTACGCAGGCATTCCCAGACGTACCTACCCAACATCGGTGCTGAGGCAGGACTACCCTCAGATACCCTTCCTGGGCTGGACACTGGTCGCGCTGGCTCGGTCACCCAATCTGCTCGTGAGGTACGCGACAAATATGTTGAGTACTTTATGGGTCGGGGGGCCATAGCTATGCCAGATTAATATTTCTTTATAATTCGGCCCCAAAATAAAGAAATATTACCAAGAAATAATAAATAATTTGACCATTGGACTTTATACAGTTGTTTGTCATTATTGCTTTTTCTCTTTTTATCTGTCTTCCAGGTTCTGAAACTAGTGCATTTCTTGTGCCCAATTTAGTTAGCATGTTTTAGTAAATACACACAATTGCACATTCTAGTCACTCTTCTACAAACTGGGTATTGAGGTTAGAAATAAGAAGCCACTGGTGTGTGTGTGTGTTTTTTAAAAGGTTTTTTTATTTCTTTTTTATTTACGAAAATCTTTGTGTTTTAATTAGAACACTTGGTTTAGAAAGTATTTATTTATTCAAAAAATATTTTGTGGTTTTGACAAACATATATAACAATCGAACTTACAAAGTTCAACCTTTTATTTGGCATAACAAACCCAGACAACATGGTCTTAGGTCACGCCGGAATCCCCAAAAATTTGAGGATGCACACATGCTGTGTGTGTGATGGGCCAAATGGTGTTTTTTCACATGAGATCCCATGCGAAATGTTCACATGTGCTATCTGCCATCATGGGTGATCAATGTATGTGCTTTGTGGGTGCAACCCCTTTCTGTCACCTACTTGATAAGTAAGGAAGGGGTTGCACCCACAAAGCACATACAATTGATGTCCTGTGATGGCAGATCGCACATGTGAACACACATTGGGGTTTATTTACTAAAACAGTGCAAACTCCGGCTTTTATTTGTGCATATAAGCCAATAAGCTTCTAAATTAAGCTTAGTCAATTAAGACTTCGCATCCAAACATGGAAGATGATTGTTTTATATGCCAAGTGATGCTGCTTTTGCCCCTTATAGCTTTAGTAAATAAACCCGTGTGTGTGTGTGCATCCTCAAATTTTGGTGGATATTAAACGAACATTATACAACATCTTTGAGAGTGTGGGGTGGTTAGGGGTGAGGGGGGCAGGGGGGGGCAGGGGGGGGGCAGGGGGGGGGGCATGGGGGGCAGCTGGGGGGGATAGTCTTCTATATACGTCCCAAAATATCGAGCATGTTTTTTAGGTTTTGGTCCATCACCACCATCCTTTCCCTCATATTGGCCAGATCGGTGCTGCACTCCATTATCTGCTGTATTAGGATTTGTGCACTTGCACGAGAAAAAATAAGGAGCGACAGATGTGCTAATCCCATCTTCATCCCCTAAAAATGCCAAAGGAAAAACACAACATTGTAAGTAAGTAAGGTGCAGGCCTATCTACATCTCTTTTTCCCTGCAAAGCTGGGGTGTCACTGACCTGTTGTACTGACAAGTTCAACATCTTCTACAACTTCTCCTTCTTCTTCAACTTCTCGTTCCTCCACAAATCCGCCTTCCTCCTCCAATCCGCCTTCCTCCACTAATCCGCCAAATTCCACCAAACCGCCTTCCTCCATTAATCCACCAAATTCCACCAATCCGCCTTCCTCCACCAATCCGCCTTCCTCCACCAATCCGCCTTCCTCCACCAATCCGCCTTCCTCCTCTCTCCCTTCCTCCTCTCCTTCTTCCTCCTCTTCTTCCTCCTCTCCTTCTTCATCATCCTCCTGCTCAACAATTTTTTCGGGCCGTTTGGGAGACAGTGTGGGCCTCCCTGACTCCTCATAGCGCTGTCCTCTTCTTTCCCCTAAAAACAACCAAAAAAATAAAAAAAACATCAGCAAACAGATCATTTTGGAGGGACTAATTTGCAAACATTGCTTAGAAGTGGCGTTACAATTCTAGTTTTGGCCTTATTACAGCACAAACCATGTTCCTTTTTTTTGCTAGCTGACGTCTCCCTAGCTGTGATATAATGAGGCTTTTTGGGGAAGTGACACACATGTCTGGCCTCCTGAATAAGTCTTTTTTGGAGTCCCTTCTCCTAAACTCCAAATTACTATTTTATGTGGGTAGACAGGTTTTCTAAATTACAGATGTCCAAACAGCTGCATATTAAGTTATCTCAGCACTGTGTGAATTACAGAATCCTGATTGCCTTTATTATTAAACTTATTAGTTTGCACAAACACATCATATTTTCAACATTGTTTCTGAAAACGATGTTTTTCGCCAAATAGCCTCGTCCAGGTGTGATGTTCCTGGACCCGCAGATTGAGGAAAAACAATGTGATTGGAACGAGGTTGACTACGATCGTGGCAAGTCGTCGGATTTATATTAGACAAACATTATTAAATTTACAAGGCAGGGTTTAAAAAATACAAGCAGGCCAACGAGGCAGATGGCGAAATATACATGGCAAAACATTTTCGCCAAAAATAGGCACTCCAAAGACATTTTAAAGTACTTACTTTTTTCAATGATTTTTTTTATTTCGCGATACTGCTCTGGCTCGCGCAGTTTTAAGTCGGACCAGCGTTTCCGGAGCTGCTCTTTGGACCTGGTGACCCAAACATCTCATAAAGTTTCCTTGCTGCCTTATCCATAATTTTTGACTTCCTCCGGTTAGGGGTGCTGTATGGGCCATGCTCACCATCATAGTCCTTCCGTCGCAGGATGGACACCAACTCCACCATCTCTTGTAGAGACATGTTTGTGGCCTTGTAACGTTTTGCCCTGGATCGGGACGTTCCGGCCTGTGTCCCTTCCTGATCCCGATCAGAGGCTAATGTGCGCTCGTGTGACATCGCCATATTTTCCAATCAACGTTGCAGATGGGCGTGGAAAGCAGAAATTGGTACGTCATGGGCGGAGACGAGGGCGGCGTTTCTGGATTGCGTGGGGAATATAATGGAAACGACGTGATTACGTAGGTTACGCGGAGATTACTCGAGTGGAAACGAGGAGAGAGAGAGACGAAGGTAAATGCAAACATCAGATCAGAGGCCTATAATTTGAACAGGCATGGGGGATGGAGCTTTTCTATGTTGTTTGCACCCTTTTTAGGCCACTGTTATTTATGTATTTTGGGGCCCACCATAACATTTAGAGAGTAAAGTGCTTGGACACATCACTTCATCAAGATATATGTAGAGAATGCTCTTTCCTCTTTATTTGTATTTTAGAGTATGCAGTCAGATCATGCCAGTAGTGTTGTGTATTGGTTGGACAGAGATAAGTAGGTAGTGTTTTCTGCCATGAATGCTGAGGGGCATGATAGCTACACATGAACTAGTGCCTTGAGGTGAATGCTAGCATTCATATTCATGGTGGATGTGTTCTTAACTACATGCTACAACTTGCAACATGGACTCTGAATGCCAACTTTTTGGGGGGTACAACAATGCGGCAGAGCAGGCCAGCTATGTAGCAGCATAAGACACTGTGTTTGTATAAAGTAGATGCTCTAAAATGAATGAATGTGCACATATTTTAAGAATGACAAAGCTGAGCCTTTGGAAAGTTGTGCTTTGTGTTTGATTGGCAATTTCTATTCTAGACATTACTATTGAGAAGCGACATTTCTAGAAGCAGCCCAAAAGAATGGATTTGCTCAAAGGGAAGGAGGCAACAATGGAGTTAATAACACGGTATCGGGATATGCCCCTTCTTTGGGACACCAGGCACACCCATTATTTGGACACTGGAAAGAGAGAGGCAGCACTTGATGAGATTGCGACATACCTGCACACTTGGGTGCCAAGTTGCACAGGCGACATGGTGAAGGACAAATTCAGTAACCTCAGGAGAAGCTACAGGAATGTATATAAAAAGCGGAAATATCCAAAATCAGGATCAGCAGCAGCTAAGAAGAAGGAACCCAAGCTCTGGTACTACAAAGAGCTCAGTTTTTTGAATGATGAACTGGATGGCAGGGCTTCGGTTTCAACACTTCCTCCCAGCGGAACTTCCCCGGATCCCAGGAGCCCTGCAGAATCAGAAGCAGGGCTGGCTGACATGGAGCCAGATCTGGCCATCTTCAGTGAGGTCTAGTATTTTCAAAACTAGTTTTGTGCTGCTATTTATTTTGAATTCGTGAGTTGATCTTGTAAAAAAAAAAAAAACAGGGATGCCAAATGCAGGGGTCAGAAGGACAGTCTGTTTAATTTCAATTAATACTAACTAAAAAAGTCAAGAGAAATAAAATGTGTGTGCTTGATTGTGCCAAAAATTACAACATGTTGCCTTTTTTATACACAGGAAGAAGAGACCAGCCAGGAGGTGGCAGCTCCTGAGGCCCATGTCAGCCAGGCGGAAGGGGTGAGTGGCAGCCAGGAGGAGGCCGGGTCAAGTGAGGTGCAGCAGGTCCCCAGGCCCAGGCTGAGCACAATCAGCCAAGTTCCTCCCCTCCAAATGAGGCCACCAGCTGCAAGGAGGCGCAGAAGGGAGGTGCATGATGAGAGCCTTCAGGTCATCCGGGAGGCTGCCGAAATCATGAGAGCCCCCCTCAACCCCACGGAATGCTATAGTGCATTTGTGGCCAATGAGCTGAACCAAGGGGGGGAGGAGCAAAAAAAGCCTGGCCAAGGACATTATAAATCAGGTCCTGGCCAGGATGAAAAGGAACGAGCTGACCAGGGACACTGTGCTGTGGGACCCGGCTTGGCCTGCTCCCCATCATCATCATCCTCCTTCTGCCACATCAGCCCCACCTGCAAGGTTACGTGGACGGACCCGTGGAAGTTTCGCTGGAAGGAAGTCTGCTAGGAAGTCGAGAAGATGAATCCCTGCCATCCAGTTTATTGTCCAAAAAACTGAGCTCGTTGTAGTAGCACAGCTTGGGTTCCTTTGTTCATGTGCTGCTGATCCTGATTTTTGATATTGACTCCTGAGGTTACTTAATTTGTCCTTCATCATGTTGTAACTCCCAATTATGCATGTATGTTGCAATCTCATCAAGTGCTGCCGTTCTGGTGATTTATAATTTATTTTTTGGCCGGAAATAAATGGCTTTTGTATTTACTTTCAAACCTTGTCTATTGTGTTTTATACTGTGGTGAGTAAGCATCAGACATTTGGCAAAGAAAATGTGGCATTTGCAAAGGACCCAAACTCCTTTTAGGGGGGAGGGGGACCTTTTATGTTTGAACTTGGTAAACCCAAAAGAAGCGTACATTTTTGATAACCCAAAAAAAAAAAAAAGGAGGAAAATACTAAATTACATAAGTTGGTGAAAAAAGGGACATTAAAAAAAAAAACAAATAAGGTGAAACAAGAAAAAATAAATCAATTTGAAATATTCCAAACACGTTAAATCCAAATCTTAAAAAAAAAAAAAAAAAAACTCAACATTAAGTCCAAATAGACATTTTAAAAATGTGGAGAACAGAAACAAATGTGGGGACATCTGGCAAGCAAACTGTGTCAAATAGAAAACAAAATAATGAAAATGCAAGCTAGCAGTATGTGACATCTGGAGAAAATTGCTACAGCAAAAAACGGGTTCATTCTAGCAAGAGAAGAAAGCACAAAAAAACGAGCTAAACGGAACACTATATAGAGAGTTTAGGTGACGAATGTGCCAGGTCCCAAACAAACGCGAGTTTTACCTGAACGAGTGCTCCCGTCCCATCGTTTTGACTGAGCATGTGCGGGTTTTTGGTCCGAGGCTTTTGTGTACTAACGAGCGGACATATCCGACGGACATGGGTCCGGCGGAAATATTTCAAAGCATGCTTTGAAATTTTTCCGCTGGAAAAATCCGGCCGAAACGGTCCGTTTGACCATACAAACGACCGGATCTTTCGGATGAAATGGTCCGTCGGACCAGTTTCAGCGGATTTATTCCCTCGTGTGTACAAGGCCTTATGGGGACTCCAATGTAAGGGAAGGCTCCTAAGGTTTTCTCTAACGTAATAGGGGCTCTGATGGATACACTGATTTAAGGGAGGGGGGTCTGAATGGAGACCCTAATATAAGGGGGTCTGTGATGGGGACCCTACTGGATGGGAGAACTTCAATAAAAGAGGACTCCTAAGGCAGACTGTGGTGTACGGGGGCTCTAATGGGGATCCTGGTGTAAGCAGGGACTTTGATGTAATGGGCCACATTATTATTTTTTATTTTTCTTCCCTTTTTCTTCTAAAATATTATCATGCTGATTCCAAATAAATAAATACATAAACAACGCAAAACCTCTTCATTTTATTTTATTTTTTTACATTCATTTATTATTTATTTGATTTATAAACCTGATTGTTTTCAGCCCAGGAATATTTGTACATTTTTGTCTTTGTATAGAAAAAAATTGGAGAGCCCTGTACTACATTTTCGTTTTTAAAGTTTAAAGTACTTAATAGCATATGTTTGTCACATTAGCTGAAAAGTAAAGATAACGTTATTTTGATAACTTTTGTTGATGTCATGTTACTGCAAACTTCCTAAAATACATAACTCACCAGACCCGAGGAAGAGAACTAAACAAATTTAGGATTTGTGCTAAAATAAATTAATAAGAAATATTTAGTAAATAAAGGATATTTTTTCTAATACTATAAACTGTATTTTTACTGCACAATACTTTTTTTATTATTAGTATTGAAAATATGATTTATCTCTAGTCATATTTCCTTTAGCATAGACTCTGAAACACCACAGGACCATTTTTTTTTTAGAAACCAGCTGGCCCAGTAGTACATGTTTGAAGTACCCACATGGAACTGTGGGAGGAAACCCACATGTATTAGATCACATTGAATGCAGATGGAGTGAGACACTAGACCAGCTGCTAGGCTGGGTGTGATAATAAAGCTTCAGTGTGTCCTCAGGCCAGAGGCCTATTATGTGTTACTAGGCTCTGAGCTACAGCTGACTGATTCTCCCACAATTCAGGGCATTTCGGAATAGTCCTACAATAGTTATATTTACACAGTCAAGCTTAATCAATAAAGCCATGCACCCGACATCTGCTTATAGTCTTCTCTATGTGGTTTTCATAGACCTTTAAGAAAATATCTGTTATATATGTCTTTGGTGCACATTTTACAAGTGGAAAGGGGCTACACAGCCTAGTTGTAAAGACTTTGCATCAGTTAGACTGATTTATTAAAGCAAAGTAATGAACTACAATGGTTTGTATAGTACAACAATTAGATTGTGCTTTGAAGGGCAGTCCAATGATTGCTATGGAATCTTTTGATTTCCACACCAGAAACCTCAGCTTAGCATAATATAAAAATAATATAAAGAGTAATGATGTTGTTCAAAGTGTGGTCACCTTTAGAATAATATTATGAAATATCTGGACTGATCCCTGAAATGCAACTGGCCCAACTACAAAAATTAAAATCTAAAAGGTTGCTAGGTTTTATTGAACTTTTCTGCAAAATCAAAAAGATATTAGAATAATGTTAGAAAGGAATGTTCAAAAAGTAAAAAAAACAAAACAAAAACATCACAACCAATACAAATCAATTTTATGGTTCTAATGAGCTATTAAAGTAGATGTAAACCGGATCCATGAAATTTGAGCTGGCACATATATCTGCATTGTTTTCTTATCTCTCTTTAAAGCATTGTGCCCTGTAGCTGTCTCCTGCTCCTTTCTTCTGTTATCAGCCTGATAGCTTCTGACAAGTTCTCTGTCATATATCATTAAAGCAGCTAGAGTTTAGTGCTGGGGAGGATGCTATAAATAGATTAGCAGAGTGCTGAACTATTCAACAATTAGCTCTGAAAGTATCTACCTATGAGGAGAGGGGGTGTGTGTCTTTCCTCCAATCAGATGTCTTTGCTGTATGCCCAGATTTCACTGCAGTGTTCAACAGGAAGAGAAATTCTCCTAATACGGCAGATATACATGTAAAAGGTATGTAGGGAGATTTGTTTCTGTTTATCATCTGAGGCTGTTCACTTCACTGGGTATATGTGAGGGTTTACATCTACTTTAAAGTAGAATTCCAGCTTCATCCTAACTACTCCTAAAGCTGTCCCCTCCCTCTAACGCATATGCCTGCTAACTTACATTCGAAGGATGTATGTATTTCCCTATTTTGAAGCTGATCCCTTCCAGTCACATGATCCTGCTCCCCTGTGTCATCTAGCACTGTTGCAGGAAACAGGAGGGGTTGCTGACAACAAATTGGCCATTGAAACCTATGGGTGACGTCACCGCTTCCGACTTTCCTAGTTGTTGTTGGAACTCTATCTCCTCCAGCTGCCACTGGCTGACAGAGGATCACATGATCGAACTGGAGTGGGCTGAAAAATAGATAAATATATGCATCTTTCTTACACAGGTTAGTTAGCATAAGTATTAGGAGGGGAAGGGAACCATTTTAAAAGTAGTTAGGATGAAGCTGAAATTCCTCTTTAACTTTTTTTTTTTTTTATAGCTGAACTGTATATATGAACATATCTTTTTACTCTGCCTTATGCAAATATTAAAAACAGTGATATTATTAACCAACCAAAATTCAGCTTTCAGTATAACTGGTGACCATATTTATCGCACCTGGTTGCTTCTGGTCAATGGGCAGCCTTAAGCCTGAGTTTAAAGATCATGCATGTATATAGGGAGTGTGAGCTTGATACTGTAAGCAGACTTTATCAGCAGCTGTGATTTCTGGATATTGGAGTATCTATTATTAGAACATATAACTATGATGATATTAATATAGTGATTTAGTGAGCAAGAAGTTTATTTTATTTAACACAGTACTGAATAAGCATATTTTTATTCGGTTGTATAATGGATATGTTTTTAAAATTTTCTACATAATAAATGAAATATTAACCAACATTGTGTGGAACTGTATTATGTAATATTTTGGGACATTGATACAATATAAATTGAGGTTACTTATTTATAGCCTATAGTCCATATGTCATCATGTTCTGTTGGCGAGGTAACAGTAGAATTCTTTATGAAATGGTAATTGGTTTGCAACATCCCACGTGCTCCTATCCAATTTGCTTGCTTAAAGGAGTTATAAATAATAATAAAAAAAAAGATGAAATTACTGTTTACAGGGTATAGAGACATAATAGTTAACTGATTCCTTTAAAAAACGATTACAAATAGATAAAAATCAATCATATAATGTACCTGTAGTTTCTAGTTTTGTTTTTGCTTGTTGTTTCCTGCCTCTCTGCTGTACAGAGCATACAGAGCCACAGAGCGGTGATGGTTTGGAAAACGAAACTGATCCAAAGGGGAGGTGCTGTGGGGTTTTAGAAACACAATAATCTCACCTCCTTGAGGTTAGTGACCACAGAGAGAAAGCTCCCAGCACTGTGGTTATCAGGAAACAGACAACCATCAGAGAAGAATTACAGCAACTTGAGAGCAATAACGAACAATGAGGACACAAAAACAGCACTGCATTAAGGTAAAGTAAGCTATTAAGATAAAAAACAAAATTCCTTTACAAACCCTTTAAAACGGGAGGCCATGCTAAATGAACATTAGTTATTTAGACCCCTTTCACACTGGGGCATTTTTCAGGCGCTAAAACGCTAAAAATAGTACCTGCAAAGTGCCCTGAAACAGCCACTGTTGTCTCTGCAGGGCTTTTACACTGGAACGGTGCGCTGGCAGGACGGTAAAAAAGTCCCGCTAGTAGCATCTTTGGAGCGGCGAAGGAGTGGTGTGTTTACCGCTCCTGCCCATTGAAATCAATGGGCACTGCGGCTATACCGCCAGCAAAGCGCCTCTGCAAAGGGGCTTTGCGGTGGTTTTAACCCTTTCTCAGGCCCTAGCGGGGGGGTAAAAGCACCCGTTAGTGGCCGAATAATGCAGCGAAATTGACGGTAAAGTGCCGCTAAAAACAGTATTTATGATGGCAGTGATAGATCTGATACCAGCCAACAACCTTTCTCCTTTTCTCTCCTAGCTTTGCAAATGAGCAAGTCAGTGGTGGGATGGGTTTTTTAATGCAGGCTGAACCTTAGTGAGATGTTTGGTCATTTTGTGGCAAGGATACTTCTCTGAAGGGTAACTTATTAGCTTGATGCATTGAGAAGCTTGGTTGTTAGATTCAAGTTAGGTTCACCTCTAAATAGAGTTGTGGATCCCACAAATTGAGATCAACATCATTTTTGCATCTTGTATTTGGAAAATCTTACAGATAAATTCTCACAGAACAAAGAACACACTGAGGGAATGTTATCTACCAATTGAGCACCAAGCCAAGCCCAAGAAAGATTCTAAGGCTAGCCATAGATAAGTCAGTTTTCTTTGCTCAACTAGTGGGTTGAACAAAAAAATAACTTTTTTGTTTTGACAGCCGGGCGACTCTCCCACCATCAAAATACACAGATAAGCTCTGCAGTTTATAGCCTGCAGTGCTGATCGAGTGGAAATTTTCCAACAGGGTGGTTGAACAGAAACCTTTGGTTCAACCACAGTGACCAGACATGGATCGATATTTGTCCGGTTCCTGCTGAACCAGTCAAATTTTGATCCATGTATGGACAGTTTAAAGCCCTGTACACACGATCGGTTTGTCTGATGAAAACAGACTGATGGACCATTTTCATTGGACAAACTGATTGTGTGTGGGCCCTATCGGTTTGTTTTCCATCTGAGAAAAAAAAAATAGAACATGTTTTAAAAATTTTCTATGGATAAAAAACTGATAGAAAAAAACGAACGTCTGTGCGGAAGTCCATCGGTCAAAAATCCATGCATGCTCAGAATCAAGTCGACACATGCTCGGAAGCATTGAACTTAATTTTTCTCAGTGTTTTACGTCACCGCGTTGGACACGGTCAGATTTTTGACCGATGGTGTGTAGGCAAGACTGATGAAAGTCAGCTTCATCAGATATCTGATGAAAAAATCCATTGGATTAGATTCCATCAGATATCCGATCGTGTGTACAGGGCTTTAGTCTGTAATTTATTAGAGGATGACATTTAGTTTGTGTCATGGACATAGCATTTACCTACAGCAGGCATGTCCAAAGTCGGGCCCAGGGGCCAAGTGCGGCACTCGTTCCAGTTTAATGTGGCCCCCCTGGTAATTTGGATATATACTGTATTTATTAGTGCTGTCTTGGGGGGGGGGGGGGGAGTGCTGTCAAATTACATGCAGGAGAATCTCCTGTTTACCCGGCGGCATCTGTAAAAAGAAGTCTCGTCTCCTGGGCTGCCATTGGACGACGACTCTGGAGGCGGGACATTGTATTAAATAGGCTGCTGTATAAACAGGAGATTCTCCTCTATGTAATCTGTTGGCGCTCGTCCTGCCCCCCTCCCCTCCGAGGCTGCAGATGGGCATCGATCAGGCTGCATTCATGGCAATGGCGAAGATGCATTCATGGCAATGGCGAGGATGCATTTATGGCAATGGCGAGGCTGCATTCATGGCAATGGCGAGACTACAGATGGGCACTGATTGGGCTGCATTGATGGGTAATGGCCTAAAAAACATGCCCAAGCTCATCTCTTCATCACACACAGGCACAAAGGCAAGATAATTCTTGTTGGGCAGTGTATTGGTGCTCGGGCAAACACTTTTTTAATGGTTCATAGAATGTCAGTAAAATGGTCGGCCCTTACGCATGTTCACTTCATCAAATCTGGCCCTCTTTGAAAAAAGTTTGGACACCCCTGACCTACATTGTTACCAGCAGTAGAAAGAGGCTCCTCTCAGAAATGTGAAAGTATCAAACCTTCATCTGAAAACTCCTCAAGAAGAAAAAGCATTGTTAAGTGACTCTTCTAAGCTTTAGTCTTTAGCTATATTATAAAACTGAAAACTAACATTGCAGACGGCATCCCAAAGTGCAAGTCATACCACCGGCAGAGGTCACACTGGTGGCAGGGACAAAAAGTATAAGAATATGAAACAAAATTCAACAGTCAGAATGACCGTTATATATGCAGAACAGAAAAATATGCCATTGAAACAGCTGAAACCTTTATACTCAGGCAATTTCCTAGTGCACTGAACTGAATGTATATGAAGAGCTTGCCTTCTTCTGCATTCTCATGTAAGGCCACTGAATGGCTGTTCCCGATGAGGATATTTGTACAGGCTGCCATAAAGAAAACATTCTTTCAAGAGGGACTGCTATCAACATGGGCTGCCATAACTTGGTCAGAGGTCACAGTTTATTTGCTCTGTCCAGTGGCGTCACTAGGGTTGGTGTCACCAGGTGCGGTATAACATGGTGTCACCCCCCCCCCCCAAAAAAAATTCCCCCCTAATAACACTGCATATATTGGCAACAGTAGTGCCGTTAATAACTTTCAATCAACTAGCAAATTTGAATAACAAAATTATATGAAAATAATAGAATTCAAAGCTTAAACTGTTAAAGAACTGTATTTATTTTAACTGTGCCATCAAATGCAGCCACTGTGCCATCAATTGTTACCATTGTGCCCAGCAATTGTCACCACTGTGCCCAGCAATTTTCACCACTATGCCATGCCATCAAACGCAGCCACTGTGCTATGCCAAATACAGCCACTGTGCCATCAATTGTTACCACTGTGCCATCAATTGTCACCAATTTTTTTTTAAAATCGGGATGGTGTCACCCCTCTAAGGGTGTCACCCGGGTGCGGACCTCACCCCCCGCACCCCCCTAGCAACGCCTCTGGCTCTGTCTACTGTCCTTGTGTCCATTAAAACAGGCTGAAAAATGTAATGGAAACTCTAAAGTTCTAGTTTGCATGCTAAATAAATATATATAAACCTACAGTTGAAAAGAAGTTCATTCTAATGCTTATCAGTCATAATGTAGAGACCATGGTTTTCATGCTGAGAGCTACATTAAAACCATAGACTGACTTTACCTGCACATATGAGATAACATGGGGTGAGCAAGCCCTTCAGATTTATGTCCTTAGGCTAAAATATTCCATATGTGTCCTTATACTTGCACACAAGACAAACATTGCATTTAATAAATTAAACACTACCTAGAACAGAACAGAACACTATGTAAGCTAAGGCCAAAAGAATAGTATACTCTAAAGCACTTAAGGCACGAGTTGGCTCCGATCTGGGTCAATGCTTAAAACCTGACTCAATTGTATTGGCAACACTAAGTAAATCTTCATCACTATTCCAAATAAATAATACTTTAGAGAGACAGAAAGACATGTTTTTGTGATAGAAACATACTAACCGCACAACAGTATGAATTAAATAAAAGCTCTATATGTGTTCCTGAAAGCAGCAAGATGTGCTTTTCATAAGCTTAATGAAATCAAGATGAGCAAGGCTAATATGTATGCACGCTGTACATTTATCTGTGTAAAGGAAATGTTCCTGGACGTGGATGAAAGATGGGAAGGAGATGTAGTTACTGTTTCTTCTACATTCCAAACAAAGGGCGTAAGAGGACAACCATCCACAAATCAGTGGGATCTCTTTTATGGTAATCATTTAGGGCATATAATTAAATATATATATATTTTTTTGTATGTGATGCCTAAGGGAAATTATAAAATGCACAGAAAGTATAGGAACAAGTATAAACATCTGTAAAAACAAAGACAAATTAATCTCATTAAAGCCCACTGTGTTGAAACAAGTGTAGACCATATCAAAATGGAAACAAATCTTTAAAAGAAATGTTCATTTATTTTTCCTTTTTTTCTAGAACAGCTGGAAATAAGGTACATGTGATGAACTGTGGGATATGTGGACTGGGTAACAATAAACAAATGTTAAGCATTACAGCAGATTTAGCAAGCCATTAACGCTTTGGCTTGAGTTGACTACCATAACTAACACAAAGCATTAGGCCTCATACATAAAGTTGTTGTTTAAAATAGCTTCTAAATGGAGTAGGGCTTTGGATTCAGAAAGCATTTAGCAAACTTTTGTGATGTCTGTAAGACCTCGTTTTACATAGGCAACCAAGGGGCGGCAAAAACAGATGGCTGAGCCACAAATAAACATGACCAATGACCATGGTAGTTCACACCACCAAGGTTGCAGTGCAGCAAAAATGATACAGCCTGTCTAGGGTTGCCACCTCATCCCTTTAAAACCCGAAAACATGAATTACACAGGATCTGTGGCTGATTAAGGTGGTAATTAAACTCACTTGGTGCCTAATCTGCATTAAATTAGCCTCAGAACCTGAGTAATTCATATGTGTTGGGTTTAAAGAGATGAGGTGGCAACCCTAGGCCTGTCACATTTGGCCCCCTGTGTGATAGCAGTGGGTAACTGATCCTCTTTATGGAGACATCCCCTGCCAGCCACTGCAGCTAATCAAGTACAGACTATTCTTGATTAGCCACATCCTTGACAAGAGTGACAGCTGTGAACCTGGAAGTGATGTAATATGTGATGCTTCCAGGTTCATTAGTTGCAGGGGGGGATTAGTGTTGAGCGGAATACGCCATATTCGATTCCGCGATATTGCGCGAATATATAGAAGAATATTCGCGAATATTCGCTAATATCGAATATTCGTGATATTTTATCCGAAAAAAAAATTGCAAAATTTCGCTAATGCGAAATTCCGCTAATGCGAAAATGATTGCGAAATTCTCATAAACGGAGATCATTTCCTGTATTACTAAACTAATATGCACTAAACACTAACTCTACACTAACTCTACTTAAAAGAAAGGAGAATAAGGGGGCAAAAGAAGGGCGGAGAAGATAATCGCGCAATATTCCTATTGCGCGATTATCTTCTCTGCCCTTCTTTTGCATCAGAGCCAATCAGAATAACTCGAATATTCGGCAAAAGGAATATCGCGCAATATTCCGTTTGTCAAATATTCAAGTTATTCTGATTGGCTCTGGTGCAAAAGAAGGGCCGAGTAGCTGATGCGATTCTTTTATGTTGCCGAAAATTCGCAATGCGAATTTTCGGCAACATAAAAGGATCGCCTCAGCTACTCGGCCCAGGGTCTCTAATCATACCAGCAATGCTTTTAGACGTCGATGGAGATCACTAGGATGTGATCTGTTTTAAAAATAAATTTGAAAAAATGCGAATATTCGTGAGCAACACTAGGGGGGATGGGGGAACAGAAGTTCCCCGATCACCTCCTGCACCCTTAGATATTACTGTTTACTTTATTTTTGCTTTGGATAGGATGGCAAAGGATTATCAGTCAGAGTCTCAATTGGATATATCACTTCACCTATAAAAAAAGTGTAACTAGTACAGGAAGTCTGATCTGTTTTATTTTTTTAACTTTAAGCTTACTGTATATACCACCAATGCCTTCAATGCCACTCTGGAGGATCTATTTCTACATTACTTTGAAGTGAAGGTCAGTACCCCCTTTTTTATACCTTACACTCTAAACAGTACATCCAATTAGAGTGTGAGCTTATGACTTGTGGGGTTCTTTTTGTATGTTTACCCCTAAGCAGTGAGCCTTATTTGTGACTTTGTGCTATGCTGACACAGCTTGTGGGCCTCTTGAGGTCTTCTGTTTAATCCGATCCACTGACGGTACGTGCATTTGGAGTGGGGGTTTGTTTACTGTGTTAAAGGGGTCAGACAGGTCACAGGGTTACTGGCAACTTGTCCGATGATTTTGACAGAGGCTTTGTCTCTTCTTCTCAAAGCCGCTGCGCCCGGGCGTATGTAGGCCTCAGCTGCGGCCTACTCCCCGTGGAGATACTTCTGTCAGTGTCCTCTGGGGTTGAAGAGGTGGTCCCAAGAGAGCACGCCAAACACGTCCTCTCTCTTAAATTACCTCCCCTCACAGGCGGCGCGGAAGGCAAGGCATCATGGGGTAGTACAGCTGCTCTATGGGTAATGTAGTAATGTAGTTTATTACAGGCCAGGGTAAATGGAGTCTCTTCTCCTCCTGAACTCAATTCCCCAACATTCTCTGCGGTACCAGAATGAAATGTAAACAACAGGTGGCGCTAACCCAACTCGGCCACAGGAGGGAGCTGAGACCCTTCACGATCAGCAATGGTAGTCTTTTATATCACATCAAAAAGGGTGATACCCCGCTACATATATATGCAGTAAATCCTTAGTTTACGAGCATAATTCCTTCCAGAAACATGCTTGTAATCCAACGCACTTGTATATCAAAGATTTTTTTTTACAGGGTATAAAATAAAAGAAAGGCACCTCTAAGTGTAGCAATAAGTTGCTAAATGTTGTACCTTCATTAAATGTAACCATATTGCTACACTTAGAGGCTTTCTTCTTTTTCAACTAAGTTGTGACATGACGCTACTCTTATATCAAGACATCGCTTGTATATCAAGGCAACATTTATTAAAAAATTTAGCTTGTCTTGCAAAACGCTCTAAAACCAAGGTTTATTGTATGTGTGTATATATATATATATATATAAGAAGAGAGGGAATATATAATATATAATATATAATATATATATATATATATATATATATATATATATATATTAGTGTGTATGTGTGTATATATATATATATATATATATATATATATATATATAGCTCTCAGATTTGTATTGTGGTCTATATCCATGCAGACTTTCCCTCTCTTCCTTTCTGCCAGAACAGAAGTCTCAGGCCGCATACACACGATCGGTCCATCCGATGAGAATGGGCCGACGGACAGTTTTCATCGGGTCACCGCTGAAGTGGCCTGATGGTCTGATGTGCGTACACACCATCAGTTCAAAAACCGATGCGCGGGTTTCTGAACCAATGCTTTTGCGTACTAACGATCGGTTTGGACTGGTGGTCAGGCGTCCATCAGTCCGATTTTAAAGCAAGTTTTAAAACTTTGGTGCGAAGGACAACAGACTGATGGGCCGTACACATGGTCGGTTTGGGCCGATGAAACTGAACTCCAGTCCATTTTCATCGGTTAGGACCGATCGTGTGTACGCGGCCTAAGATACCAGCAAAACCCGACCAGGGTTCTAACCTTTCTTCAGTCTATACAAAACACTTTTAGATTTAGATACAAATTAAGTAGAAGCCAAGTAGCCTATCAGTCTTTTTTGGACAGGGTGGAGTTGCGCAGAGCACCCTGGGAGACCCATGCAGGCAAATACAAACTTGTCCCCCACCAAAGTGAAGTAAATTATGAAAACTGCATCAGCAGTAAATCTGTTCCATTTTAGATATGGACATTTAACATTTTGGATGTAGACGTTGCTTGTGAAATTGAACTGCCCTCTGCCAAAATTGGCTCCATTGTGAGCTTTTATATAAATGATGTACTAAATTAGATAGAAAGCCCCTGTAGGGTCAAGGCCTGATATGAACTGCCCAGTGGAAAAAAACTGTAGAGTGTGTGAGTGCTATATAACTTAGTAAGATAACAGACAAAGTGTACATAAACATATATGTCTGGGGGGAAAAAAATCCTCTATTTTCCGTAAGTTGATTGTGATGGGTCACTTGCATTTTCTCAGATACAGTAAATGTCTCAATTTTCTCCACAGTAATTCATCAAGAAAGGGAAAGCTGTCACGTTGGATGTATCTTAGGTCACCTTAGTCCCAGACCTCTGCCTTGATAATATTAGCAAGTGCTCAATCTAATTTTGAATGAAAACTTGTTTTAGGGTCTGAAGGCAATACCAGATCTTACACTTTAGAGCACTGGCCAGTTCAATACTATGAGTACAATGCAGACCCCCCCTGTTATGGTAATATCAGCATGTATGCCCTTTATAATTGGTTTATACTGCACTATTGTGCTCCAAATAGTGATATGGGAATTAGATAAGAGTTCATATAGCCCATGATTTGGTAAGCCACAATACCTACCCAAGTGAAATGAAAAAATGGGCGTTTGAACTCTCCTATCAATTCGATGCATGGCAAGTAGAAGTTAAAAAAATAATCTTTTTACAAACTCCATGTTCTCAAGTTTCTTAAAATACTGGTCAGAGCAGAACTTTACATTACTAAAGAAAAAAAAGGAGATTACATTTGCTTGCCTATGACATATATATGTTCACATACATTTTGGTACAAATATTTGTGCATGCTGAGCCCAAGTCCGCAGTAGGCAGATAAGCACCATCAGCAAACTTGACAACCGGAATAATACATTATATGAGTCATGGTCTCTCGCTGCAGAGATGAAGAAAAGGGATTATGTGAATTTCAGAAGTCAAGCATTTTTGGTCTTTTACATGTTTTACTGGTGCTACAAATCACATACTAGATACAGTATATGCCCATGTCTTATATATAGAGAAGGGATGCATGGTTTGTCTAGGATGGCCCACCCATGAATTCTGCATATTTGAATGAATGCTCCTGCATCTTAGTGTCTTTTATAGACATGTGCATGCTTCCCTTAAAGTGGTTGTAAAGGTACAATTTTTTTTCCCTAAATAGCTTCCTTTACCTTAGTGCAGTCCTCCTTTGCTTACCTCATTCTTCGATTTTGCTTTTAAATGTCCTTATTTCTTCTGAGAAATGCTCACTTCCTGTTCTTCTGTCTGTAACTCCACACAGTAATGCAACACTTTCTCCCTGGTGTGGAGTGTCATGCTCGCCCCCTCCTTTGGACTACAGGAGAGTCAGGACGCCCACTAACACACAGCTCCTTTCTCTATCTGCAACGTAGAGAGTGTCCTGACTCTCATGTAGTCCAAGGGAGGGGGTGAGCACGACACTCCACACCAGAGAGAAAGCCTCACATTACTGTGTGGAGTTACAGACAGAAGAACATGAAGCAAGGATTTCTCAGAAGAAATAAGGACATTTAAAGGCAAAATGGAAGGATGAGTGTGATGACCGGGGAGGGTGCCCCCCACGGCCACACACATGCGCTTGATGGTTAGCTGCTTGGTTCTTGGGCTAGGGGCCCAGGGTCTGGTGGTGTTAACCCTTAGTGAGGGTCGGATGGTATTAACCCTCTCTGTCACGTGACGCCACTGTAGTCTTGATATACCCCAGGAAACTACAGCTCCGGGGGCCTCCGTATCTACGCTAGCTAGGATGGTAATAACACAGTCCACAACAGGGGTCAATATAACGAAGGCTTTACTTGCATGAAGACAGGTGTCAAAATCTTCACAGCGTTCACAAAGAGTGTCGCAAAGGTTCCACAAACAGTCTCTAGAGGACCACACAGCTGACAATGCCTGGGCTTGGCTTTTCATATATCCTTGGCTTTTGCGGCCGGATTATTAATGCTGGGCCTATGCTTGACTAGACTGAAGAATAAATACACTTACTGAAGTGTCGGTAGACTTAAGGGCTTTTCGTCCGAATGACGAATTGATTCGATTATTTCTTTGAAGTACTGATTCTATAGTTTTTTAAAGGTACTCCGCGATTTGCTGTACTTTCCCCTGAACGGGAGGTCTCTGGCCTGCACTGCTTCTTCTCTGACTGAACTCTGCTCTGACCTGTCAGCAACTGTGTGTAGCACTAGTCTGCCCTAATAGGAACTCCCACCCCTTATATAAATGTGAGGAGACTGAAGCCCATTGGTTGAGAGCTGAGGGAGACTGAAGCCCATTGGTTGAGAGCTGAGGGAGACTGAAACCCATTGGCTTGAGAGCTGAGGGAGACTGAAGCCCATTGGCTGAGAGCTGTGGATCATAGAGACTTATCTGTATTCCCCTTGGAACGTACATTTAAAGTTTGTTACAAGTTAAAGTATAATACAACACCATAAGGTCTTGTCTAGCACTTAGTCCTACTGACTCTCATACACTCTGACTAAACATAAAATGGCGGACTAAACCTCTTAAAGCTATACGCACCTAATAAATGTATTATCAACTATAACAGTATAAATCACATCATAACTAGCTGAGTCCCTGCAGAGGAGGCCCCACAAGCCGAGGGTCTCAATCTGACAGGGCCTACAGCAAATACCTGTACTGGGACACCACAAACCCCACCACTAAACAGAAGTCGTCCTTGACTATTAAGGCACTGACGGATTGAGGAACGAGGTGACCTTGGGGCCACTAGAAGTCCTGAGGCACTTGTACACCAGTGTCCATTCCAGGTTCTTTGGGAAAAATAAACATATATGAACAGGATCATATGATAAGTCCTGAGGCATTATACACATAAATGTCCCTTGCAGGATTTTTAGATAAAGTGAGATCATCATTTCGTACAGGGTAAGTGATTATCTGGGTCCCAGACAGAATATAGACCTATTAAACATTATCATTTAGTTTTGAACAGGATTTACGTCTATGGACCCTATTTGTACTATCCTAGGCATATTATAACAGGATTTTATTGTTAGATTACACTTTGACTATGAAACCAGTACACACATATATACATTAATAAAGCTTTTCTACGCACTCTCTATTATTAGACTATGCATGTGATACACTCTACACCTTTTTCATATTTATCTAGCCAACTTTATATAAGCTTATATTGCTTTACCGTATACTATAGTATCACATGTTATGTACAGGAAACACACTTTTAAGAGTGACCAGGTTTTGGATTGGGCTGCCGGAGGCTTTCTACCCAATGCCTTGGCTACTGGGGCCCTTAGGCTATTAGCTCTTCTCCCCAGAATACACTTTTAAGACTGACCAGGTTTTGGATTGGGCTGCCGGAGGCTTTCTACCCAATGCCTTGGCTACTGGGGCCCTTAGGCTACTAGCTCTTCTCCCCAGAACACACTTTAATATTTGCTAGACATTTTTTTTTTTTTTTTTAGAGGATATCCTTTTCTTTTTGTAGTGCTTAAGTGAGGGATAGGAGACTTACTGGACAGGTATGTTCCTATGCACTAAATAGGGTAAATAGGTAACTAGTGACATATTAGATACCTCTACAGTGAGTTAGTAATGACGTATACTTGATATGTATACTAACTGAAGTGTATGTAGTCTATCTACATATATTGTATGTATAATAAATAGATTAATCCCTATATCTTGCTGGGGGATGTCCGAAATTAGATCTGGTGGATCTACGCAACACCATTTCCGAGTTTTCTGGAGCACTGTTTTCTCCTTGAACACTTGCTTCTTCTTCATCTTGGACAATGGGGGCAAGTGATGGCTCTTGACTTATGGAGCTTTCTCCCATACTAGAAGGTTCTGATGGGATTGAAGCAGGCGGGCGGATGGCTGGAGTAAACTCTGGAGCTTCTGGTGTCAAGACTGAGGTTGGTGGAATGGAACTGACTGGCACATAACCAAAGAAGACGTTTTGATCAGAAGGGAAGAGAGGATCATCTTCGAACATCAGGAGTGGCCTTTCAGGCTCAACTGGCTTGGTGGGCTGCACTTGTGCTGGCTGAACTGGAGGTGGGAGACTTGGTGGTGCAGAAGGAGGCACCAACGCAGGCAGGTCCCCTTTGTGACACAGTTTGATCCGGTTTCGGTGGACAACTTGTGGTTCATATCCGGCTTTTTGAACTGAGTAGACATCAGAGTCTGGATAAGGGATGGAAATCACTGTGTATAGTTCAGTTTCCCAAAGAGAGTCCAACTTATGGGTCCTCTGATGCTTCTTCAGCCAGACTTTATCACCAACTTGCAATGGCTGGGCGGAGGCATGGCGGTTGTAGTCCTGTTGCTGCCTATAGTGTCCCTCGCCCATCTTTTTGCTGACTATCTCTCTCGCTTCCTGAATCCTTTTCTGATGTTCAGAGACCCACTCTGAAGAGGCTTGGGGTGAGTGGTTGAAAGGTGCTTGAAGTCCAAAGACTCTGGCCCAGATTCACAGAGCGATTACGCCTGCGCAACAGGAGATGCGCGTGCGTAAGTCGAAATGTGCACGTGCGTTTCGATGCACGGCATCCCCAGAATGAGATACGCAAAAAATCTACTTTTTCGTAATTTCGTTAGACTGGCGCATCCGTCCGCGCAAAAGTGCGCTAGACAGACCATTGATTTGCTAGTCAAATATGCTAATGAGGGACTTACGGGGATCCACAAAAGAACACTGGGGCAGCGCAGGCGACGCAGTGTGCGCAACAGCAAAATGTCCTGTCTAAAATTAGAGCATATAAAAGCTGGTCTAAAAGGAGAAAAAAAGTCTACTTGTTAGATAAAGCAACACTGTTAGTGAGGAGCTCAGCAGTCACACGTGTTGCACAACAATCTGTATGCCAACATGCCAGGGGCATCGTTGCACATAGCTATACTACTGACTTTAGATGAACAAAGAAGGATGAGGGCACGGAGGATGGCACGGAGGATGGCACGGGAGAGGATATACCGCACCCGCATAGACCTGTTTGGCATGAGTGATTCTGAGGTGTTTCGCATCTTCAGATTCACCCCTCATGTCATCCTGGAATTAACCACAACCCTGCAGGAGGACATCACCAGCCCAACACACCGCTCACATGCAGTGCAGCCACTGGTCAAGGTCATGGCAACACTCCATGTCCTTGCCAGTGGCTCTTTTCAAAGAACAAGTGGAGTGGTGGCTGGGATGTCACAATCCTCCATGAGCAGATGTGTGCACCAGGTTGTCCCTGCAATCCTCAGACGCATGGCCAACCAAATCATCAAACCCACCCAGAGGCGATTTACTTCGCATGTGCTGCGCTATATAAGTTTTCATTCATTCATTCACTGAGGAGCTGCGACTGAAGGCAATGACAGATTTCTACAGAATTGCCAGATTCCCACGCACTGTGGGGGCCATTGATTGCACACATGTGGCACTCCAGCCCCCCCAGGAGACAGAGCACATGTACCGCAATCGGAAGCATTGGCATTCCATCAATGTACAGGTGATAGTCGATGCCCAAGGCCTCATATGGCACATCCGTGCCAAACACCCAGGGCCCAGCCATGACAGCTACATATACAATCAATGCCACATCCGAATGGAATTCGAACAGAACGTGTATGGGGACACCTGGCTGGTTGGTGAGTGACATGGGAGTCAGGCATGACTATCCCCTCCCATGATGCACACATCACAAGGGCCACATGCATGACTAACATCCTCCTGTCTTTTCCCTTACAGGTGACTCTGCATATCCACTGGGACCCCATCTCATGACTCCTATCCGGAACCCCCAAACCCCAGGAGAGGAAAGATACAATCAAGCACATGCCCAAACACGAGCAGTGGTGGAGCACACCTTTGGCCTCCTGAAGTCACGTTTCCGATGCCTGGATAAGTCTGGGGGTACCCTCTTGTATTCCCCAAACTTTGTGTGCCAGATCATCGGTGCATGTTGCATGCTGCACAACTTCGCAGTAAGAAAGGGCCTGCAGATTGACCTACGTGATGACCTGATCCCTGAACCAGACAATCCCCCCCTAACCGAGGCTACCCCGTCTTTAGAGGGAAGAGCAGCCAGGAGACAACTCACATTGGGCATCTTTGCACGTTAAACACACACATTAATCATGGCACAATGAGAATGCATGCATGCACACCACTGTGGTCCCTAGCACACACACCCCACATCCACATCAAATTGGATTGGCACCAGTCCACCATGCAGGACTTGTGAGCAGCAACGCCACGCCAAGGCTCCAATTATGTCACTGTACATTCATACACCATTCACACGGACCTGGGGATCACTTCTCCCTGGTCCTGGGGAACCCTTCTCCACCAAAATTGAGGGTGACACCCCTTTTCCGGCAGGAATGTCACCCCCACATTCAAACAGCATTCACAACCCCAAAAAAATTACCTGCAAAAATTTTCCAGCAAAAAAACAAAAAAAAGGGGAAAAAAAAAATTAATGCCCTTTGCGTGAGCCACGCCTGGGGCGCCCCCGGCCACGGCCCTGGCTTCTCAGGGGAGACTCATGGGGGAGGGGTAAAACCGGGGAAGGAGAAGCAGCCCCTGATCTCTGCCCACCTGGCGGCCTGCCCTCCAAGGCCACGGCTATTCTGTCCAGGGCAGCACCAAGTGTTGCCGTGTTGGCCTGGATAGCCAGGGTAAGGGCCCTCACATCCTGCCCAACGCCTGCTGATGTCGTCTGCAGTTCGTTTAGGCAGGTTGTGAAAGCCCGGGAGTGGGAGTCCAGGTTCCCCAGCGTATCCTTGATGGAGGACAGGCTCTCCTCCATCCGCACCAATGTCTGGCTGACCTGTCCCAGATGGCGGGTCTGGAGGAACTGGTCCCTTCTCAGAGTGGCGGGCAGGAGATCGGCCAACCCCCTGGTGTTCTGGGATGAAATCCTGCCTCCAGCTGATGCTTGTGGCCGGGGAGAAGGGGAGGCCCTTGTGAGGGGAGCCATGTTGGGGGAGGAGGGGGGGCTCCCCCTTAGGGAGGGCTGCCTGCTGCCAGCCAGAGGGGAAGAGTCCTCAAAAACCAAACGTCCAGTGCCTGACATGGACTCCTCCTCCTCATGATTCTCCTCCTCCTCATGATTCTCCTCCTCCTCTTGAACCTCCTCCGCAGACTCCGGCCTTGTTGGGGGGGCCTCATTAGGCTGCTGTCCTGGGGTTGGTGCAGTCAGGCCAGATGGCCCTGCACCCTCCTGCACATCTATGGATGACACAAAACATTCACAGGTTGGAGGATCCACACACTTGCCACATATTCCCTTTCACCCCCTCCCCCACACATGCTACACACCTGATATTAAAAAAAAAACTTACCTGGCACCACGGGCTCCGGACTTGAGTCAAAGCCGGGCAGGCCCTCAACTTCATGCCGATGAAAGGTCAGGGCCACCGCACGCTCCTCCGCTGTCAGCCTAATACGGCATGGTGGGCCCCCTCCTGTGCCCCTGGCATGGGCATGCATTCTGGCCAGCTTCTGTTTGACCAGATGCCAGAGGTCATTGATTTTTTTGTCAATCCCAGACCGGGTCCGTGTCTCCCCCTGCCCCGCTGAATTGACCTGCTCAGTGATCCTATCCAAAATCTCCCTCCTCCTGGCCGGGGTGGTGTTGGCACTGTCTGGGCCGTGGAGGAAACGCCCATACTCGCTAATGGCCCGGGCAAGAATTTGTTTTTCCCCAACTGTAAAATTGAGCTTTCGTTTTCTCTCTGTCATACTTCCAAAAAAACTCACTCCCAGTCAACAAAATTCACTCACAAAAACAAGCACAACCAATCAAGCAAGAACACACACAAAGAGAAAACTACTCAGCAAGAAACAGTCACAAAAAAACAAAACAAAAAAACAGCAGGAAAACAAACGAACAGAAATATATCAATCAAACAAACAGTCTCTCAAACACTTATCAAAAAACACTTTCAAAGATCTACTAACAAACACTTGATCACACAGAACACTAATCTGACAACTACAAAACACACCGCAACGAACAACAGGACAAAAGCACTAGGTTAAATGGGAAGGGACAAAGGGATGTACTTTTGCAATGCAAGTGCGTTTGTGTGTGTCTATTTATGCTGTTTGCGTAGTTCACAACGTTGCCCTAGTCCATTTCCAATTTCACTGATTGCGCCGCTCCCGAGTTGTGAGAATGCGCACAGTGGAGCTGACATGGTCTCCTTCAAGCGCGCATGTGCGAGCCGGCCGGCCCTTCATTTGCATGGGGTCACGGCTCATTTCAATGTAACACGCCCACATCCTTCCCAATTTGTATTACTCCTCCTTACGCCTCGGAAAAAAACGTTACGCATGCGCAATTTCCTGCGCAAAAGCTACGAGAATAGGGTGATTACGCGGCAAAATTGCGCAAGTCTAACGTAAAGGCGGTGCGCTACGCCGGTCCAATAATGCGCAGATGTACCTGAATCTGGGCCTCTGTCTTTAGGCAGTTGACCGTGTCGGCCCATCATGAGGTAAAATGGAGTATAACCAGTGGAACGGTGGACGGTATTGTTGTAGATTTCCAACAATTCGGGCCTTAGTTGAGGCCACTCTTCAGGTCGGGATACAGAGGCCGCTCTCAGCATGTGGATAAAGACCTGGTTGATCCTCTCACAGAGTCCATTCCCTTGCGGGTGATAAGCAGTGGTCCTGAGTTTCTTACAAGCATGGAACTGGCACAATTCTTGAAACAGTTGGGCCTCAAAGGCCGGACCTCGGTCGGACAAGACAGTTTCCGGACATCCAAGTATCTGTACCCAATGGGTGTAGAACATCTGGGCTGTTGTCTTGGCTGTTAAGTCTTTGACTGGCACAACCACTACCCACTTGGAATAGTGATCCACCATAGTGAGAGCATATGAATACCCGGACCGGGTAGGCGACAGCTTGACATGATCCAAGGCGACCAATTGGTTAGGCCTCACGCTCTGGATGGAATGGAGAGGTGCTCACGCATTCTTGCGACCATTCTTGGTGATATTGCAGACTGCACACTCACTGCACCACTTTTCAACGTCGCTCCTCATTCCAATCCAGTAGAACCGGCGTCGGATGGTGGCTTCTGTTTTATGGACCCCAAAGTGTCCTGACTGGTCGTGGTAGGCATTCAATACCATGGCGGCGTCTCTCCGAGGGATCAGAATCTGATGTAGCCTTTCACCTGACACTGGGTCCAAGAAGTTCCTGTACACCATTCCTTTGTGCACAAATAGTCTTTTCCTCTTACGCCACAATCGCTTCAATTCGTAGTCCTTCTGACCCCGTCGTAACCGGGGAGGTACCCTCCTGGTCAATAAATACTCCTGCAGATCTCCCATAGTCTGACTTTCCTCCTGTAGGGTCCTCCAGGTATACAGGTCTTCCTGGATTGCTTTAGACCCAGATTCATTCCCCTCGCGGGTGACGACCACATCCTGATTCACAAATCTTTGATAGAAGGGAGGCATCTCCACATCTTCCCACCTGTCCTCCACTGGGGGATCTTCGCCCGGAGCCATGCGTGATAGTACATCCGCATTAATATTAGACTTGCCACTTCGATACTTGATAGAGAAGTCATAGTTGGCCAGTCTGGAGGCCCATCTTTGCTCAAGGTCACCTAGTTTAGCGGTGTTCAGGTGAGCCAGGGGGTTGTTATCGGTGTAGACCGTGAAGGAGGTGGCTGACAAATAGTCCTTAAATTTTTCGGTGACTGCCCACACGAGGGCCAGGAGTTCTAACTTGAAGGAACTGTAGTTAGAATCATTCTTCTCAGCTCCTCGCAGATTCCGGCTGGCGTAAGCGATCACCCTCTCTTGTTTTCCCTGCGTCTGGGACAACACTGCACCAAGTCCTTCGAAACTGGCATCTGTATATAGTCGGAAAGGCTGAGTATAATCCGGATAGGCCAGGATGGGAGGCTCTGTCAATAGATGTTTTAGAGCTTGGAAGGCCACCTCTTGCTCTTTGGCCCATTCCACAGGCAGCTTCCCATTATAGTTCCCCTTGGCCGTGCCTCGCAGGAGAGAGGTCAATGGCTCGGCAATTTGTGCAAAATGAGGAATAAAGCGGCGATAATATCCCGCAAATCCTAAGAAGCTCCGAATATCCTTAACGGTGCGTGGGGTAGGCCAATTCTTGACAACTTCGACTTTAGCTGGATCAGGTTGGACCCCCTCGGTACTGACGACGTGGCCCAGGTAATGTACTTGTGGCTTGAGTAGGTGGCACTTGGAGGGTTTAACTTTCAGACCATGCTGGATCAGTACTTGGAAGACGTCGGACAGGTGAGTCAAATGTTCCTGATAGGATTTGGAATACACAATCACGTCATTCAGGTAGAGTAGGACACTCTGGAAGTTAAGGTGTCCCAGACATCTCTCCATCAGCCGTTGAAAGGTAGCCGGGCATTGCACAGCCCAAAGGGCATACTTTTAAATTCGAAAAGACCCATGGGGGTGACAAAGGCTGTTTTCTTCCTGTCTTCGACGGCCATGGGCACCTGCCAGTATCCGCTGGTCAAATCCAATGTAGAGAAGTAGGCCACAGAACCCAGCGCAGTGAGTGACTCCTCAATCCGGGGGAGAGAGTATGCGTCTTTATGGGTGATGTCATTCAATTTCCTTTAATCAACACAGAAACGGATGGTCCCATCCTTCTTCTTAACTAACACCATGGGTGCTGCCCAGGGACTCTGGCTCTCTTGTATTACATCCGCCTTCTGCATGTCGGTTAACAGTTTCTTGACGGTTTGGTACATGCCTGGTGCCATGGGCCGATGCCTTTCCTTGATGGGGGGCTTGTCGCCGGTCAGGATTCGATGCTTAATCATGGAGGTCTTTCCAAAGTCAGTTGGGTGTTTGCTGAAGGCACTCTGGTACCTCTTCGCCACCTCGATGACCCCTTCGACTTGTTCTGGTGGGGTGAGAGATCCTCCTATTTGCAGCTGGTGCCACCAAGGTTCTGGAGAGTTTTTGGTAGCCCCTGACAGGGTTTGGGCACTCAGCTGTTGGACTGCCTTCCGTGAAGAGAGTATGTCACTGGAATCCAAGAAAACCAGTTGGGCCACTGGAGTGTACTTTGGCAAGGTGGTGGCTACGCCGGACAAATTAACTAGGCGAACTGGGACCCGTCCATTCACCACCGTCACTAGGCTCCTTGCAGCTCGGACCAAAGGAAAATCTTCAGATTGTATAGGCTCCAGTAAGGCCTGATAGTCCTGATTCCTTACGCCAGGGCGAGCCCGACACCACAAAATTGTCTCTGTGTTCGGCTGCAGGGTCACGGACCTCATGTCTTGGATCCGAACTTTACCGATTTCTCCTCTCCGGTTCGCGAACTTCTGTTCTGCTCTCAGAATTTTGAGATGGTGTTGTGCAGTCCTCTGGCCTGAGGGAGACATGTGGGGGAGAGAGGCATGCAAGGCATCTAAGATATCACTGAAGCAATGTCTCATTATATTCATCCCCAATATAAACTCTGTGGCCCCTGGTACTGTGACATTAGTGACAATTATCCCTTGCCCTCTGAGTGTGTGACCTGCTGAATAGTGGGCTCCCAATACCCATGTCTGGGAATTGGTTTCCTGTCCCCTGCCATAACACTAAAATCCATATCATCTGTTTCACACAACGAATCGACATTCCAGTATTTATAGAATAGGCCCTTAGAGATGGTAGACACCTGCGAGCCTGTATCAATCAGGGCTTGCAGTTGGACACCATCTATGGTAACATTTACATAGGGGCAGGATGCAATGTATAAGGACTGTCCTGAGTATATTGGCTCTTCTGCTGGACCTGTGATTCGCTTTCCTGAGGGCCGGTCCTCGACCTCAGGGGACGCCCGTTTAAAGCCCAGCATTGCATCTTCCAATGACCGGGTTTGTTACAGTAATCACAGTAAAGCCTACTAGAAGGACCCGAGCGAGGCCCGCTATAACGGGGAGAAGGAGCAGGGGTAGGTCTCTTAGTCACGGGAGGCTCTCTAAGTGCCCGAGTGGTGTGATTAGCCAACTCCTTTACCACCTGGGTAAGCTGGGCAATATCTTGTTTAACCCCTTGAATCTCAGTAATTGTAGTGGAGGCTGGGGGGTCAGCCACGGGTGCGGGGGCTGGTGGTAACAGTGGTGCAGGGCATGTCGCCACACCCATAGGTTCCACTTTGGGGTCAGGATTCTCCTCAGGGTCTGCCCCCTGCTCTATAACTTGAAGGGCTAGGCGCTTAAAGGCAGAAAAATACATATTGGGGTTCTGTACAGCTAACATCTTTAACTGCGCCTTGTCCCATTTATTTTGGACCCCTTCTATGAATCTATCCATCAATAATTTTTTACCCTGGTCAGGGGTGATGTTGTCCAGTTTCTGGACTGCCTCCAGGGCATTCTGCAAGGCTACTGCATATGCCCTTAGTGTTTCCCCCGGCTTTTGTCGCCACTCGTACAGCCTGCGGCGGACCTCCGAGGGTGAGTGGGACTCAAATACCTGATGCAATCCCTCGAAGATCTGACCCACTGTAGTCTTTTCAGAAGTGGGCCAGGTACGGACTTCCTCACGTGCAGGTCCCTGCAACTGTCCCATGAGCAACAGCACCTGTTGGTTAGGGGGGAGAGAGTAGAGAAAGAAAATGCTTTGGAAGCTCTCCTGGAAATCCTTGAGGGAAAAGGGATCCCCTCTGTAGTTAGGCAACACGGGCTTCCCCAGGTAGAATGGGGGAGCCCCACTGTCATGACGTCGTACTGGAGGAAGGGAGGGCAGCAGGCCCCAGACTTCTGAGCCAGGAGATGATCTAGCCGATGACGGCTCTGCTGGAGGTGAGGCCACAGGGAGTGACCTGCCCGGAGGTGATCCCGGAGGGGTAACTCGTGCAGGACCTGCAAGAGGATCGGACACATCACCTGCATCTGGTGATCTTGGGGCTGACATGCTGTAGCCTTGTTTGAGTGCGCTGTCACTTTAAGAAACTTTGAGAGCGCTGTCTTTGAGTGCGCTGTCTTTGAGTGCGCTGTCTTTGAGTGCGCTGTCTTTGAGTGCGCTGTCCATGAGTGCGCTGTCCATGAGTGCGCTGTCCTTGAGTGCGCTGTCTTTGAGTGCGCTGTCTTTGAGTGCGCTGTTGTTGAGTGCGCTGTCGTTGAGTGCGCTGTCTTTGTATGCCGGTATTATCTTCTATTGCCGGACACGTTGCTATGGCTGCGCCCGGCAACTTCCTTTTTTGATCCGGTCAGCAAATGTTTCCTCCGTGCAACACAGAGTGGATTCTCTAGTTCCGGCTTGCACACTGAAGAGGCGTCGCCGCCGGGGCTTGACTGGGCGGAGCTGCAACCGCTCCCACGTGCGGGAAATGCTGGAAACAATTTAACCCCTTCAGGTACAGATTTTTCTCCACTTAACAATGGCAGCTAACAGTCTTTCCTTCACCTTCCCCACTACTTGTATTTGCGCCTCGCTGAGTAAATTACTTTCAATGACGCAGTTCGGATTCTGGGGGGGGGGACTTGCTTTAGTGGCTAAATGGCTAAGGCGTACACCCGAATCCTGTTTGTGACGCCAGAAAACGATGTGATGACCGGGGAGGGTGAACCCCAAGGCCACACACATGCGCTTGATGGTTAGCTGCTTGGTTCTTGGGCTAGGGGCCCAGGGTCTGGTGGTGTTAACCCTTAGTGAGGGTCGGATGGTATTAACCCTCTCTGTCACGTGACGCCACTGTAGTCTTGATATACCCCAGGAAACTACAGCTCCGGGGGCCTCCGTATCTACGCTAGCTAGGATGGTAATAACACAGTCCACAACAGGGGTCAATATAACGAAGGCTTTACTGGCATGAAGACAGGTGTCAAAATCTTCACAGCGTTCACAAAGAGTGTCGCAAAGGTTCCACAAACAGTCTCTAGAGGACCACACAGCTGGCAATGCCTGGGCTTGGCTTTTCATATATCCTTGGCTTTTGCGGCCGGATTAGTAATGCTGGGCCTATGCTTGACTAGACTGAAGAATAAATACACTTACTGAAGTGTCGGTAGACTTGAGGCTTTTCGTCCGAATGACGAATTGATTCGATTATTTCGTTGAAGTACCGATTCTATAGTTTTTTAAAGGTACTCCGCGATTTGCTGTACTTTCCCCTGAACGGGAGGTCTCTGGCCTGCACTGCTTCTTCTCTGACTGAACTCTGCTCTGACCTGTCAGCAACTGTGTGTAGCACTAGTCTGCCCTAAACAGGAACTCCCACCCCTTATATAAATGTGAGGAGACTGAAGCCCATTGGTTGAGAGCTGAGGGAGACTGAAGCCCATTGGTTGAGAGCTGAGGGAGACTGAAACCCATTGGCTTGAGAGCTGAGGGAGACTGAAGCCCATTGGCTGAGAGCTGTGGATCATAGAGAATTATCTGTATTCCCCTTGGAACGTACATTTAAAGTTTGTTACAAGTTAAAGTATAATACAACACCATAAGGTCTTGTCTAGCACTTAGTCCCACTGACTCTCATACACTCTGACTAAACATAAAATGGCGGACTAAACCTCTTAAAGCTATACGCACCTAATAAATGTATTATCAACTATAACAGTATAAATCACATCATAACTAGCTGAGTCCCTGCAGAGGAGGCCCCACAAGCCGAGGGTCTCAATCTGACAGGGCCTACAGCAAATACCTGTACTGGGACACCACATGAGGTAAGTGAAGGGGGACTGCACTAAGGTAAAGGAAGCTATTTAGGAAAAAAAAATGTACATTTACAACCCCTTTAAGTTCAGGGCTGGATTTCAATCTACGCAGTACCCTATCTGTGGTCCCAACCACCTTCCCCCACTGTTACCATGACCACTGTTGCAAAGTACATTTGAAAAGTAAATTCTATTACTTTTCTAGTACTTATCTTAGAATATTGTAACAATGTGTAAATAAGAGATGACTGTATTTCTACTGGTGGTGGCAAAAATAAGATCTACAGTAACTAAAACTATACTGGGAAAAAAACATCTATTTTCCTCTGCTGCCTATAGGCATTGGCCTATTGTGCCCAATGAGAAAGCTATCCCTGCTGAAACTGCAGTAAGATTTTAGATGCAAGCACACCATGCTGGGTTTTTTAAACTTACCTCGTTGTTTGATGTTAGGGTATCCTCTGACTTCTCAGAGCCGGTAAACTGCTGTTTGTTCCTTAGAAACTTGGTCCACCTTTCCAAACACCAGTAATACAGACAAGCAAAACGGACTTAGTTGACTGCCCAAGATTACAGGTTCAGAGGTCGAAAAGATGCATAAAACTGTTGTAAAGACCTCTTATTATTATACAGGATTTATATAGCGCCAACAGTTTGCACAGCGCTTTACAACATGGGGGCAAACAGTACAGTTACAATCAGGGGCGGACTGACCATTGAGTCACTCGGGCACTGCCCGAGGGCCCCATGCCACTAGGGGGCCCCATCAGGGATGCCAGGCTCGGTAAAACCAGGGACAGTATGTAAAAATCTATGTTTCTTTTACATCTGTGCCTGATGTGTCCGAAACTGACATGCTTTTGATGTGAAAATCCTGAGATTTTAGCTGCTCTACCTCTGCATTGCCTCCTGGCATGGTGGCCATCTGTAAGCCCAGGGGCCCCATATTCTTCTATTGCCCGGGGGTCCCATGAGTTGTCAGTCTGCCCCTGGTTACAATATAATTCAATACCGGAGGAATCCAAGCTCATTAGAGCTTACAGTCCAGAAGGTAGAACAAAAAGTAACAGCTGTGGGAAATGATCAGATAGAGAAAATGAAAATACAGTTGTTAGGTGTGGGTAGGATAGGCTTTACTGAAAAGGAGGATTTTCAGAGATCGTCTAATCTAATAAATAGCAGGAGATAAACGGACAGATTGGGGTAAGGAGTTCCATAGGATTGGAGAGGCTCTGGAAAAGTCCTGGAGGTGAGCATGGGAGGAGGTGATGAGGGAGTTAGAGAGCAGGAGGTCTTGGGAAGAATGAATAGAATGACTTAACCTTATAAACTATTTCTTTAAATGTGGTAAAAAATACTGGGCCAGATTCAGAGAGCCGTAACTCCTGTCTAACTGGTGTTAGACTGGAGTAATTTCAAATTACGCGCGTTTTTTAGCTAGTCTGAAACCTCAAACCATGAATAGATGGCTGCAGGCTTCAATTCGACTGTCGTATGCCTTCGGATCTACGCTGCAATAAAATTGCGGCCACTGGGTGGACTTCCCGTCGTTTTCCGCGTCGGGGTATGCTAATGAGCTTTTGCCGGCGATCCCCGAAATTACGGCCTTCAATCGCAATCTCTTACGGCATCTTTAGTCATCTTTTTTTTGCGTAACACTATACAAGCTTTTTGGTGCTCTAATATTAGACAGCCCATGTTAAGTATGGCCGTCGTTCCCGCGTCGAATTTCTACGTTTTCCGACGTCTTTTATTATTTTTTACCTAAGTCGTCCGGGAATAGGAATGTCCGTAAACGACACTACTCAAACAACGAATGACGTAACAACGTGATTTTGCGCAATGCACGGCGGGAAATTTCTGAACGGAGCATGCGCAGTTCGATCGCCGCGGGGACGCGCCTAATTTAAATGCTTCACGCCCCCTAATCGCGTATTTCGATTACGCGGCGAGAAATAGACTACGCCGCCGTAGCGTACGGGCAAAAATCTACCAGAATTCGATGTAGAGCCTGGTAAAATACGGCAGCGTAGAGTATTTCGATTACGCAGCGCAAAATTAAGTGTATCTGAATCTGGCCCACTATTTTTACTGACCAGACGATAAAATAATAGGCATGTGCTAGCTCTACCCTAGACTGGTTTGAAGAATGGATTCCTCTCTCTAATGCCCTGTACACATGATCGGTTCATCCGATGAAAACGGTCTGATGGATTTTTTCATCAGATATCCGATGAAGCTGACTTTTATCAGTGGTGCCTACACACCATCGGTTAAAAAAACTGATCCCACAACACAATGATGTGCTGAGAAAAATGAAGTTCAATGCTTCCGTGCATGCATTGACTTGATTCTGAGAATGCGTGGATTTTTAACCGATGGACGTACCCACAGACGATCGTTTTTTTCTATCGGTTAGTTAACCATCAGATAATTTTAAAACAAGTTCCTAGTTTTTTAACCGATGGATAAATAACCGATGGGACCCACACACAATCGGTTAGTCTGATGAAAACGGTTCATCAGACCGTTTTCATCCGACAAACCAATCGCGTGTACGCGGCATTAGGGTGTCATGGCAGTCATCTGTGGGCAGTCAAAACATAGAAGGGCAATTGCACCCAAGATGCTAGGGAAAGAAAGGAGTATATAGCCAAATATACAGATGTCACTGAAACCCCAGCGACTTTTAGGGCACATTTCACTCTGATGCACTTTTGATGTGTTCCTATTGACTTACAATGGAAGGTGCTTTTTTGGTATGCTTTTAAAAAATGACACCAAAGATGCAGCAGGTAGGACTTTTAAAAGCGTAGTGCACCTGCAGAGTGAACAGTTATGTGAGTGAGAAACTTATATAGCGCAACACATGCGAACAAATGGAGAACAGTTTTCATGCACTTTTGTCACCCTAGAAAAAGGGGCAAAAGCACACCAGTGTGAAAGGGGCCTTACACATTCTGTAATAGTGACTAGTTTGCAGAATAAGGTTGGAGGCAGCTCTCTGTTAAACGGTACCCAGGTTCATACCAGATCAGCTTGTTTGCTCTGATACACAAAGTATATGTAAATTTATTCACTAAAATCTCACAAGATTTTACTTATTTATGTCATTTCAAAAGTCAGCAACTGTTG
This sequence comes from Rana kukunoris, assembly GCA_029574335.1. Taxonomy (NCBI): domain Eukaryota; kingdom Metazoa; phylum Chordata; class Amphibia; order Anura; family Ranidae; genus Rana; species Rana kukunoris. The sequence continues at coordinate 101,416,640 of CM056052.1, read as the reverse complement.
TTCAAAATGGTTATCCTGCCACAAAGGTCCTTGTTCAGGCACTTCCTCTTATAGGGTGACAACAGTCTGTCCCCTTCTCCTAGTTGTGCTGCTGCATTGTCAGCTTGTCACACAGACAACCAATGGAGACTACAAACAGGCATTTTAAAAACACATTATGCAGACACCTTCCACTGTGGTCACCATCAGGAAATCTGCCCTGGGAAAAGCCATGCAGCCCTCAATGGAGACAAAAAGAGGCTGCAATAGATTAGCATTACTGAGACTCACTAAAATACATCAAATATAAATACATCTCATTTGTTTAGGGTTTGCATGTTCTTTAATGTCTCTCCTCCAGCATCCATGAGGGAGGTCCTTTCTGGCCTCGGAAAAACTAATTTTTCGGCTTGTAAAAAACAAAGGGCCAGATTCTCGTACAATACCGTCATAACGGCGAAAGCGTAGCGTAACCCATTTACGCTGCTCCTCTGCACTTTTTACGGGCAAGTGCTGTATTCTCAAAGCACTTGCTCCGTAATGTGCGGCGGTGTAGCGTAAATGGGACAGCGTAAGGCCACGCAATTAAAATAGGGAAGGAGGGGGGCGTGCTGTGTTTAAATTAAGCGCAGCCCACTGCGCATGCTCCATAGTACACCGCAAATACATTGATTTCGATGGCAACGTAATTAACGTACAGGCCTATTCGCGACGAGTTACGCAAACGACGTAAACGACAGAAAAACACGACGCTGTCCCGACGTCCATACTTAACATGGCTTACACCGGACCTACGCAAGGTTACCCCTCATATAGCAGGGTTAACCTTACGCGTACGCAAACTACGTGAACTACGTCGACGGCGCGCAAATTCGTTTGGGAATCGGCGTATCACGCTCATTTGCATATTCAACGCAGAAATCGACGGGAACGCCACCTAGCGGCCAGCGTAACATTACAACTTAGATCCGACGGTGTAAGTGACTTACACAAGTCAGATCTAAGCAAAATCTATGCGTAACTGATTCTAAGAATCAGTCGCATAGATACCCAGGGCCAGATACAGAGATACGACGGTGTATCTGGAGATATACCGTCGTATCTCTTTTGAGAATCTGGCCCAAAGTTTTTCAGCCTCTAGAAAAAACAAAGTTTTGTCCAACTTCATCATTAAAACAGCGTTGCCCACACACGATCATTAAAAATAATATGCTCCAGCAAAGCGCGGTGACGTACAACACGTACGGCGGCACGATAAAGGGGAAGTTCCATTCGGATGACGCCACCCTTTAGCTGATTTTGTGTTAGTAAAAGACGATTCGCGATTTTCTGTCTGTTACAGCGTGATGAATGTGCTTACTCCATTACGAACGGTAGTTTTACCAGAACGAGCACTTATGTCTCATATCTTGTTTCTGAGCATGCGCTGTTTTTTCACGTCGTTTAAGCCCACACACGATCATTTTTTTTTTCAATCTGAAAAACGACATTGTTTAAAAAATGCAGCATGCTCGAATTTATTTTTTTGTCATTTTTCAGAACCCGAAAAATGATGTGAAGCCCACACACGATCATTTTTTTTCAATCCGAAAAACGACATTGTTCAAAACGTCGTTAAAAAATGCAGCATGCTCGAATTTATTTTTTTGTCGTTTTTCAGAACCTGAAAAATTCTGTAAAGCCCACGCACGATCATTTTAAAAGACAATTTTTAAAAACGTTGTTTTTTACACGAAAGATTATCGCATGTACGCGGCATTAACCTCGGTTCACACTGGATGCCTATGCAGCTCCCAGCAGGGGTTCTGTGCGTCCAGGTTCATCGTTTCAGGTCCGATTTCAGCCCAAATTTAAGGCTGAATTCCGACCTAAATTGGACCACTCCGGAGATGTGTGAACTGACTCCATAGAGAGCTGGTCACATTCTCCTGCTATTGCAAATTGGATGTGGGCAAAACCACATCCCATTCGCAATAGTGTGAACCCGGCCTCAACCTTCTTTTGCAAGCTCTCATTGTCTTCATAACCTAGTCTTATGCCGCGTACACACGGTCGTTTTTTGCGATGAAAAAAAACGGCATTTTTTAAAACGTCATTTAAATTGATCGTGTGTGGGCAAAACGTCGTTTTTTGTCTTAAAAAAAACGACCAAAAAAAAATTCCAACATGCTTGAATTTTTTGTGTCGTTTTTCAAAACGTCGTTTTTTGTTTCACAGAAAGTCACCGTGTGTAGCAAAAACGTCTTTCAAAACGACGTTTTTCAACCCGCGCATGCCCAGAATCTAGTTATGAAGCGAGCTTCAATGGAAAAGAGTGGTGAACGTAACCTCGCTTTTTGTGAAAAAACGATGGTGTGTATGCAAAATTGTCTTTGAAAAGTGACGTTTCAAAAACGTCGTTTTTTACTTCACAGAAAACGTCGTTTTTTTTCATCGCAAAAAACGACCGTGTGTACGCGGCATTAGCTGTAAGTCTGTTGCTAAGTTTGGTTTATCGCTCTTATAGACAGGTCCCTAATGCAGGCCTTACATGAGTCGAATTCCAAAGGAATTTTTTATCAAATATCAGAAATTTGGTGCATTTTGTGATCTGATGGTGCCACCATTGATTTCGAAATTCAACCAACCAAGCCTTCAATTTCACCTCATGTTGCTACAGAAAATAATTTTCATGGTCAGTAATCTTCTTATTTTTGGGGGAATTTTCTTCTCTTGTGCTCATGCACCTTTCTTTTTTGGTTATATTTCTCACACAATCCTTCTATCATTGTATGAAAATAGTTTGTTTTTTAAAAAACTTAAAGCGAGGGTTCATCCAAAAATAAACTATCTGACATTAGCTACATCCCTCCAGCATACTGCTAACATCTGCAGTATGCTGTTTTTTTTTCCGGTACTTATCGTTATATGAGCCCTTGTTATCCGGCTCCGAGCGGGGGGTTTACTTCTGGATATAAGCGTTCCTAAGCGAAGAGGAGTTGATTAACACGCTGCTAAAGCACGTCACGCCTTCCGAAAATACCCGAAGTGACATTCGGGTGTTTACGGCGCCTGCGCAGTCAGCTCTACACGGCAGGCGCAGGCGCCGTAAATGCCCGAGTGTCACTTCTGGTATTTTTCGGAAGGTGTGGCGCGCCTTAGTAGCCGTCAATCAACTTAGAAACGCTACTCGCCGCAGGATTCCCCGCTCGGAGCCAGATAACAAGGGCTCGTATAACAATAAGTACCGAAAAAAATAAAAAATAACCCAGCATACTGCAGATGTTAGCAGTATGCTGGAGCTAATGTCAGAAAGTGGATTTTTGGGTGAACCTCCGCTTTAAATTCAATGGCCACTCAAAAAAAAAAAAAAAAATGTTGCTGCGGTCCACTAATGGTGCGTAACTGAAACGACAAACCCTTACTTACGATTTTCGAAAAAAAATATCTGAATTTGATCCATTTATGGCCAGCTTTAATGGTGACAGAAGTTACCAAGACTTAAACAGGTTTTCTGGATACTGTTAACAATAGACATTCTCCAGTATTTCAAGTACAAGTAGTATAAGACCAGGCAGTAGTGTCAGAACTTTTTTTTTCTCTCATGTTTTCTCCTTGTTTCTATAAAAGCCACAAAGAATACTGGACACTTCAATGGGTGCCCCTATGCATGGTTATTCAGAATTAGGCCTTATGCCTAGTTAGTACACACGATAAGTTTTCTGGATGGTCAAAAGACCGCCGGGAAAACCGAGGGGAAAACTGAGAACCGGCTCGGTTCCTTTTCCCCTGTACACATGGCCGGTTTTCCCGACAGGAAAACTGCCAGGAGAACTTTGGTCAGGAAAACCGGCTGTGTGTATGCTCCCTCGCAGTGTTTCCCATAGGAAAACCGTGAAATAAAATAACGCTGCGATTCGAGGCTAGAAAAAAGAGAACATGTTCTCATTTTTTAAACCACAGTTTTCCTGTCGGGAGCATACACACGGCCGGTTTTCATGCCAAAGGAAAACACGTCAGTTTTCCCGACGGGAAAAAGTATCGTGTATACTAAGCATACGTCTACAAAAAACTGGGCAATGCTCACAGAATTCTTTCCACATACATAGACCTGAAACCAGTATGAACAAGTGAGAAAGTGCGCTTAGGAAGAAATGTATTAAGGACTGCAGCCCCCCAAATGTTGTTATAATATTGTTGCACTCTATTGTATATTTATAATTTGGAGTACCTATCTCACTAGTCAATACACTGACACTTATACCCTTTTGACCTATAGGGTGTGGGACAGCGCCACTACCCCTTTCACACATACCATTTATTCAATGTTGTTATAATATTGTTGCACTCTATTGTATATTTATAATTTGCAGTACCTATCTCACTAGTCAATACACTGACACTTATACCCTTTTGACCTGTAGGGTGTGGGACAGCGCCACTACCCCTGAAACCAGTATGGAATCTCTAATATCACCTCTGACTGTACATGTACGCTCCTGATTGGAGCCTGATTACACCATATGCTGTAGGTAGTACATGGATCCACTGAGTCTAATAACATAGATTCATGCATTGCACAAATCTATGTTATTATCGCCGCTACCGCTGTTATGCAGATGGTCGGCACTCATGTCCGGCCATCTGAATAACGCCAGCTGGTTGGCTGTACGGAAATGTCAATCAGAGCCAACAGCTCTGATAGGCTTTCCCAGTACAGCCCTCGGGAAGCTTATTCTCGGAGCGCACAGACTGTACGCCCCTTGGATAAGATGACAGGCGTCTCAGCCAATCAGGTTGGCTGGTTCTGGCTACCGGTAACCCTTTTGGCTGAGACGCCTATCAGTCATCGAGGGCGGGAGAAGACATCGAGGGCGGGAGGAGACATCGTGGGACGTGGATGCCTGACTCCAGTAAAGGTAAGTGCCGGGCGGGGAGAGCGCAATTTACAGGGCACAGTGTGGACCATTAAAGGGCACAGTGGTGACAATTAATGGCACAGTGGCTGGTTTAATGGCATGGCACCGTGGTGACAATTGATGGCACAGTGGCTGGTTTAATGGCATGGCACCGTGGTGACAATTGATGGCACAGTGGCTGGTTTAATGGCATGGAACAGTGGTGACAATTGATGGCACAGTGGCTGGTTAAATGGCATGGAGCAGTGGTGACAATTGATGGCACAGTGGCTGGTTTAATGGCATGGCACAATGGTGCGAATTGATGGCACAGTGGCTGCATTTGATAGCATGGCACAGTGGCTGCGTTTGGGCACAGTGAGACTGCAATTTTTTTTTTTCCTTTGCGCCCCCCCAAAAATTTTGAGCACCAGCCGCCACTGCATGGATCCTAGAAAGACCTCTTGCTAATCCATGAACAATTTCAAGACCAAAGTTGTGCATGGCAAAAGGATGTAAAGATCGTGCACACTTGATAAAGTTTGGGGAATAACTGCAATAGTCTACTGTTGTGCTTGTAAACAGCTGATTAAAACATCTATATTAATATGATGAAGCATACTTCAGCCAAGTATGCCCAAGGCAATCATGTTTTATTTCCGATGTTTCAGCACTCCCTTTCTCCGAAACGCAGATTTAAATATATTCAGATTGTCTTCGAATAAATGAGTCATCATCCTTGAAGTTCACAGGGAGGTCAGTGAAAAGTAATTATACATGTAGTAAAGCACTTATATCTCAGGTATCTCTGTTAAGCTGGTATTTATTTCCTTTTTTGTAATTTGTACTTCCACCAACATTCACTGATAAAATAAACTGTGCTAATACAGGATACAATGTGATTGTAAATGTCTTGTTATGCATGAGTTGTGTATATGAATAACTATAGAATTGAAAATAATTACTTTGTTGTCTTTATACAATCAGAGTTTTTTTTAAAGTTATTTCTAGCTAACACGAATATACCTAATGCGTAAATTACTCACACATCAAAAAAAAATTACAACAATTACATAAATGGATAGTTACAATAGAGCTCTAGTCATGTTCTGACAGGTACGCGGGTACACACAACCGTTTTTCGGGTTCTAAAAAAACTACTTTTTTTTCAACTTGATCATTAAAACGGCTTTGCCTACACACGATCGTGAAAAAAACATGCTCTAGCAAAGTGTGGTGACGTACAACACGTTTCAGCGTGATGAATGTGCTTACTCCATTACGAACGGTAGTTTTACCAGAACGAGCGCTCCCATGTCATAACTTGCTTCTGAGCATGCAGGGATTTTTCACGTCGTTTAAAGCCCACACACGATCATTTTTTAGAACCCGAAAAACGACAACGTTAAAAACATTGTGAAAAAATAGAGCACGTTCAAAATTTTTTGTGCCCATTTTTTAGAACCCGAAAAATGCTCTGAAGCCCACACACGATCGTTTTTTTAATGACGTTAAAAAAAAAAACGTAATTTTTCTAGAGCCTGAAAAACGTCGTTTTTTACAACCCGAAAAATGATCGTGTGTACGCGGCATAAGCCTTCCTCGTGCTAAAAATGTGGGGCATTCTACTTTAAAGCCCAATTCCAGGTTTGAAGATACACCCATAGGGGGGCAATGGAATATGGGTTAAGTAACACATAGCAACGTTTTTTTTTTAATGGATGGTGGGGGTAAAAAACAAAAAAAACATAAGAATGTGAAGAATTTCAGGATTTTTTTTTTTAGAAACGGGTCATATTTTTAACCAAAATATTGCAGTGTGTTATAAGAAATATGTGTTTATAGTCAATTCCCATCATCTTCCTTCACAGGTAAAGGATCACTAAAGGCAAGTAAAAAACTACTATAAGTAGCTGACTACACCTTAGGCCGCGTACACACGATCAGACCGGTCCGATGAAACTGGTCTTAAGACCAGTTTCATCGGACCAATTCGATGGTGTGTACGGCCTATCGGACCGTTCTCCGTCGGACCAAAGTTTTAAAACCTGCTTTAAAATCTGTCCGACAGACACCTGTCCGTCGGACAGATTCGATGGTTAGTACGCAAAAGCATCGGACCAAAAACCCGCGCATGCTCAGAATCAAGTCGACGCATCCTTGGAAGCATTGAACTTCGTTTTTTCAGCACGTCGTTGTGTTCTACGTCACTGTGTTCTGGTCTGATCGGATTTTTGGTCCACTTCAGTCTGGTCCGATGAAAACGGTCCGTCGGACCAGTTTCATCGGACCGGTCTGATCATGTGTACGTGGCCTTAGATGCAAGGGCTGTATTTGCCTTTCTTTCTTACTTTTTCTTCATCTTTAACCACTTGCCGACCACCACATGACTATGTACGTCAACAACACGGCACGGGCAGGCTGATGGGCGTACATGTATGTCCCTTTAAATTGGCCGCCCAGCGGGCGCGCGCTCACCGCATGCCTTGCGAGTACGGCCACGGGTCCTGGGAACTTGAAGTTCCCGGGAGTCCCGCGATTGCGTTCGGCAAGGGCAGAACAGGGAATGCCTTTGTAAACAAGGCATTCTCCTATTCTGCCTAGTGACACTGTCACTGATGACCGTATCCCCTGATCGGGAACCGTCATCAGTAACGTGTCACATGTAGCCATGCCCCCTAACAGTAAGAATCACTCCCTAAGGAACACTTAACCCCTACAGCGCCACCTAGTGGTTAACCCCTTCACTGCCAGTGTCATTTTTACAGTAATCAGTTCATTTTTATAGCACTGATCGCTGTAAAAATCACAATGGTCCCAAAATGGTGTCAGAAGTGTCCGATGTGTCCGCCATAATGTTGCAGTCATGATAAAAATTGCTGATAGTCGCCATAACTAGTAAAAAAATAAATATTAATAAAAATGCCATAAAACAGTCCCCTATTTTGTAGAAGCTATAACTTTTGCGCAAACCAATAAACGCTTATTGCAATTTTTTTACCAGAGATATGTAGAAGAATACGTATCGGCCTAAACTGTGGGAAAAAAAAAAGTTTTTTTATATATTTTTTGGGGATATTTATTATAGCAAAAAGTATTTTTTTTTTTTTAGATTGACGCTTTTTTTGTTTATAGCGCAAAAAAATTCAATCGCAGAGGTGATCAAATGCCACCAAAAGAAAGCTCTATTTGTGGGAAAAAAGGACATCAATTTTGTTTGGGAGCCACGTCGCACGGCTGCGCAATTGTCAATTAAAGTGACGTAGTGCCAAATAGCAAAAAGTGGCCCGGTCTTTGACCACCAAAATGGTCCCGCGCTGAAGCAGGTAATGCAGCCGATAGGACAATATTGAAAATACACAAATCCTTTAAATAACATGCTTTGGCCTGAGTAAAAGTTGCATATTTAGTTATAAACCAGTATAATTTATTCTTTTAAAAGTTTCTAGATAACCGTCTGGTAAATTTTAAGGAATCTTAAATTAACAGTACACCTTTTAAAAATGGGAAAAAAACTGTGTGAGGTTTCCCTTAAAATTCATACCAAGCCTTTTGATCTAGGCATGCAGCCTTGTTTGCCAGTAAATCCTCCCCTTCCCATTCCTGAGGCGGCGTACACACGACCAAGGTTCTCGCTGGAAACCAGCGAGAACCTCGCTGGAAGCTGCATTCCAGCGAGGACCTCGGCCGTGTGTACACAGAGCGCTCGCCCCGCCCGTCGGGAATCCCGTCGGGCGAAAAGAGAGCACACTCTCTTTTTGCTCGACGGCCCGCCTGGATGAATGGCTGGTTGCCATTCCCGACGGGCGGGTCGCCGATTTCGACGGCCGGCAGAGAACCTCGACGGGCGGAACGATGTGTTCTGCCCGTCGAGGTTCTCTGCCGTGTGTACATGGCCTAAATCATACCAGGCCACATATCTTTCCACGTGGAGACAAAACACTTTGGAAGAGGGGCTGCAAAGCCTCCACTGACTTCCAAGGCATCTTGTCCCAGTGTGACAGAAACCTCAATTCCCACATCCTGTCCCCAAGAGGATAGGGAAGAAGGAGGTTTGCAGAGGGGACTGATTGGAATATGGAAGCCCCATTTGTAATAAAAGGACTATCAAATAGAGATTGCCTGGCGGTTCGCCCGGTAGTCGTTTTGCAGCGAACTTTGCTCGTTCGCGGTTTGCCGAACAGGCGGACATCTGGCGATATTCGTGCCTGTCCGCAATTTCACATTGAGAAAAACTTTGACCCATGACACATCCATTAGGTGGTACAGGACAGCCAATTGAGACAATTCAACACATGGACATACCTCCTACCTTATAAATAGACCTGATCTGGTGGCCATTTTACATTCTGCTTTTTGTCAGTGTAGGGAGAGGTTGCTGTGTGGAGCAGGGACAGGCTGTATTGAAACAAATCGCTAGCTAAAAGGTCCACAAAAGTCCTTTTAAGGACTGGTATAGGTGTACTATTGTTTGATGTGCAGTATATAGGGGTGTAATACACTTATTATATATTTTCTAACATAGAAAGCATATTATAGTGGATTTGTATTGTGCACTGTGCAGCATTGTGACTGCTGTATATGGGTACTGCAGATTTTTTTTTATGTTTTGCTGCTTTACTTCTTGCTACACACAGTGACAAACGATACTGGAAAAAAGTTTTATAACTGGTGTGATACATTATGCTTTTTGTCAGTGAAGGGAGAGTTTGCTGTGTGGATTTGTATTGTGCAGCATTGTGACTGGTGGTGTATTTGGGTACTGCAGAATTTTATTTTCTGTTTTGCTGCGTTACCTCGCTACACACAGTGACAAACGTTACTGGAAAAAAAGTTTTATAACTGGTGCGATAAACCAGTGGCCCCCCAAAATGACAGATTGAAGCGCGGTGTTATATAAAAATATACTTTCCTATACTTCCTGGCACGTTCAAATCCATCAAAACTGATGTACTACGACACTTCCTGGCGGCCGCCAGAGTGGTGATCCCCCGTCATTGGAGATCAGTAACCATGCCTTCCTTGGGGGATTGGGCTGTTGAAGTGGACCTCATAAGGGACCTTGAGCGTCTGTTGGCTGAGGAGGGTGGTAGAAGCGAGCAGTTTTCTCTCACCTGGACTACATGGTCCATGTTCCGATACTCTTCTGAGTTTATCTCCTGGGCCGAGCGTGGCATGGATGATGTAAGCCTGATGCCATGATGGAGTGATTCTTGGATTCTTGGTTTTTGTTCTTGATTCTTGTCCCTGGATTCTTGTCCCCTCTCTCTCTGCCCCCCTTTTTGTCTGCCCCTGCTTCTTATCCTCTTCGTGATATCTACATATTCTCTTCAGGAACCTTAGAGATAAAGTATCTTGGCCTCGACCAGCTTATGGTTACGTATCAGTCTTGTGACCCCATAGGTTTTTTTTTTTTTTTTTGTCTGCTGTTGTTTTTTTGTTTTTTTTGTTTGTTTGTTTGCAGATCCATATGTACTATCTTACAATGTACCGCGTGCGGTGCAACGCTGAACCCCTCCCTAGTGTAAGGGTGATAGTTACAATTTATGATTACTTTATATATATGGTGATTGCTACCTCATATGACCCTATGGTGATCCACATGTATATGCTCTCATTCCCGTTTTTTCTTTCTCCCATAATTTAGACGTGCTTTTATTATGTCAAACATGATGCTTAATGTTGATGTAATGACTTCTACCGTATGTAATGCCTGAGACGATATCTTTCTGTATGTTCCTTGTTCTTTTCTTTTCTCAATAAAATAAGATTGAATTAAAAATATACTTTCATAATAGTGTATTTGGGTACTGCAGAATTTTTGCCTCTTTCGCTGCGTTACCTCTGCTACACACAGTGACAACATTTACTGTAAAAAAGTTTTATAACTGGTGCGATAAACCAGTGGCCCCCCAAAACGACAAATTGAAGCGCGGTGTTATATAAAAATATACTTTCATAATAGTGTATTTGGGTACTGCAGAATTTTTGCCTCTTTCGCTGCGTTACCTCTGCTACACACAGTGACAAAATTTACTGTAAAAAAGTTTTATAACTGGTGCGATAAACCAGTGGCCCCCCAAAACGACAAATTAAAGCGCGGTGTTATATAAAAATATACTTTCATAATAGTATATTTGGGTACTGCAGAATTTTTCCTTTTTTCGCTGCGTTACCTCTGCTACACACAGTGACAAAATTTACTGAAAAAAAGTTTTATAACTGGTGCGATAAACCAGTGGCCCCCCAAAATGACTGAAGCGGGGTGTTATATACCTTCTTCCATATATACTGCGCTTCTATAGAGACTTTTATTACAGGGTCATTTAAAAAATGACAGGCAGAGGAAGAAGCAGGCCCCTTCCACAGGGGTGGTAGTGGTTGGGCAGGAGCACCAGGCCAGAGACAAAGTGGGAAGTGGCACAAGGTGCGTTCGATTACGTCAAAGGACGCACCAGATTTGCTGTCAGGTGAATGCCTGCAAGCTAATTTTTGGGGCATGTACTGGCCCACACTTACTTCTGAATCCGGTGAATAGCTTAATGTTCCTCCAGCCACAGAATACAAAGTTGTTTGCTGTCAGGTGAACGCCTGTCGGATAATTTTTGGGGCCTGTAATGGCCGACACTTACTTCTGGATCCGTTTTTTCGCTTAATACTTCTGGTAGGTCAGTGTCCATGCTGTGGGACTATTTGTGCACAGCTAGTAAGTATTTTGTGGCTGCAAATATGACCTGTAGGTTTTTAATGTTCGCCTGCCATTAAAGTCAATGGGGCCTGCCGCGAACTTGCGGTTCGCGAACATTTGAGAAAGTTTGCGGTTAGCGTTCGCGAACCGCCCCGTCAGATGTTCGTCCATCACTCCTACCAAATATCTGCCCCTCAGGGGAATGAATATGGGGTACATTAGTACCTCTAGATACTCAGTCCCCAAAATTAAATGTAAATACAGTAAAAAAGTATTTTAATAAAGAGTCCCTAAAAAAATATTAACGATGTCCTCTAATGCAAAGCCATCGCCAATCATTTCATTCACCAATGTAGATACTTCCTCTTTTTCTAGATGACCCACCACCATGAAGATGCGTTGCCTGATGATATTGCTATGACGACCCCTCACTAGACGATCTTAAACTGTCACACGATCATTGCAAAATGACAGATTCCTGGCCAGACAATGTTCGTGTTATAATACAGGATTTATGTAGCGCTGACAGTTTGCGCAGCACTTTACAACGTTAGGGCAAACAATCCGGTACAATATAATTCAATACAGGAGGGATCAGAGGGTCCTGCTGTGTTCGTTTTTTACACCAATTCCTAGCTGGTTTGTTTATACAGACCAATTAGTCAATGATCTGTTATTTTTTATTTCAATATTTCTTTATTAATATTTTCACAAAAAAAAAAAAAACAACAAACAAAACAAAGGGAAAAAAAGTTAGCAAACAAGTCTGTTGTCCCAACCGGAGCATAAAAACAAAGATTAGGTAGTTCAGTTCCATTGTAATGTAGGCGATCTTACAGGATATCAACAATACACAAGTAATAAATGTTAACATGTTCAGCACCAGCGGGAAGGGAGGGGAGGGTAAAGTGGGACTTGAGGTAGGGAGGAGGGGTAGGGGGAGGGACACCAGCAGGGTGTAGATTAACGTTATGTGGTACTAGGAAAAAGAGAAAAAGGACATCGGCAAATTGACTCCGTTATAGAGGCATCACATTTTTACAGTACATTTTGGGTGGGCGAACCAAGTAGACCAGTCATTAATAAATTTTGCCATATTGCAATTTTTCCTGGCAACTAATCTCTCCATTTCGCATTGAAGGTTTAGGGTCGCAATCGTGGTAAAGATGGAAGGGGCTTCTGGCGTTTTCCAGAGTTTGGTGATAGTTAGCTTTGCCGCAAGCAAGAGATGTATTATCACTACCCGTGACCCGGGTGGAAATGTTTCTATCCCAAGATGCAATAGTGCTAGGGCAGGGTCTGGAGTGGCTGTAGTATGTGATAAGGAGGAGATCAAAGCGAAGATCTGTCTCCAGTATGAGCTTAGAGATCTGCAGAACCACAGGATGTGTGCTATAGTCCCAGTGCTTCCACAGGACCTCCAGCAGGTAGCTGGAAGTCCCGGAAAGAACTTCGAAAGTCGGAATGGTGTTTGGTAGGATTCCCAGTGATTAGAGCAGTGGGATGCTCTGTATGTGAATTTAAAGGCCCGAGTCCACATATCAGGTGTGGGACTCACATTCAGTTCTTCCACCCATTTCAAGAGGGTGATGATTTTGGAGAAAGGGCGGTTGTCACTAAGAGCTGAATAGATTAAGAGCTGAAGAGCTGAATAGATTACGGATACACCATGGTTAGGGTAAGCCGAATGGGTGAAGAAGTTGTATAGGGGTTCAGGAATGGTGATCGATGAGAGAATTTTAGAAGTTCTAAGGAAGTGGGAGATTCTCATGTATGTAAAAGTTTCGGTATCTGGTATTCCATATTCAGTTTGAAGATCTCTGAAGGATTTTGGGGAACCGTTCTTATAAAAATCGGGTAAGGTCTTAATCCCATAATTCTGCCAGTGTTGTATTTTAAAATCGGGTAGAGGGACTGTGAGTGCTTTGAGAGGTATTGGTAAGGAGCAAGTAGGAGTATCGACAGGTTTGAAGTTGGTGAATTTTTTCCATATAGCCAGTGAAGCTTCAATTGAAGGGGAAGGAATCAGTTTGTCAGAAGGCAAACCCGCTGAAGTTAGTAGGAGAATGTCTACCAAATTATTTGGCAGATAGGAGGAAGATTCCAGGATAGACCAGGTCTTATCCGGAGTTGGGTGCCACCAGTAGTAAAGTTGGTCCATGATGGAAGCGTAATAATAGTTCTGGATATGGGGTAGACCTACTCCACCTTTTTTGTGGTATCTAGTCAGGATGTGATGGGCACATCTAGGAGGTTTGGCGTCCCAGACATGTCTCGATATTAATTTTTGTACTGAAGTAAAGAAGGAGAGGGGTACAGGGATTGTGACCTGCGGAATAAGTAAAGAATTTTGGGAAGAAGTATCATCTTAAAGGAGGCAATCTTGCCCAATTTAGATAGACCTGTTGTGCGCATTTGAGAAAGCAAGGTAGGGAGCTGTTTCTGGAAGGCACGGTAGTTGAGATCATATAGGAGGCGTAGGGAGGGGGCCAGTTTTATCCCTAAGTAAGGTAGAGCTTCATTCGACCAAGTAAAGACAAGATTGTCCTTCAGGAAGGACTCTTGTTTTTTCGAGAGATGTAGAGGGAGTATTAGGTATTTGGTGGAATTGAGCTTATAAAAAGAGGTTAGACCAAGTTGGTTAAGGATTTCTTGGATCACTGGCATGGATTGAATTGGGTTTGTGACCAGGAGTATGACATCGTCGGCAAAGAGACTTATTTTATGTTCTATGCCGTTGTGAGTAATGCCTGAGATGCGTTTGTCCTCTCTAATCTTCGCTGCTAGGGGCTCCATTAAGAGAGCAAAGATTAGAGGGAGAGTGGGCATCCTTGGCGAGTGCCGTTGGAGATCTCGAACGGAGTGGATAGGGTTCCCTCTGTCATAATTCTGGCAGTCGGATTGGAGTATAGGGAGAGTATCGCAGATTGAAATCGACCAGTAATGCCAAATTTAGTAAGTACTGCTTTCAGGAATCCCCAGTGCACCCTTTCGAACGCCTTCTCTGCGTCCAGGGATAGGAACAGAGAAGGCGTTCGAGACTGAGTGACCTGGTGTATCAAGTTAATGACCCTTCTGGTTGCATCTGGGGCTTGTCTGCCTGGCATAAAGCCAACTTGGTCTGGGTGAACCAAGGACGGGAGACACTTCAACAATCTAGATGCAATAGTTTTAGCGTAGATTTTCACATCCGTGTTAAGGAGTGATATAGGCCTATAATTAGATGCAAAGGCAGGGTCTTTCTCCGGTTTGGGAATGGTGGTTATAATAGAGCGTAACATGTCAATTGGAAAGGAGCCAGAGGTGGCAGCAGAGTTGAAGAGGGTCGTGAGGTGAGGAGAGATAAGGGTGGCAAATTTTTTGTAAAATTCATTGGTGTAGCCGTCTTCTCCAGGTGATTTGTGGAGGGGCAAGGTGTTTATGGCCTGGAGAATTTCATTGTTTGTAAAGGGTTGGGAGAGTGTACATAGTTGATCTGGGGTGATAGATGGGAGATCAATTGAGGCTAAAAAGCCTTGAATAATTGGATCAGTTGGCTGGGGTGTGGATGGGTCTTTTGTCAGATTATAAAGCGAGGAATAGTAGGCACCGAAGGCATTTGCAATATCTTGTGGATTAGTGAGGAGCTGTTTGGAGGTTGGATGATAGAGGGATGAGATTTTATGCTTATGTCGTTGTGTTTTAACCTGTCGGGCCAGTAAGGCTCCTGCTTTATTTCCTAGGGCATAATACCTGGCCTTAGCCAATTTGAGATTATGTTCGAATTTGTAGAGTAAGAGTGAGCGAAGTTTGTGTCTCCAGTCAAGGAGTTCATTAGCAAGTTTATGGCATGGGGTCTGTTTGTTTAGATTTTCTAGTTGGGCAATGTGGGAGACGACCTCCTCAATTTGCCTAGACCTCTGG
The DNA here is from genome assembly GCA_029574335.1 of Rana kukunoris. Classification (NCBI taxonomy): domain Eukaryota; kingdom Metazoa; phylum Chordata; class Amphibia; order Anura; family Ranidae; genus Rana; species Rana kukunoris. Next base: position 101,401,193 of record CM056052.1, on the reverse strand, counting down.
CTCCTAACCCTACTTTGAAGCTTAATGAGGATACCACGCATGTAAGCTTTGTATGCAGACCACAGTACAAAACAGTCAGTGTTCGGTTGGTCGTTCAGATGAAAGAAAGTATGGTGTTCAGTGGTTATAGTTTGAGAGTTACCAGAGTCCGAGAGGAGAGAACTATCCAGTCTCCATATAAACGGTACCTTTGAACCACGGTTCCCCACTATTATGGAGACTGGCGCGTGGTCTGACCACGTAATGGTACCGATCGTTGATGCAGTTATATCCTGAAGAGTAATCTTGTCAGTAAGGAAGAAGTCCAACCTAGAGTAAGAGAGTTGAGAGGAGGAAAAGTAAGAGAAGTCCCGTTCGTTACCGTGCTGGCATCTCCAAACATCAAAGAGATTGTTTGACCGAAGAGAGGGGTTCAAGGCAGGTCGATGGCGTTGGGTAGTGGATGAGGTGTCTATAGACGGGTCGCCCGTTACGTTGAAATCACCTCCAATGAGCACTCTACCTTTCTGGATATTGTTGAGTTTCTTCTAAAAACGATTGTAAAATCGTATTTGTTGCTTGTTTGGGCCATAGATGTTGACCAAAGTATAGGTGGTTTGGTGGACGTCACACAAAAGAATAATGTAGCGGCCTTGAGGATCCAGAATAGATTGGTGCAACTTGAAATGCAAAGAGTCGCGTATCGCTAAGAGGACTCCGTTCTTCTTCTTTGGGCCCGAGGCTAAAAAGATTTGGCTGAAATTTTTCAGTGTGAACTTAGGGGTTTTATCAGCTGCAAAGTGGGTTTCCTGCACCAATAGGATGTCGGCTTTTTGGCTATTGGCTTCCTTAAGTAACGCAGATCTCTTTTGAGGGGAGTTCAGGCCCCTGGCATTTATAGAGACTACTTTGAATGTCATTGTAGGATTTGATTCTCAAGGGATCGGCAAAGATCAGGCGTAGGTGTGCCCTGTGATAGAGAATAGAGCTGGATCAGTGTTCAGTTGTCCAGTACCGGAGGGGTCAGGAACCAGGTGGGTTAAAGGGAGGTTGAAAGGTTTGCTGGTATGGGATTCAGAGGAAAAGTTCTATACTTAAAAAGGGGAGCCCGGAACAAAACACAGGCTCAATGTGCAGAAACTTCTGCTATCAATCAATGGGGGGAGATGGTCCACTGACTAGCAGGTATAGCAGGGACCACTTGTAAGGTAGGCGGGGTCTAGTGAATGATGCTGCAGGCACCCAGCTATACAGCAGGATACGTGAAGGAAAGGTTATCTGTTGTTCCATCAGGCGTTTTGATATGCTCCTCCTGTTTCCATGCAAGACGCAAGGTGGTCAGAAGGGATCGACTCTTCTTCCGGTATGATGTGCCAGGTCCTCAGGAGTTTAAGGCCAGCCGTTAGTGTTCTTATAGCATGTGTTTTATTCTGATGAGTTATCAGGAGTTTAGTGGGAAAGCCCCATTTATATGGTATCTTGTGATTTTGTAGAGCTTTGGTTATTGTCGCCAGCTGCCTGCGGTTCTCCATTGTTGCCTTGGAAAGGTCAGCATAGAGAGCAATTGTAGAGTAAGGATCGGGAAGTCTCGCCATGCGTTTAGCGGCGTACATGACCTTTTCCTTGACTGTAAAAAAATGAATGCGGGCTAGTACATCCCTAGAAGCAGAGGCAGGAAGGTGAGGAGGTTTGGGAATTCTATGCGCTCTGTCAATCTCCAGTTCACGGTCGGTCAGGTCTGGCAATAGTGTGCGCATAAAAGATTGTAGGAATTGCGTCAAATCAGAATTTTGAACCGTTTCTGGGACATTGTGGAACTTAATATTGTTTCGCCTGGATCGATCTTCGAGATCCGCAAGTTTAAGGTTGATCGACTGAACTCATCCTCATGATCAGCAAAGCCATCCACCAATTCATTATGGGCAGAGAACAGATCTCCCATTTTCTTTTCTATAAAAGTAATGCTTTGTTTATGCTGCTGCACAGTAGTAGAAAGGGATGACACTGCAGTGGAAAGATCGTTATAGAGAGTCAGCCTCAGTGAGAGCAGCATATTTTTCATTGTGCATTCAGATAATGGCTGATCTGTGGCAGGGAAAGCATCCAGTGGTGATGCTTGTTGTGGAGGGGGGAGGGAGAACACACAGGGAGCAGCGACAGTCTGTGTGTGTTCAGGCTCTTCTGTCCTGAGTCTGGATTTAGCAGGGCTGGACGTGGTGGGTGAGTTAGGAGGAGAAAACTCACCAGTGTCGTTAGATGTTTGAGGGGTTCCCACGCGCTGAGCCAGGATCCGTCCGGAGGCAGGAGAGGAGAACTGTGTCAGGCATTCTCGATCGCCGCCGGCGCCATCTTGGCCGCTCGCCATGCCTGAGAGGGGATAGAAGTCGGTAAGCTTCTTAGGCAGTTTGCTGTCCTTCCTCCGCTTAGACATTGTCCTTGGTGGTTGCTGCTTTGACCGGGCTGTGAAGTGTGCGGGTAACACTTTCCTTTTGTCGCTGTGGAGCCCCTAAAGCCGGGGTTTCTGCGGAGCTGAGGGATTATGCAGCCATTCACTCGAGCCGCCGAGCCACGCCCCCCAATGATCTGTTATTTAATGGAGGTAGCACCACAAAGACTGATTCTGACCTGGCTTCTGTTTGCAAACAAACCAGCCAGGAATCTGTCATTTAGCAGCTGCAGCCCTAGCCCATTAGTATCGCTAACATCGCTAAATAACAGATCCCCATAGGGAACAGATATCTGGGGCCTTCTGAATGAAAAGGAGGCTTCCTGATTCTGATAAGTCCCCCACAAACCCTCACATTCTCTTGGGAGCAAGATTTGGGGGTGAAGCCTTAATTCCCTCAACATGCCTTTTCTTTTTTTAAATGGCTTGGTTCTCGTATAAATTTAATACCAGACCCTTATCCAGACATGAACTCAAGGAGACCAGGAGGTTTATGGGTATTTGGCTCAGTACAACATAATTAATGTAAACCAACCCAGTCATTTGGCATTTGGTGAGTTTTACTATTCACCAGGGATGAAGTTTTGTTTGTGGTGAATCCCCAAGGTTAACTGGGCTCACAAATTGTGAACATTTGGTTGAAAGCTTTGCAAGTTTGCCTTCAAAAATAAGGAACAACCCATAAGGCACTGCATAGCTTTTGGACCTGGTAAGCTATATTACAAGGAGTGGATAACCAACCCCCCTTTATGACACACTTCATGAGGGTATAAGAGTGGGCTTAGAGCAGCCATATTGGCAGTGTATGTTGGAGTAATTAAGGAGAGTTTACAGTACTGTATAGGAGGAAATTGAGTTTTTAAGACTTTAAGACTTGCAAAACACAGTGTTCAGGAATTCAAGAACCTAGCCCAGGCATCTGCGTACGAGCATCCCTACAATATATATTATGGGCCAGATCCACAAAGGAATTCAGCCCGTGTATCTATAGATACACAGGCGTAATTCGAATTTCCCGCCGGCATGTCATTGTTTTCTATCCAGAAAACAAGATCCGCCGGACTTACGCTAAGATACGACTTGCGTTTCTTACACCTCAAATCTTAGATGCATATTTACGCAGATGCAAATGTAGATACGGCGATCCACGAACGTACGTACGGCGCAGTGTTTTTACGTCGTTTGCGTAAGCAGGGGTAACTGCTGGGTACAGCAGTTACCCCTGCTGTACCCAGGTGTACATAATGTTAAGTATGGACGTCGGGCCAGCATCTAATTTTCCGTCGTTCACATCGTTTGCGTAAACCGTTCGCCAATAGGGATTTGCGTACGTTACGTTCATGTCGTTTTCATTGATGTTTTGCAACGTGATTTCGCGCATGCGCACTGGGATACGTCCAAGGCCGGCGCATGCGCAGTTAAAAAAAAGCGCTGTTTGCTTCGGGTCATTCATAATTACAATAAAACACGCCCCCCCACTAGTTAATTTGAATTACACCCACGTACGCCGGCCCATTTACGCTACGCCGCCGTAAGTTACAGTGGCAAGTTCTTTGTGGATAAGGATACGACGCTGTGGCTTACAGCGGCGTAGTGTAAATGGGATACGCCGCACGGGCGTCCCATCTTTGTGGATCTGGCCCAATATCTATATATACTGTATGTATATATATATATCTATATATATATATTCATATCTATATATATATATATATATATATATATATAATCTATTATATATATATCCATATCATATATATATATATATATATATATATATATATATATATATATATATATATAGATATGGATATATATATAATAGATAATATATATATATATATATATATATATATATGCCTCTGCTATTCTACCTACACCAACGGGTTAATGCGAAGGGAAATAAGCTTTTTAGAACAGTATTACTTTCAGATTGCATAGTTTCCAGTTCATTCTGTTTGTGCTCATTTTACACAACATAGATTGAATTCTGAGTAACACAGCTTACAGTGTTTCACTATTCCCATTTTCCCTTATCTATTAAGCTCTCAATTGGAGGAAAATGCATTTTGAGAAGGAGACAGCTTAGTTCTAAAAGTAGATAAATGATGCTGCTATTTTGCTGCTGTCGAGACAACAATGCAAAGAAGGTGCATTATTCACTAAAATATGATCACACATTACAGAACAAAAGGTATAAAAATCGAAACTTATCTATCAAGAGGTGTAAATTTCACCTTGGACTAACTTCTTAGCATTTTTATACAGCATTTTAAAATTGTATATTACTATCACAGTGTTTTATGTTTTTTTTTCAACTTTTGGTTGTCTCTACATATCTTTACATCTTCTGTGTTTTTTTTTTTTTATTGTCAAGAGGATATTCTGTGCATATAATAAGCATTTTGGTGGTCAAATGAGGCTCCACAGAAGGTTTACAACATATGGCAATGGTGAAGGAAAACATTCCCTGTGTAAAAAATGCAGTAACAAACTTTTAGCACTTTATTTAGCGGTCACATGACCGCTTGCATGCCTGTGTTGAACTGCAGTATATCCGCTGACCTGAAGGTGGCAGTGTGCTGGTAGAAGACCATTGAGGCTGGTAGGGGACCATTGAGGACTAATTTTGTTTTCTGCTACTGGGGTTCAGTAGCAGATAAAGCACGTAGGGATAAAGTAGAAGCATAGTCAGTACACAAGCCAAAGGTTGGTAACAAGTGGTTGCAGGTTTGCAATTCATTCAATTGTTATAAACTAATATCAATGATTTAAAGCCCTGCAACATTCTTCAGATTTATACATCAAAATAAATGTCTGACACTTTGATTCCCAATCAGCTAAACTGGAACTCACTGAAACACAGATAGAGCCTGTTTATCTATGAAATCTTTGTGTCACAAAGCCTAGGGATGAGTCAGTAAAAATTCAGATTCTGTGTAAAAAAGGTTTTATTGATAAATAAAGTTCCATTACTTGCTTACCAACAAAGCAGTGTGATTGCAATGGCATGGTTATCCAACACAGTAATGCCGTGTACACACGATCGGACATTCCAACAACAAAACCGTGTATTTTTTTCCGACGAATGTTCTCTCAAACTTGTCTTGCATACACACTGTCACACAAATGTTGTCGGAAATTCCAAATGTCAAGAACGAGGTGACGTACAACACTACAACGACCTGAAAAAAACTAAGTTCAATGATTCTGAGCATGCCTCAAATTGATTCCGAGCATGCATAGGATTTTTGTGTGTTGAATTGTGTACACACAGTCGGAATTTCTGACAAGAACTTTTGTTGTCGGAAAAATTGAGAACCAACTCTCAAATTTTTGTTGTCGGAAATTCCAACAGCAAATGTCCGATAGAGCATATGCAGGGTCGGATTTTCCGACAACAAGCTTACATCAAACACACCGACCGCGTGTACGCAGCATTAGGGTCTGGGTTGACTGGCTTTGGGCTTGTGTTGATGACATCAGTTTGGGACATTTCTGAGATCATTCAGAATTTATTAACAGGTACATTTAACCTGTAGATTACCTACGCTTGTCCTGCATTTGATCTGCTTCAATCAGGTTTTACATTTCCAATAACTTGTATCATAGTGCAAAACCCTTATGATGCAAACAAAAGTTGACAAAAACCCTTATAATACCATCAGGCTGTTTTTTAGATGGGATTATTTCCATTTAAAAAAGGTTATTTAAAAAAAAAAAGTAAAGTAAGAACAAAGATAAGGCAATGACAATAAAGTGGTCATAAATTATAATTTTACTTTCCCAAAATAACCTGCTCCGTGAAATACCATCACTCCATACCTCTTCTTCTGGGGTCTCCCATTGGTGCTCTCTGCTCCTCCTCCTCTCTGAGTGCCCTCCTCAGCAGACATGTGCTGAGGATGCACTCATGTGGGTGCGCTCCCGAGCTGAGCTGTGTGCATCCATAGACATACACAGTGCGGCTCAGCCACACCCCCTCTTCCTCCTTACAGGATTTGTTTGTTAGCGGTAATAGCCAATAGCTCCTGCTGCTGCCTTTGTGCCCTATGAGAAGATGAAAAGGGGCACAGCACTGGACCGAGAGATGGAGGATGGAGAGATGGAGGATGGCGAGAGGACTTAGGTTAGTGTCTAGGGCAGTGGCGGTGCATCCATAGAGAGTGTAGGAGCGCAGCCCCCTCTTGCTCCTGCACCGCCACTGAAAAACAATACAAAGATTCATGCATTGCATGGATCTATGTATTGTCGCCGCTGCCGCCCACTATGTATTGTCGCCGCTGAGCTCCAGCCATCTGAATAATGCCAGCTGGTTGGCTGTGGAGGTGTCTATTAGAGCCAGCGGCTCTGATAGGCTTTCTGATTACAGCCTGAGGGCTGTAATCGGCTTCCAAATAGTTAACCAGGGGGCGCACGGGGGGGGGGGGCGTTCCTTGGTTAACTCTGACACGCATCTCAGGCAATCAGGTTCACCGGATCTGGTTACCGGTAACCTGATTGGCTGAAGCGATATCGAGGGCGGGACTTCATCAAGGGATCGTGGAGGAGGATCCGAGGTTGGCTGACCGAGAAAGGTAAGTGCCAGGCGGGGGGGAATCTGGCGGCATTTTAGGGGCAAACTGGCGGCGATTGATGGGCACAGTGACGACAATGGCATGGCACAGTGGCTGCACTTGGCATGGCACAGTGGCAAAAATTGATGGGCACAGTGGCGACAATGGCATGGCACAGTGGCTGCATTTGGCATGGCACAGTGGTGAAAATTGATGGGCATAGTGGCGACAATTGATGGGCACAGTGGCGACAATTGATGGGCACAGTGGCGACAATGGCATGGCACAGTGGCAACAATTGATGGCATGGCACAGTGGCGACAATTGATGGGCACAGTGGCGACAATTAATGGCACAGTGGCTGCATTTGATGCCATGGCACAGTGGCGACAATTGATGGGCACAGTGGCTGCATTTGATGGCATGGCACAGTAGCATCGTTTGATGGCATGGCACAGTGGCGACAATTTTGTGGCACAGTGGCGACAATTTTATGGCACAGTGGCTGCATTTGATGGGCACAGTGGCTGTGTTTGATGGGCACAGTGGCAGCAATTGATGGGCACAGTGGCGTCAATTGATGGGCACAGTGAGGCTGCAATTGATGGGCATTTTTTTTAGTTTGTTTGCGCCCCCAACCAACCGCCACTGGTTTAGGGAAAGGGGGAGATACAACTACTGGGATATTTTTTACCTTAATACAGGGAATGCATTAAGGTAAAACATGTTTTGACTTTAGAACCAATTTATGTCTGAGGTTACACCCACGTTCTCCAAGGTAAATATCAGGACTCTCAAATGAGTTTTGTTTTAGCCAGAGTTCTTCTTAAAATATCCTTTTACAATGTCATGTAACATTAGCTGGGAACAATGCACTTAGCACAAAGCAAATGCAGAAGCTTAGAGTGGGTCATAGAACATTCCAGAGGAGCCTAATGCATCAGCTACTGGTATTATGCACCAAGCTCAATTAAGACTCATTCATTGTAAAAAGAAAAAAAAAACACATTACAGTGAACTTTTCATGCAAAGAGGATGAAAAAAAGCAGTTTGTGTAAAATTACAGATAATGTCCAGCTAATAAATGAATGACCTAACATTGAATAAAATTCTGCCACTGAATTACTTGGCTCCCATTAGCAAGTTTCACAAAAAGCTGATGAAATATTAATTTGGCTATTACTTTTCTTGACCTATCAGTTAAGTTCACTAATGGATTCCGACTTCCCAACAGCAATAACTTATGCATTGATTTAAGACTTCACCAATGCATTCTTACTTCATGCACATAAAATGTTGTATAGCTATATATAAACCCACCCATTTCTAAGGAAATCAAATCTTTATAAATATCACGGTTAAAGTGTATGTAAACTTCAGATACATTTTTTAGTATGATTGGCATCATGTTTCACTGTTTCTGACTAACAGTAACCTTGTCAGCTGGCCAGGTGCGCCCCTTAAGTTGGCCTTTGGGCTACCTATCGGCTCTATTAGGCTGCACAGTGGCAAACAGAACAAGCTTGCATATTTGGTCAGTAATGACAACCACTATCCCTGTTTCTTTGTTAACCACTTGACCTTCGGAAGATTTTCCCCTCTTCATGACCAGAGCATTTTTTTTTCTAATTTAATTGGCAATTGCACGATCATGCAACACTGTACGCAAATTACATTTTTATCTGTTTTTTTTTTCACACAAATGGAGCTTTCTTTTTGTGGTATTTGATCACCACTGGGGTTTTCTTTTGCAATATAAACAGAATAATAATAATAATAAAAAAAAAAAATCGAAATTCTTTGTAAATTTAGGCCTACATGTAATCCGCTACATGTCTTTGGTTAAAAAAATCTCAATAAGTGTATTTTGTTTGGCTTACATGAAAGTTTTAGCATCTGGTATAGATATTGGAATTTGTATTTGTTTATTTTTGTTATACTTATGTAGTGCCCTGCTCCCAAATGACTGGGTGCTATGTCATATTTAGTGGGTGTCTGAGCGATAATGTGGCTCAGACTGTATGATTTATTCTGTCCTGGCAATGGCTGTGCCTAATAGCATTTTCCCACTGTTGTCTGTAGGTGATGATACCCCCACGGTCAGTGTTGGAACACGTGCAAGCCAATGGTCATTGAGTGTCTTTTCTCGGGAGCAGCCCAGTGGGATTGGTGCCCCGCTGTGTATGCCGGAAAGGGATACTTAAGGGGCAGACGCCATATTTTGGGTTCCTTAGCCTCGTGGCCCTTCTGGTGAGGTATGTGTTGCATAATCTCTATCCCCGGGACCATGTTGGCCCGAGGCTACATCTCTATCACTAGGCCCAGTTTTGCTAACTGGGGCCTACAAGTCAAGAGGGATCCCAAGCTGTCCATCTAAGAGAAGTAAGCTACACCTAATGAAGGAAACCGGGAGAGGACCTGCCCTGGAGGAGACCAAGCGGAAGGCTTTCATCTCGGGATAGACCTGGTAACTTTATTAAGGAGGGATCCACAACTCAAGTTGTCCTACATTTCGCCGGGTCGGCTTAAAAGCTCTTTAACTGTACGGCTGGAAGTTCGGGTGTTACATCCTGTGGCAGAGGATTCCGGACTGTTCAATTTGTTTCTCAATCAGTCTTTGTTTTGAGTAAAAGAATAAACCGATGAGACTGGTTCGACGGACCGTTTTCATCGGACCACCGCTGAAGTGGTCTAATGGTCTGATGTGCGTACACACCATCAGTCCAAAATCCCATCGGGCCAGAACGCGGTGACGTAGAACACAACGACGTGCTGAAAAAACAAAGTTCAATGCTTCCAAGCATCCGTCGACTTGATTCTAAGCATGTGCGGGTTTTTTGGTCTGATGATTTTGTGTACTAACCATCGTTTTGGTCCGACGGACAGGTGTCCATCTGGCAGATTTTAAAGCAAGTTTTAAAACTTTGGTCCGATTGACAACGGTCCGATGGGCTGTACACACGATCAATTTGGTCCGATAAAACTGGTCTTCAAGCCAGGTTCATCGGACCGGTCTTATCGTGTGTACGCGGCCTTAGAGGTTTTACATCTTGTGTGGACATTGGAATTCTTTTAGACTTTCTTCCCCTAGACGACGAATGTTGAGCTAACGTGCAGCTCAAAACTAACCAGCAGCTCCTACTTGGGTAGTGCTACACTAGTAATGGCGGTGATCAGCAACTTATAGTGGGACTTTGATAGTATGATGGGCAATCTGACACTAGCTGATGTGGCTGGGGGGTACACTAACTGACATCAATAGTGACATGAATACAGTGATCAATGCTAATGCTATACACTGTCACTGTACTAATGACACTGGCCTCGAAGGTGTTAACAAGGGGTTAAATGTGTGCCTAACAATGTTTATTGTGTGTTATGTGGTGCTTTTACTATGTGGCACAACAGTGGCAGTAGTGGGCAGCACGGTGACTAAGTAGTTAGCACTTACACCTGGCAGCACTAGGGTCATCGGTCTGAATCCCAGCCATGGCACTACCTGCCTGGAGTTTGCAGGTTCTCCCTGTGCCTGCATGAGTTTCCTCCGGGTAATCCACTTTCCTCCCACACTGCAAATGCCTGCTGGTAGGTTTATTTGTCTCCTGTTTAAATTGGCCCTAGTGTGTGTATGTGAGTTAGGGACCTCAGATTGTAAACTCCTTGAGGGTAGGGATTGAGGCGAATGTACAATATACATGTAAAGTGCTGGGTAAATTGAAGGTGCTATATAAGTACCTGTAATAAATAATAATGCAAATGGTTAACATGGTCAGGTATTCCTGGCCTGTAAATAAATGGGATAAAGAGCCTATGCCCGCTGCCCAGCTTGAGGGCCTGGAGTCTGCTGCCCAGCCCGATTTGCCCCTGTCTGCTTCCCCACTTGATGTAACTTTATCCACTGCCCGGCTTGACACCATGAGCCTTCCCCAGCAACAGCTGGTTGGAGCGTCCGGAGGCCGCTCCTTTGAGGGGGGGTACTGTCAGGAATGGTCCCCCCTGCTGGTAATTCTGCCTGTTATTTTGGCTGCAGTACTGGCCTCCACCAGCGGGGGTTCTTGGTAGTTTGGAGCACACAGCCTTGTCTGCGCTCAGCTGTAACCTGAGCTCAATCAGCAGCACTATTTATACCCGGCGAGCTCAAGCAGAGCTCGCTCTGGTATCGTCATACCTTCCGGACCTGAGCCTGTACCCTGAACCCGTCTTCTGATCCTGATTCTGTGCCTTGATCCTGATTCTGTGCCTCGATCCTGTTCCATGATTCTGATCCCTGATCCTGATCCCGCCTGGACTTCTCTGCCCTGTTTCCTGGTTCCTGTCTCCCCTGAGTCCTTACCCCGCAGCTAGTCCATCCATCCGTTCCCTGCTCTTTCCTGTCCCATCTGCTGATATCCCATGTGTATGACCTCGGCCTGGCTTGACTTATGTATACGGTATTCCCTTTTGATTATATATACTCTTTGCTGTTTGCACTGGTTGTCCTCACGTATTTGTAAATAAACACCTTTTACTTCACTAATTATATTGTTTGGTCTCCTCTGTGCAGTCACACAGTACTGATCTACTATATTCTCCTGACACCTTGTTTTGGGGAGCTGGCCGTGTTGAGCCTCAACATGCAGAAAACTTGGTAGAGTGGATGACCAAGCCGTCCTCATGCTCCTCATCCTCTCTCACCCAGGCTGAGCTTACTTAGTCTGGCAAAGTAGCTGCCAAGGCGTCCTCTTCCCTTTGCCCAATGGCACCGCTAACTCCTTCCCTAGTCCCACCATGTCCTCCTGAGGAGTCCCCCGAACTGTTTGAACACAGTGTTGGGTACATGCTGCATGAGGATGCAGAAGGCTCTGATGATGGAACACAGATAGAGGAAGGCAGTAATGTGTGCCCAGAGAAAGGTGGTGCCCAGGAAGGACAGCAATCTGGCAGTCATGTTCCCACAGCTGCAGCATACTGCCAGGTTTTCGACACTGATGAGAAGGGAGGGGATGATGAGGTCACTGACTTTACGAGAGGAGAGAGGAGGAGGAGAAGGAGCCACAGGCACATCTCCAAGGCAGGATGCCCTCCAGGGGCCAGCTTAAGGGCAGCACATCAACTGCATTACAACGCAGAGCTACACCTGTGCAGGGCGCTGCTGTGTGTCAGCATTACTGCAAAGGTTCTTTGGAGTGGACCTTTTTTGAGACATGTGCATCAGATCGCACCATTGCTATTTGCAACATATGTCTCAAGCATTTCTCGCTTGGCCAAAACATCACCCGCTTGGGCACCACATGCTTGACCAGACATATGTCGACCTGCCATGCAGTTCGTTGGCAAGCATACCTCAAAGACCCACACCAAAGAACAAAGCGGACCTCCCCTTGCCCCTCATCAGCTGGGATCTCCAACCCCACTATACCCTCAGTCCTCTCTGAAGCCTGCACTGAAAGGACTGAAGGTTAGATATGTGCATTCCCGTTCGTACGAATGTTATTTTCGTACCCGCAGGATAATGTGTACATACGAAAAAATTAAAGCACCAAAATACAAAAACTACGAGATTACGAATGAGCCGCATAACAAACAACCGCAAATACGAACGAATGATCCGACGAAAAAAAACGACAAAACGAAAACGGCAAAAGAACAAAAATGACATCTATAACAAAAGATTTACATTCTGTATTTTGTTTGAATCCTTTTTCTGTTTGTTTTCAGTCCTATGTTCATTGTTCATATGACATCTATAACAAAAGATTTGCATGCTGTATTTTGTTTCAATCCTTTTTCTGTTTGTTTTCAGTCCTATGTTCATTGTTCATATGACATCTATAACAAAAGATTTGCATGCTGTATTTTGTTTCAATCCTTTTTCTGTTTGTTTTCAGTCCTATGTTCATTGTTCATATGACATCTATAACAAAAGATTTGCATGCTGTATTTTGTTTCAATCATTTTTCTGTTTGTTTTCAGTCCTATGTTCATTGTTCATATGACATCTATAACAAAAGATTTGCATGCTGTATTTTGTTTCAATCCTTTTTCTGTTTGTTTTCAGTCCTATGTTCATTGTTCATATGACATCTATAACAAAAGATTTGCATGCTGTATTTTGAATCCAAAATACGAACAGAAAAAAGGAATTTAAAATACAGAATGCAAATCTTTTGTTATAGATGTCATATGAACATACGACTGAAAATAGCAAAAGAAAAGGGTTTCAAGATACTGCAAATCATTGACGAAAATTCACGAAAATTATTGTCTAACAAGTAACGAACATGAATTAAACAGAATAACGAACCATCCCGCAGTAACGAAACAGTAACGAAAATACGAAACGATTGGAATACGAAACAATCGCGTCATGCGAAAAACGAACGGGAACAAACAGGAAAACGGGCGTCTTACGAAAAACGAACGAAAACGAAAAAACGGAACGATACGAAACAGAACAAAAAAAAAAACGTTTTTTTTTTTCTGTGCACATGTCTACTGAAGGTGTAGAATTAGGTGTGTCACAACCTAGTAGTACATGCAGGCAATCTACTATCGGAACACCGATGACAGATTGTACCAGACAAATTTCCCTGCCCCAGCTGCTGCAGCGCCGAAAGAAGTACTCTCCCAGCTATCCACATGCCCAGTGGTTGAATGCTAGCTTAGAGAAAATGCTAGCACTTCAACTGCTGCCTTTTCAGTTGGTTGATTCTGCCCCCTTCTGTGAGTTTGTGGAATGTGTGGTACGTCAGTGGCAAGTTCCCAAACGCCACTTTTTCTCATGGAAAGCAATTCCGGCTCTCTACCGCCATGTGGAAAGCAATGTCAATGCCTCGCTGGACAGGGCGGTCAGTGGTAAGGTGCATATTACCGCTGACTCATGGTCCAGCAGGCATGGACAGGGACGTTACCTGTCTTTCACGGCGCATTGGGTGACTCTGCTGGCAGCTGGGAAGGACGCAGGGCAAGGTACAGTAGTGTTGGAGGTTGTTCCGCCACCACGCCTCCAAAATACTACTTACTGGTTGGGACACACCTCTCTCCTCCACCCCCTCCTCTTCTTCTTCCTCTGTGGCCTCTTCCTGTGCTGATGTGTCCTCGGAACCAGCGGTGCTCCGTAGGCGTACAAGGGGCTACGCAGCAATGCAGGCAAAGTGATGCCATGAGGTGCTAGAACTGGTGTGCTTGGGAGACAGGAGCCACCCTGGGGCAGAGGTTCTGGCAGGCTCAGAGGTGGTTGATGCCACGCCAGCTTAAGCCAGGAATGGTGGTTAGCGACAATGGCAACAACCTTCTCTCTGTCCTGTGACAGGGACAACTGACCCATGTGCCATGTTTTGCTCATATTCTGAATTTGGTGGTGCAGCAGTTCTTGGGCAGGTACCCAGGCTTATAGAATGTTCTGAAGCAAGCCAGGAAAGTCTGTGTGCATTTCCGAAGGTCATATAATGCCAGTGCTCGACTGACAGACCTCCAAAGGGAATACAACCTGCCCAAGAACCGCCTAATCTGTGACATGCCCATCAGGTGGAACTCTATGTTGGCTATGCTGCAGCGGCTGCACACACAGCAGATGGCCATCAATAAGTATCTGTGCCATTATGGCAGCAGAACTGGGTCAGGGGAGCTTGGGGTTTTTCCCCACGCCAGTGGGCCTTGATCAGGGATGCATGCACTGTCCTGTCACCATTTGAGGAGGCCACGAGGATGGTGAGCAGTGACAGTGCATGCATAAGTGAGACTGCCCCTTTTATTCACATGTTGGAGCACACGCTATGTGGAATAATGGACAGGGCCCTTGAGGCAGAACAGAGGGAGGAAGAGGAGGACTTCCTTACCTCTCAAGGCCCCCTTTATCCAGACAGTGGTCCTGCTTGCCTGCCTAACACAGAGGAAGAGGACGACAAGGAGGAGGAGGAGGCGGAAGAGGAGGAGGAGGAGGAGGAGGAGGATTGTATCAGCATGGATGTGGAGCCTAGCACTCAGCATTAGCAGCAGTCTTCAAGGGATAAATTACTGTCCCAAGGAACCCATGGGGGTAGATTCATGTACAGATCCGACGGTGTATCTACTGATACACCGTCGGATCTGTGAGATCCGACGCTCGGATCTATGCGGCTGATTCCTCGAATCAGGTTCCGCATAGATCTCCCTTAGAGCCGACTGGTGTAAGTGAGTTACACTGTCGGTTCTTAGGTTGCATTCTCCCGCCGTCCGCTAGGTGGCGCTTCTTTTTTTCTACGCGACGAATATACGCAAATGAGGAGAACCGCCGATTCAGAACCGAACGCCCGGCCGTCGCTTTTTTTTTACGTCGTTTGCGTTCGTCTGTTTCCGGCGGATCATTACCCCTGCTATATGCGGGGTAAGTGCGGCGGATCCTATGTTAAGTATGGCCGTCGTTCCCGCGTCGAGTTTTGAATTTTTTACGTCGTTTACGTAAGTCGTCCGGGAATACGGCCATACGTTAATTGCGTTAACATCGAAAACAATGATGTCCTTGCGACGTCATTTAAAGCAATGCACGTCGGGAAATTTTGCCGGCGGCGCATGCGCAGTACGATCGGCGCGGGGACGCGCGTGATTTAAATAGTAAACTCCCCCTAGCCGCGGAATTTGCATTCCGCCGGGGGATTTACGATCCGCCAGGGCTAATTACGAGGCAAGTGCTTTCTGAATACAGCACTTGCCTCAAAAACTGGCGCAGGCGGATCGTAAAAAAGATAGATCACGCGGATCAAAAGATCCGCTGATCTACATGAATCTACCCCACGGACTTTTATGTGGCTGGGATGAGGTGGCTGCAGATCCTGTTGTCCTCAGTGACCCAGAATGCCTCAGCAAACCTACGGTGCATGGCCTCCCTAATCCTGCAAAGCCTGCGTAAGGATCCTTGTATTCGTGCTATCAAGGAGAGGGATCATTATTGGCTGGCAACTCTCCTTGATCCACGTTACAAGGGTAAGGTTGCGGACATTATCTTGCTGTCGCAGAGGGAGCAGAAGATGAAACATCTTCGGAAGGCCTTGCAGAAAGGTCTGTGCAACGGGTTTCCAGAGAATGGGGGGTTACCAAATCCTGGTCCTGGACAACGTGTTGCTGAGGCTTCGGTCAGTCACAGAAGGAGTGGTGGAGAAGGTGGTCATCTGACCGATGCGTTCAGACAATTTTTTAGTCCGCAGCCCCAAGGTATGACCGGTTGCAGCAACCATTGCCAGCGTCTGTTTTACATGGTGCGGGAATACCTAGGGGCAAGATCAGACTTGGACACCTTTCCCACTGAAAATCCTCTGACTTACTGGGTCTTGAGGATGGATCACTGGCCAGAGCTTGCACAGTACGCAATTGAGCTACTGGCTTGTCCTGCATCCAGCGTTCTTTCAGAACGCACATTCAGTGCTGCTGCAGGCTTTGTGACCGATCACAGGGTGCGCCTCCCCACCGACTCCGTCGATCGACTGACCTTCATAAAAATGAATCAGGCTTTTGGATCACCACCAGCTACCAAGCACCTGATGCTGATGTAACTGAATAATTTTTTTGAAATGTCAGATCCCTTGGAGACTGCCTATGCTGATGCTGAGTGACTGTCCTGTTATGCTGACTGAATATCCTTTTTCTCCTCAATGATCTTGCTGATAGCTTGTAAGAACATTGTTGGTTTTGGGCACCGCCACCAGTGCCTAAGGCCCAATTTTTCTGCCCCTATTTAACAGGGGCATATTATACATTTTTATGATGAAATTCTTTGCATGAGGCTTTGCTGCGCTCCAATTACAGTATCTGTGAGGGTTCTAATTTGGGTTTATTGTAGCTTTCGCCTAGGTTATCATAGTGCCATGTTTTTTTCCTGTACTAAATACTCATCATTGTCAATGTAAACACCACAAATCTAGATTTGTTCTTTTAGGCAGCATTGATACAATAATATGAAAACAGTTGGCTCATGTGTGGCGGTATGATGTTGCCATCATCCCTTAATTCATAAGAATGTGAATACCTCTATTAGAGTGGGATTTTCAGGGCAACAATAATAAGGGGTGACAACTAGGTCATAGAAAAATACACATTTATTACAAATTTGTAATAAATTTGTATTTTTCTATGACCTAGTTGTCACCCCTTATTATTGTTGCCCTGAAAATCCCACTCTTATAGAGGTATTCACATTCTTTTGATACAATAATAAGCCACACATTGTTGAGTATCCAAAAATATTTATTGTTTCACATTTAAAATGTGTCATTATTTTTTTTATTTTTATTTTTTATCCAAAAATATCTTTTTTTTAGAGATATCTTTTTTTTTCTTAGATATCTTTTTTTGTGTATTTTCTTTGAGAATCCCAAAATTTAAAAATTGCTGGTTAAACGCATGAACAATGACCAAGTTTTTAGCATTTGTCATTGTTCATGCGTTTTAGCCAGAAAACGAGAGATTCTACTTTAAAAAACAAACAAAAAAAAAAAACATACATATAAAAACAAAGAAAACTTTAAAAAATGTTTTTTTTTTTAAACCCTCCGCAGAGCATCCATTAATTTCGTTCGTTTTCGCTCCACCGTTTTTGTTTTTTTTCCTCATCTGCCCCAAACAGATGTGGATGTCCTCAATTTCAGCCCTGCAGGCCAACACCTCTCCAATTAACAGCTGGGCTCTGTATGTGTCCAATCCACCATCACCAGCACAAAAACCTCCTGAAATTTGGAAACATACCATGTATTAAAATTATGCAGGCCTACATCTATTACCTGAAGCTGTGGTGTATGACACTGACCTGATATGGTGGCAGTTTCCACTTCCTGCACATCCCACGGGGGTGGGGCTTGTGTCGGATGTGTGGGGTTTCTCTGCTCCTGTCTGGAAACTTGATTGCGGCCTATGAGATTGTAAAAAAGGGCAACATGGTTAAAAAAGATTAGAGGCCTGAAAGAGAAATATGAATCATTCTTTTTATGAAGTGTGGTGCAATTGTCTGTTTTTACAATCCTTCTAAGCTTAACACAGGATTGTATCCATTACCAAAGCTGCTACATTTCTCTATATTTGGCCAAGTTTCCTACATGGAAACACACCAAGTATCCACTGGATCACCTTTGTCTGACACCCTTAATAGGTTGTTCTTGTGGCCAAAACTTCATATGTGTAATCAACTGCTGAGCATACTCTCCTTTTACTATATATTGACTTAAGTTGGATTATTTAAATCTAGTTAAGAACACATCTACATTAAATAAAAAATTGGTCTCAATTTAAGTGGCACAATAATTGGTCGTATGAGTCGTCGTTCATTCGCTCAATAAAATACGATCTTATTGTCGATACAGTGTAAACTTCCATTTGTCCATGCCTATAGGCATGATGAAATTTCCTAAACACTGTATCAGACAAAAAGATAGTATTTTATTATTAGTGTGCGAATGATCGACGACTCATACGACTAATTATTGTGCCCACAAACATGAACCTTGAGACATCTGTTCTTGAACTGTATATATACAACCTAAAAGGAAAAAGTACATGCTGCACAATAATAAAAAAACTAATCAGAGTACACATGAAAATTACTTACTGTATTTATTGGCGTATAACACTCACTTTTTTACCCTGAAAATAGAGGGTAAACTGTGCCTGCGTGTTATACGCAGGGGGCTGTGGAAAGTTTTATTCCTGAAACTTCCTGCTGAAAGTTAGGGTGCGTGTTATATGCCTGTGCGTGTTATACGCCGATAAATACGGTAATTCTACTAATGACTTTTTTAATCTCCTCCATTTGCTCCGGCTCTCTTAATTTTAGGTCAGACCACCTTTTGCGGAGCTGTTCCCTTGACCTGTGCACCCCGAATTTATGGTGGAGACTCTTCAGCACATTGTCCATGAATTGGGCCTTCACTTTGTTTGGATTCTTTTAAGGGCCATGTTTTCCATCGTAATGTTCCCTCCTTAATATTGCCACCATTTCCACCATCTCCTCAAATGCCATATTTGTGGGCTTGTACCTCCTGCTCCTGTATCTGGTGTGTGCTACCGCCTGGCTTCACTCCTTGCTTGAGGTTGCAACTTGCTGAGTGTCCTCCATGTTGTATTGCATTGAATGACCGAGAAGGGGGGGGGGAAGTACTAGAACAATCGTCAGGGGCGGGGAAACGTGCGGAGCTTCTCGCATGCGCAGTGTATAAAAGGATACCGCGTGAGTGAAAACGTTGTTCACATTCTGTGGAAGAAGGCATAAGAAACGACCGTGTACTAACTTGATTTTGGGCTTTATGATCAGTGGATAAGTTTGTGGGTTAGATATGGGGAGAAAGCTTAGTAAGTAGTAGAGGCTTGACTGACATTAACTTTTTTTGCTTAATTTTGACTTGCAGAAATAATGGAGGCCTTCAGAGAACAGGAGTTCTTCACAGAATTTGTTCAAAGGGGGCCCCCCTTTTTTCTCGAAATTTTTCTTTCCCAAAAAAATAATTTAGTCAGCCAAGATCTGGCATTGGAATGGCCCCCCCTACCCCTAAAATAATCGACATACTGTTGCCGTACAGCACGTGCACTGTATGGCCAGCCTCACAGGCCGCCACTGGAACATCGATGGCCTCATCAGGCACAAGTGTCATGTCGTTTGTTGAGTGTCTCTTTAGGAAATGGTGCAATATGCAGCAGCAAAGTATGACATGGTTTAGATTCTACTTAACAACAAACCTACAGTCAGTCCATCTTGTTTGTATACTGCTGTTCAACGTATATTGGGCTAAAGAGTCTTGTAATGACCTGGGGGGAGTGGGGGTGGGGAAACCCATGCTATTTTTTCAGTGATTTTCATCCATATTGCAGGGACCAAACATTACATTAAATTACTTTTTTCTTATAGTAATGTCATTTGGTGCAGGGACAGTTCTAAACATGTGCCACCTCACAGGCATACTATAGACACCCAGCAGGTATGATATGTAAAGGAATTTTTCATTTTTTTCACTTTAAGCATCATTAAAATCACTGCTCCAGAAAAAACGACAGTTTTTAAAACTTTTTTTTCCATTGATGCACGTTCCCTGGGGCAAGACCCAGGTCCCCAAACCTGTTTTCTGACAATAACTTGCATATTAGGCTTTAAAATTAGCACTTTTGAATTTGAACGTTCGAGTCCCATAGACGTCAATGGGGTTTGAAATGTTTGCGCGAACGTTCGGTCCGTTCGAAGGTTCTGGTAAAACCGAACGGGGGGGGGGGGGGGGTGTTTGGCGCATCCCTACTTCTGGATAGGCCCCCACGCAGCCTAGCAGCCAGATGCCCCTGGGATAGGCACAATCTCCAGCCAAAGCTTGTTTGGTTGTACTTCTCCTGTGGATTACAGTAGTGTAGTTCGTTCTGCACTCCTGTCACGAGTTTTCAGCTGAGAGCGGGCTGAAGTCCGCTCTCTGCTGATGTCATAGACTCGGTCCAGGATCGTGTCATCACGACCACGGAGTCGGGATCCACCAGATCCCTAAGGAAGCTGTAAGAACTGAGTGTTAGTTTGCTTGGTTCTTTGTGATAGAGGTGCCAGGAGACAGATGCAGCATCAGACCAATGCTGCATCCACCTAGGTAAGTATGAATCTGAAATAAAAACTCCACACTCTTCTTTTAAGTGTGCTGCAATATATTCTAAAGAGTAGAACCCAACAATGTACATTGCATTAGACATGTGCACACTGAAATATTTCAGAGAGAGATCCCCGGCTGAGCAATTGGATCCCGATTCATTGAGGTGCTCGTGTGAAAGGGGCCTAAAAATCTTAAATTTGTCCAAATACAATCTCACACATGCAGAAACATCCGCACACAAAACAGAAAAAGCTTGTTTGAACACCTACAAATTATACAAGAAAGCTAAACTATGCATTCAACACTTCTACGCTAATAATTTTTTAATCATAAACATGTTATACTTACCTGCTCTATGCAACGGTTTTGCACAGAACAGCTCCGATCCTCTTCTTCTGGGGTCCCCCCGCGCTCCTGGCTCTTCCCCCATAGCAAGACGCTTGCTATGGAGGCACTCATGCGGGCTCGAGCCATGTTGTGTGTGCCCATTGACACACACAGCGCCACCAAGCCTTACCACCTGCTCTTTACTCACAGGCTGTGATTGACAGCAGCATGTGTTAATGGCTCCTGTTGCTACCTCCTTGGCCAGTGAGGAGAAAGGGCTGCTGCTCTTGGGCATGGTGTTGGATTTAGATTGAGCTCAGGTTAGTATTAAGGGGGGCTAGGGGGCATCCTGATCAGAGAAGATTTTTTTACCTTAATGCAGAGAATGCATTAAGGTAAAAGACCTTCTACTTTTGCAACCACTTAAAAAAGGGAATATACACTTGATCCATCTTTAGGATATGAACCAATGAATACAATAAAGCAGAGTTCCAGGCTTTTTTTGTTTATTAAGAGTCAGCAGCTACAAGTTTAGCTGCTGACTTTTAGTGCCGGTTCACACAGGGGCAACCCGACTTGCAGTGTGACTTTGCAAGGCAATTTGGAGGTGACGTCAGCGTGACTTTGAGCAACTTACAACGTGACTTAAAGTTGCCTCCAGGACAGGCGACTTTGGCTGTGGCCAATCACAGAATAATCAGCTCTGTGGGAGGGAGGGGTTTGCCTTAGTAAACTATTTTATTTTCCTGTAAAGTTGCTTAAGTTAAGATGGGGATCCGACTTTGGAGTCAACTTCCATTGAAATCTATGGGTACAAGTTGCCTAGAAGTCGCCTTTGAAGTAGTACAGGAACCTTTTCTGAAGTCAGAGCAACTTCAGTATTGTACATTAAGGCCACGTACACACGATAGGTTAAACCGATGAGAACGATCTGATGGACCGTTTTCATCGGACCAAATCGATCGTGTGTGGGCGCCATCGGTTAGTTATCCCTCGGTTAAAAAAAAGCCAACTTGTTTTTAACTCGGTTAAAAATCCACGCATGCTCAGAATCAAGTCGATGCATGCTTGGAAGCATTGAACTTCATTTTTTTCAGGACGTCGTTGTATTTTACGTTACTGTGTTCTGACCCGATCGGTTTTATAACCGATGGTGTGTAGGCGCGACGGACCATCAGTCAGCTTCATCGGTTAACCAGTCCATCAGACCATTCTCATCGGATGGACTGATCGCGTGTACACGGCTTTAGACAGCTCTCATTCATTTCAATGGAATTTCTTATGTCCAGTGACTTGGGGCAACTTGAGGTCTGACAAGTCGGATCCCAAATCGCTGTAGTGTGAACCGGCACTTAATAAACAGACACTCACCTATTCCACGGCAAAACAATGTGGCCGCCTGAAGCGTCACTCCTCTCCCCCTTCTCTCCGCCAGCGACATCATAGCCACTGTGGGCACGTGGCTGTGACAGCTTTCAGCTTCACGGCCGGGCACGCACTGCGCATGCGCGAGTCACGCTGCGCTTTCCCAGTGGACAGCCAATCTTCTGGAACCTGGCATGTGTCCCAGAAGATTGTAGAGAGGGAGGGGCTGCCTAGGGGGAGAGGAGGAGTCGTCTAGGTGGCCCGTAGGCAGAAGGAGGAAGTGGGACTGGAAGTCCCACTCAAAAGTAAGTACCCACTCCCCCCCGCTGCAAAAAAAGGATTACATGCCAAATGTGGCATGTAAGGGGGCGAGGAGTGCTTAAAGCGGAAGTTCCACTTTTGGGTGGAACTGCGCTTTAAGCTAAGACCCGCTGCCACACGTGACTTTATCCCCCAGCAATGGAACTGTACAGAAGTTCTGTATTGCTAGACAGAGATGTAACTGAACGCTACAGAGCCCCTAATACTGTATGCAGTTTAGACTGGTGTTCTTCTCATATATCATACAAAAACCTTTTGATCATCCCCTCCAGCTTATTGGATGCTGATTTTTCACACAACAAGGCAACATTTCACCTTAAACCAGAGCACTAACCACATAACCAAATTGAAAAAAAACAAAAACAAGATCTGATACATAAAGACAGAAATAAAATCAGCCATATTCTGGGTACAATCTGACCACATAGGTGGTAAATAAAAGGTAAGAGCAGTTATTTTTTTAGGTACGTGACATGCAGTTAGCACCAAACACTGCATCTCTATAGTGGTGCCCTAGTTGTTGCAGATCATGTATCCCTGCTCTGTTTCCTTAGGAGATAATTGGGCACATAGAATTCTAGAAATTTGATCTCACACAAGTCTCTTATGCCAAGGTGTCACCCAAGGCAGAAATCTTACCTTGCCTCATTATATCAGCATTTTGTATGCTAAACTGGTATGTAGGGTAAAGCACTTCACCCAATCCATGCATCATCAGTTGCTATAGCTAATTATTACTGGAAAAAAATGGAAACATATCTTTTAAAACAGACTTCTCTGATAGTGTCATGACAGCAAATGTATTTAGTACGGTATATTGTGTAAAAAACTGCTGCTGCTGTAATTCCACAAACATCCCTGATAGTGTAGTTTGTCCCAACCCCTATCCCTGACACTTTTGTTGGACTTGGACGTCTTGGTCTGCAATGCATGTTGACAAAAACAAAGATAAAGGCTTTAATAAAAAATAATGTATATACTGAACACTGACATTACATGGATTAACTGCATTCAGGTTTGAGAATGTCATTCTTTTTACACAATAGTGGCTCTTAGCAAACCTATCAAAGTTATCAATATTATCTTAGGAAATGGTGAACATGGAGGCTGATTGATTGCAGTTACTGTAAATGCAGATAGCCTTTAGGGCAGCCTTTCTCAAACTTTATACCCCAGGGGAACCCTTGAAATAGTTTTCAGGTCTCAGGACCCTACAGTGCATTATGGGCCAGATTCAGGTAGATCGATGTAATGTTATGCAGGCGTAGCGTATCTCAGATACGCTACCCCGCCGTAAATTAGATAGGCAAGTGCTCTATTCACAAAGCTAATTTACGGCGGTGTAGCGTAAATGGGCCGGCGTAAGCCCCGCCGAATTTAAATGTGTTTGATGTGGGCGTGTTTTATTCAAAATAAGTGTGACCCCATGTAAATGAAGTATTTTCGAAACTGCGCATGAGCTGGCCGTGAACGTATCCCAGTGCGCATGCTCCAAATGATGTTGCAAAAAGTCATTGAAAACTACGTGAAAGTAATTTACGTCCAGCCCCATTCACGGACGATTTACGCAAACAACGTAAAAAATGAAAAATTTGACGCGGTCCCGATGTCCATACTTAACATTGGCTGCGCCATCTTTTTGTTGGAATATCTTTACGCCTGAAAATGCCTTACGTAGACGGCGTATCTGTACTGCGACGGCCGGGCGTACGTTCGTGAATCGGCGTATCTAGCTAATTTACATATTCAACGCGTAAATCGATGGAAGCGCCACCTAGCGGCCAGCGTAAATATGCAACTAAGATATGACAGCGTAGGAGACTTACACCGGTCGTATCTTAGCAAGATTTTAGCGTATCTCGTTTTGAGAATACGCTTAAAGATACGACGGCTCAGATTCTGAGTTACGACGGCAGATCTACTGATACGCCGGCATAACTCTACGTGAATCTGGCCCTATATGTTAGTATGATCAGTAGCTATAAGAGACTTTTAAATAAAAGAATAAAGCTTGGGATTAACTTAATAACCATGAAATTAAACAAATAATAATGACCAGAAAATAAACACAGTGAAAACGACCTGTACATTGGTGGTAAGTGTAGATGTAACCCTTTACATTAGTAATCAGGTCAGTGTAGAAGTGATGCCTTACATTGGTGGTGATTGTAGAAAAGACCCCTTACGTTGGTGGCCAGTGTAGAAGAAACCACTTAGGTGGTGAGTGTAGAAGTGATGCCTTACACTGGTGATAAGTTCAAAAGGAACAGCGATCTATCTCCTCCTCCAGTCAGTCCCATCGCCCCACAGTTAGAAAAACCTCCCAGGGAACACATTTAACCCCTTGATCGCCCCATACAGTGACATTTACACAGTAATCAGTGCATTTTTACAGCACTGATCGCTGTATAAATGTCAGTGATCCCAAAAAAGTGTCCCGCTAAAAATCGCTGATCACCGGGTCAGTGTAGAAGTGACTTCTTACATTGGAGGTCAGTAAAATAGTGACCCCCTTATATTAGTGGTCAGTGTCAAAGTGACCCCCTTATATTAGTGGTCAGTGTCAAAGTGACCCCTTGTATTGGTGGTCAGTGTAAAAGTGAGCCCTTACATTGATGGTCAGTGTAAAAGTGACCCCTTACATTGATGGTGAGTGTAAAAGTGACCCCTTATATTAGTGGTCAGTGTAGAAGTGTCCCCTTGTTTTGGTGGTCAGTGTAGAAGTGACCCCTTACATTGATGGTCAGTGTAAAAGTGACCCCTTACATTGATGTACAAATAAACTTGAATTGCCATGGGACTTTCGATGAGGCACAACACACTTAGGAATAAAATCAATAAAGTAAAGATTTATTCGTATTAATATACTATTTCCAACAGCTCAACAATGACATAATTACCATATAGTCAAGCAGATTGGTCAATGTTAATTCCGTAGCCAGATACAGTGTTTTAAAGATCAGTCTATGATAGGTGTGAACTTGCATCTATGTAATCGATGCGTTTCATGACGTAACATTACTTTCTCAGGGGTTGATATAAATCTGCAAGACACCACATGCTCATGACCTAATGGTAGTTGCCTGGAAATGAATGACCTGGAAACTGTGAGTATGATATTCGAGGGGCCCAGCAGTGCAAACAGGACAGGATGAAGAGGTGGGCAAGGAGAGCAATCCAACAAGTCCTCCACCATGATGGCATAGTAAAACAAGGAGTGAGGAGTAATGTGACCGACCATCGTGGAGAGCGTTTATTTTTTTATTTTATTTTTTGCATTGATCTTACACCACTGATAGGTATTCACATGTATATATTGACCAATCTGCTTGACTATATGGCAATTATGTCACTGTTGATCTGTTGAAAATTGTATATTACCAATAAATCTTTACTTTATTGATTTTATTAGTGAGTGTGTTGGGACTCATCTAAAGTCCCATGGGCAATTCATGTTTCTTTGTATATTAAATGGGGATAAAGGCGTCTCACGGGGCACATCCAACCATACTTCACTAGGTAGTTTTCCCTTACATTGATGGTCAATGTAGAAGGGGCCCCTTACAATAGTGGTCATTATAGAGGTGACCCTTTACATTGGTAATCAGGTCAGTGTAGAAGTTACTCCTTATATTAGTGGTCAGTTCCCTCAGGGACATTGTGGTTAAGCCACACTACTTCTCGGGGAAGGAGGAGGTGATGAGGTGATGAAGCTGTGTAGACACCAAAACCCTCTCACTTGCCTGGGTCAGACCATCCAAGTGTTTGCAGATCTCTCACCAACTACCATTCATAAAAGGAGAGCCCTGAAGCCCCTTCTACTGGTCCTATTGCAGCGTGACATCAAAAATAAATGGGCCTTCCCGTTTGCCCTAAAGTTTGAGTATAAGGGCAGGGCACACTCATTCCACAATTTTCAAGATGGAGAACGCCTTCTCCTGGACCTGCGCCTCATCTCCCATGAAGCTGCGATGGATCTCTCCAACTCCAACCCTGGATCCACCAAACGTCCTTCCCCTGCGAGCCCCTTGACAAGCATCTGGGACAAGCCTAAGTTTAAGAAGACCAGGGACACCAGACCGCCATGACATCACTGAACAAGCTCTCTGGGAACAGTTTGTGTGGTTTATCTTTTGTGAACTTCCCCCGTGTTTCAATGGAGTTAACTTTTTCTTTTTTTTGTTCAAATGAGGTCCCTCTTGGCAGCTACGGCCACAGTTTGAGCTTTGGACTGGACTTCTCACTTTGATGTACGTTGTGGCTTTGGTTGCTGCTGCTCCTGACATACTGTTTGCTCCTCCTACTTAATGTTTTCTAGTTAGGCATGTAGCGTGTCTTCAGGGGTCCAGGACCTCCTCCGAATGCTTTGCATGCGGGGGGGGGGGGGCAGGGCCTTTTGGAAGCAAGCCTCTTGGGCACCCTACTTCCCTGCCTGTATTAATGGAGCTTTATGCTCAATTTGAGTTTAGTTGGTGTGTCGAGGCTGGAGCAGTGTTGCTGCGCCTCCTCCTACCCCATGGATTTGGTTATGCCTTCTCCCTGGGTTAGGCACCTGCCCTGCTTGCAGAGTGCAGACAGCTTGAACAGGGTTCTAGGTGGCAGGCACACGTGTGCTCGCCACCCCCTCGAGCCCCTGGCGGGCTCCGGCCCTCCCCCCTTTCCCCTGTTCTTTTTTCCCTTCTGTCTTGTTCTTCTCTAACTATTCTTCTTCTTGCAGGATGTAACGGTTTTGCCGGCGGCTATCTACACCTAGGACGACTACAGCTCCTCCAGCGGCCTGGTTCTTGAGTCTGTTGTGGTTTCTCCACCCAGGTAGGTGACAATGTTTTGGGGATTTCCCCCATCCCTTTGCTCCATGGCTAGTAATACACTCATGGCTACTCCGTTAAGGGTAGCCACCCACAACGCGCAGGGTCTTAACTCCCCCTCCAAACGGCGGAAGGTTTTGGACTTTATGAAGTCCCGTAACCTTGATGTCCTCTTTTTGCAGGAAACGTATTTCCCGATCCGATACAAACCCAATTTTCTACATGCCCAGTTCCCCCAATTTTTCTTGGCCAGCGCAGAAGATAAAACCAAGAGGGTAGCGATTCTTATATCTAAGAATTGCAGGTTCTCACTGGAGTTAGAATATAGGGACCCAGGAGGGAGGTATGTCCTCGCCAAGGGCACAATAGACGGTCACCTGTACTCATTGGTTTTCTACTATGCACCCAACGTGGGCCAAATAAAATTTTTCATGGACCTATTTAAGACTTTAGACCCACTTTTAGAAGGCTCTGTGATTCTGTGCAGGGACTCAAACGTTGCCTTTGACCAAGGCACAGATAAGTCCAAACCACCAACAGCACAAAATGTGCGCCTCACCAGACTTAGTTCAAAGATAGCCAAATTAGTGTTTCAGCGGGGTCTCACGGACATCTGGAGGGAGATGAACCCAACCCAAAAAGATTACACGCACTTCTCCCACGCACATCAAACATACACCAGAATTGATCATCTACTGATCTCTAACGCTCTGATCCCAATGGTTAGTAAATCTCAGATCACGGACACGGTCTGGTCAGATCACTCCCTAGTAGGCATGATTTTGACTAACCACACTTTACTCCCTAAATCTCCTTAATGGCGACTCAATAAAACGATCTTGTCAAACCCTGTTCACAAAAAATTAATAGAACTGGCCATCACGGAATATTTTTCACAGAACAGCTCCCCTGACATCTCGGCAGAGACTCTATGGGCAGCCCACAAAGCAACTATTAGAGGAAAATTAATCCAAATCAAAGCAAGAATTAATAAAGCTTGTAGAGTAGACATATAGAATTTGGAAAATAAATTCCAAAAGCTATGTGTGGAACATAAGAGAGACCCGGAACAATGCCCTATGTCTTGTCTTGACTCAGCTCGTTTGGAACTAAATCTAGCACTGACTGCCAGGGCCGAGACCAGTTTACGATGGCAGGGGGCGAGATATTACCATATGAAAGATAAACCGGGACCCCTCTTGGCCTACAAACTAACCCCAAGACCCTGAATGTATGTTTTCCCTAAAATTAATATAGCGGGTAGTCCTCCCGCGGCAAACCCGCTTAAAATCCTGCAGGCGTTTCAAACATTTTACACAAATTTGTATAAAGGACAACAAGCACAGAAGAACCCTGAGGCCTCGTACACACGAGGCAATAGATTTGTTCAAAACGGTCTGTCCGACCGATTTGAACAAATCTGTCTGTTTGGATTTTGGTTTGCTCGCGTGTACACACGAGCAAACCAAAATCCCCGCCAGCAGACGGTGTGCTGACGTGTCGGTGACGTGGCGGTGACGTTGACGCCGCCACTAGATATGTGCCTTCCCGTTCGTACGAATGTTATTTTCGTACGAAAATGTTCATTTTCGTACCCGCAGGATAATGTGTACATACGAAAAAATTAAAGCACCAAAATACGAAAACTACGAGATTACGAATGAGCCGCATAACGAACAACCGCAAATACGAACGAATGATCCGACGAAAAAAAAACGACAAAACGAAAACGGCAAAAGAACGAAAATGACATCTATATCAAAAGATTTGCATTCTGTATTTTGTTTGAATCCTTTTTCTGTTTGTTTTCTGTTCTATGTTCATTATTCATATGACTTCTATAACAAAAGATTTGCATGCTGTATTTTGTTTGAATCCTTTTTCTGTTTGTTTTCAGTCCTATGTTTATTGTTCTTATGACATCTATAACAAAACATTTGCATTCTGTATTTTGAATCCAAAATACGAACAGAAAATAGGAATTTAAAATACAAAATGCAAATCTTTTGTTATAGATGTCATATGAACATACGACTGAAAATAGCAAAAGAAAAGGGTTTCAAGATACAGAATGCAAATCATTCACGAAAATTCAAGAAAATTATTGTCTAACTAGTAACGAACATGAATTAAACAGAATAACGAACCATCCCGCATGTACGAAAATAAAACGGTAACGAAAATACGAAACGATCGGAATACGAAAAAATCGCGTCATACGAAAAACGAACGGGAACGAACAGGAAAACGGGCGTCTTCCGAAAAACGAACGAAAACGGAAAAAAGGAACGATACGAAACGGAACAAAAAAAAAGTTTTTTTTTTCTGTGCACATGTCTAGCCGCCACGTCACCGCATCAGGAAGTAAAACACTTCTGCGCATGCGCCGAATCCATTCGGCGCCGGTGCGAGACGACATGTCTGCTGGTAAGTGTACTAACCAGCAGACATGTCGGGCGGACGGGTTCCCACCCGATAGATTTCAAAGCATACTTTGAAATCTGTCGGGTGGCCAAATCCGTCGGCTCGCCTGTACACACGATCGAATCTGTCTGCTGGGACGGTCTAGCAGACCGTTTCCAGCAGACAGATTTGATCGTGTGTACGCGGCCTGACAGGACTAGTTTCCTGGATCATCTCCCCATACCCTCTTTATCAAAGGACCACAATTGCAATACATCTTATATGTTAGCTTGGGAGGATGATTTGCAGGTGACCTGGGCCTGGACACCTGGCACAAGGCCTATGACTCGTCGTTTAAGGGTATTTTCAATGTATCCCTTATTGAAGCCAATTTAAAGGTTTTCACCAGATGGTATCTCACTCCCTCCCGGCTTTCAGCTATGTATCCCTCGGCTTCCCCCTTGTGTTTTTGGGGGTGTCAGTTGAGGGGCTCCATGCTGCACGTTTGGTGGTAGTGCCCTAAAATTAGAAGTTTTTGGTACAAAATATTCCGAATAGCGTCCACAGTCACTGGCCTTGCAATCCCCAAAGCCTCTAAACCCGCCCGTAAACTCATATTCTTTATCTTTTTGGGTGCTAAAATCACCTTAGCCAGGGCTTGGAAATGTCCCAAGGTCTCTATTACAGCAGCTAAACGAAAAATCTTGTGGATTATGTCTCAAGAGAAGATGATGAGTTCTATCCTGGATACTTTCTCTCAGTTTCGAGAGATCTGGGAACCTTGGGCTAAATATATGGGGATTGGAGACTCCATTTTTTTGTCATGCTGACTTGTCTAGGTGTGGATCTCAGCCGCAAGCCACTGCTTTATATCTCTTTTATTTCCTCCCTCTCTTTCTTCTCCCCCTCTCTGTCCATCTCCTTTCACCCTCCCACAACCACCTGCAATATTAGGGAATTGCCCCTGGGCGTTGATATTTTCTCTGTACTATACTGGCTTCACTATGCCCAGTCCAGGTCTTTCCCCTGGTTGATATAATATTTTGTTTTAATTTGGTACGTGCTGGTATGGCCTACCTCCTTCATAGGCTGTTCACCTTGTCATAGTGATCCCTAATGAAAGATGTTCCTTGACATATGCAATAGGTGAGGGCCCTCTCCACCCCCTCCGCACAGTTAGTTCCCATAAGGAGTGTGGTGGAGGGCTTGGGGGTCCCCGGGTCTTAGCGCCCATGACGTATTATTATACGAGTATTGTTATCAGTAACTTCTCAAAGAAGCAGCCTTTTGTTTCTCATATGTGATATATACTGTACCACCGTGCTATGGTTACTTTACTTAACAATGTTTTGTTTTGTCAAGCATAGCCTTTAAAGTTTAATAAAAATGTATTGGAAAAAAAAAATCGCAGATCGCCGCCATTACTAGTAAAAAAAAAATATTAATAAAAATGCCATAAAACTATGCCCTATTTTGTAGACGCTATAACTTTTGCGCAAACCATTCAAAAAACGCTTATTGCAACTTTTTTTACGAAAAATATGTATCGGCCTAAACTGAGGAATTTTTTATTTTTTTTTGAGGGATATTTCTTTCTTAAATTTCGGTATATTTTTATTTATAGCGCAAAAAAATAAAAACCACAGGGGTGATCAAATATCACAAAAAGAAAGCTCTATTTGTGGTAAAAAAAGACACCAATTTTGTTTGGGAGCCACGTCGCACGATTGTCAGTTAAAGTGCCGAATCGCAAAAAGTGGCCTGGTCATTAACCAGCAAAATGGTCCAGGCTGAAGTGGTTAAATGCGCAAACCCTGTGTCTTTACTATGATGACAGAGCCTTGTACTGTCACAATGTGTAGTTAGGTTGTGTAGAAGTGACGGGGTTAAGTAGATCAGTTTAGAAGTCAGGTTAGTGTAGAATTGAAGCCTTACATTTTGGGTCAGTGCAGAGGAGATCACTGTAATTACATTAGAGGTCAGTGAAATAGTAACCTCCCCTTACATTGGTAATCAGGTTGTTGTAAAAATGACCCCTTACATTGGTGGTCAGTGTAGAAGTAACCCCTTACATTGGTGGTCAGTGTAGAAGTAACCCCTTACATTGGAGGTCAGTGAAATAGTGACAGTTTACATTGGTGGTCAGTGTAGAAGTGACCCCTTACATTGGTGGTCAGTGTAGAAGTGACCCCTTGTATTGGTGGTCAGTGTTTTTTTCACATCGTTAAAGCCCACACACGACCATTTTTTACAACCAGAAAAACGACAACATTAAAAACATTGTGAAAAAATAGAGCATGTTCGATTTTTTTCATTTTTTTTGGCTGTTTTTTAGAACCCGAAAAATGCTCTGAAGCCCACACAAGATCGTTTTTAATTACATTAAAAAAAAAAACATGTTTTTTTTAGAACCCGAAAAAAAACGATTGTGTGTATGCGGCATGACTCCTTAAATCGGTGGTCAGTGTAGAGGTGACATAAGGTGTAATGGGGTGTAAGGTAGACATGTGCAGACTGGAATATTTTATTTAGTTTTTTCGTTTTCGTTTGGAAAATAAATGTATTTAGTTACTCCCGAAAATCGTTTTCATTTATTTCGTTTTTCGTTGGGGAATAGCTTTCGTCCGAAAATCCAATAATACTTGGTTTCTGTCGAATGGTCAAAAGAATATTCAACGGAACGTCGAATCCTTTTGGTTTTGGTGGAATGGTCAAAAGAATATTCGACGGAACGTCGAAACTTTACGTCAAACATTTCCGTTCGAATATACCGCCTACAAGAATTCTAATGTTGTATGACTAGTAATAATGTCGAATCTATGTCGAATAAATCATAAATCGAAATCTATTCTCTGTAATGTCGAATCTATTATTTCTATAGTGTCGAATCTTTTCTCTATAATGTCGAATCGTTTCTCTTTGATGTCGAATCTTTTCCTTATAATGTCGAATCTCTCTATGTCGAATTTTTACTGCAACAAAAACTAAAATAAAGCATTTTTTATGTCGGATCTTTCGGTTTTCGTTTCTTGCACTTTCGTTATCGTTTGTTAAAACGATAACGAAAAAAACAGATTTTCGGACGAAAATGCATTCTAACGAAAATGAATGCATATGTCTAGTGTAAGGGGATTAGTATAGAAGTCAGGTTAGTGTAGAATTAAACCCTTGCATTTTGGGTCAGTGTAGAAGTGACTCCTCACATTGGAGGTCAGTGTAATAGTGACCCCCTTACATTTGTGGTGAGTGTAAATGTGACTCCTTACATTAGTGATCGGTGTAGGAAGGGGATCAATCTGCCATGGCTTTCTTCTCAAGGAACCCCTAGAAACCTATGAAGGGACCCCAGGGTTTCAGAGAACTCTGTTTGAGAAAGGATGCTTCATTGAACATCTAAAAATGCAATACACTACCAGGAATATGGTAGAGAAAATTTGTAAAAATTTGAATTTTTCTCAAAAAGACTTTTATGTAAACACCACAGTGTGGAGTCAAATAAATATAAACCCTCTGTACTATTCTCTTGGCATGACACAGGGTGAACAGCTTGTGAACCATCCAACACGACAAGCCCTTAGTGTATTCCATAATTGCTGTACCTTTTTCTTATTTACTACTGCTGAGAAAAACCCAAACGTAACTTGTACCGCGATAGGTGGTTTCACAGTTTCACCGAATGCTTACAAATTAGGATGCTCGCAATGGAAGAACATAAAAAAAGTAGTAATAAATAAATAAACAAAGAAATAAAGGAAAATTCATGTACATCCAATAGCACTGTTGGTATTCTTGACAGTATTGTTTACTTAACAGATTCCACATATTGACATGTTTTATTCTTTGTTGTCTATGTTCCTTTTATTGTGTATTTCTTCCTTGTATTTTGCTACACTGTACTGTCTGGAAAGTTGTTTTTCCACCTATTTGCCTGCAGGGAAAGATGGAAGGGAATGTATAATGACTACAGGTAGCAGAAAAACTTTTATAGATCTGTTTTGTATATAAAGTAGCAGATTTGATTACCTGTTATTTACAAAACTCAAAAAAAAAAAAAAACTTTAAGAACCATTAAAATATTATTTTTTTGCCTGCAACAGCAGCATGTTTTTTAATGAGGAGTCGTTATAGTCAACCAGCCAGTCAGTCTTACCATACTTTTACTTACTACCTACTTTCTTTCCATTGGAGGAACAGCTAAAATGCAATGCGGGACAGGTCACCCTTACGTGTGTGTCTCTTGCTAGATCGTGTTGATTGACAAGTCCCAAACAGCATTCACTTTTGGAGTTGGATAACAAGTTTTTAGTGCTGGCCTCTCAGCTTTGTGTCATTTCATCATGGGACTGTGATTTTTTTATGTACAGGGATCAGCCAAATGTTCAGTGCAACTTGAAATTTACCGTATGAATGTAAGATAAATTGACAATGCCAGTAAAAGGGGTATGTAACGAGCATAAGACAAAGTGTATCAAGCAGTGGAACTATTGTAGTACAAGGCTGCTTTGGGGTAATTCCCATAAAGACCACTAGGCGGCAGCACATTACAGAATAAAAATATCTAAGAGAGCAAAGTATGAGAAGAAATTACTACTAATAAATAGCGCAGTACATTTCAGTCTAGTGCAAACACAGTTATTTGCCATTTCCTGGAGGGTAATGCCATTTCCTGCTCACATGATTGACTCATTATTGTCCCCACCTGTTTTTCTGTATTACAGCACTAATCACGAGACTGGCCAAGGGAGGTACACTTTAAAGTGGTTGTGAAACCTCTGACATGAAGAAGAGAAAAGCATATCCTTCTATAGTGTGTACATGCCTCAGTCCAAAGCTTTAAGTGCAACTTCTGCCTGTTGTCTTGTTCCTCTACTATCTTCACTATCTGAGTAATTTCACCAAGTATTTGAGGGGGATAGGAATGGAGGCCTCCAGCACACAGCCTTTGAAAGACAGCCTCAACTGCACATGTTTCCCTATGAGATTGTGTAGAAGGGAATGGATCTATAAACTCCACTCAGGTCTCAGATTACACTCTGTTCTCCTCTCTAAGATGTGCAATGTATGACATCAGATCCCCGTCCCCTGCTCCTGGAAGCCCCCCCCCCCTAAAAAAATGTATAGGAGGATTTGTTTAATCACTGTGTATCACCTGAAGCTCGTCACTGCGCTGGGTATATGTAAGGGTTTACAGCCACTTTAAACACTTGCCGACTGCCCATAGCACTTTTACTGCTACAGAATGCCCACGCTGCGCAGGATCAAGTATATATACATGATCCTGCACTTCCGGTGGCTCGCTCCCGCTGTGATTCTACACAGCAGGAGCTGATCAGCGGGTTCCGTGGGCCCAATGTTTGCCAGCACCCGCTGATCATTCTGTACACAGGCAGAACAGCGATCTGACTATGTAAGCAAGGCAGATTGTCGTTCTGTCAGTACAGAAGGCATGGATCCTGTGTTCCTGTAAAGCAGAAACACCGATCCATGTCTTCCACTAGTAAAAGCACCTCCCTGCTACACTGAAAACCATCTAGGCACACAGTTAACCCTTTGAACGCCTCTGATGGTTACCCCTTCCCAGCCAGGGTCATTAGTGCATATTTATAGCACTGATCACTGTAATGATGTCACTGGTCCCCAAAAAAGTGTCAAAAGTGTCAGTGTCCAATAGTTGAGAGCCGACATTACTATTAGAAAAAAAATTCCATAAGTATATCCCATAGTTTGTAGATGCTATAACTTTTGCGCAAAGCAATCAATATACACTTATTGGGATTATTTTTTTACCAAAAATATGTAGCAGAATGCATACGGCCTAAATTGATGAAGAAATTATGGGCCAGATTCACGTACATCTGTGCATTATTGGACTGGCCGGTCTTACGCAGAAATTTGCGCCTGCGCAACGTTATTTCAGAGGCGCAAGGCGGAGTAATAAAAATTGGGAAGGATGTGGGCGTGTTACATTGAAATGAGCCGTGACCCCATGCAAATGAAGGGCCGGCCGGCTCGCACATGCGTGCTTGAAGCAGACCATGGTCAGCACCTCTGTGCGCATGCTCACAACTAGGGAACGGCGCAATCAGTGAAATTGGAAGTGCACTAGGGCAAATTAGTGAACTACGCAAACAGCATAAATAGACAGAGACAAACGCACTTCCTTTGCAAAAGTACATCCCTTTGTATCCCTCCCTATACAGCAAGGTGCTTTTGTTCTGTTGTTTATTAGCGTTTGTTTGTTTGTTTGTGACGTGTCTTTGAGATATTTGGGGACTGTTTTGCAGAGTGATTTTTGTCTTTTATGTGTTTTCTTTGTTGTTATTTTGTTTAAATTATATTTTTGCTGGGCATTTTTTATTTTTGCTGGTCAATTTTTTTATTTTTTTGGTTCTGTTTGTGTATGATTTGGGAATGTGAGGGTGACATTCCTGCCGGAAAAGGGGTGTCACCCTCATTTGTGGTGGAGAAGTGATCCCCAGGTCCGTGTGAATGGTGTATGAATGTACAGTGACATAATTGGAGCCGTGGCATGGCGTTGCAGCTCACAAGTCCTGCATAGTGGGCTTGTGCCAATCCAATGTGATGAGGATGTGATGTGTCTGTTCTAGGGACCACAGTGGTGTGCATGCATGCATTCTCATTGTGCCATGATTAATGTGTGTGTTTAACGTGCAAAGATGCCTAATGTGAGCTGGCTCCTGGCTGCTCTTCCCTCAGAAGACGGGGTAGCCTTGGTTAGGGGGGGTTAGGGGGGTTTCCGTATAGGAGTCATGAGATGGGGTCCCAGTGCATATGCAGAGTCACCCTGAAGGGATAAGACAGGAGGATGTTAGTAGTGCATGTGCCCCTTGTGATTTCAGCATCATGCTGGGGACAGTCATGCCTGCCACCCATGTCACTCACCAACCAGCCAGCTGTCCCCATACATGTTCTGTTCGAAATCTGTGGTCTATGATTGTATATGTAGCTGTATATGTAGCTGTCATGGGTGTCATGGGTGGTGTCATGTGCTGGGCTCCTGCAGGGTTGTGGTTAATTCCAGGATGGCATGAGGGGTGAATCTAAAGAGGCGAGATACCTCAGAATCACTCATGCCAAAGATGTCTATGCGTGTGTGATATATCAAGTGAAGAGTATCAGATTAGATTATTGGCTTGTATCAGATTAGATTATTATATCCATCAAGGTTTTAAAGGGCTATTGAAAGATAGTGAGACCGTGTTTGTAATTTGTATGTATGTTATGTATTGATGTATGTATGTATGTATATTTTTTGTAAAAATGTTTCTTAAAGCAAAAAAAAAACCTCTCCCGTGCCCTCCTCCGTGTCCTCCTCCGTGCCCTCCTCCGTGCCCTCCTCCTTCTTTGCTCATCTAAAGTCAGTAGTATAGCTATGAGCAAGGATGTCCCTGGCACGTTGGCATACAGTTTGTTGTGCAACACGTGTGACTGCTCAGCTCCTCACTAAGGCCTTGTACACACGAGGGGATATTTCCGCTGAACATGGTCCGACGGACCATTTCAGCCGAAAAATCCCCTCGTCTGTAGGGGCAAACGGACGCTTTTTGCCGGATTCATCCGGCGGAAAAATTTCAAAGCATGCTTTGAAATAATTCCGCCGGATAGCTGGCCGTCAGATATGTCCGCTGGTTAGTACGGCAAACCAGCGGACATATCTTGCCGCACATGCGTCGTATCCTGTGAATGGATCCGACGCATGCGCGCGGAAGTGTTTACTTCCTGGTGCGGTGACGTGGCGGTCACGTGGCGGCGTCAACGTCACCGTCGCGTCACCGCGCTGTCCGCCGGCGGGGAATTTGATCCGATGGTGTGTACAGCCATCGGATCAAAACATCCCGGCGCAAATATACGCTGTAAACGGTCCGGGGACCGTTTACAGCGGATATTTCCCCTCGTGTGTACAAGGCCTAACAGTGTTGCTTTCTCTGACATGTAGACGAATTGTCTAATTTTATACCACCTTTTATATGGTCTAATTTTAGACAGGCCATGCAGCTGTTGCGCACAGCGCGTAGCCTGCGCTGCACCAACGTTCTTTTGTGGATCCCCATAACTCCCTCATTAGCATAATTTGAATAGCAAATCAATGGTGTGTCTAGCGCAGTTTTGTGCGGACGGATGCGCCTGTCTATCGAAATTACGCTGGACAAAAAAAAGTATCGAAACGCATGCGCAAATTTAGACTTATGCCGCGCATCTCCTGTTACGCCGGCGTAATCGCTCTGTGAATCTGGCCCTACATTTTTAAACATTTTTTTATTGGATCAGTTTATAGCAGAAAATATATATTTTTTTCAAAATTGTCAGTCTTTTTTTGTTTATAGTGCAAAAAAAACACAGAGGTGAAAAAATAACACCAAAAGAAAGCGCTATTTGTGGGAAAGAAAGGACATCAATTTTTTTTTGATACAGCATTGCACAACCGCGCAATTGTCTGTTAAAGTAACACAGAAACATATCGCAAAAGATGGCCTGGTCAGAAAGGTGGGTAAATCTTCTTTCACCTTGTGAAACTGCATTGCGCATTCATTTTGTGCATGTGTCTTCATTCATAAAACAAGTGTGAATGAGAAAAATAACACATTGGCCCGGATTCACAAACGTTTTACGCCGGCGTATCTATAGATACGCCATTGTAAGTACAAATGTGCACCGTCGTATTGTTACGCTGATTCGCGAAGCTAGATACGCCGTAAAACAAGGCTTCAGCCGCCCAACGTAACTTGCCTACGCCGACGTATCGTGGGCGCATAGTTATGGTGGACACATTCGGCGTTCCCATTTTAAATATGCAAATGAGTAAGATACGCCGATTCACGAACAGCCGTTTCATATACGCGATTTGCGTAAGGCTTACGTCCGGCGTAAAGTTACCCCTCATATAGCAGGCGCAGGTAATGCAAAGGTATGGGCCAGGGAACGACGCCGTTGAATTTTACGCTGCATACGCCGTTTATGTAGGGCTGTGCGTAGGTTACATTCATGTCATAGGCAGTGTTCGATGTATCTTAGGCAGCTATTTCGACGTAACTGTGAGCATGCACACTAGGATGCGTCCAAGAGACGACACATGCGCAGTTCGTTTTTTGAAGCTGTGGCCATCATTTGCATGGGGTCAAGCTTCATTTAAATATATCACGCCCACTTCCAGCCCACTTCCAGCCCACTTCCACCTACTTTGACTTACGCCGACAACTATACGCTACGCCGGCGCAACGTGGAGCGCATATTCTTCGTGAATAGCATGCTTGCTTCTCTACATTGTGCCGACGTAGCACAAAGACCATGCGCTACGCCAACATAAATATACGCCGCTCTACGTGAATCCGTACCATTATGTCCACTAGATGGAGCTGATCATCACAGAAAAAATTATTTGTATTGATAACGATAGGGGCAGGCGCCCAGGCTGGCCACCCGTTTCTTCATTGCTTAGCAAGTCACCTGGAACACGTATGTGATCAGGAAAGTGTCATGCATATGCTTGTTCTGGTCAGTGATTTAGTTGAGAAGACTGGGAATGGATGACTGTTCCGGAGCTCACACTTGTAAAAATAAGTCAACAATATTTCTTTTATAGTAAAACATGGGGACATCACGACTTTAGCGCAGTAGCAGTGCTTCCTGGATAACGCTAGCAATCTTTTTAGATTTTTACTTTGCATTTGGATTTGTTTTTTAACTAAAGAACATGGCAGCAGCTTCTACAGCAGTGTGATCTGCATCTGCCGTCATTGTGACATTTCCCTCCCCAGTAAGACGGTGCGCCAGCCTGGCACTCACTTAGCCCCCCTTCAGTAAATTTAGCCAGCAATGTGTGGCTGTTTTGGATGGGATGTGTGAACAAATTCCCTGGTTCTAGCAGCCAGCTACATGAAAGACACTTGAGATATGCAGAGGACCTAAAATTGCCCGTGGCGTCTCACAATGAATGAGGGATATTTTTTCATCATTCGCATGCCTCTTTCACATTGTGCCAGCTGTATGGAAAGTAGATTGTCAAACAGAACATTTGGGCCGGCTGCCAGGTTTTAAATTGCCTCGGGAGACACTGGTAATACGGCACTGGACAGGAAGAGAAAGCAAGAGTGTCTATTTCTCTGTGACTGGAGCAGAGAGGAAGGAGATAAAAAACTGGATGGCTAGTGTTACTGCTGGTGAAGAATAATAGATGTTAGATGATTTAATTACCAGGTAATGAAATAAGAAAATGCTACAGTTCATTGTACACTACCAAGCACGCTGATCGTGACTTCCATTTTACACTGCAGGTTTCCATGTGAGCAAATCAGACATACAGTGCTTTGATAAGTATTCATACACATTTTGTCATGTTACAACCAAAAAACGCGAATGTATTTTTATGGGATTTTATGTGATAGACCCCCAAGAGCAGGCAACCTCGGCCCTCCAGCTGTACTGAAACTACAAATCCCATCATGCCTCTACCTCTAGGAATCATGCCTGTGATTGTCAGGGTCTTGCAATGTTTCATGGGACTTCTAATTTCAAAACAGCTGGAGGGCCAAGGTTGCCTACCCCTGTGATAGACCAACACAAAGTGGCACATAATTGTGAAGTGGAAAGAAAATGATACATGGTTTTTAATTCTTTTTACAAATCAATATCTTAAAAGTGTGGCGTGCATTTGTATTCAGCCCCCCTGAGTCAATACTTTGTAGAACCACCTTTCACTGCAATTATAGCTGCAAGTCTTTTTTGGATGTATCTACCAGCTTTGTACATCTAGAGCAGCCTTTCTCAACCTTTTTACCCCAGGGGAACCCTTAAAATAATTTTCACGTCTCAGAGAACCCCTGATAAAACCTTTCATTGGGGGTCAGTGGGAACAATGACCCTTACTTTGGTGGTCAGTGAGAAGAATGACATTTGTTTTACAGTGGTGGTAAGCATGACACCCTTACAGAGAGCTATAACGATCATTGGTGTCATACCACTGGCTTCTCCAAGTGGCATTAGCTCAGAACTATGTAGGCACCATCAAATAGGAGGTAAATCAGCCACAGCTCAACGAACCCCTAGCCACCTCTGGAGGAACCCTAGGGTTCCACAGAACCCTGGTTGAGAATGGCTGATCTAGAGAGTGACATTTTTGCACATTCTTCTTTGCAAAATAGCTCACGCTCTATCAGATTGGATGGGGAGCGTCTGTGAGCAGCAATTTTCAAGTCTTGCCACAGATGCTCATTTGGGTTTAGGTCTGGACTGTGACTGGGCAATTCTAACACATGAATATGCTTTGATCTAAACCATTCCATTGTAGCTCTGGCTATATTTTTTAGAGTTGTTGTCCTGCTTGAAGGTGAACCTCCCCAATCTCAAGTCTTTTGCAGACTCTAACAGGTTCTTCTAATATTGCCCTGTATTTGGCTCCATCCACGGTTACCTCAACTCTGACCAGGTTCTCTGTCCCTGCTGAAGAAAAGCATCCCCAGGATGGTGTGTTCAGGGTGGTGTGCAGTGTTAGTTTTCTGCCACACATGGCCTTGTTTTGCTTTCAGGCCAAAAAGTTAAAATGGTCTCATCTAACCAGAGCACCTTCTTCCAGATGTTTACTGTGTCCCCCACATGGCTTCTCTCAAACTGCAAAGAGGACTTCCTACGTTTTTTTTTCAACAATGGCTTTCTTCATGCCACTCTTCCATAAAGGTGAGATTTGTGGAGTGCACCACTAAGGCCGCGTACACACCACTAAATAAATCCGATCAAATCGGTCTGACAGACCGTTTTGATTGGATTTGTCTGCTGGGATATATTGGTTTGATCGTGTACACACGATCAAACTAAAATCCCCGCCGACAGCGCGGTGACGTGGCGGTGACGTTCATGCCGCCACGTCATCGAACCAGGAAGTAAAATACTTTCACGCATGCGTCGAATGCCTTCGACGCATGTGCGGACAGATATGTCCGCTGGTTAGTGTACTAACCAGCAGACATGTCGGACGGACGGGTTCCCAGCAGACAGATTGTAAAGCATGCTTTACAATTTGTCTGCTGGAATAACCTGCCTGTCCGCCTGTACACACGATCGAACTTGTCTGCTGAAACGGTCCGTCGGACCGTGTTCAGCAGATAAATTTGATCGTGTGTACGCGGCCTTATAGTTGTCCTGTTGACAGATTCTCCCACCTGAGCTGTAAATCTCTGCACGTCCGCCAGAGTTGCTTCTCTAATTAATTCTCACCTTGCCTGGTCTGTCAGTTTAGGTGGACGGTCTCGTCTTGGTAGGTTTGCAGTTGTACCACACTCTTTCCATTTTCAGATGATGGATTGAACATTGCTCCGTGAGATGTTCAAAGCTTGGGATATTTTTTTATAACTTAACCCTGCTTTAAACTTCTGCACAACTTTATCCCTGACCTGTCTGGTGTTTTCCTTGGCCTTCATGATGCTGTTTGTTCACTAAGGTTCTCTAACAAACTCCTGAGGGCTTCATAGATCAGCTGTATTTATACTGAGATTAAATTGCACACAGGTGGACTCTAATTACTAATGAGGCGACTTCTGAAGGCAATTGGTTTCACTAGATTTTAGTTAGGGGTATCAGAGTAAAGGGGGATGAATACAAATGCACACCACACTTTTCAGATAATTTTTTTTTTTTTTTACAAATAAATATAATTTTCTTTCCACTTTACAATTATGTGCCACTTTGTGTTGGTCTATCACATAAAATACCAATAAAATACATTTATGTTTTTGGTTGTAACATGACAAAATATGGAACATTTTTATTGACTTTTTTTGAAAAAGTAAGGCCTGGTTCACACTATTCAATTTTTCTAGCATCATACAGAATCGCATGACAATGGATATCACATTCTCTACAGTGCCCATTCACAGCAAGGCAGCACAACACAGGAAAGGGGTCCTGTGCTACTTTGGTGCCATTGTGATGGCTGACCCGCCACCCACTGACACTCAACCACTTCTTTTTCTTACCTTGTACCAAATGACATCTTTGGTTCTCCCTGAAGTAGAGATGCAGGATCACCTGGTGACATCATTGACCATATATGTTTTTTATTTTGTGTGGGTTGGTGGCAGTTGTTCATCATGACTGATGTGGATCTGCATCATTGGACGATGTGATTGACGATGGATATACCCTTTACTCAATCACCAGGGGTGAGTGGAATCTGGACACCCCCATAGGCTTCTTGCACACTACAGCTGGAAAAAGCTCAGTACAGCATTTTTTTTTTTTAATAAGCTAAAATGTAGCATATTATTTACAATGTGCCTATGCATACAGGCGTGTAAACAAGCGCTGAGAATTCCTCAGTAAAAAAAAAAATAGGAAATCCTGCTTTTGCAGTTACTTGTGATGGTGGGCACAAATACAGGCATATGAGCATAAATATGAATGAATTTGCCTTAAAACAGTATTGTGAGCACAAACACGGATATACGTGCAAATTCGT
This sequence comes from Rana kukunoris, assembly GCA_029574335.1. Classification (NCBI taxonomy): domain Eukaryota; kingdom Metazoa; phylum Chordata; class Amphibia; order Anura; family Ranidae; genus Rana; species Rana kukunoris. The sequence continues at coordinate 101,357,961 of CM056052.1, read as the reverse complement.
GCTAAGCAAACACCTGAAATTATGTCCAAAAAAGCAGAAGCTTTAATGTCAGTACCATGTGCAAGAGGCCATATTGTCTAAAGGGTGCTTTCAACAGGGGGAGATTCCAATAAGCCCCCTGCCTGCAAACTTCCCCAACCACTGGGCCAGGGTTGTGAAGAAGAGGCCCTCGTTCTCATCAACATGGGGTACCTGCCATGTTGGGGGCATGTGATCTTGTATGGTTCAGGAGGTCACACACTCACCCTCCCCTTTCCAAGCCTGCCAGGCTGCATGCTTGGATAAGGGTCTGGTATGGATTTTGGTGGGGACGAACACGCCAATTTTTTTTTGGGCATGGGGTCCCCCTCAAAATCAATGCCAGATCCGAAGGGCCTGAAATGGAGTTCGGGGTGACCCCACGCCAATTGTTTTTGCTTTTGACGCGTGGGGACCAAATAAAATCTGTGCCAGATTCAAACGGGCCTGGTATTAATTGTGGTGGGACCTCCACACCATTTTATTTTTCATTTTTACCGACAGGCTCTTTTGTTTACATTCTGCTACCACCCGGAAGCCCTGGCTGACAGCAGGTATGAGTCATTGGTGCTAGTAGGTGCTGGCTCCTTGCCAACCAGCTTCCATTTCCCTTCACCTACCAAAAAACACAGCATCAAAAGTGTGTCAAAATGCAGCCAAGTCACACTACGTAATAGCACTAAAAATCTGATCAAATTTCAGCTGCACTAGTGTGAACCTAGCCTAAGGGATAGAACCCCTATCAGGTGTTTATTGCTGTCTGTGCACTTGGCCCCATGGGGAATTAAACTCCTTTTAAAAAGTAGTGATACTATTTTTAGTGTTACCACTAACTTCAAGTCAACCACAAAAAAAAGGCCCTATTAATAAGAAACAAAATGCAGAAAAGGGGTTGAGTGCCCAAAAAGCTAACAATCAGAGCTAAAGTACAGTTTCCTAATTGACCCTCATCTCTCCCAATGCAATGTTCTGTAGCATGCTGACAACTAGTGGCAGTTTTGAGCCACTGCAACTTGTGATTTTGTTTCTCCCCCTGTTTTACCCTCCTGTTTAGTGCTACTTTCTTCAGTGGTAGACCCTCCCTGTTTCTTCCATGTTAGCTCAGTCAGTGTTAACACTTCTCAGAGACACGGCACAAGAAAGTCATTGTCTTCTTACACTTTGAAGAACTCGAAACACATCCCTCCTACTGCAAGTAGCTTAAGTAAAAATGTGTTGGATTCAGCTTCTGTATCTTATTGAATAGTTAAAGGAGAAGTAGAGCCAAAGCATCTTTGACTGTACTTCTTCTGTGGATCACAGGATTGCAATTCATTCTGCACCCCTGTGACCCATTTTCATCAGACTGTGGGTTGAAGCCCACTGTCGACCAGTGGCGGCTGGTGAAGTTTTAGGATGGGGGGGGCGCAAGACCCCGCCCCTCCACATTTTGCCCCTCCCACTTATCATAAGCCACACCATCACAGAATCCACACACTCTGTCCCCTGTATACCACTTGCTTCCACTCATAGTGTCAGGAGTATACAGCTCAGCATCACAGCACAGAGTATATAGCCCCAGCATCACAAATCATGGTATATAGCACAGCCTTACAGATCGGCGCAAACAAACTAAAAAATTACACTGTCAGTAATTACCAGAGACTGCGGACATACTGCACAAGATTACCAGAGACTGTGGACACACTGCATGAGATTACCAGAGACTGCGGACATACTGCACAAGATTACCAGAGACTGCGGACATACTGCACGAGATTACCAGAGACTGCGGACATACTGCACGAGATTACCAGAGACTGTGGACATACTGCATGAGATTACCAGAGACTGTGGACATACTGCACAAGATTACCAGAGACTGCGGACATACTGCACGAGATTACCAGAGACTGCGGACATACTGCACGAGATTACCAGAGACTGCGGACATACTGCACGAGATTACCAGAGACTGTGGACATACTGCATGAGATTACCAGAGACTGTGGACATACTGCACACGATTACCAGAGACTGCGGACATACTGCACACGATTACCAGAGACTGCGGACAGTGAGGGATGTACACCCCCAGCACTGTACTCTGTGTATGGGATGGATACATTACACCCCCAGCACTGTACTCTGTGTATGGGATGGATACATTACACCCCCAGCACTGTACTCTGTATGGGATGGATACATTACACCCCCCCAGCACTGTACTCTGTGTATGGGATGGATACATTACACCCCCCCCAGCACTGTACTCTGTGTATGGGATGGATACATTACACCCCCAGCACTGTACTCTGTATGGGATGGATACATTACACCCCCCCAGCACTGTACTCTGTGTATGGGATGGATACATTACACCCCCCTGGCACTGTACTCTGTGTATGGGATGGATACATTACACCCCCAGCACTGTACTCTGTGTATGGGATGGAAACATTACACCCCCAGCACTGTACTCTGTGTATGGGATGGATACATTACACCCCCCCCCCCAGCACTGTACTCTGTGTATGGGATTGATACATTACACCCCCAGAACTGTACTCTGTGTATGGGATGCATACATTACACCCCCCCAGCACTGTACTCTGTGTATGGGATGGATACATTACACCCCCCCAGCACTGTACTCTGTGTATGGGATGGATACATTACACCCCCAGCACTGTACTCTGTGTATGGGATGGATACATTACACCCCCCCAGCACTGTACTCTGTGTATGGAATGGATACATTACACCCCCAGCACTGTACTCTGTGTATGGGATGGATACATTACACCCCCAGCACTGTACTCTGTGTATGGGATGGATACATTACACCCCCAGCACTGTACTCTGTGTATGGGATGGATACATTACACCCCCAGCACTGTACTCTGTGTATGGGATGGATACATTACACCCCCCCCCCCCCAGCACTGTACTCTGTGTATGGGATGTCAGAGAAGTGATCTCTCGCTGGTTACATTGTAATCTATGACTTGTATATGGAGGAGAACGTACGCAGGATCTCACTGTTGGTGGAGTGGTGGATCATCCGGGTGTATGGAGTCCGGGGTAGTGGACTGAGAGAGAGGGTAGTGGACAGAGAGAGAGGGTAGTGGACAGAGAAAGAGGGTAGTGGACAGAGAGAGAGGGTAGTGGACAGAGAGAGGGGCTGAGAGAGAGGGTAGTGGACAGAGAGAGAGGGCAGTGGACAGAAAGAGGGGCTGAGAGAGAGGGTAGTGGACTGAGAGAGAGGGTAGTGGACAGAGAGAGGGGCTGAGAGAGAGAGAGAGAGAGATGAGTCTGACTGGCATCTTTTGGTACATTACGTTACGTACATTATTATGTAAGCATCAGAGGCTGCACGGAGGCCCCCCATTACATCAGAGGCTGCACAGAGGCTCCCCCCATTACATCAGAGGCTGCATAGAGGCCCCTTATTACATCAGAGACTCCCCCATTACAACAGAGGCCCCCCATCACATTAGAGGCTGCACAGAGGCTCCCCCCATTACATCAGAGGCTCCCCCATTACATCAGAGGCCCCCCCCATTACATCAGAGGCTCCTCCCATTACATCAGAGGCTGCACAGAGGCTCCCCCATTACAAAAGAGGCCCCCCATTACATCAGAGGCTGCACAGAGGCTCCCCCATTACATCAGAGGCTGCACAGAGGCTCCCACCATTACATCAGAGGCTGCAAAGAGGCTCCCCCCATTACATCAGAGGCTGCACGGAGGCCCCCCCATTACATCAGAGGCTGCACGGAGGCCCCCCATTACATCAGAGGCTGCACGGAGGCCCCCCCATTACATCAGAGGCTGCACCGAGGCTCCCCCATTACATCAGAGGCTGCATAGAGGCCCCTTATTACATCAGAGGCTCCCCCATTACAACAGAGGCCCCCCATTACATCAGAGGCTGCACAGAGGCTCCCCCATTACATCAGAGGCTGCACAGAGGCTCCCCCATTACATCAGAGGCCACCCCCATTACATCAGAGGCTCCCCCCATTACATCAGAGGCTGCACAGAGGCTCCCCCATTACAACAGAGGCCCCCCATTACATCAGAGGCTGCACAGAGGCTCCCCCATTACATCAGAGGCTGCAAAGAGGCTCCCCCCATTACATCAGAGGCTGCACGGAGGCCCCCCATTACATCAGAGGCTGCACGGAGGCCCCCCCATTACATCAGAGGCTGCACGGAGGCCCCCCATTACATCAAAGGCTGCACGGAGGCCCCCCATTACATCAGAGGCTGCACGGAGGCCCCCCCATTACATCAGAGGCTGCACAGAGGCTCCCCCATTACATCAGAGGCTGCATAGAGGCCCCTTATTACATCAGAGGCTCCCCCATTACAACAGAGGGCCCCATTACATCAGAGGCTGCACAGAGGCTCCCCCATTACATCAGAGGCTGCACAGAGGCTCCCCCATTACAACAGAGCCCCCCCCATTACATCAGAGGCTGCACATAGGCTCCCCCCATTACATCAGAGGCTGCACGGAGGCTCCCCCCATTACATCAGAGTCTGCACAGAGGCTCCCCCATTACATCAGAGGCTGCACGGAGGCTCCCCCCATTACATCAGAGGCTGCACGGAGGCCCCCCCATTACATCAGAGGCTGCACGGATGCCCCCCCATTACATCAGAGGCTGCACGGAGGCCCCCCCATTACATCAGAGGCTGCACGGAGGTCCCCCATTACAACAGAGGCCCCCCATTACATCAGAGGCTGCACAGAGGCTCCCCCATTACAACAGAGGCCCCCCATTACATCAGAGGCTGCACAGAGGCTCCCCCATTACATCAGAGGCTGCAAAGAGGCTCCCCCCATTACATCAGAGGCTGCACGGAGGCCCCCCCATTACATCAGAGGCTGCACGGAGGCCCCCCCATTACATCAGAGGCTGCACGGAGGCCCCCCATTACATCAGAGGCTGCACGGAGGCCCCCCATTACATCAGAGGCTGCACAGAGGCTCCCCCATTACATCAGAGGCTGCATAGAGGCCCCTTATTACATCAGAGGCTCCCCCATTACAACAGAGGGCCCCATTACATCAGAGGCTGCACAGAGGCTCCCCCATTACATCAGAGGCTGCACAGAGGCTCCCCCATTACAACAGAGGCCCCCCCATTACATCAGAGGCTGCACAGAGGCTCCCCCCATTACATCAGAGGCTGCACAGAGGCTCCCCCCATTACATCAGAGGCTGCACGGAGGCTCCCCCCATTACATCAGAGGCTGCACAGAGGCTCCCCCCATTACATCAGAGGCTGCACGGAGGCTCCCCCCATTACATCAGAGGCTGCACGGAGGCCCCCATTACATCAGAGGCTGCACGGAGGCCCCCCCATTACATCAGAGGCTGCACGGAGGCCCCCCCATTACATCAGAGGCTGTACAGATGTCCCCCATTACAACAGAGGCCCCCCATTACATCAGAGGCTGCACATAGGCTCCCACCATTACATCAGAGGCTGCACAGAGGCTCCCCCCATTACATCAGAGGCTGCACAGAGGCTCCCCCCATTACATCAGAGGCTGCATGGAGGCTCCCCCCATTACATCAGAGGCTGCACAGAGGCTCCCCCCATTACATCAGAGGCTGCACGGAGGCTCCCCCCATTACATCAGAGGCTGCATGGAGGCTCCCCCCATTACATCAGAGGGTGCACGGAGGCTCCCCCCATTACATCAGAGGCTGCACGGAGGCTCCCGCCATTACATCAGAGGCTGCACGGAGGCCCCCCCATTACATCAGAGGCTGCACGGAGGCCCCCCCATTACATCAAAGGCTGCACGGAGGCCCCCATTACATTAGACGCTGCACGGAGGTCCCCCATTACAACAGAGGCCCCCCATTACATCAGAGGCTGCACAGAGGCTCCCACCATTACATCAGAGGCTGCACAGAGGATCCCCCCATTACATCAGAGGCTGCACAGAGGCTCCCCCCATTACATCAGAGGCTGCACAGAGGCTCCCCCCATTACATCAGAGGCTGCACGGAGGCTCCCCCCATTACATCAGAGGCTGCACGGAGGCTCCCCCCATTACATCAGAGGCTGCACGGAGGCTCCCCCCATTACATCAGAGGCTGTCACCAGATGTAGTTTGACATTTGTCACCATTGCCTGCCACAAGATTCAGTTTGTCATTTGCCACTTATGCCTGTCCCCAGATGCAGCCTGTGACTCATAGCCTGGCTCTCTCCCCCTCCCCTTCAGGCATTCCCCCCCCCGCTTCCTTAGAATTGATTGCAAATGAGCCTGCCAGTTATTGGGACTACATCTCCCAAAATCGTCTTTTCCCTCTTTTGTTTTTTTCCCCTGGCAGCTGGGAGGAAAAGGAAGAAGAAACTTGCAGCAGCATGAGAGAGGAGAGAGAGGAGAGGGAGGAGAGGGAGGGGGGAAGAGCCCACGGCTGCTCACTTTACACACACACAGCTGCTCCGATCTCATGCTGTTGTATAGAAATCATCAGAAGAGTCCTCTTCTGATAGTGGTGCCTCGAGGTGACAGTGTCGCTCCTATCATTTGCTGAGGGGACATGCAGGGAGGAGGAGGAAGTTAAATCCTCTGCAATGAATGGTGGGGCACCGCCACTCTCTCCTTCTCTAGTGAATGTCACTGGTTGCTAGACACAAAGCGGGCCACGCTAGCAACCAATTTGTGCAGGGAACCAGAGACTCTTGAATCGGGTCTTGCCACTGCAGCCAGTGACAGCGGCACCGGCGATGCAGTACAAGCAGGACACTGCACACTACATGGAGGGATCCCCAGGTCCTCAGGCAGTCCATGTGCGCCGCTGTTGCCGCCCCTCTTAAAGTGCCGCCTGGGACCAATGGTATCACCGCAGGCAATTGTGGATGCAGGGGATGGAGCCGGTTATACCCTTACCTTCTGGCTAGCGCCGCTCCTCCATGACGCCCCACACGCGCTCCAGAATACCAAAGTGATGCACTGACAGTGGCACTGCCCCCTGACCGCTCCTCCGGTCCACCTGCTGCTCCAATCCCATGACAGCTAGTAGGCATACTAGCAAATCACAGGACAGTGGGAGTGTGTGCGGGCGCACAGCTTGCGCCCTGCACACGCCCTAAACACGGGCAAATCAGCTTCCCAGCTTGCAATCAGCTGATTGCAGGCTGGGAAGCTTCCCATAGACCGCCGCATGTCCGGCGCCTGGTCACTCTTAAAGTGAATTTTTTTTTTTTACAGCTTGGGGGGGCGGCGCCCGAGCGCCCTCTATGGGCGGGCCGCCACTGCTGTCGACTGACATCACAAAGTCGGTCCAGGCTTGGGAAATGATTGAGACAACATGGTCGGGATCTGCCTATGACTAAGCACTAAAGCTACAGTGCAAAACGTTAGCTTTTGTTCCAATTTTTTTGCTGTGGCATGTTTATTTTTGTGATCGATTTTAATTAAAATAACATTTTTGGACTGCGGCTGTCCAAGTTCTCTTCGTATTTTTGCATCACCATTGCATTGCCAGCACCCATGGTTTGGTTTTAGTGAGGAGGTTCTTTGAAGACTACTAAGTAGTAATTTTTTTCTCTACTTTGTCTTGGACGTTTTTTTCATGCCGAAAAATGTGTATGCGGCATCAATCTCGTACCTGCAGGACTAACTTCAAACCCATAGTAGCAGTAAGCCCAAACCTCATCCCTAGCTACTATCTGCATGGGGTGTGTATGTTCTCAGCATTTCTATTTGACGTTCCTCCAGGTGCACCCTCCATCCAAAAACATTCCACCTAGTCATCCATCTCATTGTAAGCTTCTTTGATTCTTTTGAAGTTGTGGACTGATGTGAAAAGTTCAATGCCCTCCGTAGAACACTGAAGGACACATTTCAGTGGCATAGCAATGGCTATATCATTGGTCTCATTTGCCCTAAATGCAGTTGCATCCCCTGCACTAAAATACTTCTACAAATAAGGAAGCTTAAAGTGTATAGTAAACGATGTTATCGTAGGAATGAAATATTTCAGTAAAATTTGCGTTTATTTCCATATATAGTAATCTAGGATACTATATTACATTCTATTAAAAATATATTAGCAACATGATTTATATAATGCTGAAAATTATATTATATACATTGAAAAATGATTACATTAGAGCAAAGATTTTCTCCCAAGACATTGTGAAGTTTGTAAATGTTCTTTCGGTTCAGACTTCTAAATCATCTGAGAAATGAATGATCTGACTACACCCTACAGACTGTACTAAATACTTCATGAGTGATATTCAATTCCTAGAATTCCTTCTACCAAAGACATCCCTTTCATGCCAAGGATTCCTGGGGCTGTCATATATTGAGCTTTCTACATCAGATGCTCGCTGGGTTAGATATTTCATTTTTATTTCATACATTAATAGAAGGGTTTAGAATGTTTGTCATGCTCTCTACTGTCATGCTACCTCCCTGCATACAAGCCGGAACCATTGCCTGGCATGGCTTTCATTTTACACATTTTTCCCTTTTTATACTGCTGGAATTCTTTAGAAGTTCCTTCCTTCCTCATTGTGAAATATGATTGGTCGCTTTGGGTTACTATGCTCCGCGGATCATAATTGCTATTAGGTATGAAATGGGAACAATGGAACAACGCTTTATATTGTAAAGAAGAAGTATTATGGGAGAAAATGATAAATTATAGGTTCATTTATAATAATGGGATTCCAGACTTTGTGACATTATACTGAGCATGCAACTCTGCGGTCATTAGTCCTATTTATTTTAGGTTGTATTTACTGTATTATATTTTTCAGGCACATTTCAATTTCAAGCTGAACTCCAAGCAAATAGCTAAATACACAGGATCCTAAGGATTGGTATTTCTGTCCATCTACTTCCAGGATTTAGAGCCGATTTGCTCCGACATGCGCTCCGACTTCCAGAGCACAAATCGCATGACATGTCAAAATGAATGGTTCCCTATGAGAGCCACCTTAACTGGTCCAAATTGTGTCGGTCCGACTTTGAAAATGCTTCCTGCACTAACTTGGCTTGGATCGGGCACGATTTCAGCAATTAATTTCAATGTAAGTCGCAGGACTTGTGCTCTAAGAATCTTGGAGGGGGGAAAAACCCTCCAAGACCCTACCAGACCCAACATTTTAAAAATAATGGGCCAGATCCACAAAGAAATTATGCCGGTTTATCTCCAGATACGCTGCCGTAATTTCAAATGTGCGCTGTCGTATCTTTGCTCCGATTCTCAAAGCAAGATACGCCAGAAAACATGGCTTAAGTTGTCTGGCGCATAGTTATGCTGGGCGCATTAGAAGTTCCCATTAAAATATGCAAATTACCTAGATACGCCGATTCACGAACGTACGTGTGCCCGGCGCATTGATATACGCCGTTTACGTAAGGCGTATCAGCGGCATAAAGTTACCCCTGCTATATGAGGCGCAGGCAATGTTAGGCTGGGTTCACACCTATGCGAATTGAGTGCGGCTTAAACCGCATCTAATACGCAGAACATTTCCAAATACATTGTTTTCAATGAGGCTGGTTCACATATGTGCGATGCATTCGCACTGCGCATTGCAGAAAAAAACATGTGCAGATTTTATGCCTTGCGGTGCGGCTCAGGTGCAAATTCAGTTCCATTATCTTCTATGGATACGCAGCTGATTCGCAGATGTGTTCAGTTCTCTTCAGGAATTTCTCTCATTCAGCTCAATACATTTCTCCCCCACTCTCCTCTCACCCGGAACTTCTCCCAGGTCTCTAAATTCACAGCAAAAACTGAGCTAATCTGCTGAAAACTTCCCTTATCTATCTGCAGAGATTACAGAAATAAGATACCCCACACCCGCACAAAGATACGCCACGATACGTGGATCCGACCCAATGAGATTTCAGACTATGTGACATTATACTGAGCTTGCAACTCTGCGGTCACTAGTCCTATTTATTTTTGGTTGTATTTACTGTATTATATTTTTCATGCACATTTCAATTTCAAGCTGAACTCCAAGCAAAGAGCTAAACACACAGATGAAATACATTAAGACCCCTTTCACACTGAGGAATTTTTCAGGCGGTTTAGCGCTAAAAATAGCGCCTAAATACCGCCTGAAAAACTCCTGCCCACACATGATAATTTTTCAGCATGAAAAAAAGGTAGTTTTTCAGCATGTTCAAAAAACGTTGTTTTTCCAACTTCATCATTAAAAAACGACATTACCCACACACCATCGTTTTTAAAAAATGATGAGCAAAGCGCGATGACATAAAACACGTATGACGGCACTCTAAAGGGGAAGTTCTATTCACCTTTGGGCTGCTTTAGCTGATTCAGTGTTAGTAAAAGACGATTCGCGCTTTTCTGTCTGTTACAGCGTGATGAATGTGCTTACTTCATTATGAACGGTAGTTTTACCAGAGCGAGCGCTCCCATCTCATATCTTGCTTCTAGCATGCGTGGGTTTAAAACGTAGTTTTAGCCTACACACGATAATTTTTTACAACCCGAAAAATGACATTGTTTAAAACAACACTAAAAAATGCAGCATGTTGGAATTTTTTTTTGTCGTTTTTCAGAACCTGAAAAATGATGTGTAGCCCACACACAGTCATTTTAAATTAAGTTTTTCAAAAACATAATTTTTTTCATGCCAAAAAATGATCGTGTGTACGCGGCATAAGTGTGAAAGCATGAGTGCTTTCACACTGAGGCGATGTGCTGGCGGGACCGCTCCAAAAGTCCTGCCAGCAGCATCTGAGGAGCGGTGTGTTTACCGCTCCTCCACCACTCCTTCCCATTGAAAACAGTGGGACACTGTGGCTATACCACCGGCAATGCCCCTCTACACAGGCTTATTGCCGGTGGTATTAACCCTTTTTTGGTCACTAGCGGGGGTTAAAACCGCATCGCTAGCGGCCGAATACCGCTGCAATTCCGTGGCAATTTCGACGGTATAGTGCCGCTAAAATACCGGCGCTATACCGGAGTGTGAAAGGGGCCTTAATAGTGCTGTTTTGCCTGTCTAAGGATTGGTATTTCTGTCCATCAACTCCTAGGATTTAGAGCTGGTTTACACTGCTCTGACATGAGCTCCGACTTTCAGAGCACAAAACATGTGACATGTCAAAATTAATGGTTTCCAACTTCTAAAATGCTCCCTGCCCTAACTTGGCTTGGCTCGGGCACTATTTGAGCTAATTGATTTCAATGTAGCATTCAAGTCGGATCATCGTCTTAACTGACCTGACTTGTGGCACATGACTTGTGCTCTGAGGATCTTGTCTTGGAGGGGGAAAAAAACACTGTGGGGTCCCCCCAAGACCCTACCAGACACAACATTTAAAAAAATGACGTGTGCCCCCCCCCCCCCAAGAAAAAATGCATTCCAGACCCTTCCAGACAAGGTCAGGAAAGGGGGGGGGGGCAACTGCGGGAGCTAGCATTGTAAGAAGAACCTGCAGAAGAACCCAGGGGAAGAAGACATCGGCAGCGAAGGGAGGAGAACCACAGGAAGAAGACATCAGCTATTTTTAATAAAGGACTTTGTCAAAAACCTATGTACTGTTTTTATTATTTTTTTACACCTTTTTACCCCATACTCATTCACATTAGGGGGGGGAGACACAGGGTTGTTGGAAGGAGGCTCTTGTTCCCATTAAAATGGGGACAAGGTGCTGTGGCGTGGGTTGGGGGGGCGCACAACCCCTGCCCCAAAGCATGCACCGACCCATGTTGAGGGCATCTGGCCTGGTGTGGTCCAGGAGGGGGGGGTTTGTTTACCCCCTCTTTCCTGACCTCTTGGGCTGCATGCTTGGATAAGGAACTGGTATGGATTTTGGGGGGACCCCCAATGCCGTTTTTTTCGGCTTGAGGTTCCGCTTCAAGATAACAGACTTAAAGTCAGATCCCGTTCATTTAAGTGGCATGGTAGTCAAATATGAAGACGCAGGGCAAAGTCAGATCAGAAGTTGTGCAACTTCTGTGTCGGAATAGTGTGAACATAACCTGACACAATTCACGCAGTACAGACCTGTCTGCCAGTGCAGGAGATCAGATTTTTCTTTGCCGTAGTTAAAGCTGGATTCCAGGAATTTAGTAGCTTTGTAAATAAAGTGCAGGCACACTAAGTTAAGTCCAATTAGGTGCATGTCACCTCCAGAACTCCATTACTAATGTGTGACAGGTTTATTGCACTCCTGGTAAATACATTATGACTGTGAGAAGAGAGGAGCACACAGAGCAGCTATGCCTGCCCCATCCCTCTGCTGCACATTCACAGAAGCTTTTGAATTTTGTGAACAACATCAAAAATTACAAAAGCTTCTGTGAATGGGTAGAAAAAGGGCAAAGGGCAGGCATAGCAGCTCCAGCGATTCTGCTCTTGAAGAAATTGAGACCACAGTGAGCAGCCTTGCAACTCTGGAAGTTATCTTCCAGAGTTGCCTCTGCCTCTGCTATACAACATATGCAATTAAAAAAATGGAAACAAAAATGGAAACAAACTTCTTCATCAATTTAGGCCAATATGTATTCTGCTACATATTTTTAGTTAAAAAATCCCAATAAGCATATATTGATTGGTTTGCGCAAAAGTTAAAGCATCTACAAACTATGTAATATTTAAATTTATTTAAATGTATTTATTTTTTACTAGTGATGACAGTGATCAACGACTTAGTGGGACTGCTCGGCTGCTCGGCTGGCCATAGAGGTTACCAGAGACCAGATTGTCTCTGATTGCCTCTTTGATCTTAGAGGACCAAAGCAACATAATTATTTCACTTCTGGTCTAAGGCAGAAGTAAACATTTTTTTTTTTTTTTTAAGCAAAAGATCATTTTTTTGTTGATTTTTTTTTGCTTTTTTTTTGTGTAATCAGTATTTATTAAAGTAATAAAAGAGGAAATCACATGAACAAAGGACTAGCATGTCCAACAGGATTCACATTCCAATATAGGAGCCTCGCAGGGCTGCCAAACAACAATAAGCAAACTTTGAACAGAGCGCATTGAACACGCACGTACAAACAATAAGACATGCAACTATCCCTCAAAGGACCGCTACAGCAGCCCAGCACCAAAAAAAGGGCCAGCAGCTATAGCGATCCTCGAGGTAATGAGATAATAAATAGCTAGGTGGGCGGTAGCTCTAGATGACATGGGGACAGGTATCACCGATGGGGAGCACAAAAGAGGAAGAGAAAAAAAAAAGGAAAACTAAAATGGAAACATCGAAGCTCAAGCCCGTGCCCATAACCCATGGTCAGGGCGGAGGGGGGGGGGGGCACTAGGGCCTCCAACTACCACCCACCACCCCCCACGAGCCAGAGGGACCACGGCCGGGGGGACCACATGAGGCACCCAAGCAGGGCTACAGGACCAACAGTGGTCTAACATTGTGTTCCAGGTAGCCCCCTATAACACCCACCACACATTAACAGATAAATCCCACCAGCCGTAAATTATATAAAAAGGAGAAGAAAAAGAGGGAAGCAAAAAAAGGTGAGGAGAGACCTCAGAGAAGTGCAGCTAGAAGTGAAAGATAGAGAGGATGGGGGAGAGAGAAAAGGGAGAAAGAGGGGAGCATACGAAAGAAAGGAAAGAGAATGGTGCGTACCTCAAAGCCAACGGAAAACGTGTCCACTTCCACGCCGGGCGCATCTCTTCAGTCCAAAGCACCAGCATCGCCCGAGCACCTCAGCAGCAAACCACCTACGAGTTCTAAGGGAAGGCTCCGCCAGTTCCAGCAGAGCAACATCTAGGCTAGAGGGGAAAAAAACAGGGTCCAAGACATAATCAGTCCATAGCACCCATGTTGCTAGGTATTGGTCATAGCGATCACGACAGGTCGCCACCCAGTCCTCCTCCTCTCCGATTGCACTCACCCCTCGAATCCAGTCCTCAAGGCCAGGGACCTTAGACTGTCTCCAATAAATCGGAAACAGCCTCCTGGCTGCGTTAAGTAAATGTGGCAGCACACTCTTCTTATATTGACTAAGAGGGATTGTCGGGACATGGAGAAGAAAGTGCACCGGAGAGAGGGGAATATCGAGCCCTGTGATCATCAGTATCTGGTCTTTCACGTCTGCCCAAAAGGGCTTAATTAAGGGGCAGTCCCACCATATGTGAAGTAACGTACCCCTGTGTCCACACCAACACAACCCCGATTTAGCGGGGTAAATACAAGCCATGTCCGCAGGCACACGGTACCAGCGAGACAGAATTTTAAAATTGGTCTCCTGGGTTTTGGAATCCATGGAGGAAGTGTGAGTAAGGTGGTACAGATGGGTCAATTGTGTGTCCGCGAGGACTTGATCCAGATCTCTCTCCCATCTCCGTATGTAGGCGGGCGTGGTCAGAGGGGCAGCGGAACCTAGCAGGCGGTACAGCTCCGAGACCAGGTGGGGGACAGGAGCTTCACTAACAAAAAGACACTCAAACGGGGTGAAGGAGGAAGGATCTCTAATCGTATGACCGTGCTTCATAAAGAAATGGTGTAGTTGCCTATAGCGCCAAAAATTCATCCGTGGTCCCTGTTGCCCCACAGGAAGGGCCTCATAATCTAAAAGCTTACCGTCTTTCATGAGCTTGCCGCAACTGGCGTTACCATCATCCACCCACGACCCAAAAAAGGCCATTTGTTCTCCCGGGGGGAACCAAAGAAAGCCGCCTAGAGGGGCCAGCGGGGACATAGGGGGGGCTAGTTTTAGCAGACTATTAATCCTATCCCAGACCGAGAGCACATGCGCCGTCAGCGGGGAAGTCGTCTCAGATAGTCCCCTATGCTCCCGGGGCAACCATGGTGCGTACGAAAGGTTCCTACCTGCAAGGCGTTTCTCTAAGGAAACCCAGAGCTTCGAGTGGGAATGAAAACGCCAATTGAGCTGTCGCTGAAGAGCTATCGCCCTGTAGTATCGTCTAATGTCAGGGAACCCCAGGCCACCCTCTGTCTTAGGACGTTTTTTAACGTTGCAAGGGCTATTCGGGGCTTACGTGCATACCAGACAAACTCAGTCAGCATACTAGAGACGCGGTCAAAGAAAAGCGGATCGATAGCATCTGGAAATAGAAAAGGATACGGGGCAAGATGCTAATTTTTATCACGTTCACCCGGCCAAACCAGGTGAAGGCAGATCGAGTCCACTGAGGTAGGTCCGCTTTAATTGCAGCGAGCAGCGGAGGAAAGTTAGCGTGGTATAAGGTATCGTATCTATCCGTAAGTTGTACTCCCGGGTAGCGCAGAGATGCCCTGGCCCACGAGAAAGGAAAGGCTGTCTGAAGTCTCACCTGCAAACCCGGGGGCAAAGTGATAGTTAGGATCTCAGATTTCCCATAATTTATTTTAAAATTAGACAGGGTTCCAAAACGACTAAGTTCCTCCAGTAGGTTCGGCAAAGAGGTCAGCGGGTTAACGAGATGGAAAAGAACATCATCAGCATAATTATGTTCCACACATCACCATCCCGCAGACCTCTGATGTTCTCATTAGCCCTAATGGTTCAGGGCAAAGGCTCCAGCACCAGGGCAAAAAGGAGGGGTGAGAGAGGGCACCCCTGCCTCGTGCCGTTCCTGATGGGGAAGCGGGAGGAGAGGGCGCCATTCACCTTCATCTGTGCACATGGATCAGAGTATAGGGCTAAAATTGAGGCCAACATGCGAGGACCAAGTCCCAGGTGACCAAGGACCTCTCTCAGATACGACCAATCATCACGGTCAAATGCCTTTTCGGCATCGGTTGAAAGGATAAGGTAAGGCTGAGGAGCTGCACAGGAGCGAACCCAGTGGATAAGCTGAATCGCTCTCAGGGAATTATCCCTGGCCTCCCTACCTGGAATAAAGCCCGTCTGATCAAGGTGCACAAGCCCAGGTAGCAGATGTTTAAGCCTATTAGCTTAGATTTTCACTAGGACCTTCACATCCAAATTAAGGAGGGAAATAGGGCGGTAACTCTGTGGAACTGCAGGGTCTTTGGCCTCCTTCGGGATCACAGTGATGTGAGCCAATAATGCCAATAATGCCTCCGAAGGAATAGCTTTGCCCCCGGCCACGGAGTTAAAATAGCTCAGCAGGGGAGCCTCCAGGTGAGAGAGGAAGGTCGTGTAATAGGTCTTAGTGAACCCGTCCGGGCCAGGACTTTTCCCATTGGGCAAGGATTTGATCGTCAACCTAAGCTCAGTCAGGGTAATTGGCAATTCTAAGGTTGAGGAATGATCATCCGTGAGCGAAGGGAGGCCCGACGAGGTCAATCACTTGGCGCCTAACGTCCCGTGTGGTGGGTGAGAGTCCAGGATTCAAGTCATACAAATTGGCATAATAGTCCCGAAAGCCTGCTGCAATTTTAGAGGACAGCACCGTCGGCTCTCCCGAAGGGATGGACAACTTATGGACATGCATCTGCGCAGTTCGTGCCCTAAGCGCCCGTGCCAGCATGTGCCCGCATTTTTTTCCCATGTTCGTAAAACTTATGAGACATATAGCAGAGATGCCTATCCAAAAGGCATGAGAGCAGTCCCCTCAGTTCAGTCAAAGTCTCCAGCACTCCCTGATCACCCGTCACCTTATGGTGAAGTTCAGCCTTCTGGAGGGCAGTATAGACCCTCTGAAAGTCCGCCATGCATTCCCGCTTCAGCCGGGACCCATGGGAGATCAACGCTCCCCTGACCATGGCCTTGTGAGCCTCCCACGTCACCAGAGGAGTTCTCAGAAAAATAATGGGTCAAAGTGTGCGAAACCTCGTGCACCACCCCTACATCATCCAGCAAATTATCATTCAGCCGCCACGTCCAGGCCCGACGTGATCCCGAGGGCAATATACATCATGTACGCTAGAATAGTAGCTAAAGTCTCAGTCAGAGGGGTGCAATAGGCGCCAGCTATCTGTCAAAAGGAGGGACTGAAGGGACCTGCGGAAATGTTTAAGGAACGCATAGGAATGCGGGGGTCTAGCATGGGAGGTGTCAAAGGATCAGGACTGACTTTGAAATCCCCCCAAGAATCAAAAAGCCCTCCCTAAATTCACCCAGGCGTTCCAACGTAGAGTCAAGAAAACCCAACTGATTTGTGTTAGGGGCTAGACGGACGAAAACGTGTAGGTATGCCCCGCCAGGGAGCCTTTCAGGAACACGTAGCGGCCCAGGGGATCAATCCTAGAATCAGTGTGCTGGAAGGGGCACGACTTATGTATGGCAATAGCAGTGCCTCTGGACTTAGGGGTTGGGGATGTACTAAGGAACCATTGGTTGAATATATGCTTAGGAAGCTTGGAAAGTGACCGAGACGTAAAGTGAGTCTCCTGTAGGAAGACCACCTGTGCCTTCAGCCGCTTCAATTCCCACCAAAAGGGGAGGAGGGGGAGGAAAAAAGTGGAAGAGAAGAGTGGATCACATATCAAAGGGGAACAGGAGGGAAGGGAAGGGGAGAAGGATAAAGAGAAGGGAGGAGGATGGCACGAGAAGGGGAAAATTTAGTCTGTTTTCCCCGAGCTGAAGCCCTCTAAGAAGGGCCTGAAGCTCTCCATTTCATTCAGTCCTGGAAAGGTTGTTGCTTTAAGGTGTCTAATCCAGCGCATTTCACGCTGGAGTAGCACCTTATTCCAACCCCCCCCACGTAGGGGGATATGTATTCTATCCAGGACAGTGAAATTCACTTTAGGCATATGGTATCCATGTTTTTTGGCCACATGTCTTCCAAGAGGTAAGTACAAGTTTCCAATTCGCATGGACTGTATATGCTTTTCCACTCTTTTATAGAAGGGCTGTTTGGTCTTCCCAACATAAAAGGAGTCACATTGACATTGCATGAGGTAAACCACCCCACGCATGGTACAGTTTGCATAATGTTTTAACGTGAAAATAAAGCCTTAGTAGGGAGGGCCCAAATATGGCGCCTGATGTCCATGTCCTCCAGGGGGTCAGGGTCATCTGACAGGCCCATCAGAGAGGAAGGAGAGCCTGGAGAGACAGGGGCCGCCGAATCACTCACCAGCGTAGGAGAGGGTACAGGGGAGCACGCAGCAGTCTGTGATGCCTTGGATGTCTTGGCCGCGTTCTGCAGTTTCCCGGCCGGGGCCATCTTGGAGGCCTCGTGGCCGCTCCTTCCGTGCTCCGTGAGAAAGAAATCCAGGTGCCCCTGCTTTGTGCGGTCTGCCCGGGGGGGGGGGGGGGCTGTGAGGACGCCCGGATCTTTTGGGACATGATGGGAGGTAAGCAGGCTAGGTAACACTCCCGTAGCTGTGAAGAGGTGCAGCGGTGGAACGGAGCAGCAGACGCACACGTCCTCACTCCTCCATAGTCAGGACACGCCCCCCAATATTTTTCTTTTAAAAGGTAGATGAGAGATTTGGGGTATTGACTACAGATCTCTCCAGAAAGAGGACCTGTCATCCCTTTATTCTATTACAAGATGTGTTTAAGTTCCTTGTAATAGAAATAAAAGTGATACAAAAACAAAAATTAAAGGAATAGTTTAAAAAATAAAATAAATAAGAAAATAATAATTAAAGTTCCCCCATCTCTCCATGCTGGAGCGCAGAAGTGAAATTACGTATGCATATGTAAACGCTGTTCACAGCACACTTGTGAGGTATCGTCGCAAACATTAGATTAAGAGCAATAGTTCTAGTTCTAGACCTCCTCTGTAACTCTAAACAGGTAGGGCCAGATTCAGGTAGATGGGCGCTTCTTTACTTTGGAGTAACGTTTCTCGTTTACGTTACTCCGCCGTAACTTTAGGAGCAAGTACTGTTATTCACAAAGCACTTGCTCCTAAAGTTGCGGCGGCGTAGCGAAAATGAGCCGGCGGAATTCAAATTGGGCGGGTAGGGGGCGTGTATTATGTTAACTATGCGCGATCCCGCGGCGAACGTACTGCGCATGCGTCGACTGTCAGTGCGCATGCTCCAAATTCTTTCAGGGAACGTCAATGACGTCAATCCCCATTCACGGACGTTTTACGCAAACGACTCGATTTTTTTTTATTGCGACGCGATGACGACGGCCATACTTAACATAGGATACTCCACTAGGGGGCTGCTTTATCTTTGCGCTGCGTATCTCTTACGGAAACGTCGGAAAGTCACTGCGTCGCGCCCAAATACGATCGTGAATTTCCGATTCCCGCTGATTAACATATTCTCGGCGTTAATCAGCGGGAACGCCCCGCGTGCCATTTTTAAAATTGAAGTTACGATACGACGGCGAAATACAATTACGCCGCTCGTATAGTAACTCCAACCCGGCGTTTCATGTTTTCTGCTTACTGAAAACAGAAACGCTGGCTCAAAGTGAGAGTTAGGCTGGAGTATCACAGATACTGCAGCCTAACTCTACCTGAATCTGGCCCGTAATCTATAAAATAAAATTTTTAAAGAATCGCCTAGAAAAATTTCATATCGTAGTTTGTTGCCATTCCACGAGCGTGCACAATTTTAACCACTTCCCTACGGCCGTACGAGTATATACGGCCGCAGGGTGGCTCTAAATCTCCGGGCTGCCGTGTTTTCACGGCAGCCCCTTTCCTCGTTCCCAGCGCGCGCTCCAGAGCGCGCAGCGGGGAACTTGTGTACTGGCCGTGTCCCTTGGACACAGCCAATCACAGATCGCCGCGAACGGCCAATCAGAGTGGCCGTTTGCGATGCGATCTGATGGGCCAATGAGAGATGATCTCATATGTAAACATATGAGATCATCTCTCATTGCCGGCTCTCACAATGACAGCGTCCTGTCATAGAGAGAGCATACCGATCTGTGTTCCTAGTACATAGGGACACAGATCGGTCACCCCCCCCTCCCCCCACAGTTAGAACACAATGCAGGAAACACATTAACCCCTTCCTCACCCCCTAGTGTTAACCCCTTCCCTGCCAGTCACATTTATACAGTAATTAGTGCATATTTATAGCACTGATTGCAGTATAAATGTGAATGGTGCCAAAAATGTGTCAAAAGTGTCCGATGTGTCCGCCATAACGTCGCAGTCGCAATAAAAATTGCAGATCGCCGCCATTACTAGTAAAAAAATAAAAATAATAAAAAAAAACAATTCTGTCCCTTATTTTGTAGGCGCTATAACTTTTGCGCAAACCAGGCGCTTATTGCGATTTTTTTTTTTTTTTTAACCAAAAATATGTAGAAGAATACGTATCGCCCTAAACTGATTTTTTTTTTTTAAATTGGGCTATTTTTTTATAGCAACAAGTAAAAAATATTGTATTTTTTTTTCAAAATTGTTGTCCTTTTTTGTTTATAGCGCAAAAAATAAAAATCGCAGAGGTGACTAAATACCACCAAAAGAAAGCTCTACTTGTGGGGAAAAAAGGACGCCAATTTTGTTTGGGAGCCATATCGCACGACCGCGCAATTGTCAGTTAAAGTGACGCAGTGCCGCAAGCTGAAATTTCACCTGGTCAGGAAGGGGGTTTACATGCCCAGTAAGGAAGTGGTTAAAGCATGACATGTTAGGCATCTATTTACTCGCTATTACATATTTTATAATTTACAAAATAATTGGGTTATATATTGTGTTTCCTGACAGACTCCATGGCAGCCTACGTGTGGGTTAATCCCGCCTCTCATACCTTATAGTACCCTACTCCCATAAATCTTTGCTTCTAGCCAGAGACTGTGTTCCTTTTTTGTCCTCCTCCTAGGACCTAGTTAGTCTTACCTTTTTCGTTTTCGGTCCGCTCCTGGTGGTTTTTGCACGTGGATTTGTCGGTTCCGGCTGTGTCTTTTTTTTTGTCCAGCTATCCCAGCTATTAGCAGGGTGGACACGGGCAGTATATGTGATGCATTAAAGAGCTTACTATCC
The DNA here is from genome assembly GCA_029574335.1 of Rana kukunoris. NCBI lineage: Eukaryota > Metazoa > Chordata > Amphibia > Anura > Ranidae > Rana > Rana kukunoris. The sequence continues at coordinate 101,337,149 of CM056052.1, read as the reverse complement.
AGCTATTGGCAGGCAAGCAGCAATATGGCCAACCATCCTAGCTATTAGCAGGAGGCCTCCCTTACTCTGAATGCTCAGGTAGTGCAGTTTGAGCAGCATTGCTCCCAGTTCCAGGTCGGATCGAGTGGTCGCTGTGGTGGTAAAATATATTTCTTCCTTTTCATGGCAGCTGTTTTTATATGTGTTTTTGTCTGTTCTGGCTCCGTTTTCACTGGATAATGGCCGCTGGGATGCATCTGCATTCCAGCCTCGCCGCTTTCGGTGTGTCCGCGCATGCACGAGTCTCAAACAGAACGAGGCTTGGTTGCGCATGCGCGGTTCTGACGAGTTGCGCAGTGACGTCATCATCAGGCGGCTGGTTTAAATAGCTGTCAGATACAGCTATTTGCTGGGACACTTGGCAAGCTTGTGTAGCTGCTTCCCCAGGCACAGTTCTTTGGTGCTAAGGTAAGAGACTTGCTCTCTCTTTATGCTTTATTATGTTCCTGCTTATCTTCTTACCCTTATTGTGTATTGCATATTACTTTCAGTTTCTTGTTGTGCTCCTCCGCCATGGATGTCTCACCGCCCCCCAGTGGCCAACCCCTACGCTGCAGGTAGGATGGATTTATTTTCCCTCTGCCTTTTGTATGGATGTTTTTGTTTTAGGAGCATAATAATTTTTCTCTCCCTCAGCCCCTCTAGGTCTGAACATCAGTTTTCGGCACATGAAGATAATAGCAATTCTAGATCACAACATCATCCAAAGTCAGGCTCTAGACGCTCTAGATCAACCTTCAGACACCACGGAGAGGGGTCCAGATCCACGTCTGGGCATCATTCCCACTGCCATTCCAGCCACCCTGGAAGAAAAACTTGCTGGGGTTGTAAGGCTCAGGTCTCTGATGGTAAATCCCTCGTGCTTTTCCCGAGCTACAAGGGAAAGAGGAGGTGGAGACCAGCAAGTGGAAGCTTTGGTCAGAAGAGTGGTCCAGGAATCCCTGATCAATTCAGGTCCAGGCCATACATTTATCCCTCCTGTTGACCCAGAGCCAGCTCTTGTGCCGAATAACCCTGAAGTTGCGGGTCCCTCCCAGCTCAACTGCTCCCCAAGTGAAACCTCAGATAGTGAGGTAGAAAGTATTAACAATACTGCAGGGTTTTATTTTTCTCTAGTCCCGAACATGGTTAAAGCAGTGAAAGATGCTTTAAAATGGGAAGATCTGGTAGAAGCACCTTCAAAGCAAAGGAAATACTTCCAACAGTGCAAAAAGGAGCGCCCAAACTTTTCCCTCTTAGGTGAGCTTGGAGAAATTATTACAGATGAATGGGCGGGTACAGAAAAGAAGAACTCTTTGCTTTCCAAAGTAGCAACAATGTACCCATTTAAGAGTGAAGAGGTGCAGCATTTAGAATCAGCCCCTTTGGTTGATGCGGCTTTAATGATGCTGGTAAAACACGTCACACTCCCTCTGGAAGATACCGTTTCCTTTAAGGATGGTTTGGAGAGGAAAATAGATACAGATCTGAAACGTATATATGTTATGGCAGGCATGGCTTGTAAACGAGCGTTAGCCCTTGCAGCCCTGTCCAAAATAATGGGAGGTCTGGACAAGTGAAGTGGATTCTATCTTGGCAAGCGTCTCTGAAGGCCTAGCCAGGAGCATGCCGGTTCATGAACTCAGAATGGCGTCGATTTTTTTGGGGAAGGCCTCCCTTGACATTATCCACTTGGTGGCACGGGTCATGCTCTCCCCTGTTACAGCTAAGCGTGCCTTATGGCTACGCCCTTGGGTAACTGATCCTGCCTCTAAAAAGGCGTGGTGCAGGATCCCCTTTTAAGGCCTTGTACACACGATCGGACATATCCAATGAAAACGGTTCGCGGACCATTTCCATCGGATATGTCCGATCTGGAGTTTGATCCGATGGCGTGTACACACCATCGGATCAAATTCCCCGCCGGCGGACGGTGCGGTGACGTGTCGGTGACGCGGCGGTGACGTTGACGCCGCCACGTCACCGCTACGTCACGCACCAGGAAGTAAACACTTCCGCGCGCATGCGTCGGATCCATTCACAGGATACGACGCATGTGTGGGAGGATATGTCCTCTGGTTTACCGTACTAACCAGCGGACATATCCGACGGACAGGTTTGTAGCGGACAAATTTCAAAGCATGCTTTGAAATTTGTCCGATGGACAAATCTGTCCGCTAGCCCATACACACGATCGGAGATGTCTGCTGAAACGGTCCATCGGACCGTTTTCAGCGGACATATCCCCTCGTGTGTACGAGGCCTAAGGGTCTTCCCTTTTTGGGAATAAATTGCATAGTGCCATCATCCGTGCCACAGGGGGTAGGTCGGGGTTCCTTCCCCAAGATCGTCACCCTTTTGGGCAGAGAAGATTAGAGATCTTTAGAGATTTAGAGACCGCGCTAGAGATGCTCGTCGATACAAACCTGGTCGCGAATTCAGGATTTCAGAAAGCCACAAAAGGGGTGTCTTCTGGTGGGCGCGAGGCCCCTAAGTCTTTTAGATATCGGGTTGGCTCAGACAGAACAGGTTGGAGCCCGGCTACTTCAGCTCCGACATGTCTGGGCAGCCTTTGATAAAGGATTTCTGGACTGTCAAAACAGTATCTTCAGGTCATTCTTGGACATTTGTCAATCCTCCTATGCTTCAGTTTGTGTCCACTGCACTACCCAGCTCAGTGGAGAATACTTAAATCCTTCTGTCATACACCAGCTCCCTTTTGGCCCAGGGCGCCGCCATACAAGTACCAACAGCCGAAAGGTTCCAGGGAATGCACTCACCCCTCTTTATGGTTCTAAAAAAGACCGGCTCCTGGAGACCAGTGATAAACTTAACACATCTAAATACCTTTATCAAAAAGGAAAAATTCAAAATGGAGTCACTGTTCACAATAGGTCAGACCGTTCAACCAGGCGATTGGCTTGTGTCCATAGACTTAAAAGATGCCTACTTTCATGTCCTGATAGCGGTAGAGTTTCAGAAATACCTTCAGTTTGCGGTGGGCAGTATTCACCTCCAGTTTACATGTCTCCCGTTCGGGCTCACAACATCGCCCCGGGTGTTTTCGAAGCTCTTACTGGCTGTCGTAGCCTTAGTTAGAACCAGAGGTATTCGTTTACATCACTACGTGGACGATCTACTGTTACTTTCACAAAGCAGGGAACAAGTATTGATACATCAGGTTCAAGTCATCTCCACCCTGACCGAGTTCAGTTGGCTTCTAAACAGAGAGAAGAGTCATCTAGAGCCTACGCAATCTCAAATCTTTCTCAATGCCCAATTCAATACGGTTCAGAGTAACATCTCCTTACCCCTGGAGAAAATTCCGGTAGTCCGGGACAGAATCCGTCTTGCATTGGAGTCCCCTTTCCTCAAAGCCTTGCAATGTCTAAAAATAATAGGCACCATGGTGTCCACGGTCCCCATGGTGGGGTGAGCACAGTGGAGGATGCGTCCTTTTCAGAGAGGTTTTCTCCAGCAGTGGGATCCGAGATCTCGGGATCACTTGGTACGGATAACCTCATCCATGCCGGAAAGTCTTCTCTGGTGGCTGCTATGAAAGAACTTCCTCAACTGCAATTCTATAGCCCCTGTCTCCTGGATCACAATTACATCAGACGCCAGCAACAGAGGCTGGGGTGCTCTCTGCCTGAAGGAAGTAGCCCAAGGGAGATGGAACTTTCCATCCCGGAAGGTAATATCCAATGTCCTGGAACTCCGTGCAACCTTTTGTTCCCTACAGGCCTTCCTTCACTTAATCAAGGGATCCGCTGTTCTCATGAGGATGGACAATACGTCAGCAGTGGCATACATCAAGAGACAGGGTGGCACTCACAGTCTGTCCCTGCTGAGTGAAGTAGATCCAATCATGTGGCACAGACACATTTGACAGACCTAACAGCTGTATACCTTCCAGGAGCCCAGAATTTACAGGCAGACTTCCTCTCAAGAACATCTCTCGACAACAACGAGTGGTCTCTCCACGACAAAGTTTTCAGGTGGGTCCTGTCTCTGAGTTTTGTACCGGAAGTGGACCTGTTTGCATCCCCATGCAACTTCAAACTGGAGAAGTATTACACGAGATGTCGCTGTCCCCAGGCCTTCGGGGTGGACAATCTAACGGATCAGTGGAGGTTCAGCAGAGCCTATGCCTTTCCTCCAGCCCGGTCATTCTCTGGTTCCTGTCGAGACTCAGGTGGGAGAAGGTCTAAATAGTGGCGATAATTCCATACTGGCCCAACAGACCATGGTTTCCGCTACTGTTCAAACTGAGCTTCCGGGATCCAGTCCTGTTCCCAACCAGACCAGATCTCCTGTTGCAAAGACTGACCCCTCACCCATGTCCAACCCATCTACATCTGATGGCCTGGTACTTGAGAGGGGAAGGCTGGAAGCATTAGGGTGCCCAAGTAAAGCCATCTCTACCTTGTTGAACGCTAGAAGATCAAGCACCCACAAGGTATATCAAAGAATATGGTCAAAATTCTCAGAATACACCTCTTCCATGGACGGATCTCCTAATGATCCCAGAATACAAGATGTTCTAGGCTTTCTTCAGACGGGTCTTGATCTACCCTTATCAGTTAGCTTCTTGAGAGTTCAGGTTTCGGCTATCTCTGCTTTCACAGGTATATCCTGGGCTAGACACACCCTCCTACCTAGGTTCTCCAAATAGGATCTTCCTGTAGTCTTGGAATTTTTCTCGGAAAGCCGACACACGGATCATCTATCTATCAAGGAGCTCTCCCTCAAAATTGTCTTCCTCGTAGCCATAACTTCAGCTAAGAGGGTTTCCGAAATTGGCTCTTTAGGTTCCAAAGAACCATTTCTGAATTTCTTCCCGGATCGTGTTGTATTGATTCCTATGCTAGGTTCCAATCCAAAGGTATCATCAATCTTCCATGAGAACCAGGAAATCGTTTTAAAGCAGTATCTGGAAGCTACAGCATCTTTCTGCCAAACTGATTCCACCTTTCATGGGAAAAGCAAAGGAATGCATGCTTCCTCCAGAACCATTGCAGCATGGATCGTCCAAGCTATCCAAGGGGCTTATAAGGCGAAGGGGTTGGCTCATCCAGAAGCGGTAACCGCCCATTTCACTCAGAGCATTTCAACATCTTGGACGGCTGCCCGGCATGTTTCTCCAGAAGTGATCTGCAAAGCGGCCGCTTGGTCATCGTTAAATACATTTATGACGCACTATTGCGTAGAGCCGGCTTCTTTATCGTTGGTCAATTTTGGTTTACATGTTTTATCTGTTGACAATGTCAATTAAACCTTTTTTTCTTTAACCAGCAATGGCCCACCCAGGTGTGTATGGCTAGTCATTTCCCACACGTAGGCTGCCTCCAGCCAGAGACTGTGTTCCGTAAAATAGCCTACTCCAGCAAAGGGAGGGCACTCTTGCTGCCATGGAGTCAATCAGGAAAGGAAAATTACGGTAAGTATTTGATATAAATTTTCCCCTTTCCTGACAGACTCCAAGTCTGTCAGGAAAGGGGAAAATTTATATCAAATACTTACCGTAATTTTCCTTTCCTGATTGACTCCATGGCAGCAAGAGTGCCCTCCCTTTGCTGGAGTAGGCTATTTTACGGAACACAGTCTCTGGCTAGAAGCAAAAGATTTATAGGAGTAGGGTCCTATGAGGTATGAGAGGCGGAATAAACCCACACGTAGGTTGCCATGGAGTCCATCAGGTAAGGAAAATTACGGTAAGTATTTGATACAAATTTTCCCTTTTTTTTTTTTTTGCATTGAAATTCATTAAAGTGTATTTTTCCAAAACAAATTCTAGCAAAAAAAAGGCCTGGTCGGAAAGTGGCTACTATGCAGTCTTGTCTAAGCAAAACCTTTATCTTTTGGTTTTGGATAGAGTGAAGGGGGAGTTCGAACCTCTGTTAAGCTTTTATTGCTGTCTGTGTCCTCATTGGTTAGCTGCACCACTCTATTTGTAATGATGACTATTGTCACCAAAAATACATTTAAGAGTAGCTCAAAATATTATATTTGTCCCCAGGTCAAGAGAAATGGAAATCTTCAGACATGGACACATTTTTTTAAGAACAGCTGTCTAAGAGTAATTTGCCTGACCTTGGGAGATTTTCTCTAACTTCTGCTTCTCTGTGACAGGAAATGAATGGAAATTTCCCCAATGGTACACAGACAGCAAACAAATAAACAGACAGGAGGTTCAATCCTTCCTTATTCTATTTAGATAAACCAAAGTGAGCAAATTACTACAACATTTTATTGGCAGGACAAACATGTTCCAACAATGTGATTCAACAATGTATATAGCAGTTTGTCTGGAGTTAACCTTCGATGTGTTTCAAGAATGTACATTTGTGTTCTGTATTTTTCTTCAAGGGTACAATGATTTCCCATCATAAGCCGTACACACATTCCCAGGACTTCATTAACATAACTATTTAGATGGGGGCTTGATTTAATAACACAAAGTGTATTATTAGGTAGGAAATTAGAAGGTTGGTTAATTGTAATCTAATAGGATTCTAATAGGATTACAGATTGTGACATCACTAATGTGTTTTCTTCTTTCACTGTACACATTAGATACAACTAATAGGTTGTAATTAGCATTGTTTACATAGCTGTGTATCATTTAGAAAATGTACTTTACGTGGCACTCAGGGAAATTAATCATATTAAAAATCAAAAGCAGCATAGCAGCTGATGAGAAAGTAAGTAATGGCTTTTTGTGGCAGATAGAATCTATACTGACCTTTTTAGGGGCTGAGTTTAGGAAGTTGCATTAACACAGTAGCTGAAACTTTACCTGGCTGTTAATGCACAATACATAATACTTTAAAGGAGACAGTTAACCTAAAGTATTACTTAACAGAGATTTAAAACAAATACATAAAAAGATGTTCCAGTAACGTGTTATTCAGTTTTGCCAACTTGTGGGCATAATAAGCAAGCTATTGTCAAGTTAAAAGCTCTTCCATGGGGGCATGCATACCTCCCAACCATCCCTGATTCGCTGGGACCGTCCCGGAATTTGATCCTGGGGTTCTGGCGAATCAGGGCTGAGTCCCAGAATGCCCACAGCGAGTGCAGGGCATCTTGGTTCCCGCACACCGCAAGCTACACTTTGCATGGCAGCCTCTGGCACACAGACAGTGCAGAGTGGAGTGCACTGAACCACCCCTCCTCATCCTCCTCCTGTGTTTTCCTGTACACAGAGAAGGAGGTGAGGAACAGCACACCACTCTGCCAGAACAGGGCTGATCTGAGGTCTGTGATGATTTCTATGTACACAAGACTTGCAGAGGAGGGAGGCTTGGGGAAGAGGGTGAGGGGTGGGATGGAGCTGGGATAGAATCACAGGGAATTAATAGAGTTTGGATGGGATCAGGGTGGTGGATGGAGCCGGGATCAGATCGGGAGATAGACTGATCCGGCATGGGATCAGGGGAATGGACAGAGTTGGGATGGCATTGGGGGATGGATAGAGCTGGGATGGATCGGGGATTAGTAGAGTTGGGTTTGGATAGGAGGATGGATGGAGCCTGACATGGGATCAGGGAATGGAGGGAGCTGGTATGGAATCGGGGTGGTGTATAGAATTGGGATGGGATCGGAGGATGGATGGAGCCAGAATGGGATCAGGGTGAATGGATGGAGACGGGATGAGATTGGGGGAAATTATGGAGCTGGGATGGGATCGGGGAAAATGGATGGAGCCAGAATGGGATCGTGGTGGTGGTGGCCTACTTAGCCCTCCCAGCATTTATCATGGGCTGAAGAACAATAATTTTTTATGTTTTGGAAATTAGGACATGAAGGGGACTCAGTAGTTAAGCAAAATACAACTGGGTAGGGCTGACACCATTAAAATATATGAAAACCCTCACCTTTAACCATTTCAGCCCCGGAAGAATTGGCTACTCAATTACCTGGCCATTTTTTGCGATACGGCACTGTGTCACTTTGACTGACAATTGCGCGGTCGAGCAACGCTGTACCCAAACAAAATTGAAGTCCTTTTTTTCCCCACAAATCTTTCTTTTGGTGGTTGTTGATCATCTCTGCAATTTTTTTTTTTTTGCACTATAAACAAATAAAGAGCCACGATTTTGAAAAACACAATGGGCCAGATTCACTAACAGTTAAGCCAGCGTATCAGTCATATGCCGGCATAACTCAGAATCTGCGCCGGCGTATATTGTTTTCTGTATTCAGAAAACAAGATACGCAGAGTTGCAGCTAAGATACGAGCGGCGTAATTGTATTACGCCGTCGCATCTTAACTGCATAATTAAAATGGCCGTTAGGGGCGTTCCCGCTGATTTACACCGAGAATATGTAAATCAGTGAGATACAACAATTCCCGAACGTACACCCGCCCGACGCAGTGTCTTTATGCCGTTTCCGTAGGGGGTTTCCCGGCGTAAAGATAAAGCACCAAAAAGCAGGCGCATCCTATGGTAAGTATGGACGTCGTGACCGCGTCGAATTTGAAAATGTTTACGTTGTTTGCGTAACTCGTCCGTGAATGGGGATTGACGTCATTGACGTTCACACTGAAAACACCGTCATAATTCGGAGCATGTGCACTGGGATACATTGACGGCCGGCGCATGCGCAGTTCGTTCAGCGTGGGGAAGTGCTTGATTTAAATACTACACGCCCCATACCCGCCAAATTTGAATTCCGCCGGGTCATTTACGCTACGCCGGCTCAACTTTACAGGCAAGTGCTTTGTGAATAAAGCACTTGCCTGAAAAAGTTGTGGCGGTGTAGCGTAAATGACATATGTTACGCCCGCACAAAGATAAGATGGGCTACGTGAATCTAGCCCAAGATTTTGTACATTTTGCTATAATAAATATCCCTGTTTTTTTTAAGCAATTTTTTTTTCTCAGTTTAGGCCGATATGTATTCTTCTACATATTTTTGGTAATAAAAATCACAATAAGCGTATATTGATTGTTTATGGTCTACAAAATAGGGGATAGATTTATAGCATTTTTATTATTCTTTTCTTTTTACTAGTAATGGTGGCGAGTTGTGATTTTTATTGGGACTGCGACATTATTGGAGACACATCGGACACTTTTGACACAGTTTTGGGACCACAGCGATTAGTGCTATAAAAATGCACTGATGACTGTAAAGATTTCACTCGCAGGGAAGCGGTAACTGGAGGGGGAGGGGACTGACCTAGAGGAAATTACAGATTGTGGTTCCTAGCTATTAGGAACTCACGATCTGCATTTTCTCACAGAACAGAACAGGGATTTGTGTGTTTACACACACACGTCCCTGTTCTGACTCTTGTGCCTGGAGATTGCTTGTGGCCAGCAATGCAGCGGGTGCGCGCACGCATGATAGCCCGCTTAAAGCGACCGACGTACAGCTGTAGCTGGTCTATAAGCAGTTAAAACAAACAACTCATTCAGTTTAAAATAGAAATGAAAAGCAAAACATTTGTGTATAGATATAAAAACATTATAAATACATTGTTTTCCCCTTTTTAGAAGTGATCACATAATCTCTGTTCTCAGCTGTATAAAGAGTAATGGGAAACAGCCGTAAACTAATCTTCCCAATGAATGGCTGTGCAGGGGGACGTGTCAGGACAACTCCAATCACACTGTGCTCTAATGCATGGTCATTTATTTTTTATTAAAGCAGAGGGACTGGCCGGAACACCAGGGATTTCACACAAAGGAAATACCAAGAGAACAGGATACTTTTTCTTACAAGTACATGGTAGAACAGGTGCGTATCAGGAATATGAAATATTGAGGTTACATACTCTTTAATAGAGTTGGGCGAACAGTTTGAGCCGAGCAAACGCTTGCATGTATGGTCGATACGGTCGATGGCATCACAAGGGGGCAGTACTATCATGTGAGGTCACTGGGTGCCCTGCCCCTTAACAATGTAAGAACTGTCAAATGACGGAGCAGGCATTTGGCGGTTAGCCTTCGTCGTGGGTGGATCAGTGTTCGGCTGTTCGGCAGGCGTCGTGCTTGGCGATGGATCTGCATCGGGGGGACACTGTTTTTTATTTTTTTAATAAAGGAATTGTCAAAAACTGTCTCCTGTCTTTATTTATTTTTGACACTTTTTTTGGTGAATGAGTAGAGGTACAATGCACCCCATACTCATTCACATAGGGAGGGGGCTTTTAGCTTCTAACAAGCCCCCTTCCCACAGACCCCTACAACCACAGCCCAGGGTTATTGGGAAGAGGTCCTTGTCTGCATTAACATGGGGCGATGCGGACATGGACCTATGTCCATATGTTGAGGGCATGTGGTATGGTTCGGGGAGGGGGTACTCGCCCCCCCCTTTCCTGACCTTCCGGGCTGCATGCTCTGATAAGGGTCTGATATGGATTTTGGCAGTACCCGGCCCCTATACCCATTTTATGGCCAATAACTTGCTTATAACCCACGATTGACACTTTTGAGTTTTTCAAGTTCTGGTCCTATAGATATAAATATGGTTCGGAGTTCGTGTTCGAACTTTTGCGATGTTCAAGCGTTTTAGCGCAAAACAAACCCAATGCTATTCTTTAAGTTAACCACTTAAGGACCGCCTCCTGCACATATACGTCGGCAGAATGGCACGGCTGGGCAGATCCACATACATGTACGTCCTGTACTACTACCCAGCCGCAGGTCACGGGCGCGCGTCCGCAGCGTGCTCCCGTGACCCGGTCCAAAGCTTCCCTGTGCTTCACTGTGGCGGCTGCATCAATCGCGTCATCCCTTTTATAGGGGGGACGCGATCAATGACATCACACCTACAGCCACACCCCCCTACAGTTGTAAACACACACAGGGAACACATAACCCCTACAGCGCCCCCTTGTGGTTAACTCCCAAACTGCAACTGTCATTTCCACAGTAAACAATGCAATTTAAATGCATTTTTTGCTGTGAAAATGACAATTGTCTCAAAAATGTGTCAAAATTGTTCGAAGTGTCCGCCATAATGTTGCGTTAATGAAAAAAATCACTGATCACCGCCATTAGTAGTAAAAAAAATAATAATAACAAAAATGCAATAAAACTATCCCCTATTTTGTAAACGCTATAAATTTTGCGCAAGCCAACCGATAAACGCTTATTGCGATTTTTTTTTACCAAAGATAGGTAGAAGAATACGTATCGGCCTAACCTGAGGAAAAAAAAATTATATATATTTTTGGGGGATATTTATTATAGCAAAAAGTAAAAAACATTGCATTTTTTTCAAAATTGTCGCTCTATTTTTGTTTATAGCGCAAAAAAATAAAAACCGCAGAGGTGATCAAATACCACCAAAATAAAGCTCTATTTGTGGGAAAAAAAGGACGCCAATTTTGTTTAGGAGCCACGTCGCACGACCGCGCAATTGTCAATTAAAGCGACGCAGTGCCAATTTGCAAAAAGGGGCCTGGTCCTTTAGCTGCATTTTGGTCCGGGGCTTAAGTGGTTAAAAAAAGGCTGTGTTGTCAGTTCACTGCAAGAAATTAGGAATACATTTCTGGCAGGTATTTTCCAGTACTTGCAGGGTCTGTAAAGGGATAAACAATGGGAAATTCACATGCAAGTTTTTTTTATTATTTTTCCCTGACAATTTAGATCCCGGGAACTCCCTGGTGTACTTTGGATTGGAGCAAAAGAGTTTTTTTTTTTTATGTCACAATGTAGAGTATAAGATTTCCTATCATCTGTGCCCAGTCTTGCCACACAGAGTTAATCCAGCGCTGAGTAATCCTGTTGTAATGTTTAGTGCAAATTAACAGAATTCCAGATAAAAACTTGCCAAATTATAAAGTCCGTTTCTCTGTTTTTGCTTTCAGCGACAGGTTATTTACATATCTAGCTTGGACATGTTTATCTTATGTCATGTTTTGTTTATCATAACATGAGGTGATCCAAAGTTCATTGTATATTACCAGGATGTGTTATGTGGGGGAGGGTTGGATTTCTCACTTTTTATACCTCATGTTATGATAAACCTCTTTTAATATTCAGTAAAATGAACAGCCTTCCAGATAAAAACCTGCCTAAATAAAAAGTCAATTTTCTCTCTTCTTGCTTTGATTGAGAGGTTATTTACCTATCTAGCTCAGACATGTTTATCATGTGTTATGTTATGTTTATCATAACATGAGGTATAAAAAGTGAGAAATCCAACCCTCCCCCACATAACACATCCTGGTAATATACAATGAACTTTGGATCACCTCATGTTATGATAAACAAAACATGACATAAGATAAACATGTCCAAGCTAGATATGTAAATAACCTGTCGCTGAAAGCAAAAACAGAGAAACGGACTTTATAATTTGGCAAGTTTTTTATCTGGAATTCTGTTAATTTGCACTAAACATTACAACAGGATTACTCAGCGCTGGATTAACTCTGTGTGGCAAGACTGGGCACAGATGATAGGAAATCTTATACTCTACATTGTGACGTCAAAAAAGAAAACATTTTTTTGGTGTTTACATCCACTTTAAATCACCCAAATCAGATGATAATTCTGGTCTGTGTAACTTTCATCATCTCTTCCTCATATGCTGCTAAAATGTGCATTGCACACATGACAACGGTTTCCTTGAAGTTGTTTATGACAAACACATCTCAAAGACTCCAAGCAGATGTATGCCATTCAGCATAGGCTGAATTAATTGTGGTCGCCACCGTGCCCTACAGGGTTAATTCCCACCGTGTCCTCAAGAATGGAGGAGGCGTAGCCTCTTATTTTTAAATCAGATTTATGTTTCATTGCTCCTTCTTAGACATTATTTTTATATCATATCCTGTTGCTGTCACTCTGCCAATTCCACAACAAAGATGCCTCAGCATCTGTATCCAAACGCCTGATATTGTACCCACCACGTGGAAGAAAGGGAGATTGCGAATCGGCTCTGTTTATTTGATCTTTTATGAACGCTGTTTAAAGAAAAACAAACGTGAATGCTCATTCAGCTGACATTGAATTAAAAAGTATATTCAGCAGGGTGCCACTTTGAAAATCTGCTGCACCCATTCATCTTGATTAGTTTACAAAGTAAAATACCGTTTTACTATTCAGAAAATGTAAAAATGTCCCGCCTCTTTTATTCTGTTTCTTTTATAACATGGAATGCAGTTCGTAGATGATGGTGGGATGGATGGATTATGATATTCTCTGAGGTTTGCAGCCCTGTGAAACATGACTACAGATGTTTTCTGAGGATAAAAAGTTGCAGAAAAGTATAATGCCGCATACACATGATCATTTTTCGGCTTGTAAAAAACGACTTTTATAAAAAATTTAATTTAACCACTTAAGGACCACCTACTGAATATTTACATCAGCAGAATGGCACGGCTGGGCACATCAACGTATATATACGTTGGTTTCTAGTACCCAGCAGTGGGTCACGGGCGCGCGCCCGCGGCGCACTCCCGTGACCCGGTCCGAAGCTCCGGGACCGTTGGACTCGCGGACCCGATCGCCGCTGGAGTGCGGCGATCGGTCCCCGGAGCTGAAGAACGGGGAGAGCCGTGTGTAAACACGGCTTCCCCGTGCTTCACTGTGGCCGCAGCATCGATCACGTCATCCCTGTTATAGGGGGACGTGATCGATGACATCACACCTACAGCCACACCCCCCTACAGTTGTAAACAGACCCTGTGAACACACATATCCTACAGCGCCCCCTTGTGGTTAACTCCCAAACTGCAACTGTCATTTTAACAGTAAACAATGCAATTTAAATGCATTTTTTGCTGTGAAAATGACAATTGTCCCAAAAATGTGTCAAAATTGTTCGAAGTGTCCGCCATAATGTTGCAGTCAAGAAAAAAATCGCTGATCGCCGCTATTAGTAGTAACAAAAAAAATAATTAAAAAAATGCAATAAAACTATCCCTTATTTTGTAAACGCTATAAATTTTGCGAAAACCAACCGATAAATGCTTATTGCGATTTTTTTTACCAAAAATAGGTAGAAGAATACGTATCGGCCTAAACTGAGGAAAAAAAATATTATATATATTTTGGGGGGATATTTATTATAGCAAAAAGTAAAAAATATTGAATTTTTTTCAAAATTGTCGCTCTATTTTTGTTTATAGCCCAAAAAATAAAAACCGCAGAGGTGATCAAATACCACCAAAAGAAAGCTCTATTTGTGGGGAAAAAAGGACGCCAATTTTGTTTGGGAGCTACGTCGCACGACCGCGCAATTGTCAGTTATAATGACGCAGTGCCGAATCGCAAAAAGGGGCAAGGTCCTTTAGCAGCATTTTGGTCCGGGTCTTAAGTGGTTAAAATGACCGTGTGTGGGGTTCACATAATTTTTCGGGTTCTGAAAAACGTAAAAAAAAAAATCGAACATCTGCATTTTTTAACGACGAGTGTGGGCTAAAACAATGTGAAAAACCCGCTCATGCTCAGAAGCAAGTTATGAGACGGGAGCGCTCAGTCTGGTAAAACTAGCGTTCGGAATAGAGTAAGCACATTCATCACGCTGTAACAGACTGAAAATCGTGAATTGTCTTTTACTAACACGGAATCAGCTAAAGCAGCCCAAAGGGTGGCGCCATCCACATGGAACTTCCCCTTTATAGTGTCGTTGTACGTGTTGTATGTCACAGCGCTTTGCTAGAGCATTTGTTTTTCAACGATCGTGTGTGGGCAACTTCGTTTTAATGATGAAGTTGGAAAAAATATTGTTTTTTCTAGAGGCTGAAAAGTTTTTTACAAGCCGAAAAATGATCGTGTGTACGCGGCATAAGTAAATCCAAACATTTTATTATTAGGCCCCGTACACACGAGCAAATAGATTTGTTCAAATCGGTCGGACAGACCGATTTGAACAAATCTGTCTGCTGGGATGTATTGGTTTGATCGTGTACACACGATCAAACCAAAATCCCCGCCGGCAGACAGCGCGCTGACATGTCAGTGACGTGGCGTGACGTTGACGCCGCCACGCCACCGCACCAGGAAGTAAAACACTTCTGCGCATGCGTCGAATCCATTCGACGCATGTGCGGGCAGATATGTCTGCTGGTTAGCGTACTAACCAGCAGACATAACGGTCCGACGGGTTCCCAGCAGACAGATTTTAAAGCATGCTTTAAAATCTGTCGGCTGGCCAAATCCGTCGGCTCGCCCGTACACACGATCGAATCTGTCTGCTGAGACGGTTTTCAGCAGATAGATTTGATCGTCTGTACGCGGCCTTAGAGTAACAAAGTGGTAAAATCTCTGTCCGGTTCTCCCCACTGAGAAGTTTCATCCTCAATATTTGTCCTGGTGATCGCTGTCTTTGGTACAGAAAGTGAAAGAGGACAAAAAGGGTATTTTTTAGTCATGATTTTTGCCAGCGCCATAATTCCAGTGCCAAAAACTAAACGGAAATTATCCCACATTTTCAACAATGAACAAAACAGAACAAAACTGTAAGGCCGCGTACACACGATCGGTCCAACCCGATGAGAATGGTCCAACGGACCATTTTCATCGGTTCACAGACTGATGGTCTGATGTGCGTACACACCATCAGTTCAAAAACCGATCGTGTCAGAACGCAGTGACGAAAAACACAACGACGTGCTGAAAAAAATGAAAGTTCAATGCTTCCAAGTATGCGTCGACTTGATTCTGAGCATGCACAGGTTTTTGAACCGATGCTTTTGCGTACTAACGATCGGTTTGGACCGATGGTCAGGCGTCCATCAGTCCGATTTTAAAGCAAGTTTTCAAACTTTGGTCCGAAGGACGACGGACCGATGGGCCGTACACACGGTCGGTTTGGACCAATGAAACTGGACTTCAGTCCATTTTCATCGGTTTGGACCGAATGTGTGTACGCGGCCTGAGAGAGGGACGTTTACTCATGTGAATTTCCGGTTTGCTCGGAGTTCTGCCTTTAAAGCTCATGAGTGTTTTCCCATCCTCTCAACCAAGGTAGCGACCATAGCATGCTTAGTGGTGTGGTGTGCTTAGCACTGTGCAGCATTACAGGCCTCGGCTAACTTCCAGAGAACTGTGTGCATTACAGGCCTCCTCCTGAGACCATCCAGAACACTGTGTGCATTACAAGCCTCTTCAGACCATCCAGAGCTCTGTGTGCAATGCATTACAGTAAGGTGATCAGATTTTTTAAATGAAATCTAGGAACATATTTTTTTTTTACTAGTGATGGCGGCAATCAGCAACTTTCTGCCTGTCGCTACCCGCCTCACAACCTGTCAAGCCTTACTCTCCACACCCCGGCTACTACTGGGTGGGGAGCGGAGGAAGATCAGTCCGACTGGGACTTGAGCCAAGGCAGAAGAACATGCGAGCGGGAGTGGAACGGGCATGCACCTGAAACTGAAGAAATATTCCCTCCGATCTGACTAGCACATGATTATCAGAAAAGGGCACAGATAATGAAAAAAAATACACCCCCCAAGCTAGTAGGAGCTTCAGAGCACGGACTATCTTTGAAGTTGCCCCAGCCCCTGTTCAAATCCAATCTGGGGACAAAATCGGAATTGAGTGTCCTCAATCCAGGGACTGTCCCCGGGGAAACGGGGATGTCTGGTCGCCCTACATTACAGGCCTTCTCCTCACACCACACAGATTACTGTGTACATTACAGGCCTCCTCACACCGTTCTGAACACTGTGTGCATTACAGAACTCCTCAGACCATTTCACCCCAAGACCAGACCCTCCCCACCTATAGGTAAGACTGCATCAAGGGATGGGGGTGGAGAGAAGGACTAAAGAGCAACTAGAGGTATTATCGGGACTACTGCAAATGTTTGGCGAGAACAGCCTGGAAGACCCATCCCACAGGAGAGGACCAGAAGGTTGCTTTTTTCCGTTGCCGGGAAGAGGGACATGTAGCAGCGGTTTGCTCAGCGGTTGATGAACCCATGTAGTGTGACTTTCTGACAGAGAGACGACAGTCCCTTTTTGCAACCACATGCACTGCAGTAAAGGGGAATGAGAAACCTTTATGTAGAATGTGCTTAGATGGTAAAGATGTTGTGGTATTGTTGGATTCAGGTAGCCTGGTCACCTTAGTGAAAGGTGATCTAGTGTTGGGAAAAACCTTACATCCTAGGAAAATGGCTGTAGTTTGTGTACATGGGGACACTCGAGAATATCCGATGACTACGGTTTCCTTTGAAACCTCCCTCAGTAACTTGTGTCACCAAGTGGGTTTAGTTCCCATACTGCCACATGACGCCATTGTGGGAAGGAATTTCCCAAAGTTCTGGGAACTCTGGGATTCCCCAGATTCCCCAGTAGGTGGTTCTTCTGAGCCTGAAACATCTACTTCAGAATCCTCTAACTGTGAGGATTCTCCAGAGTTTCCGTTCTCGGTCTTAGCAGGGGAAACACCAGTCCCTAGGGAGGAGTCTGCTACCTCAGAAGAGGAACAGCGGCCGATAGGGTTTGATGACCTCGAGGTGCACAGAGAAAATGTTATCACTGAGCAATTGAGGGACCCCACATTTCTAAGAGCCCGGGAGAATGTAGTGAAGATAGATGGGGAGTTTGTTAACTCTGACGAGAGGGTTGCCCTCCCTTACTTCATTATTGAAAGGGACCTGTTATATCGAGTGTCACAGAGGATAGAGGAGACCATTGAGCAACTGGTAGTGCCTAAACCGTACCGCAAGATGGTTTTGGAACTGGCCCATGGGCACATTCTTGGGGGACATTTAGGAGCAGAAAAAACTTGGGAGAGAATCACCCAGAGGTTTTATTGGCCTGGGATCACTAAGGAAGTGGAATTGTACTACTCTTCCTGTCAAATGTGTCAGATTACTGCACCCATGCCACATTTTCGCAGTCCGTTGGTACCCCTGCCCATTATTGAGGTCCCTTTTGAGAGAATCGCCATGGACTTGGTTGGCCCTTTACTGAAGTCCACTAGAGGGCACCAGCACATCTTGGTAATAATGAACTATACCACCCGTTACCCTGAAGCAATTTCTCTCCGAAACACCTCTGCTAAAAAAAACATTGCCAAAGAGTTGTTTCAGGTTTTCAGCCGTGTAGGATTTTCTAAATAAGTCCTAACTAATCAGGGCACCCCGTTTATGTCTAGGGTGACCAGAGAACTTTGTAAACTCCTGAAAGTGACCCAATTACGTACATCAGTGTATCACCCACAAACAGACAGGTTAGTGGAAAGGTTAAATAAAACCTTAAAACAAATGTTGAGGAAGGTGGTGGATAAAGACAGAAAGAACTGGGATTATCTGCTCCCTTATCTGATATTTGCCATAAGAGAGGTTCCCCAATCATCCACAGGGTTCTCTCCGTTTGAGCTACTGTATGGGAGGCACCACCGGGGCCTCCTAGACATTGCCAGGGAAACGTGGGAAAGTGAGAGTTCCCCTCATCGAAGTGTGATTGAACATGTGGCACAAATGCAAGATAGAATTGCCCAAGTGATGCCGATTGTGAAGGTACATTTAGCCCAAGCCCAGTTGGCTCAACAGAGTATTTACAATCGTAGTGCCCAGGTCGGTTCCTTTGCACCTGGTGATAGGGTGTTGGTGCTGGTCCCCACGGTCGAAAGTAAATTCCTAGCCAAATGGCAGGGTCCTTATGAAGTGTTGGAGAAAATGGGGGTGGTTAATTATAAAATTAGCCAACCGGGAAGACGAAAACCTGAGAAGATATATCACGTGAACTTGTTGAAACCATGGAAGGATAGAGAGTCCTTGGTCGCTAAGACTACCCGATTTTCTGCTCCATTTAACCTGGCTGTCCCTGAAGTTGGGATAGCGGAGACTCTGTCCAAAACTTAGCGACAGGAGGCTAAAGAATTTGTAATAGGGAGAAGTTTTCAGATTTGCCAGGTTGGGTCTCCAGGGCTGAACATGACATTATTACCACACCAGGGGAGAAGGTCAAGTTGAAGCCTTATAGAATCCCAGAAGCCCGGCGAGAGGCAATTTGCCAGGAAGTAAAAAAAATGCTTGAGCTGGGGGTGATCCAAGAGTCAAATAGTGATTGGTCCAGTCCCATTGTCTTAGTGCCCAAACCAGATGGAAGTTGGCGGTTTTGTAATGACTTTCGCTGCCTGAATAAAATCACTAAGTTTGACACCTACCCTTTTCCCCCTGCATAGATGAACTGATTGATCGCCTAGGCACTGCCCGGTACATGACGACGTTAGACCTGACCAAGGGTTATTGGCAGATTCCTCTCTCTGAGTCAGCCAGGGAAAAAACAGCATTTGTAACTCCAGACAGATCTTTCCAATATCGGAGGATAACAAACAAGACAAAATAAAATTGTGCTGTTAAAAATGTGGAGTAAAGCTGCCAGCACTAACAGTGAAACAACCTGTGAGTAGACAATAAAGAAAAAAATAAGTGCAGCTTGTGGATACCTACAAGTGTTGTTCCATCTGAAAGCCTGGAGCCACTCTCTATCCTGGACCTTGGGATCCCTGGGAAGGATCTACAATTCCTCCAACCATCACCCTCCATAGAGTCATCCATCCGAGGAGCTCTCACAAGCGCATCTGACACAGTGCTCCCGGCATATGTGTCCACCTCATGTGGTAAGAGTACCCATTCTTCTAATTTATCAGTTTGGCTACCTTGCATGCCCATTAAAGTGGATCACGCATACCATTCGAATCTCTAGTAACACGGGAGTGTTTCGTATGAAGACCTACCTGTATTTATACTTTGTTTTTTGAAGGACTTCCTCCATATTTTATATTCTACACTTCACTGTTTGCATTCCAAAGGGTCTCACCATCCTTTCTGTGTATTTCTGTATTGTGTTGTTGGATCACCCATTATAATCTCACCCATTTGGATGGGATTTGTGTAAACTGCTTCACGCAATTTCACGTTTTTAAGCGCTGCACTTATTTTTTTCTTTAATATCAGAGGATGCCTTTTGGGTTACAGAATGCTCCCGCCACATTTCAACGCACCATGGATAAGACCCTTTGGCCTCATCGAGCCTATGCTGCTGCATACCTCGATGACGTTGTCATCCACAGTAAGGATTGGGACTCACACTTACCAAAAGTTCAGGCTGTGTTGGATTCCATCTGGAAAGCCGGGGTTTACAGCCAATTCAAAAACATTTACCATTGGGCTAGAAGAGTTGAAGTATCTGGGGTATACCATTAGAAGAGGTTTAATCAAGCCCCAAATAAACAAAGTTGAGGCTATTCAGGATTGGCCACCAACAAGAAACAGGTTTGTGCATTTTTGAGAATCGCAGGATATTATCGCCGCTTTATCCCCCATTTTGCCTCACAGGTTGCTCCCCTGACCAATTTGACCAAAGGGAAGGAGTCTGTTATGACCAAATGGACTCCCGAAGCAGAAACAGCTTTTCAGGCTTTAAAACAGGCCTTATGTAGTCAGCCAGTTTTAAATTTGCCTGATTTTTCACGGGACTTTGTGGTTCAGACAGATGCCTTACATGTAGGGTTAGGAGCTGTACTGTCCCAGATTATCAAGGGGAGGAACACCCTGTTATGTACCTCAGCCGAAAGTTGAAGCCCCATGAGGAGAATTATGCCACCATTGAGAAAGAGTGTTTGGCGGTGAAATGGGCTTTGGATTCTCTCCGGTACTACCTCGTGGGTAGACAGAATGAACTGGTGACGGATCATGCCCCATTGAAGTGGATGGCACAGAACAAAGAGACCAATAGGAGAATAAATAGGTGGTTCCTGGTCCTCCAAGAATTTATATATATATGTATGTAGCGCCCCCTTACTTTCAGTACGGGCACTACGCTAAAGTTAGTGGGTGAAAAGTTAGAATTTGTCAAATTGGAGGCTGCTGCTATTTCAGAACTGTTCTGTAGGTCAGTCTGCGATCCAGGGGTGTGATCCCACCCCTGGGCGACAGTTGACACTAGAGGGGTTCTGACAGAGCCGCTTTTCCCCAGCAGCCAATTAGAGGAGTTTTTCCCTCGGTGGGCATGCTGGAGAGGGGTATATCTGTGGCCGCCGCCGCATGTTCTGGGTTCGGCTCTTCTTCTCTGCGCGGGGTCCATGTTACAGGTGCGACATCCACCTTCAGGGTGCGCGCATCCACGGACCTCGCCTGCATGGCCCTTACTGGGTCTCCAACCTTACTAAGAAGATCCAAGCCTGTGTGCCGCTCGGTGGGGGATCGTCTTGAGGAGAACCCGGAGGCAGGTTATCCAAAATGGCTTGAACAAACCATCGGGGATCTGGTCACCGGGATTGACAGGTACATGTCAGCTGTCAACCGGTGACTCCTTTCATTGCATTTACTGGGAGGATTCGCTCAATCCGAATTATTCTCTTGAGTACTGAAGTACTAGGCCTGTGGCAGAGGCCTGAACCAGGTCTGTAATAGAGACCTGTTCCTCCCAGCAACTTAAAAGTGACATTCCGGCTGCCAGGCTTATAACAAGGGTCTGTCCGGAGGCACTTCACCCACTCTGGCAAGAGTGGCGACGAACTGTATCTACTACTACTAAGAGCAGGACTGCTCTACTTCTTATCCAGGCCTGATACCGCATTGTTCTCTATTGCTTCATCAACCTTTCCTATCTCCTGTTGATGTTGGACGTTGGGCCTTGGAATAAAGCATTTGAAAACCCATCTGGTGACTGGACACTCGCTCACTGCTACTACTCAGGGCTACTACCCCTAGACACACTACAAGGTAACTTAATATGCCGATCCCAAACTACAACCAGCGGCTCCTTCGGGGGTGAGCGCTACATGTATATCTATATTATATATCTATATACACACACACACACACAGTAAAGAGTACTATGGAATCCTTACTTTTTTATGTACTGTAAATTCCAGAATTTCACTTTCTCAAAGGCAATGACTACACCTCACTCTTAGACCCCTTTCACACTGGGGCCACAGCCGTGTTAGCTAAATACAGTGCTCCCAAATCGACCCAAAGATGCTGCTTGAAGGAATTTTTGGAATGTCCTGCAAGCGCACCGCCCCAGTGTGAAAGGTCACACTGGAATGAATGGGAGGCAGTTTCCAGGTGCTTAGAAGAGGCTATTTCCAGCGCTAAAGCCCTGTGTAAAGCACAGTGTAAAGGGGTCTTAACACCAGACTAAACATGGAAAGATATGTTCTTTATCATGGCATGTTCATTGTGGTTTTCTGTATTGTGAGTCTATCCTCACATACTGTTATACCTCGTACACCTCGTACACATCTCGTATACCTTGTACACACGACCGGTTTTCCCGTCGGAAAAAACCCCCAATGGTTTTCCCGACAGAATTCCTCTCAAGCCTGCCTTGCATACACATGGTCACACAAAAGTCTGAACTTTTGACTGCCAAGAACACGGTGACGTAAAAGACTACGACGAGCCAAAAAAATTAAGTTCTTTGCTTCCGAGCATGCGTCGAATTGTTTCCTAGCATGCACGTTTTTTTTCCCGTCGGAAAAGCATACAAATGAACTGATTTCCCGCTAGGATTTTTTCCTGATGGGAAAAAAGAGATCCTGCTCTCTTATTTTTTGCTGCAGTTTGATGGAGCATACACACGGCTGAGATTCCCGACAAAAAGCTCTCATGGCAGTTTTTCCGACAGGAAACCCGGTTGTGTGTATGGGGCATAACTGTGTGTTAAAGTGCCATTCTAAATGAGTGGCACAACAGCAAATGTTTTGCTGCAATCAATACCCAGATAAAAGGGGACCTTAGATCAGCCAGCCAAGCAGAAATATAACCCTGAAAGATATTTTACAGATTTTCTATGTAAGTCAGAGGAACACTGCATCTTGATGATTTGATTAAGCGCAAAAAACAACCACTACTGTGTATGATCATCAGGTATAGTGCTGAGTAAAAGGTCTCGAGGAGAGAAGAGCATTGAATGAAATCAGCAAATTTCTGCAATCCGTCAGTGCAATTATTAAGATAACAAGGGATCAGCTTCAGGCTTTATATAGATCTTCATTTTATTACCAGCTCTGCAATAATATGAGAGATGCGAAGATACACTAGCAGTTAATACAGCTGAGTATGCCTTTGGGCTTGGACACTGGGAGTTCATATGTATTTTAGAATTAGCTAGCAGTGTCACAGCATTATGATTTGCCCACAATGAATGGAAAAAGATCAAGAGATCTTATTATTTCAGGTGAAACTCATTTCCTCGCTAATTAAGTGCAGACATAAACTGACATTCCCTTATTGATGTTATAATAAATGTGACCTTACCATGTGAAGTTGAACTTACATTTGATGATGTGATCCTGTGCATGTAATGTTTATATGGTATATACAGTACTTTAGGTCTGTGTTTCAGAAATTAGAAGGATACAACTTTTAAAGTCCATCTCTGAGCAAAGCCCATCTCTGGGTAAAAACATCAATGAAACAGAACTGTCCCAATTAACTCATATGAAAAATAAATACTGCAAAGCCACTTTTAATTTACTTGAGTCTGCCAGGACATGACTCTCCATGGCACCAGAAACTGGTGGTGATCCACCCCTGAAACGCAGACCCAACAAATGGTCTTGTAGCCTACCCTCCTGCATCGTGATGTCATAATGTGGCTGCTTGAGGTCTTCTGGACCCTGTGAGCACACCTCTCATGGATAGATTATGGGAAGTGTCCAAGTCACCTGGGAGTGAAGTAGGCACTGAACAAAGCACCCTCCCATACTCCAATCCAGAAAAAAAAGATTCCAGACCTGGCCTGTCACCATCCAGCTTTTCGATTTTTTTATTTTTTTATTATTATTATTATAATTGGGCTTTTAGCTAGCTGAAAATACAGTGTGGGGAAAGGGTAATTTTTTTAGGTAAAATCTACTTTTTCCAAATAAATAAATAAATATTAATAAACAATATTAATAATAATAACAAATCAATTTGTAGTTTCAACCCTAATAAAATTCACCATTACCATTTCACTATGCACATCCTGTGATTTTGTATAATTCTTAAATACATTCAAGTGTTCCTTCCTTGCAATATGGCACACTGGAGGTGTCCCATGTGCTGTTTCCTTGCCCTGCTTATATGATTGGCTCAGTGCATAGAAGCTGCATTTCAGACATACACTGCAAAAGGAGTTTCATTTTTGTGTCGATACTTTGCAAGGTTGCTCCCTTGTAAATGTAGCAAGGTGTCACTTTGTGTAAGTAGCTTATAGACTACAGTTTGAGTCTAACAGGGACTATATGGGACCAATACATGATGGACATTGCAGTAGAGAGAGACAGAGACTCTACTACTGTGGATTAGAAATAGACTACAATGCCCACAGCGCCACTGTGCCACCAAAGTGCATTGCGCCACGCACAGCCTGCTGGGAGAGAGAGTATTTAAGGCGAGGGAACGCTTTGTTCTGGCCTCTTGGGACACCATCTCTTAACAGGCAAGAGGCCTGCATTGAGTGACTTAAGGCCAGAGAAGCCTGGGTCTAAAGTTGCGAAAACCGGATCACCTGACGGAGGGATCCTTACCACAGCATCTGTAGTCACCTATCCACCGGCACCTTGTGAACGGTTGCGCGAAGGACCAGGGACCAGAAGCTGAGGAGAGCCAGGAGAGTCCAGATGGCGAGGCCTCATTTGGTGAGAGGGCACCTACCCACCAATATAAATAATTGTGTTGCAGGAAGATGATTCCCATAGTCTCACTTACACTTTCTGGAAGTTGCCGTGCCACAAGTAGGGACACATTGCACCCTGTAGTGACATTGCGCTTTGGGAGGATCAGCGCCTTTATTGCCCTCACAATACATACTTTCGGTGTTTTTTTCTTTTCTGCACATCTCTTGTTGGATTACAAATGACTAAAGTGCACCGACTAAAGCTAGCAGAAGATTACCCTGAACTTGAAGGAACAACCGTTAATTCAGTTTGCTGTTTAAGCTGACACAGCAGGACACGTGTCGGTGGAACTGTCCATTGGAGGGAGCCAAAGATCATACAAACTCATACATGTGATATAACTGTCTGTATTCTTTTATATAGTCGTTTGCTATTTTGGGGAGTTGGGTGAGACCTGGTGGTCAGACTTTTGCCCAACAAACTTCAACAAGTTTTCAAATTTGTCCGATCGTGTGTACGCTCCATCGAACCAACTTTTTAGGGTTTCATCGGACAAAAAGTTTGGTCTGCAAACGGACAAACTTTTCGGCAACAAAAGTCCGATGGTGCCTAGTCCGACCGTGTGTACAGCAAGCCATCTGACTTTTGTACAAATTGCAAATACGCATGCTCAGGACCAATGTTAAAATCAACCAACAATAGCAGAAGTAAACCAAAGGGTGGCAGTACAGAGCAGAAAAAAACATGTGATGTTGGGAAAGTTTTAGAAAAGTTTGCAGAAAAGTCCTAGCGTGTGTATGCTATGGGTGTGACCGGACAACTCCCTTCGGACAAAAATCCAAGGGAAAGTTTGTTGGATGTCCGACCGTGTGTACGAGGCTTTATTCTGATCCTGTTATAGACCTTTATACTATTGACTCTTACAGGGCCCTGTTTGAAGTCAAATATTACCTGTATAACCTCTGTTTATTTTCTTCACCAAGTAAACTACTCATCCTTGGTTAAGCTATCTCTTGTGTGAGACTTTGTCTGTTGCATGTGTGAAGCAGGAAACCAGCAACAAGGTAACAGTTTTCCTTTACACATATACTGGTATAGTACTGTATGGTATTACTGTGATTCTCTACTGCTAGTGGGTCCCACAATCAAGTTATTATCCAGGTGTGCCAGGGGAGGGTTTGTGCCAAATTTTTGGGGTTGATAGGCACAGTGCAGACCCAAAACAAACCAGCAGCTCTTACGGGGTAGTGATACATAAAGATATTGAGATAAATATGTCATCTGGCTGGTAATAGTGAAGCGTGTTGCCAATAGACATGGGCATTCGTTTTCGTTAGAATGCATTTTTGTCCGAAAATCAGTTTTTTTCGTTATCGTTTTAACAAACGATAACGAAAGCGCAAGAAAGGAAAACCGAAAGATCCGACATAAAAAATGCTTTATTAAAAATTCGATATAGAGAGATTCGACATTATAGGGAAAAGATTTGACATTATAGAGAAAAGATTTGACACTATAGAAATAATAGATTTGACATTACAGAGAATAGATTTCGATTTATGAGAAAATAGATTCGACATTATTACTAGTCATACAACATTAGAATTCTTGTAGGTGGAATATTCGAACGGAAATGTACGATTCGACGTAAAGATTCGACGTTCCGTCGAATATTCTTTTGACCATTCGACAGAAACCAAGTATTATTGGATTTTCGGACGAAAGCTATTCCCCGACAAAAAATGAAATAAATCAAAACGATTTTTGGGAGTAACTAAATAAATTTATTTTCCAAACACAAACGAAAAAACAAAACGAAATATTCCAGTCTGCACATGTTATTAATAGGTAAGAAATTATAAGGTTGGTATTTTTTTACCCAAAAAAAGATGGCAACCTTAAAGTGGGTTTTCAGCCTTTTTTAAAACAAATTCAAATACTGTAGCTGATGACTTTTAAGAAAAGGACACTCATCTATCCAAGCCCCTCTAAGTGGGACTTTTAAGGGCAACCACAACTTATATGAAAATATAAAGTTTATTCAAAACAGTATTACATACACAGATTCATTTTAAAACATTAGATGTGATTGAAATACAAATAACCATGTAGAACAGGCATGTTCAAAGTCCGGCCCGTGGGCCAATTGCGGCCCGCGTTTCGGTTTAATGTGGCCCTTCTGGTAGTTTGGATATACATATCTTTTGTGGCCCCCGGATTCACAGAGATGGGCGCATATTTACGCCGGCATAGCGCACACATGGTACGCTACGCCGCCGCAGCGCGGAGAGGCATGCACTGAATTCAGCAAGCTATTGCTCCCAACTTTGCGCCGGCGTAGCGTACATTTCGAAGGCGCAGGCTGGCGTAAGTGGAAGTAGGCTGGAAGTGGGCGTGATCCATGCTAATGAAGCGTGACCCCATGCAAATGATGGGCCGGGCGCCAGACAAGTACTTAAAACGAACTGCACATGCGTCGAGACGTGGATGTATCCCATGCGCATGCGCACAACCACGTCGGAACAACTGCCTAAGATACACCGGATCACTGTGTACGCTGTTAACGTAACCTACGCCCAGCCAGACCCACGTCGGCCCATATTCACAGACGTCCAACGTACAATACGTAGGCTTGTGTTCCCTGGTCCATACCTTTGCATGGGTTGCGCCTCATCTATGGGGAATAACTTTACGCCAGATGTAAAACTTACGCAAACCGCGTATATCATGCGCCGGGCGCAAGTACGTTCGTGAACAGCCGTATCTCCCTAATTTGCATATTTGAATAGAAAATCAATGGAAGCGCCACATGTGTCCAGCGTAAATATGCGCCCACTCTATGCCGGCGTAGGCAAGTTACGTCGGTGGGATGAAGTCTGTTTTTAGGCATATCTTAGTTTGTGGGTCCGGCGCACAGATACAACGTCGCATATTTGCACTTACGCAGCGTATCTGGAGATATGTCGGCGCAAGTGCTTTGTGAATCCGGGCCATATACTGTATTTATCAGTGCTGCCTCGGAGGGGACAGGGAGGGGGCGGGATGTGCGCCATAAGATTACATACAGCAGAATCTCCTGATTACTCTGTGGGATCTGTAATTGGAAATCCTGTCTCCTGGGCTGCTATTGGATGTCTGTTCTGTCTATCATTGGAGGCGGGAATTCTTATTAAAGAGGCCGCATGTAAACAGGAGATTTTCCTATATATAATCTGTCGGCTGTTGTCACCCGCCACCCTGACTGTCCCCCTCCAATTCTGCAGATGGGCATTAATCAGGCTGCACTGATGTCAATGTTGAGGCTGCACTGATGTCAATGGTGAGGCTGCATTCCTGGCAATGGTGAGGCTGCAGATGGGCACTGATTAGGCTGCATTGATGGGCACTGATCCCTATTTTGCTTCACAGATTATTTAAAACATATTTTTTTTCCACTGAAACGTCCCTCTTAAAGTGAAGGTGCGTGTTATACGCTGATAAATATGGTATATCCAAATAACACGCCCCAGCTCATCAAAGGCAGGAGAATTCTTGTTGGGCAGTGTATTAGTGCTTGGACGAACATACTTAGACTGCATTTTAAAGGTTCAAAGAATGTCAGGCAAAATGGTCGGCCCTCACGCATGTTCACTTTATCAAACCTGGCCCTCTTTGAAAAAAGTTTGGACACCCCTGATGTAGAACAATGACATACAGGTAGAAAGAAGACATTAAAAATTGTATGAATATAGGGGTGGGTGCAGCTGCCCGTCACCTGAAGAGTGATCCTTCACAGTGAGTCACTCTTCCCAGGTGAATGTGCAATAAATAGGTGATAAAAAACTGCCGTCACCTGAAGAGTAATCCTCCAAAGTAACTCACTCCTTTAGTGCTAAATAATGTGATTAATCACAAAATAAAATAAATATCATAAAGGGCGTTCTCACCCTGTTCCTAAAAAAAAGTTATACTAGTAAAGCCCTATTAATTGCGCTAGTTGCAAACTTGTGTATCAACCTGCAATTTTAAAATGAATGTGCTTAGTGTAGTGGTAAATATTCTCATCCTAAACAAGTTTGCAACTAGCACAATTAATAGGGTTTGCGAGTATAACTTTTTTTAAGCACAGGGTGAGAACACCGGGCCAGATTCACAGAGCCATTACTCCGGTCTATCTCCTGTTAGACCGGAGTCATTTCAAATTACCCGCGTCGTATCATTAGTTTGAATCCTCAAACCATGATACGACGCCTTCGGGCTTCGATCCGACAGGCTTACGTCTTCGTACGCCGTCGGATCTACGCTGCAATCTTTTTCCGCCCGCTGGGTGGTGTTCGCGTCGTTTTCAGCGTCGGGGTATGCAAATTAGCTTTTTCCGGCGATCCACAAAGTTACGATCGTCCGTCGCATTCTCTTACGGCATCTGTAGTCATCTTTTTGCTGCGTAAAGTTAGGGAAGCAAAAATGTTGTCTAACGTTAGACAGCCCATGTTAAGTATGGCCGTCGTTCCCGCGTCGAATTTCAAATTATTTTTTTGTTTTTGCGTAAGTCGTCCGGGAATAGGAATGTACGTAAACGACGCTACTCAAAAAAAAACTGACGTAACGACGTTATTTCGCGCAATGCACGGCCGGAAATTTCTGAATGGAGCATGCGCAGTTCGATCGCCGCGGGGACACGCCTAATTTAAATACTTTACTCCCTCTAATCGCGTATTTCGATTCCGCCGCGAGAAATACACTACGTGGCCGTACCTTACGAGCCGAAATCTACCTAAATTCGTCTTAGAGCCAGGTAAAATACGGCGGCGTAGTGTATCTCTGATACTCTGCGCCAGGGCAATTGTACCTGATCTGGCCCACCATTTTTGATATTTATTTTATATTGTGATTCATCACATTATTTAGCACTCACTATTCATTCTTAAAAGAGTGATTCACTTTGGAGGATTACCCTTCAGGTGATGGCAATGTTTTTCACCTATCTATTGCACATTCAGCTGGGAAGAGTGACTCACTGTGGAGGATGACTTCAGGTGACAGGCAGCACCACCAACCCCTATATTCATAGAATTTTTACTACTGGTACTCCGTTTTGAGAATTAGTACATTATTGCTTTCTCTTCTTCAGGGGCAGAAAATGTCAAATCATAGTTATCTATAATGCAAAAAAAAATTATATTAGAAACTTTGGCCCGGATTCACAAAGCATTTGCGCTGGCGTAAATCAGGTTACGCCGACGTAAGTGAAAATGTGCGCCGGCGTATCTGTGAGCCTAAAAACTGGCCACCCTACGCCGGCGTATCTTACTTACCCCGACGTAACGTGGGCACATTTTTCTTCTGGACGCATGTTGCTGCTCCCATTGATTAGCCATTCAAATATGCAAATGAGGGAAATACGCTGATTCACGAACGTACGTGCGCCCGGGGCAGGCTCTACTCAATGCGCGTAAGTTTTCCGTCCGGTGTAAAGTTATTCCCCATAAAAGGAGGTGTAAGTCAGCACCAAACATGCAAAGGTCTGCACCAGGGAACTCAAGCCTACGTATTTTACGTAGGACGTGGGTCTGGCTGGGCGTTGGTTACGTTAACGGCATACACAGCGTTTCGGCGTATCTTAGGCAGTTGTTCCGACGTGGTTGTGAGCATGCGCAAGGGAATACGTCCACGTCTCGACGCATGAGCAGTTCATTTTAAGTACTTGTCTGTCGCCCGGGTCATCATTTGCATGGGGTCACGCTTCATTACCATTGATCACGTCCACTTTCAGCCCACTTCCACCTACTTCCACTTACGCCAGCCTGCGCCTTCGAAATGTTCGCTATGCCGGCGCAGAGTTGGGAGCAATAGCTTGCTGAATTCAGTGCATGCCTCTCCACGCTGCGCCAGCGTAGCGTACTATGTGTGCGCTACGCCGGCGTAAATAGATAAGTAAATAGCATTATAATGGTATTCACTAACCCATTAAAGCACAGGAAGATGGGCAAGAAATCGCATCATTGATTAAAAAAATCCCCTTTGGATATTGTGTTGTTGCCTTGGTGTGTCCTTTCCAAGGACAGCACCGTGTCCATTTATATTTTCAAGAAATCTACTTACATATATACCTACATCAGTTAGGCCGCGTACACACGATCAGTCCAAACTGACCGTGTGTATGGCCCATCAGTCTTTTGTCCTTCAGTCCAAAGTTTTAAAACTTGCTTTAAAATCGGACTGATGGATGCCTGACCATCGGTCAGAAACGATGGTTAGTACGCAAAGGCATCAGTTCAAAACCCGCGCATGCTCAGAATCAAGTCGACGCATGCTTGGAAGCATTGAACTTTGTTTTTTTCAGCACGTCGTTGTGTTTTACGTCACCGCGTTCTGACACGATCGGTTTTTGAACTGATGGTGTGTACGCACATCAGACCATCAGACCATCAGTCTGTGAACCGATGAAAATGAACTTCAGTCCATTTTCATCGGTTTGGACTGATCGTGTGTACAGGGCCTTACAGTTATACATATAAGCACATTCTCACACAGATATGTTATGTGTTTATATTATTTTCCTCTATTAGATAAAAAAAATTGGACACCAGTGTTGTGGGGATTTCTTATCCCTCAGTGTCTGGAGAAGTGGGGACCTTGTGGTCACTCCCCCCTGTTGCTTTCCATATGACACAAGGTAGCAAAGGATTCTTGTTTTTTCTATTAATCTGCATCCTACCTGTATCCTACCTACCATTGTTTTACATGGTTATTTGTATTTAAATAACATCTAATGTTTTATAATTGCCTTGTTGTATGTAATACTGTTTTGAATATACGTTATATTCTTATATGATTACTTTTCAAGTTGTGGTGGCCCTTAAAAGTCCCACTTTGAGGGGTTTGCATTCTGGCATACTAGATTGGGGATGTGGGTCACTCACTTCTTTCACGAGCAATGATTTTTTCCTATTCTCATTAATCCAGGGGTCCAGTGCTGTGCTCACCTAAACCATTCCTTCGCTATTCTTCGGTCCTGCCACTGGCATGTTTACACTGGGCACTGGGCAGCCACAGCTGGCTGCCTGCCTGCCATGCTGTGCTTTGTGAATGGTCGGGAAGGAGAATCATTGAGGCGATTCAACTTGAAGTGGGGGTGGGTAACTATTAAAACCAGAGACCTGCCCCCCCAGAACTGACATTCTTTCTCTTGATATAATACATTGATATTTTCCTAGGATATCCATAGAAAGCATGCCCAGTAATCAAACATGGAGAACACTTGCTATATAATAAATTCAGAACACAGCCTCCATAAGACATGGCAGAGTTATTACTAGTATACCCCAGAGTGGTTATTACTTTTCAGCTATGGGCCTATTAATTTCGCAATTACGTTGTCATTACTTATGATGTATTTTTTAGACAAACACGCCTTTCTATTTTTATGCCTTAGCTGGCCATAATCTAGTAGATGTTTAAATGAGCGCTTGTATAAGCATTCGTATGAAATTGTGCATCAGTAAATCCAATAAATTGATAAATGCAATTTGAAAGTACTAAAACAAAAGTTTTCTTTTAACCTCTCTTGCTGATTGCCCCACATAAAAGTACTGTGGGGCGGCGGCTCCTGTGCGCGAAATCACGTACAGGTACGTGATTTCACTTATCCGGGTCTTCCGCCACCGGCAGACTCAATGGCTGCCGGGACCCGCTAATCACTTACGAGAGAGACAGAATGGTGGTCTGCCTATGTAAACAAGACAGATCGCCGTTCTGCTAGACAGGTTTCTACTGAGCAGGAACACGGATCTTCGTCTTATCACAGCCAAAACACCCCCCGCACAGGTAGAAAGCACTCCCCAGGAACACATTTAACCCTTTGATTGCCCCTGATGTTAACTCCTTCCCTGCCAGTATCATTAGTACAGTGACAGTGCATATTAGCACTGATCACTGTATTGGTGTCACTGGACCCCGAAGAGTTTCACTTAGGCCACGTACACACGATCGGACCAAACCGATGAGACTGGTCCGACGGACCGTTTTCATTGGTTCACGCTGAAGTGGCCTGATGGTCTGATGTGCGTACACACCATCGGGCCAAAATCCGTTCGGGCCAGAACGCGGTAGAACACAACGACGTGCTGAAAAAACGAAGTTCAATGCTTCCAAGCATGCATCGACTTGATTCTGAGCATGCGCGGGTTTTCGGTCCGATGCTTTTGCGTACTAACCATGGGACCGTTTTTTTTTTTTTCAATTGAGAAGATGTTTTATTGAAAAAGGCATTGGCATGTATACAAAGAATAGTACAGCAATTACAGCAACAATGGTCAGAGGATAAAAACTAAATAAAAATGAAAAGTATAGACAGAGAATAAAATGACATAATACAATACATAGCATAGTAGAGGTCAAGCTCGACATTGCAATCATTG
Organism: Rana kukunoris; assembly: GCA_029574335.1. Taxonomy (NCBI): domain Eukaryota; kingdom Metazoa; phylum Chordata; class Amphibia; order Anura; family Ranidae; genus Rana; species Rana kukunoris. Next base: position 101,304,187 of record CM056052.1, on the reverse strand, counting down.
GAGATTCCCTATAAGAATATCTGCAACAACTTAGAAGGCCCTGAGGTACCCATCTTCCCCTGAATTGGTGATGGTGACCAATGAACTGTATGCCATGGGTCTTTATTGAGGGTGTTCTCGTCCTTTACCACATCATACACACGTCTCTGAATCATTAAGCCATCTGCATCGGACCGGTTTTAATGCAAGTTTTAAAACTTGGGTCCGATGGACACCGGTTCAATGGGCCGTACACACGATCGATTTGGTCCGATGAAACTACGCGGCCTTAGTGTCAGATTTGTCTGCCGCAATGTTGCAATCCCGCTAAAAATCGCTGACCGCCATTACTGGTAAAAAAATCTAATACAAATAAAATATCCATAAATCCATCCCATAGTTTGTAAATGCTATACATTTTGTACAAATCAATCAATGTACACTTATAGGATTTTTTTTACTAAAAATATAGCAGAATACATATTTATTTATTTCTTATTTAAATTGTATTTTTTTCTGTATACAAAATATTAAAACATACATTTATTCCACTATCTGCATCATAAAAAAATTATCTTCCCCCTCACCCCCCCTCCCCCATGTCAGGAACTCCCACATCTATTCCCTCCCTCCTCCTCCAGGTGTCTATACTTCTACATAGTTCTCAATATATTTATTTGTACTTTTAAAAACCATCCACATTTCTCAAGTTCCCAGGAACCTTTCTGTCTGATCTTCTTCTCTGCTATTTAAACCTTTTTATATTATATATGTAATTGGTTCTTTTGAACCATTCCTTTACTGTAGACCTTTCTGCGCCCAGCCATTTTGTTTGGTATTACTCCTTTGGCTGCATTCAATAGATATGGTATTAATGTATTTTTATACTGTTTCATTGTTTTGTTTGTATTATTGAATAAGCAACTCCGTGGTAGGAATACATATTGACCTATTGATTTTATTAGGGGGCATGAAGCATTTAAATTAGGCCCGTCCCCGCGCCGTTCAGAAATTTCCCGCCGTGCATTGCGCGAAATCACGTCGTTACGTAATTTTTTTTGAGTAGCGTCGTTTACAAACATTCCTATTCCTGGACGACTTACGTAAAAAATAATAAAAGACGTTGGAAAACTTTGAAATTCGACGTGGGAACGACAGGCATTACTTAACATGGGCTGACTAATATTAGACCAGCTAAAAGCTGGTATAACATAACGCAGCGAAAAGATGACTAAAGATGCCGTAAGAGATTGCGATTGAAGATCGTAATTTCGGGGATTGCCGGCAAAAGCTCATTAGCATACCCCGACGCGGAAAATGACAGGAAGTCCACCCAGTGGCCGCAATTTTATTGCAGCGTAGATCCGAAGGCGTACGAACACGTAAGTCAGTCGAATTGAAGCCCCCAACCGTCTATTGAGGTTTGAGGTTTCAGACTAGCTAAAAAATGCGCGTAATTTGAAAGTACTCCAGTCTAACACCATTTAGACAGGAGTTACGGCTCTCTGAATCTGGCCCATTGTTTTTTCTTTCAAAATGTTAAGACTTTTTTGTTTAAATCGCAAAAAATAAAAACTGCAGAGGCGATCAAATACCACCAAAAGAAAGCTCTACTTGTGGGGGGGATTTTTTTTTTTTGTGTACAGCGTCACACGACTGCGCAATTGTTAGTTAAAATAACGCAGTGCTTTATCGCAAAAAATGGTCTGGAGCTCCTTCTGGAGCTGAAGTGGTTAAAATTTGATTTTGGCAGAGGGGGTGTGGTCACAGGAGCGTCACACGGCAGGGAAGATGGCGTGCACGTGAGGACGTGACGCATCTGTAGGTGGGAGGAGCCACGGGATAGCCGGGTCGGAACCGTCCGGAGGAGCGGATGGACCGGGCGGAGGGGCAGAGGACAGCCGGGAGAGGCGTGAGAGATGCGAACAGCGCAAGCGAAGAGCACCGCCTCACCCGTAGCTACCGTGCAGCCCAGCCGCGCGCCGACACCTCCTAGTGGACGGTCCCGTTAGCTGCCCGGCATGCAGAGGGACAAGCCGAGCCGCACGCTGCAGTAGCGAATCGTCCACACGCCGACCTCCTCTTTTCCTCTCCTCCCCCCCTCGAGCGCTCCCGGTGCTTAGACCAGGGACTCCCAGAAGATAGGAGCCGCCTAGTTCACTTTGAAAACCCCGTGAAAATCGCTGATATCCAGGCAAATGAGCAGCAGCAGGTTACATGGTGAACAGAGCAGGATGTTTACTTAACCCCTTCCCTCTCACTGCTGCCTTGCCGGTTGAGCCATAATTTGAAGGTCTCGCAGGAAAAGTGGGAAAGGTAAGCTTCCTAGATAATTCCCTGGAAGACATCAACACGGGCTGCTGTAAGTCGCTGACCTGCTTAGAAGGTATGTTATTCTCTCCATAAAGTCGCTGACCTGCTCAGAAGGTATGTCATTTTCTCCATACTCGCTTATAAACAAATGAAATATAAAAGTGATGACACATGAAATGAAAAGTGACCAGAAGAAGGGAAATAACACCCTACTGCATATATGGAATCATATGGAATCATAAGGAGAATTATATGAAATGTTCTCAGGTATTTTTGAAAGTTCCGTGTTTATAGTCACTTTCTGAACTTGAACTTGTTGAAACCTGTTGACACTCCCAAACGGTATTACCACATTAATATAATATACAATATTAATTTCACACACAAGCTGAACTCTTGAACACAGAGCGGAAGTATCTAACCCGAAGGGAAGGGGAGGCCAAGAAAACCCTGCCATAGTCGCAGTCGGGGGAAATATTATTTAGAGTCTGATCCAGAAGTAAGAAGGGGAAAGCTGAGAGCCATAGGGGAAGCATATAGGGATTTGGGGGAAAAAAAAAAAAAAAAGGAAGAGAGAGGCGGGGAGTTAAACCTAAAAGGGACAACAAGAGATACCCCCTAGAGCCCCCCCCTGTTCTCCCTGGTCCCTCAGGACGATCAGAGGGGCCCGCCCCTGCCGGTCTATAGGAAACAAAATGCGAAAAGGGATTAAAAGAGGCCTTAAGACCCTCCAAGATCTCTAAGACCGAACAGATTGAAATAGGAGCGGAAGACTCAAGAGAGCAAACTGGGGAAGAGAATTCGAAGAAAAGTGTATGCTATGGGGGGGGGGCCCCCCAAAAACTCCTCCCAATGCCTTAACGAACTATACAGCAACAAGCTCTATCAGACAATATATGACTAAAGAGGACAGCCCACGAACGCAGGACACAAAAAAACAACAACAACAAATAACCAAAGACAAAAAGGTGGACAACAAGAACCCTCAAAATAAGACCTTGAAGGAAAAACCTCTGGAACTAAGGGAAGAAGGAGTATTGGATAAAGACCTAGAGCATAGCTGGGCAGACGAACAAAGATCAGAAGAACAAGGCCCATCAAAGAGCGAAATGGCAGAAATGTTACTGAGCCTGGAAAATGCCATCAAGGGAGAAATACAATCATTACGGACAGACCTAGGACACCTCCTCTCCAGAATAGAGTCAGTGGAAGAAAAAACGGAAAAGCAAGAACAAGAATCAATACATCTAAAAGAGCAAATAGATCAGATAAAATTACAGCAGAGACAGATCCTATATAAACTGGAAGACCAGGAAAATAGAAATCGGAGAAAAAATTTAAGAATTAAATCAATACCGGAAGAGCAGGGAGAGGAGCTGAGAAAGAAGATGCAGGAAATATTTAACCCATTATTGGAAAGATCTCCAGAGGTTCCAATTAGGATAGATAGAGTCCACCGCGTGGGGAACCCCCGAAGAACGGATACTGAGAGGGCAAGAGACGTTATAGTGAGATTTAGGGAGTTTGAAGAAAAGGAAAAGATTTGGAAAAACTTAAGAGGAAAACCACCGCAGGTTTACAGTGGATCAGAACTCCAAATCTTCTCAGATCTGGCGCCAGAGACACTGGCTAGACGTAGACTATTAAAACCTCTGCTGACCCAGCTGATAACTCAGAAAATCAAATATAATTGGGGTTTCCCAGCCTGCCTAATAGGAATCAAAGAAGGAAAATCTGCTATTCTTAGATTCCCGGAAGATCTTAAAACATTTTGCAGCAGAATGGACATTCAAATCCCGGATCTCCCTGGCTGGGAGTAGGGAGGGAGGAGGGAGAGAGGAGGAGGGGCTGGGTGATGTTACTAATCGACGAGGAGATGACAGGCATCTCTCTCCCCCCCAGAAATGGGGAGGGGGGGGTTCAATCCCAGGCCCCACCTAGAGAGATCTGAGCCAAACCCAATTTGGAGGTTGGCCCAGAGGCCGATAGAAGGCCAATGAGGGGGGAGGAAGGGGGGGAGGGATGGAGGGAGGGAGGGGGAGAGGGGAGGGGGAGGAGGAGGGTGGGGAGGGAGAGGAGGAGGGTGGGGAGGGAGGGGAGGAGGGAAGGTGGGGAGGGAACAAGAGAGAAGGGAGGGGGAGGGAGGGGGGGTAGAGGTACCATCTCACCAAATGAGCCAAGGAAAAAGTACTGTCTGAAGAAGGATAGAAGGGTCTCCCGAGAAAAGAGAAAGAGCAAGCATAAAAAAATAAAAAAAAAGAGGAAAAGATGCAGATAATTAAATTCTTGTCATATAACGTGAAAGGTCTTAATAGTCCAACAAAAAGACACAAGATCATAAAGGAACTGAAAAGCTTAAGAACAACCGTGGCCTTCCTGCAGGAAACACACCTTTTAATAGAATCCAACATTAAGCTATATTCACCAGATTTCCCTGTATGGTACTATGGAGATACCATCTCCAAACGGGCAAGAGGAGTAGCTATTGGCTTTGCCAAAGGAGTTCGATTCACATTAGTAGACCGGTCGGTAGACCCAGACGGGAGATTTCTCTTCCTTAAAGGGAAACTGGAAGGGATGGAATGTACATTGGCGAATATCTACGCTCCAAATGTCCATCCGATAAAATATCTTGTGGAAACATTAGTAAAACTGAAAGACTTCACACAAGGGAAGGTAATTTTGGCAGGAGACTTAAACTTCTGTTTTGACCCGAGGATAGATAAGACCACCCAGACACAAGGGGAAAAAAAAACACTCTTAAAAAAGATAAAAAACAGTCTCTACAGAAGCCAATTGATAGATGTTTGGAGAGTCCTCAACCCGGGACAGCGGGATTATACGTTCTATTCCCCAGTACATGGTAGCTACTCCCGCATAGACCACATTTTCGTGGATCATAGTTGTTTGGAGATGGTCGAGGGGGCGGACATAGGGGCTATGACACTTTCGGATCATGCCCCAATAAGTGTCTCCCTTATAGTATACGAGGAAACCAGAAAATATTCCAGAGTTGGAGGCTCAACGAGGAACTAATGATGGACGAAAGTAGCTTAGCGAGGATCAAAAAGGAGCTAGAGGACTATTTTAGGGTTAATGACACAGATGAAATATCGGGAGCAACACTCTGGGACGCACACAAAACGGTGATAAGAGGGATCTTGATTTCAGAAGGGACAAGGAAAAAAAAAGAAAGAAGTTGCAAAAAAGAAAAAATAATAGAAGAAATATTAAACTTGGAGCAAAAACATAAAAAATCAGTAAAGCAACGAGAGACATTCCAGGCCCTAGTGATTAAACGAAACGAACTAAAAGAGCTAATAGACCAAGAAACAAAAAGAGAACTCAATCTAATAGCAAAAGAAAGGTATATGTGGGGAAATAAAACAAATAAACATCTGGCCAGGATGGTTCGGAAAAAAAAAACAAGAAATTATATAGAAAAAATTAAAAATGAAAAAGGGGAGACAGTACACACAACAAAAGAAATTGCAGAAACCTTTAGAGCTTACTATGAGAAGTTATACGCAGTGGAACAGAGGGAATGGAAACAGGGAGAGAAGGAGAATAAAATAATAGATTTTCTAAAAAGAGCGAGTGTCCCAAAATGCAGTCAAAATGACGCATTATCGATGGATAGGCCCATCACAGAAAACGAAATTAAGATAGCTCTTGCAGACTCAGCGTTAGGAAAAAGCCCAGGCCCGGACGGCTTTACTGTCTTATACTACAAAAAATGTAAGGAGATACTTATTCCTAGACTCTGTCAGTATTTTAATGGACTGGGGAAAGATTACCCGCTAAGCCAAGAAGCAGCAGAGGCGACTATTACCGTCATCCCCAAGGAAGGAAATGATGGCAAAACTTGCTCAGGATATAGGCCGATATCTTTGCTGAATGTTGATACCAAACTATTCGCTAAGATACTGGCCGGAAGAGTGAAACAGGAGATGACAAAACTCGTACATCCTGACCAGACGGGGTTCATCCAGGGGAGAGAGGGAAGAGACAATGGGGTAAGGGCTCTTCTTGTCCTTCAAAAAATGAAAGAAAATGGGCTCCCCAGTCTGCTCCTGTCGATAGACGCCGAAAAAGCGTTCGACAGGGTAGACTGGGGACTCATGTTAAACACACTAGAAGAAATGGGCTTTGGACAGACGATAATGAGGTGGATTAGAACTTTATACCAAGCCCCGACAGCAAGGATAAAAATAAATGGAAGTCTCTCCCAGGCGTTCAAAATGAAAAACGGAACAAGACAAGGATGCCCCCTGTCACCAATGTTATTTGTATTATCAATTGAACCCCTGTTGGCCAGGATTCGCGGAAGCCCAGAAATTGAAGGAGTAAAAATAAAAGATGAGGAACATAAGCTCTCTGCCTTTGCGGACGATGTCCTCTTTTACGTAGTTAATCCTAAAACATCAATACCAAATTTACTGGAAATATGTAGCCAATACGGAGAAATATCGAACTTTAAACTAAATATAACTAAAACAGAAGTCTTAAACGTAAATATATCTAGAGCAGAGGAACAAGAACTTAGAGCCAAGTACCAATTTCCGTGGGTAGAAAATCTTAAGTATCTAGGGGTCAAGTTAACAAACTCAATTAAAAAAATCTATGAGATAAATTATATCCCTCTCTTAGATGAAATTAAAGCTGAAATAACAAGGGTAAAGCACAGGCCAATATCATGGATTGGCAGAATTAATTTCTGCAAGATGGTTCTCATACCTAAAATCTTATATAAATTCCAGATGCTCCCCATTACCCTACCAAATGTATTGTTCAGAACTTTTAAAAATCTGATTATGAAATACATTTGGAGGAATAAGAAGCATAGAATATCGCTCCAGGTTTTAAAACAACCAAAAGAGAAGGGGGGGTTGGCAGTCCCTGATATTAAAAAATATTATGACGCCGTTGTATTATCGAGAGTAGTGGAATGGGCTAGAGGAAACAAAGAAAAACGGTGGATCACTATAGAAAATGCACTATCAGAGGTAAAATTAGAAAAAATAATCTGGAACCCCCCTCAAAGCAGGGTTCTGGGTTTAACCACACACGAGATCACAAGGAACGCACTTAATATTTGGGACACTATTCACAAAAGAATTGACAAAGAATATAATTCACCTTTTATAGCACTAAAGGATAACGATTATTTTGAACCAGGTAAAGTCTCAGTGGGAGGAAACTGGATAAAAAAAGACACGGCACAATTGAGAGAAATTATAAAGGATGGACACTTAATACCACTGCATGAAATGGAAAAAAAGATTTATTTTATGAATATAAATAAATGGAGGTACCAACAGCTCAGACACTTCACATTAAAATTACCACAACCCTTAAGGACAGGAGAACAGTTAACCGATCTGGAAAAACTATGTTCTATAGAAAACCCTAAAGGAACGATCTCAAAATTATATAAGATCTTACTGAAGGCGGAAGAGCAGGAGGTACCCCCTTTTATTAAAAAATGGGAAAGAGAGTTAGGGTCACAAAGGGACAAGGGCACAATAAAGAAAATACTGAAACTGACACACACCTCAGCGATCGATATTAGGACGGCAGAAATGAATTTCAAATGTCTGTCTAGATGGTACATTACACCAGACAAATTAAGTAAATATAAAGAAGAACAATCAGCAGAGTGCTGGAGGGGGTGCAGAACCTTAGGCACAATGGCACACTTATGGTGGGAATGCCCCAAAATCAGAAAATATTGGGAGACGATTATAGGTTTCATAGAGGAGATTACTGAGGAAAAAATCAAGATGGATCCATGGATAGTTCTTTTCCATGGAGGAAAAGACAGCATTAAAAAGTACAAAAACTCCTTAGTTCCGCACCTGCTTAATGCGGCCAAAAGGCTGATCCCCAGTAAATGGCAAGAGACTGAATGTCCCCAGATATGGGAGTGGATTGATATGGTTGAAGGGACGTACATCATGGAAGATTTAAAAAATAGTATTGAAGACAGTAAAAAGAATCAAAACCAGAAATGGGATAAATGGAAGAGATTTAAGAGGAGCTGGAGCTACGCTGAAAATTTAAGGGAAGAGATATAAGAAAAAAAAAAGAAGGTCAATTAGGAAAAAAAAAAGAGAGGTGGCAAAAATTTGGTGAGAAAAAAGGGGAGGGAAGGGGGGGGGGAGGGGGTTAGGGGGGGAGAAGGACTAGGGGGTTAAATGGTGGGGGAAAAAATAAATAAATAAATATATATATATAAATAAAAATTAATGTGTTGTAAAAGGAATAGAATACATGCGAAATAAAAAAAAAAAAAAATTGATTTTGGAATGAATGAAAACCAAATTCACTGTTATAAATTTGTCCATCTAGAATTTTTTTTTTTCTTTTCACTGTTATTGAAAAAGAAGGGGAATTGTATCCCGCCAAGACAATAAAATCAAACACATGTTCTTAAAAAATAATTTTCTAACAAAATTCTACTATTATATGGCTAGCTTTAGTAGTATAAATAATGTATTTGTGTATATTTTGAAAGCAATAAAAGAAGAAAAAAATGGATTCTTTTTTTTTTTTTTTTTTTTTTTTTTAACAGTTTGACTTGCATTTAAATTTTAAAACAAGTAGTACTACTATATAAAATATTAATTTTGTTCTGCTATTTACTCAATTAATTATAACAGTAAAATAAAGGATCTAGTACAAAGAATGGAAAGGTTATTTACAACTAAATTAATAGCATTAAAAGAATGTATATTACAACTGACAAATACTAGCTAAGGAGAGCAGAAAGACATATAAGTTAATTAGGTCCAGTTACAAAAAAAAAAAAAAAAAAGTTATTCGTTTTTTTTTTTAAAGTTTACTTTTGAAGCCCAATTTCAATGCCTACATTGGTCTGCCTGTGTAATATTTAAAGAATGTTTCATGTGAAATGCATACATTGTGAGTAGTACATGGTAGTCACACTTCAAGGTACATGGATGAAACATGACATGAGTCACCATCAAATGTATACATGCATTTCCTGTCTGTTTCTAAGAAATTGTCATGTACGTATTTGTTCTGTACATCCATCTTTACACAGGATATATTACACCCCTGAGGCACATGGTCTATGGCTTTTTTTTTGTGTGGAAATACAAATTTCAAACACACACTGTCTAAACCTGACTAACATAAAATCAGATCAAATTATGCATCTAAAGGAGATACCCACTTGATGTATCCAAAGCAGCTACCCACTTAATGCACCTAGATATCTTAACAAAATGCATAGCACATTATATTTGGAAGGGGCGGGGGTATTAGAATATCTTTTACCGTTCTAAAAAGCTAGGGGTACTGGCTTTACCAAATTTAAAATTATACTATCAAGCAATTGCACTAGCCCATAGGGCAGACTGGAAACATGGTAAAAAGACTAGACTCTGGGTAAAACTTCAAACAGCTCTAGCAGGTACTCATTCATCAGTAGTGCCATGGATACCACAACCTTTGAGGAGGTTGGCGGTCACAATATCCCTCCTGACCAAATCAACCTTGGCAATATGGGCTCTCCTTACTAGGGATGAGCTTCGAGTTCGAGTAGAACTCATGTTCGACTCGAACATTGCCTGTTCGCCGAACAGAGAACTATTTGGGGTGTTCGCGGCAAGTTCGTGTGAACTTTAGAACCCTGTTAAAGTCTATAGGACTCGAACGTTTGAAATCTAAAGTGCTAATTTTAAAGGCTAATATGCAAGTTATTGTAATAAAAAGTGTTTGGGGACCTGGATCCTACCCCAGGGGACATGTATCAATGCAAAAATAAAAGTCTTAAAAAACTGCAGTTTTTTTGGCAGCAGTGATTTTAATAATTCCTTTAAATGAAACAATAAAAGTAAATATTCCTTTAAATTTCGTACCTAGGGGGGGGGGGGGGTGTATAGTATGCCTGTAAAGTAGCGCTTGTTTCCCATGCTTAGAACTGTCCCTGCACAAAGTGTCATTTCTGAAGGAAAAAAGTAATTTAAAATCACTCGTGGCTATAATGAATTGTCGGCTCCCGGCAATACAGAGAAAAGTAATTCATAAAAAAAAAATGTGTGGGGGTCCACAGCATTTAAAAAAAAAATTGGGGTGGAGTTCCCCTTAAAATCCATACTCCACATATTTAATTTTTTTATTTGACGCAGGGTTCCCCTTAATATCCATACCAGACCCTAAGGTGAGTGATTTTAAATGACTTTTTTCCTTCAGAAATTACATTTTGTGCAGGGACAGTTCTTAGCACAGGAAACAAGCGCTACTTTAGAGGCATACTATACACCCCCCTAGGTACGACATTTATTGTTTCACTTTAAGCATTATTAAAATCACTGCTCCTGAAAAAACAGCCATTTTGCATTGATACATGTGCCATGGGGCAGGACCCAGGTCCTCCAACACTCCCCTGGGCAGGACCCGGGTCCTCAAACACTTTTTAGGACAATAACTTGCATATTAGCCTTTAAAATTAGTACTTTAGATTTCAAATGTTCGAATCCCATAGACTTTAACAGGGTTCTAAAGTTCACACAAACTTTTGGTCTGTTAGCAGGTTCTGGTGCGAACCGAACCCAGGGGTGTTCGGCTCATTCCTACTCCCTACATACTCGGTATGGTTGAGAATATAATTCCCCACGAATGCCCTTGCTGAAACATGAATATTTCATGCCGTACTTGAAAAGGGCTTTCATGGTTTCCAGAGGTAACACTGCTATTACACCAAGCATTAAAAGATTAAAAAATAAAGCTAATTAAGTCCTTATGTGGAGTAGACTAATTTGGATCTAAACTAATTGCACGTGTCTATTTTCTTATATGTCTGCCACCTCAAGTAGAATGATGGAGGTAAACTTTAAACTTTTATCTCAATGGCATTATACACCAGTAAAATTATATGCAATGTCTGACTCGACCTCTCCCCTGTGTTGGAGGAAATGTGGAGAGCGAACTACACAATAGCACATATGGTGGTTTTGCTCTAAGGCCTCGTACACACGATAGGTTAAACAGAGGACAACGGTCTGATGGAGTGTTTTCATCGGTCAAAACCGATCGTGTTTGGGCCCCATAGGTTAATTAACCATCGGTTAAAAAAAGTCAACTTGCTTTAAATTTAACCAATGGATTGCTAACCGATAGGTCAAAACCGATCGTTAGTAGGCAGGACCATCAGTTAAAAATCCATGCATGCTCAGAATCAAGTCGACACATGCTTGAGAGCATTGAACATTTTTTTCAGCACGTCGTTGTGTTTTATGTCACCGCGTTCTAACACAATAGTTTTTTTAACCGATGGTGTGCAGGCACATTAGACCATCAGTCAGCCAATCGGTTAACCGATGACATCGGTCCATCAGACCGTTCTCATTGGATGGACTGGTCGTGTGTACAAGGCTTAAGATTCGCCCATTTTGGAAGAAGTGGCAAATGTAATCTCTCTGATACTGGGCCGCGTAATGAAACACGAACCATTCATGTTTTTACTTCATTGTACGAACAAAACAACAGAGAGATACAAGATGTCTATGACCCCATATTTGTTACATGCTTGTAAATCTTTAATTCCACTATACTGGGAAAAAAGTTTAATACTGAATATCTCATAGTGGCTATGAAAGGTTGACACGCTCCATCTAATGGAAGAAATAACCTGTAGAAATTAAGGGCTGACCAGGAAATATATTAAAGCCCTGTACACACGATCGAATATCTGATGGAATCTAATGCGATGGATTTTTTCGTCGGATATCCGATGAAGCTGATTTTCATCAGTCTTGCCTACACACCATCGGTCAAAAATCCGACCGTGTCCAAACGCGGTGACGTAAAACACTATGACGTGCTGAGAAAAATGAAGCTCAATGCTTCGGGGAATGCATCGACTTGATTCTGAGCATGCGTGTGTTTTTGACGGATGGACTTCCACACAGACGATTGTTTTTTTCTATTGTTTTTTTATCCATAGGAAAAATGTGAAACATGTCTATTTTTTTGCACCAATGGAAAACAAACGATGGGGCCCACACACTATCGGTTTGTCCAATGAAAACGGTCCATCGGTCTGTTTTCATCAGACAAACCGATCGTGTGTACAGGGCTTAAGACATTGGCAAAATGGTTTGAATTTAAGTAAAAAAAACATATTATGAAATGATATCAGACCCTGATGGTAAACCAGAGTACTGGTGACTTATTAATTCATATTGATTAACCACTTCCATACAGGGCACTTACACACCTTCCCGCCCAAGCCAATTTTCAGCTTTCAGCCATGTCGCACTTTGAATGACAATTGTGCGGTCATGCTACAAGGTACCCAAACAAAATTGGCGTCCTTTTTTCTCCACAAATAGAGATTTCTTTTGGTGGTATTTGATCACCTCTGCAATTTTTTTTTTTTTGCACAACAACTAAAAAAAGACTGAACATTTTGAAAAATAGTTTTTATTTTTTTCTGTTATTTTTTTAAAATAAGTACGTTTACTCTTTCAATTACGGCACTGATATGGCGGCACTGATGGGCACCGATGAAGTGGCACTGATGGGCACCAATAAGGTAGTACTGATGGGCACCGAAGAGGTGGCACTGATAGGCGGCGCTGGTATGCGGCACTGATGGGCACTCATAGGCAGCACTGATGGGCACTCATAGGCGGCACTGATGGGCACTGATGTGCGGCACTGATGGGCACTCATAGCCGGCACATATGGGCACTCATAAGTGGCACATATGGGTGGCACTGATGGGTACTTATGGGTGGCACAGATGGGCACTGATAGGTGGGCACTGGGCATGGATTGGCACTGTGGGGTGGCACTGATGGACACTGTGGAATGGCACTGATTGACACTGAGGGGTGGCACTGATGCATCCATGTTGTCATCTTTTTTGTATTTATTTATTTTTACAAAAAAAAAATTTGCCCCTTATTTTTTTTTTATTCCCTTGGTGGTCTAGTGTGGGCTTCCCTGGTGGTCCAGTGTGGCGATGCAAGGGAGGGCTGCACTGATAAACAATCAGCACAAACCCCCCCTGTCAGGAGACCCGCCGATCGGCTCTCCTCTACTCGTGTCTATCAGACGTGAGTGAGGAAGAGCCATCAACGGCTCTTCCTGTTTACATCGTGATCAGCTGTGATCAGGGATGCAGGGTGTCAGACTGACACCCCACATCACCTTGGGGCGCGCAGCAGCTCAATATCCTGACGACGTCATATGACGTCAAGTCAGGAACTAGTAACCACTTTGCCGCCGTCAATATGTCATTGGCGGGCGGCAAGTGGTTAAAGGAGTTGTAAAGGAAACATTTTTTTTTGCTGAAATGACTGTTTACAGGGTATAGAGACATAATAGTTAACTGATTCCTTTTAAAAACTATTAAAAACTGATACAAATCAATCATATAATGTACCTGCAGTTTCAGTTTTGTTTTTGCATGCTGTTCCTGTCTCTCTGATGTACAGAGCCACAAAGCCAATAGAGGGCAGTGATGGTTTGGAAAACGAAAGTGATTGGTACTGAGGGGTTTTAGACACACAGTAATCACACCCCCTTGATTAGTGACCACAGAGAGAAAGCTCCCAGTACTGTGGTGATCAGGAAACAGACAACCAGGAAGTGTGGAGATCAGAGAAGAATTACAGCAACTGGAGAGCAAAAACGAACAATGAGGACATGAAAACAGCACTGCATTAAGGTAAAGGAAGCTATTAAGATTAAAAAAAAATCCTTTATGAACCTTATAGTTTCTGTACCTTCCTGATAGTTCTTTTTTTTTTACATTGGTTGTAGGTCCCCACCCAACTCCCCCCCCTTTTTTTTCCTCTCTTCTTCTCTCTTCCTTATTTTAAGAACATTTTTGTAATTTTTTTTTTAAATGCTGAAAATCATAATAATAATAAAAAAAATGCATACATTTAACTGACACTAAAAAGTCAGCCAGTTTTATGAATCCAACAGGACCACGTAAAGCCTAGATGGAATGATCAGGTGTTTCCAGCAGCCATAAATTTAAGATGGCTTGATGTGATTGTGCTCAGGAGAAATAAGCACAGTTCCCAGCCCAAATCTATAATATTGGTTCAGCTGTACTTGCAATTTGTGTAGAGGGGGGATGCAGGAAATGCAGTAGTCCCTAGCAACTAAATCTAAAATAAAAATATCAGTCTATCTTAATTAAACTGTCCCCAATAAAATGAAATACATTTAGTTACTTTACACTACCTGGCCAAATTCCTGTATAAATGATCGTCCTTGGCAGCCAACAAAGTCTAAATTATAATCTAATGGGAAAGACAAAGCGAAGAATGAAGTGGCTTGGAAAGGTCTTTACATATAACTGAGAGAATTAAAACTACATAATAAATGCATTTCAAACAAATGATTTTATAAAGATCTTGCAGTGTAAAATCTTAATGGGCAACTAAACATTAAATAATTTTTCAGTTTTTATTTTTAATTTTTTTACATTTTATTTTTTACATTTTCAAGAACAGACAAATAACATCAGGGTATGTTTTACTGTTTATGTTACTGGTTATACAGCAGCTATAGGTGGCAGTTATACAGAGCTTGGGACAATGCTTTAGACAATGGCGTCTCCTTTCAGCAACTATCAATGGTGTTGGTTAGAGAGGTGACTACAGTGTTGCCAAAGTGTCTATTCTTTTTTTTTTTTTTTTATATATATTTTTATTGAGAGAAATGTCATACAAAGTATAAAAACAAGCAATTTGTACAATTTTTGAAAAGTCATACAACAGATGAAGAAAAGAACAAACAGCACTGTAGGATCACTTGTTGTTACAGAAGATGAAAGTCAGGGGTGTGTGTGTAATCCACAGGGGTAAACAGTCACGATAAACGGGATACATACAGATTGATAGAGAGGTACACTGAATGGATCCGTGACTTTAGAGTGACCCTAGTGTTCAGTGCTTAAGATAAGAGAACCTATGTATAACGAATGATCATAAGAGCAGAAGAACATAACAAAAACTAAAATGGGAGGGGGGGGGTGGAGGGAAGTATACCACTCTAACACAATATTGTCACAACAGTAGGTGGTGAGGCCATGGAAATGACGTAAAAGAAAGAGAGAAAGCGGCTGGTTCTTTGACAGAACAAGAAACTGGAGTGACCAGGGGAGAGTAACCAAAAGGAGAGGGCACGGAGGGGCACGGTGGGTGATCCCCTAATGTCTCTGGGGAGGTGGAGAGTCTGTTCTCCTGGGGTCGTTTGGTAAAAGAGAGCTGGGCTGGAGGGAGCCGGACAGGCAGGGGTGGGGGGACGGGTTATGATATATGAACGACAGCTTCTCAAAATTTTCCCTGTCCATAGGAGATAATGCCGAGGTGATGAAGAGTCCCCATCTGTGATAAAAGCGCGTCTTCGTCCGCTCATGGGTTAAGTCCGTATTCAGTTTATCTGTGTAAAGCAGTTTCATCAGATCGTTTTGAAGTTGGGAGGTGGTCGGGCTAATGTTGGTTATCCAGTTCCTGAGGATGGATCTTCTGGCGAGCAGAAGGCAAATCAAGATCCAGTCTTTGCCGAGGGGGGGGCGAAAGTAGTGACCACGGGAGCAGTTGGGGGTCCCAGTGACCGAAAATGAGGAGTAGGGGATCCTTGGGCAGCTTTAGCAAAGTCACTTTAAAGATGTAAGAGAGGACTTGGTCCCAGAAAGCAGATATGAAAGAACAAGACCAAAAGCGATGGGTCAGGGAAGGCTTCGTGTGATGACACAGGGGGCATTCCGGCGACGTATGGGTTTGATTCCCATATGTGAAGGGGATGTGGGCCCGGTGGACGATTTTAAGTTGCGTTTCCCTCCATATCTCGTTGGGGAGCAATTTGTGGACGGTGTTGAGCCCATGGAGGAGCTTCTGCACAATCTCGGGGTCTGGAAAGTCCTTGGACCAGTTGGCAACGGATGATTTCTCCAGGGGGAGGTAGTTTTTAGAAGGAGAGGCAGATAGATGTCCGAAATTTTGTAGGAGTTTAGTGCAAGAAGGGAATCGATAAATGATGTTTTAAACCTCTTGTTGTCCTCTCTGCAGGCCGTTTTCAGAAAGCTTACACACTGCCCATAGTGGAAAACGTGGGCTGCTGGTAGTGAAAACTTGACGGCCAGGGGTTTAAAGCCAATGGGGCGACCAGTTTGCGGGTCACAAAGTGAGTGGAAGTTTTCAAGTCCCTTTTGCTTCCAGATGAGGTAGGAGGGGTTGTCCAGGCCGGGGAGGAAATTTGGGTTTCCCCGAATAGGAAGGTGGCGAGAGATAAAGGGGGATAATTTGAGGCTTTTCCTAACTTCTCTCCAAGCGATGACTGTGTCACGTATTAAGAGGTTGTGTTGGAGAGGAGGAGGGATAGATTTCCACTGGCAGTGGAGGAGGGACGCCAAGGAAAGGGGGAGGACCATAGCTGTTTCCAAGGGGAAGTTGGAGTACCGAGAGGCTTCGGCCACCCAGTCCATGCCAGTTCTCAATAAGCAAGCTAAGTTATACGTCCTGACATTGGGCAATGCGATACCCCCCTCGCGCCTGGGAAGATACAGTTTGGTGAAGGCTATTCGCGGCCGCCTGCCTCGCCACAGGAATTTAGAAATTGCCGAATTAAGAATCTTAACATCTTTATGACGTAGAAGCAGGGGAATTGTCTGAAGCGGGTATAGTAGGCGGGCGAAGCTGACCATCTTAACTAGGTGGCACCTTCCCAGGAGCGAGAGAGGCAGATCCATCCAGTTAACCAATTCTTGGGAGATCTTCGTGAGTAGGGGGGGATAGTTGAGGTGGTAAAAAGAAGAGGGTAGTTTCCCTATCTTGATGCCTAAGTATGAGATATGTGTCTTTGCGACAGTAAATATTGACGTCCGAGTCCAGGAGGGGGAGCGAGTCGGGCCTATGGGGAGAATTTCACTTTTGCCGTAGTTTATACGTAGCCCCGAGCACTGCCTGAATACGTCGAAGGTCGTTTTTATTGTGGACATGTCACTGGAGGGGTTGGCAGTAAAGATAAGGACATCGTCAGCGAAGAGGGACATGCGTAGTTCATGGTCCCCTATTTTGATGCCATGTAAAGGGGCAGCTTGGGTCAGGTACCTAGACAGTGGTTCCAGGGCAATATTAAAGAGAAGAGGGGAGAGGGGGCAGCCCTGTCGCGTTCCTTTATGGAGGCGGAATTCGTCCGACAGGAGGCCTGCTGCTACCAATTTAGCTGCCGGAGCGGAGTACATGGCCTTGATAAGGTGGGCGAAGGGACCGGAGAAGCCCATTTTATCCATAACTAGGGATAGCCATTCGAAACTTACATTATCAAATGCTTTTTCTGCATCTAGAGTGATAATGGCTAGGTCATCTTTTGGGTTGCACCTCGCATATTCCAGAGCCATCATCACCTTCCTGATGTTCATGGTGGCCGTCCTGCCCTTAACGAAACCCGATTGGGCAGGGTGTATCAGGGAGGGTATGATGGCGGCTAATCTGGTGGCTACAATTTTGGAGAGGATTTTGACATCAATATTTAAGAGAGAAATTGGCCTATATGATCCGGGTTCTAGGGGGTCTTTCCCCTTTTTTTCCAGGAGTTTAATTGTGGCTTGGTGTCCCG
Organism: Rana kukunoris; assembly: GCA_029574335.1. Lineage (NCBI taxonomy): Eukaryota > Metazoa > Chordata > Amphibia > Anura > Ranidae > Rana > Rana kukunoris. The sequence goes on along the minus strand of CM056052.1, from coordinate 101,286,283 downwards.
TGGGTAGGTAGGGGCCACCCGACCATATATGTTGATAAACTTCGTGAAGGGTGGGGGTCAGAAGTGAGTGGAACGCTTTGTAGAATTCCCCGGTGAAGCCGTCTGGGCCAGGGGCTTTGGATGGAGCGAGGTTTTTAATCACCGAGAGAACTTCGGCGTGTGATATGGGAGCGTTGAGGGCTTCGAGTTGGGAATGAGAGATGCGGTCCAGGGACGTTTTCTGAAGGAAGGTAAGGGCAGTCGGGACGTCAATGGGGTCAGGGGCGTAGAGGGAGGTGTAGAAGTGGAGCATGGCCTCGTTTATACCCTTTTGTGTATGTTGCACCGAGCCATACTGGTCTTTAAGGGAGGCAATGTGGGTTGGGCGGTTTGGGCCCTTACATAGCCTAGATAGTAACTTGCCTGCTTTGTTGCCAAATTTGTGGAGAGAGGCATCCAGTCGAGCCAATTTAGTTTGCTCGAGGGTCGTAGCCCATGCGTCGAAGGACTGTTTGGCTGTGAGCCAGGTCTTCCTGTTGGCCGGGGTGTCATCACTATAAAGGGACCTTTGGGCGCAATGCAGTTGTGTACTGGCCAGTTTGTAGTTTCTAAGGGCGTTTTTTTTTAAGGAAGCTGCATAGGAGATTATAGAGCCCCTAAGGACTGCTTTGCCCGCTTCCCAAAGGAGGTTGGGATTATCGGAGTGCGTCGCGTTGGTTGATATATAGTCAGACCAAACCTTTGTTATGTGGTCCTGGAAGTCCGAATTGTTATGAAGGTAGGATGGGAAGCGCCATAGTTTGGGATTCGTGTGCAAGTCGGGGATATCGATCGCGATTGATACCGGCGCATGGTCCGATATCACAATGTCATGTATGTCGGTGTTAGAGATCATAATGATGAGGGCGTCGGAGCAGAACAGGTAGTCCAGTCTAGTGAATACTTTGTGAGGGTTAGAGTAAAAGGTGAAGTCCCTGTCTGCCGGGTGGTGGAGGCGCCATATGTCGTGGAGGTGGAGGGAGTCTATTGTGGATGCCAACAGGGTCTGACCATTGGCAGTTGAGGGGGACCGAAGGTGTCGGGGCGTAGATCTGTCATCCGTCGGGTGCATAACATAATTAAGGTCCCCGCCTAACAGATGTGGAAGTGACGGATTGCGCAGGATCCAAGTTGAGAGGTCACCGAAGAATGTATTAGTGGGGTTGTTAGGTGCATAAACATTAGTGAGTATCAGGGCCCTGGTCCCCAATTGGACCTGAGCAGATACAAAACGACCCTCGGGGTCCGTGTCAATAGAGATGACTTTGCATGGGAGGTTCTTGTTAATAAGTATCAAAACTCCCGCTCTGCGACCATTAGAGTCCGAGCCGAGAACCGTGCCCACCCAAAGTTTCCTCATGCGCTGAAAATCAGGAGCGGATAGGTGGGTTTCCTGAAGGAGGGCAATGTCAGTTTTAAGACGTTTAAGATGGCGCAAGATTTTCATTCTCTTATTGGGGGAGCGGAGCCCTTTTACGTTCCAAGAGACTATTTTTATGCTAGGAGGATCTTAGGGAGGATATGTGCCGGTGTAGGATCAGTAGTGCTAATATGCAAACTATGGTGAGAGAGCAGTCCGCATGTGAGGGGCCTGAGGTCACAGTCCACTAGGTCCGTGAGTAGTAGTATAGTAGGTGCATGAGTGGTGTACAATAGAGAGAGAGGTGAGGATGGGGGGGAGAGGGGGGGGGGTGATCAAAAACACTAACTGAAAAATCACAACCAAGGAACTTCACTTTTTTCTGCATGGAGCCACTGAGGAAGCCAACTCCCAGCGCAGAACTCAAAGAGCCGCCATAGTACCCGTGTCGACCAGATATGAGTAGGAGGCGAGAAGAGTCTAGCGCGGGGTGAAAGAAGTCCAAGCAGAGACTCCAGGGGGGAAAAGACCAAATAGCATATGACAGGTAACATGTGGCAGCCTGAGCGACAAAAATCAACAATTCAAAGATACAGAAAAATCTTCAAGAAGCAGCATAGTGAAAACAAAATACAAAGAGAATAAATGAAATGTTCCAGCCTACCGGGAATCTAGGCAGTTGAGGGGAGAGAGGGTGTGGAGTAGGAGTAGGGGCGAACCTGGGGTGACCCAGATCAATCAAGCATGGATGCCGGTGGAGGGGCCGTAGAGCAAGGTTGGCTTGTAGGGCCGTCAATAGGGAGGACGTTGTTGATGATCAGGCCCAGAGGCTCTGAACCTCTTTGGAGAGTCTTTGCGTGGGCTCCTATGTTCCAGGACACGGTTGGTAGGGGTCACTCTGGTGGAAGGACTGGTATGAATGCTCGGGTGATGAGATCGCAGGAAGGCTTCCGCTGCAGATGGTTCGTGGAAGGAGATCTGTTCGCCGTTAGGAGCCTGGAGTCGGAGGATAGCTGGGAACGCCAGGGAGAACTTGACTTGTTGCCGATGGAGCTCTGAGCAGATGTGTTGAAAAGCCTTCCTCTTCTTAGAGACCTCGACAGAGTAGTCCGCAAAAATCAGGATCTTCATGCCGTCGACCTGGAGAGACCTGGACTGTCGGAATTTCTGCAGGATGAGAGCCTTCTCTGAGTAGTTCAGGTACTTGGCTATGACGGGGCAGGGTGTCTTGCGCTCAGAGTTAAAAAGTCCCATGCGATGGGCACGTTCAACTGTGCAGGGGCCTGGGAGGCCTAGGGCTTCAGGTATGCGATTCGAGCATAGCTCTGAGAGTGCCGAGGGTTGCAGCGACTCTGGGACGCCCACGAAACGCAGATTACTCCGCCTTGATCTATTCTCCAAATCATCGAGTTTGTCAAGTATATATTTGTTTGTCTTGTCCTGGGCCTGTTCTGTGGCTTGAGACTGGTATAGTTCTTCCTCAATATTAGAAATGCGATGTTCTGCCTCATTAAGCCTGGATTGGTGCTCCCCTAGCTGGGTCTGGATCTTCTGCATGCCTGCACAGATGGCTTTCTCCACAGAGGCAGAGATCATGGGGGACAGTAAAGCTGCTACTGCCTGAGCTATCAGCTCAATGCTGCTGGAGTCCTCTGCATGTGGAGGGGCTGATGGAGCAGGGACAGCCTGTGGGGAAGGAGGGGGGGCCGAAGCGCCGCTTACCTCCATCGCTGGAGCTGCATCCGCGGCCTGTTCCGGGAAGGCCGAAGCCGGGGCCTCGATTTGCGGCTGCCCCGTTCGCGCCGCGACGGCCGCGTACGACCGCTGGCCGTTTTTTTCCAAGAATTTGTCCATCTCCTGTCGGGGAAGGGAGGCGGATGGGTATGGCGGTGATCTACTGCGGGTCTGCCGATTTGTAAGCAGATTTAGGGAGTCTGGCTGCGGGAGCTGATGTGAGGGTCAGCTACTCCATTCGGCGCCGGAACCGGAAGTAAAGTGTCTATTCTGTGTAACATTAAAGTGGTACTAAAATATTTTTTTGTATTTAAAAAAAAAAACATAAACCACATGCAGTGGTTTTGCACAGAGCAGCCCAGATCCTCCTCTTCTCGGGCCCCTTGCCGGCGCTCCTGGTTTCTTCCTCCTGCTGAGTGCCCCAACAGCAATCAGCTTGCTATGGGGGCACCCAAGCTGAGGCGCAACTTTGTGTGTCCATTAAGACATGGAGCTGAGGCTTGGCCGCACCCCCTCTGTCTCCTGATTGGCTCACCTGCTGTGATTAAAAGCAGTGGGAGCCAGTGGCTTATGCTGCTGCCAAAATCCAATCAGGAGTGTGAATCCCCAGAGAGACAAGGCTCTCCTGAAGATCGCTGGATCGGAAGGGGGGATGCTGTACACAGAAGAGTTTTTTAATTCATACAGAGAATGCATGTAGGTAAAAAACCTTGTGCCTTTAATGTGAAAAAACTTCTGTCACTGAGCAGCCCCCCAGCCCCCCTGTTTTACTCACCTGAGTCCGTTCGTTCCCATGCCAGAGACACGCACACCCTGTCGGGGTCTCTGCTCTAGATAGATTGATAGCAGAGCAGCCATTGGCTCCCGCTGCTGACAATCAAATCCAATGATGTCAGTGGCGGGGCCAAGTCCAGCTGTGGACGCAAAAGCTGGACTCGGGAGCGCACCTGCAAGGTAACCTCCAGAGAGAGCGCTTCTCCTAGGTGGTTTCCCGAAGCAGGAAGGAGCTACTAGCACCGCTGGGGATCTCAGAAGATGATGTTTGTTGTTTAAAAAAAAAAAAATAGTTGTGCGTACTAGGCTTAAGGATGGGTTTTAGAAAGGAATAATTTATCCATGTCTTGTTACTTTTTTTGAACATGAACCTTCAAAGCTTGTGGATGAAAATCTAGTGGTGATAATGCTACCTTTTGTACTCTCAAATGTATCCTGGAAATTAATTAGCATAGCACCCAAAAGCGGTTAAACTAACCAAACAAACATTCAAACCAAAATTCTCATCTATGGGCCAGATTCAGGTAGAGTTATGCCGGCGTATCAGTGATACGCCGGCATAACTCACACTTTGCGCTGGCTTATCTGTTTTCTGTATGCAGAAAACAAGATACGCCGGTTTGCTGCAAAGATCCGACAGGCGTAATTGTATTACACCGTCGGATCTTAAATGCAGTTTTAAAATGTCCGCCGGGGGCGTTCTTGCTGATTTACGACGAGAATATGTAAATCAGCGAGATACGGCAAGTCACGAACGTACGCAGGCCCGACGCAGTCACTTTACGACCTTTACGTAAGGGTTTTCCCGGCGTAAAGATAAAGATAAAGCAACAAAAAGCAGGCACATCCTATGTTAAGTATGGACGTCGTGACCGCGGCGAATTGGAAAAGTTTTACGTCGTTTGCGCAACTCGTCCGTGAATGGGGATTGACGTCATTGACGTTCACGTCGAAAACACCTTCATAATTTGGAGCATGCGCACTGGGATACATTGACGGCCGGCGCATGCGCAGTACGTTCGCCAGGGGATCGCGCCTATTTTAAATACTACATGCCCCCTACCAATTAGAATTCCCCCGGCCCATTTACGCTATGCCGTCGCAACTTTAGGAGCAAGTGCTTTGTGAATACAGTACTTACGCGTAAAGTTTCGGCGAAGTAACGTAAATGAGAAACGTTACGCCAGAATAAGGAACCGCTCGCCATCCTGAATCTGGCCCTATACACTGTGGGGTAGATTCATGTAGATCAGCGGATCTTTTGATCCGCGTGATCTATCTTTTTTACGATCCGCCTGCGCCAGTTTTTGAGGCAAGTGCTGTATTCAGAAAGCACTTGCCTCGTAATTAGCCCTGGCGGATCGTAAATCCCCCGGCGGAATGCAAATTCCGCGGCTAGGGGGAGTTTACTATTTAAATCACGCGCGTCCCCGCGCCGATCGTACTGCGCATGCGCCGCCGGCTAAATTTCCCAGCGTGCATTGCTTTAAATGACGTCGCAAGGACGTCATTGTTTTCGACGTTAACGCAATTAACGTATGGCCGTATTCCCGGACGACTTAGGTAAACGACGTAAAAAATTCAAAACTCGACGCGGGAACGACGGCCATACTTAACATAGGATCCGCCGCACTTACCCCGCATATAGCAGGGGTAACAATCCGCCGGAAAAAGCCGAACGCAAACGACGTTAAAAAAAGGCGACGGCCGGGCGTTCGGTTCTGAATCGGCGGTTCTCCTCATTTGCATATTCGTCGCGTAGAAAAAAAGAAGCGCCACCTAGCGGACGGCGGGAGAATGCAGCCTAAGATCCGACAGTGTAACTCACTTACACCAGTCGGCTCTAAGGGAGATCTATGCGGAACCTGATTCGAGGAATCAGCCGCATAGATCCGAGCGTCGGATCTCACAGATCCGACGGTGTATCAGTAGATACACCGTCGGATCTCTACATGAATCTACCTCTGTATGTTTATCAATGCTATCAGAAGCTTGACAAATGTTATTTGAAAGTACTTTAAAATGTCATTTGCTTTTAATATGTGAAATTCTCGAAAGATAACTACTATTTTCTCGTCACTAAGGTCAAAAATGAATGTCAATTTGTCCCCTCTAACCATTGTAGAATCTAATAAATGTTCCAAAATCTAAATTTTCTAAATAAATTTTACTGGTGTATGGCTTTTATGCTGCTAGATCCATATTAGTGTATGGCCTTATGCCGATAAGTTTTCTTCGCCTTATCAATAGACACTAATGTAGCTACAAATTTAGAGGCACTGGGCCAGATTCTCATACATTTGCGCTGGCGTAGCGTAAGCCATTTACACTACGCCGCCGCAACTTAACAGAGCAAGTGCCGTATTCTCTAAGCACTTGCTCCGTAATTTGTGGAGGCGTAGTGTAAATGGTCCAGCGTAAGGCCGCGTAATTCAAAGGGGGCGGCTTGTATTTAAATTAAGCGCGCACCCACGTCGATCGAACTGCGCATGCGCAGGCCGGGGAAAAAGCCCAGTGCGCATGCTCCAGCTCACGTCGGAAAGCGTCGTTGAAACCGCCGTCAAAACGACGTGATCGTCACTTACGCAATGCCCTATTCGCGAACGACTTAGTAAAACAACGTAACCGTCGGAAAAAGCCGACGCTGACCCGACGCCATACTTAACATGGCATCCGACGGCACCTGACGGCATCCGATGGTACTGCGTAAGGTTACCCCTCATATTAGCAGGGGTAACCTTACGCGGACGAAAACGACGTAAGCGACGACGGGGCGGCGTAAAAGAGTTCGGGAATCGGAGTAGTAGCCTCATTTGCATAGGCAAATGAGAAAACCACCTAGTGGCCGGAGTTGTCATTACATCTACGATCCGCAGGTGTATTACAATTACACTTGTCGGATCTTCACCCGTATCTATGCCAAAGTGATTCTAGGAAAAAAACGGCGATACGACAGGGTATCTGAGATAGCGCCTCGTAGCGCCTCTGAGAATCTGGCCCACTAAGTGCAAAATTTGGATTCAAATCCCCTCCCGCTCTACAAAATAGCTTGCCTCCTGTAGATCATATAAAGTACAGCTTCAAAGGGGTGTTTCTCCCTACATCCTCCACACATAGTCATGTGATTTTTGGTCAACTAACCAAGCACAAAGGTTGTAAGGGACACTTACCCATAACTTCCATAACAGCAGAACTGTAGAATATCTTTAGGTAGAATAACACTGATTTCCTCTACTGCACAGTGCAGCCGGTGTATTTTATTCCAAAACAGTAAAAAGGAGAACGGGTACCCAACTCACCTTCCATCAGAGTTTGTGCCCAGTTGTAGGTACGATCACTGGGACCAGTTTAAATAGACAGTGATCACAGCAGTCCTTACTGAACTCTACCAGGTTTTGTTAGTAAAATGTCTGAAATATAACCTAAAAGGAAATCCTTTTAATATTCACATAAAGGCTTATAGGGAACCCTGTAATGATTGGGTTAATCAAATATGCCCATCATGTTGGTACGCACTAGTGTAACTGAAACACATATTGTTTAAAGAATGCACTGGTCACTGTGTCTGTGACTCTGCTCTGAGTGTCCTATTAACATGTCTGTGACAATCAGCCAGTGACACAGCATCCTTTCTACAGCAGCTCTGATTGAAGCCTTTTTTACTAAGTGAGCTGTCGTCTAGGTGTCTGGCATTTTCATGTTAACATTATGTGATCTAAAAAGGGGTAATGTGAAGCAATCAGGAAGAATGAATTCTTTTTTTTTTACATTATCAGTGATGTATATATTTGATGAAGAAAGCACGCAAAATACAATAACTCATAACACCTAATCAACAAACATCTTTCACTGTTCTCCTCTGTTTTTTTACTTCTAATTGCTCTTTTACTGCCATATTACAAAGTTTTATACAGTGTAACTTGGGGGTGGATTCAGGTAGAGCTAACATAAAGGCACAGCTGCCCCATTAAAGCAGAACTAAAGTCCACATTGTGGTGAAGGGCTGTTGCCATGATGTGCAAGTATACACAGTATACTCACATGTCATGGCACATTTACCCCCAACTGTGCCTTCTTCCAACAATGACAGGTCCAAGATCCTGTTGCCATTTTGTCTGATTCCACTGCCATCTCTGCTGCCAGTTCAATGGTGTATGCACATGACTCTATTGTTGGCATATGCATACACATATAGGAAAAAAACTTACTAGGAGCCAGGGAAAGGAGACTTTGGCCCAGATTCACAGAGCAATTACGCCTGTCTAACTGGTGTTAGACAGGAGTAATTTCAAATTTTGCGCGCCGTATCACTAGTTTGAATCCTCAAACCATGATACGGCGGCTTCAGGCTTCGATCCGAGAGGCTTACGTCCTCGTAAGCCTTCGGATCTACACTGCGATATTTTTGCGGCCGCTGGGAGGAGTTTGCGTCGTTTTCATGCGTCGGGATATGCAAATGAGTTTTTACGGCGATCCACGAAGGTACGAGTGTCCCTCGCAATCGCCTACGTCATTTTTTGGCTACGTAATGTTAGAGGAGCTTTTTGCTGGTCTAACAGTGTGTAACCCATGTAAAGTATGGCCGTCGTTCCCGCGTCGATTTGAATTTTTTTTTTTTTTTTAACGTAACTCGTTCGGGAATAGGAATGTACGTAAACGACGCTACTACGACGTGACAACGTGTTTTCGCGCAATGCACGGTGGGAAATTTGCGAACGGAGCATGCGCAGTTCGATCGCCGCGGGAACGCGCCTATTTTAAATGCTTCACGCCCCCTACTCGCGCAGATGGATTGCGACGGGAGAAATACACTACGCCGCCGTCGTTTACTGGACAAAATCTACCTGGATTCCACGTAGAGCCAGGTAAAAAACGGCGGCGTAGTGTATTTCTGATACTCTACGAGAATCGAATTCTCTGTGAATCTGCCCCTTTGCCTCTAATCATGAATGAAAAAATATATAAAGCGACTTTAAATACCCCTCCAATGGACAAATTCATACGCCAAAAGAATATAAAAAAATATATACAAATCTTTATTTCATCCATTAAAAAACTAGATAACAACATACATCATTTTTACATGGACATCAATACCACTTATCTTCCACTAAGGGAAGTGAAGGATGTATAGCATGGTAGTCCTCAGAGATTCTATTATGTAGGTCCACAGGTGTCGTGGAAAGATCCGCTTCCTCAGCACCTCAAATCTCATGTATAAGTACAAGTGGATACTGGAATAAATTGATGTGAATAAAGTCCCACCGACCTGTGGGAGGACTACCAAAACAGGTGGCATGAAGCTAAAAAAGAGAGAGGTAACATTATGTTGCAATTTTCATACCCGACAATTGTCACTCCAGATAAAGGGTGAGAGAAAGTTGCCAGACACCTTAAATAGACATTGAGTCTACCATGCTAGATGATTCAACATAATGGTCTCCATGTACAAATAATATATGTTTTTATCTAGTTTTTATTGGATGAAAAGCTTTGTATATTTTTTGGGTGTTTATATTTGTCCTTTAAAGGGCTATTTAAAGTCCCTTTATATATTTTTGCATTCATGATTCAATTCAGAGATGGTAATCCAATGGTATTGTTATTGATACAACACCATTCACACACACACACACACATACATATTTCGTTTTTAAAGAGGGTTTCCACCATCATTCAAAACTGCAGTTCTATCCAATTTTGTTTTATTCATCCAGAATTTTTTTATGCAGTTCTTTTATGGTGGTTTCTTAGCATTTTTTTGGTTCACTTATAAGTGGGGGGGTTCCACCATTATTCATTTATTTACATGGTAGCACTTCTCTCCTTTTTTGCTGGTGTGGGATACACAACATTGTTTTAGCAGCAATCCCAAGAAATGTAATTATTAGTTAATATTGATTATTTTCACTGTGTTATCACATGGAACAGATTATTTTGCAGATAGTAGCACAATGGTATTCATATTTATCCACCTTAACCTTAAGGTCCTGTTTATTGTGGAGAGCAGATATTTATTTAACAGAATAGGTAATTGGGCCATTAGACAGAGAGTAACTTTAAAGTGGAGTTCCACCCAGGAAAACCACATTTGGCCAAAAGTTTTAAAAATAAAAATAAAAAAAAACATTAAAAAATAAAAAATACTCACTCGAAATACCTGTTGCTATGCGGAAGTCCGTAATCTGCCTCTTCCACACCGCGGTGTCTTTTCTTCTTGTCCTTCTCCTTGTGAATGGGGCACGCTGCTTTCTGGGAACTGTGTGTGTTCTCAGAGAGCAGCGCGCCCATTCACAAGCCAGCGTGAGACTCACGCAGGCGCAGTAGGAAATGGGCAGTGAAGCCGTAAGGCTTCACTGCCTGTTTCCCATAGTGTGAATGGCGGCGCGGGACCCAGAGCGATCGTGGGACCGGCATCGGGGGGGCCTTCAGCGCGGGCGCCTAGGACAGGTAAGTGTCCTTATTCAAAGTCAGCAGCTACACTGTTAGTAGCTGCCGACTTTGAAAAAAAAAATGCAGGTGGAGCTCCGCTTTAACTTGCATTTTCGGAAACAGGTGAAAACAGGTGAAAAGTTATGCCCACACGATCGGAAATTCCGACAGCAAAAGTCCGATGTGAAATTCTGACCGTGTGTATGCTCCATTAGGCTTTTGCTGTCGGAATTTCCACCAACAAAAAATAAAGAGCTGGTTCTCAAATTTTTAGATGGAAAAAAATCCTATTGTAAAATGCACGTCTGTATCAATTCCGACGCGCAAAATTCCAAAGCATGCTCCGAAACAATTCGACACATGCTCAGAAGCATTGAACTTCATATTCTTGGCTTGCCATAGTGTTGTACGTCACCGTGTTCTTGACGGACGAAAGTTCAGAGAACTTTTGTGTGACAGTGTGTATGCAAGCCAAGCTTGAGCGGAATTCTGTAGGAAAAACCATGCAAGGTTTTTCTGATGGAAAATCTGATCATGTGTACGCAGCATTAGAAGCAATAATGCATAACAGGGTCAGGATGGAAAAAAAAATTGACTTTTCATAGCAATGTCTCTCTAGCTCAATCAAGGTACAAGTGACTTGCATAGTCTCTATGAGACTCTATAACAACAGAGAGTCTAGTAGAGAATCCCTACTTCAGTAACAGCTACTTACAGTTATGCGCATAGACAGCCTCCCTAACAGTGAAATCCAGTATAGTTGTGGTAATAGAGGTAAACAGCTGAAGGCATCCAAGGCCCAAGGACAAAGGGCCACCCCAATAGAATTGGAGTAATCTGGTAATAATCAAGGAGGTGCTCCACAAACCTATTGCAGAAAAGCTGAATGATATTTTTGCTATTTGCACCTCCCCAGCTGCCTGCATGCTGGTTGTGATAGTGGTGGGCCTCTCACTTGACTACAGACCACTTGTTTAGCTACCTTTGTCTCATGAGGTTTGACCTCTGCAAGCTCCTGAGTGAGGAAAGCTGAGGATTTAAAACTCTCTGGGCACATCTAGAAATCCAGCAGCTATAAGAAATGAAGTTAAAGGGCCCTATGCCTGCACCTGAGCATGGTGAGCAAATAGGCACTCCGATATTTCGCTGTCCACATTCAGTTGAACACCACAGTATCTACTCCACACTGTGCCTGCATTTTACTTGCCGTTAGGGATGAGCTTAACTCCTCCTGGTTCGGTTCGCACCAGAACATGTGAACACCGTTAAACCCTATGAGACATGAACATGAAAGACCAAAAGTGCTGATTTTAAAGGCTTATATGCAAGCTTTTGCCATAAAACCTTTATGGGGACCCGGGTCCTGGCCCAGGGGACATATATCAATGCAAATTTTTTTTTAAAAACTACAGTTTTTTCACGTGCAGTGATTTTAATAATGCCTTCAAATATCATGCCTGAGGGGTGTCCTTAGTATGCATGTAAAGTGGTGCATCTTTCCCCTGTTTAGAACAATACCACAGCAAAATATTTCTAAAGGAAAAAAATCTCATTTAAAACTGCTCATGGTTGTAATTTATTGTCGGATTCCGGCAATATAGATAAAGATTATTGAAAAAGAAACGGCCTGGGGATCTGGGTCCTGCCCCATTGGACATGTTTCAATGCTATTTTTTTTTTAAATGGGAATTTTCAGGAGCAGTGACTGTAATAATGCTTAAAGTGAAACAATAAAAATGAAATATTTTTTTAAATATTGTGCCTGGGGGGACTCCTTATTATGCCTGTAAAGTAGCAAATGTTTCCCGTGTTTATAACAGTACCACAGCAAAATGACATTTCTAAAGGTAAAGAAGTCAGTTAAAACTGCTCGTGGCCGTAATGAATTTTCAGATCCAGATAAAAATCATTGAAAAGACAGCATTGGTGTGAATATTAAGGGGAACCCAGCACCAAAATTTAAAAACAAAGGGCCAGATTCAGGTACATCTGCGCATTATGAGACCGGCGTAGCGCACCGCCTTTACGTTAGACTTGCGCAATGTAGCCGCGCAATCACCCTATTCTCGTCGCTTTTACGCAGAAATTTGCGCATGCGTAACGTTATTTCAGAGACGTAAGGCGGAGTAATACAAATTGGGAAGGACGTGGGCGTGTTACATTGAAATGAGCCGTGACCCCATGCAAATGAAGGGCCGGCCGGCTCGCGCATGTGCGCTTGAAGGAGACCATGGTCAGCACCTCTGTGCGCATGCTCACAACTCGGGAACGGCGCAATTAGTGACATTGGAAGTGGACTAGGGCAAATTAGAGAACTACGCAGACAGCATAAATAGACAGACACAAACGCACTTCCTTTGCAAAAGTACATCCCTTTGTATCCCTCCCTATACAGCAAGGTGCTTTTGTTCTGTTGTTTGTTAGCGTTTATTTGTATGTTTGTGACGTGTCTTTGAGATATTTGGGGACTGTTTTGCAGAGTGATTTTTGTCTTTTATGTGTTTTCTTTGTTGTTGTTTTTGTAAAATTATATTTTTGCTGGGCTTATTTTTTTTTTGCTGGTCATTTTTTTTTTGTTCTGTTTGTGTATGATTTAAGAATGTGGGGGTGAAATTCCTGCCGGAAAAGGGGTGTCACCCTCATTTGTGGTGGCTTGTGCCAATCCAATGTGATGAGGATGTGGGGTGTGTGTGCTAGGGACCACAGTGGTGTGCATGCATGCATTCTCATTGTGCCATGATGTGTGTGTTTAACGTGCAAAGATGCATAATGTGAGCTGGCATGAGATGGGGTCATGAGATGGGGTCCCAGTGCATATGCAGAGTCACCTTGAAGGGAAAAGACAGGAGGATGTTAGTAGTGCATGTGTCCCTTGTGATGTGTGCATCATGGGGGGGGGGGGCAGTCATGCCTGCCACCCATGTTACTCACCAACCAGCCAGCTGTCCCCATACATGTTCTGTTCGAAATCTGTGGAGATGGGGCTCTGATTGTATATGTAGCTGTCATGGGTGTCATGGGTAGTGTCATGTGTTGGGCTGGTGATGTCCTCCTGCAAGCTTGTGGTTAATTCCATGATGGCATGAGGGGTGAATCTGAAGATGCGAGACACCTCAGAATTACTCATGCCATAGATGTCTATGCGTGTGCAGTATATCCTCTCCCGTGAAGAGTGAAGATTGAGGGGCTTGTATCAGATAAGAATATTGTATTAGATTATATTAAATTGTAAAGTTTACATAAGCAAATAAAAAGTTAAAAAAAAAAAAATCCCGTGCACTCCTCAGTGCCCTCCTCAGTGCCCTCCTCCTTCTTTGCTCATCCAAAGTCAGTAGTATAGCTATGAGCATGGATGCCACTGGCATGTTGGCATACAGATTGTTGTGCAACATGTGTGACTGCTCAGCTCCTCACTAACAGTGTTGCTTTCTCTGACATGTAGACAATTTTTCTAATTTTAGACCAGCTTTTATATGGTCTAATTTTAGACAGGACATTTTGCTGTTGCGCACACTGCGTAGCCTGCGCTGCCCCAACGTTCTTTAGTGGATCCCCGTAAGTCCCTCATTAGCATATTTGACTAGCAAATCAATGGTCTGTCTAGCGCAGTTTTACGCGGACGGATGCGTCTGTCTAACGAAATTACACTGGACAAAAAAAAGTAGATTTCTTGCGTATCTTGTTCTGGGGATGCCGTGCATCGAAACGCACGCACACATTTAGACTTACGCCGCGCATATCCTGTTACGCAGGCGTAATCGCTCTGTGAATCTGGCCCAAAATGCGTTGTGGTCCCCCAAAACCCATACAAGTCCCTTCAGGTCTGATATAGATTTTAAGGGAAACCCTGCATCAATTTTTTGAAAAAAAAAAAATGGCTTAGGGGTCTCCCCAAAATCCATGTCAGGCCCTTTAAGTCTGGTATGGATTTAAAGAGGAAGCCTGCTCTATTTTTTTTTTAAATGTCGTAGGGTTTCCCCCCAAATTCCATACCAGACCCTTATCCAAGCATACAACCTGGCAGGCAACAGGAAAAGAGGGGGGATGAGAGAGCGCCCTCCTGAACCATACCAGTCCACATGCCCCCAACATGGGGAGGATGCTTTGGGGTTGCCAACAAGGGCCTCATCCCCACAACCCTTGCCCAGTGGTTGTCTGGGTCTACAGGTGGGGTGCTGATTAGGATCTGTAAGCCCCCTTTAACAAATGGACCCCCAGATCCCAACGCCATGTGAATGGGTAGGGGTTCATTTTTCACCAAAAAAAGTGTCAAAATGTTAAAAATGACAGAAGATAATTTGGGACCATGTGTATGTCAGTCTGTCCGACAGAAGCCAGCTTCTATCGGACGTTCATGTTGGGAAACCAGCAGCCAACTGATTCCTGATCAGAGCTAGCAGCCAATGGCAGAGAGCGGTGATCTGAGTGTTCTGGCGGGGGGGTATCCCCCTGTCAGAACACAACAGCTCAGCAGGGGGGTCGCTGAACTAACCTTGCATGGTTAGTACAGCGACTCTGACCTGAACTGTCTATTTTTTTAAGCTGTTAGTGTATACCCAGCTGTAGACTCAACCAGAAACATTGTAATCTGACCGCACAATCTCTGTACAATCAAATTTAGATATATCAAATCTATGTAACATGAGGGCCTACCTAATCTATCCAATGAATTTAAATCCAGTCTGGTAGGCACTCGCACTACATGCTTGTTGGAATATCTACAGGAGATTGTAAGCTCTTTGGGGGCAGGGACTGATGTGAATGTACAATATATTTATGTAAGTGATATGTACATTGACAGCATTATATAAGTACCTGCAATATATAAATAAATAAATAAATCCTTCAAAAAAACAGCCATGTAACCTCTAGCCACAAATAATCATCCAAGTTTGGATGTGTTCCTTGTTCTCATTTACAATGTAAATCTAGCCAAAGTCCTTTATTTTTTAGTTTAAAAAAAATATATATATAAATGGAAAGCATTACAACTCGGTTTTTACTGCTATCCAGGGCTCCGATAAATAGAATTCCCTTCACTTACTATTATGGTGACTTGTTTTTATCAGACAGGAATTGCGGGAAAGTCTGCTACAGTGATAGAGATGGCAATAAAACAATGACAAGGTCTAGCTTCCCCCTACTCAACCAATAAAAAATATATTTATTTTTGTCCGTGTTGCTGTTGTAGATCCACTACAACAAAATGAAATGGATTAGCTACAGGAGCACACACGGCGCACGTCTCCCTAGCAGTAGGGCATGTATGCTTTGGCTCCAGGCAGGGAGGCAGGCAGGTCTCTGTCCCAGCCCCAGCCCCAGCCAGCCCCAGCCTTACTACAGCTCTCGCAGGACCAGCAACGCTCCTCTCCCCTCTGCACTCTGATTGCCTTAAGGTAAGGTAAGCAATCTGTCTGGCATATCCCCTGGGACTGGATGCAGCCGTCCTTCTAAGGATAGCTGCGATTCTCCAAGCCCCAGGGACCAGGGATCAGACGACCGGGACCCCCCCCCGGCACCAGACAGACCATTCCACCGCCCCCCTCGCCCCTCCACCATCCCCCTCTCACCACTTCACCACTGCAATCCTCGGGTTTCTGCTGGAAACCACCGCAACGAGGATCGCGGCCACAGACGCGGGGAGGCATCTCAGGAAAGTCCGCGGCTTCGCCCGCGGCCTAGCGGGACACCCCTCCCTCACGTCGAAGTGGATAGGCAAACCTATTAAAAGAACCCCCACCCACCTCAGGCCCCCCCGAGGACTCCCCCCACTGTACCCTTACAGGCTTCCTCTTTCCACTGTGGTTCCCCCGTACTTTAGCCCCCGGCTCAGGCCTAGTCCTGGTTTGGCGGCCATCTTGGTACACCCACTCCATAATTAAACACACCAACCTCACCCCTCCACCCACCCCCCTCCCTGGCACAGGCCATTCAATTCAGAAACTGGTCACTGCAGCAAAACCCTCACTTATAAAGCATTGATCCAGGGTTCTCACCGATCGCCTATTGGGATCAGGAAGGAATTTTTTCCCCAGGTAAGGCAGATTGGCACAGCACGCCTAGGGTTTTTCGCCTTCCTCTGGACCAATTGCAGAAAGGGAGGACATAAAGAAGTGACAGGTTTGCTTGTTTATTCCTCCTCCCCTGTATCGCCAAACCCCCCCCCCATAATTATCAATATTTCCATATTTTTTTTCTGCAAACCATGGGTTATCTGAAATACAGTGCCTGCCCCCGAGAATGTGTTTTTAGCACGCCAGCATCGCGCTGAATCTCGGCGACAGGCTGCCGATATCTCGCACTCGCTGGAATAGTAAAAGCACATTCCAGCAAGTGCGTCATAGAAGCGACGGGGATCCGACGCGGATTCCCGCCAATTCTACACGTGGGCGGAGTTTGTTATGAATCCTGAAGGAGAAATCCCCGCCGGATTTTTAAAGAAAAATCCGGCATGGGTTCCCCCCTCAGGAGCATAACGGGCCCTTAGGTCTGTTATGGGTTGTAAAGAGACCCCCTACGTCGAAAAAACGGCGTGGGGGTCCCCCACAATCCATAACAGACCCGTATCAAAGTGTTTACACTTTTTATTTGCAGGTGAATGGGTAGGGGTACAATGTACCCCATACTCATTCACTTAGGGTGGGGGGCCGGTATCTGGGGGCCCCCTTATTAAAGGGGGCTTCCAGATTCTGATAAGCCTCCCGCCCGCATACCCCGACAACCAACGACCAGGGTTGTCGGGAAGGGGCCCTGTCCTCATCAACATGGGGACAGGGTGCTCTGGGGTGGGGGGCCGCAGTGCGCCCCCTGCCCCAGAGCACCTAACCCCCCCATGTTGAGGGCATGCTGCCCGGTATGGCTCAGGAGGGGGGGGGCGCTCGCTCGCCCCCACTCCCTTCCTGACCGGCCGGCCGGCGTGCTTTGGATACGGGTCTGTTATGGATTGTGGGGGGACCCCCACGCCGTTTTTTCGGCGTAGGGGGTCTCCTTACAACCCATAACAGACCTAAGGGCCCGTTATGCTCCTGAGGGGGGAACCCATGCCGGATTTTTCTTTAAAAATCCGGCGGGGATTTCTCCTTCAGGATTCATAACAAACTCCGCCCACGTGTAGAATTGGCGGGAATCCGCGTCGGATCCCCGTCGCTTCTATGACGGCTTTGTCTCCATCGCGGCAAGCCAGCTCGGCGCTGGCTCCCGCGATGGGGCTCGTAGGTGGTCAATCTCGCCGAGAAAGGGAGCGAGATTGACACAATATCCCAGTCACCTACTGTACTCTGCAGAAACCATCTGGGAATTAAAGTCATTTGCCTCAACATTCCCAACGATCACCGAAAAAGCTCTAGAGAGTGAACAACTGTTAAGAATCAATAGACGATTAACAGGAAAAAATCGCATCGGGTCACATCAGCCCAAACGCATATCCTGCGCTTTGGTCAACACAAGATCGGCAGTAAAACACTGGCAAGAAATCCATGATTTCATCCTTCAACATGATCTAGACTGCCTCTTTATAACAGAAAGTTGGCTCACAGCTGATTGCAACACCATTCTGGAAGAATTAGTGCCAGCAAATTATTGCATCCAAATGCAGAACAGAGTGGGGCAAAGAGGGGGAGGTCTGGCGGTGATCCACAAGATTCTTCTCTCGATCACCAAACCAGCCCTCCAATACTCGCTTTCAATCATGGAAACCCTCACTCTACAGCTGCAAACAAATCCCCAAGACACGGTCCATATTCTACTGTGCTATAGACCACCGGGCCAAAAAACGCACCTTTTTACGGCATTAACAGAATTCATCTCCTCATACACCCTAAGCATCAAACACCTTTTGGTGCTTGGGGATTTCAACCTCTGGGTCAACTCCTCGTTGGACCCCATCGCTGACGCCTGCATCGACCATCTGGAAGGACTAGGTCTGCAGCAATTAATTCAAGGCCCCACTCATGCCTCAGGCCATACCCTCGATCTCATTTTCAAACAGGATTTGGAAATTGAGATCGGGGAAAATGAGCCACTACCATGGACTGACCACCATGCCATTCAATTTAAACTCGCCAACCACCTCAGGTCAAATAAAACAAGAAAACCAGTGACAACTCACTGGACTAGATCTCAGAAGAAGCTCCACTTGGAACTCTTCAAAACGACCCTAGGAAATAAAATAAATACAATACAACATAAACAAACAGTCGTAGAAACACTTGGCGCCATCAACAAGGCACTACTTCAGTCCGCCGACTGGGTGGCACCAAAATGCAAAACTTGCATCCGGAAAAACAACGCCGGGTGGTTTAACGACCAGCTGACGTTGTTAAAGCAAGAGCGTACAAGAGCAGAAGCCGCGTGGAAAAGAGCTCTTAAGATAGAAACTACACCATTTATAAGACAATAACAAAGAAATATCATAAAGAGATCTTTATGGCAAAAAAAATCACTTTGCCAACATCATCACCAATGCCCTAAACCGCCCCCGCGAACTCAAGCTGGTTTCACAGTCGATGAATCCAGACTGCTTAGAGCCCCCCAATGCTGATTCACAAGAATTTTGCAGCGAACTATTGGATTATTATTTAATTAATAAAATTGAAAGAATACGGGAAAGCGTTGAGCAAAATGGAATCTGCATGAATCCCGCCCCGAATCCCAACCCCGATACCACTATATACCCGCCTCAAGCACCGAAATTCACCTTAAAACCCATTTCCATCGCCGCCACTAAAAATATCATTCGGTCTCTGTGCAACAGCACAGCACCCAATGACATCATTCCCACTAAACTGCTGAAAGAAAGTGCCGATATATTGGCACCAGCTATCACGCAGCTTATAAATCAATCATTCAAGGAGGGCATGGTTGAAACAAGGTACTATAAAACCAATCCTGAAAAAACCCACCCTTGACCCTAAGGACCCAAACAATAGGAGGCCCATAACGGGTCTAAATGTTTTCTCCAAGATAATGGAGAAAGAAGTTGTACAACAGTTACAACAACACTTAGAAACCCATAAATTACTCGATGCGTTTTAATCAGGCTTCCGTCCGGGTCACGGAACTGAAACTGCTCTGGTAAAAATATGGGATGATGTTCTAGAGGCCGCAGATGAAGGAGAATCTTCTCTCCTGATCCTGTTGGACCTAAGTGCGGCCTTTGACACGGTAGACCACGGACTACTACTCGATAGGCTAGCTGAAGTGGCCAAAGTCGCAGAAGCTGATCTACCCTGGTTTTCCTCCTTCTTGGAAAACCGATCACAAACAGTGAAATTGGGTTCTTTCACGTCAGAAATGCGTACGGTATCATGCGGAGTCCCCCAGGGATCTCCCTTGTCACCGGTACTGTTCAATATCTATCTCCGTCCCCTCTTTGAAATCATCAGCGACCAGAAGCTACTTTACCAATCCTACGCAGACGACACTCAACTGTATCTCCGCGTCAGCAACGAACAGGATCACTCTCTTGAGTTAGATAGATCACTCACTCTAATAGATAACTGGATGACATCCAGTTATCTAAAACTCAATGGTTCGAAAACAGAGCATCTCCTGTTTAACGCAAACAGGAAAAGTCACCCTAACTCTACCTGGACACCCCCGCATATTCTGGGAAAAATTATCGCCCCTAGCACCAAAGTCAAAAGTCTCAGAGTCATTTTCGACTTCTACATGACAATGGACGCACAAATAGGGTCTGTAGTCAGCGGATCCCATCATCTGCTGCACCTACTACGCCAACTCACCCCCTTAATCCCTAAAAAGGACATTGCAGTGGTGGTGGGAACAATCATCAATTCCAGACTCGACTATGCAAATGCCCTCTATTTAGAACTTCCCAAATACCAAATCACTCATCTGCAAGTCGTTCAAAACACGGCCGCTAGATTAGTGACTGGTAAAAAACCATGGGAGTCAATCTCCTTTTCGCTGAGATCTCTTCACTGGCTGCCAATGAAAGACAGAATCACTTTTAAGGCACTCTGCCTTACACACAAGTGTATTCAAGGAAACGCTCCCCAATATCTATGCGAAAAAATAAAAGCCCATAACCCCAATCGCATTCTGTGATCCTACAAATACCCAAGGCAAGATACAAATCCAGAGGAGATCGGAGATTTGCTGTCCAAGGACCTCAACTGTGGATTGCACTACCAACCACCATCCGACTGGAGTCGGACCACTTGGCCTTCAGGAGAATGATTAGAACTCATCTCTTCTGAGGCAAAGGGTTTCCTTACCGAAGGAATGGAAACAGCGCCCAGAGGCAATTCAGTTCGCAAGTGTTTGCGCTATATAAGTTTTTCACTCACTCACTGACTCACTCACTGACTCACTCACTCACTCACTCTCACTTCCTGTCTGGTGAAACCATTGTCATCATAACAGGAAGTAAGAGGAAATATTTCTAATGAAGCCCTAGACAGCAGTAAAAACATGTCAGGGGCTGTAATCCTTCCCCACTATGTTCAGAACTTAAAAAAAAAAGTTAAACTTAGCATTACCTAGAAATGCATTTGTGTCTAGAATTTAGCCAGAGTGAAGAAATACATCGATATTTTTAGACTCATAATGCAAATCATTTTTAATGTTCAAAGCAAACTCGCCCATCCATCCATGTCTCCATGCTTTATTTTGTTGAGAAATCACTTTGAAAAACAAGTGATTCATGTAGAATTTCTCAACATCAATCTGCACAGGAGGGACACATGCAGGAGGGTGTGCTTAGCTGAGAAAACCTCTCCCCCCTCCTCCAGGTAAAAGAAAAAAAATGCCCATAAAGACTTCACAGATGTATTGCATCGTTTTGACCTAGGCCAGAAACCAGAAATAAATAAATAAAAAAAGTTTAAAATTAGTAAATATAATACACTATTTTCTAAGGCTAATGGCATAAATAATTACAATTAGTTAATGTTGATTAAGTGTTTTTAGATGTTTCATAAGACCGGTCCCAGGGATGCTCTTTATTTCATTATCTGTCAGACTCAGTCTTACATTGAGTAAGCTTTGGCGTGCTGGGCTCTGCCTGCCCTGTTACCTAGCCAGTAATTGGTAAGTTTTCCATCAAGGGAATAGACCATGCTCTAACAAATAAATTGAGCCCCATTTTAGAAAATTCCCTCCTTGGCTGGGTTCCTTCCATGGTGAGCAGGATGTGTGCCTATGGTAAGGACCCTGGGCTGGACTTGGCCCCTTAACAGTCTGTGAGCCCAGAAGAACAGGATGGGTGCCTGGGTGTTTTCTGAAGCTGCACCAATGAGCTGGAACCAATAAGCTCCAAGATTTTCTACTGGTAGGTGGTTGCTTCTGGAGTTACACCCATTCACTTAAATTTCTGCACCAGAGTTTGCCATGCTGCTGAAAGCCTGAGCCAGCCGCTCCTGACCCCTCCACAGCCTGGTGCTCCAGTGAACGCTGGAGGAGTAGAGTGCAGAGCCAGTGCCTGAAATCACATGCTCTTTGCTCACTGAACACCGAGAACTGAGTGATCTGTGGTCTTTGATTGCTCAGTTCTTAGTCTTTGAGGCGGCAGGGCAAAGATGCAGTATCACACCAATGCTGCATACACCTAGGTGAGTATTACTATTTGTTATTTTAAAATCACAAACCTCTCTTTTAAAAAGATCTCCTGTTGCAATAGGTCTTTCTTTATGTGTTGATACTGCACATTTTGCAAACTTTTGCATTTGAATGTTTTGTCTAATCCCACTGCTGGCTTTACTTATGCATACATTTCTTTATTTCTCTCTGCTCATCTTAAATTCTGGAAGGCACAACACTGTGGCATGCATACTGCATCTGTTTGCCAGGAAGCATAAATGTGTTCACCCAAGTGTGTGCTCTTTCCTCCTAAGCCTTCGTTATGGAAAAGTTCCTGTGCTGAAGGTTAAATAGCAGACAGTGGGGTGTATGTGTCCTATTGCTTACAGGTGCACTACGACTTCACCTAGAACATGTTTTATGCAGCTCGGAGAGCTCAGCTGTACTCAGTTCAGCAGCAGCAGACAGCAGGGTCACAGAATCCCTCAGAAAGCTATTAAATATTAAAAGCTAAGAGGTTAATCACAGAAAGGCGGCATGCTGTATACTCATACTGCAGGTAACTTTCCAATATGTTCTCAAAATAACCAATTCCTCTTGAAATTGATTTAGAATTTAGATTTTATCCTTAATATGCTGGTACTTTTTGTTCTATCCTGATATACAGTACACATATAAATAATGTATCAAAATTTCAGAAAAATAAGACAGCATGCTGGAGTCTCTAACAAAAGGAAACATCCACAATGCTACTGGTAGCTAGAGGCCTTGGCCCAGATTCACAGAGCAATTACGACTGTCTTACTGGTCTTAGACAGGAGTAATTTCAAATTTTGCACGCCGTATCACTAGTTTGGATCCTCAAACCATGATACGGCGGCTTCGGGCTTCGATCCGAGAGGCTTACGTCTTCGTAAGCCTTCGGATCTACGCTGCGATATTTTTGCGGCTGCTGGGAGGAGTTCGCGTCGCTTTCATGCGTCGGGATATGCAAATGAGTTTTTACGGCGATCCACGAAGATACGAGCGGTCTTCGCAATCGCTTTCGTCTATTTTTTTCTACGTACTGTTAGACCAGCTTTTTGCTGGTCTAACAGTGCGTAGCCCATGTTAAGTATGGCCGTCGTTCCCGCGTCGAATTTAAATTATTATTTTTTTTTTACGTAACTCGTTCGGGAATAGGAATGTCTGTAAACGACGCTACTCAAGAAAAAATGGCGTAACGACGTGATTTCGCGCAATGCACGGCGGGAAATTCCTGAACGGAGCATGCGCAGTTCGATTGCCGCGGGAACGCGCCTATTTTAAATGCTTCACGCCCCCTACTCGCGTAGATGGCTTGCGCCGGGAGAAATACACTACGCCGCCATCGTTTACTGGACAAAATCTACCGGGATTCCACGTAGAGCCAGGTAAAATACGGCGGCGTAGTGTATTTCTGATACTCTACGCGAATCTAATTGTATCTGAATCTGGGCCCTTGTGTTTTAGGTCAGGCATGTCAGACTTCAAGGTAAATATATCTTCATGGGGCTTAATTATGTCTCGCAAGCACTACATTATATCATTTATTCATTCAAAAAAAAAAAAGAATTTAAGGCACTTTGATACTTTATAGTAATAAACCCAACCTACAAAATTGTAATCTAGTGAAAAGAGTCATAAAACATTTCCAGAACTATTGTAGCACAAGATTATCAAGGAAGGGGATTTTATTAGCTAGTGAACAACTGGGGAACCAGGTTGCTGCAGTGAACGTGTGCTTTGTCCATGCAGGATGAAGAGATACAGTAGGTTCACCTTAATCATAAAAAAATAGTTGTAGATGGCGCCCGATTATCAGAGCATATGATAATGATCAGAGGTATAATAGCATATAGTCCATAAAAAATACAGAGGGTTTGATCAATAGTCCAATGAGAGTCCAATTAACAGTTCAGAAATGATATACAAGCACTAGAGGCAGCAGCTCTGAAGCAGAAGCAAGCTCTGGAAAATATTTGAACAAGAAGAAAGAGATGCGCCCATCTAAGTGCAGTAAGCATAAGATTTAATGAGGAATGACATATAAAAAACAGCCAAGTGACTAAAATAGGCATGTAGATAGTAATGGCAGGCCCAATGTCACTGGGGTGATCAGCAGTTCCTAGGTCCCGATCCGCTATCACAGGAGCGTGGGGGCGCTGGATGTACCTGGAGCGTTAGATGTTCTGGAGGTCCAGTACTTCAGAATCCTCAACAGGCCACGGCTCCCCACGTCACTTCCCGTGCGACGACGGCAAGCTGCGTTCCACGCTGACACGCACGCCGTCTCGAGCGGCGCTTCCAGGCTTTCTGCATTCCCGTGGCTTGTTGAGGCTTCTGAAGTACTGCACCTCCGGAACATCTAACGCTTCAGGTACATCCAGCGCCCCCACACTCCTGTGATAGCGGATCGGGACCTAGGAACTGCTGATCATCCTAGTGACATCGGGCCTTCCATTACCATCTACATGCCTATATTACTTGTGATGCTTGTGAGTAGTCACTTGGCTGTTTTTTATATGTCATTCCTCATTAAATCTTATGCTTACTGCACTTAGATGGGCGCATCTATTTCTTCTTGTTCACCTTAATCATAACACAAGAAATCAGTAAAGTTCATAGATTCCAGAAGGCGCCAGATGCTTACATGTTTCTACTAATTAACAAATTCAAAACAGTCCCCAAAAATAGATGAAAGTGATGAGAACAATGTAGGAGAACCTCAGTTGACAAATTTTATCTTCAAAAAAATCCAATGGTGCATTAACATATAAACACAGATAAAATGTATTTCTCACAAATACTACTCACAAGCAAATTAAAAACATAAGGCACATCAGATATCATGGCTAGTTACTTATAGTGGTTGTAAACTCTCACATATGCCCAGTGAAGTAAATAGCCTCAGATAATACACAGAGATTAAACGAATCCTCCTATTTAAGTTTTCCATGCATATCTGCTGTCTTCAGCTTTCTACATTCATTAGAAAGTGCAGAACATGTTAAAAATCTTTCTTATGCCGCGTACACACGATCAGTCCATCCGATGAGAACGGTCTGATGGACCGTTTTCATTGGTTATCCGATGAAGCTGACTGATGGACCGTCGAGCCCACGCACCATCGGTTAAATAACCGATTGTGTCAGAACGCGGTGACGTAAAACACAACGGTGTGCTGAGAAAAATTAAGTTCAATGCTTCCAAGCATGCGTCGACTTGATTCTAAGCATTGCTTGGATTTTTAACCGATGGTCATGCCTACTAACGATCGTTTTTGACCTATCTGTTAGGAATCCATCGGTTACATTTAAAACAAGTTCCCTTTTTTTAACCGATGGATAACTAACCGAAGGTGCCCACACACGATCGGTTTGGTCTGATCAAACGGTCCACCAGACCGTTCTCATCGGTTTAACCTATCGTGTGTACGCGGCCTTACTCTTTTTCAGCAAGACATAGGGGTGGGTGTGTTGACTGGGTTTACACTGTGTGTAAGCTAATTGGAAGAAAGGGACACCCCCACACCTCCACAATAGCAGATGAACAAAGGAACATGCAGAGCTGTATTCTGAATAGACAGGCTCCCTGCTTATCTCCCTCAAAGCTCCCTTCCCAGCACAAATTTTCAGCTAATGTTATCACATGTATCAGAGAACTTGTCAGAAGTGAGGCATGCTAATAACGGGAATGGTGCACCAGAGAGAAATGGTCCTTAGAAATTTGGGGAGAGATAAGTAAACAATACATATATATCTGCTTAGTTTAACTTTCATGAATGGGGTTTATGACCACTTTAAAGTTTAAGTTCACCTTTACAGAAAAATCTGTAAGGTGAACTTACACAGGACCCACCCTGTTCTGAGCCCTGTTATAGCCGGCTCCAGCACTTAGAAATCCCCTCAGCTTTCTCTCTTCTTCTTCCCCACTGAGAGGATGGCCTACGCTGGTTCTGATTGGTTGGTGCTGCCCATGTGATGGTGCCGACCAATTAGAACGCTCCTAAAAGTTACTCCTGATGAGGCACATTTTGTAGATTACACTTCGGGATTTTTAAGCCCCAGAGCCATAAGACGGCTAAACCGGGGCTCAGAACAGGAGATCGCCGCACTGCAGGTCAGTGGGACTGGGGGGTTGAGGAGGGGGTCCAGCGTAAGTTCACCTTACAGATTTTTCTGTAAAGGTGAACTTACTTTTTAATGTCCAACCATGTCCGACCGTTCCCCGCATCTCCCTCAGTGTGCGGGTATCTCACCCATCTCATTCACAGGTTAGAGCCACGGCGTCACTTCCGGTCAGCATGCAACTGTGCTCTGATGCTGTATTTCATCTATCTGACTTTCTCGAAGGGCTATATAAGGACCTGGCGTCATAACGCGTGGCTCTGCCCTTCAAGAAAAAATACTGTGAATTCTAAATACCTGAATGTATGCATTTTCGATCTACTATTTTTCATCTGGCTACTTTACCAATAGGCAAATGAAGATCAGCTTTTGTCAATCCAGATGTTGCAGGATTTAGTTGAAGTGTGACCCATGTATGGCAGGCTTAAGTATAAGCAGTTGTAGAGGGCTGGCACTAAGGTGAACATTTTTCTTTGCCTTATACTGTATAGGACAAAGTAGGGGCAAGAGGATTGTATGCATCCCAAAAACACCAGTTTGACATGCCTGATCTAGGTCATATAAGGGGAATTACCAGAATTTTTTTTTTATTATTCATATAAAGAACAATTTATTTTTTTCCTAAAAATTCTAATATAATTTGCTAATTCTGGCATATGCCCTATTGACTTATGTAAAACACACTTTGATTAATGGAACCCAGAGTCAGGTGAAATCTTAGCAGGCAATGGCCTAATTCACTCATACTCTGCCCACTTTTATGCAAATCACTGACATTTATGACCTAACTATTTCTATTTTCATCATCATTTTTCAGACGTTTCTAATAGGGATTCTTGGCAGCGAAGCTTATTCATATATTAGTTAACTCTCTCACTGTTAGAACCAAATTATAATTAGCTTTTTTTATTGCTTGGCAGCAAAAAAACATGGGAGCATTGTTACTTGAGTACTATGACTATAAAACAGAAAATTATACTTGTTCTCAATGTACACATTTCACATTGTATGCCATAATCTAACAGAGAGACGTGTGGTTATGAGTCATTGGAGACATATAAAACCTCTTTTCCATGTCTTTCTTTTGTCTAATTTTCTCCTAGTAATTACTCAGCTGGTAACTTTGAGAATCCTAAATAAAATGATTGTTAATTTTACTGTTAGTCTCTTCCTTCAGACAGGAGAATTATTCACAATGAATAGATTTCTTACATTTTTGGATAAATGAAATTTTTATTTGATGAACCCACCCTCGGAGGTTCATTGTTTGTTAGGCAAAGCTCCCTCCGGAAAGCTGTAGGCAAACATTTATTTCATCTTCCGCTCTTGCACTCCTACCTACAAGGCTACACCGCTGGATTCTAACTTTCTTTAATTCATATCAAGCCCAGTGATCTATTTCTTGTTTGAATTGATTAAACACACACACACAGACGGCCAGAGAAATAATGGAAAAAAATTAGAAGGCTGCATTAAAAACTAGATACTAGATAACCTTGTTTGACTCCTATTCAACCTTTCTTCATCAGTCTTAATAGTAAACAGCAAGTTATTGACTGGGTCATTTGAAATGCACATAAAGTAAATGTCATACTGCTTTGAACTAATGAAAGAATCGAACCAAGAAGAATTACAATAATTGCAGAATGTTAAAAGTATTTGGAGTTTAAGTCTTAGGGAACAGGAGTCTAGTGGCAGTACAGAGATGAAGGGAAAGCCTTTTGGTGCAATATGTGCTTCATTTTGTGATGCCACCACATGGAATGGTTCTTTTAAATCAATATAATCTATCAGAAAGCTTAATTCTATCATATATCATCATTTGTGCAACCTAGCATAGATAATAAATATGCAAAAGTATCCCTGTAGTGGGCTGGTGAACAACAAGCAGGATCTGTAAATCTGTAGCTGTCCAGCTAATAGGAACTTCTAAAAAATAAATAAAAATGTACATACTCGAGTATAAGCCGAGGCATCTAATTTTACCACGAAAACCTGGGAAAACGTATTGACTCGAGCCTATGGTGTCCATCTTCATGCCTCACTGTGCCTCACTTTGCATCACTGTATCCATGTGCAAGCCTCACTGTGTCCATGCCTTACTGTGCCCATGCCTCACTGTGCCTATACCTCACTGTGCCCATACCTCACTGTGCCCATGCCTTACTGTGCCCATGCCTCACTGTGTCCATGACTAGACTTACGTTTAACATGGGAGTATATAGATGGGGCTACATGTGTGCCAAGATTGGGGTCCAGGGGACCTGTGAATGAACAGTACCGGGTCACCAAATTTTACCAGAGAAATTACCGTTTAACATGGCAGTCTATGGAAGGGGTGCCCGACTTGTTCCCTGGTCGTAGGTCCCCCGGACAAGAAACTTTGCACACTTGTAGAGGAAGAGTGGGGCTATATGTGTGCCAAGTATCGGGTGCCCATAATCCGGGAGATCAGGCGCAAAAAGGTGACTCGTGTATAAGCTGAGGGGGGCATTTTCAGCACAAAAAAATGTGCTGAGAAACTCGGCTTATACTAGAGTATATACGGTAATAATAATAATAATAATTTGCCATCAAGGATTTAACTATAGCAATAGTAGCCTACACAGCTACTATGGGGCACAGGGCAAAGGTGGCACTGTTCACATCTGTAGTTTGCCCACTGGCTATATTTATCAGTTTCCCCCTGGCAGTGAACGATCACTTCTGATTTACTATCCATGAATCTAATGGCCTTTGCTAGCTTCTGCCCTAGTTCCTTGTGACTGCAAAGCAGTATCTTATAGGTATCCTGTACTCTAGCCTGCACGTTTTAAAATATGACATGAACCATTTGGATTTCCTGAATGCAGTTTACAAATGTTCAGTCACAATGAACTCCAGTATTAAGAGGTATTAATAATAGCCCCACAGGCATTCATTACAGGTCAACCACCTGACCACCAGTGCAAAGAGGTGGTACTGTCATCAGCCATGACAGTACCACCACCTAAAATATAATAGAGGAAGTTGATTGGATCTTCTATGCTTGCATATCATGCCTGTCTAGACTCTTATAATTTGTAGTCTAGACCTCTGGTAAGGAAGCATTTTATATCCATATCGGTGGAGGTGCACTTGGGTGATCAAAACCGCTATGATTTTGCCCCCAAGTAGTATGGGAACCTTTTTCTAAGTCGGAGAGACTTGAGTCGCTCACATTAGAATGGTTCCATTTCACTGCATGGAGCGCGACTTGTCAGGCGGCTAAGTCACCTGACAGGTCTCACCTGTGTGAACCAGCACTTGTTTATTTAATATCTATGTTTGGCGTGGCAACATTTTTTGTTGTTTTTTATTTATTGCTATAAATAGTTGCTGCCCTACTATGAAAACCATTGTAATGTAAAACACTAAAAAAATATTAAATGCAAATCGTAATGTTGATCACTTTCACTTAATTTTTTTTTTAAATTCTCCGTAAATTAACCAATTGACATCAGGTAAATAGTGACAGTAAACCATACTCAAAAGTATCAGAACATGATATATACATGAAATATAAAACACAACATTATACACTATACCAATATTTAAAATAAAAATAAAAAACACACAGGAATCCCTGGACAAAGTCGTGATGATAAAACACGTTGGTATATGACTGTACAGCAACCGGAAGTGATACATTATGGTCAACCAGAAGTGACAATCCGGGAGATAAAAATTGGCAGTCGGGTGAGACGCAGCTTGTTTTGCTTCCTGACTACTGAGATTCGCTCATTGACAGCGATTATGTGATTTTAAGTCTTATTTCTACTTTCTGGCACGTGAGTTTAACGTGAGACAACTGTTTTTAAATAAAGTTGTTTTTAACGTATTAGACTATCGGAGCTCAGCTTTTTCTTCCCCTGTATGAGTTTTAATTCTTGGCTTATAAAACGTGGCCTGGAGAGTGCCAATGGTGGAAACCATTAACCTCATGGTTATAAGCACAAGTTGTTGAACATGAGAGTGTGAGGCAAATTAATGGTGCATACCTTATGTGGAAGGGGCACAATAACACAAGGTTTGATGATTGAATTATACAATTGAAGATCTCTACAGAAACACAAATTTTGGGAATATATAAAGTTGACTTTACATGGACTTTTTTTTATAGAGTTTGGTGTTTTAATTTGTGTCACTTTACTTTTTAACACTGGGTGCTTTTTATTTTTAATATTGGTATAGTGTATATTGATGCGTTTCATATTTCATGTATATACACAGTATATCATTTTCTTATACTTTTGAGTATGGTTTAGATGGCACCGCTATATTTACCTGATTTTAAGTGTTGAATTTACTGAAATTATAATATACTGCTGTTACCGTTGTGATTCATAATCTTTAACCTCCCTATCTTTGGACACGTTGCATGGAACTATATTTTAAAGAGTTTAGAAAAACTTCCAGCCTTTGTTTTTTAGGTCTGGATAAGTCAGGGACAGAAGATATGAATTGCCTAACATAATTTCAGTCCTACTCCTTTTGCCTTCTTCTTCAAGCTATCTTCACCAATGCTTCAGAAAAGGCACACTCAGTTGGCCTTATTTAACATTTGGTTTGCATCAGAACCTTTTTTTCCACATTTCAGTAAATTGTAAGCAAAATTTGAAGCAAATGAATGTTGCTTAAAACAACATCAACATCAGGTCAAAGGAGGTCAACTGCATCTGTGAATGGGAAAAAAGAGCAGGTTGGGACTTTAAATGAGATGCAAACAAAACAGTGGGTGGATGGTATTATGTAAGAACACAAGTGAAAAAGATATTCAGCGCTGGAAAATAAATTATTAAACTAGAACCTAAACTATGCAAGCCAGCACTGGAGATAATTCATAAAAAATCCCAATAGCAAATATATAAGAAGGAAATCTGATCGTAGGACACCGTCCAAGTTAATACAATATTTTTGTCATTAGTATTCAACTTGTTCATGAAAGATTGAAGACTGGGCATGTCACCCTCCCAGACCATTATCAGGTCATCTATATATCTTTTGTAACACAGTAGTTGTAGTCCAAAAGACTAAGACCCTATTAGGCGCAGGGATTTTTAATCTTAGTGGCACCCCTCTTTCGGCAGACGAGATGTGTGTGTTGGACAAAGGCCTAAAATTTGCGCCTATCAGAAATTTAAATAAATTTCAAACGTACGTGAGCGTTCATAAATATATCCGGGGTTTGAACATGAAAAAAACTTTTACCTCCTCGGTCACGCATGTAGAGTACCCCATCAAACAATTGGTCACGTGTACCACTGAAGGGGTTGTCTATATGTTAGAGTGTGAATGCGGACTACAATATGTGGGGCACACTTCTCGAGCACTCCACGTACGGATAGGGGAACATATTAGCTGTATTAAAAGAGGTATCAAAACCCATAGCGTATCCAGACACTTCAGACGACACCATCATCGTGACCCTAAGGGGTTACAATTTTGGGGGATAGAGAAGGTGTCAAAACACTGGAGGGGTGGACACTTTATCAGGCAACTGAGTCGTCGGGAATCCTTCTGGATTTTTGAGCTCAAGGTAGCCTCCCCGGCTGGTTTGAACGTAGAGTTTGACCTAAATTGCTTCATCTCAGATAGATGAGGTGAATTATAGGGGGACTGATGTTTTTTTCTGGAGTATTTTAATTTGTAATTTTTATGGCAATTTTAAAGTCAATTTTATTTATTTATTTTATTGTATTCTATTCTATTTTTAATGTATTCTATTCTATTTTCATGTAATTCTAGTCTTCATTGTTCTTTTTCCAGATTGTATCTGTAACATGATTATACATTGTAACAGTATTGTTTGCTCATGATGTTGTATCTCTAGTTGTACAGTTATCCATAGCTGATATTATGTATAGCCTTCTCTGCATATTCACTTAATGTGGCGATTGTGGCTGACGTTTTTCTATTTTAATAATATTCTTACATATTGGCATATAATTTAGAGTGTATTCATGCCATATATGCACCAATTTTATCTAATTTTACCAATAAGGATTATGTTCTAAGACGTGATTAGACTCCTCTGGTAAATTTTATATTTAATATTTTTCCTTTTGTTTACCGGACTAAGTCTGACTGGTCACTGTTAGCCATACATAACCATTGCTTTTAATAAACCCTTATCTCAGCCTCTATTCCGGAGCATTGGCTCCTCAGATTAGCTGCAGCTGCTGTTGTGGGCGGCGTCTGCATGCTGTTGTGATTGGGGGATATGCTGAGGCTACATATAAATATAGGTCAAGTGGGACGTTTTAGCGTGTGTTCCCTTAACCCATGCTGAGGAAGTCCCCCCACGGGATGTAACGCGTACAGGGGAAGGAGCCACGCAGAACGTCACCCACGATCGCTGCAGAGTACAGAGAGACGGTCCTGTACACATGCTGTTACATGCTGTTATGCTGACACTCGGCTTACAGAGTGTCCTTACATGTGAGTGCAACTTTTTATTGCTTGATTAAAAGCCTTTTTCTACCGGAGAGCACTAGAATTTTCCCTTTCTTTTTCCATATGATGTTATGATCGGTTTAAGTCATTGGGTCCGGATCTAAGGTGTCATTTCCATCCATTCGTTTCCTATGGGAGCTGGCAGCTTAAGCTCTGATTACACAGATTAAGCTTTGAGATCCATACGGGTCAAAGTAATGAGGTGAGAGTCCATCTGTCACTGGTGGAGGATATCTTTTGGTGTCATCTTTTTCACTTCCATTCTGGAATCCTTTGTCTGCTGGGTCTTGCTGCGGATTGATTGATTTATGGACTTTTTTTCACACCTTATTATCACGATTATTTATTTTCTATGCACTTTTTAGTTTATATACTGGTCACAGTATTTATATTTGTTTATATTTGCGCTGCACTTTTTCTATATATATTATGTAAGAACACACTAGTAAAAAATACAGTATATCTTCTGCAAACGATACCCATCAGGCTTCCAAACACTTTCATACAATCTTTCAAAAATGCATGTAAAACCTTTCTCTAGAACCAAAGTCGCCCTAGAATTAGATAAACCCAATTAATAATACCCAAAACCAAAGGGGCAATAGGCCTACCTGACATTCAATAGTACTACTGGTCCTGTCACCTTCAGTGCATCATAGACTGGCACATTCACCACCAGATAAAATATTGGATAGTCCTGAAAAAATTTTTTTCTATTTACTACATAAGCTGAACTCCATGGATCCGTCACAATCTTATACCAAAAGCTCTAACAGACCACCCTATTATAGGACCTTCATTTACTGCTTTACCAAAATTTGTCACAAACTCTCCAAGTCTCCGGTCCCTCTAACACCAACACTAATAAACCCAGAATTCCCTCCAGGGACGGCCTCTCACCCATTCACAAGCAAAGAACCAGATATTGATCTACGTAACCACCTTCTCCATGATGGCACATTACACACACCGGAAAACATGAACACACTCTCGGCTGAATCACATTTAGGCCCCCTGGAATTCATGCAAATTAAACATTACATAAACCCTATCCAAAGCAAAACTGATTTATCCAAATCCCTAACCCCCTTTGACAAACTATGTCTAAGTCACAAGCCTCAACACTATGTCATCTTAACAATATAAAACATGCTATGGGAAAACACACAGGCTTATGATGGAAAAGCCTGCAAGGCATGGGCTCAAGATCTACACATACATCTAACAAACATCAACTGGGAAAAAATATATTGCCATGTCCACAAGGGCTCCATTAATGTCTCTATCCAGGAGAACAATTATAAAATGATATCTCATTGTTACCCCACCCCCTCTTTTCTGCACAGATTCAGATCTCAGACCAATGCTGGAATGTCAAAAAGCCACTATTGATCTCCTACACATCTGGTGGGATTGCCCACCAATCCAATCTTTCTGGAAAGTGGTCCACAAACAAACCAAAAATATAACCTCATACTCCCTAGAGTTTACTCCGGCACAGTTCCTACTAAACCACAATGTCTCAAAAGACATACCATACCATAAATCTCTAGCCATGATGTTAGTTAATGCAGCTAAAATGTGCATACATAAACTGTGGGGTACCCCCAAAATCCCCCCTATGTCCGATTGGTACAAACACATAGATAAAAATGGCTGAAATGGAAGAACTAATTACAGTATCTCGAAACTCGTCCCACAAATTCTCATCTTCATGAGCATGTTGGACTCACTTCCAGTCCTCCAAGGAATACTTCCAAACACTGGGCCTTCCTCCTTCAAACCTGATCTAAACACTTAGTACACTATTTTCTTGTAGCTTCCCTAAAACCATCCTTTACATGCCGCTCGTTCTAGAATACACTTCAAACTGTCTGATGCTAAACCCTGTACCCGTCTACCAAACGTATTAATCTGTCGAAATCACAAGATTCACATAACAGAATTCTATTCACATTCTTAGGTGCACACATACACACACACACACAAATAAAAGTAAAAACTCAGTCTTATGCCGCGTACACACGATCACATTTTGTGATGAAAAAAAAAACAACGTTTTATGTGACAAAACAAAACAACGTTTTTCAAACTTCATTTTCCAAAACGACGTTGCATACACACCATCGTTTTTCCAAAATGCTCTAGCAAAGCGTGGTGACGTACACCACGTACGACGGCACTCTGTTCCATTGAAGCTCTGTCTCATAACTTGCCTCTGAGCATGCGCGGGTTTAAAAATGTAGTTTTCAACGTCGTTTTGCCCACACACCATCACTTTTTATGACACAAAAAATGACATTTTGAAAAACGACACAAAAAATTCAAGCATTTTCAAATTTTTTTTTGGTCGTTTTTTTGAAGACATAAAACGACGTTTTGCCCACACACGATCATTTTAAATGACGTTTTTAAAAGCGTCGTTTTTTTTCATCACAAAAAGGTTGATGGGGGAAGGGTGGCAAGGGGGGGCAGGAAACTATAGGGAGAAGGTAAGGAGTTGAGGAGAGAAAAAGGAAAAGGAAATATTTAATGTAGGTGATGCTAAGTATAATGCGGCATTATACTTAGCATCACCCAACCTCCTCTTTTTTCTCCTTAATCAAATTAGGGATGAAGGCAAGAAGCCTTATGGGCCATGTGCTTAACCACTTGCCGACCGCGCTATAGCAAAAATACTGCTACAGCGCGGTCGAGTAGTTGCGACACGACGTCCCTGGGACGTCCTCGTGCACTTCCTCGTTTGCGCGCCCCTGGGACGTGCTTGCGGAAGTGTCCGTGCTCGCCGGGTCTAGAAGACCCGGCGCATCACGGATCACGGTAAATTGCCGCTAATAGCGGCCGTTTACCACGCGATCGCTCCGTCAAATGACGAAGCGATCACTTGTAAACAAACCGGCGTAATTTGATGACGCCGGTTCCTCCCTCTCCTCTCTGTACCGATCAGTACAGTGTGAGAGGAGAGGGGGGGGAGCGGGGGTCAGCAGCAGTGGCAGTGGCTGGATCTGTGACAACTGCAGTCACAGATCCAGCCATCCATCCATCCATCCATCCCAGCTCAGCCATCCCTGCCCCATACTGTGCAATACCCCAATACTCTGCAATACCCCAATACTCTGCAATACCCCAATACTCTGCAATACCCTGCACACTACTCTGCAATACCCTGCACAATACTCTGCAATACCCTGCGCAATACTCTGCAATACCCTGTGCAATACTTTGCAATACCCTGTGCAATACTCTGCAATACCCCAATACTCTGCAATACCCTGCGCAATACTCTGCAATACCCCAATATTCTACAATACCCTGCGCAATACTCTGCAATACCCCAATACTCTGCAATACCCTGCGCAATACTCTGCAATACCCAAATACTCTGCAATACCCAAATACTCTGCAATACCCCAATACTCCGCAATACCCCAATACTTTGCAATACGTCCCCCCCTCCTGTCACCCTCTGGTGCTTTTACAGACTCACCGCTACGATCAAAGTCAGGATATTTTTTTTTCAGTCTTCCCAGCCTAGAGGTGAGATGTGGGGTCTTATTGACCCCCATATCTCACTGTAAAGACGACCTGGCATGTTATATTCCTATTACAAGGGATGTTTACATTCCTTATAATCGGAATAAAAGTGATAAAAAAAAATTTGGGGGAAAAAGTGTAAAAATAAAGTAAATAAAGTAAAATGAACAATCATTTTTTTTTTTTAAAGCACCCCTGTCCCCGTGTGCTCGCATGCAGAAGCGAATGCATATGTAAGTTCCGCCCACATATGAAACCGGTGTTCAAGCTACACATGTGAGGTATCTTTGCGAACGTTAGAGCGAGAGCAATTATTTTGGCCCAAGACCTCCTCCTTAACTAAAAACATGTAACCGATAAAAGTAATTAAAGTGTCGCCTATGGGGATTTTTAAGTAGCAAAGTTTAGCGCCATTCCAAGATTGTGCACAATTTTGAAGTGTGACATGCTGGGTATCTATTTACTCGGCGTAACTTCATCTTTCACATTATGAAAAAAAATTGGGCTAACTTTACTGTTTTGTGTTTTTTTAAGCACAAAACAGTTTTTTTTTAAAAACACGCGTTCAAAAAATGTCTGCGAAAATACCATGCGAGATAAAAAGTTGTAACGACCGCCATTGTATTCTCTAAGGTCTTTGCTAAGGAAGCATATATAATGTTTTGGGGTTCTATGTAATTTTCTAGCAAATAAATGATGATTTTTACATGAGAGAAATGTCAGAATTGGTCTGGGTGTTCCAGAATGCCTGATGGCGCTCCCTGCATGTTTGGCCTCTGTATGTGGCCACGCTGTGTAAAAGTCTCGCACATGGGGTATTACCATACTCAGGAGGAATAGCAGAATGTGTTTTGGAGTGTAATTTGTGGTATGCATATGCTGTGTGTGAGAAATAACCTGCTAATATGACAGAAACAAGTTTTTTTTTTTTACAGAATTTTCAGTCGTTTTTCTTTTATAGCGCAAAAAAAAAAAAAAAAACAGAAGTGATCAAATACCACCAAAAGGAAGCTGTATTTGTGTGAAAAAAAATGACAACAATTTCAAATGGGTAGAATGTTGTATGACTGAGTAATTGTCATTCAAATTGTGAGAGCACCGAAAGCTGAAAATTGGTCTGGTCAGGAAGGGGGTTTAAGTGCCCAGTGGTCAAGTTGTTAATTTAAAGTTCCACAAACCCTCCGTTTTCAATGTGTGTATATATATATATATATATATATATATATATATATATATATATATAGTCACTAAAGCAGTTGCCATATTTTTACACTGATTATGTGTATACCTAACATTTTGCAGACCTCACTCTGGGATTGTTGATGATGTTATCACTACACTGACCACACAATGGGGATCCATACTTTTGTAGTGATGTTCTCTCCTATGTGCCTTGGTGTCCACAGGCAGTTCTCCCTCAGTTCCTGGTGCAAGCATCCCCCACCTGTCCCTCTCTTCATAACACTACATGTTGAGCTTCGAGCTGACGTGTGAGTAAACCAGAAAAGGGTATTTTTTTAGTTGGAGGAACCCTTGTTCCTCCTCCCCACTTCCCACGTTTATATTATCTTATATATATAGTCTATTTTTATCTATATTTTTTTCTATATAGTGACACTTATTGCACCTGCTCCTGAGGAAGTGGAAATTACTGCACGAAACACATCAAGCTTTATAGTATGCAAATAATAGAACCATGTGTTTACATACATGTTCAAGATTGTAAATATATATATATAGACAGTATATATATATATATATATATATATATATATATATAGACAGTATATATATATATATATATATATATATATATATATATATATACATTTTTTGTCAACCATGAATTTGTTGTGGCGTATAAAATCCATCCACACTATCAGCTCTTAACCCCACATCCACATGTTTTAATGTGTTATGATCTCATTGTAACAATAGTTTTATTATATGTACAAATTACTGCAATGATGATTTTTTTTTCTTCCATTGATAAGGATGCTTAATAAAATCAGCTCCTAATATTACTAACTTACTGTACTATCATGATTCTTTATATATATATTTTTTTTTACTTGTGTGTTTTTACATAATACCATCCACCCACTGTTTTGTTTGCATCTCATTTCAAGTCCCAACCTCCTTTTTTTTTCAACTTAATCAAATTAGGAATGTAGGCACTGAACCTTATGGGCCATGTGCTTCATTTAAAGTTCAACAAACACTCCTTTTTCAATGCATCTGTAATCGAATGCTAAATGATCTGAGATGTATCTCAAACTAATCTCAAATGCAAGTGCAATGCACTAAAAAGCTAGCTGCATTTGCCAGTTGACAAAACCTTAGGTACATTTCTCTGGGGACAA
Source organism: Rana kukunoris (assembly GCA_029574335.1). Lineage (NCBI taxonomy): Eukaryota > Metazoa > Chordata > Amphibia > Anura > Ranidae > Rana > Rana kukunoris. The sequence goes on along the minus strand of CM056052.1, from coordinate 101,247,905 downwards.
AGTATCTATCTTTTAGTTCAGGGTCCTACTTGAAATCCCAAGCTCAACTAAGAAGGGGCACTGCCCAATGAGAAAAGGCACATCCTTTAGTTACTATACATATGCAAGACATTAAACAGGATTGCAATTTATCAGTTTTGCTTGTTTTTTTACCTGACTAAACAAGTAAAAAAGGCGCAAAGCACAGGTTCCTCAATATATTCCACATATATATGCACACATAGAACTATATGGCAGGGTATCAATCAGGGCAGCCACCAAGAAAACCAAAAGCTGCTTTTCTTGTTGTTTTTTTACCTGTGTCGCTCTAACATTTCATAACATAAAACTATGTTATTTTCTACATGTGTGTATGAGTGCTAGGATTGTGCATACAATTGTTGCCATGATAGTATATTTTGCGTGGAACATCTGTTCACTTATTTGTAACTTGTTTGGTATTTTTTTTTTATCTAGCTGATCTTTGTGACAAGTATTTTTTACCCAGATGGCAGAAAGCCCTGTAGGTAACGTATTTCTGATTACTGCAGGAGTATGGAATACATGAATTTTTATTAGATACAATTGATACGTTAATCTTGATTTTTTATATAAAAGACACAAAAACCCATAGGTTATTCCGATGCCTGCAGCATTTCTAACTTCCTTCCTTTTCTAACACACATAATAAAAGTAAGAAAAGGTCTGGGCATTATTATCATATGTTCATTTGAATATCCCCTACATAAACTGTACAGAAGGCAAAAATAAGTAAGCTTCTGTCTTAATCCTCAACCAAATGCTAAATCTAACCTGCAAAGCTTTTTTCATCTTGGCTGTTCCATACATCTTCTCATTAACTTTTAGGAACTCCCCCTCTTCTCATTATTTTGTCTGAATCCACAAAAAGGCTAAACTAAGGCTAGCCATGGACCGTTCATTTTTTCAATCAGACAGTGGGCTGTTCCAAAAAAAAAAAAAACACACGGATTCCCCCATCCACATTGGGTTCCAAATTCTCCCCACTGCGTAGGAATCCGCTACACCCAAAGGGATTGTTTTCTTCTAAATAAAAAAGGGGGAGCTTTGGTTGGACTGTGAATGTTTTTGTATGTACCTGTGTTCTGGGGGGGGGGGGGGTGTCCATTTCCTCCATTCAGCTATCAAATTACACTGAGTTATGTGCTCTAGCTGTGCAGTGTATGACATCAGATCCTCAACTCCTGACTTCTGCTGCTGAGAAAGATCATTTGATTTGTGTACTTTGAATCAATGTACTGGAGAGAGCACTGCAGACAAACAGTTACAACTTAGAATTGTAGAATTTGTTTAATCTCCATGTATCACCTTATTCTAGTAACTTCATTGCGTATATGTAAGGGTTTACAACCACTTTAGTACCCAACATGCCTACCTTACAAAGCTCTCTCAATTTTGGCTTTTCCAAATATCTCCTTATAAATGTTCAGTTAATCTTCTTCAGTCTTAGCCATCAACCAGCCTACACTAATGCTGCGTACACACGGTCGTTTTTTGCGATGAAAAAAAACGACGTTTTCAATCATGAAAAAAAACGACGTTTTTCAAACTTCATTTTCCAAAACGACGTTGCGTACACACCATCGTTTTTCTACAAAGCTCTAGCAAAACGTGGTGACGTACACCACGTTCGACGGCACTCTTTTCCATTGAAGCTCTGTCTCATAACTTGCTTCTGAGCATGCGCAGATTTAAAAACTTTGTTTTCAACATCATTTTGCCCACACACCATCACTTTTTATGACACAAAAAATGACGTTTTGAAAAACGACACAAAAAATTCAAGCATGTTGGAATTTTTTTTTGGTCGTTTTTTTTAAGACAAAAAACAACGTTTTGCCCACACATGATCAATTTAAATGACGTTTTAAAAAACGTCATTTTTTTTCATCGCAAAAAATGATTGTGTGTACGCGGCATTAGTCTAACCCATTAAGATTCCTTAATTTTGGCTCCTCCCTACACCTTCTTATTAATTTTGAGGTTATTTCCCAAATACAACCACTGTGCTGCACTAGTTACCTAGTTACATAGTTAGTCAGGTTGAAAAAAGAAACAGGTCCATCCAGTTCAACCATAAAAAAATAAACAAACAAAATAAAAAAACACAGTACATTACATATACCCATCTCCATACCCACAGTTGATCCAGAGGAAGGCAACAAAAAAAAAAAAAAAAACAGCAGAGCATGATCCAATTTGCTACAGCAGGGAAAAAAAATCTTTCCTGATCCCCTGAGAGGCAATCGGATTTACCCTGGATCAACTTACCTACACATCTTAGTACTCAGTTATATTATGTACATTTAGGAAAGAATCCAGGCCTTTCTTAAAGCAATCTACTGAGCTGGCCAGAACCACATCTGGAGGGAGTCTGTTCCACATTTTCACAGCTCTTACTGTGAAGAAACCTTTCCGTATTTGGAGGTGAAATCTCTTTTCCTCTAGACGTAAAGAGTGCCCCCTTGTCCTCAGTGTTGACTGTAAAGTGAATAACTCAACACCAAGTTCCCTATATGGACCTCTTATATATTTGTACATGTTGATCATATCCCCCCTTATTCTCCTCTTCTCAAGAATTAATACATTTAGTTCTTCTAATCTTTCCTCATAGCTGAGCTCCTCCATGCCTCTTATCAATTTGGTTGCCCTTCTCTGCACTTTCTCCAGTTCTCCAATATCCTTTTTGAGAACTGGTGCCCAAAACTGGACTGCATATTCCAGATGAGGTCTTACTAATGATTTGTACAGGGGCAAAATTATATCTCTATCTCTGGAGTCCATACCTCTCTTAATACAAGAAAGGACTTTGTTCGCTTTGGAAACATTTGCATAGCATTATTGAGCTTATGATCAACTAAAATCCCCAGATCCTTCTCCACTACAGATCCCCCCAGTTGTACTCCCCCTAGCATGTATGATGCATGCATATTCTTAGCCCCTAAGTGCATAACTTTACATTTATCAACATTAAACCTCATCTGCCACTTAGTCGCCCAATTAGACAGAGCATTGAGGTCGGCTTGTAAATTGGCAACATCCTGTAAGGAGGGTATTCCACTGCATAGCTTGGTATCATCTGCAAAGACAGAAATGTTACTTTTGATCTCAAACCTAATATCATTTATAAATATATTAAAAAGTAAGGGTCCCAGCACTGAACCTTGGGGTACACCGCTGATAACCTTGGACCATTCAGAGTAAGAATCATTAACTATGACTCTCAGAATTCTGTCTTTTAGCCAGTTTTCTATCCATTTACAAACTGCTATATCCAATCCTGTAAACCTTACCTTACACATGAGCCGTGTGTGGAGAACTGTATCGAACGCTTTAGCAAAATCCAAGTATACCACGTCCACAGCCACGCCTCTGTCCAGTGTTTTACTTACCTCTTCATAAAAGGAAATCAGGTTTGTCTGGCAACTTCTGTCTTTCATGAATCCATGCTGTCTGTTGCTTAAATAGTTTGTTTCCAGCAAGTACTCATCCATGTGGTCTTTTATTAAACGTTCCAGTATCTTCCCAACTATAGAAGTTAAACTAACAGGTCTAAAGTTACTTGGTAAAGACTTTGGGGCAGGTTCAGGTAGAAATGCCTATCTTTAGGCATGCTTAGCGTCTGGCTTTTAAACTAGGCCGCCGCAACTTTTTCAGGCAAGTGATTTATTCTCAAAGCACTTGCCTGTAAAGTTAAGGCGGCGTAGCGTAAAAGACCCGGCCAAATTCAAATTCGGTGGGCAGGGGGCGTGTATCATTTAAATGAAGTGCGTCCCCACGTCGAATGAACTGCGCCGGCCGTGATTGGTTTCCAGTGCGCATGCTCCAAATCTTAATGTCAGTTAGACGTGTAAACGATGTGAACGGCACTTATGCAAAGCCCTATTCGCAAACGTTTAATGTAAACGACGTAAACGACCGGAAAGAAAGCGTCGGCACGCCGTCCATACTTAACATTGCCTGCACCTCATATAGCAGGCATAACATTACAATGGTACTACACTAACGCAAACGACGTAAAAAAGAATAGCGCCGGCCGGGGGTACGTTTCTGGAATCGGCGTATAGGCTCATTTACATATTTGAGACGAGAACGCCACCTAGCGGCCAGCCTAAAATATGAAAATAAGATTAGACAGTGTAAGAGACCTAGGCATGTCTGATCTAAGGAAAATCTATGCTAAACTGATTTTATGAATCAGTGGCATAGATTGGACCCGTAAAACGCAGAGATAATACGGCTTATCTCCTACCTGAATCTACCCCTTTGTTTCCTTTTTAAATATAGGCACCACATTGGCTCTACGCCAATCCAGTGGTACTATTCCTATTATTAATTAGTGCCTAAATATTAGATACAGTGGCTTTGAAATTACAGAGCTCAATTCTTTTAGGATCCGTGGGTGGATGCCATCTGGTCCAGGTGCTTTATCCACCTTTGTTCTGTCTAAATATTTCTGGACCATATCACTTTTAAACCATTGTAGATTTGGGGCTGTGTCACTCCCACCCCCATTATGGACATGAGCTCCCCCATGCTCCAGTGTATACACAGAGCTGAAGAAAGCATTTAATACATTCGCCTTCTCTTTGTCCTCAGTCACCCACTCTAGATTATTTTGTAAAGGGCCTACATGCTCAGACTTCACCTTTTTACTATTAATATATTTAAAGAATTTTTGGGGGTTTGTCCTACTATCTTTTGCAATCTGTCGTTCATTTTGAATTTTTGCATCCTTGATTTCCTTTTTACATATTCTATTATATTCTTTGTAACATTTAAACGACACTAGTGTTCCTTCATTTTTATATTTTTTAAAGGCTATTTTCCTATTGTTTATAGCTTTTTTAACTTTGACCGTGAACCACATAGGTTTTATTTTTAGCCTTTTAACCACTTAAGCCCCGGACCAATATGCTGCTAAATGCCCAAAGACGTTTTTACATTTCGGCACTGCGTCGCTTTAACAGACAATTGCGCGGTCGTGCGACGTGGCTCCCAAACAAAATTGGTGTCCTTTTTTCCCCACAAATAGAGCTTTCTTTTGGTGGTATTTGATCACCTCTGCGGTTTTTATTTTTTGCGCTATAAACAAAAATAGAGCGACAATTTTGAAAAAAATGCAATATTTTTTACTTTTTGCTATAATAAATATCCCACCAAAAACATATATATATATATATATATATATATATATATATATATATATATATATATATATTTTCCTCAGTTTAGGCCAATACGTATTCTTCTACCTATTTTTGGTAAAAAAAATCGCAATAAGCGTTTATCGATTGGTTTGCGCAAAATTTATAGCGTTTACAAAATAGGGGATAGTTTTATTGCATTTTTTTTTTTACTACTAATGGCGCCGATCAGCAATTTTTTTCGTGACTGCGACATTATGGCGGACACTTCTGACAATTTGGACACATTTTTGGGACCATTGTCATTTTTTACAGCAAAAAATGGATTTAAATTGCATTGTTTATTGTGAAAATGACAGTTGCAGTTTGGGAGTTAACCACAGGGGGCGCTGTAGGATTTATGTGTGTTTACAACTGTAGGGGGGTGTGGCTGTAGGTCTGATGTCATCGAATGAGTCTCCCTATAAAAGGGATCACTCGATTGATGCAGCCGCCACAGTGAAGCACGGGGAAGCCGTGTTTACATACGGCTCTCCCCGTTCTTCAGCTCCGGGGAGCGATCGCAAGGGGGTGGCTAGAAACGAGTAGCCGCGCCCTCCTCCCGGATCGCTCCCCGCGGGTTTCCGACCGCTGCATGTAGCGGGGGGGGTCCCGATCGGACCCCCGACGTGCACAAAGGCAGGGACGTAAATATACCTCCATCTGCCTGTACGTGCCATTCTGTGGACGTATATGTACATGCGGCGGTCGGGAAGTGGTTAAACATATTGCCCATGGGAATATACTTTGCAATCAGGTCCCAGACAGTCTTTTTGAAGTATTTCCATTTCATCGATGCCAATATTCCCTCCCAGTCCAAGTCCTGGAGAGCAGCCCTCATCCTAGACTTATTTTACCTCCACAAAATTTTCCAGCTTGCAAGACTTCTTCTTTTCTCTGCAACTCCCTCCTATGTGACACTCATTTACTTGTAAAATCATCAAAGACACATCAAAAAGATATTTTTGAAAGAACCTTTTTATTAGAGATAAGCACATAATAGATTGTTTTATTTATTTTTTTCCCATAGTTTGGCAGGAGTCCTTATAACTTGTTGACCAGGGAAATATTATATTTACCAGACATATTCACGTACTGGTAAAAATGAGCCAAGGACTACTCATTTTATTGCTTGTAGAGTGGCAGTGGATCTCCTGTAGAAGAAGCCCAAGTTCCAATTGTGAGCAGGACTCATTTACTGGGTTATCATTCCCCTGGCAAAATCTGGTAATGATCCAGTTTTTAATGCTGCAGGAGAATATGGGGTGAGGATCCCAAATCCCTGTAGCATAATTTGTCTTATAAAAGAAAGTACCGTATTTATCAGGGTATTGCGCGCTCCTTCGTATAGCACGCACCCCTAATGTCGACCTGTAAAAAAAAACTTTTAGTACTTTTAGTACTTACAGTTTTGGTGTCTTGCGCGGCATCCATCGTCCGGTCTGGCGTCCATCTTCGGCTCCAGTGGTGTCCTCCCGGCTTCTCCAGTGATGTCTCGAGTCGAATCCCCGCTTCCCGTGCTCAGTTTGAACGTCTCCGCCGACATATACTGAGTGCAGTACACTCGGGTAGATTCGGCCAGGCTCAGCTTCACTCGTGCTCACGCTCTGTGACGTTTATGCGTGAGCACGAGCGAAGCCGAGCCTAGCCGAATGTACCCGAGTGTACTGCACTCGGTATATGTCGGCGGCTCACTTCAAACTGAGCGCGGGAAGCGGGTATCGGCATATATATCGCGCACCCACGATTTTCCCCTTATTTTAAGGGGAAAAAAGTGCGCGCTATATGCTGATAAATATGGTAGCTTACCGTATTTTCCATCGTATAAGATGACCTTTTACATTGGATTACAGCCTGCCGGGTGCTCTGTAAAGCTATTATGTATTCTGTATATGTGCCGCTCAGCCAATCCCAGGGGGCGATGCACTCTGTTGATGACTAGAGCCTGCTAAGCCTGCTCGGATTGGAGTAACAACCTCGGCTACATTATGTGTTAACAAAATGCAAAGTGCACTTGGAAGTGCAGTCACTGTAGATCTGAGGGGGACATGTAAGGAAAATAAAAAACAGCACTTTAGCTTGCACATAATTGGATGATAAAATCAGCAGAGCTTCTCCTCATTTCAGATCTAACTCTCATATTTACAGCGACTGCACTTCCAAGTGCATTTTCAGTGCAAATTCAAGTGCACTTTGCACTTGTAGCTAGCACTTGTAGTGCAAAGTGGATTTGCTTTTCGTAAACAACCCCCAATGACCCTAAACATACAGCCAGAGCTACAATGGAATGGTTTAGATCAAAGCATATTCATGTGTTAGAATGGCCCAGTCAAAGTCCAGACCTTGCTCTCCATCCAATCTAACAGAGCTTGAGCTATTTTGCAAAGAAGAATGGGCAAAAATGTCACTCTCTAGATGTTCAAAGCTGGTAGAGACATCCCCAAAAAAGACTTGCAGCTGTAATTGCAGTGAAAGGTGGTTCTACAAAGTATTGACTCTGGGGGGCTGAATACAAATGCACGCCCCACGTTTCACATATTTGTAAAAAAAATAAATAAACCATTTATCATTTTCCTTCCACTTCACAATTATGTGCCACTTTGTGTTAGGGTATTACATAAAACCCCAATAAAATATATTTACGTTTTTGGTTGTAACATGACAAAATGTGGAACATTTCAAGGGCTATGAATACGTTTTCAAGGCACTGTATATGGAAAATATAAATCTTTTGATTAAGAAACATTTTATTAAATGATTCATTTAATTTACCAGGTAATGTACCTGAAAGAATGAAAACTTTTATTAACAGTGTTTTTACATCTGCCATTTGGCCAGTGTTATCATTTCGTCTTTCTATTTATTTTACAGCTAGGCTGCATCCTATGACTAGCATTAAGCTGTCCCTTATGAACTGTATAGCTTGCAGCTGTCCAGCTCGGCTTTTGCAAATCCTGTGGACTCTGCATGGTCTCTGAAAATCCTACATGCTGTGCAATTTGCATTTTTCCTTGGCTTTAGTAAACTCTGCAGATCAGTGTAGCATGCAAATAGACTCGTTTCTAAAAGGATGTTCAGTTGGACTCTCTGACCTATATTTACTGTCAGCAGGTAGAGCATAGCAACTAAACTCAATTTATTCACTTTAAGATTAGCGCATATATATTTCCCTAACAGTGCATATTCAATGGTATAAACAAAAGGGAAATAACAATGCATAAAGGAGCCAACATTATGTCTGCCTCATCCTCTGATGCGCTCTGTGCGAGCAGCACGACTTGGATCGATGTAAGCCAAATAATCAACCTCAAAGAGGAACTCTGCTAAGCACTGCGTGTATATTCAATGACCACATCATATAATCCTACTGCAGAGAAAACTGAATATGTATAGAATCCCCATGTCTCCATATGTTAGGTCTGCGCGCAGAAATTTGAATTTTAGTTCTTGTTTGTGGCCACTTACCTTCTTCAGCATATCATGGCTTAACAGAAAAAAAAACTCAGCCGCAACAATACACTGAGAACTTTCCTGCTTTGATCCTGTATTAGCCATGCTGTCAATCAACAGGATAGTGATAGTGAAGGAAGTGCAAATCCTCCACAATCACTCATTCTATGAAACACATTTGCTGCACCTGAATTTCTCTCAACCTTTTTGATAGAAATAATCGAAACATTTAAATAGTTGCAATAAAAAGTATGTGAACCCGATTTCTGCACAAATTGGTCATAAAATGTGATCTGATCTTCATCTAAGTCCCAACAATAGACAATCACAGTCTGCTTAAACTAATAACACACAAATAATTAAATGTTACCATGTTTTTATTGAACACACCATGTAAACATTCACAGTGCAAGTGGAAAAAGTATGTGAACCCCTAGACTAATGACATCTCCAAGAGCTAATTGGAGTGAGGTGTCAGCCAACTGGAGTCCAATCAATGAGATGAGATTGTAGGTGTTGGTTACAGCTGCCCTGCCCTATAAAAAACACACGCCACATCTGGGTTTGCTTTTCACAAGAAACATTGCCTGATGTGAATGATGCCTCGCACAAAAGAGCTCTCAGAAGACCTACAATTAAGAGTTTTTAACTTGCATAAAGCTGGAAAGGGTTATAAAAGTATGTCCAAAAGCCTTGCTGTTCCTCAGTCCACAGTAAGACAAATTGTCTATAAATGGAGAAAGCTCAGCACTGCTGCTACTCTCCCTAGGAGTGGCCATCCTGTAAAGATGACTGCAAGAGCACAGCGCAGACTGCTCAATGAGGTGAAGAATCCTAGAGTGTCAGCTAAAGACTTACAAAAGTCTCTGGCATATGCTAACATTCCTGTTAGCGAATCTACGATACGTAAAACACTAAGCAAGAATGGATTTCATGGGAGGATACCACAGAGGAAGCCACTGCTGTCCAAAAAAAACATTGCTGCATGTTTACAGTCTGCACAAGAGCACCTGGATATTCCACAGCAGTACTGGCAAAATATTCTGTGGACAGATAAAACCAAAGTTGAGTTATTTGGAAGGAACACACAACACTATGTGTGGAGAAAAAGAGGCACAGCACACCAATATCAAAACCTCATTCCAACTGAAGTATGGTGGTGGGGGCATCATGGTTTGGGGCTGCTTTGCTGCATCAGGGTCTGGACGGATTTCTATAATTGAAGGAAAAATGAATTCCCACATTTATCAAGACATTTTGCAGGAGAACTTAAGGCCATCTGTCCACCAGCTGAATTTTTAGAAGATGGGTGTTGCAACAGGACAACGACCCAAAGCATAGAAGTAAATCAACAACAGAATGGCTTAAACAGAAGAAAATACGCCTTCTGGAGTGGCCCAGTCAAAGTCCTGACCTCAACCTGATTGAGATGTTGTGGCATGACCTCAAGAAGGCAATTCACATCAGACATCCCAAGAATATTGCTGAACTGAAACAGTTCTGTAAAGAGGAATGGTCAAGAATTACTCCTGATCGTTGTGCACGTCTGACCTGCAACTACAGGAAACGTTTGGTTGAAGTTATTTCTGCCAAAGGAGGTTCAACCAGTTATTAAATCCAAGGGTTCACATAATTTTTCCACATGCACTGTGAATGTTTACATGGTGTATTCAATAAAAACATGGTAACATTTAATTATTTTTGTGTTATTAGTTTAAGCAGACTGTGATTGTCTATTGTTGTGACTTGAAGATCAGATTTTATGACCAATTTGTGCAGAAATCCATATCATTCCAAAAGGGTTCACATACTTTTTATTGCAACTGTAATTCATACCAGGCCACCTGCTTAATCCCTTTCTACCCAAGGCCTCATTCACACAGGCGGAATCCGTCGCAGTCCGTCGCGACGGAGTCTGCCTGCTTCCGCCAGCTCAGCAGGAGATCTGTCCGCAGATCTCAGTTGAGCCGACGGATGACAAGCTCTTCTCTGCTCACTGAGCAGGGAGGGGCTTGTCGGGCACCGCTAATTGCTATGGAGCGATCTGATGAAAACTGACAGCATGTCCGTTTTCATCAGATCTTACCGGATCGGGTCGGATGTCAGCGGACATGTCTCTGCTGAAAATCCGACGCTCCATAGGGGTGCATGGAGCTGCCGCTCAGGTCCGCCGTCAAAACTGACAGGTGGATCTGAACGGTCCGTAGTGTGATTCAGGCCTAAGGGTAAAACAAATGTTAATGCCTAAGCACAATTTTGCAACTTTGACATGTGCTAGTAAAACCTTACATATTGTTACAACTACTCTGTGCATCTAGGTGGATTATACTTTTTTTTTTCAGAACCAATTGGACTTTAATTTGGTGGTAATGGTTATCTTCTGATTGGACCAAATTAGAAAATAAAATTTAAGATATATATATTTTTTAATTTAGCTGTATATTTCTTTCTACTACCATAATCTACCACTACAGAACAATCTAAAATAAATGCTCCTGTTCCTGCCGACCACAGCTATACCACAAATGTGTTTGCTATTGTTTTGTTTTGTACCTGTAGTACAGCCCAGAAACAATAGTGCGCATTTTGCTTTTTTAAACACACTGACACTGATACAATTTTTTTTTTATTCTACTCAAAATATACTGCCCATGTGTCTTCCTCTCTATTCAGACTGATCACTCAGTAAGCCAATCAGAGGCATTAGTACGGGTCCTGGGGCTCCCGGTGAGACTGTACTGGGAGCATGATTCCAGCACAAAGGCAGATACTCAATTATGCAGCCCCATGAACAAAAGCTTAGTCCAGTGAGGCCGCATATATGCGTGGTGTCTGCGGGAGCGGATTAAAAAATTATACATATTATACAGTGAAACCTCGGATTGTGAGTAAGGCGGTTAGAGATCATCTCGAAATACAATTTTTATTTTCAAAATCCTAACTCGGTTTGTTGTCTCGAGCAAGATTCAAGCCCCAGCAGTGTGGAGTACCGTAATTGGCCAGAGGTGTGGGGGTGCTGAACCCGTGTGGAGTTGTTCACAGCCATTCGGAAATAGTTGGAAAAACACGGAAAATACTCTGTTCCCAAGCCTTTCCGAGTTAGGTTGAGCTGTCCCAAGTATTTCCAAGGCTCTCCGGCACTCTCCCGCGCCCCCCACCTCTGGCTACATGCGGTATTGCATGCCATAGAAGTCAATGCGGAACAAATTATTTAGTTTCCAATGACTTCTATGGGGAAACTCTTTGATATGCGAGTGCTTTGGATTATGATAATTCTTCTGGAACGGATTATGCTTGTAATCCAAGGTTCCACTGTATAAGTGGCACCAAGTGGCTGGTTTACTAGCACAAATCAATTCTATGTTAAGTAACTTTTAAACCTAAGGTTTAATCTGACTATATTTTGCTTTCCCTAGTTCCTCCTTCCCCACCAATAACATTGGGAATGGGCTCGGGCTAGTTGGGGCTCTCATCTGTCCGATCGCGCCAGGAAGCCGACACTGTGCACCGCTAATCACAGACAGTGAGACATTTCCTGGTCCACAGCTGCACAGATCAGGAAACATTTCAGTGCCTGTGATTAGCCTTGTGCAGTGTCGGTTTCCTGGCGGCATCGGGCAGGTGAAATCCCGAATATGCCCAAGCCCATCTCTAGTGAACATCCTAAAGGAATTTTCAAATAAAAGCTTTCTTCTTTCATTATATATCTTGTTTTAGACCCAATGATGTGTTCACTGAGTCTGTGTGCTCTTCTATGCAAGGTAGGAAGACCATAGCTAATGGGAGGGTTCAGCAGGGTGCTGTGTATATATAGCTTCCTGAAAACATCACTGCACCCTGTCCCAGTGCTACTCTCAAGAGCCCTCAGCTGTAATGTAAACAGTATGCATCCATACGTGTTAGTCTGGAAGAGTGGGCATTTCTAGGCAGATTGAGCCTCCATGATTGAAAGAACTGAACTCCAATGAATTTAAGGGGTGGGCATAGATTAGTAAAACTGGGGGGGGGGGAGTGCTACATGTTGCTGAATGTTCTCCAACCAGGCATCTATCTGATTTGTTAACACTTTTGCTAAGCATTTCAGTACAGGAAAAATATGGGCAAGACTAAAGGTAAGTCTGGAGTTCAGCTTTGCAGTAACCCTGCAGGGATAACAAAAACAAAAGTAATAATAACGCTTGTAAGCAGGCATTCTGTGCTACCACATTTTGTCCACTCAGTGCTTTCTACCACCCCAAAATACCAAACTTTTAGTTTTGGCACTAACCTGTATATTCTTCCCAGCCTCTTGCAATGCTGTGCTGGAAAAGCATATTACTAAGCCTCATTGCTGCTGTGCAAGGTTTATGGACATACACAGTTCTATGAACATGCTGATTTTCAGATGGTATTTGCATAGAATGTTGTGGTTGCCCTAGAGGTGCAATGGGGAGAGGTAACCTTGTATACAAATCATAGGACACCTTTCACTGTATGCTGCAATGCTTCTTCATTACTGTCGTCAGAAGTCAAGCCAGACTTAACTAAAAATTACTTTGTAAAGTAGGATCACCCTAATGCAGGCACACAAATGTGTCTGCACATCCCATCACTTTTACTTTAAAGTACCCCCAAACTCATGGGAACTCTAATCTTTAAAGACAGACTTTCCACTAAGAAGTTGGTAAATGACTCTGCTCTCTCTCACCGCTATGTCCCAAAATGAAACCGTGAGGCCAACCATTACATCGATGAGCCAATAAGGAAGAACATGAAGTGGGGCTAATGCCTTGTACACACGATCGCGATTTCCAACAAGAAAAGTTTTCTTTTTCATCAGGAAAACGACTGAAACTTGTCTTGCATACACACGGTCACATTGGACAAAATTCCAAATGTCAAGAACGCAGTGACGTACAACACGTATGATGAGCCGAGATCAATGAAGTTCAATAGGCAGTTCAGCTCTTCTCACACGGTCAGAATTTGTGACAAAAAGCTCACATCGCACTTTTCTCTTCAGGAATCGCGATCGTGTGTACGAGGCATAATGCCGCGTACACACCATCACTTTATGTGATGATGGAAAAAAACAATGTTTTTAAAAACGTCAATTTAAATGACCGTGTGTGGGGGGGGGGGGGGAAACGTCGTTTTATGTCTTGTGAAAAACGACAAAAAAAAATTGAAGCATGCTTAAATTTTTTGTCTCGTTTTTCAAAACGTTGTTTTTGTTTCACAAAAAATCACAGTGTGTAGCAAAAAACGACGTTTAAAGCGACGTTTTTCAACCCTCGCATGCCCAGAAGCTAGTTATGAAGCGAGATTCAATGGAAAAGAGTGGTGAACGTAACCTTGCTTTGCTAGAGCATTGTAAAAAAACGATTGTGTGTAAGGCAACGTCGTTTTTGAAAATTGAAGTTTCAAAAACTTCGGTTTTTTTTTAATCACATAAAGTGATGGTGTGTGTACGCGGCATAAGAGTCAAAGTCTAGTAAGAAGTTAATTTTTGCACATAAAGAGGCAAGAGCCCCTTCACAAGAGTACATTACCAAAGCCTAGGAGATTTTAATGTGTGAAAGGTGAAAAGAAGTACAAGAGCACAGTATTTGTTCCCAATGTTGGTGGAATAGAGTGAGCACACATATCATTTATAAATCTGCTGGTTAAAAACAGACTGAAATTGTATTTGTTTTCTAATCACATGGGAATAAGCTACATACATGAATAGAGTTTTGATAGTGATTTCCACATTGCCTCATTTTAAAATTATATTTAAAGGGGTTGTAAAGGTACAATTTTTTCCCTAACAAGTCACTAAATGACATTTATCTCTTCATATGTCGTTCTTAGGGACACATCGGCTTGCCTATGGACACCCCAAAAATCTCCTATAGCCATGGGTATTAGATGAATTTGGCCTATCAATTGTTTCTATAGTGCTGCGTTCAAGGCATATTCACTATTTATTTAACTGCTTGCGACCAGCGCACTACTATATACGTTGGCAGCATGGCACGGACAGGCAGAAGGACATATATATACGTCCCCTTTAAGAGCGCGGCATTGTGGACGCGTGTGTCCGCCGCGATCTCTGTAAGCCCGACCGCGGGTCCCGCGGACTCGATCGCCACAGGGATACACATGATTGTCTCATGGTGAAGAAGAATTGGGAGATGCTGATGTAAACAAGCATCTCCCCACTTTGCCTAGTCAAAATGACAGTGATCACCACTTCCTGTAATCGGAAGCGGTGATCACTGTCCTGTCTTGTCACGTGTAGCCCATCCCCCCTACAGTAAGAATCACTCACTAGGGCACACTTAACCCCTACAGCGCCACCTAGTGGTTAACCCCTTCACTGCCATTTTTACAGTGATCAGTGCATTTTTATAGCACTGATCGCTGTAAAAATTACAATGGTCCAAAAAATGTGTGAAAAGTGTCCGATGTGTCCACCACAATGTCGCAGTCACGATAAAAATTGCTGATCGCCACCATTATTAGTAAAAAAAAAAATTATTAATAAAAATGCCATAAAACCATCCCCTATTTTGTAGACGCTATAACTTTTGCGCAAACCGATCAATAAACTCTTATTGCAATTTTTACCAAAAATATGTAGAAGAATACGTATAGGCCTAAACTGATGAAAAAAAAACTATATAATTTTTGGGGATATTTATTATAGCAAAAAGTAAATAATGTTGCATTTTTTTCAAAATTGTCGCTTTATTTTTGTTTATAGCGCAAAAAATAAAAACCGCAGAGGTGATCAAATACCACCAAAAGTAAGCTCTATTTGTGGGGAAAAAAAGGACGTCGGTTTTGTTTGGGAGCAGTGCCAAATTGCAAAAAGCGGCCCGGTCATTTGGCTGCATAATGGTCCGAGGCTTAAGAGGTTAAAGCCTAAAATCTCAGAGCCCCTATATTCTCTGGTGGCTTCATCAATACTATCTACTGCTAGAGATGTCAGTAAATGTACACTACCAACATTACAAGTCAGTATAGCAGAAAACTGCTTCTATATATGATTCTTGTCTTGCAGTAATCAGGGTGCTGAATGGGTTAAAGTTAAGCCAAAACAGGCAGATTTTTGGACCAATGAGTCGGCTCATCCCTATTGATCACTGGGGGATGAGAGAGTACATTGGTGGTGGTGGTGGTGGCAGGGCCGTCTAAATAGCATCATGGGCCCCTGGGCAAAGTAATGCTCTGGGGCCCCTAAAATGATGACAGTGCAGGTAAACAGACATTAAGTAGGTAGGAGGCAGACTGCCTCCCCTGTGCATCTATAACTCTCAGTGCCACCATGGGGCCCCCAATTTTGGGGCAGGGTGGGCTCAAGGACCAGCTGCTTTGGGAAAAGTGCAGGGGCCCCCCATGCAGCTGAGGCCCCTGGGCAATGCCCAGATGTGCCCTCTCATTAAGACAGCCCTGGGTGGTGGGGGAGGGGGGCTGAGGGGTTCATTGGTGGTTAGTGGTGGCTGTAGGGATACATCGGCGGTGCACAGTGGCATTTTCCTTGTAGTAAAGTTTCCCTTTTTTTATTATGCACCATCTTTGTATAGTTTAAAAACGGAAGAACCGACAGTAAAACATTTTTTTTTGGATCTGCAGGCCATTGGTTCACCTGTCCTCTCACACTCATGAAATGTAAATGGTGCTGACAAATGCAGACATCCCAGAGAAACCAGATGAACTCTGATAGCATTAGAGATCGCCTTAGAGATGAGATGATCCCTATTGTGTCCTTTTTGTAAGAAATAATTGGAAATCCCTTCAATGACACAGGCATAACACCTTTTAGTAGAGTAAGAAGGGTTAAAATTTTGATAATCATTTTATTGTATTCCTGTCCTGGTGACTACCCCATCCGCCATTTCCTATCACAGGGACAGAAAGTAAGGGAAAATGTCCCCAGTAGGGTCATAAGTAGCAAAAAACTGACAGAAATATTTACTTCGTCCAACTTTTTCAAAAACAAAAAAGCTTATCTGGAGTCATGATATAAAATATTGTTTTTCATTTCTTTCATCCATTTTTCCATTGTAGTGCCGCTGATCTTCTCAAGCTTTTTTGATACACAATTCCTGTCTACATTTATTATTCCGGCATTGCCTGCATATCATTGCTCTGGGCCAGATTCAATGCCTGCACAATGTATGTTGGCACGACCACTTGTAGACTTCACCAGGGGCGCACATAACAGGGTGACAATGCAGGTGCTCAAGTGAGTTGTTACGCCATTACAGTACATACCTGAACAAGGATCTTCATGGCAGGTTCATTGGGTAATATTTTAATGAAAACAGCAGATTAGAGAAAATGTTAAACTTTTGAAATGAAATTAATATGTTACAGAAGAATTCTAGGTGTGGAAATGTTTACATAGGTGCTTGGAGCAATGTAAGTATGCAGATACCATATGTAGTGCTTACCCCAAAGAATCCGCTGATGTTTGGGTCTTCTGACTCCAGATGACAATGACCTCTCTGGTAATGCCACACTCTCTGACATACCAAAGCTAAAGAAGAAATATTTACTTGTGCAACACACACAGCAATTAGTAAATGAAATGATAATAACAGTGAATGATATTGTATATTATATATCTCAATATTGTATATAAATAACTGCAAGACCAGAAGTTTCTCCCCCTAAACCCTAAAGCCAATGAGGTCCTACCTAGGGAGTCCATTAGTCTCTCCAAACGTAGATATAGATAGCGATATCTACTATCTATATATATAAACAGTATCTCACAAAAAGTGAGTACACCTCTCAAATTTTTGTAAATATTTTATTATATCTTTTCATGTGACAACACTGAAGAAATGACACTTTGCTACAATGTAAAGTAATGAGTGTACAGCTTGTATAACGGTGTAAATTTGCTGTCCCCTCAAAATAACTCAACACACAGCCATTAATGTCTAAACCACTGGTAACAAACGTGAGTACACCCCTAAGTGAAAATTTCCAAATTGGGCCCAAAGTGTCAATGTTTTGTGTGGCCACCATTATTTTCCAGCACCGCCTTAACCCTCTTGGTCATGGAGTTCACCAGAGCTTCACAGTTTGCCACTGGAGTCCTCTTCCACTCCTCCATGATGACATCACAGAGCTTGTGGATGTTAGAGACCTTGCGCTTCTCCACCTTCCATTTGAGGATGCCCAGCAAATGCTCAATAGGGTTTAGATCTGGAGACTTTCTTGGCCAGTCCATCACCTTAACACTCAGCTTCTTTAGCAAGGCAGTGGTTGTCTAAGGCCACGTACACACGATCAGTCCAAACTGATAAAAACGGGTTGAAGTCCAGTTTCATCGGTCCAAACCGACCGTGTGTATGACCCATCAGTCTGTTGTCCTTCAGTCCAAAGTTTCAAAACTTGCTTTAAAATCGGACTGATGGACGCCTGACCATCGGCCCAAACCGATCGTTAGTACGCAAAAGCATGGGTTCAAAAAACTCGCGCATGCTCAGAATCAAGTCGACGCATGCTTGGAAGCATTGAACTTCGTTTTTTTCAGTACGTCGTTGTGTTTTACGTCACCGCATTCTGACACGATTGGTTTTTTAACTGATGGTGTGTACGCACATAAGACCATCGGACGATCAGTCTGGGAACTGATGAAAATGAACTTCAGTCTGTTTTCATCAGTTTGGACTGATCGTGTGTACAGGGCCTTGGAGTTGTGTTTGGGGTCGTTATCATGTTGGAATTCTGCCCTGCGAGCCAGTCTCCGAAGGGAGGGGATCGTGCTCTGCTTCAGAAGTTAACATGTTGGCATTCATGGTTCCCTCAACGAACTGTAGCTCCCCAGTGCCGGCAGCACTCATGCAGCCCCAGATGATGACACTACCACCATCATGCTTGACTGTAGGCAAGACGCACTTGTCTTTGTACTCCACACCTGGTTGCTGGCCCACACGCCTGACATCACTGGATATGACGCTAAGCATGTGC
Organism: Rana kukunoris; assembly: GCA_029574335.1. Classification (NCBI taxonomy): domain Eukaryota; kingdom Metazoa; phylum Chordata; class Amphibia; order Anura; family Ranidae; genus Rana; species Rana kukunoris. The sequence continues at coordinate 101,229,300 of CM056052.1, read as the reverse complement.
ACTCAACCATTTGGTTGACCATGGCAAGGCCTGTTCTGAGTGGAAACTGTCCTGTTAAACCGCTGTATGGTCTTGGCCACTGTGCTGCAGCTCAGTTTCAGGGTCCTCTTATACCCTAGGCCATCTTTATGTAGAGCAGGGGTCTCCAATCTATGGCCCGAGGGCCAGATGTGGCCCTTTGCTAGCCGTTATCTGGCCCTCGGGGGGAACTATTTCTTCCACCGATACCAATGAGTGGATACTATTCCTCCTCCTAATAAGGACAGTACGCCTATTAACCACCAAAACTAAGGCCATATTTATTCTCGCCCATGCCGTGCCCATAACATTTTCTGCCACTGTTAGCCCTCCTCCAGTCTGAAGGACAATAAACTGGCCCTTTGTTTGAAAAGTTTGGAGACCCCTGATGTAGAGCAACAATTCTTTTTTTCAAATCCTCAGAGAGTTCTTTGCCATGAAGTGCCATGTTGAACTTCCAGTGACCAGTATGAGAGAGTGAGAGCGATAAAAGCAAATTTAACACACTTGCTCCCCATTCACACCTTAAACCTTGTCACACTACGCGCAAATGACATCGGGGAGGAAAATGGCCCAATTTGGACATTTCACTTACGGATGTACTCACTTTTGTTGCCATCGGTTCAGACATTAATGGCTGTGTGTTGAGTTATTTTTACATTTACACTGTTATACAAGCTGTACACTCACTACTTTACATTGTAGCAAAGTGTCATTTCTTCAGCGTTGTCACATGAAAAGATATAATAAAATATTTACAAAAATGTGAGGGGTGTACTCACTTTTGTGAGATACAGATACTGTAAATATATATATATTTATATTTATTTATATATATATAAATATATATATAAATTCAAGCTGCATTAATGTAAATATATATAAGATATCAATACCTGGAATTCAGCTTTAAATGTTGCATAAGGTTTTAGTGACTTGGTTTACTTATATGTTAGCAAAGATGAGTAATTTGTAGCGACAGGAAGCAGTTTATTACGGGAATTTAGTAACTTTGGTGCCTAACAAAGTTGCTTCTGTCCACTTATCTGTTACTTAATGGACTCTTGCATCAATGATTTGGGTCAGTGACTCACCAAGCATTAAAACCAAACGCAGCCAGGCGTCTAGCATGCTCAGAAGGGGGTCTGTAATGGAATCCCACATATTTTAGTAGAGGGATTCCTTAGAAATAAATGTCTCTAGTGGGGTATTGGCTCGCTTGAGCATTACAGCATAGAAAAACAAACAATATTTATTAGCTTATTTCCAATTATTTTCTTGAGGGGAAATTTGGCAGGAGCCCAGTCAATAAAAATACCTGTTTGTTTGAAAAGCCTTCACATACAATTAAGCAGCAGATGAGTGAAAACCAGATGAGTAAACTCTGAATCATGACCATTAGTCAAAGCTGTTACACGCTCTCACACTCACGCGTGATGGAAACCGTCTGCTCTTAGTTTTGTCTGCACCAGGTAAAAATGGTGAATGTATTTACCTCTATTATATTTGAGTCAAGTTAATAAGACTTTCAAGGGAGACCGCTTTAAATGACTGCCACACAAAGCTATCACAGGTTTGCATTCCACAGACAGTACACACTCCGAAAATAAATGGACCAGACATGTGTGTGCATGAAAGCTGTCACAGGCCTATAAGCTGCTTTGCTAATTATAACTTTCTGTGTGTGGACTCTATGCTGGCACGTCACCTCAAGTTTTGAAATCCTATTTATTTTTATAATATAAGGGTGGCTGTACAATCCTGGAGCCCGTTATGGCATACATTGCACAACCTATTCATATATAGGTCTTTGCGTATTCCCTGTTGGCATATTTGTATGTTATTTACCAGAGAAGCCCGGAGTAAAATAAAATGACGCAGGGCTGACATGACAGGGGAAAACAGGGTGCATGGATTGAAGGAGTAACAGGATTGGAGGGTATTAGGGAAGGAGGGGTCAGAGCTAAAGAAAAGTAGCTGGTCCCTCCCCAGAGTCACCACAGCATGAGGAGAAAGTTTCCCACCCACCCTTCCCATTTTTCTTGGTGTTTGTCTGGTTTGTGTTTGTATTTTTTTTCCCCGACAAGACAGTATGATCTCCGGATGTCGTGGCAGTGGCGGGTGTTGGTCTTTGCGGGTGAATAAGATAGCTCGGAAGGATGAGTTCACGACCCATCGGTGGTATGGGTCCCCATGGTGGTATTCTAGCTAGCGGTGGTTTAGCTGGAAGTTTGAGTAACGGGTGCACTGCAGTCAGTAGTTGTCTCTGAGCCAGCATTTTGGCTGGAGGCCTATTATCAGATTTGAGAGGTACCGCAGTGCCATATTTACACAGATGTCGCACCCCTCCGCTCCTCTGGATTTCTCTTTACCTGCAGCGTTCACCTCCTCTCCCTCCCCGCAGCGCTAACCTCCTCTCCCTACCGGCAGCGCTCACCTCCTCTCCCTCCCCGCAGAGCTCACCCCCTCTCCCTCCCCGCAGCACTCACCCCCTCTCCCTCCCCACATCGCCCACCCCCTCTCCCTCCCCACAGCGCTCACCTCCTCTCCCTCCCCGCAGCGCTCACCCCCTCTCCCTCCCCGCAGCGCTCACCTCCTCTCTCTACCCACAGCGCTCACCTCCTCTCCCTCCCCGCAGCGCTGACCTCCTCTCCCTACCCTCAGCGCTCACCTCCTCTCCCTCCCCACAGTGCTCACCTCCTCTCCCTACCCACAGCGCTCACCTCCTCTCCCTCCCTGCAGAGCTCACCCCTTCTCCCTCCCCGCAGCACTCACCCCCTCTCCCTCCCCGCACCGCTCACCTCCTCTCCCTCCCCGCAGCACTCACCTCCTCTCCCTCCCCGCAAAGCTCACCCCTTCTCCCTCCCCGCAGCGCTCACCCCCTCTCCCTCCCCACAGCGCTCACCCCCTCTCCCTCCCTGCAGCGCTCACCTCCTCTCCCTCCCCGCAGCGCTCACCTCCTCTCCCTACCTGCAGCGCTCACCTCCTTTCCCTCCCCGCAGAGCTCACCTCCTCTCCCTCCCTGCAGCGCTCACCTCCTCTCCCTCCCCGCAGCGCTTAAGCTCCTCTCCCTGGCTAGTTAACTTCAGCATGACTGAATACAGACTGCTCCTCGGGAGTCGCACTGAGAAGCTCATCATACGATCCGGAAGGACGGCGACCACACACAGCTGTGACATAAGCTTCCCCTGCTCTCCAACCTGCTATCTGCTGCCGCAGAGAATCTATATGGAGAGCGGGGGAAGGAAAGACCAGGAGAACGAGTGTCGAGGAAGCTTATGTCACAGCTGTGTGTGGCCGTCGTCCTTCTGGTTTGTCCGGCCGCCATGGGAGAGACCTGTCAAAGCGGGCAAGTCTGGATGAATTCCAGGGCCAAATTTTTGTCCCAGTCCAGCCCTGCCCTTGTCCTAAACAGGGGCTATCATGTCAATTTGTTTTTTGGCTGAGCTGTTGTTAGCTCAGTATAGTATATTTTTTCACCTAGTTTTTCTTTAAGCTTAAAGAGGAACTGCAGTCTGCTCACATAATTTGTAATAAAAACATCTTTGCCATTCTAAAGCTTCCCTCCAACCACTTTGCATATTATTTTATATATACTGTGATTCTGTACTTGCCAAATATGCTGCAGAAATCTCCCTCCACTGAATCTGGCTGCAATAATTTTTAACTGTGGGCAGCTGAAGCTGCTGCTTGTTCATTTCCTGGATTTACACAGACACACAGAGGCACACCTCCAGCTCTCATTGGTCCTCGTATGACTCATCCCCCCTCCCTTCCTGGCAAACTCTCACAAGAGTTAGAGACATAGCTGTGCATGATGTCATAAGCTCATGTCTGCACCCTCTCTGACTGTCTCCTGTACAGTACCATGTCCGCACCCTCTCTGACCATCTCTTGTATCATGTCTCTTGTACCATGTCCTAACACTCTTTTACCATCTCTTGTACCATGTCTGCACCCTCTCTGACTGTCTTCTGTACCATGTTTACACACTCTCTGACCATCTCTTTTTATTTTTTGTGATATAAACGGAAAAAGACCGTAAATTTTGAAAAAAAAAAGATTTTTCTTATAACAAAAAGTAGAAAATATTGAATAAACTAAATTAAAGTCAAACATTTAGGCCAAAATGTATTCAGCCACATGTCTTTAGTAAAAAAAATTGCAATAAGCGTATATTTATTGGTTTTCGCAAAAGTTATAGCATCTACAAACTAGGGTACATTTTCTGGAATTTACACAGCTTTTATTTTATAACTGCCTATCTCATTTCTTGAGGTGCTCAAATGGCAGGGCAGTACAAAACCCCACCAAATGACCCCATTTTGGAAAGTAGACACCCCAAGGAAACTGCTGAGAGGCATGTTGAGTCCATTGAATATTTTTATTTTTGTCCCAAGTAATTGAATAATGACAAAAAAAAAAAAAAAAAGATATATTGCTCACACATGCCATTGTTATATGTGGAATTGCACCCCAAAATACATTCTGCTGCTTCTTCTGAGTATGAGGATACCACATGTTTGGGACTTTTTGGAAGCCTAGCCGCGTATGGGGCCCCAAAAGCCAAGCACCGCCTTCAGCATTTCTAAGGGCGCAAATTTCGGATTTCACTCCTCACTACCTATCACAGTTTTGAAGGCCATAAAATGCCAAAATAGCACAAAACCCCCCCAAATGACCCCATTTTGAAAAGTAGACACCCCAAGCTATTTGTTGAGAGGCATGTCAAGTCTATGGAATATTTTATATTTTAAAACAAGTTGCGAGAATATGACAAACTAATATATTTCTCACACATGCCATGGTTATATGTGGAATTGCATCCCAAAATACATTCTGCTGCTTCTTCTGAGTACAGGGATACCAGATGTGTGGGACCTTTTGGGAGCCTAGCCGCGTACGGGACCCCAAAAACCAATCACCACCTTCAAGATTTCTAAGGGCATACATTTTTGATTTCACTCCTCACTTCCTATAACAGTTTTGAAGGCCATAAAATGCCAAGATGGCACACAACCCCCCAAATGACCCCATTTTGGAAAGAAGACACCCCAAGATATTTGCTGAGAGGCATGTTGAGTCCATGGAATTATATTTTTTTTTGCCCCAAGTGATTGAATAATGACCAAAAAAAATTAAAAATGTACAAAACGTTGTCACTAAATGATATATTTCTCACACGTGCCATGGTTATATGTAGAATTGCACCCCAAAATACATTCAGCTGCTTCTCCTGAGTACGGGGATACCAAATGTGTGGGACTTTTTGGGAGCCTAGCCGCGTACGGGACCCCGAAAACCAATCACCGCCTTCAAGAAATGTGTGAGTGTAATCAAAAATTTATGTCCTTAGAAATCTTGAAGGTGGTGATTGGTTTTCGGGGTCCCATACACGGCTAAGCTCCCAAAAAGTCCACACATGTGGTATTCCCGTACTCAGGAGAAGCAGCAGATTGTATTTTGAGGTGTAATTCCACATATGCCCATGGCATGTGTGAGCAATATATCATTTAGTGACAATGTTTTGTAAAATTTTTTTTTTTGGTCATTATTCAATCACTAAGGGCAAAAAAATTAAATATTCCATGGACTCAACATGCCTCTCAGCAAATAGCTTGGGGGGGGGGGGGCCTTCTTTCCAAAATGGGGTCATTTGGGTGGGTTGTGTGCCATCTTGGCATTTTATGGCCTTCAAAACTGTGATAGGTAGTGAGGAGTGAAATCAAAAATGTATGCCCTTAGAAATCTTGAAGGCGGTGCTTGGTTTTCTGGGCCCCGTATGCGGCTAGGCTCCCAAAAAGTCCCACACATGTGGTATCCCCGTACTCAGGAGAAGCAGCAGAATGTATTTTGGGGTGCAATTTCACATATAACCATGGCATGTGTGAGCAATATATCATTTAGTGACAACTTTGTGCAAAAAAAAAAATCAGTTTGTCATATTCCCGCAACTTGTGTCAAAATATAAAATATTCCATGGACTCAACATGCCTCTCAGCAAACAGCTTGGGGTGTCTACTTTCCAAAATGGGGTAATTTGGGGGGTTTTGTGCTATTTTGGCATTTTATGGCCTTCGAAACTGTGATAGGTAGTGAGGAGTGAAATAAAAAATGTACACCCTTAGAAAGCCTGAAGGCGGTGATTGGATTTTGGGGTCCCGTATGCGGCTAGGCTCCCAAAAAGTCTTACACATGTGGTATCCCCATACTCAGAAGAAGCAGCAGAATGTATTTTGGGGTGCAATTCCACATATGGGGGGTGTATGCTTTGCGCGTGGGTGTAAGCGTTACTGGCACTAACTAGCTACCTAGCGGCACCAGCGACACTAATTCAGCGATCAGAAAAACGATCGATTAGTGACGCTGGCAATAGGGGTGAAAGGGTTAACTCTAGGGGGCAATCAGGGGTTAAAAACGTTATTCAAAATATTTATGGGGGTACCTAACACTATAAAAACCTGGCGGGCGAACCTCAAAAAATAACTAGCTACCTACCGGCACCAGCGACACTAATACAGCGATCAGAAAAACGATCGCTTAGTGACGCTGGCATTAGGGGGTGTAAGGGTTAACTCTAGGGGCAATCAAGGGTTAAAAACTTTATTTAAAAAAATGTATGGGGGTACCTAACGCTATAAAAACCTGGCGGGCGAACCTCAAAAAATAACTAGCTACCTAGCAGCACCAGCGACACTAATACAGCGATCAGAAAAACAATCGTTTAGTGACGCTGGCAATAGGGGGTGAAAGGGTTAACTCTAGGGGCAATCAGGAGTTAAAACCTTTATTAGAAAATGTATGGGGGTACCTTATAAAGGTTTTAACCCCTGATTGCCCCTAGAGTTGTTGCCAGCAGGGGAATTTTTGTTGCTGTGGCAGATCTATTGTTGCTTGTGGGTGTATTTTGCTCCTGGGGTGGGTGTATTGTTTCTGGGGGGAGGGTCTATTGTTGCTGAGCAGGATCTATTTTTATAATATCATACAATCCAATATACACAATTCTATACCCACAGTTGATCCAGAGGGAGGTGAAAAACCCCAGCAGAGCACGATCCAATCTACGACAGCAGGGGAAAAATGTCTTCCTGATCACTCGAGAGGCAATTGGATATCCCCTGGATCAACTTTAACTTTATTGTTGCTGAGTGATCTATTGTTGCTGGGGGGGGGGGGTCTATTATCAATAACCAGTTCCGTACAAATAATGTAACACCAACAAATGATACTTTGCTCTCTATACTCTAGGAGGTGGACAAGGAATGGTGCTTAGAGATGTGTCTGAGTGGAGAGAGTACCTGACTGCACATATTCTTTGAGAAAAAGAGCCCTGAATATATAAAAAATTTAAAACTGAATCCAATTTTTTTTTACCTAAAATGAGCAAATAATGCAGGTTAATGAGGATATCCTTCAGTGACCTGACCCCTATGGTGTACATAGAATGGGGACAAGTGCAGTGAAGGACAGTCACTTGCCATCTCTGCTTATAGCGAGAAGCATGGAAAGAATAGGCCGGCTATAATTCAATTCATTAAAAGAAAGAACATGTTAACCTTGTAACATTCCTCTCCTAATTACCCTGACAAGTGCTTCTAACCTGCGTTTATTTCTTTGAAGTGGTTTACTTTCTAAAATCGAATGCAGTGTCAGTACATTTACAGGGAAGGTACGGGGAAATCGGAGAACTCTTCCAATGAAATGACTATCTACTCTAATTGTTCATGGAATAATTATACCTGGAAATAAGACGGTGGCAGTTGATATTAGGATTCAACGTTCTTAGCTGAACCTGAACGTCCGTTATTAGTCATTATTAAAATTTTGTTTTGAAAAGTTTCTCTTGAATGTGTCTTTGTTGCCTTGAGTTGGTGAGAAATTGTGCTTTATATACTTCTCAGTAGGGATGAGCTTCCAGTTCGAGTAGAACTCATGTTCGACTCGAACATTGCCTGTTCGCCGAACAGCGAACTATTTGGGGTGTTCGCGGCAAGTTCGTGTGAACTTTAGAACCCTGTTAAAGTCTATGGGACTCGAACGTTTGAAATCTAAAGTGCTAATTTTAAAGGCTAATATGCAAGTTATTGTAATAAAAAGTGTTTGGGGACCCGGGTCCTGTCCCAGGGGACATGTATCAATGCAAAAAAAGTTTTAAAAACTGCAGTTTTTTTTGGCAGCAGTGATTTTAATAATTCCTTTAAGTGAAACAATAAAAGTGAAATATTCCTTCAAATTTCGTACCTAGGGGGAGGGGTGTATAGTATGCCTGTAAAGTAGCGCTTGTTTCCCATGCTTAGAACTGTCCCTGGACAAAGTGTCATTTCTGAAGGAAAAAAAGTAATTTAAAATCACTCGCGGCTATAATGAATTGTCGGCTCCCGGCAATACAGAGAAAAGTCATTCATAAAAAAAAATGTGTGGTGGTCCACGGCATTTTTTTTTAATTAGGGGTGGAGTTCCCCTAAAATCCATACCTCAAGGGTCTGGAATTGATATTTGGGGGGAACCCCGCATAAATTTTAATTTGACGCAGGCTTCCTCTTAATATCCATACCAGACCCTAAGGTGAGTGATTTTAAATGACTTTTTTCCTTCAGAAATTACATTTTGTGCAGGGACAGTTCTAAGCACAGGAAACAAGCGCTACTTTACAGGCATACTATACACCCCCCTAGGTACGAAATTTAATGGAATATTTCCATTTTATTGTTTCACTTTAAGCATTATTAACCCCTTCCATACAGGGTATTTTCACCCCCTTCCTGCCCAGACCAATTTTTAGTTTTCAGCGCTGTTGCACTTTGAATGACAATTGCGCGGTCAGGCAATACTGTACCCAAATTAAATCATTATGTTTTTTTCCCCACACAAATAGAGCTTTCGTTTGGTGGTATTTGATCATCTCTGCGGTTTTTATTTTTTGCGCTATAAACAAAAGAAGAGCGACAATTTTAAAAAAAAACACAATATTTTTTCCTTTTTATTTAATACATCTCACAATATTTTTTTTAAAAAAAACTTTTTTTCCCCTCAGTTTAGACCGATACGTATTTTACGTATTTTTGGTAAAAAAAAAACGCAATAATCGTATATTGATTGGTTTGCGCAAAAGTTATAGCGTCTACAAAATAGGTGATAGATTTATGGCATTTTTTTTTTTTTTTTTTTACTAGTAATGGCGGGGATCTGCGTTTTTTTTTTTGTGACCGTGACGTTGCGGCGGACATATCGGACACTTTTGACACGTTTTTGGGACCGTTCACATTTACACAGCGATTAGTGCTATAAAACTGCACTAATTACTGTGTAAATGTGACTGGCAGGGAAGGGGTTAACACTAGGGGGCGCTGAAGGGGTTAAAATGTTTTCTAAAGTATGTTCTAACTGTAGGGGGAGGGGGACTCACAGGGGGAGGAGATCGATGTGTGTTCCTCTGTACTGGGAACACACATCAGTCTCCTCACCGCTGACAGGAGGTGGATCTGTGTGTTTACACACACAGATCCACACTCCTGCCGTGATTTCCGGAAATCGCGGGTGCCCGGCGGCAATCACGGCCGTCGGGCACGCGCGCGGGATCGCGGGTGGTGCCGCGGGCGCGCGCGCGCGCGCCCTAGAACGCCGTGAAGACAGGACGTTGTGCAACGTCCTGTCTCATCGGCGAGGGGATCACCATGACGTGATTCCCCTATAGGCTGGTAGGGAAGTGGTTAAAATCACTGCTCCTGAAAAAACATCAGTTTTTTAAAACTTTTTTTTGCATTGATACATATCCCCGAACACTCCCCTGGGGCAGGACCCGGGTCCCCAAACACTTTTTAGGACAATAACTTGCATATTAGCCTTTAAAATTAGTACTTTAGATTTCAAACGTTCGAGTCCCATAGACTTTAACAGGGTTCTAAAGTTCACACAAACTTTTGGTCTGTTCGCAGGTTCTGGTGCAAACCGAACCCAGGGGTGTTCGGCTCATCCCTACTTCTCAGCAATGATTTTCTTATTTTTCCTCCCTATTGGTCAGGTAAATACACCATATAAAGTGCTTTGTTCTAGCAGATTGGTAAGTGCAACAAAATGGATCCTGCCACTAAAATCCACTACTGTCCTGAGTGCTGTGCGCTCTGCAGTGCAGGGGTGTACCTAACATGTTTGGTACATGGGAACAACATTTTTTCAACCCCCCAACCACACACACACAACAAAAAGAATAAAGCTGTAGTTAGATTACACTGAAAGAGGGAGGAGCAGAAATGGTCTTAGTTAAAGCGTTATGTCTATGCAGGTAAAGGGCGCCTGTATAGATAACACAAAACTGCAGCTTTGACCAAAGTTTAACCACTTCAATACAGGGCACTTATACTCCCTTCCTGCCCAGGCCAATTTAATCTTTCAGCGCTGTTGCATTTCTAATGACAATTGCGCCATCATGCAACACTGTAATCAAACACATTTTTTATAATTTTTTTCCTCACATATAGAGCTTTCTTTTGGTGGTATTTGATCACCACTGAGTGTACATGATCAGAAAAATTTATTGTGCTGTTATACAGTGTACCTGCTTTGCTATTGTACTGATTTTGGTAAACTTTTGGGTTGCCCCCTTGTTTTCTTTTTCTCACAAAAAAAAGGATTTAAAAAAAAAAATGAAAATGTGTTTTTCTTAATTTCTGTTATAAAATGTTGTAAATAAGTAAGTTTTCTTCTTCACTGATGGGCACTGATGAGGCTGCACTGATATGCACTGATGAGGCGGCACTGATGATGAGGCACTAATATGCAGCACTGAGGGGCACTGATAGGCAGATTAGTACCAGATTACTCTTCCCCTCACGGCAATGCCGTTCCCATTACTTGGGCGGCGTTACCGTATTTACACCTACCTGTGACTCAGCTGTCGCTGTCTGCCATCCATTATTGAAAAAGCACGCCTCCCCGTCTGACTGTTCCGTCCGTGATAGGCGGAACACTAATTTTCCCAGCAGAGCCTCGGTTTAGTGTTCAGCCTATCACGGATGCCTTCTCACCCTCAGCCTCAATAACGGACGAGAGGACACCCGTGATAGGCGGAACACTGAACAGAGGCTCTGCTGGGAAAATTACTGTTCCACCTATCACGGAGGGGAAGGCACAGATTTTAAATAATGGAGGATGGCCGCAGAAGAAGGTAGGGAGATCGTCATCGAGGCATTTTACAGCCACAGTGAGGCATGTATGATGGCACAGTGACTCATTGTGCCATCATACATGCCTCACTGTGCCTGTAACATGCCTCACTGTGCCTGTAACATGCCTCACTCACTGTGCCTGTAACATGCGTGCCTCACTCACTGTGCCTGTAACATGCGTGCCTCACTCACTGTGCCTGTAACGTGCCTCACTCACTGTACCTGTAACGTGCCTCACTCACTGTGCCTGTAACATGCCTCACTCACTGTGCCTGTAACATGCCTCACTCACTGTGCCTGTAACATGCCTCACTCACTCATGCCTCACTCACTGTGCCTGTAACATGCTTCACTCACTGTGCCTGTAACATGCCTCACTGTGCCTGTAACATGCCTCACAGTGCCTGTAACATGCCTCACTAAATGTGCCTGTAACATGCCTCACTGTGGCACAGTGACTCATTGTGCCATCATACATGCCTCACTGTGCCTGTAACATGCCTCACTGTGCCTGTAACATGCCTCACTCACTGTGCCTGTAACATGTGTGCCTCACTCACTGTGCCTGTAACATGCGTGCCTCACTCACTGTGCCTGTAACATGCCTCACTCACTGTACCTGTAACGTGCCTCACTCACTGTGCCTGTAACATGCCTCACTCACTGTGCCTGTAACATGCCTCACTCACTGTGCCTGTAACATGCCTCACTCACTGTGCCTGTAACATGCTTCACTCACTGTGCCTGTAACATGCCTCACTGTGCCTGTAACATGCCTCACAGTGCCTGTAACATGCCTCACTAAATGTGCCTGTAACATGCCTCACTGTCAGTGGGGCATGTTACAGATGGCACAGTGAGGCCTGTTACAGATGGCACAGTGAGGGGTTGTCTTATACAGTGAGTATATCCCAAAACCAAAATATTAGCTGGAAAATTAGGGGGTCGTCATACGCTGGCAAAAAAAAAAGTCAGTTACTTTGCTGAGTAACTAATTACTTTGCCAATGTAGTAACTGAGTCACTAACTCAATTACTTTTTTGGACAAGTAATTCGTAACTGTAACAAATTACTTTTTTATAGGACGATGAGCAACACTGCTCATAGGTGGTACTGATTGGCACTGATAGGTGTCACTGATGGGCACTAATAGGCCGCACTGATGGGCACTTATATGTGGTACTAATAGGCATCTCACTGATGGGCACTGATAGATGGCACTGTTGAGAACTTATAGGTGGCACTGATAGGCAAAGATGGGCACTGATGGGCGGCACTGATGGGCCTGATAGATGGCACTGATAGGCAGCACTGATGAGAAGGCACTGACAGGCATTACTGATGGGCACTAATTGTCATCTCTAATGGGCAGTGATTTGTATCCCTGGTGGGCACGGGTGGGCAACCCTGGTGAGTGTTCACTAATAATAAATAGGCTGATTATCAGCACAGACCTCCTCTGTCTTCTCTACCCATGCTTTGTCAGTGTGAATAGAAGAAAAGCCCATAAACAACACTTCCTGGTTATGATGTGACCAGCTGTGATTGGACACAGCTAATCACATGGTAAAGAGCCTGTGTCATAGGCTCTTTACCAAGATCAGAGATGTGGTGTGTCAGAGCGACACACACCACACCACCGATCGGCATGCTGCGTGACCTTGCGGGAAGCTCATCCTGCTGGATGTCATATGTTGCCCAGTCGGGTTAACTTAAACACTTTGCAGCTGTCATTCTGCTATATGGCAGATGGGAAGTGGTTAAGGTGGTTCTAAAGGCAGAAGGTTTTTACATTAATGCTTTCTATGCATTAAAGTAAAAAACCTCCTGTGTACAACTCACCCCTCCCCCAGTCCCCCTTATACTTACCTGAGCCCAATCTCAATCCAGCAATGTGCATGGAAGCAGCAGCTCTCCCGGGTCTTTCTCTCCTCATTGGCTCATACAGCAGCGGGAGCCATTGTCAATCATAGCCAGTGAGCCAATCAGGAGTGTGTGAATGGACACATGTCTGTTCACACTTGACACCCTCCGACATCTGATCCAATCCTATCTGCTAAAAACAGACTCGGGGGATCGGATGGCAGTCAGGTGTAAACAGACACATGATTCGTTTACGTCTGACCACCCATAGAAGAGAGTGGGCTGTGAGTATGTTTGCTCTGCATAAGTCAGTGTTTCTCAACTCCATTCCTCAAGGCACCCCACTAGGTCATGTTTCCAGGATTTCCCTCAGATGAAACGGCTGTGGTAATAATTAAAGGTGGCCATACACGGTTCGAATTTCGAAAGAATTTTCTTTCCGAAAATCGTATCAAACATTTTTGTACGAATTTCGTACCATTAGTGGGCTGCAGCAACAGCCGATTTTCGTGCGGCAAACAAATTTGAGAAATCCGACATGTTGGAAATTTTTTGAAAAACAAACGATTTTCTGATCAATGATGGGAGAATCATGCAAGAATTGTAATAGAAAAAAAAATGCGCATGTGCAAGAAAAGAATATTCCCGGCGAGAAAATAATATTCCCGGAGAGAAACAAATATTTCCAGCAACATGAAGGTTTGGTCGGCCGAATTTCGAAAATCAATGGTGGCATCATCGGATGACAAAAAAACAAACTTTCTGATTTTGAAAAGAAAATTTGTTCGAAAATTTGACCGTGTATGGCCTGCCTAAGGCAGTGAAACTGATCAAATCACCTGTGCAAAATAATGGAAATCCAGAAAACATGATCTGTTGGGGCAATTTGAGGACTGGAGTTTAGAAACACTGACATAAGCAGAGCAGACATAGACCAGTCATCAACTTGCTCAGCCGGGATCAGTGGACAGATTCCCTGCTGAGCCGTCAGACCGCTGCAAGTGGACCTGCCCCATGTGGAAGCAACGGCGGATCCAGGGGGGGCGACAGGGAAATTCCCCCCTCCCCGAGGCAATCATGTCACATTGGCTTTAAAAAAAAAATATATATATATATATATATATATATATATATTATTTATCATTTTTTTTAAACTGCTTTGCGGCAACGGCGGATCCAGGGGGGGCAACCCCCCCCCAGGCAATCATGTCTCATTGGCTTGTTCCATGACACACGTCGGGAGAGGAGATACCTGCTGTGTGTGATCGAGGCAATGCCATGGTGAGTGCCATGCACAGTGTGGCTGCATTAATAGACAAAAGTAGGCCTGCATTCATAGACAAAAATGGGACTGCATTTATAGACAAAATTGGGACTGCATTGATATAAAAAAGTGGGCCTGCATTGATATACAAAAGTGGGACTGAATTTATACACAAAGGTGGGGCTGTGTTCATATGCACAGTGAGGCTGCAATGATGGGCACTGATGAGGCTGCTTTGATCTCTTGTACCATGTCTTCAGTCTCTGACCATCCCTTGTACCACGTCTGCAGTCTCTGACCATCTCCTGTACCACGTCTGCAGTCTCTGACTATCTCTTGTAACACATCTGCAGTCTCTGTCCATCCCTTGTACCATGCCTGCAGTCTCTGACTATCTCTTATACCACGTCTGCAGTCTCTGACCATCCCTTGAACCACGTCTGCAGTCTCTGACCATCTCCTGTACCACGTCTGCAGTCTCTAACCATCCCTTGTACCACGTCTGCAGTCTCTGACCATCTCTTGTACCATGTCTGCAGTCTCTGACCATCTATTGTACCACGTCTGCAGTCTCTGACCATCTCTTGTACCATGTCTGCATTCTCTGACCATCTATTTTACCATGTCTGCAGTCTCTAACCATCTCTTATACCATGTTTGCAGTCCCTGACAATCGTTTACAAACTATGGGATAGATTTATGGCATTTATATTTAAATATTTTTTACTAGTAATGGCGGCGATCATTGATTTTTTTAGCGGTACTGCAACATTGCAGCGGACACATCAGACACCTAATTGAGTTCTGGCAGTGCCCCTCCCGAGACTAGACTCTGAATCTGCCCTTGTGTGGAAGGGACCTAAAACCAAACACATGTTAATTACACAGATTCTGTGGTTGAATTAGGTGGTAAATAAACTCACTTGGTGCCTTATCTGCTTTAAATTAACCTCAGAACCTGTGTAATTCATATGTGTTCTGGTTTAAATGGTTGAGGAGGCAACCCTAGGCTATGCACTTGATCTACCTGTAAACCAGAGAGGTAAGCAAGGGTTTCAAGCGATACCGTTCCACACTAATACCTAGTTAAAACAACAAAAACATTTAAAAGTCTACAATGCCTTTAAGGGATTTAATAGATACTGAAACGTTATCATCTATTTCTTTCTCCTAATATTATTCCTGTGTTTTCCGGAAGAGATATTTTTTTTTGACACGCTACTCACGAGCTGCTCCCTTAAAGACAACACAGCTGTTTCGGTAGCAGGAAACGAAGCCTATAATAGTGAGTAATCCAACAAGTATGTGGATGTGTCAATAAGTTTGTCTGAAGCTCAGTATTTATGTATCTTACCAGCATCTCTGTAAAAAAGTGTGCATCATGTTGAGATTGGTCACAGGAGGATCCAGGGCCTGAAAACTACCAATATTACCAAAACTGTCATTACATCAGACTCAAATGATTCAGTTTTGTTTTTCAGGGGTCTTGTGTGCCTCCATCGTACAATCACTCCATGGGATTGCAGAGAGTGGGTGGGCTGGGCTCTCCACAATGACCTTTCATAACGCTGCTTCAACCACTTGAAGTGGTTGCTTGTCTGTCAAGTATTCATATGCACATATGAAGAAGGGGGGCGGCTTGTCTGGTTATTGTAAGAAAACACACGTGCTAAATAAAGAATGTGTTTGGACACAGCTGACACTGGCATGTCCCAACACTTCAGAACAGAAAGGGTGCAGCTGCATTCCGAGATTGTGCCAGAGTCCAGGAATTGTTTCATCTCTCCTCCACTATAAACTTTGACCACAGTCTAAAATGATACTCACCATTTCCTCCAGAGCATGCTGAGAGAATTTCCCAAACATCTTGCAAATTATATGGAGTGCTGCAGGAAAGTGATATCACTGGGAACTATGTGCCTGCTATGTTATAATGCTAGAAACTTGGCCATGCATGGAGAATTTGTTATCATTCGCAAGCAAGCGCTCTTTTAAAATATGGGTGTTATTGCACACTTTGCAATCTACTGAAAATATTGATCAAATGTATGATCGATTAGTCATAAATGTAGATGATCAATTATAAACAAGTGTTTTTTTTTTTTTTCTGATTAGTAATACAATCAGTTCTCCAGCCCACACCCAGAGATTTGTACAAACAATCAAAAGCTGATTGAAACAACTGGGTTATTATTGGTTATGTATGTGGTTTTCGATTATTACATTTTCAAATGGGTATTATATTATGTTTGTGTACACTAACATTAATTTGACTTTATTTTTTGCTGAAAATGTATTTTTAGATAAACAGTTGCATAAATATTGTGAGTTATAAAAAGTGGAGAGAGGAAAACCAATGCTGCAATGCAATTTAGAACTCTAATGCCGCGTACACACGATCACTTTTTGTGATGAAAAAAAATGACGTTTTCAAAAACGTCATTTAAAATCACCATGTGTGGGCAAAACGTCATTTTATGTCTTCAAAAAAACTACCAAAAAAAAAATTCGAACATGAATTTTTTGTGTCGTTTTTCAAAACGTCGTTTTTTGTGTCATAAAAAGTGATGGTGTGTGGGCAAAACGATGTTGAAAACAATGTTTTTAAACCCGCACATGCTCAGAAGCAAGTTATGAGACGGAGCTTCAATGGAGCAGAGTGCCGTCGAACGTGGTGTACGTCACCACGCTTTGCTAGAGCATTTTGGAAAAACGATGGTGTGTATGCAACGTTGTTTTTGAAAATGAAGTTTGAAAAACGTCGTTTTGTTTCATCACTTGAAACGTAGTTTTTTTTTATCACAAAAAGTGGTCGTGTGTACGCGGCATTAGACTCCTTTTCTGACTTCCAATGGATCCAAGCCATCCAATATTCACATTCTATTACATACTGTGTGAACCATTGGGAATTGGTTTTAAGGCTGTATTTAGGCCGCGTACACACGACCGGTTTCCTCGACAGAATCCATCAAGAAACTTGGTGGGAGAGGTTTTTAGCCGAGGAAACCGATCATGTGTATGCTTTTCATCGAGAAAACTGTCGAGGAACTCGACGAGGAAAAAAGAGAGAGGCCTCGTACACACGACCAAGGAACTCATCGGAAAAGACACATCGTTTTCCTCGACGAGTTTCTTGTTAGGCTTGTCGAGAAACTTGACAAGCTGTCTTTGCGTACACACTGTCAAGACCAAATCTCCTCATTCTCAAACGTGATGACTTCAACACATACGACGGCAGGGGAAGTTCAATTGCACTGGCACAACCCTTGGGGCTGCTTTTGCTAATCTCATGTTACTACGTGTTAAGTAAAAGTTTGGTAAGAGACATTTCCACTTTTCAGTCTGTTACAGCGTGACAAATGTGCTATTTCCATTACTAACGTTACTTTTACCGAAGGTGCGTGGGTTTCTAAGCATACACACCAACGTGTTTCTCGTCGAAAACCAGGCCGACGAGGAACACGACGAGGAAATTGAGACTCCTGTCGAGGAAAAAGAGAACTTGCTCTTTTTTTTCCTTGTCGAGTTCCTCGACAGTTTTCTCGATGAAAAGCGTACACATGACTGGTTTCCTCAGCAAAAAAGCTCTCCCACCAAGTTCCTTGATGGATTCTGTCGAGGAAACCGGTCGTGTGTAAGCGGCCATCAAGTTCTCTTTTTCCTCGACAGGAGTCTCAATTTCCTCGTCGCGTTCCTCGTCAGGCTGATTTTCGACGAGAAACACGTTGGTGTGTATGCTTAGAAACCCACGCACCTTCGGTAAAAGTAGCGTTTGTAATGGAAATATCACATTTGTCATGCTGTAACAGACTGAAAAGTGCAAATGTCTCTTACCAAACTTTAACCGAACACGCAGTAACATGAGATTAGCAAAAGCAGCCCCAAGGGTTGTGCCAGTGGAATCGAACTTCCCCTGTCGTCGTATGTGTTGAAGTCACCGCGTTTGAGAATGGGGAGATTTGGTCTTGACTGTGTGTACGCAAAGACATCTTGTCAAGTTTCTCGACAAGCCTAACAAGGAACTTGTGGAGGAAAATGATGTGTCTTTTCCGACGAGTTCCTCGGTCGTGTGTACGAGGCCTCACACCTAGGCATTTTTTGTGCTTTTTGCATTTTGCAGATTTGCACTACAGAACATGTTCCGTAGGAAACAATGTTTAATGGACTGTAGTGCAAATCTGCAAAATGCAAAAAAGACTAAAAATGCATAGGTATGAATCCAGCCTTAAGGTCTCTCTCAGGTAGTATCTCACCCCGTACAAATTGGCCAAAATTTTTCCTTGCTCCGTTAGAGCGGCTGTGGTTGCCCAGATAATATCATGCCTATCTAAAGGTCTTGCAAAAATGTCCATAGTTTTTGGCAAAAAAACATTTGAAATTATATCAGAAATAACAGGTGTCTAAACCACTACATACCTTGCTCTAGCCCAGGGGTGTCCAATTTTTTTCAAAGAGAGCCAGATTTGATGAAGTGAACATGCGTGAGGGCCGACCATTTTGCCTGACATTCTTTGAACCATTAAAATTTGGTCTAATGCGTACACCGTTTTTCATGACGAGAAAAATGCCATTTTTTCAATTGGTCATTAAAAACGATCGTGTGTAGGCTCCAGAGCATTTTTCTCGACGTGAAAAATGAGCATTAAAAATTTAGAACGTGCTCTATTTTTTCTCGTCATTTTTCACGTTGTGAAAAACGGTCATCTGTAGGCTTAAACGACGGGGGGAAAAACGTGCATGCTCAGAAGCAGGTTGTGAAAAGGAAAATTTGCATAATCAGCCCAAAGTGTGTCGCCAATCGAATGGAACTTCCCTTTATAGTGCCATTGTACATGTTGTAAGTCACCACGCTTTGCTCGAGCATTTTTTTTTCACGATCGTGTGTATGCAAGGCAGGCGTGACAAGAATCACCTCGAGAAAAACGTTGTTTTTTCCATGACATTAAAAATGGTTGCGTGTACGTGGCATAAGTGTGTTCCTCTGAGCACTAATACACTGCCCAACAAGAATTATCTTGCCTTTTCCCACCATTGCCATGAATGTAGCCTCACCATTGCCAGGAATGCACCCACCATTGCCAGGAATGCACCCACCATTGCCAGGAATGCACCCACCATTGCCAGGAATGCGGCACCATTGCCAGGAATGCGGCACCATTGCCAGGAATGCAGCACCCATTTGATGGGCACTGATGGGCAAGAAGTCGACATAAAAAAACAAAGTAAAATGTACTAAACAAAGAGGAAATAAATTATATATATATATATATATATATATATATATATATATATATATATATATAAATATATATACTGTATATATACAAAAACAAGGGTGGGGTGGGGCAGTCTATTGAACAAGACCATGTTCTATTTTTGCCTGGATCAGGACATTTTTTTTGGGGATACGGCACTGCGTTATTTTAACTGACAATTGCGGGCTCATGCAACGATGTACCCAAATAAAATTGATGTCTTTTTTTCCCCACAAATAGAGCTTTCTTTTGATGGTATTTGATTACCTCTGCAGGTTTTTATTTTTCGTGCTATAAACAAAAAAGAGCGACAATTTTGAAAAAAATATATATTCTGTACTTTCTGCTATAAAACCTATCCAATAAAATTATGTAAAAAAATTGAATTTCTGCTCTCTCAGTGCTAAAAAAAATGCACTGTCATTGTATACATGACACTGGTAGAGAAGGGGTCAACATCAAGGGCAATCAAAGGGTTAAATGTGTTCCCTATGGGCCAGATTCAGGTAGATGGGCGAATCTTTATTTTAGTGTAACGGTTCTCATTTACGTTACTCCGCCGAAACTTTAGGAGCAAGTACTGTATTCACATAGCACTTGCTCCTAAAGTTGCGGCAGCGTAGCGAAAATGAGCCGGCGGAATTCAAATTGGGCGGGTAGGGGGCGTGTATTATTATAACTAGGCGCGATCCCGCGGCGAACGTACTGCGCATGCGTCGACTGTCAGATGCGCATGCTCCAAATTCTGTCAGGGAACGTCATTGACGTCAATCCCCATTCACGGACGTTTTACGCAAACGACGCAATTTTTTTTTAAATTCGACACGATGACGACGGCCATACTTAACATAGGATACTCCACTAGTGGGCTGGTTTTTCTTTACGCCGCGTATCTCTTACGGAAACGTCGGAAAGTCACTGCGTCGGGCCCGAATATGATCGTGAATTGCCGATTCTCGCTGATTAGCATATTCTCGGTGTTAATCAGCGGGAACGCCCCGGGCGCCATTTTTAAAATTGCAGTTCCGATACGACGGCGAAATACAATTACGCCGCTCGTATAGGAACTCCAACCCGGCGTTTCTTGTTTTCTGACTACAGAAAACAGAAACGCCGGCTCAAAGTGAGAGTTAGGCTGGAGTATCACTGATACTCCAGCCTAACTCTACCTGAATCTGGCCCTATGTGTGCTTTCTAACTGTGTGGGGGATGCTGACACTAGACTAAGGCCGCGTACACACGATCGGTCTAAACCGATGAAAATGGACTGAAGTCCAGTTTCATCGGTCCAAACCAACCGTGTGTATGGCCCATCGGTCCGTCGTCCTTCGGAGCTAAGTTTTAAAACTTGCTTTAAAATCGGACGCCTGACCATCGCCTGACCATCGGTCCAAACTGATCGTTAGTACCCAAAGGCATCGGTTCAAAAACCCGCACATGCTCAGAATCAAGTTGACGCATGCTTGGAAGCATTGAACTTTGTTTTTTCAGCACGTCGTTGTGTTTTACGTCACCGCATTCTGACACGGTTCTGACACGGTTTTTGAACTGATGGTGTGTACGCACATCAGACCATCAGGCCACTTCAGCGGTGACCCGATGAAGACGGTCCGTCGGACCAATATCATTGGGTTGGGCCGATCATCTGGGAGATGTCCATGAGTTTGAGATAATGCGAGTATCTTTCTCAGTGAGGTGAGAGGCTTGTGAGACTACTCTCCACGGATTGGCACTTGCACATTATATGGTGACATTGGATGAATCACAGATCTATTTTGATGTGCACTACAGCTCACTGAATGCATGTGTGGGCTCACTGATGGACTCATATGTTTATCTATACCTATATGTGGATTTTTGCTGATATTTACATTTATATTTATATATTTATACGTATAGTAATATTTATAGTTTCACTTATACCTTTATTTATACTTTGATTTATATATATATATATATATATATATTTATCTCTGATCACGGAGTGTTTGTTTTTGGGTAGCGCTGCATCACTTTCACATTTTTTCTATTGTCACTTGTGTACTGTAAAAACGTTTAGATTTGGCCGCTTCCCTCCATATATTTATATATATATTTATTTATTTATTTATATTTACACGGTGGATGTTTGATCTGATTACACTAGTTCACTGATAGTGCGGAGGCTTTCTTTATATATCTTGCAGTGAATGCAGCCCCTTCTGGATGGAGCCAGTCACACTCTAAAGCTCACCCTTCATGCTTCTTTTTTTTTTCATTCAGCCAGCAGCCTGACCCCCCCCCCCCCCCAAAAAAAAAAACTGAACTAATTATCCCATCCACACATTCAAAGTGGATAAGGGGAATCCTCCCCACTGTGTCATTGCATTCTGTGTATTTTAGGACTCCTCTGCTACCAGAATACATTGATCAGCATTTCAGCTGATTGGCTGCATGCACTGATCGAAGCAATATTTTCCAACAAGCTTATTCATGTGAGGTCAATCATTAGATCGACTTTTCAGGAACATGAATTGACCAACATAGATTGACCAAAATGTGTCTGGTCCCTCCCTGCTGAACCTGCCAAATTTCAATCCATCCATGGCCAGCTTTAGGCAGTGTGGATGTGCCCTCATTTATTGAGCCTTTGAACTGTTGTTGTATAATTTAAATATCCGTATTTATTTAGCTCACAGTGAAAAACAAACAAAATGAAAAAAAAAAAAGCACCAAAGTAAAAATCATATGAAATATTTTACAAATGAACCATAAACTCTTCCTTGGGGAGACAGTCAAGCAATGTATTAGCAATATGTAAATATAACCACATTGGCTGAAAACAAAAGTACCAGATCACTCTATTTTTCTGTTTCATAAATGGCCACCGTTGTCTCTTTTATGGCTTTATCCATAATTTACTGCTGATTGATGTCTCCTTATACTCATCCCCTATTATTATAATTACAGCCATTGTCATTAGTCATCCATCCAAGGGATGTTAGCTCTTGGCCATGGAGCTCCTAATAATTTCTTATCTGGAGTTAAAGCTGCTAACATTTCAGGAATTATGTCTCTATAAAGAAGATAAACAATATAATAGCAAAGCAAATAAAACTGTTTACAACTTAAAAAGGACAAACACATAAATCAATAAATTGTAAAGATTGTTTTATGAAGAAACCGACTTTGACCTTGATGGGTTGTCTCAGTTCTATAAAGATTTTAACAGGCTAATAAATATCTACTTAATCGATAGTTGAATTATTAAGAAATCTGATGCTCAGGTACCAGTGATTTAATATCAGCATTACATTTCCATCAAAGGCAAACAAAGCATCTTTTCCTTAAGCAAAAAGCATGGCAAGTCCTTATTGTTTTTCCGACTTTATATTTCACCCATGCAGTCACTTTTACAATAAGATGATTTAACTTTCACTTCCAAGTTGAATTTTCTAGGAGTAATTTTGCTGCTTTTGCATCAAAAAGTCAATTTGACTCCAAAAAAATAAAAATCTTTAAAGTAGTTATAATGGTCATAGCCTGAATGTAAAATAGTTTATTTTTTCTTTGCAGACAGTCCTTGATTTTAACATTGCCCTTATGCTATCATGGTAATGCATCTTAGGCCCCATACACACGATCGGACATATCCGATGAAAACGGTCCGCGGACCATTTCCATCGGATATGTCCGATCGGGAGTTTGATCCGATGGCGTGTACACACCATCGGATCAAATTCCCCGCCGCCGGACGGCGCGGTGACGTGGCGGTGACGTTGACGCCGCCGCGTCACCGCCACGTCACCGCACCAGGAAGTAAAACACTTCCGCGCATGCGCCGAATCCATTCGGCAGCGGCGCGGCGGCGGTGGGGGCCGACATGTCTGCTGGTAAGTGTACTAACCAGCAGTCATGTCGGGCGGACAGATTCCCACCGGATAGATTTCAAAGCTTGCTTTGAAATCTGTCGGGTGGAGAAATCTGTCCGCTAGCCCATACACACGAGCGGAGATGTCTGCTGAAACGGTCCATCGGACCGTTTTCAGCGGACATATCCCCTCGTGTGTACGCGGCCTAACTGTACAAAAAATAGGGTTGTCCCGATACCACTTTTTTAAGACCGAGTACTAGTAC
The DNA here is from genome assembly GCA_029574335.1 of Rana kukunoris. Classification (NCBI taxonomy): domain Eukaryota; kingdom Metazoa; phylum Chordata; class Amphibia; order Anura; family Ranidae; genus Rana; species Rana kukunoris. The sequence continues at coordinate 101,205,619 of CM056052.1, read as the reverse complement.
CGATACCTTTTTCCAAGTACTCGCCGATACCGATTACCGATACTTTTTTTTAATGTCATGTGACAGTTTGACAGATGGGGACTGATAGGTGGCACTGATAGGCGGCACTTATGGGCACTGACTGGTGCTGATGGGCACTAATAGGTGGCACTGACAGGTGGCTGTTACTGATAGATGGCACAGGTAGATGGCACTGATCGCACTGATAGGTGGCACTTGTGGGCATAGGGACAATCAGCCGCTGACGGATGAAGGCTTATGAAATCATTCTTATTTAGTTCAACTGTGCTCTAATTTAATATGCTAAATTTGCAAATTACTGTAACCTCTGTCAATGTACAAGCATACACATAAAAGTAAAAAATAAATAGCTAATTTTACTTTCCGAGAACTGCTCTGCTGTCCGTCCTGCTCTGCTGTCCGTCCTGCTCTCCGCCCCTCTCAGCATGTTCTCATCCCACTCTCCGCCCGCTCTCTTCCCACTCCCTGCCCCTTAGCACGTTTTCAGGCTGCTCTCCGCCCACTCTCCACCCCTCTTAGCACGTTCTCATCCCACTCTCCGCCCCTCAGCACGTTCTCAGCCAGCTCTCCGCCCACTCTCCGCCCCTCAGCACATTCTCAGGCCGCTCTCTGCCTCCTCTAAGCCCGCTCTCCACCCCCTCTTAGCCCCTGCTCTCCGCCCGCTCATCACTGAAAAAAAAAGGATCGGGTAAAGCATTTGCGCGAGTACAAGTACTCGCGCAAATGCTCAGTATTGGTCCCGATACCGATACTAGTATCGGTATCGGGACAACCCTAATAGAAAGGATGGGCTTCGGGTTGATCGTGAGTTTTACCTGAACCCAGGTCACGTACGGTTTGAGATAATACCAAACTAATGTGTTGGTTTACATCTATAGCAACTGAATACCAACAATACACTTTCTGGCCTCTGAATTGTGGTCACACGGCTTAGAAAGGCCAGGTTTTGGGATTAACTTATGTGCCAGCCCCATTTCTAGAAACATTATGGTTCCCAGCAGCATAGTGTACCTAGGGATGGTTAAAAAACTGTTTGCAGGAAGAGCTAGTAGCTGTTGTCGAGTGCTGAAAACTGCAATATTTACATTGAGTCCCAGACACACTCATGGGGGGGGGGTTGTCGGTTGAGTCATAGTTGTGTCAATGGACACAATGTGAGTGAGATGTTATATATGACATTTTAATAAATTTGCCATTTTGTACGGAAAGCAGTATGATGGTCTGTATGTTTTACCTCGGTGGAATTGGTGGAAATCATACCTAGTTGAAATGGATCTGGAGGAGAGTGTTTTTTAAGAGAACCAACACATCTGCTGATAACCCTTAAATGGACAGGCGCATAAGACCTATTGCCCATAGGTCAAAGTGGGAGGTGAGCTGCTAATGATATGGGTGTGTTACACATGGTTTGTACATTATATGGAGGAATTAAGGGATCAAGCACTATGAAGTGGAATTTTTGGTGGAGCACAACACATGGACTTTCTTTCACAATTATTTAATTTTTTTTGGTATTACATTGGAACTACATAAGGACTTGTCTTATGATTGTGATTTATGTATTATTGAATATTTATATCTATTTGCATATACAGTACATAGTAAGTTACAAGTGTGGCGCTGGGTCACCTTGCTACCGGACCTTGGCAATTCTGAATATTGCGACCTGGCACTAGCACACAGCAAAACTCATCTCCGCATTCAGTAACTCTGGAATAGACCAGTTAAACTAAATAAAAAAATCCTCTAGGTCCAATAATTTGCTTAAAAAAGTCCAGAGCTAAAAAAAAAAAATACCTTACACCAGAGGAGGCACTTGGCTACCAGCACTTAACCATTCAAAATTGATTAAAACACAAATAATGAATAACATGAATAAACCATGTGAACACCTACATCCAACAATGATAACAATCAGTGAAAAAAAACAGGGGGCTAATGAGCAGAAAGCCCCTATAACTAGACAAAGGAAACTAACAGACTAGGGTTGCCGCTGTCAAAAAAGAGGGGAAGGGGAGATAGCGTGACCACTCTAGTGTAGTAGGTTCCAACCAATTTTATTAAAAAAGGATTACAAGATGTGTACTCACAAAGATGCATGAGAAACACACATGCATAAAACAAAGGGGAGGATGAGCCTGTAGTAACAGCATTGTCCCAAACATGTGCAGCTGAATGGATGGATAAGCCACTGAAGACACAGGGCCAGATCCTCAAAAGAGATACGACGGTGTATCGCAGGAAACACCGTCGTATCTCTGTTTTTTTTCCCCTGGTATCTATGCGTCTGATTCCTAGAATCATTTACGCATAGATACGGTGAAGATCCGACAGGTGTAAGACACTTACACCGTCGGATCTTAGATGTAATTCTTTCGCTGGCCGCTAGGTGGCCTTTACGTTGATTTCTCATTTGCCTATGCAAATGAGCCTAATACGCCGATTCCTGAAAATTTTACGCCGCCTCGTCGTCGTTTACGTAAGCGTAAACCTACCCCTGATATATGAGGGGTAGGCTTCCGAATTTCTGTCGTATGCCATGTTAAGTATGGCGTCGGGTCTGCGTCGTCTTTTTCCATCGTTTACGTCGTTTTACTAAGTCGTTCGCCAATAGGGCATTGCGTAAATGACGATCACGTTGTTTTCACGTCGGTTTCATCAACGTTTTCCGCCGTGGGTTGGAGCATGCGCACTGTTTTTTTTTCGGCCGGCGAATGCGCAGTTCGTTCGGCGCGGGGGCGCGCTTAATTTAAATACAAGTCGCCCCCTTCGATTTACGCGGGGATACGCCGGGCCATTTACACTATGACGCCGCAAGTTACGGAGCAAGTGCTTTGAGAATACGGCACTTGCTCTAGTAAGTTGCGGTGGCGTAATGTAAATGGCTTACGCTACGCCGCCGTGGCATGTACGAGAATCTGGCCCACAGAGTCTGGATCACTGTGCTTATCGCTGCTGGATAGAGAGCTGCTCTGATATTCTGACATGCATGATGTGCTTCGGTTTCTTCACTCCCAGGAAGGATGGCAAATGGATGGTGTAGTCCGACTGATGTCCAGGGTCAAAGGACGCGTTTCGAGGCACCTTCTTCCTCAGCTCTGCAAAAAAAAATAAGAAAAACTTTTCAATATTTATTTATTTATTTATTTAGCAGAAAAAAAAACAAAAAACACTGGTGATTAGATACCACCAAAAAAAGCTCTAGTTGTGTGAACAAAATGATAAAAGTTTCAAAATGTGACAGCGCTAAAAGCTGAAAATTGGCCTGGGCAGAAAGGGGGTAAAAGTGACTGGTTTCGATTGGGCTAATGTTTTTGCAACTCCCCATGTCATTTGTTTGACAATCCCTAGCCTATTAGCCTTGAAAATTTTAATTAGCAGTTTTTAGATGCAGTGTGTTTTATAAATGGCCCTCAAACCAAACCCAAGCATCTTTGCGCATCCCTTCCGCTGAATATTAAACATTCATAGACAAAAAGATTTTCATTATATTATTCATCTATTCCCTCATTTTAGCAACCAGTGCAATTGTACCAGCACGGCTCCCAACTGTCCCTCATTTGGAAAGATTTTTTCATATTTGGTTCAAAACGCTTCTATCCCTCTTTGTCATAACTTGTCACTTTTTGTAGTCTGATGTTCAGATTAAAATTGTTCTCTTTGATAACCAAAAGTGTTAATGTACAATAGACTTTTAGTTTAAACTCTAAATGATTGCTGTTTTGAAACCCTAGTATAAGGGAAGAGTGTTATTAAAAGAAATACAATTTTGAGATTACCCATTTTTTTTGTTTATTACTACTTCATTGTCTGCCTAGTGATACCCACTTTTTTGTATGCACAACAGCATAACTTCAATCAGACACTTTTGTGTTGAGAAAGTGAAAAGTGATTAGAACCCTAATGCCGCGAACACTTTTTTCATCGAAAATTCTGTGTGCAACTATGATGGAGAAAAAAAACCTGCATGCTCAGAATCAAGTCGATGCATGCTCGGTAGCATTGAAATTCATTTTTCTCGACTTGTCGTAGTGTTTTACGTCACCGCGTCTTCGACGGTCGTAATTTGGTATGACAGTGTGTATGCAAGACAGCTTGAACGGAATTTATCTTTACGTCTTGCCCAATCACACAACAGGAAATAAGAAAAACTCTTTAACAGGAGTTAGGCCGCGTACATACGATCGAACATGTCCGCGTACACACGATTTAAAACATGCTTTAAAACCTGTCCGCTGGAAACCTGTCCGTCGGACATGTCCGCTGGTTAGTACGCCTAACCAGCGGACCGAAATCCCCAGCATGCGTCAAATTGATTTGACGCATGCATGGAAGCATTTTACTTACTTGTTTGCGGACGTCGCAGCGTCAACGTCACCGCGTTGTCTGTCCGCAGGGATTTTGGTCTGATCGTGTTCACACACATCAGACCAAAATATCCCAGGAGACATGTCCGATGAAAACGGTCCGCGGACCGTTTTCATCGGACATGTCTCCTCGTGTGTACGCGGCCTTAAGGAAATAAAGATCTTCCAGAGGTTCCATCTTCTTCCCAATCCAATTAAAACTATATGAAGCAAACATCTGTCAGAGATGGAGATCAGCTTTATCTAAAAACTTACAATAAATATTGCCTGAAAAATGTTATTTGCTTGGAAGTCAGATATAAATAAAATTTACCTTTACCTATAAAAAAGTGCAAGTTCATTGAATTGGGAAATGTTTACTATAGTTAATTAGTTAAATATGCCAAGCATGAGCTGTGTTTTTTGCTAAATGCAAATAAACTCAAACAATTTTCATTATTTGGAATAGAAGCAAAATGCATAAACATTTAATTTGCACTTAGTTATGTTTATGAACTTAAAGTGTATGTAAACCCAAAACCAAAAATGTAATCTGTTGTAATATTTAGGTGACTGCATTAGTTTTCAAGCTTATTTTGCTTTATTTTGACCTGGTAACCCTGCAAAAAATAAACTTCTTATCCCCCAGTGGCTACATCACTCCTCCACTGTATCTAGTGTTGCCACCCTAAGCTGTCCTACAATGGACTATAAACACATCCATATCACTTCATCTCCATTACTAGTGTTGCTCACGAATATTCGCATTGCGAATATTCGTTACGAATATTGCATATTCGAGTATTCGCGAATAAATCGAATATCGCGGTGAATATTCGCTATCGCGAATATTCGTATTTTTTCAAATTTATTTTTAAAACAGATCACATCCTAGTGATCTCCATCGACGTCTAAAAGCATTGCTGGTATGATTAGAGACCCTGGGCCGAGTAGCTGAGGCGATCCTTTTATGTTGCCGAATATTCGCAATGCGAATATTCGTATTTCGAATATTTGCGAATGCGTTCTCTGCCCTTCTGTGTTTTGTGTATAAAAAAAAAAATAGCTTTAGTTTAGTCATATAAGTTTGTGTAAGTAGAGTTAGTGTTTAGTGCATATTAGTTTAGTAATCCAGGAAATGATCTCCGTTTTCGCGTGTTGACGAGAATTTCGCAATCAATTTCGCATTCGCAATTTTTTTTTTGATAAAATATCTTCCATATATTCGCGAAATATCGCGAAATCGAATATGGCGTATTCCGCTCATCACTATCCATTACATGGGTGGCAGGGCAATTGGTAGCTTACAGAAGACAGCTAGAAAGTAAGAACTTTTTCAGTGCCGCTCACAAGTCAAAAGAACGCAAAATTTCTGGCACAATCAACAGATATTTTTTTTTTATATTTGCTAAAATATTTTTAGCTTAAATAAATGAAAACTAGTGCAGCCCCAACATTTAAGGATTGTAAGGTACAATAAAATTGTAGTTTTGTTCTAGGGGTTGGTTATCCTTTAATTATACTCAATCCTCCAAGTGCCATTTTACCAAAAGTGGGGTTACAGTTTAATGTTTGCATGATGCCTTCTAACATCAGTCAAAAATATGTAACTACAAATAACACTTAACTATATAATTTTGATGGGATATGATACAAGGTAATAATAATAATGTATACATAATAATGTATACAATTTACATGCAATAAAGTAGTGATAAATAGACATGTGCAACGAAAAATCGTTTTGTTTTTTTTTCCATTTTGTATCGTTCCGTAGGTTAGTTTCCGTTCGTTTTTCTTCCCGTTCATTTTTCGTACGACACGATTTTTTCGGATTCCGATCGTTTCGTATTTTCGTTACCGTTTTATTCTCGTACATGCAGGATGGTTCGTTATTCTGTTTATTTCATGTTCATTACTTGTTAGACAATAATTTTCGTGAATTTTCGTCAATGATTTGCATTCTGTATTTTAAATTCCTTTTTCTGTTCATATTTTCAATCGTATGTTCATATGACATCTATAACAAAAGATTTGCATTCTGTATTTTGAATTCCTTTTTTTCTGTTCGTATTTTGGATTCAAAATACAGAATGCAAATCTTTTGTTATAGATGTCATATGAACATGCGACTGAAAATACGAACAGAAAAAGGATTTTCATCATTTTGTACTTTCGTAAATATATTGTGGGATTCACGGCACTTTCAACACACGGCTGATCCATATTAACTATTGTTAAGCCCCATTCACTTGGTCAAACTTTTTTAACAACAAACATAAAAACGATCTTTTTCCGTTGGTTCTCAGAAAATTTGTTCGTTTTTAAACTCCATCAGAAAACCATTTTTGGGTTCAAAAGTCCTGTTTCTTTTGGTATTTTCAGTCGTATGTTCATATGACATCTATAACAAAAGATTTGCATTCTGTATTTTGAATCCAAAATACGAACAGAAAAAAGGAATTCAAAATACAGAATGCAAATCTTTTGTTATAGATGTCATATGAACAATGAACATACGACTGAAAATACGAACAGAAAAAGGATTCAAACAAAATACAGAATGCAAATCTTTTGTTATAGATGTCATTTTCGTTCTTTTGCCATTTTCATTTTGTCGTATTTTTGTCGGAACGTTCGTTCGTATTTGCGGTTGTTCGTTATGCGGCTCATTCGTATTCCCGTTGTTTTCGTATTTTGGTGCTTTAATTTTTTCGTATGTACACATTATCCCGCGGGTACGAACATGAACATTTTCGTACGAAAATAACATTCGTATGAACGGGAATGCAGATATCTAGTGATAAAGTGAAAATTATTTCATATTCCCTTATGTAAGATAATTGAAATCCCATGCGGACTTCATCATTGCCATCTTTGGATAATTATATTTATTAATGTATGCTGAGTGTCCAAGAAAACTAGAATTTAATTAAGAAATAGGCATACAGAATATATTTAATTCATTGTAGGATGTGATCTATATGTTCCACCATATGAATAAATAATATTTTTGCGTGTAATCTCTCTGCTTGCCCACACTATGAGTTTTTTTTCTACTGCAGTAAGATGTATCCTTTAACATTTATACTTAATGACATACAGCTTAAGAGCCCATCCACACAGGGGCAACACGACTTCTAGCAAGACTTTGGGAGGCAACTTGGATACAACTTGAGTATGAATCATCAGGCAACTTACAAGGCAACTTCAAGTCGCCTCCAGGACAGGAGGCTTTCCAGTGGCCAATCAAACAACAATCAGCTCTGTGGGAGGGAGGGGTTTGCCTGAGAAATGTATGTTATCTTCCTGTATTGTTTGTTCAGTTAAGACAGTGATCCGACTTCTGAGGCGACTTCCATTGAAATCATTGGGTACAAGTTGCCTACAAATCGCCTAGAAGTCGGATTGAAGTAGTACAGTAACCTTTTCTGAAGTCACAGCGACTTCAGTAGTGTACATTAAGACGGCTCCTATTCACTTCCATTAATTTTTAAGAGGGTTGGTCAATCTTCTCAAAGCAACAACCAAGCAATTACTCATTACATTCTCGCATGAGAAAGTTTAGGAATACGATTGGATGTAGACAAGTTCACCACCCTCTTTTTCAGTAAACTGCTAAAGGGTCATCACCTTTTACAACTATATGAGTCCTCAGTTTTCTTCTTAGCCCACTGGTACCATTTTGGGGGCGGGAAAGCAAAGCTAATTGAAATCCACTGTTTATGCTAAGAGAAATGCGCAGTGATTTTTACAAATGTCATTATTTTTAAGCAGAATTGTAAGATCCTGTTCACATGGGGTGATTAGCTCAGTGTCCTGCGTAGGTTCATCTTTTACCAGCAGGGGGATGCACACAGAATGAGTTCAGGCTAGGGATGAGCTTCGCGTTCGATGCGAACACATGTTCGCATCGAACATCGGCCGTTCAATTGTTCATCGAAAACAAACAAATCTGGTCGTTCGCGCCAAAATTTGCATGACGCGCAACGGCCCATAATTCACTGCGGCGTTGCGCGCTGATGACTGGCCAAGCATGCACCATGACCCCGCATGCTTGGCCAATCACAGCGCCCAAAAAACGAAGAGACCTAATTGGCCAAAGCCAGGGTGCTTTGGCCAATTAGGGCTCAGGACTGTAGCACACGCCCCACACTATAAAAGGCCGCCTCCCGGGCAGCCTCGTGTAGTGTGTTCCGGCTTGCTTTGCAGTCAGACAGAGAGAGAGATAGATAGATAGATAGATAGATAGATAGATAGATAGATAGATAGATAGATAGATAGATAGATAGATAGATAGATAGATAGATAGATAGATAGATAGATAGATAGATAGATATTGAGAGACACAGTAGGGTAGATTCACATAGATCAGCGGATCTTTTGATCCGCGTGATCTATCTTTTTTACGATCCGCCTGCACCAGTTTTTGAGGCAAGTGCTGTATTCAGAAAGCACTTGCCTCGTAAGTTGCCCTGGCGGATTGTAAATCCCCCGGCGGAATGCAAATTCCGCGGCTAGGGGGAGTTTACTATTTAAATCACGCGCGTCCCCGCGCCGATCGTACTGCGCATGCGCCGCCGGCTAAATTTCCCAGTGTGCATTGCTTCATATGACGTCGCAAGGACGTCATTGTTTTCGACGTTAACGCAATTAACGTATGGCCCTATTCCCGAACGACTTACGTAAACAACGTAAAAAATTCAAAACTCGACGCGGGAACGGCGGCCATACTTAACATAGGATACACCGCACTTACCCCGCATATAGCAGGGGTAACGATCTGCCGGAAAAAGCCGAACGCAAACGACGTAAAAAAAAAGCGACGGCCGGGGGTTCGTTTCTGAATCGGTGGTTCTCCTCATTTGCATATTTGTCGCGCATAATAACAGAAGCGCCACCTAGCCGACGGCGGGAGATTGCAGCCTAAGATCCGACAGTGTAACTCACTTACACCAGTCGGCTCTAAGGGAGATCTATGCGGAACCTGATTCGAGGAATCAGCCGCATAGATCCGAGCGTCGGATCTCACAGATACGACGGTGTATCAGTAGATACACCGTCGTATCTCTATGTGAATCTACCCCAGTGTCTTTTCAGATAGATAGATAGATAGATAGATAGATAGATAGATAGATAGATAGATAGATAGATAGATAGATAGATAGATAGATAGATAGATAGATAGATAGATAGATCAGGGAGGCTACTAGTTAGTATAGTTAAACTTACAGTTTGTAGAGAATATATTGACATCCCTAGGAGTTGACAATATATTTATAAACTGTATAGCTTAGCTACTGTAGATCTGCTATTAGTATCTGTCAGGCAGGAGATTGTGCTTTAGGGTTTACCTTAAACATAGTACTCCGTGTTAGTCAACGTGTGCTAGTTAATTGCACATAGACGCATTAACTGTTACTGCAAGTGTGCTATTTATTTGCACAGAAAGGCAGTTGCTGTTAATGCAAGTGAGCTATTGAATTGCACAGAAATGCAGTGGCTCTGACTGTGCGTGTGCTGTTCAATACCACCTTAGCGCATTTGGTGTGACCGCACGTGTGCTGCTATATACCACCTGAGCGCAGTTAGTGCCACTGTACCTGTGCTGGTATATACCACCTGAGCACAGTTAGTGTCACTGTACCTCTGCTGCTATATACCACCTGAGCACAGTTAGTGTCACTGTACCTGTGCTGGTATATACCACCTGAGCACAGTTAGTGTCACTGTACCTGTGCTGCTATATACCACCTTAGCGCATTTGGTGTGACCGCACGTGTGCTGCAATATACCACCTGAGCGCAGTTAGTGCCACTGTACCTGTGCTGGTATATAGTATATACCAGCACAGGTACAGTGGCACTAACTGTGCTCAGGTGGTATATACTATATACCACCTGAGCACAGTTAGTGTCACTGTACCTGTGCTGGAATATACCACCTGAGCACAGTTAGTGTCACTGTACCTGTGCTGCTATATACCACCTGAGCTCAGTTAGTGTCACTGTACCTGTGCTGGTATATACCACCTGAGCTCAGTTAGTGTCACTGTACCTGTGCTGCTATATACCACCTGAGCTCAGTTAGTGTCACTGTACCTGTGCTGGTATATACCACCTGAGCTCAGTTAGTGTCACTGTACCTGTGCTGCTATATACCACCTGAGCACAGTTAGTGTCACTGTACCTGTGCTGCTATATACCACCTTAGCACATTTGGTGTGACCGCACGTGTGCTGCAATATACCACCTGAGCGCAGTTAGTGCCACTGTACCTGTGCTGGTATATACCACCTGAGCACAGTTAGTGTCACTGTACCTGTGCTGGTATATACCACCTGAGCACAGTTAGTGTCACTGTACCTGTGCTGGTATATACCACCTGAGCACAGTTAGTGTCACTGTACCTGTGCTGGTATATACCACCTGAGCACAGTTAGTGTCACTGTACCTGTGCTGCTATATACCACCTAAACGCAGTTAGTGCCACTGTACCTGTGCTGGTATATACCACCTGAGCACAGTTAGTGTCACTGTACCTGTACTGGAATATACCACTTGAGCACAGTTAGTGTCACTGTACCTGTGCTGCTATATACCACCTGAGCTCAGTTAGTGTCACTGTACCTGTGCTGGTATATACCACCTGAGCACAGTTAGTGTCACTGTACCTGTGCTGCTATATACCACCTGAGCTCAGTTAGTGTCACTGTACCTGTGCTGGAATATACCACCTGAGCTCAGTTAGTGTCACTGTACCTGTGCTGCTATATACCACCTGAGCACAGTTAGTGTCACTGTACCTGTGCTGCTATATACCACATTAGCACATTTGGTGTGACCGCACGTGTGCTGCAATATACCACCTGAGCGCAGTTAGTGCCACTGTACCTGTGCTGGTATATACCACCTGAGCACAGTTAGTGTCACTGTACCTGTGCTGGAATATACCACCTGAGCACAGTTAGTGTCACTGTACCTGTGCTGCTATATACCACCTGAGCTCAGTTAGTGTCACTGTACCTGTGCTGGTATATACCACCTGAGCACAGTTAGTGTCACTGTACCTGTGCTGCTATATACCACCTGAGCTCAGTTAGTGTCACTGTACCTGTGCTGGTATATACCACCTGAGCTCAGTTAGTGTCACTGTACCTGTGCTGCTATATACCACCTGAGCACAGTTAGTGTCACTGTACCTGTGCTGCTATATACCACCTTAGCACATTTGGTGTGACCGCACGTGTGCTGCAATATACCACCTGAGCGAAGTTAGTGCCACTGTACCTGTGCTGGTATATACCACCTGAGCACAGTTAGTGTCACTATACCTGTGCTGGTATATACCACCTGAGCACAGTTAGTGTCACTGTACCTGTGCTGGTATATACCACCTGAGCACAGTTAGTGTCACTGTACCTGTGCTGGTATATACCACCTGAGCACAGTTAGTGTCACTGTACCTGTGCTGCTATATACCACCTGAGCTCAGATAGTGTCACTGTACCTGTGCTGCTATATACCACCTGAGCGCAGTCAGTGTCACTGTACCTGTGCTGGTATATACCACCTGAGCTCAGTTAGTGTCACTGTACCTGTGCTGGTATATACCACCTGAGCACAGTTAGTGTCACTGTACCTGTGCTGCTATATACCACCTGAGCTCAGTAAGTGTCACTGTACCTGTGCTGCTATATACCACCAGAGCGCAATCAGTGCCGCTGTACCTGTGCTGGTATATACCACCTGAGCACAGTTAGTGTCACTGTACCTGTGCTGGTATATACCACCTGAGCTCAGTTAGTGTCACTGTACCTGTGCTGCTATATACCACCTGAGCTCAGTTAGTGTCACTGTACCTGTGCTGCTATATACCACCTGAGCTCAGTTAGTGCCACTGTACCTGTGCTGCTATATACCACCTGAGCGCAGTCAGTGCCACTGTACCTGTGCTGGTATATACCACCTGAGCACAGTTAGTGTCACTGTACCTGTGCTGCTATATACCACCTGAGCTCAGTTAGTGTCACTGTACCTGTGCTGCTATATACCACCTGAGCTCAGATAGTGTCACTGTACCTGTGCTGCTATATACCACCTGAGCGCAGTCAGTGTCACTGTACCTGTGCTGGTATATACCACCTGAGCTCAGTTAGTGTCACTGTACCTGTGCTGGTATATACCACCTGAGCACAGTTAGTGTCACTGTACCTGTGCTGCTATATACCACCTGAGCACAGTTAGTGTCACTGTTCCTGTGCTGCTATATACCACCTAAGCTCAGTAAGTGTCACTGTACCTGTGCTGCTATATACCACCTGAGCGCAATCAGTGCCACTGTACCTGTGCTGGTATATACCACCTGAGCACAGTTAGTGTCACTGTACCTGTGCTGGTATATACCACCTGAGCTCAGTTAGTGTCACTGTACCTGTGCTGCTATATACCACCTGAGCTCAGTTAGTGTCACTGTACCTGTGCTGCTATATACCACCTGAGCTCAGTTAGTGTCACTGTACCTGTGCTGCTATATACCACCTGAGCGCAGTCAGTGCCACTGTACCTGTGCTGGTATATACCACCTGAGCACAGTTAGTGTCACTGTACCTGTGCTGGTATATACCACCTGAGCTCAGTTAGTGTCACTGTACCTGTGCTGGTATATACCACCTGAGCTCAGTTAGTGTCACTGTACCTGTGCTGCTATATACCACCTGATTACAGTTAGTGTCACTGTACCTGTGCTGCTATATACCACCTGAGCTCAGTTAGTGTCACTGTACCTGTGCTGCTATATACCACCTGAGCGCAGTCAATGCCACTGTACCTGTGCTGGTATATACCACCTGAGCACAGTTAGTGTCACTGTACCTGTGCTGCTATATACCACCTGAGCACAGTTAGTGTCACTGTACCTGTGCTGGTATATACCACCTGAGCTCAGTTAGTGTCACTGTACCTGTGCTGCTATATACCACCTGAGCACAGTTAGTGTCACTGTACCTGTGCTGCTATATACCACCTGAGCGCAATCAGTGCCGCTGTACCTGTGCTGGTATATACCACCTGAGCACAGTTAGTGTCACTGTACCTGTGCTGGTATATACCACCTGAGCTCAGTTAGTGTCACTGTACCTGTGCTGCTATATACCACCTGAGCTCAGTTAGTGTCACTGTACCTGTGCTGCTATATACCACCTGAGCTCAGTTAGTGCCACTGTACCTGTGCTGCTATATACCACCTGAGCGCAGTCAGTGCCACTGTACCTGTGCTGGTATATACCACCTGAGCACAGTTAGTGTCACTGTACCTGTGCTGCTATATACCACCTGAGCTCAGTTAGTGTCACTGTACCTGTGCTGCTATATACCACCTGAGCTCAGATAGTGTCACTGTACCTGTGCTGCTATATACCACCTGAGCGCAGTCAGTGTCACTGTACCTGTGCTGGTATATACCACCTGAGCTCAGTTAGTGTCACTGTACCTGTGCTGGTATATACCACCTGAGCACAGTTAGTGTCACTGTACCTGTGCTGCTATATACCACCTGAGCACAGTTAGTGTCACTGTTCCTGTGCTGCTATATACCACCTAAGCTCAGTAAGTGTCACTGTACCTGTGCTGCTATATACCACCTGAGCGCAATCAGTGCCACTGTACCTGTGCTGGTATATACCACCTGAGCACAGTTAGTGTCACTGTACCTGTGCTGGTATATACCACCTGAGCTCAGTTAGTGTCACTGTACCTGTGCTGCTATATACCACCTGAGCTCAGTTAGTGTCACTGTACCTGTGCTGCTATATACCACCTGAGCTCAGTTAGTTTCACTGTACCTGTGCTGCTATATACCACCTGAGCGCAGTCAGTGCCACTGTACCTGTGCTGGTATATACCACCTGAGCACAGTTAGTGTCACTGTACCTGTGCTGGTATATACCACCTGAGCTCAGTTAGTGTCACTGTACCTGTGCTGGTATATACCACCTGAGCTCAGTTAGTGTCACTGTACCTGTGCTGCTATATACCACCTGATTACAGTTAGTGTCACTGTACCTGTGCTGCTATATACCACCTGAGCTCAGTTAGTGTCACTGTACCTGTGCTGCTATATACCACCTGAGCGCAGTCAATGCCACTGTACCTGTGCTGGTATATACCACCTGAGCACAGTTAGTGTCACTGTACCTGTGCTGCTATATACCACCTGAGCACAGTTAGTGTCACTGTACCTGTGCTGGTATATACCACCTGAGCTCAGTTAGTGTCACTGTACCTGTGCTGCTATATACCACCTGAGCACAGTTAGTGTCACTGTACCTGTGCTGCTATATACCACCTTAGCACATTTGGTGTGACCGCACGTGTGCTGCAATATACCACCTGAGCGAAGTTAGTGCCACTGTACCTGTGCTGGTATATACCACCTGAGCACAGTTAGTGTCACTATACCTGTGCTGGTATATACCACCTGAGCACAGTTAGTGTCACTGTACCTGTGCTGGTATATACCACCTGAGCACAGTTAGTGTCACTGTACCTGTGCTGGTATATACCACTTGAGCTCAGTTAGTGTCACTGTACCTGTGCTGGTATATACCACCTGAGCTCAGTTAGTGTCACTGTACCTGTGCTGCTATATACCATCTGAGCACAGTTAGTGTCACTGTACCTGTGCTGCTATATACCACCTGAGCTCAGTTAGTGTCACTGTACCTGTGCTGCTATATACCACCTGAGCGCAGTCAGTGCCACTGTACCTGTGCTGGTATATACCACCTGAGCACAGTTAGTGTCACTGTACCTGTGCTGGTATATACCACCTGAGCTCAGTTAGTGTCACTGTACCTGTGCTGGTATATACCACCTGAGCACAGTCAGTGTCACTGTACCTGTGCTGCTATATACCACCTGAGCACAGTTAGTGTCACTGTACCTGTGCTGCTATATACCACCTGAGCTCAGTTAGTGTCACTGTACCTGTGCTGCTATATACCACCTGAGCTCAGATAGTGTCACTGTACCTGTGCTGCTATATACCACCTGAGCGCAGTCAGTGTCACTGTACCTGTGCTGGTATATACCACCTGAGCTCAGTTAGTGTCACTGTACCTGTGCTGGTATATACCACCTGAGCACAGTTAGTGTCACTGTACCTGTGCTGGTATATACCACCTGAGCTCAGTTAGTGTCACTGTACCTGTGCTGGTATATACCACCTGAGCACAGTTAGTGTCACTGTACCTGTGCTGGTATATACCACCTGAGCACAGTTAGTGTCACTGTACCTGTGCTGCTATATACCACCTGAGCACAGTTAGTGTCACTGTACCTGTGCTGCTATATACCACCTGAGCTCAGTTAGTGTCACTGTACCTGTGCTGCTATATACCACCTGAGCTCAGTTAGTGTCACTGTACCTGTGCTGCTATATACCACCTGAGCGCAGTCAGTGCCACTGTACCTGTGCTGGTATATACCACCTGAGCACAGTTAGTGTCACTGTACCTGTGCTGGTATATACCACCTGAGCTCAGTTAGTGTCACTGTACCTGTGCTGGTATATACCACCTGAGCTCAGTTAGTGTCACTGTACCTGTGCTGCTATATACCACCTGATTACAGTTAGTGTCACTGTACCTGTGCTGCTATATACCACCTGAGCTCAGTTAGTGTCACTGTACCTGTGCTGCTATATACCACCTGAGCGCAGTCAATGCCACTGTACCTGTGCTGGTATATACCACCTGAGCACAGTTAGTGTCACTGTACCTGTGCTGCTATATACCACCTGAGCACAGTTAGTGTCACTGTACCTGTGCTGGTATATACCACCTGAGCTCAGTTAGTGTCACTGTACCTGTGCTGCTATATACCACCTGAGCTCAGTTAGTGTCACTGTACCTGTGCTGCTATATACCACCTGAGCTCAGTTAGTGTCACTGTACCTGTGCTGCTATATACCACCTGAGCGCAGTCAGTGCCACTGTACCTGTGCTGGTATATACCACCTGAGCTCAGTTAGTGTCACTGTACCTGTGCTGCTATATACCACCTGAGCTCAGTTAGTGTCACTGTACCTGTGCTGCTATATACCACCTGAGCGCAGTCATTGCCACTGTACCTGTGCTGGTATATACCACCTGAGCTCAGTTAGTGTCACTGTACCTGTGCTGCTATATACCACCTGAGCTCAGTTAGTGTCACTGTACCTGTGCTGCTATATACCACCTGAGCGCAGTCATTGCCACTGTACCTGTGCTGGTATATACCACCTGAGCACAGTTAGTGTCACTGTACCTGTGCTGTTATATACCACCTGAGCACAGTTAGTGTCACTGTACCTGTGCTGGTATATACCATCTGAGCTCAGTTAGTGTCACTGTACCTGTGCTGCTATATACCACCTGAGCTCAGATAGTGTCACTGTACCTGTGCTGCTATATACCACCTGAGCGCAGTCAGTGTCACTGTACCTGTGCTGGTATATACCACCTGAGCTCAGTTAGTGTCACTGTACCTGTGCTGGTATATACCACCTGAGCACAGTTAGTGTCACTGTACCTGTGCTGCTATATACCACCTGAGCACAGTTAGTGTCACTGTTCCTGTGCTGCTATATACCACCTAAGCTCAGTAAGTGTCACTGTACCTGTGCTGCTATATACCACCTGAGCGCAATCAGTGCCACTGTACCTGTGCTGGTATATACCACCTGAGCACAGTTAGTGTCACTGTACCTGTGCTGGTATATACCACCTGAGCTCAGTTAGTGTCACTGTACCTGTGCTGCTATATACCACCTGAGCTCAGTTAGTGTCACTGTACCTGTGCTGCTATATACCACCTGAGCTCAGTTAGTGTCACTGTACCTGTGCTGCTATATACCACCTGAGCGCAGTCAGTGCCACTGTACCTGTGCTGGTATATACCACCTGAGCACAGTTAGTGTCACTGTACCTGTGCTGGTATATACCACCTGAGCTCAGTTAGTGTCACTGTACCTGTGCTGGTATATACCACCTGAGCTCAGTTAGTGTCACTGTACCTGTGCTGCTATATACCACCTGATTACAGTTAGTGTCACTGTACCTGTGCTGCTATATACCACCTGAGCTCAGTTAGTGTCACTGTACCTGTGCTGCTATATACCACCTGAGCGCAGTCAATGCCACTGTACCTGTGCTGGTATATACCACCTGAGCACAGTTAGTGTCACTGTACCTGTGCTGCTATATACCACCTGAGCACAGTTAGTGTCACTGTACCTGTGCTGGTATATACCACCTGAGCTCAGTTAGTGTCACTGTACCTGTGCTGCTATATACCACCTGAGCACAGTTAGTGTCACTGTACCTGTGCTGCTATATACCACCTGAGCGCAATCAGTGCCGCTGTACCTGTGCTGGTATATACCACCTGAGCACAGTTAGTGTCACTGTACCTGTGCTGGTATATACCACCTGAGCTCAGTTAGTGTCACTGTACCTGTGCTGCTATATACCACCTGAGCTCAGTTAGTGTCACTGTACCTGTGCTGCTATATACCACCTGAGCTCAGTTAGTGCCACTGTACCTGTGCTGCTATATACCACCTGAGCGCAGTCAGTGCCACTGTACCTGTGCTGGTATATACCACCTGAGCACAGTTAGTGTCACTGTACCTGTGCTGCTATATACCACCTGAGCTCAGTTAGTGTCACTGTACCTGTGCTGCTATATACCACCTGAGCTCAGATAGTGTCACTGTACCTGTGCTGCTATATACCACCTGAGCGCAGTCAGTGTCACTGTACCTGTGCTGGTATATACCACCTGAGCTCAGTTAGTGTCACTGTACCTGTGCTGGTATATACCACCTGAGCACAGTTAGTGTCACTGTACCTGTGCTGCTATATACCACCTGAGCACAGTTAGTGTCACTGTTCCTGTGCTGCTATATACCACCTAAGCTCAGTAAGTGTCACTGTACCTGTGCTGCTATATACCACCTGAGCGCAATCAGTGCCACTGTACCTGTGCTGGTATATACCACCTGAGCACAGTTAGTGTCACTGTACCTGTGCTGGTATATACCACCTGAGCTCAGTTAGTGTCACTGTACCTGTGCTGCTATATACCACCTGAGCTCAGTTAGTGTCACTGTACCTGTGCTGCTATATACCACCTGAGCTCAGTTAGTGTCACTGTACCTGTGCTGCTATATACCACCTGAGCGCAGTCAGTGCCACTGTACCTGTGCTGGTATATACCACCTGAGCACAGTTAGTGTCACTGTACCTGTGCTGGTATATACCACCTGAGCTCAGTTAGTGTCACTGTACCTGTGCTGGTATATACCACCTGAGCTCAGTTAGTGTCACTGTACCTGTGCTGCTATATACCACCTGATTACAGTTAGTGTCACTGTACCTGTGCTGCTATATACCACCTGAGCTCAGTTAGTGTCACTGTACCTGTGCTGCTATATACCACCTGAGCGCAGTCAATGCCACTGTACCTGTGCTGGTATATACCACCTGAGCACAGTTAGTGTCACTGTACCTGTGCTGCTATATACCACCTGAGCACAGTTAGTGTCACTGTACCTGTGCTGGTATATACCACCTGAGCTCAGTTAGTGTCACTGTACCTGTGCTGCTATATACCACCTGAGCACAGTTAGTGTCACTGTACCTGTGCTGCTATATACCACCTTAGCACATTTGGTGTGACCGCACGTGTGCTGCAATATACCACCTGAGCGAAGTTAGTGCCACTGTACCTGTGCTGGTATATACCACCTGAGCACAGTTAGTGTCACTATACCTGTGCTGGTATATACCACCTGAGCACAGTTAGTGTCACTGTACCTGTGCTGGTATATACCACCTGAGCACAGTTAGTGTCACTGTACCTGTGCTGGTATATACCACTTGAGCTCAGTTAGTGTCACTGTACCTGTGCTGGTATATACCACCTGAGCTCAGTTAGTGTCACTGTACCTGTGCTGCTATATACCATCTGAGCACAGTTAGTGTCACTGTACCTGTGCTGCTATATACCACCTGAGCTCAGTTAGTGTCACTGTACCTGTGCTGCTATATACCACCTGAGCGCAGTCAGTGCCACTGTACCTGTGCTGGTATATACCACCTGAGCACAGTTAGTGTCACTGTACCTGTGCTGGTATATACCACCTGAGCTCAGTTAGTGTCACTGTACCTGTGCTGGTATATACCACCTGAGCACAGTCAGTGTCACTGTACCTGTGCTGCTATATACCACCTGAGCACAGTTAGTGTCACTGTACCTGTGCTGCTATATACCACCTGAGCTCAGTTAGTGTCACTGTACCTGTGCTGCTATATACCACCTGAGCTCAGATAGTGTCACTGTACCTGTGCTGCTATATACCACCTGAGCGCAGTCAGTGTCACTGTACCTGTGCTGGTATATACCACCTGAGCTCAGTTAGTGTCACTGTACCTGTGCTGGTATATACCACCTGAGCACAGTTAGTGTCACTGTACCTGTGCTGGTATATACCACCTGAGCTCAGTTAGTGTCACTGTACCTGTGCTGGTATATACCACCTGAGCACAGTTAGTGTCACTGTACCTGTGCTGGTATATACCACCTGAGCACAGTTAGTGTCACTGTACCTGTGCTGCTATATACCACCTGAGCACAGTTAGTGTCACTGTACCTGTGCTGCTATATACCACCTGAGCTCAGTTAGTGTCACTGTACCTGTGCTGCTATATACCACCTGAGCTCAGTTAGTGTCACTGTACCTGTGCTGCTATATACCACCTGAGCGCAGTCAGTGCCACTGTACCTGTGCTGGTATATACCACCTGAGCACAGTTAGTGTCACTGTACCTGTGCTGGTATATACCACCTGAGCTCAGTTAGTGTCACTGTACCTGTGCTGGTATATACCACCTGAGCTCAGTTAGTGTCACTGTACCTGTGCTGCTATATACCACCTGATTACAGTTAGTGTCACTGTACCTGTGCTGCTATATACCACCTGAGCTCAGTTAGTGTCACTGTACCTGTGCTGCTATATACCACCTGAGCGCAGTCAATGCCACTGTACCTGTGCTGGTATATACCACCTGAGCACAGTTAGTGTCACTGTACCTGTGCTGCTATATACCACCTGAGCACAGTTAGTGTCACTGTACCTGTGCTGGTATATACCACCTGAGCTCAGTTAGTGTCACTGTACCTGTGCTGCTATATACCACCTGAGCTCAGTTAGTGTCACTGTACCTGTGCTGCTATATACCACCTGAGCTCAGTTAGTGTCACTGTACCTGTGCTGCTATATACCACCTGAGCGCAGTCAGTGCCACTGTACCTGTGCTGGTATATACCACCTGAGCTCAGTTAGTGTCACTGTACCTGTGCTGCTATATACCACCTGAGCTCAGTTAGTGTCACTGTACCTGTGCTGCTATATACCACCTGAGCGCAGTCATTGCCACTGTACCTGTGCTGGTATATACCACCTGAGCTCAGTTAGTGTCACTGTACCTGTGCTGCTATATACCACCTGAGCTCAGTTAGTGTCACTGTACCTGTGCTGCTATATACCACCTGAGCGCAGTCATTGCCACTGTACCTGTGCTGGTATATACCACCTGAGCACAGTTAGTGTCACTGTACCTGTGCTGTTATATACCACCTGAGCACAGTTAGTGTCACTGTACCTGTGCTGGTATATACCATCTGAGCTCAGTTAGTGTCACTGTACCTGTGCTGCTATATACCACCTGAGCTCAGTTAGTGTCACTGTACCTGTGCTGGTATACCACCTGAGCTCAGTTAGTGTCACTGTACCTGTGCTGGTATATACCACCTGAGCACAGTTAGTGTCACTGTAACTGTGCTGCTATATACCACCTGAGCTCAGTTAGTGTCACTGTACCTGTGCTGCTATATACCACCTGAGCTCAGTTAGTGTCACTGTACCTGTGCTGGTATATACCACCTGAGCGCAGTTAGTGTCACTGTACCTGTGCTGGTATATACCATCTGAGCTCAGTTAGTGTCACTGTACCTGTGCTGCTATATACCACCTGAGCTCAGTTAGTGTCACTGTACCGGTGCTGCTATATACCACCTGAGCGCAGTCAGTGCCACTGTACCTGTGCTGGTATATACCACCTGAGCACAGTTAGTGTCACTGTACCTGTGCTGGTATATACCACCTGAGCTCAGTTATTGTCACTGTACCTGTGCTGGTATATACCACCTGAGCGCAGTTAGTGTCACTGTACCTGTGCTGGTATATACCATCTGAGCTCAGTTAGTGTCACTGTACCTGTGCTGCTATATACCACTTGAGCTCAATTAGTGTCACTGTACCTGTGCTGGTATATACCACCTGAGCTCAGTTAGTGTCACTGTACCTGTGCTGGTATATACCACCTGAGCGCAGTTAGTGTCACTGTACCTGTGCTGGTATATACCACCTGAGCGCATTTGGTGTCACTCCGCTTGTGCTGTTACATACCACCTGAGCTCTTCAATATGTCTGGAAGGAGAACAAAGAGAGGCAGAGAGTCACAAGGGCAAGCAGGCTCTGCATGTAGAGGTAACGCTGTTAGTGGATGTGGTGCATCCTCTTCAGCACGTGGCCGTGGCCGTGGCCGCTCATCCTTCTTTTTGGGAGCTGGCCGTGTTGAACCTCAACATGCAGAGGAATTAGTAGAGTGGATGACCAAGCCGTCCTCATCCTCCTCATCCTCTCTCACACAGACTGATCGAAGTTTATCTGGCAAAGCAGCTGCCAAGGCGTCCTCTTCCCTCTGCACAATGGCTTCACACAAAACTTCCCTAGTACCACCTCCTGAGGAGTCCCCCGAACTGCTTCAACACAGTGTTGGGTACATGCTGCAGGAAGATGCGCTGCGTTTAGAAGACTCCGATGACAAAACACTGATAGAGGAAGGCATTGATGTGAGCCCAGGGAGAGGGGTTGGCCGAGAGGGACAGCAATTTGTCAGTGAGGATGTTCCCCCAGCTGGAGCATACTGCCAGGTTGTTGACAGTGATGAGGAGGGAGGGGATGATGAGGTCACTGACTCTACCTGGGTGCCTGATAGGAGAGAGGAGGAGGAGGAGGAGGAGGCACAGGCACATCTCCAAAGAGGCAGGATGCCCTCCAAGGGTCAGCTTAAGGTCACACCCACTGCATTACAGCGCACATATATGGTGCTTTTGCATGGCGCTGCTGTGTCTGACCGGTACAGCAAAAGTTCTTTGGTGTGGGCCTTTTTTGAAATATGTCCACAAGATCGTACCTTTGCTATTTGCAACTAATGTTGCAAGCGTATCTCGCGTGGCCAAAACATCAACCGCCTGGGTACCACATGCTTGTCCAGACATATGTCGACCTGCCATGCAGCTCGTTGGCAAGCACACCAGAAAGACCCACACCAAAGACAAAAGCGTACCCCCCCTTGCCCTTCTGGTACCTCCAACCCCAGTAGACCCCCAGTCCTCTCTGAAGCCTGCAGTGAAGGTGTAGAAATAGGTGCGTCACAAGCTAGTAGTAGCGGTCAATCTACTGATAGTACCAGGCAAATTTCCCTGCCCCAGCTGCTGCAGCGCCGAAAGAAGTACAATCCCAGCCATCCACATGCCCAGCAGTTGAATGCTAGCTTAGCGAAATTGCTAGCACTTCAACTGCTACCTTTTCAGTTGGTAGATTCTGCCCCCTTTCGTGAGTTTGTGCAATGTGCAGTACTTCAGTGGCAAGTACCAAAACGCCACTTTTTCTCACGGAAGGCTATTCCGCCTCTCCACCGGCATGTGGAAGGCAATGTCCATGCCTCGCTGGACAGGGCGGTCAGTGGTAAGGTGCATATTACCGCTGACTCATGGTCCAGCAGGCATGGACAGGGACGTTACCTGTCTTTTACGGCGCATTGGGTGATTCGGCTGGCAGCTGGGAAGGACGCAGGGCAAGGTCCAGTAGTTTTGGAGGTTGTTCCGCCACCATGCCTCCAAAACACTACTACTGCTTGTGACACACCTCTTTCCTCCACTCCCTCCTCTTCTTCTTCCTCTGTGGCCTCTTCCTGTGGGGATTTTTTCTCCGAACCAGCCATGCTCCGTAGGCGTAAGAGGGGATACGCAGGAATGCAGGCCAAGAGATGCCATACGGTGCTAGAGCTGGTGTGCTTGGGAGACAGGAGCCACACTGGGGAAGAGGTTTTGTCAGCTCTGCAGGGTCAGGCTGAGAGGTGGTTGACGCCACGCCAGCTGAAGCCTGGAATGGTGGTCAGCGATAATGGCACCAACCTCCTCTCTGCCCTGCGACAGGGAAAACTCACCCACGTGCCCTGTTTTGCGCATGTCCTCAATTTTGTGGTTCAGCGGTTCTTGGGCAGGTACCCGAGCTTGCAGGATGTCCTGAAGCAGGCCAGGAAAGTCTGTGTGCATTTCCGGAGGTCATATAATGCCACTGCTCGGCTGACTGACCTCCAAAGGGAATACAACCTGCCCAAGAACCGCCTAATTTGTGACATGCCCACCAGATGGAACTCAACGTTGGCCATGCTGCAGCGTCTGCACACGCAGCAGCGGGCCATCAATGAGTACCTGTGCCAATATGGCAGCAGAACTGGGTCAGGGGAGCTAGGTTTTTTTCCCCACGCCAGTGGGCCTTGATCAGGGATGCATGCACTGTCCTGTCACCATTTGAGGAGGCCACGAGGATGGTGAGCAGTGACAGTGCATGCATCAGTGATACTGTCCCTCTTATTCACATGTTGGAGCACACGCTACGTGGAATAATGGACAGGGCCCTTGAGGCAGAACAGAGGGAGGAAGAGGAGGACTTCCTTACCTCTCAAGGCCCCCTTTACCCAGACAGTGGTCCTGCTTGCCCACCCAGCACACAGGAAGAGGAGGAGGAGGAGGATTGTATCAGCAGCATGGAGGTGGAGCCTAGCACTCAGCAGCAGCAGTCTTCAAGGGATCATTTACAGTCCCAAGGAGCACGTGGAGTTTTACGTGGCTGGGATGAGGTGCCTGTGGATCCTGTCGTCCTCAGTGACCCAGAGGACTGTGCCCCGAATGCCTCTGCAAACCTACGCTGCATGACCTCCCTGATTCTGCAAAGCCTGCGTAAGGATCCTCGTGTACGTGCTATTAAGGAGAGGGATCATTACTGGCTGGCGACTCTCCTTGATCCATGTTACAAGAGTAAGGTTGCGGACCTTATGTTGCCATCGCAGAGGGAGCAGAAGATGAAACTTCTGCGGGAGGCCTTGCAGAAGGGTCTGTGCAATGCGTTCCCAGAACCGGGGGGATTACCAAAACCTGGCTCTGGACAATGTCTTGCTGAGGCTTCGGTGAGTCACAGAAGGGGCGGTGGAGAAGGTGGTCGTCTGACCGATGCGTTCAGGCAGTTTTTTTGTCCGCAGCCCCAAGGTCTGACCGGTTCCAGCAACCATCGCCAGCGTCTTGTTTACATGGTCCGGGAATACCTAGGGGCAAGATCCGACTTGGACACCTTCCCCACTGAAAATCCTCTGGCTTACTGGGTCTTGAGGATGGATCACTGGCCAGAGCTTGCCCAGTACGCAATTGAGCTACTGGCTTGCCCTGCATCCAGTGTTCTTTCAGAACGGACATTCAGTGCTGCTGGAGGCTTTGTCACTGATCACAGGGTGCGCCTCTCTACCGGCTCTGGTGATCGACTGACCTTCATCAAAATGAATCAGGCTTGGATCAACACCAGCTACCAAGCACCTGATGCTTATATTAATGAATAATATCTTTTTGTTGAAATGTCGGATCCCTTTTAGACTGCTGATGCTGAGTGACTGTCCTCTTATGCTGCTGATGCAATATCCTTCTCCTCCTCACTTTTCTTGCTGATAGCTAGTAAGAAATGTTGTGTTTCTGGGCTCCGCCACCAGTCCCTAAGGCACAATTTTTCAGCCCCTGTTTAACAGGGGCACCTAATAACAATTGTTGTTGCAATACTTTGCACGTGGCTCCTTGTTGCGCTCCAATTGGAGTTATTGTGAGGGGTTGCAGTGTTGTGTTGTGCCCAAGGCCCAATTTTTCTGCCCCTGTTTAACAGGGGCGCCTAATAACTATTTTTGATGCAATAATTTGCACGTGGCTACTTGTTGCGCTCCAATTGGAGTTATTGGGAGGGGTTGCAGTGTTGTGTTGTGCCCAAGGCCCAATTTTTCTGCCCCTGTTTAACAGGGGCGCCTAATAACAATTTTTGATGCAATAATTTGCACGTGGCTACTTGTTGCGCTCCAATTGGAGTTATTGGGAGGGGTTGCAGTGTTGTGTTGTGCCCAAGGCACAATTACTCTGCCCCTGTTTAACACAGGCGCCTAATAACAATTTTTGATGCAATAATTTGCACGTGGCTCCTTGTTGCGCTCCAATTACAGTATGTTTGAGGGGTGCCCTTTTTTCTAAAAATTTTCTTTCACAAAACAATAATGGCCCCCCACCACCGCTAAAATATTCGACATAATGTTGCCACACAGAACTTGCACAAGTAGCATTAATTACTTTTTTTTTCGTCCTTTCATGTTGTGCAGGGACATCTCTAAACACGTGCCACTACTATAGACACCCAGCAGGTGTGATATTTAAAGGAGTTTTTTTTTTTTTTTTTTCACTTTAAGCATCATTAAAATGGCTGCTCCGCAAAAAACGGCCGTTTAAAAAAAAAAAAATTCCATTGATACATGTTCCCTGGGGCAAGACTCGGGTTCTGAATGACGTTTTCCAACATTTAATTGAATTTTGGTCTTTAAAATGACCATTTTTGAATTCGAACGTTCGGGTCCCATAGACTTCAATGGGGTTCGAAATATTCGTGCAAACCCGCGGTCTGTTCGAACGTTCTGGTGCGAACCGAACCCGGGGGTGTTCGGCTCATCCCTAGTTCAGGCACTTGCACTTGCATGTCATATAGGGACACAACAACTGTGCCCCTGCAGCCGTACCCCCGTCACTATAGACTTAATGGGATGCCGGCATGGGGATGCACGTAGCACCTGTGCATCCCCCCCTGCCGGTAAAAGATGGACTTGCACAGGGCATGGAGCTAATCCCCCATGTAAACGGGGCCTTACAATTTTGTTTTCCCTTTAAAAGGAAAACATTTGTAAAAGTTTGGGGCCTAATTTTATTTTGATTTTACAGTATTTATACATTTACGAATTAATACATATTATATGTGCAATCTTAAATGTATTTATTTTGGGTACTTAAATAGCAATGTCAATTTACACAGAGCTTTTACATATACATTCACATCAGTCCCTGCCCTCAAGGAGCTTGCAATCTAAGGTCCCTAACACACAGTCTGTCACAAACTAAGGTGAACAGAAGTGAACCACAACTGCGGTTAAGGAAAGAATTCAATGCACCTCCCTATGTTATGTGAGATTTCAGTACTCCAATCAGAGAACAAGAGTTTGGGGGTTCACTACATCATCTCTCTCACATATAGGAATGCGTTGAGCTACTAAGGGCGGAGGTATTACAACATACCTCCAACCGCTAGTGTAGAAAAATTACAATAAGTACATTAAAGATTCCAATACACTTCTCTATGCAAGTGATTATCAGTACGGGACCCCAGGCATCACTCCAATCAGAGAACAGGATTTTGGGGGTTCTCTACATCATATCACTTAACATATAATAATGCATTGGACTACTAAGGGAGCAGGTATAAATACCTACAACCCTTGACACGAAAAAATTAGAGCGAACATGTTCAGTAATTTAGGGCGTGATTCCATATACATTTAACAACGTATATCAAGCACATAGCAAATATGAATACTGTAGGCTAATGTATTTAATGCAGACAATCTTAATTCACCTACCCCCTTCTTTTTTTGTGGCATATAAAAAGGCCTGCACAAACTTCATATGGAAGAATACAGCTCCAAGAATCAAATACTCACGACTGACATGGCCCAAGTATTATCTGGCCTGCCACCTGACTAGAGTGGTAGACTAGAAAATTCACAGACTAGGAAAAGCATGGGTGATGCTGGAGAACTCTCTCATGCAAACCCCGGTTCACTCACTCTCCTGGATGGCACCACAATTCTGGCCCCCGACCCTGAAGATACATCCGTTCATCAACCCCTCGCTATTGGCCTTTAGGAAAGCAGTCGCTCTCTTTAACCTATCCTCACAACCAGGCCCATTGACCTCTTTGAGAGGTAACCCTGAGTTCCCTCCGGGAGAATCTAACACATTCCTACATTTGGAATGACCACACGAGGAAGTTTTGGCTTGTCACTTCTTTCACAAAGGCCGTAGACGATCTTATGAAGAGCTAGTTTCTTAATCGCCTTTCCGTTTCTGGCCTTTTAGACAGATGACTCATTTCCTCACCTCTAAATATTCAAATGTCACATGGCATAGACAACTTACGCCATTTGAAGCATTGTGCTCACATTCCACACCACAACGACATCTCATTTCATATATACAGTATACACTTTAATGCAAGACGACTCTGTCCCTTCCTCGACGCAGATCGCATGTATCTCTTGGGAAAAAGATCTACTAATGACACTTAAGGATGATGACTGGGAATCCATTTCTGCACTCGCTTACAAAGGATCAATGAATGTAGCAATCCAGGAAAATGGATACAAAATCATTACGAAGTGGTATAGAACTCCAGCACGTCTACATAAATTCTCTCCTTCAATCCCAAATACACGTTGGAGATGTAAAGGAGCGGTAGGATCCATGATCCACATTTGGTGGGAGTGTGCCTTGCTCCAACCATTTTGGAGGGAGGTTCACTCCATAATTACACGGGTTACCTCTTTCACGCTAGATTATATTCCTGCTCAATACCTCTTGCATCACACTACCCTTCCCAAACGAACCTTCCAGAGATCGTTGGCCATGCATATGGTTAATGCAGCCAGACTTTGCATTCCTACACACTGGCGATCAAAGGATATCCCAACCACTCGAGAATGGTTGATCAGAGTTGCTAAAATAGAGGAGATGGAGGAATTGATACACACATCCCAAGATCGTATTCAAAAATTCACATTGACTTGGGCCTGTTGGACACACTTTAGGACTACGAACTACTATAAATCTTTCTTCCCAACTCCACGCTAAGTCACTTAGGGCCGGACTCACGTAGATCGGCGCATTTTTGTGTGGGCGTAGCGTATCTATTTTACACTATGCCGGCGCAACGTTGAGAGGCAAGCATGCCATTCACAAAGAATATGCGCTCAACATTGCTCCGGTGTAGCGTATAGTTGTCGGCGTAAATCAGCGTAAGCCAAAGTAGGTGGAAGTGGGCTGGAAGTGGGCGTGATATATTATAATGAATCGTGACCCCATGCAAATGATGGGCTGAGCTTCAAAAACCGAACTGCGCATGCGTCGTCTTTTGGACCCATCCCGGTGGGCATGCTCACAGTTACGTTGAAATAGCTGCCTATGATACGTCGAACACTGCCTACGAGGTGAACGTAACCTACACCCAGCCCTATTCACGTAGAACTACGTAAACGATGTAAAATACGACGGCTGTTCCCTCATCCATACCTTTGCATGGGATGCGCCACCTATATGTGGAATAACTTTACGCCGAATGTAAGCCTTACACAAACCGCGTATCTTTTCCGCCGGGCGCATCTATGTTCATGAATCGATGTATCTCCCTCATTTGCATATTTGCAATGGGGCGTCCAGCTTAACTATGCGCCCAAGATACGCTGGCGTAGGCAAGTTATGTCGGGCGGCAGAAGCCTATTTTTCAGGCGTATCTAGCTTGGGGAATCGGCGCAGGGGTACGACGGCGCACATTTGTACTTACGACGGCGTATCTCTAGATACGCCAGCGTAAAGCTTACGTGAATCCGGCCCTTAGACTGCCCACTGCTATCCTACCCGCACCCTATACCGAGCAGGGGGGCCCAGGACGAGTAGCGATCCCTACTTTTCTCTATTCTTTTTTCGGTACAGCTTTCCTTCACTTCTCCCCCCTCTTTTGCTCTTCTCCTACATCAATCCCATTCTATATTTTTCTTTCTTCTTACCCCCCCCCCTTTTTTTTTATTACTTTCCCCAATAACGATATAATTGACCAAATGTTAGCTAGGAACCTTGCCACAGGCTCCTAATCTTTATAAGGCCATGATAACATCAAGCTTAAGAGCTCTTCCATGACCACAGATAGACCTGTTGATATTGGTCTATGGGGGTCTTTGCAATCATTTGCAGGCGTACTTGCTCTCTCTTAGATTCCTGTTCTAACTGGGCTTACGTGTTGATAATCCATAAAATTCCCATAAGCTTAACAGACTTTCTTTATATTTCCCCACTCCTATTGTGATACTCCCTATGACTTCTGTGGCCTGATTAAAACGTCTTACTTACATTGGGAATGTTAAATAAGTTAAATATGTTGTACGTGTTATCTTATTTTTTCTTCTCAATAAAAACTTTTGTGAAACTAAGAATACTGTAGGCAAGTAATATTTGCGTAAGAGAGGCAAGTATAGCTCAGCTGAATTGAGAGTGTATGTCCCTTTAAGATATTCCACAGCGGGCAACTGAAGATACTGAAGTAAGCTAGATTTAAATACACTACTTGGTAAAGGCAATATGTGAAGCAGGTAATTCTAGAGCAATATAAGTGACAAAATTGTTACTTATCCGTTTTGCAGAGAGTGTTGTAATATCTTAGCAGCAAGGGTTTCTCTGGTGTAGGATCTCCTGAAGGAAGATATCATTAGGGTGTCCCCAGCAATGGCAGCATGACAGCGTGGCTTCAGTTAAAGCATAAGCTAAATGGTGGTAAGGATCCGGCTTAGCATGATGTCCAGCTTGGGGAACGATGGTACCAGTAGTTTTGTAGCGTGGCCGGCTATGGCTAACAATAATAGAACAGCGTGTATACTATACGCTGTTCTGTTTATAGTGGAGAGGCATGTGTGCCAAATAGAGTGTGATTATACTTGGCACTTCCGCATTCCAGGCTGAAACGCACGCAGCACCGGGCAATGGCGTAATCGTGCGGTCGGCGTATGTGTTCCAACGTGGAATGCAATACGGCGACAGAAGCGCCATTTACACAGTCATGTATACACCTACTAGGGCCAATTTAGACAGGTGCCAATTAATAGTGTTGCTCACGAATATTCGCATTGCGAATATTCGCTACGAATATTGCATATTCCAGTATTCGCGAATAACTCGAATATCGCGCGAATATTCGCTATTTAGAATATTCGTATTTTTTCAAATTTCGCAATCAATTTCGCAATCAATTTCGCATTCGCACTAGCGCAATTTTTTATTTTTTTTATAAAATATCACGAATATTCGATATTAACGAATATTCGCGAATATTCTTCGAAATATTCGCGAAATATCGCAAAATCGAATATGGCGTATTTCGCTCATCACTACCAATTAACCTACCAGCATGTCTGTGGAGTGTGGGAGGAAACCCACACAGGCACAGAGAGAACATCAGGCAGGTAGTATCGTGGTTGGGAGTTGAACCTTCAGCCCTCTTTCTGCTAGGTGAATGTGCCAACCACTTTACCATCATGCTGCCCAATTAAATGTGTTTTTAAATACATTTTAAATCTATGACAAAGGATTTTCAGAGCACTGGTGTTTCCTAAAGAGCAAGCATAGTAGTTCCATTTTCAGGTAGACTGTCTCTTCAATGAAACCTCTGATGGAGGTTTGCTTAGAATTAGTCCTATAAATGTATAAATTTTATCTTTCTCTGCTGAGCTTTGTAAACAACAGAGATTTATAACAGGAGGTAAGACGATACACTAAAAAGAATCCCAGGAAACCTATTAATTAGATTTACTGCTAACTACTTACAAAAGCACATAGGAAGTGTTTTTCAACACCTAGTGTCCCAAGAATGCAGATGGCCTTGGCCAGCATGGCAGGAAGAGACAGCAAATCTAGGTCACTTACAAGCTGCCAGTCTGATCCTCTGCTCTCCAGTGCTGGAATTAGGCAGACACTCTTACCAGTGGTCATATCCCATCTCAGTGAACTGGCAGTTAATCTTCCACTGATTACAGTGAAGGCATGACGAAGTTGGCGAGAAGAGTGGCAACAAGGCAGGAAGAATGACATAAAATTTGGCTTTGGCGGACCAGTGTCCCATGCAAAGTCCAGCAGGAAGGAAGGTTGTGGGACTGTGGAGAAAATAAATATAAAGTAATATTACAAGGTTTATTATTAGCTCATCTCCTTGCAAAGATTAGCAAGCCAGGCATGCACATGGGGTGTGTTGGCTGTGCCTGGGTACACTCTATTCACTCCTAAGCTGTCTTCTGAGATTTGCCTCGAAATGTTGGTAGCAGATCATGAAACTTGCCAGATCCAGAGTGTGTGAACTGTGCGGTAATGTCACTGCTTGCAAAGAGAAAGACCAGCTGTGAAAAATCAGAGGTGATGTCGGGGGGTGGGCGAGTCGAACAGCTATCAAACACCAGCCCAATGGCATGGGGTCTGGGTGGGCCGCTTCATTTATGTGACTTCTGCTCCCTTTCTTAAGCAGCCCAATCATTGGCTGATGTTTGAAAGCTGCTCGGTCCGACCCACCCCCGACATCGCGGCTGAGTTGTGACAGCTGGTCTTTCTCCCAGTAAGTAGTTACATAACATGACAGTGTCACACACACAGCAGCTCTTGCAAGCCTCACTACCTCACCCCTATCAGTGCCAAACTGTGCTGCCAATCAGTGCTATTCTGTGCTGACAATCAGTGCCAAAACTGTGCTGACAATAGGTGCCAAACTGTGCTGCCAATCATTGCCAAACTATGCTGCCAATCAGTGCTATTCTGTGCTGACAATCAGTGCCAAAACTGTGCTGACAATAGGTGCCAAACTGTGCTGCGAATCATTGCCAAACTGTGCTGCCAATCATTGCCAAACTGTGCTGCCAATCAGTACCACTCTGTGCTGATAATCAGTGCCAAACTGTGCTGCCAATAAGTTGTCACTCTGTGCTGACAATAGGTACAAATCTGTGCTGACAATCAGTGCCATTCTATGCTGCCAACCAATGCCAATCTGTGCTGCCAATCAGTGCCACTCTGTGCTGCCAACCAGTGTCAATCTGTGCTGCAAACCACTGTTGACAACAAGTGGCAAACTGTGCCGGCAATTTGTGCCCATCAATGCCCATCCATGCCAATTTGTGCTGCCAATCTGTGCTTCCATCAGTGTCAAGCTGTTCTTCCATCAGTGCTAAACTGTGCTGCAAATCAGTGCCACTCTCTGCTGTCAATCAGTGCCAACCTGTACCCATCAGTACCAATCTGTGCCCATCCATGCCAATCTGTTCTGACAATTTGTGCCCATACATGCCAATTTGTGCTGCCAATCTGTGCTTCCATCAGTGCCAAGCTGTGCTTCCATCAATGCCAAACTGTGCTGCAAATCAGTGCCATTCTCTGCTGTCAATCAGTGTCATCAGTGCCAATCTGTGCTGCCTATCAGTGCCCATCAGTGCTGCCATTGTGTGCTGACAATCAGTGCTGCCTATCTGTGACCATCAGTGCCGCCTATCCGTGTTGTCTATCACTGCCAATTAATGCCTATACGTGCCTCCAATCAGAGCCCATCAGTGCTGCCAATCAGTGCCTATCAGTGTTGCCTATCAGTGCCAATCTGTGCTGCCAATATGTCTTGTTATGCTGATGCCTTAAGAGTTCCCTTCACTGGAACTAAGGGGCCAAGCCCAACCCCTGAAAAACAAACCCCACACCATAATCCCCCCTCCACCAAATTATTTGGACCAGTGCACAAAGCAAGGTCCCTAAAGACATGAATGAGCGAGTTTGGGGTGGAGGAACATGACTGGTCTGCACAGAGTACTGACTTCAACCGATAGAACACCCTTGGAATTAATTAGAGCAGGCCTTCTCCAACATCAGTGCTTGACCTCACAAATGCGCTTCTGGAAGAATGGTCAAACATTCTCATGGCTAAGTTTGAACAAGTCGTTTCAATCTTATTGATATTAGCATGTAACAAAGCCTGTGCAATAAAAACTTTTTTATGGGAATATTACACCATGAGATTTTTTCTTCTTCCCTTCCTGTGGTAACCAATTGCTGTCTCTCAGAGTTAAATTGATTTGGTGTTTTGGGGAAACCGTTACCTACTGCACGGCAGTACACTAAGGGAAACTCCCCACTGTGTCCGAGGGATCTTGGAGCAATCTGCAGCGGTTTGGGAGCCATCTCTACAGTGTCCAGCTCTGGAACAACATGATCGATCCGTGTGTGGAGTATCTGAAAGGATTTCTCCAAGGGCAGGTCGGCCTAGTATTGAGCCCAATACTATCATTTATCTGGTAAGCGGGCATTCACTTATCTGTAGATAATCGGATAGCATTGTATGATACCAATCAGCGTACCAGTGATGTTCTGTTTGATATGAAAACATCTTCACAGCAACATTGTATTCATATGTGACATTTTGTTTTTGGACATTGATCACATATTTTTGGGGGATTTGCAGCACATAATGTCCATAGTATCGTGGCATCTCATTTATGTACACATATTAATTTCACTTGTGTTTCTTATGTTATTTTTAGATACTTGTCAGACCAGTCACTTATTCTAATTCAAACACAATTTTTGGGGGGTTGCACATTTTTTTATTTCTTTATACCAAATATTCCCATAGACACACTCCTAAACCTTGTGGAAAGCCTTCCCAAAAGAGTTGAAGCTGTTATATATTAGGGCTGTTACTGATTAAAATTTTCGTGTTGGATTAATCGATTTTTTTTTAAATCGATTAATTGACTAATTTCGATTAATTATAACGCACATACATTTTTTCGGATCACCACCATATATAGTCCCCATTGTAATATCCACAGACATCTCCCCACTGTAATATTCACAGACATCTCCCCACTGCAATATCCACAGACATCTCCCCCACTGTGATATCCACAGACATCTCCCCCACTGTAATATCCACAGACATCTCCCCACTGTAACTGTAATATCCACAGACATCTCCCCCACTGTAATATCCACAGACATCTCCCCACTGTAATATCCACAATAACCCCTACTGTAATATCCACAATCTCCCCCACTGTAATATTCACAACCCCCCCCCCCCCACTGTAATATCCATAGACATTTCCCCACTGTGATATCCACAGACATCTCCCCACTGTAATATCCACAGACATCTCCCCCACTGTAATATCCACAGACATCTCCCCACTGTAATATCCACAGACATCTCCCCCACTGTAATATCCACAATCTCCCCCACTGTAATATCCACAGACATCTCCCCACTGTAATATCCACAGACATCTCCCCCACTGTAATATCCACAATCTCCCCCACTGTAATATCCACACACATCTCCCCCACTGTAATATCCACACACATCTCCCCCAGTGTAATATCCACAATCTCACTCACTGTAATATCGACAATCCCCCCCACTGTAATATCCACAATCTCCCCCACTGTAATATCCACACACATCTCCCCCACTGTAATATCCACAATCTCCCTCACTGTAATATCCACAATCTCCCCCACTGTAATATGCACACACATCTCCCCCACTGTAATACCCACAATCTCCCCCACTGTAATATCCACAATCCCCCTCACTGTAATATCCACAGACATCTCCCCACTGTAATATCCACAGACATCTCCCCCACTGTAATATCGACAATCCCCCCACTGTAATATCCACAATCTCCCCCACTGTAATATGCACACACATCTCCCCCACTGTAATACCCACAATCTCCTCCACTGTAATATCCACAACCCCCCTCACTGTAATATCCACAGACATCTCCCCACTGTAATATCCACAATCTCCCTCACTGTAATATCCCCAATCTCCCCCACTGTAATATCCACACACATCTCCCCCACTGTAATATCCACACACATCTCCCCCAGTGTAATATCCACAATCTCCCTCACTGTAATATCCCCAATCTCCCCCACTGTAATATCCACACACATCACCCCCACTGTAATACCCACAATCTCCCTCACTGTAATATCTACAATCTCCCTCACTGTAATATCCACAGACATCTCCCCACTGTAATATGGTCACCTAGGCCGCCACCGGGTGGACCAAGATGGCCGCCACTCCGGGAGCTAAGCCGAAGCTGCAGCCTTTCCTATGGCCGAGACAGCAGCGGAGCTCCGCGGATCACGTGGTGTGCTGATCCGCATATGGTGACCTGTTCGGTTCATGGATCATTTACAATTCGTTGCACCACTAGTACCGATCAAAAGAATTTTGATCTATCAAAAAAATTAACGATTAATCAAATCATTTCTGCAGCCCTAATATATATTTTTATATATATACATATATACACGTATGTGTGTTTGAGCATTGGGGTGCATACGCCTATGATTAGCAATATACTCTTCACCAGTTGAGGAAAGCAATTTTGATTATTTTCAGGATGACAGAACTTAGGCTTTAACCCCAAATCACTTTACTGTAGTGTTCTCTTTATCTGGAAAGATCCTCTGCTATTTCTCATGCTACAAGTCTTTCTGTCTTGCTAGAAATGTTCAAGATTGACATTGTTTTAAAATGAATTGAATGCATTGCATATCTTAGTATGTGTGTGTGTACACAGACTGCGAGATAGAGTTCTGGAATACTAGAGAAGGCAAAGCAGAGGAGTGCCTAAGTGAACACATTCATGAAATTGCATTATATCATATTTGACTTTACTTTACTTGAAAGGCTGTTAGGCTGTTTATGTCGGTGTCTTCTCTTCAGCTCTTTATATGTGTGGCTGGCAGGGAATTTCTCCTGCACTTTTGCCAGAGTATTTAAGATCTCCATGGTCATAGTTCTTTTTTTTTTATTAAGGACAATAAAGCAAACTACAGAAAAATGTCAACACAAGCTTTATACATTTGTCTCAAACATCTACCAACTCTTTCTTAGGGCCCATTTATCAAAAAAAGTCAGATTCAGACTTGTGCCGAAAAAAATATACAGAGCGTAAAAAAACTGATTTAGATTAACTGCCATCATGTGGCAGAGACAATTCTTATTTCAGACTCCTGTTGTTTTTTCTGAACAGCAGACAAACAGCTAGATGAAATACTGCCTGCTAAAGGAATTCTAATATTGTTCAGCCAGTCTTGTGATCCAGGCTCCCTGTCCAAGGAGCACTTAGCACAGGCAGGTATTGCACTCCATGTGGCTTCTCTGTAGACTACACTGCTGTCTTATATGAAGCCATCCACCACCTATAATTGGACAATGAAGAAACAGAAGCAATCTGATGCTGCATTGTTCTACTTTCTCCTTCACTTTTAAAAAGCTTTGATGTGAAAGCTCTTTAATGATTCAAATGAATCCATAACTTATATTTTATATGTGCCTTGAGTGCAGCAATGTTCTATTTCTAGTACTGATATGCCATGGCATTTCTGTATTTGAGAACTTGTGTGATTTACTATGTAAAAAGAAAGGACCTTACTATAAAACTGCATCTACATGTGTGTAGTCTAATTATATTTTATGAAAGAAAGCATCGTTAAAACACATGTATTTTTTAATGGAAATAAGTCCATTCATCAATGTATTCACTAATAAGCTGCTCCAGTTTAAGTTTATTATTATAGCCTATGCATTATTTAACAATGTTTTTCTGTATGCTGTTATATCCTTTTTTTTCCTTTGTATTTATTTAAGATTTCATGCTCAGAACATTTATTTACACCCCAAACACAATCTAATTCATCACCCGGTATATACTGTTACTTCAAATTGCACTTAGGAGATTCCAAATGCACTTGATTCTGCTTTGCTGAATTTGTTATGCAGTTCATAAATAGGTTATATGTTTCAGTGGCATCTCGGATGCTTATGTAATGACACCATTGCATAATATGTAAACTCATGAAAGTCAAATGGCCTCTTACATTCACTAATTTTATTAAATTACATCAGTGTATGTCGAACCTGCTTATATCATCTTATCACGCTTGCAAGATTTCACATTACATTTGAAGTTTTACTGTAGACGTTTGTCCTTTAGGAGAGCCGTCAAATGCATTTCTTGCGCTTTAATGTTCTTAAAAAAAAATGATATTCTTTTATGGCGTAATAAGGTGATGAAATGTTAAATGTATTTAATGCTTCTTCTGTATGCTTTTAAATTTAATTTATTTCTTCTATGTAAAGATATAAGTATAATCAAATCTCCTGTTCTCTAATTCACTGGAAAATAATAGGAAAAAATATAATTTGTTTAAAAGGTGATAACACTATGATATACAGTATTTTTTAAGGTAATATAGAGTATAAATCGATTCCAGACACATGTTATATAGTAAGTCAGGACAAATAAATCATCAGCTTTTATAAATAGTATGTCTTATCCATCTCGGTGCTTTGAACTGTATTTACAGAAGACATTCAGTAAGTATAGCCTACATCTCAAATACCAGGACCCAATGTAATTTCTGAGAAAAATACTAACAATACTGTATTTCTGTAAAAATAAAAATTAATTACTTTAAACGTGTTTATAAACCTGTTTCTAAAGGCTTCTAAAATATTTTATACTAAAGAACACAAATTCCATATATTGCAGATTACCAATCCTTAGATGTGGTGTCTGCCTTAATTTGAGCTTTTCTGTTTTCCTTTAACTGCTTAAAACAATTGTAAAGACAGAAGTGCCTTAAGATAAAAAGCCTTCTGTGTGTAGCAGCCTCCCCAGCACCCCCTAATTACTTACCTGAGCCCATCTCCATCCAGCGATGTCCACAAGAGTCTTAGCCATCTGGATCTCTCCTCCTGATTGGCTAAGACACAACAGCAGCGCCATTGGCTCCTGTGGCTGTCAATCAAAGTCAGTTAGCTAACCAGAAGAGAGAGGGGGCGGAGCCAGGTCCAGGCTCTGTGTCTGAATGGACACAGGGAGCTGTGACTCAGGTCATGTGCCCCCATAGCAAGCTGCTTGCTGTGGGGGCACTCAACAGGAGGGGGGCCAGGAGCACCAAAGAGGGACCCGAGAAGAGGAGGATCTGGGCTGCTCTGTGCAAAACCAACTGCATAGAGCAGGTGAGTTTACTGTGACACCTCTGCGCTGCAGCTCAGTTTCAGGGTCTTGGCAATCTTCTTATCTTCTTATAGCCTATGCCATCTTTATGTAGAGCAACAATTCTTTTTTTCAGATCCTCAGAGAGTTATTTTTCATGAGGTGCCATGTTGAACTTCCAGTGACCAGTATGAGAGAGTAAGAGACCACCTAACGAGTCACATACCAGGGAGGAAAAATGGCTAATTGGGCCCAATTTGGCGATTTTCACTTAGGGGTGTACTCACTTTTGTTGCCAGCGGTTTAGACATTAATGGCTGTGTGTTGAGTTGTTTTGAGGGGACAGGAAATGTTTACACTGTTATACAAGCTATACACTCACTACTTTAGGGAATACAAATTGTATTCTCGTATACCTGACAAAGACCAGCTAAGTATAATCACAGCATTTACCACACTCACAAGACCCATTCAATACTGACGAGATAACTTCTTGTTAGACACAGAAAAAAAGACCAGGTAGTGGTTGTATCCAAACATTATCTGGTTTAATTTGGGGAGGGAACAGATGTTTGATACAAATATCATCAACCAGTAACAAGAGGGAAAAAGGGTAGTGGCCCAATACATATGTGTACATTTCATATCAAATAACCACCCCCTTAAACATGGTTGCCATGAGTCATTTAAAGCATGACCACCTGGCAGCCTGAGTCATAGTCATGTGCTTGATGTTTCCCATTAAACAGGAAGTAGTTTCAGACAGTACACCACAGATGCAAAAAGTGTTTATGCAAACAATCGTTATGCATGGTATGATCCTGTGTGCTTTGCATATCATTAAAATATCAGAAATATATAACTAATAACATCAAGTTAATTTTAAATGAACCTATAACTCTCTTAACATGGCGTCACCATGGTTCAGTCAATTACTACAGTAGCAAAGTGTAATTTCTTCAATGTTGTCACATGAAACGTTATAATTAAATATTTACACTTTTGTGAGATACTGTGGCCAGATTCAGGTACAATTACATTGGCGCAGAGTATCAGAGATACACTACGCCGCCGTATTTTACCTGGCTCTATGACGAATTCATGTAGATTTTGGCCCGTAAGGTACGGTGGCGTGGTGTATTTCTCGCGGCGGAATCGAAATACGCGATTAGGGGGCGTGAAGCATTTAAATTAGGCGCGTCACCGCGGCGATCGAACTGCGCATGCTCCGTTCAGAAATTTCCCGCCGTGCATTGCGCAAAATAAACGTTGTTACGTACATTCCTATTCCCGGACGACTTACGTAAAAAATAAAAAAAAACGTTGAAATTCGACGCGGGAACGGCGGCCATACTTAACATGGGCTGTCTAATACTAGACCAGATAAAAGCTGGAATAACTTTACGCAGCAAAAAGATGACTACAGATGCCGTAAGAGATTGCGAAAGACGCTCGTAACTTCGTGGGACGTCGGAAAAAGCTCATTTGCATACCCCGGAAAACTACGGGAACTCCACCCAGCGGCCGCAAAATTATTGCAGCGTAGATCCGAAGGCGTACGAACACATAAGCCAGTCGGATTGAAGCCCGAAGCCGTCGTATCATGGTTTGAGGATTCAGACTAATGAAACGACGCGCGTAATTTGAAAGTACTCCGGTCTAACGCGAGATAGACCGGAGTAAGGGCTCTGTGAATCTGGCCCTGTATGTTTAGTCTTATTTTGTGTGTGTGTGTTGATAGATTGGTGAAGGGTAGAAGCCCTCTTGGATTTTACTACTATATTATAGAGATTTCCCCCACACTTCCTGTCTTACCAGACAGGAAGTGAAGTAGCCTTTACTGATCTACCTGCCGTTGAAGATTTAGTATCACTTCCTTTCTGGGGAAACCGTAGTGAAAGAAGGGAGGGTAAACATTTTAAATGGTCACCACATCTAATAATTGACAAGCTTCAATACACAGTAATCAATTATTGGTTTTGGGCTTAAAGTGTTACTTTAATATATTTGGTATACTGTGGAGCCTACGGGGATTAATCCTCTGCATTGTGTAAAAAGGCTGTGTCATCCTATCTTATCTGTTCCCACCCTTCCCCCAAAAAAGTGCCATTTGATAATCAAGAGTGGGGAAGGATGCCTTAAAGCGTATCTTCCCCTTTTGAGTGAAGCTCAGCTTTAAGCTAACCCTAGACTGATGAACTGAGCGGAAGTCCCCCCGCCCACTTCACGCGGTCTTCTGAAACACGTCAGAGGTCCCAGAAGACTGTGAAACCAGCTGGCTGTGGAGCTGCCACCAGGGACCGAAGGGCTCCAGTGAGTACATAATTGGATCCTTGGACAGGTGAATATCTGTATATTAAAAGCAAGCAGCAACAGTTTTCTGTAGCTGCTGACTTTTAATTTTTAGAAATTTGACTGGAACTCCACTTTAAGGTTATGAATCATAGGTTGTGGGAATTCCTCTATTTATTTTTATTTTGTCACTGGAAACCCTGAACCAAAAACTACCTGGGACCAAAAAAATGATACACTGACAATTATTTTCACTATTGTAAAATGTGATGTGAAAGGTGACATATTTCCTAGTTTATCAGCTTGTCGCAATAGCAGAGCATCATCAGCGGGTAATGTGTTATGGCTCATATGGGCCCTTGTTATCACTTAGGTGTTGGGTACTTGCAACTAGTTACTGACTCATTTGTGATTCATTACTTATCGTAATCAAGACTGACGTCCCTGCTTCAGAAAAACACTGAGCGGCTGATGTCATATAGATACACTGCCAAATACAGACATGATTTCTGACTGTCTTCATTTTTCCATGAATCTACTAATCTTTCATTGATGAAATGCTGTTAAGAAATGTAATTTTCTTGAATATAAAAGAATTCTAGTGGGTGAAGCTCTCATCTGTTATAAGTGTATTCTTAGATCTATTCACTTAACCACTTGTCGACCGCCTAACGGCGATATACGTCAGCAGAATGGCACGGCTGCACAAAGCAACGTACCTGTACATTGCCTTGAATTTTCTGCCATGCTCCATGACCGTGCCTGGGGGACCCACGGACTTAATGTCCGCCAGTGTCCCGCAATCATATCATGGAGCTGCAGAACAGGGAGATGCCTGTGTAAACAAGGCACCTCCCTGTTCTGCCTAGTGACAGGACAGTGATCTACTGCTCCCTGTCACCCTGCAGCCCAGCCCCCCACAGTTAGAATCACTCCCTAGGACAAATTTAACCCCCTCATTGCCCCTAGTGTTTAACCCCTTCTCTGCCAGTGTTATTTACGTGGTAATCAGTGCATTTTTATTGCTGTGCCCCTGTTCAGAAGTTTTCAGATCACTTTCTGTCCTTATTACAATTGGATTTAGAAAATTTTGTGGAAACAAGGATTGGTGAT
Organism: Rana kukunoris; assembly: GCA_029574335.1. Classification (NCBI taxonomy): domain Eukaryota; kingdom Metazoa; phylum Chordata; class Amphibia; order Anura; family Ranidae; genus Rana; species Rana kukunoris. The sequence continues at coordinate 101,163,730 of CM056052.1, read as the reverse complement.
AAAGCATCAGTGAAGACACCTTTTTCCCATATTAACTCTTACAGGAGAGAATTTCCCTTCCTATGGGTACATTTCCTCTCACTTCCTTTTGTCTCTCTCCATTTGTAAGTAGCAGTCGTTTGTAAGTCAGATGTTTGTAACCCGGGGACTGCTTGTACTCCTTATGCCTAGTACACATGTACGGGTTTCCCGGTGGACTTTTTTCACCGCCGGGAAACCCGAGGGGAAAACCGAGAACCTGCTTGGCTACTTTTCCCCCTACACACGGGCATGTTTCCGACAGGAAAATTGCCATGAGAGCTTTGGTTGGGAAACCCGGTCGTGTGTATGCTCCACCGCAATCTTTTCCCATAGGAAAACTGCCGGCTTAAAAACCGTCAGGAATCCCGGTGGGAAAAAAGAGAGCTGGATCCTGTCGGGAAAACTGCGATGGAGCATACACATGGCCGGGATTCCCGGCCAAAAGCTCTCATGGCAGTTTTCCTGACGGGGAAACCTGTACATGTGTACTAGGTTTATGAGACATACACACATGTAAATCATATAAATTTTACATATAAATGAATAAAGTGGCAGGTGTAATAGTTAATCAACAGTCTTCAAAATGTAAACCTTATATCATAAATTAAATCCAAGTGCAATAACGTAAAATGGTATGAAAAGTGATAAATGGTGATAAAAAGTCCTATTGTCATATTCAGATCCTAAAGTTGATAAACATTGTCTGTTTCGGAAATAAAGACCATCCTTCAAAATAAAGTGACTCGTGCCTTTTTTTTTCTCTGTGCTTTCTAGAAATACTGTATCTTATAGTGCAAGTACTTCACTCAGTCCTCTCCTATGTGAATGCACTTACCAGAGGTCTCTCACCTCTAGGGGGTATAATGCCTTCACAGCCACACTGCTATATATTGCAACACAGACCTCCGCTGGTAGTATCCTTTATTGACCCCTTCACCTCGAAAATTCACAGTATATGCAAAGAGAAAAAACACTCCATAGTGCAATACCGTTTATACTAGATTTATTTTGTAATAGACATATAGGTATGCACTTACATTTAGTTTAAAATCAATTAGCAGTAAGAAAATGGGAAGTCTGTAATTCCGATGCGTTCCATGGACCAAACAGGGAGTGACACAATGATACCGTGGCTCTGCCCTACGTGTTTCGTCATCAAGCCGGCCCGCTTCCGTTGACGACAATTTTAAAACAAAAACTATATTTTTTTACTTTCTGCTAAAAAAAAATTGAATGTCTTTATAAATTTAGGCCAATGTGTATTCTGCTACATATTTTTGGTAAAAAAATCCCAATAAGCGTATATTGATTGGTTTGTCTAGAAACTGGGATATTTGTATTATTTATTTTACTAGTAATGGCGGTTATCAGCGACTTATAGCGTGACTGCAATATTGAAGCGGACATTCTGAAACTAACTGACATTGATTGATTTTAAACTAAATGTAAGGGCATACCTATACATCTATTACTAAATAAATCAAGTATAAACAATACTACGGAGAGTTGTTTTTCTTTGCATATACTGTGCATTTTTCGAGGTGAAGGGGCCAATAAAGGATACTACCAGCGGAGGTCTGTGTTCCAATATAAAGCAGTGTGGCTGTGAAGGCGCAATACCCCCTCTGGGGGAGCCCTCTGGTAAGTGCATTCATATAGGAGAGCACGAAGTGAAGCACCTGCACTATTTTGCTAGAAAGCACAGAGAAAAAAGGCACAAGTCACTTTGTTTTAAAGGTTGGTCGTTATTTCCAAACAGACTGTTTATCAACTTTAGGATCTGTCACGTACCTTACCAGAGGCCGAAGTGCCGAGAGGGCTTCCCTTGCGACTCGAGTGCAGAACACCCCCTGGAGGTGAGACAGGGGACGCTATGCCCAGGGGTGCAGGAGTTGCCGGCTGAGACTTGCTGGAGCGATGCCAGGGAACAGATGTGCACCAGGATATGTAGTCCGGCAGGAGTACCACGGAAGTACCAGTAGATTGGCAGGAAACCCAGGGGCGGAGTCAGAAGCCGGGCCGAGGTCATACACAGGAAGCAGGCAGAAACTGGAACAGGTCAGGAGGCAAGCCGAGGTCATACACAGGAAGCAGGAAGTAACTGGAACAGGTCAGGAGGCAAGCCGAGGTCATACACAGGAAGCAGGAAGTAACTGGAACAGGTCAGAGGGCAAGCCGAGGTCATACACAGGAAGCAGGAACAAGGAATCAGCATCAGGTCAAGGACTGAAGATCATGCAGCAGTTTGGTGACTGCTGCAACAGGGTTTAAATAGGCACTGACGCCTGGAGTCCCGCCCGTATTGCGTGCGTAATGGTGCGCGTGCGTGCACGGTAAAGAACAACGTATTCATTGTGTTGCGCCTTGTGCTCGTACTCGCGGGCATTGTGCTCGTATGTGCGCGCATGCGCCTTGTGCTCGTATTCGCGGGCATTGTGCTCGTATGTGCGCGCATGCGCCTTGTGCTCGTATTCGCGGGCATTGTGCTCGTATGTGCGCGCATGCGCACTGTGCTCGTAGGTCCGTGCACGGCAGGTCTGCCAGTTCTTTCACGGTCATTTCCCTGACAGATTCCGAATGTGACAATGGGACTTTTCATCAACATTTATTACATTATTGAACCTTGGATTAAATTTATGATATAAGGTTTATATTTTGAACACTGTTGATTAATTATTACACCTGCCACTTTATTCCTTTATATGTAACATTTATTTGATTTACATGTGTGGCTGTCTCTAAGAAGTATTGAGTAGCATTACTACTCTTCACTTTATTATGTTTTTGATGACATTATTCACACACACTCACAAAGTTCACCAAGCTTTACCATTGAATAATAAGTGAATACATCTAAGAATACACTTAGAACAGAGCAGTGCCACACCCACTAGAATGCCTTTATTTTCATATAAACCCTAGATGTCACGGTGGAGACAGCAGCTCTCATCATACTATAATTAACCATCAGTGCGGAACAAATCCTTAACCTGTATTTTTTTTTGCCAATGATAAATTAAATTAATTATCTTCAATTACTGGACATATTGATGACATATTTAAGGCACAATTCCTCCTGCGAATACGCTTGTTTCTTATAAATACAGTATTATTACTTTATGGTGGTCACATATATTTATTTTCTTTAATATTGCACTGATAGGTTGCACCATTCATTTTGCTCTGATTGTAAAAAAAATGTTGTGTATATTTGGGAGTCTGACTTTTTTTTCATAAAGTTTTCTTTTTCTTAGGTTTATAACGACTATGGTGTTGAGATACTAAAAGCTGTTCACTATTTAAGGGGATTTTTTTTCTAGAGCTTAGTAATTGTGGTGAAAATTCACTTTGCAAAGAATAACCAATCATGTGCAAGTAAAACAAATAAAAAAAAAAACTGTCTTTTAAATGCACATGATTGGATAATGAAAGTCAGCAGAGTTTCCTCATTCGCTAAACTCTGGGGAAAATCACACCCCCCCTGCAAAAAATGTGCAAATGATACGGTCTTATTCTGGGGGCAGTTGACGATCGCAATCAGAGGAGGTTTTATACTATGTCTGATTCTGCCTTTTGGCCAACAGCAGCTGACAGAGCCTCTCAGAGACATGACATCATAGTCTGAACATATCTTTCTCAAGCCTATAGATACTTTAAAGTGTATGTCCACCCAAAACTTGATTTTTGGGGGTTTTGAATAGAGAAGGATTAGAATCCCCTCCAGAAGTCCACTGCTATCCGGGGCCATGTGACCCCTCACTTAATGTGGGTACACACAGGCCCAGTGTCAGGAGACGTTTACCGGTTCAAAGAAAAAAAAAAGGCCAACATTAGGCCCGTGTGTATATCAATCTGTCTGACAGAAGCCAGCCATTTGACCGTTTTTTGTCGGACGAGCATGTTGGAAAACCAGCAGCTGGCCAGCTCCCGATCAGTGTTCTCAGCCAATGTCGGCGAGCATTGATCGAAGTGTTCTGGATGGGGGGGCGAACCCCTGTCAGAACACAACAGCATCGACTAGAGTTGACAGTTTTTTTTGTTCAACCCTCTGGGTTAAACAGAAAAAAAACTATAGTGTGTACCGGTCTTTAGAAAGTGATGGAAAACAGCAATAATACACATTTACAGTTATTATAGCGCTAACAATTTACATGCATTCACATCAGTATAATAGCCAATAAAGAGATTACAATCTAATGTCCCTATGCATACATACAATTTAGGCAGAAACCTACCAGTATGTCTTTGGAATGTGGTAAAAAGACCTGGAGTACCTAAAGGAAACCCAGGCAAGGATAAAGACAACATGAAAATTGTGTCCTGGCCAGCATTAAAACCAAGGACCCCAGTGCTGCAAGGCAGACTTTTTAACCACTTTTTAGTAGATTAAAGGGAGTCAGAAGCCCTTATCAGCTTTTTTTTTTTCGTGCCCCTATTGCAGATTTGCTCAAAGTCATCCGTCACTGTGAAAGAAATCTTGGGAAAATTGATTTCATAAAGTCCAAGATATCAGGGAAACCCCAACAGAGATTCAGAGAACCTACTGAAGAAGAACACGCAGACTTTTACAGTACCTACCTATTACTAGCACTCATCATAACAATATATAATTAAAAACAGCTTAAAAATTAGTGAAACAAATTAGAATATCTAAGACCAGTCCTATTTTTTCATTGAATTTTAAATTGCACATGTATAGTATTTGTAGACTATTTATGCATAATTATATATTGTAATTAAAGCAAGTTAAATTTGGATTTAAGGGTTGGATTTATAATTAGACACATTAGGCTTGGCAAGGGGGTAGCTTTTTCTTATATAGTATTTGCCCGCTTTTTTTCCCTATCATATGTAATAATACAGACATCTGTTAAAAACATACTTACACATTGTCAGGGAAGACAAGCTTTCCATGCAAGCACCCGGCATGCACGCATGCGTACTAGCACTTTAAGACACACACCTGTCACTAATAATGGAGTAAGGCAGGCTATTTAAGCAAGGCTCCTACAGAGGTTCCTTGCTGTTTGGTCTGCAGCTTCTGTGTCATTTCCTGTTTCCTGTGTGACCTCTGACTCTGATCCAGCTTGTTATTACCTGTGAATACCTGCTGCCTGTTCTGATCCCGGCTTCCCTTAGACTCTGATCCTGCCTGCTGATTCTTTCTGATGATCTTCCAGTACTACTTTGTTTGTGACCTGACCTCTCTTCTGCCTAACGTCTATGCCTGATCTGCCTGATTATTACCGACGCGGCCTGTCTGACCCTGCATCTCGCTCATCCAGTCTACTACAGCTCCCAGCCCTGCAAGCCTGCATCTGGTACTGCTCCGTGGTTTATCCCAGCCTGCCACCAATCAAGCATCGTGTCAGCTCATCTACCTGCTGACCACCGCTACTATAGGGACCATTGAACTGTTTACAGGCACTCATACCCCACCGTGCTCCTGTGGCTACTGTATCACTGCCAGTAGTCCGCGAGCCAGAGTTGTACGAGAGGCCTTCCTCTGCACATCAGGCTCACATCCCAGGTACGTAACACACATTATCACAGTATTCTATGCCAGGGTGGGACCATTAAGGTCCCTTTCACACTTATACGACTTCAAAGTCGCGCGATTTTACCGCGATTTCGCGGCTGGATTTTACCCCGATTTTGCCACGATTCGCGGTCGCGATTTCAATGAATGCCTGTGTAAGTGGCATCAAAATCTGACCAAAGTAGTGCAAGGACTACTTTGAAGTCAGCACTACTTAAAATCGTGCCAGTATGAATGGTAGTCATTGAAAATAATGGAGAATGACTTGTCATACGATTTTGCAGTCCAAAATCGTGGGACAAGTCGTATAAGTGTGAAAGGAGACTCAAAAGAAGAAACTGTTCCATCCAAAAGTGTTGCTTTGGTTGTTTATCCTAGTCATCCAAGTGGTTAAAATCTAACCAATTGTCAGCACTAAACACACCTGCAGAGATGTCTGGCAATAAACCATGCTGTTGATTTATTCTAAATCACCTGTATGCAGTGCCGATCCTGACCTGACCTAATGTCACATTAAATGGGAAGCGCTGGGGAAGGGGATGTTCTGCTGTCAGAAATTACATCTTACATTAAAGTGAGAAGCGGGGGGTGCTGACTTCTTACCTCTTCTCCCATGCAGCCAGTGAGTTGAGAAGCGGGGTGAGGGGCTGAAAATTACTTCTCACCAGGCGGGGCCTCTAGTAATTTGGGGGGCCCTCCACAGCTTTACAGGGCCATAATAGGCTTGCATAGTGAGCCTATAGGGCGAATCGGCCCTGCCTGTATGTATGTGTTGCAGTCTTCTTGTGAAAAAAATATCTAAAATTCTGTAACAAATCTGTAACTATATAAAGAAGTAGAAATTTTCATAAAAACATTTCAAAAGAGGAGTTTACCTACTTATTACTTACTTAGGAGCTGAGGAAAGGAAGGCCCTGTACACACACTCGGTTTTCTCTTCGGTAAAAAGTCCACCAAGAAAACTGAGGTAAAAGTCGAGAACCTGGCAGTAAAACTACCATGGAGCTTTGGCTGGGATTCCCAGCTGTTTTCCTGATGGGAAAACTGCAAGGAAGCATACACACGTCTGGTTTTCCCAGCAGGGAAAACTGGTTGTGTGTTTTAGGCTTAAGAGAGGGATCTTCATTACCTTTGGGTCTGGTGCAGAAGACATCCTGGCTGGCATGGGAGGATTTGGGTTGGAGACCAAGGCAGGAAGCAATGCCTAGTGGGTACCTCAGCACCCCATGGGGCATACAAGAAGAGAGCCTGCCAGATGCATACTTTCCACAGACAGTGTTGCACTAAATCTCGCTCTCTTGTCCTGGGGCATTCCTCAGAGCAGCAAGGTGGGCTGGTAGTCAAGCAGCCAGGTGGCTGGTAGTATCTAGACATGTGCAGACTGGAATATTTTGTTTCGTTTTTTCGTTTTCGTTTGGAGAATACATTTATTTAGTTACTCCCAAAAATCGTTTTGATTTATTTCGTTTTTCGTTGGGGAATAGCTTTCGTCCGAAAATCCAATAATACTTGGTTTCTGTCGAATGGTCAAAAGAATATTCGACGGAACGTCGAATCTTTACGTCGAATCGTACATTTCCGTTCGAATATTCCGCCTACAAGAATTCTAATGTTGTATGACTAGTAATAATGTTGAATCTATTCTCTATAATGTCAAATCTATTTTCTCATAAATCGAAATCTATTCTCTATAATGTCAAATCTTTTCTCTATGATGTCGAATCTTTACCCTATAATGTCGAATCTTTTCTCTATAATGTCGAATCTCTCTATATCGAATTTTTATCGCAACGAAAACGAAAATAAAGCATTTTTTATGTTGGATCTTTCGGTTTTCGTTTCTTGCGCTTTCGTTATCGTTTGTTAAAACGATAACGAAAAAAACAGATTTTCCGACGAAAATGCATTCTAACGAAAACGAATGCACATGTCTAGTAGTATCTACAAACGTCAGAACTGTGTGAGGTTCTACTGAGGTTTGTACTGTTTGTTAGTCTTATAACAGAACCATCTTGAATTTAAACACATTTTAGGGTGTGCCCCCAAGTAGACCCTGACCATTTTTTTTGGGCTGGAGCACCCCTCCCCCTCCTCATTACCTCTTATTAGTGGCCACCAGTGCATAGGAGGAATCCCTTAAGTTCTCCCACATAGAGTTTGACTCCCATGGTTGAGACGCAAGGATCTGTCATTCTATTACTAGGGTAGGACCCACTAATTCAGGGTAATTTGTCGCAGTAAGTGGGCTTAGCACTATATGACCATATAGTGTGACCAAACCCTGTATTTTTTTTTAATATGTTCAGGTGTTTTTAACTATCCTTTCAGGAATCTGTTTTGTACTGTTTGTTGGTCTTATAGCAGAACCATCTTGAATTTAAATGCATTTTAGGGTGTGCCCCCAAGTATGTTTTTGTTCCACTGAGGAGACACGTTACTCCTGCATAAAGTTTGGAACTTTGTGCTACTTCACTAAAGGGAACTGAGAGCTCCTGGTTCATAAAGAGTCACTGCCTCTGATCTATAGAGACTGCAATTAGGGAGTACAGACAAAAAGAAGCCCATGGACTGATTTCTTGTGTCTGGATGCAAGCTGGAAATGCGTGTTTGTCTGACTGTGCAGGAATAGGGGGAAGCACGATCCAGCGGCTCATTCTTGGGTAGTACTACATGATTACTAGTGTTGAGCAGAATACACCATATTCGTTTTCGCGATATTTCACGAATATATAGAAGAATATTGGTGAAATATTCATTAATATTCGTTAATATCGAATATTCGTGATATTTTATAAAAAAAAATTTTGCGAAATTTCGCTAATGCGAATGCGAAATTGATTGCGAAATTCTCGTCCGCGCATGCGCATGGTCGTGCAGGCAGGTTCCTATTGGTTGCTATGGAGGTTGCTAACCTCTGACAACTGTGGTAGGAGAACTCTGATGCAAAAGAAGGGCAGAGAAACTATTTGCGAATATTCGTAATACGAATATTCGCATTACGAATATTCGGCAACATAAAAGGATCGCCTCAGCTACTCGGCCCAGGGTCTCTAATCATACCAGCAATGCTTTTAGACGTCGATGGAGATCACTAGGATGTGATCTGTTTTAAAAATAAAAATTAATTTGAAAAAATACGAATATTCGCAATAGCGAATATTCACCGCGATATTCGAGTTATTCGCGAATACTCGAATATGCAATATTCGTAATGAATATTCGCAATGCGAATATTCTTGATCAACACTAATGATTACACTTGTTTGTTTACTGCTATTTATGTGAAGTAGCATTGAGAACAGCAGATCTAGAATCTCCAACTCCAAGCTCTATTCTAATTTCTGTCCCAGTTGAAGAGTTTTTTACTCGAAACATGTAGGGTACATGGCCTGCTACAGCCTATCCACATACCACGCTTTACCTTTCGTGATCACTTGTATTCACCACTTCATTCTGGCTGATACTTTGTTTTTATTATTTTTTAAATGGTTTTTATGGTATTACTTTTTGCCTTACCAATAAAAGCTGCCTTGCCCTGCCTTTGGGTTTAATTGCACCATGTGGAGCCTCCCTCTGTTTTTTTGCATATCCTCCTATGTGAATTCCAGTCCAAGAGCCCTCATCGTTTTAATTAAGCTGGAACATCTATTTCTGATGATCTGTGACTGGATTAATGCTTGGATCGGATGACTTCAGAGTTCCCTCCATGGTCCTCCCCGGTCTGGTGACCCTATCCATGCTTGTTTGACATACCACCGCTGGTCAGTATGTCCACCCTCTCTGGTAAGAGTATTTTATCTTCTTGAACATTTTTGGACTACACGGTGGATGCTATATTTCAGTTTGAAAATCCAGAAAGTGATATATCTCACCTCACATATTCAATATTGTTTTATCACCTAATTATCTGGGACTTTCTTCCTTTCATGATATTCACCTGAGTACACTTGGACTTATTATTTGTGATTTGTTTTCCATGCACCTGTACTTGGCTTACACACCTCTGTGATCACCACCATTTGATCACATGATCAACACATCAATATTTATTTGTTATATGTGTATGTACTATTTATGTTTTGTTTTCCATGCATTGATGCTTGGTCTACACACCTTTAAGGTTATTAGCACCTGGTCATATGACCAACACCTCAGCAGTTCAATTGTTGTGTGTGCAATATCTTCTTTTGCTGTATAGCGCTGCATTTCCTGTTTTTTTCTTTTCTATGCAACACTGTTATATTGTTGATGCTGGCAGCTATTTTCCTATATTTTGTTCACTACTAGCGCAACTTTGCCCCTTACACTTTTTTGTTTATTCTCATTTCTGCTCCACCTCCGCTCTATATTTGAAAAAAAAAAAAATTCACTGCATTTAAGTTCTCCTTCTTTTTACCATTTAGTTACATTTTAGCAAATATATCCCCTAATTTTCATTTATATCTAGCTGTCCACAGTTTTATCCCGAATCCGTGACATACGACTATAGCTATGGTCCTACAGTTGCTAGGAATCCACATTACGTGTTATTTGTAATATTCTCTATTACAAAGTAATGATTTAAGTACTTAGACTGACAAGCCTACAATACTCGTGCCAACATAACCACACTCTAGAACAGTTCCCAATGAATTACAGAGTTTTCATATTTAAGCAAATATTGTTAATGTTACGTATGATGTATTGCAAGTGACATGGGTCACAATGCCATTAATCTATATGTATGATTCTCTGGCAACACATAGGATAGATGAATTCCAAGGGATTCATTCAGATTTCAACACTTAAATACTATACATCTGGAAGGATTTTCTAAGAAGTGCCTTTGCTAGTACTGTGTGTATTGAAGAATAGCTAGAGAACCCTACTGAAAGGGCCACACAAGCATTCCATCATGCGTTAACAAGGACAATCTATACATTGTGTGGAGTCAAAATAATGGACCCTAGAAGTTAAACATGTGAAATTATACATAAATTGTATTACCAGATGTGTGTCTAAAAACGTTTTGGAACAGACACTATTTGATGATCAAGGATTCTACTAGAGCCATGTTCTCAAATGTTTGCTGGTAGTGTACTGTCAATCCAACCTTGCAGTTTCCAGGTACTAAACCTTGCTGAAAGCTGTATTGGCTATTGTAGCGCAATAGGTCCGAGATATGGGAACCAAATGATGAAGGTATTGCACAGGATCTCAGAAAAACAATAATTATAATAAAATAAAACAAAAACAGGATTTCAGCATTAATTAACCTGAAAGGAAAGTGAAGGAATTGACAGTCAATGACAGCTGATCACGTGATGTAAACAAAAGCTCAATAATCTTTGTTTTTCTCCTCATGCTGACAGGGTAAGGAGAAAAAAAAACAGCCGATCACTGGCTTTTGTGCAAGGGACATCGGTCCCGAGTGGAAGAGGCACATCTGCCTTATCAGTGCCCAGCAATACCGCCTGCCAGTGCTACCTGCCAGTGCCCACAAGTTCAAAACAGTGCCACCTATCAATGCCCATAAGTGCCACCTATCAATGCCCACTAGTGGTGCCAATCAGTGCCTCATCAGTGCCACCTTGCAGTGCTGCCTATTAGTGTCACCTACCAGTGCTGATCAGTGCCCATCATTGCCACCCATCATTGCCCATTACTGCCATCCATTAGTGCCCATCACTGCCACCTATCAGTGCCCATCACTGCCAACTATCAGTGCCACCTATCAGTGCCACATATTTGTGCCAATTCTCAGTGCCCACCAGTTCCACCTATCAATGCTCTTCAGTGCCACTCATCAGTGCCACCTCTCAGTGTCACCTCTCAGTGCCCACCAGTGCCACCTCTCAGTGCCCACCAGTGCTGCCTATTAGTGCCCACCAGTGCTGCCTTATTGGTGCCCATCAGGGAAGCTTATAAGTGCCAATCAGTGCAGCCTCATCAGCATACATCAATGAAGGAGAAAAATTGTCTGTTTTCAAAATTTTATAACAAAATATAAAACTGTTGGTATTTTTTTTTATTCATTTTTTTATGTTTTTTTTTTACAAAAAATTAAAACTGCAGAGGTGATCAAATACCACCAAAAGAAAGCTTTATTTGTGGGAAAAAAATGATAAAAATTTCATTTGGGTACAGCGTTGTATGACCGCGCAATTTTCATTCAAAGAGTGAGAGCACTGAAAGCTAAAAATTGGTCGGGACAGGAGGGGGGTTTAAGTGCCCAGTAAGCAAGTGGTTAATAAGAGGTCACCCAGATAACACCCCTCCAGCATCAATCAGATAATCCAGCAGTAGCAATCAACATCAATCAATGCCTCTTAACAAGAAAAAAACATGCTCACCACAACACACTTCTGGTCTCATTGCTTCACTTCCAGGAGAATTACAGCTATTTAAACAAAGGGTGGGATTTCCTGGGTGACCACATATGAATAAATGCGCTGGTACTGTCCCCACAATATGGCGCTGTGGACAGCGAGGAAGGTACACTATGCCACATTCCTTAGATAGTCAGAAACATTAGGAGAATGAAAGTAATGGACGTTATAGGCATAATTGAAAAGGGTTTTTCATATAACATTTTTTTTACTGGGACTTTTTTGTGATTTTTTTTTCAATAAAGGACTTGTCAAACATTTTGGTATTTTTTATTTATAGATTACAACTGATTTTTTATTTTTTTTTCACATGGATGCGGCCACTTGTATCTGGTAATTATTAAAGAGGGCTCCCATATTTTAATAAACCCCCCCACCTTCAAACTGACCCCCTCAAACCACTGGCCTGTGGGAAAAGGTCATTGTCCTCATCAACATTGGGAGAAGTTTCTTTGCCAGCGCATCCCCTGGCTAGGCACTTCTCTCCATGTTGAGTTTATGTGGCCTGGCATCGTTTAGTAGGGGAGGCTAAATACTATTCCCCTTTCTTTGGGGCTGCATGCTTGGATTAAGGGTCTAGTATGGATTTTTAGGGGAGTGAAGTACCCTCCACAAATCCTTACCATATTAAGGGTCTGGTATGTATTCTGGTGGAAACTCTATACAATGTTTTTTTCCATTCTCACTATAGGATGTGCTACAGCAAACATGTAATTTACAAAGAAAAAAATGAAACCGTTTAAAGAATACGTTTACCTTTCTAAAATTTTTTTTATAAATGCACTTCTGCAGGTAAAAAAATAATAATGTACAATTGTTTTTTTAGGAGCCTGAAAAGCATTATACTTAAGATCAGGAGATCATAGGTGGAATCTCCGGCTCCTGCAGACTGTCTGTGTAGCTGTCTGCCTATTCCTTGTACAGACAGGCAGTTACTGAAGGATAGGAAGGATCAGTGAACTAACTAGAGCACTCACCAGTGCCAATAAGGCTGATGGTACGTAGTTTATTCATTCACAGAACTCTGTAAATAATGATGCGGCAATATGAGCAGAGCCACACCCAGTTGCATTCTTTTCAAATTGTGACAGCAGATACGGGGGGGGGGGGGGATCACTGCTCTCAGCTGCAAGGATTTTTAATTATTTTTAAATACAATTTTTTTTTCCCCATTGGTACATGTTCCCCAGGACACTGCTCACCTTGTTTTGACACTCCCTTTTCATCTTAGCCCAGAAACTTGGCATCTTTATTTTTGGCAGATTTGGCTCCCATCAGGGGTCAAGTCCTGGGGGAAAAAAAATGATACGCTCATATGCATAATTATTAAACCGCTTAGTAAAGGATTGGCTCTCGAGGCTGCTCGAGGCTGCTCTAGTCCTGCAAAGGGAACTGCGTTGCTGCTGTAAAAAAAGTGCAGGGACTCCATTCCCATGCGTTCCCGCAGAACTTGAGCCCTGGCTCCCATTGATTTCAATGGGTTTCAGGTTCAGCATTTGAAATTTACAGAACCTCTTGTGAATAAAAGGCAGTTCAGCTCATCACTATTCCCATCAAGGCAGTGGCATTTGGTGGCATAGGTGAACAGATAGGTAAGTATGAACTCTCTTCTTTTACAGGTGCAGTAGTTAAATTAAATTAACCTGCTCCCCCTAAAGCAAAATGGGATAAGCTTCTTGTTAAAGAGGCATTCCACCACTTGTTTACACTACAGCTGACAACTCCTCCATTTTTTCTCCAGGACTTCCAGTACTTTTGTTCCATTTCCAGTACTACTGAAAATCTGGGAAATAAGCCTGCACTGGACAGCCTCTGCTTTCCAAGGCAGGCTTCTCTGGCAGGTTCCACTGTCTTTTCAGCTTCAGTTCTATGGGAAATGCTGTGGCTTCCACCTACAACACTTCAAAATCTCTGGCACAGGGACCATTTGTCCAAGGTCATCATAACCCACTAATGAGTCTGTAGACCAGCACCCAAAAGCTGTATCTACACTGGGATGTGCTAGAGATCAGCCCAACAAGTATCATCCTCAGCCCTAGTTCCAGGAAACATGCCATCTATCTGCTGGCAGCTGTAAGTTTGGCTCAGAACCAGTCTTTAGCCCAGACTTAAATGAAGAAAATAAAAATATAACTCCTCACCCTCAGCTTGGGATAGTCCTGTTCTCCTGAAGGGGAGCCTAAGTCCTGAGCACTCACATGCTTTAGGATCTCTCTCTATCTCTGTAGAATTGCATCTCAGTGTGTTCCTCTACCATGCCAACACCACCACTGAGCTCCACCCACAACACTTTATTTCCAATTTGGGTAGTGTTGGTGACAGGGAACTTCCATGCCAACAACCAAAGCAGAAACCACTCTTAAAAAAATCTGTAAATAAGAATAATTTGCACTGTTGAAGGCAGCACTTGAAAACACTCATATTCAAGGATGCACATGCATGATCCCTTCTCTCATACACGCATTTCTAAATGCTTTAGTGATCCCACCATATGTATAATAGTGTTTGCAAGGAAGCACATCAAGGGAACAGAATACACAGCAAATTATAAAAGGAAGTGCAATAAAATCTTGATGCAATTTTAAAATATAAAACGTAAGAGCATATAGAAATCATTTTAATATCCGTCTACAGTATCTGTTTACCTGCTTTTTTATAATTTTCTGAAGCAAAAAGGTGAACTTCCACAATTTAATATAGGCGTAGTGTTTGAATGCTTGGAGTAATTACAGTGTGGTCATAGCCTTAGTATAAATTATGGCAGCTTGGTAGGTGGGGTGCATCATTTCATATATAGGTAAATTTTCTTTCCAATAAATAATGCACAGTTTGCTGTGATTAATGACATTTTCAGGTGGTTACGGGAGATATCATGTTGCTTTTTTCATGTCTCCATCTTTTCCCTTCATCTCTGCAGATGCACAACCAGATTTAAATTTTTGGTGCCAAGTTAGTTAAATATATTTCCACGAACTGTTGCAGAACAAGTGCCAGCGTTAGGAAGAACAGATGGTCAGATGTAGCGTCTGTTCTATTGTTCGTTGACATATAACAAGCAGTGTGCAGGTTTTAGTACACAATTTTACCATTCCAAGCAGCAATTTTACTTTGCATATTCTTGGATTTCAAGATTAGATGCGTTATACTACATTGCTTAGTTTTGTGTTTCATTGAGTTGATAGAGAACAGTTGTTCATGATGGTAGTTTTTCTAACAGCATGTGGATTATGTTTTAGTTTAGACAATTTTAGTATATTTCCCAGTGCAGTAGTTTTGTAGATTATATTTAAGAGTAAGCTTCCTAATTATCAGTCCCTGCCCCAGAGGAGCTTATTTTCTAACATCCCATTATAGGCGAGCAAGCACTGATATATACGCAGTCCAGGGCAAATTTGGGTCAGGTCAGAAGTCAGTTAAATCTATCTTGTTATTTTTAGATTATAAGAAGAACATTAATCACTAAAGGAAACTCAACAACATAGTTAACTAAAATAAAAATGTGTAAAAAAAAGGCCTACAATACACAGCTTCGCGCCAAAAGGATATGAAACCTTCTCTGCAAATCCGAAAAAATAATAGAATGGGCTAGTATTATCAATGACTTATACAAGCCAAAGAAAAAAAATAAGCAGCTGTTTAAAATCGGCAGAGGTATGTAAAAGTACTCAAAAAACTAAAATATGACACAAATGTCCATTCCAGTGTTAGAATACAAACAGTGCTATTGATGAATACAGAAAGTGGCCAACACCACAATACAGTTTGTGATAGATGAAAACCTGCAACCAGGTGCTTTAGATAATGTCCAAACTGGAGTCCTTAAAGAGATAAGCAGCTTGCACCTTCCACCACACTCTCCAAATCCACCACGTGTGAACACTCTCCCCTGCGGTGTACATCTACCAAGGAGCCACTTGTATGAAATCAGCCTCAAATATAGTGAATAAACACAGAAAAAGCAGACATAGCCTAATCCTGTTTATTTAAAAAGAAGCCCCTTCGATCAAGTTCCCCTATACACCACACGTACATTGTATTTAAAAATCAAGAACATTGAAAATGTAAAACGTCACCAGATCACATATCCGATTGGCGTCCCCTGCTGTAACCATCGGCTGGTTCCCAGGTTGTAAGCTACTTCCTGGTTCCGCTCAATGGAACGCAAGCGGCATTTCCGGAGTGTCGTGTAGCTCAAGCCCTGACTAGTTTCGTCATACGTTGACTTCTACGGAGGGCGTGGCTACACGGACGTACACGCTCACTTAAATCCTCCCTCTCCTCTCCGCACCAATCAATCAGTACATAAGGCGTGAACAAGGGCGCATGTCACACCATAATAGTGTTTACCTCTGTCGGTCTTATCTACGGGTTTTTCAGTTCCTAAAACAGAAGTACCCCCTCCAATATCCAAGAAATTCAAGTGGACTTTCATGGTAAACTGTGTGATTTTAAAGCAACCCCAACAGTCAAAATTACAATACTAGTAATGATGTTATATATCATATAAATAAATCTAAAAATCACTTATACAAGTCCAAAGGAGAAAGAAGATTCGCGATCCAAGGTCCCAGACTATGGAACGCTTTACCAACCAGCATTCGGTTGGAGGAGAATCACTTAGCGTTCAGGAGAAAGATCAAGACTCATCTCTTTTGATATCAAAGGAGACATGAACAACAAGCGCCCAGAGGCGATTTAGTTTGCATGTGCCACGCTATATAAGTTTTCATTCATTCATTCATAGTTAGTTGAGCACCTCAAATACTTATTATTTTTTATCTGCAGCCTCAAAACCTGCACTGGATAACTTTGTTCTTAAAGTGAAAAATATAACTAACATCCTTAGCATAGAGTGTTTTTGTATATGTTAACCACTTAAAGACCCCCGCACGCACATATACGGCCACAACATGGCTCGTACAGGCACAAGGGCGTAAATTTACGTCCCCGCCTGAGTGCGGTTCGGGGGTCCCATCGGGACCCCCTCCGCGGCGTGCGGGGGTCTCCCTACCTCTGGGAGCGATCCGGGATCTGCGGGCGGATGTCCGTGTTTTCCGCCCCCCCGCGATCGCTCCCAGCCAATGGGAGCGCGCTCCCAGCCTGTCACTTCCTCCTCCTGTGTTTACACAGGAAGGAGGAAATGATGTATTCTCTCATCGCAGCGCTGTTTCCCAGCGCTGCTGATGAGAGAAGACATGCCAAGTAAGTGTGCACCAACACAACACTGACACACACTCACATAGGCATATTAACCCCTTGTGATCGCCCCCCCCCACCCCCCTGTCACAGTGTTACTGAATGCAGTGATTTAATCACTGCATTTAGTGTCAGTGTGACAGGCACTGTAAAAAACAGTTAGTGTTAGGTTCAGGATAGCCCCCCCACCCCCCCTAATAAAGTTTTAACCCCCTGATCACCGCCCTAGTTAACCCTTTCACTCCCTATTGCCAGCGTCACTAAGCGATCATTTTTCTGATCGCTGTATTAGTGTCGCTGTTCCCCGCTAGGTAGCTATTTTTTTTTATTGCGATTTTTTTTTTTTACTAAAGACATGTGGCTAAATAAATTTTGGCCTAAATGTTTGACTAAAATTTAGTTTATTTGATTTTTTTTTAACAAAAATTAAAAAATAGTGTTTTTTTTTCAAAAATGTCGCTCTATTTTTGTATATAGCGCAAAAAATAAAAATCGCAGAGGTGATCAAATACCACCAAAAGAAAGCTCTATTTGTGGGAAGAAAAGGACGCAAATTTTGTTTGGGAGCCACGTCGCACGACCGCGCAATTGTCTGTTAAAGCGACGCAGTGCCGAATCGCAAAAACACCTTGGGTCATTTACCAGCGTATTGGTCCGGGTCTTAAGTGGTTAAAACATTTAGAGACGGTTCACACAGGGGCGACCTGGGATCCGACTTGAAGTTGCCCCAAGTCATCCTAAGTTGTGTGGTTGAGAAAATCAATGGAAGTGAATGGAGCCGTCTTAATACACGCTACTGAAGTTGCTCCGACTTCAGAAAAGGTTCCTGTACTACTTCAATCTGACTTCTAGGCGACTTGTAGGCAACTTGTACCCATTGATTTCAATGGAAGTTGCCTCAGAAGTCTGATCACTGTCTTAACTGAAGCAACACTACAGGAAGATAACATACATTTCTCAGGCAAACCCCTCCCTCCCCCTACCTTCCACAGAGCTGCTTGTTGTTTGATTGGCCACTGAAAAGCCTCCTGTCCTGGAGGCGACTTGAAGTTGCCTTGTAAGTTGCCTGATGATTCATACTGAAGCCGTGTCCAAGTTGCCTCCGAAAGTCTTGCTGGAAGTCGTGTTGCCCCTGTGTGAACCGGCTTGTAACTGTTCATTTCTAATTGTCAAGTGCAACCAAATTCTGTCTTTTGCTGGCCTAACTCACAGTAATTCTGAAATATTAATTGTTTACCAAAGTTAGAAACCATAGCAGATGAATAATTCATATACTTTGGTGTTTGCTGTCTGGACTTCTTTTAGTTCAAAAATCCATCATTGATTGTGGTGAAAAGATAATGTGCATGTGGTGCAGTTTAAAAAAATGCACAATGTTTGGAGTTCTTATTTTTGATAAGCAATATAAATATGATCCAGCTATACGCTTCTTTTTAATTTGGTTGTGATGGGATCCACACCTTATTTTCCGCTAGTAATAATAACCTTAAAGCCTCGTCTGCATCTGTGGGCTAAGCCTAAAGTGGCATTGATTTAGGAAGCTGCCTTGTATTTTATGATCCAATTATATTTCCATACCAGGCTGCAAAACAATTAAACATGTATGTTTCAATAAAAAAAGATGATGCATACAGTACCTTCTGCTTTAAAAAATATCTACACTCTGGATGTGTCAAAGAAGTCTGGTCCTCTACACAAATAGTTATTATGCTGAACTCCCATAAATAGTGTTTAGCACATTTTATGGTTGCTTTCTATATGACTGGACAACAGGTGCACTTTAAGGTAATAATAATAATAATTTCAAACTATTCATGCATAAGCCCAGTAAAATGGCTGAAATTCTATAGCCGGATTCCAGAAGATGTAATACAATATATAGCTTAAAACAAAGAAAGGTCTTTTCATCCACAGCTGCAACAAACAGGAAAATAATGAAAGTCAGACACCTGGTAATGTGGTGCCAATAATAACACCACAGTATGATAATTTTACTACAGACATTTCCAACCAACATGTTGGTGTCCCCATCAGAGTCGTAGACTCGGATCTACCCTGGTTTGCATCCTTCCTAGAGAATCAATCCCAGACAGTGAAACTAGGAGCCTTCACTTCGGAAGCACCCACAATTACATGCAGAGTCCCTCAAGGATCACCCCTGTCGCCCCTGCTCTTCAACATCTACCTCTGCCTACTCCTCAATATCATCAGCAAACAAGACCTACTCTATCACTTCTACGCTGAAGACACCCAACTCTACTTTCGCATTACCAGAAAAAAAGACAAATACCACGCACTAGAAAATTGCCTCTTACTGATGGACAATTGAATGACGGAGAGTTCCCTCAAACGTAATGGAACTAAAACAGAACTTCTCTTTCTTCATGCAAACCGAAAGAAAAACGCTAGGACAACAGGCATACCACCCACCATCCTTGGACAAACCATCACCCCAAGCACTAAAGTCAAAAGCCTCAAAGTAATATTTGATTCGGACATGACCATGGACGCAGTCTCCGCCTGCTACGTAGACTCATCCCCTTCATCCCAGAAGAGGACACAGCAGTAGTAGTTGGAACAATCATTAGTTCTCGACTACGTAAACTCCCTCTACCTCTGACTACCAAAATACCAGATTTCGCGTTTAAAGTTAGGAGCCAGAAAACGTGCCCCACCCCGCCAAGCTCGCGTGCAGAAGCGAACGCATACGTGAGTAGCGCTCGCATATGTAAATGGTAGTCAAACCACGCATGTGGGGTATCACCACAATTGGTAGAGTAAGAGCAATAATTCTAGCCTTAGACTTCCTCTGTAGCTCAAAACATGCAACCTGTAGAATTTTTTAAACGTCGCCTATGGAGATTTTAAAGGGTAAAAGTTTGTCGCCATTCCTCGAGTGGACGCAATTTTGAAGCTTGACATTTTGGGTATCAATTTCCTTGGTGTAACATTATCTATCACAATATAAAAAAAAATTGGGCTAACTTTACTGTTGTCTTATTTTTTTTAATTAAAAAATATTTTTCCCCAAGAAAGTGCGCTTGTAAGAACGCTGTGCAAATATGGTGTGACAGAAAGTATTGCAACGACCGCCACAGGACATTGGCAGTGAAAACAGTGAAAAACACATTAGAACTGCTGTTTTACTTGCAATGCCAATGGCCACCACAAGATGGTGCCAGATCACAGAAGGAAGCTTAGACCTGCAGAAGGCCGAAAAACCGCGACCTCAATTACCGGCAGGCGCGGGCCCGCCGCGATCACGCGTCTGTGTGCAATATGTCTCACAGGAATTCCCTAACAAATACACTTCAGATTCTTGGTTCTTGGACAGCAAAGAACTTTGACTACCAAAGTCCACCCATCTGCAGGCTCTTTAGTTACTCCTTTTCAATTATGAGTTTGATGTAATCATATTTTCATTCTCTCTCCACTCTATCCACTCCCTCTTTCTAATTTTCTCTCAAGCATAGATAGATCTCAGTGTTATGTTGGCTGTAGACATTAGATGGCAAGCAGATGTGTGTGCGCAGTCTGAAGCGTACTTCTGAAAACATTTACTAAAACTGAAGAGTGCAAAACCTGGTGAAGCTGTGCATGATAGCCAATCAGCTTTTAACTTCAGCTTTTTCAATTAGGCTTTGATAGAAAAAAAAAAAAATGGAAGCTGATTGGTTTCTGTGCAAAGCTGCACCAGATTTTTTTTAGGTAAAACAACCCTATTGTCACTTTGCCAATTCAGGGGTGAATTTACTGAGACATGAGCAAACATAATCTGGAGGAGCTGTACATGATAGCTAATCAACATTTATCTTTTATTTTCAAAGCTTGACTGAGCAAAATGAATATAGAAGGTGATTGGTTACTATGCCCACCTTCTCCAGATTCTGTCTGATTCACGTTTTAGTAAATTCACCTCTTTGTGTGTAAAGTCACCCTCCCCAACTGCTCTTCACTGGGGCCTTTAACTCAATTTCCCACTACTCTAAACATGCTCATGGAGTATAAAACCCTTGGCTTCCCTCCAAGCCACAACCTGATAAAGCAGAGGTAGCTGGGCAAGTAATCTGCAGGAATCTGAGAAGCCCTCCACTGTCAGAATGGGTGTGCAAGCAGCCAGACCGGAGCCCAATAGCAAACATCTTCTCCAGAAGTCCCATTTATTGTGGGGGGGAACCTCCCTAATTGTTACCAGAGTACTCCAGTTCCAATAGGGTGGTCCTTTGTCTTTGGGCCCAGGATACCCCTAAGGCAGCGTACACATGATCGAACATGTC
This sequence comes from Rana kukunoris, assembly GCA_029574335.1. NCBI lineage: Eukaryota > Metazoa > Chordata > Amphibia > Anura > Ranidae > Rana > Rana kukunoris. The sequence continues at coordinate 101,142,329 of CM056052.1, read as the reverse complement.
CGCTGAAACTGGACCGCAGCTCCTCTGGGGAGACTCATGGGGGAGGGGCTAAACCAGGGAAGGAGGAGCAGCCCCTGGTCTCTGCCCACCTGGCGGCCTGCCCTCCAAGGCCACGGCTATTCTGTCCAGGGCAGCACCTAGTGTTGCCGTGTTGGCCTGGATAGCCTGGGTGAGGGCCCTCACATCCTGCCCAACGCCTGCTGATGTAGTCTGCAGCTCGTTAAGGCAGTTTGTGAAAGCCCGGGAGTGGCAGTCCAGGTTCCCAAGCGTATCCTTGATGGAGGACAGGCTCTCCTCCATCCGCCCCAAGGTCTGGCTGACCTGTCCCAGATGGCGGGTCTGGAGGAACTGGTCCCTTCTCAGAGTGGCGTGCAGGAGATCGGCCACCCCCTGGTCTTCTGGGTCGCCTTCCTGCCTCCAGCTGATGCTTGTGGCCGGGGAGAAGCGGAGCCCCTTGGGAGGGGAGCCATGTTGGGGGAGGAGGGGGGGGGCTCCCCCTTAGGGAGGGCTGGCTGCTGCCAGCCAGAGGGGAAGAGTCCTCCAAAAACAATAGTCCAGTGCCTGACATGGACTCCTCCTCCTCCTCAAACTCCTCCTCCTCAACCTCCTCCTCCTCCTCTTCAACCTCCTCCGCGGACTCCGGCCTTGTCGGGGGGGGCCTCATTAGGCTGCTGTCCTGGGGATGGTGCGGTCAGGCCAGATGGCCCAGCACCCTCCTGCACATCTGTGGATGACACAAAACATTCACAGGTTGGAGGATCCACACACTTGCCACATATTCCCTTTCACCCCCTCCCCCACACATGCTACACACCTGATAGAAAAAAAAAACCTTACCTGGCATCACGCCTTCATGACTTGAGTCATAGCCGGGCAGGCCCTCCACTTCTTCCAGATGAAAGGTCTGGGCCAACGCACGCTCCTCCGCTGTCAGCCTAACACGGCATGGTGGGCCCCCTCCTGTGGCCCTGGCATGGGCAAGCATTTTGGCCAGCTTCTTTTTGACCAGACGCCGGAGGTCATTTATCTTTTTCTCAATCCCAGACCGGTTCCGTGTCTCCCCCTCCCCCGCTGAATTCACCTGATCAGTGATCATGTCCAAAATCTCTCTCCTCCTGCCTGGGGTGGTGTTGGCACTGTCCGGCCCGTGGAGGAAACGCCCATAGTCGGAAATGGCCCGGGCAAGAATTTGTTTCTCCCTCAAAGTAAAATTTAATTTCCTCTTCCTCTCTGTCATACTCTGACCAAAAATCACTCCTAGTCAACAAAAATCACTCACAAAAACAAGCACGACCAATCAAGCAAGAAAACAAACAAACAGAAAACTATCAAACAAAAACTCTCACAAACACTCCGCAAAAAGCAGTCACAAAAACAAACAGGAACAATCAAGCAAGAAAACAAACAAACAGAAAAAGATCAAACAAAAACTCTCACAAACACTTAGCAAAAATCACTTTCAAATATCTTCTAACAAACACTAGCTCACACAGTACACAAATCTGACAAATACAAATCACAATGCAACTAACAACGGAACAAAAGCACTTTGCTATATGGGAAGGGAAACAAAGGGATGTACTTTTGCAATGGAAGTGCGTTTGTGTGTGTCCATTTATGCTGTCTGCGTAGTTCATGATTTTGCCCTAGTCCATTTCCAATTTCACTGATTGCGCCGTTCCCGAGTTGTAAGCATGCGCAGAGAGGTGCTGACATGGTCTGCTTCAAGCGCGCATGCGCGAGCCGGCCGGCCCTTCATTTGCATGGGGTCACGGCTCATTTCAATGTAACACGCCCACGTCCTTCCCAATTTGTATTACTCCGCCTTACGCCTCTGAAATAACGTTCCGCATGCGCAATTTTATGCGTAAAAGCGACGAGAATAGGGTGATTGCGCGGCTACATTGCGCAAGTCTAACGTAAAGGCGTTGCGCTACGCCGGTCCAATAATGCGCAGATGTACCTGAATCTGGCCCTGTGGCTTTTCTGATGTCCCTGCATTTTTCTTACACTGCAAAATCTTTCATGTCCAGGTTAAAACAGTAATTATTATTGCACTTCAATTTATTACACCGTGCACTCAGCCCCAATGTTATCTCTGTGGAACAATGGCCTGTGAGGTGGGAAATATTGAATTGCATTACAAAAGATGGGCAAAAATATGTTTGTCAGTAAGGCAATGTAAAGGGGAATGGGTTTGTGCCAAGTGCAACAACCAAAAGTATAATCAGCATCACTTTACTCACTTAAATGAGGAGGGTTTTCCTTTGGTCACAAAACTTTTCATCTTCCTTTCCCTTCTGATTGCTTTATTGAATAAGCATTTATTTTTTCAATAATTGTTTAATCTCTCTAAGATTTTCCATCTGCATATGTTTACAAAGTATGCAAATAGAAGCACTTATATATAAAATATAAAGCAAATGAGACATTTCCCTGCAGAAGTTTACAACAGGCACTGTCATTTGGTCCATGGCCGATGTGGGTTATGCGGTTGTATTCACTCATTCACTAGAAATGGAACTGATGCATTCAAATGTATACTCTAGGGAACCTCTATGCCCAGAATTTTCACGTGTATTCAATAAGCCCATATTATGAGATTTCTGCATTATGCCAAATGTCCATATTTGGAATGATTTGCTTCCAGCAAGGCAATCAGTTGTATTTCTATGTAATTTGGGCCAATTACGCCTTTCCAAGCTTTAAAAAAAAAAGCAGCAATTATGCAAATCATCTGAAGAAAAAATGAAATGAGGAGGCTCAGTTAAATGAAAAGGGGGTTTTGCTGGAGCCAAGGACAGGCGCTGTCACACTCCTCAGAACAGCGATCTCTTTATTGTATTAAATAAAATCAGTCGAACGCTCTCTTCAGTTTGCATCGCCGCTTAGATTTTCTTGATGTGGGCACAGAAAGCCGCTTCTAATGCCAACAAGAAATTCAGTATGTGTCCAATATTGTGATGGATTTTTACTAAGCTGTTGTGCCTATTTAAATTATATTTACAACATTAGCTAGCAGTTGCTAGCTCTATTAATGATGACAATTATATTTCTCATGCCAGCCCCTAGTTCAAGTTTTTAATAACTGCGTATTGTAAACTAAATCTAACATGTCTGTTTTTCTTTTTTTTTCACAGTTTCTTTTCAGTTACCACATAAATTCACCTGTTTTTAAGTGGTATTTTCCAATGAATCTGGTGATGTAAACTTTAAAGAGTAAGGAAGATTCGTTAATAAAGAGGTGACTCCAGTTACCTTGTGAAACAAAGGTTCAGCTGTTAATCCTAACAAACTTTTCAACATTAATACTCAATTTTGAGTGTTTTATATGTATATTTTTGAAAAAATATTGTAAAGTGTATATGCTTTAAAAATATACAAGCAATAGTTTTTGTTTATCAAAGAAGAAATTACAAAGTGCATAAAACTGTAAAAAGAGAACAGCAAATCAAATCAATATTTTGTATGTATGCCATTTTTTTTAAAAAACAGCATGATTTTTTTCTAGGTGCACTTGTCCACAGAAATTCAGCAGGTGGGATGTTCCAAACATCTAGAACAGACATCATTAAATGGCGGACCGTAGTCCGAGTGTGGACTAAGTCAATGTCCAGTCTTGGTTGCGCCATTTAGGATCCGCTATTTCCCTCAGCCGCTGCTAGCTCTGTGGTGTTTGCAGAGAATTGATAGAATGCAGGGTAATTCTAGCAACCAATCAGTTAACTGGAGCAGCTCCCACCCTCCCTCCATCACTTTGCTGCACTTCCGATGTCAGCTGCTTCCAATGTCACCTGCTGTTCCTCCTGTCCTCCACCCTGTGTAAGGTAGGACAGGGAAGAGGGCTCTGTTACTGTTATGAAGGATGAAGTTATGTTATTGGGAGTGCTATAAAGGGGGTAAGGACAGTTATATGAAGGGGTGCTATACAGGGGGTGAGGATAGGAATGTGAATAAGGGTGCTATAAAGGGGGTGAGGACAGTTATATGAAGGGTGCTATAAAGGGGGGGAGGGGGCAGAAATGTGAAAGGGGGTGCTATAAAGGCGGTGAAGGAAGTTATGTGAAGGGGGTAAGGACAGGAATGCAAAGAAGGTGCTATAAAGGGGGGAGGACAGGAATGTGAAGGGGGTGCTATAAATTAAAGGGGGTGACAGTTATGTGAATAGGGTTGCTGTAAAGGGGGTGAGGGCAGGAATGTGAAGGAGGGTGCTATAAAGGGGATGAGGACAGAAATGGTAAGGTGGGTGCTATAAATGGGGTGAGCACAGGAATGTGAGGGAGGGGTGCTATAAAAGGGGGTGAGGACAATAATGTGAAGGGGGAGTTATAAAGGGGGTGAGGACAGTTATGTGAATGGGGGTGCTGTAAAGAGGTGTGAACAGGAATGTGAAGGAGTGTGCTATAAAGGGGGTGAGGACAGAAATGTGAAGGTGGGTGCTATAAAGGGGTTGCTATAAAGCGGAGGTTGATGTTCAGGGGGACTGAGACTTGACTGTACTGGTTGTGCCCCCCCCCCAGCATTCAGAGCGTGCTGCGGCTGCCCCAGCATTCAGACCACGCTGCGGTGGCCATAGCATTCAGAGCGCGCCGTGGCCGCCCCAGAATTCAGAGCGCGCCGCCTCCACGATGGGAAAACTAGCTCCACCCACCTCTGCCATCTTCAGACTTAGCAAGGCTCAGGGGTTGAGCACATGAATGTGAAGGGGGTGCTATAAAAGGGGGTGAGGACAGGAATGTGAAAGGGGGAGCTATAAAATGAGTGAGGGCAGTTATTTGAATGGGGGTGCTGTAAAGGGGGTGGGACAGGAATGTGAAGGAGGGTGCTATAAAGGGGATGAGGACAGAAATGTGAAGGTGGGTACTATAAAGGGGTTGAGCACAGGAATGTAAAGAGGGGTGCTATAAAAGGGGTGAGCACAGGAATGTGAAGGAGGGTGCCTTAAGGGGAGTGAGAACAGGAATGTGAAGATGGCTTGGGACTGCAATGTGAAAGAGGGGTACTATAAAGGAGGCGAGGACAGGAATGTGAAGGGGGCTGGGAACTGCAATTTGAAGTAGGGAGGAGATATAAAGGGAGGCCGAGGACAAGAATGTGAAGAGGGGATGAGGACTATAATTCGAAAGGGGGGTGTTGATGTGCAGGGGGACTAAGAACACTGATGTAATAAAAGGATTGTGATGTGAAGGATCTGAGGCAGGGATCACATCATTGTGTAATGTGGTTTGTGTTTGCAGGAAGCCCAAGTATTTCAGTGTGCTGCTTTAAAAGCAGAAAAGAAGAAAAATAAGTTCCTGGCCCTTTTTTTAATTTCCGCTGTACTGAGCTGCATGGTATTGTGGCACCGCCACCATGCAATGTGGCACTTGCAAAAATGCTCCACGTTTGGCATTGTGCAGAGGTGCCATTAAAAGTCAAACATAGAATTTGGATCTTGGCTGGAAGAAAATGTTACTGAATGGACCTTTGTGGATTTTAATTCAGTACCCCTGATCTATAAGAACTAACCACAGTTATTGGTTTTAAGAATATATCTCTTCATGTTGTTACACACAGACACCATGATATTGAGATCAAGGCTCTGTGAAGACCATACCATCTCTTCCCAGGGTTCTTCTTCTTCTTCTTGATGAAGATAGTTCTTTATTACTTTGGCTGCTTGTTTGGGGTTATTGTCCTGCAGCGTAATTAATTTAGGACCAATCAGACACTTTCTTGATGGTGGTGAATGCTGGATAAGCATCTATACAGCGTTGAAGAAACCTTTAATTCTGACAAAATCCACAACTCCATGTGAAATGCAGCTCCTAACCTGCAAGGAACCTTGTCCATGTTTACTCCTGTCAGCATATCTCTCCAGGCCTTCAATTAACAAACTTTCTTCTGGTAACATTCAAGCATTTCAAATTTTGCCTCAATCCAGAGCACCTAGTGCCATTTTTCTGCACACTGGTGTTCTTCTGTTTTTGTTCATACGCGTATCACTTGACCTTGTTTCCAAAGGCCAAGGTATTACTTTTTAGCCACCAGTCTGCCAAAAAGGACTTCTTTTGGCTACATGTCTCAGAACAGATGGGTGTACCAGGGTCCTACTGGTTTCTGCCAGGTCTAAGCTGGCGCCACTGGACATTTTCCAATTGCGAATGGAAATGAGCATGATGTGTCTTTTATCTGCTGCTTTTTTTCTTTGGCCAACCATTTTTGGTCTTCAATGCTGCCTGTTTCTCTGTGTGGCTAAAGAAGAGCTTGGACAGCATATCTGGGAACACCTGCCTTCCATGAAAATCCTGCATATTAGTGACCTTGTTGATGCAGTAACACCACCCTTGCTGAGCTCAGTCTTGTCATTGTGTAACATTTTTTTTCATTGGCCTGTATTCAGCAACCTCAGCTTGTTAGTAGAGCAGTGTTTTGATTAATTTGTTCCATTTCTGCTTTATTTAATAACTCTATTTAACCTATTTCTTATTTATTGCTAGCACCTGTTTGGTATACTTGTTTAACCACGCACTGGACCATGTGAGAGCACGTACCTAATTGTGTGCAGGTAAACATTTGAGAACGAATGCTGTTTAACAATTCAAAGGGTGGACACAGAAAATATTGGTTTGGTTGAGGTGTTTTTTTTTTTTATTCATTTTGTGGGCTGGTAATTGGTAAATAACAACAATTGATAGTAATATTTTCGAAAGCATCTTCACTTTACAGTACTAAAGCCTAAAACGTTTGCACAGTACTGCATAGAGATCATTGCATTCATATTTACCAGGCTTCTAACCTTCTAACCTTCTTGTAACTTTCTTCAAGTAAACCTGTGTGTAGCTGAGTATACAGTGGGCTTAGATTAGAGGGTAGTGTAACCATATACAGGCATACCCCACTTTTAAGTACACAACGGGACCGGAGCATGTATGTAAAACGAAAATGTACTTAAAGTGAAGCAATACCTTTTTTCACTTCTAGGCTGTAGTGGGGGTGCCAGAGGCTTTAGTGGGGGCATCAGGGGCTGTAGTGGGAGCGTTGGGGGAACACTCACATGTAAATAAGCTCATCTGATGCAAGGGGGGGCCGCTCCAATCCATCCCCCGGATATCGCGCTGCACACAAAGGACAGTGCTGTGGAGAGGCTGGATGGCATTCTGTGGCTGACAGGCTGGAACTGGGCAGGCTAAGTGCTCAGAACTTCAGTTCCGTCTAATGCGGGTGCACGGCGCGGGAATTTGTACTTGTGAGACACTTTACATACACTCGCGGGTATGTCCGCACTCGCGAGTGTACGTAAAGTGACTGTCCGTAAAGCGGGGTATGCCTGTAATACACTGACAGATTTGCAGGTTCAAATGAGGATAAGTATATATTTACCATGTGGACAAGAAAAGAACATTGCACTATGCAATAATAATAAATTAAATAGTGTATTAAAGCTGCTCCCCTTAAAAGTGCAAAGTGTTGCCTTGAACTAGTAAAGAATGTGGAAATTTAGGGGTGCTATAGATCTGATATGCTCAAACTACGACAATAATAAAGTACAAAGTGCTGATTCATGCATATAAGATTCAAGAGAAAGTGCAAATAGACAATAAATTAATATTTCATCAAGAACAAAAAGTCCATATATCGATTGTGATTCAACTTCAATCTGTGCGCCGTCACCAATGGAGAGAACTTCACATAAATCACCGGTGGATGTGAGTAAAAGGCCTACTCACCAGACCACCCTGACCTCTTTAACTAAAAAGCAGGTCAGTATTTGCTGTGTTTTGTGGGTCAGGAATCTTGCTGATGTACTGTTATAGCTGGGAATCTCATTTGTCTCCACCAAAGTTGCCCATTAAAAAAAAAGATAAACATTGGACCATAGTGTAAAACCATTTAATATAAGTGAATAAAAAGAGATAGCCAAATGGCCGCTTACATGAGTTGGTGCCTTATCCTGGCACTAAGGATAATACCGTGTATCACCAGGCAGATGGATAATGCAGCTGTTCAGCTTCTGCTTGTGGGGTCGGCATGCATTCCACCGCCGTGGTGTTCATGAACCGGAAGTGGCTGGAAGTGATGTGACTGGGATGTGCCTTGACGTTTGTTTCATTCCTAGAACGTTATCAGGAAGCTTCCTGATGACGTTCTAGTAATGAAACATACGTCAGGGCGCAATCCTGGTCATGTCACTTCCAGTGATATCACTTCCGGCCACTTCTGGTTTACAAACACCATGGCTGTTGGATGCATGCAAACCCCACAAGTGGAACCTGAAAAGCTGCATTACCCATCTGCCTGGTAATACACAGTATTATTCTTAGTGTCGGGATAAGGCACCAACTCATGTAAGTGGCCATTTTTCTATTTCTTTTTATTCACTTATATTAAATGGTTTTACATTATGGTCCCGTGTTTATCTGTTTTTTTAATGGGCAAATTTGGTGGAGACAAATGAGGTTCCCAGTACATCATCAAGATTCCTGACCCACAAAATACAGCGTATATCAATCTTCTTTTTTTTTTTAACAAAGAAGTTGGTCTTTATTAAGAAAGTATCAAAATACAAATGACATGCGTATACAGCTCATACAGAGACATATAAAAACAACTACAAAGAAGGTAATAAAGATTTGCGCGTATCCAAGATCATTCACAAGCCTTATCATCAACTCTCCCGCCTGCCCATCGAACAGGTATAATATATAACAAGAAAGCACACACTTCAGGTAGACCACACATTAGAACTGTTGTGTCCAAGGAAGCCAGACTCAAATTTATGGGGGCATCCCCTGTAAATATATGTCAACTTATACATTGGCAACAGTGCATTAATCAATGAGTCCCAAGTCTCAACAGTGGGGGCAAGGGAGAGGACCATTTCTTAAGAATTTCTTTTTTGGCATAAAAAAGCAGCATGGAGACAAGCAGTTTCGTATACCGAGGACGCTAGTCATCCTCATGTATCCCAAGCATAGCCAGCTCAGGCGAGATCGGGATAGACAGCGTGAGACGCATGTTGATACATTCAAACACCTTTTCCCAGTACGATATCAGCAGCGGGCAGGTCCAGAACATATGGAAGAAAGAGCCTTCCAGGGAATGACACTTAGGGCAGTTGGGAGACCTATCCGGATATATCCGATGCAGCCTCTGGGGCGTGTAATAGACGCGATGCATGAGCTTGGTGTGCACCAGTTTGTCCCTAGAAGATATCAATATCCTGGCCCATCCTCAAAACATTCCTCCCATTCTTCCCTATCAAGGCTAGGAATGTCAGAATGCCACCTGTCCCAGAGGGCACCAATCTTGGGAGAATCTACCTCCAGCAGGGTCATATAAAGTGTAGACAGCGTTTTCTTAAGCGTTTCCTGAGCTAGTATCTCCTATCGATCTTCTTTTTAGTTAAAGAGGTCAGGGTGGTCTGGTAAGTAGACCTTTACTTACATGCAGGGATGAGCCGAACACACCAAATGTTCGTGTGAACTTTAGAACCCTGTTAAAGTCTATGGGACTCGAACATTTGAAATCTAAAGTGCTAATTTTAAAGGCTAATATGCAAGTTATTGTCCTAAAAAGTGTTTGGGGACCTGGGTCCTGTCCAAGGGGACATGTATTAATGCAAAAAAAAGTTTTAAAAACGGCTGTTTTTTTCGGGAGCAGTGAATTTAATAATGCTAAAAGTGAAACAATAAAAGTGTATTATTACTTTAAATTTCGTACCTGGGGGGGGGGGGGGTGTAAAGTCAGCATGTGAAAAAGCGCATGTTTCCCGTACATAGAACTGTCCCTGCACAAAGTATAATTTCTGAAAGAAAAAAAGTCATTTAAAACCGGCTTTGCGGCTATAATGAATTGTCGGCTCTGGCAATTCAGAGAGGATTCATTCATAAAAAAAAAAAAAAAAAGCGTGGGGGTCCCCCCAAATTCCATTAACAGGCCCTTCAGGTCTGATATGGATATTAAGGGGAACCCCGCCGTCAATTTAAAAAAAAAATGACGTGGGGTTCCCCTCAAATATCCATACCAGACCCTTCAGGTCAGGTGTGGATCTTAAGGGGAACTCCACTCCAAATTTAAAAAAAAAAATGGCGTGGAGTTCCCCCAAAAATCCACACCAGACCCTTATCCGAGCACGTTAACCTAGCTGGCCGCAGAAAAGAGGGGGGACAGAGTGCGCCCCCCCTCTCCTGAACCGAACCAGGCCACATGCCTTCAACATGGGGAGGATGTCCCCATGTTGATGGGGACAAGGGCCTCATCCCCACAACCCTGGCCGGTGGTTGTGGGGGTCTGCGGGTGGGGGGCTTATCAGAATCTGGAAGACCCCTTTAACAAAGGGGACCCCCAGATCCTGCCCCCCCATGTGAATTTGTAATGGAGTACATTGTACCCCTACCATTTCACGAAGGAAGTGTAAATAGTTAAAAAAAAAACACACAGACACTGTAGAAAAAATTCCTTTATTAATAATAAAAATAAAAAAAATCCAGCGGTGGTAATCCACTCTCGATGCGGCTCCCTGCTCCAAGGTTTTCTTCTATCCAGCGACGGATGATCTCTCCAGCGACGGGTGATCATCGGTCCGGTCCAGCGATGAGAAGATCCATCCATCCAGAGCGCAGCAGGCGAGCTCCTCTCTCCTCTGGACACAGCCCAGCGGAATGACACGGCGGAGCTTTGACATTTCTTATATAGGGGAAGTGGGCCACCCGTCACGTGACCCCGCCCCCTCTGACGCACCCTCGGCTATGTGACTGGGAAAGCCTGTTTTTTTACCGGTGGCTCCCATGCGCATTCACAGGAGTGACGTCATTGCGGCTCTGGCCAATCACAGCACCAGACCCCACACTACCCTGAAGTTACTCCGGGAGCGATGTCGGCCGCCAGAGCAGTGTGCGAGGACGGCTGCAGGGGCTTCCATCTCAAATAAGTAATTTATAATGAGCTAGTATGATATGCATACTAGCTCATTATGCCTTTGTCTTGCAGGTTTTTTTTTCATCCTAGGGTTTACAAACACTTTAATGCCCTTAAGCTCCTAAAAGAAAAAAAAAGCTTTGATCATTCACCAGATCTCCCCTGTCTCCCACCATATCTTGACCGCTTTAGTGATGCTGTACTGAACCTCCTCCATGATGCTCAGTGTCACTGGACACACTTTTTGTGAGCTCAGGGTGTCAAGGCTGTACCCCAACCTTGAACTCACAGCAAAGTGCTGACAAGAGAAGCACCATGTGATTACACAGGGCCACTCTCTGCAGCATTTCAGATCCTCCCACCACTAGTAAAAGAAGATAATAAAGAGAACTTTCCAAAATGGCATCTGGAAAAAAAATGTGCACAAATGTTTTTTTATTAACTACCTGCTGACCGTCCTATAGCACTTTTACTGCTACAGGGCGGCAGCTGTATGTAGGATCACATTTATATATATATATGTGATTCTGAACTTCCATCTGTAGGGTGCGCACGCGCACACTGCCGGCGGGCGGCTTCTGCTGTAATAATTTAGAAGCTAATCTGCGGATCCTGGAAATCAATGTCCTCTGGCATCCACTGATCGTTAGTAAAACACAGTAAACAAGGCTTATCTCAGTTCTGACAGGGAAGAAGGGACAATTCTGTGTCTCTGTAAAGCAAAAACTAGAATCAATCTCTTCCATTTGCTAAATCAGTACATATATTACATAAAAACAATAGCTAGTCACACAGTTAATCCTTTGATCGTCCTAGATGTTTAAGCCCTTTTCAGCCAGTGTTATTAGTACAGTGAAAGTGCATATTTTTGGTACTAATCACTGTATTGGTGTCACAAAGTATCAAAAGTGTCAGTCAATGTGCAATAGTCTGCTGCAATATGGCAGTCTTATTTTAAGTCACCAATCATGCCATTACTAGGATAAATAAAAATAATAAATAAAAATTACATTAACCACTAGGGTACCGCACGCCGTCAAATGACGGTGGGCGTATACCCTATTGTTTTGACAGGAACCTGCTAGGGGGTGCGCGCGCACCTATCGCGTTACTGGTAACACAATGCGTGTGCCGGGCACCCGCGATTGCCCAGTAACTGAGCAGGGACGTGGAGCCCTGTGTGTAAACATCCTGTCAGGGAGAGGAGACCGATGCTGTGTCACTTGTACATAGGGACAGAGATCGGTCACCTCCCCCAGTCACCCCCCTCCCCCTACAGTTAGAAGACTCACTAGGCTACACATTTAACCCCTTCCCCGCCCCCTAGTGGTTAACCCCTTCCCTGCCAGTCACATTTATACAGTAATCAATGCATATTTATAGCACTATTTACTGTATAAATGTGAATGGTCCCAAAAATGTGTCAAAAGTGTCCGATGTGTCCGCTATAATGTCGCAGTCCCGAAAAAAAAAGATTGCCGCCATTCCTAGTAAAAAATAAATAAAATAAATAAATTATAATTATGTCCCCTATTTTGTAGGCAATATAACTTTTGCGCAAACCAGTCACTATACGTTTATTGCGATTTTTTTTTTTTACCAAAAATACGTAGAAGAATACGTATCGGCCTAAACTGAGATTTTTTTTTTAAATGGGATATTTATTATAGCAAAAAGCAAAAAATATTGTGTTTTTTTTTTCAAAATGTACGCTCTTTTTTTGTTTATAGCCCAAAAAATAAGAACCACACAGGCGATCATATACCACCAAAAGAAAGCTCTATTTGTGGGAAAAAAATACGTCAATTTTGTTTGGGAGCCACGTCGCATGACCGCGCAATTGTCAGTTAAAGCAACGCAGTGCCGGAAGCTAAAATTTTGTCTGGGTAGGAAGGGGGTGTAGGTGCACAGTAGCCAAGTGGTTAATATATCCCATAGTCTGTAAACGCTATTACATTTGTGTAAATCAATCAATATACGCTTGCAAACATATAGCAGAATACATATTGCCCTAAATTTATGAAGAAATTCAATTTTTTTCATTTTTTTTATTGGATGTGCTTTATAGCAGAAAGTAAAAATATATATATATTTCTTTTCACAATTGTCAGTCTTTTTTTGCTTATAGCGCAAAAAATAAAAAAGCCAGGGGAGATAAAATAACATCAAAAGAAAGCTCTATTTGTGGGTAAAAAAAAAGGACATCAATTTTATTTGGGTTGGGTACAGTTTTGGACGAATGCGCAGTTGTCACTTTAACCACTTAAGCCCCGGACCAATATGCTGCTAAATGCCCAAAGGTGTTTTTACAATATGGTAATTGCGCGGTCATGCAATGTTGTACCGAAACAAAATTTACGTCTTTTTCTTCCCACAAATAGAGCTTTCTTTTGATGGTATTTGATTGCCTCTGCGATTTTTTGCGATATAAACGGAAAAAGACAGTAAATTAAAAAAAAAAAAATTCTTATAACAAAAAGTAAAAAAGATTGAATAAACACAATTTTAGTCAAACATTTAGGCCAAAATGTATTCAGCCACATGTCTTTAGTAAAAAAAAAATCGCAATAAGCGTATATTTATTGGTTTTCGCAAAAGTCATAGCGTCTACAAACTAGGGTACATTTTCTGGAATTTACACAGTTTTATTTTTATGACTGCCTATCTCATTTCTTGAGGTGCTAAAATGGCAGGGTAGTGCAAACCCCCCCCCCCCCCAAATGACCCCATTTTGGAAAGTAGACACCCCAAGGAAACTGCTGAGAGGCATGTTAAGTCCATTGAATATTTTTTTTTTTTGCCCCAAGTGATTGAATAATGACAAAAAAAAAACATTTACAAAAAGTTGTCACTAAATGATATATTGCTCACACATGCCATGGTTATATGTGGAATTGCACCCCAAAATACATTCTGCTGCTTCTTGGGGATACCACATGTTTGGGACTTTTTGGGAGCCTAGCCGCGTATAGGGCCCCAAAAACCAAGCACCGCCTTCAGAATTTCTAAGGGCGCAAATTTTTTATTTCACTCCTCACTACCTATCATAGTTTTGAAGGCCATAAAATGCCAAAATAGAACAAAACCCCATTTTGGAAAGTAGACACCCCAAGCTATTTGCTGAGAGGCATGTCGAGTCCATGGAATATTTTATACTTTGACACAAGTTGCGGTAATATGAAAAACTGATTTTTTTTTGCACAAAGTTGTCACTAAATGATATATTTCTCACACATGTCATGGTTATATGTGGAATTGCACCCCAAAATACATTCTGCTGCTTCTTCTGAGTTCGGGGATACCAGATGTGTGGGACTTTTTGGGAGTCTAGCGTACGGGACCCCGAAAACCAAGCACCATCTTCAAGATTTCCAAAGGCATATATTTTTGATTTCACTCCTCACTACCTATCACAGTTTAAAGGCCATAAAATGCCAAGATGGCACACAACCCCCCCAAATGACCCCATTTTGGAAAGGAGACACCCCAAGCTATTTGCTGAGAGGCATGTTGAGTCCATGGAATATTTAATATTTTTTGCCCCAAGTGATTGAATAATGACCAAAAAAATAATAATTTACAAAACGTTGTCACTAAATGATATATTTCTCACACATGCCATGGTTATATGTGGAATTGCGCCCCAAAATACATTCTGCTGCTTCTCCTGAGTATGGGAATATCACATGTGTGGGACTTTTTGGGAGCCTAGCCGCGTACGGGACCCCGAAAACCATTCACCGCCTTCAAGATTTGTGTGAGTGAAAAAGTCCAACACATGTGGTATCCCCGTACTTAGGAGAAGCAGCAGAATGTATTTTGGGGTGTAATTCCACATATAACCATGGCATGTGTGAGCAATATATCATTTAGTGACAACTTTGTGCAAAAAAAAATCAGTTTGTCATATTCCCGCAACTTGTGTCAAAATATAAAATATTCCATGGACTCGACATGCCTCTCAGCAAATAGCTCGGGGTGTCTACTTTCAAAAATGGGGTAAGTTGGGGTTTTTTTGTGCTATTTTGGCAATAGGGGGTGAAAGGGTTAACTCTAGGGGCAATCAGGGTTTAAAACCTTTATTAGAAAATGTATGGGGGTAACTAACGCTATAAAAACTTGGCGGGCGAACCTCAAAAAATAACTAGCTACCTAGCGGCACCAGCGACACTAATACAGCGATCATAAAAACGATCGCTTAGTGACGCTGGCAATAGTGGGTGTAAGGGTTAACTCTAGGGGCAATCAGGGGTTAAAAACATTATTTAAAACATTTTAAGGGGGTACCAAACGCTATAAAAACCTGGCGGCGAACCTCAAAAAATAACTAGCTACCTAGCGGCACCAGCAACACTAATACAGCGATCAGAAAAATGATCGATTAGTGACGCTGGCAATAGGGGGTAAAAGGGTTAACTCTAGGGGCAATAAGGGGTTAAAACCTTTATTAGAACATTTATGGGGGTACCTAACGCTATAAAAACATGGCGGCAAACCTCAAAAAATAACTAGTTACCTAGCGGCACCAGCGACACTAATACAGCGATCAGAAAAATGATCGCTTAGTGATGCTGGCAAAAGGGGGTGAAAGGGTTAACTAGGGGTGATCAAGGGGTTAAAACCTTTATATGGGGGGGTAGGGGGCTACCCTGGACCTAAAGGGGCCTAACACTATCTGCCTGTCACACTAACTGTTAGGCCTCGTACACACGAGGGGATATGTCCGCTGAAAGCGGTCCGATGGACCGTTTCAGCAGACATCTCCGCTCGTGTGTATGGGCTAGCGGACAGATTTCTCCACCCAACAGATTTCAAAGCATGCTTTGAAATCTATCCGGTGGGAATCTGTCCGCCTGACATGTCTGCTGGTTAGTACACTTACCAGCAGACATGTCGTCCCCCACCGCCGCCGCGCCGCCGCCGAATGGATTCGGCGCATGCGCGGAAGTGTTTAACTTCCTGGTGCGGTGACGTGGCGGCGTCAACGTCACCGCCGCGTCACCGCCACGTCACCGCGCCGTCCGGCGGCGGGGAATTTGATCCGATGGTGTGTACACGCCATCGGATCAAACTCCCGATCTGACATATCCGATGGAAATGGTCCGCGGACCGTTTTCATCGGATATGTCCGATCGTGTGTACGAGGCCTTACACTGACACTAAATGCAGTGATCAGTAAATAAATGATCACTGCTATTAGTGACCCTGTGACAGGGGGCTGGGGGGGTGATCGCGGGGTGACTGGGGGGGATTTGTGTGTCTATGTGTAGTGTGTCAGTGTGGTGCTTGGTGCTACTCACTGTTGAAATGTCTCCTCTCCTCCGCCGGACGAAAATACTGGCGGGAGGAGACATCGCTTCCTCCTTGCCTGTGTTTACAGTTCATGCAGAGGAGGAAGCTGATTCGCTGGGAGCGATCGCAAGGGGGCGGACAAAAACGAACAGCCGCCCCCTCATCCCGGATCGCTCCCAGACACTTACCGACCGCCGCATGTAGCGGAGGGGGTCCCGATCAGACCCCCGACCCTCTAGAAGTCAGGGACGTACATGTACGCCCATCTGCCTGTACGTGCCATTCTGTGAACGTACATATACATGCTGCGGGCATTAAGTGGTTAAGTAACGCAGTGCCATATCGCTAAAAATGGCCCGGTCATGAAGAGGGGTGAATCTTCGGGAAGATAAGTTCACTTTTGGAACATGTCAAAGTTATTTAAAAAGAGAAAAACTGCGCTAGACAAATAAGAATAAAAATAAAAATAAAGGCAGAAGGTCAAAGTAGGATACACCCAAACTAAGCAAGCAAACAGAAGGGTGAACTGCGCAAATTAATATTACAAAGTCCACATCAGTCCTTAAGATGACATAAAAAAATAGGCTATATGAACAGATGTATAATATCCCATTTAGGGGCACCAGTGTTAAATAGTTAATAGCAACTCAAGAAAGTCCATCAGCTTCGCATAGGACCATACAACAAACAAATTCTGTTAGGTAACACTGCAGTGATTAACACGGATGAAGTGACCACCACCCTAAAAAATTTCAGCTTACCAAAAGGCAAGCACAAAAGCGCATTCGGCTATAGCCCAGCCGCGGCCTTTGGCTACAACCAGGAACCAGACTAACACTCGGAATGTTTCTCAGAGTGCCATGAGGTCCTTTAGCACGTCATAAGATCAGTGATATAGTACAAATAACATATAAAAAGGAAGGAGAAGGACCATAGTGTAATACCGTCTATATGGTTTAATAATTAAAAGTAATGTACTTACAAACAAAAAGAAATATAAGGCATAAAAACTCGCCGGCCGGCAAAGTACAGGAGCCCGTCCTCCTCAAACCATCGTGGTGACGTCACTACGTGCCCTCCCAGACGCGTTTAGTCACAAACTGACGTTTTCAATGGGGATAGGGCAACATACTGACACACCACCATTTATAGAGCCAAACCTCGTTGTGAGATGCAAGGATTAAAGGGGTTGTAAAGGTAAAAACATTTTCCCTAAATAGCTTCCTTTACCTTAGTGCAGTCCTCCTTCACTTACCTCATCCTTCGATTTTGCTTTTAAATGTCCTTATTTCTTCTGAGAAATCCTCACTTCCTGTTCTTCTGTCTGTAACTACACACAGTAATGCAAGGCTTTCTCCCTGATGTGGAGAAAGCCTCTTGAAGGGGGAGGGGGCGAGCAGGAGAGTCAGGACGCCCACTAACACACATGTCCTTTCTCTATCTGCAAAGTAGAGAGCGTCCTGACTTGACTGCTCGACCCCTCCCCCCTCAAGAGGCATTCTCTACACCAGGGAGAAAGCCTTGCATTACTGTGTGTAGTTACAGACAGAATAACAAGAAGTAAGGATTTCTCTGAAGAAATAAGGACGTTTAAAAGTAAAATCGAAGGATGAGGTAAGTGGAGGACTGTACTAAGGTAAAGGAAGCTATTTATGGAAAACATTTTTTACCTTTACAATGCCTTTAAGCTACAATTGCCATATTGACTGTGGGCACAGATACCAATACAGCCAGACTTAACTTATGCCGCGTACACACCATCACTTTATGTGATGGAAAAAAATTACGCTTTTCAAAACGTCAATTTAAATGACCGTGTGAGGGGGGAAAATGTTGTTTTATGTCTTGTGAAAAACGACAAAAAAAAATTGAAGCATGCTTCAATTTTTTGTGTCGTTTTTCAAAACGTCATTTTTTGTTTCACAAAAAAATCACTGTGTGTAGCAAAAAACGACGTTTTTCAACCCGTGCATGCCCAGAAGCTAGTCATGAAGCGAGCTTCAATGGAAAAGAGTGGTGAACGTAATCTTGCTTTGCTAGAGCATTGTGAAAAAACGATGGTGTGTAGGCAACGTCGTTTTTGAAAATTGAAGTTTCAAAAACGTTGTTTTTTACTTCACAGAAAACGTTGTTTTTTTCCCATCGCATAAAGTGATGGTGTGTACGCGGCATTACGGTAATAACGTATTAACTTATGGACTTATTAAGGACTGATGTGGACTTTATAATATTAATTGGCGCAGTTCACCCTTATGTTATAGATATTGTTAACCATGTTTTGTGGACACCAACTTGGGTAGATAATTTGCATCGCTGGGATATGATTGACCGTACAATATACTATAAGTGCAATTGCACCAAAGGTATATTCATACAATAAATGAATTGCATATATGACACTTGAAAACTATGTTTATGTATAGTCTGGTCCGTTATTTGCTTCAGCGTCTTGCCCTCATCTTACAGTCCATACGTGACTTTGATGTTGATTTTTGAATATGCACAAAATAAAAACTAACAGACATAAAGCACAGCTGTTGGTGAGACGATGAGTCAAACATACTGTATATGCTGGCTGTATAGCAGATATTTCACATACCTAAAATGCATCAGTGCATATACATAACAACATTCCACTTATGAGGGCCATTATAGGAAGCCTGTATGATGTCCTTGTTGATACAACCATCCAGTCTTTCATTGTGTATATTTGTGTATTTATTACTAACTAAAAGCGACTAAATGATTTTACGCCTACTGAGCTGACAGTTTTCAGGTATTCAAAGTACACATTATGGGGGCATTTTAAAAGTGACACTGACCCACGGTGACCTTAAAAGATAATCTCAGTCAAAAGTTCAGAGTCCCATGGTAGTTCTAAATAATGCAAAGGATGTGTCTTTTTGAAGTATACAGTATGTAAACCCAATGAAATAGATCTCATATAAACATCATTTCTGAAGTCACTTTCAATATTTTTTTGTTTTGTTTACAAATTATTTATATTGGGTACAAAAAGGTGGTACAAAAAAAGTCGACATATGCCAAAATAATTACAATACAAGCAAATTGCATATAAGAATACAAAAATAAAAATATTGTGCCAATCCTTCAAACGTGTGAATTAGCTGCCAACACAACAAAAAGACTGATTTGTAAAAGATTTATATATAAAAGTGTGGCCACACTTTTATATATAAATTGCATATAAGGAAAATCAGAAAATATTATGTATTAAGGTAGTATACTTTGTTTTAGTCTATAAACACTATCAGTATAACCATTAAACTTATTATACATTAACACAACATATAATACTTGTCTGTCTTCTGTGACTAGTAATATCAAACAGGATTAAAAACGAGTTTGGAATGTTTAAACCAAGAGTCCCATTTTCAATATTTTTAAAGTGTACAGTATGTCAAGCAATAATTTTGTTCTTAGTCCTGGAAAAGTTAGGGAAAGATTAGAACCCCTGTCTTTTTTTTTTTTTTACTGTGGCTCCATTAGAACAGTTTTTCCATAGGAGTTTATCTTGGTGACAATGGTTTTATTCAAGAGGAAGTAACGTGACATCTACAACAGGGACACAAACTGAAATAAAACCGTTTCCAGCAGATAGATTCGATCGTGTGTACGTGGCCTTAGAGCAGGGATCCTCAAACTACGGCCCTCCAGCTGTTGCAGAACTACACATCCCATGAGGCATTGCAACACACCGACATGTCCAGACATGACTAGGCATGATGGGAATTTTAGTTCCAGAACAACTGGAGGGCCGTAGTTTGAAGACCCCTGACTTAGAGATTCAGCAGCTGCTCAGGAGGAAGCCCATGCCAGAGAAAGGCAGGCTCATATCTATGAGGGATATTAAATACGTGCAGGGACTACATGATTGGATGGAAGGGAAATCAGGCAAAGTGGAGTAAATTGTTTTTTAAATAAAAAAAAAAAAAGGCAATAAAAAGAAATGTAAAATAGTGGCACTTACTGGATTGGTCAGAAAAATAGAACTGACAGGGAGGAGCTCAAAAGAGTAGGCTGCAGGGAGGAGTAAGGCAGCTCCAGTCAGAGATCTGTAGTCATTGAGTTAGTGTCCCTCCCTCCCTCCCTATTTATCAACTTTGGTTGGTCTGAATTATGGTCGTAGCAAACAATGGCGATTTGGGCTCCTTGAAGGGTATGTAAATCTGATGTTTTGGGGAAAATGATTAGGGCCCATCTTCTGTGTGTGGTGTCCTCTAATTGATCTAGTCAACTCATAGTCAACCCATATGTATCTGAGATCAGCTGAAATGGTCCCCAAAGGTGGTGTTTTGTGGCTGGGGGCAAAACATAGCTAACTGGTGCCACAGACACCCTTTGTTTTGTAACTGTTATCTGGTGGCTTCAAGGACCTGCAACCTTATTTGATTTATAATTTTGTGCTTTATTATTTAAGTTCTTGTGTGTTATTTATAGAGAATTTATAGAGTAGTGTGTCTTCTTTTGATAGGGTGCCATGGGCAGAGTGGGGAAGATGGTTTGATTAAAGTGATAAAAAAAAGTAAATTCTAATCTACTCTGGCAGATAGAGTGGGAAAGGTGGTATCATTAAGGCCCATAAACACGATCTGACTTTTTGACAACAAATGTCTGACAGACCTGTTTTAGCAGACAATCCGACCGTGTGTTCACTCTATCGGAAAACTTTTTCGCTTTTTTTATCGGACAAATGTTTGCTGTGAGAACAGATAAACTTTCCGGCAACAAATGTCCTACGTCGGCTAATCCGATTATGTGTACACAAGTCCATCGGACTAAAGTCCAAAGTACAAACATGCATGATCAGAACCAATGCTAAAGATCAGACAACAAGAGCAGAAGTTGCTCAAAGGGTGGTGGTAAAGAACAGAAAAAACACGGAGTACGTCTATTACGTCACTACGTTCGTGTTTGTTGGCTGAAAAAGTCCTGCCGTGTGTATGCATACCAAGTTCATGGACGCCCTTCGGAGCAAAATCCACGGAAAAGTCTGTTGGAAGTCTGATCATGTGTACGCGACTTTAGAGTCATAACAA
Source organism: Rana kukunoris (assembly GCA_029574335.1). Lineage (NCBI taxonomy): Eukaryota > Metazoa > Chordata > Amphibia > Anura > Ranidae > Rana > Rana kukunoris. Next base: position 101,121,078 of record CM056052.1, on the reverse strand, counting down.
AGGTGAATTCTGATCTTATTTGGTAGAGTCATTTGTATTTTAGGGTTGTAAATGTTATTATTTAGTTGTAACAGCATGGGTGCAGTAAAAATGATATACGCTTTTATCTTTAGGTCCATTTTACATAATATAACTCCAAAAATTACTTCAGAAACAATCTTATTATTTACAGAGTCCTCATGACCACCAATGGTCCTATGCATGTGGAAGGATTATTAAGAAATCTAGACGCAGTGCATAGCTTCATCATTTTATAGAAGCCAACTACGTAGGCTGGGAGCAAGCAGAGCACACCTCCTATTGACTCCCAATGAACAAGGCTAAAAATATGGAATTTGGCTGCAGTAGATGAGTTCCATCATCCCTAATAAATGGAAATGGAGAAATCCCTCAATGGATGGGACTATAGCGGCACTGGTAGATTAAAGTCAAAGAGGTACCATATATACTCGAGTAGAAGCTGACCCGAGTAGAAGCCGGGGTATCTAATTTTACCACAAAAAAATGGGAAAACGTACTGACTCGAGTATAAGCCGAGGAAGAGAATGCAGCAGCCACTGTAAGAGGGTCAACAACCCATTTGCATGCCTCACTATGCCCATTGCAACCTCACTGTGCCAACCTCACTGTGCCTATTGCAACCTCACTGTGCCAATTGACTTTGTGCCAATCCTCACATCGTCACCATGCCCATCCTCACTGTGCCCATCGTCACTGTGCCCATTGTCACCGTGCCCATCATCACTGTGCCCATTGTCACTGTGCCCCTTATCACTGTGCCCATCATCACTGTACCTGAAATTGTGAGGCTGCGGGCGTCCATTCAATGTTTAAAACTTGCGGTCTCCTTCTGGTCCCTTCCATTTCCATGATAGGCAGCTGACACAGTTCCGCCTATCACAGACATTCTCTCATCCTCGGACTCAGTTTTCCAGCAGACACTGTGTTCAGTGTTCCACCAATCATGGACATCCGAGGATGAAAAGGCGTCCGTGATTGGCAGAACACTGAACACAGTGTCTGCTGGTATGGATGAAGATGAGAGAACGTTTTTGATAGGCGTTTCTCAACAGAGTTCCGCCTATCACGGAAGGGACAAGAGGAGACCGCAAGTTTTAAACGGTGGAGGTCCGCAGCCTCTCAATATTTCCAGGTACACTGACTCGAGTATAAGCTGAGGGGGGCACTTTCAGCCCCCAAAAAAAGGCCTGAAAATCTCGGCTTATACTCGAGTATATATGGGCAGGTGCAGAAAACAATTTTTTCTTAGAAGAGCACCTAATTTGCATTTGAACAGCTTCTTTAAATTCCACAATAAAATAAAATTATTGATAGTTGCTATCTAGAGAATTAAATTGTTAAGCTTTTAGAATTTTAGAATCTATAGGAAGGTTTTAATCTCGAAATCTTTTATCTTTAAAGTATAATTATATAGAACTGCCAATGAAGTGAATTATCTGGTCTTTGCAAAGCATTTTAGAACAAAAGGTAAACTTCAGAAACACCAAAGAAAAAAAAAAAGAAAAAACTAAAACCTATAAATTAACTGACAAACATGCACAGAGCGCAGCATGGATAAGGACACTGTAATTTCACCGAGCAAGCAGCGTAAGATGAAAATAGAACATTTAGCTACTTCTCTCTGTACATTATTAACCTTCATTATCATTCTTGCTTCTTAGGTTTCTGTATAATGTATAATATCTCCCACAGCTCATTGAGAGGAAGCGCTGTCTGCATCTGCTCTCTCTGAACAGAGTTACAATTGGCAGCTTGCCTGCAGCAAAATGAAAACATTCAGCGTGGGAAAAAAAGCAATGTGGAAAAAGGTAGGAGGTTTTAGCAAGAAAGAACAGGTTATTATTCATTAAAAGTTAAAGCAGCTTTTGCTATATTTTCCTTAAGCCCCAAACTACTCTAAACATTTTAGATGTGGAGCCAAATAAAGGCATTTCCTGCACAACATGCAATTTTGCTTTGCTTTGATTTCAGTCTTAGGTTTATGTTTATTTTCTTTTTTTTCTACCTCTAGTTTATTTCTGCTAAATCATTACTAGACTTCACACACCTGTAAAAAATAATACATTGAATCAAACGTGAAGCAGATGCATGAACTAGCTTTCCCTCCAGCAAGTAGTACAAACATTCCTCCCTTTGGAAAAGGTATAGAGGTACTTGTATACAATTTTAAATAATTTCTTAACACATTTCCCATTCATAATGGACCCCCTACACCTGGAAACCAAAATAAGCACATTCACTCAACCTATCAAAAGAGGGACCCCACAGGACACAGCTACAACTATAACTCCACACAGACATGGAAGCTTCACATCACACCCAATCTCTCCCCCACAATTCCCAACCACCAATGACCATATATACACACATAACTACCTGTGTACCCAAGAGTACTAGGCTAGAACCAATGGGGGCCCACTATGGTTGTCGTGGGCTAGATGGTAAGTCCATGCTAAGGTGGCCTCGCAGCCACTCAAGATGGCAATAGCTATACACAAAGTAATCCATAACGTGCTCTCCAAGAATAAACCATCCCTGTGTCCTTGCAGAGCCGCCTAGAACACCAAGTCAAAGTTAAAGGGGTTGTAAAGGAAATTTATTTTTTTCCCTAAATAGCTTCCTTTACCTTAGTGCAGTCCTCCTTCACTTACCTCATCCTTCGATTTTGCTTTTAAATGTCCTTATTTCTTCTGAGAATTGCTCACTTCCTGTTCTTCTGTCTGTAACTACACACCGTAATGCAAGGCTTTCTCCCTGGTGTGGAGAAAGCCTCTAGAGGGGATAAGGGGCGAGCAGGCAAGTCAAGACACTCTCTACTATGCAGATAGAGAAAGGAGCTGTGTGTTAGTTGGCATCCTGACACTCATGCTTGCCACCTTCCCCCTCAAGAGGCTTTCTCCACACCAGATAGAAAGCCTTGCATTACGGTGGTGAGTTATAGACAGAAGAACAGGAAGTGAGGATTTCTCAAATGAAATAAGGACATTTAAATAAAAGCAAAATGGAAGGATGAGGTAAGTGAAGGAGGACTGCACTAAGGTAAAGGCAGCTATTTAAGGAAAACATTTTTAACCACATACTGGTCACTTTCACCCCCTTCCTGCCCAGGCCAATTTTAAACTTTCAGTGCTGTCGCACTGTGAATGACAATTGCGCAGTCATGCAACACTGTACCCAAAATAAATGTTTATAATTTTTTGGAGACATATAGAGCTTTTTATTGGTGGTATTTAATGACCACTGGGTTTTTTATTTTTTGCTAAACAAACAAAAGTTTTATAGTTTTATTTTTTATAATGTAAATAAGTTGTTTTTCTCCTTCACTGATGTGCGCTGATGAGACTGCACTGATGGGCACTGATAAGCTGGACTGATGGGCACTAATGAGGTGGCATTGATGGGCACTGGTAGGCCTCAATGATGGGCACTGATAGATGGCACTGGTTCGCACTGAAAGGTGGCACTAATGGGCACTAATTGGCTGCACTGATTGGAAGCACTGATGGGCATTGTTGGGGCTGCACTGATAATTGTTACTTACCGACTCTCCTGTCCTCATGGGCTTTCAGCATGAGCAGAGGAATGCCAATAGCTGGAAAATACTTTTTACAATGTGATCAGCTGTGATTGGACACAGCGATCACAGATCCTTGCCGATATGCGCCACGCATCCCAGACACCCTCCTGGAAATGCGCGACCGCACTGTAGACATCATTCGGCTATAGCACAACCGTGAAGAGGTTATAGTGGGACTATGAGCAAAATGAAACAACCGTTTTTATTTTTCTGAATAACATTTTTCCCTGTAACATAGTTTTATTACCTGTTGACCCTGCCATGAGATGTGGTAAGATTTCACTATATTTATCAGGGTGGCAATGCTAATTTTGCAGTAAAATCACAGCAGCCTTGCCATCCTGTTGACAGGAAAGGTCTCAACTGTGTCTAATCTGCATCTGCAGTTTGGGCCTGGAATAGAATGGAGTACAGAGGATTGATTTAAAAATAAACACAGATATATGCAGACACCACAAGGAACCACTAAACCACTGAAGCACTAAAATAGTATTAAACCTATGTAGCACTACCCCCGAAGGAGCTGCTTGTTTGTTTTGGGTGGCATGTTACCTCGTGGCTCCTCCGCCGTCTAGGGGTGTATGGTGCATATAGCAGTAATGAAATGTCCATGACTGGTGTCTTTTTCTGTGCCCTTTTTTACCCAGCTGGGTAAAAACAATAAAATGTGTGGTGAAAAGTAGAGGTGAAGCAGAAGGAGAAATAGCAGATTCAGGCGTAATAGTAAGGAAACAGTCCTGCTTCCAACAGCACTTAGTCTTCTTCGCCACTCCAGCCTGAGTGGGTATAGCGTACCTGGACAGGCCTCTTTCACTGACCTGGCAGCCAGAATATCACTCATAACTTAGAGGAAAAGTCTCTGCCACAGACCCTCCTTAGGATTGAGGTAGCGGAGGTAACTCTCCTTAAAAGACTTTGGCCTGGATCTCCTTCAGATAGTTTGCAGGTTACCGACTGATAGGTGACCAACGTCCAACCTCTCAGTACCCAGTTACCTTGATCCCTGGTGGATTGTCGAGACCCAATTGGATCGCCAGCCTCTCTTGGCTCTCCTCAGATGTATTGCCCACCGAACAGCTTCCTCTCTCTGGGAACACGCTTGGGATCTTCTCAGGATTGGGGACCCAGTCGATTACTGGGGCCCAGCTACAGCTTTATATGTTACGGACCAACGTGGTCCCGGAACCAGGAACACTGCGTGGCACGCGCACCCCGGCCTGGAAGGCCATTTCGCCGGGGTGCCGTGATGCAGTCACCCTCAAGCCCCGTACACACGGCCGAGGTTCTCGGCAGAAACCAGCGAGAACTTCGCTGGGAGCTGCATTCTGCCGAGAACCTCGGCCGTGTGTACGCTCTCGGCGAGCCCCGCCCGTCGGGAAACCCGTCGAGCAAATAGAGAACAGGTTCTCTATTTGCTCAACGGCCCGTCGGGATGAATGGCTGGTTGCCTTTCCCGACGGGCGGGTCGCCGAATCTGACGGCCGGCAGAGAACCTCGACGGGCAGAACGATGTGTTCTGCCCGTCGAGGTTCTCTGCCGTGTGTACGCGGCCTGAAGGTGGGTGCCACACTTGAAGTAGAACCCAGACCAATGGGGTCTGTCTCATAAATACCCCTCCTGATAGGCTGCTGGGGAAAAGCACCCAAACCTCGACTCCACTGCTGCCACCTGTCGGCCTGGGGTGGGAACAGCACCCCAGAAGCAGCAGAATGAGCCCACAGTAAGCCAAGCTAAGACAGAGACCCAAATTTAAACAAATCAGCTGAGCCCCTCTAAATTTAACTTAGCACCAGTACTTAGAAGTAACCAGGCGCTACACCTAAAAATAAAATTGTTACATGTTGTAGCTTACTAATCCTTTAGCATTGTCTGTGTGGGGAAATAGTAGCATTAGATTCTCTAGCAGATTTATATGGACTAAAATAAAAGCCAAACTCCAGCCAACACATTTTAAGCAGTTACTTCAACAGTTTTTTTTTTTTTCATTTGGGATAAAGATTTTGGGCCAGATCCACAAAGATGGGACACCCGCGCGGCGTATCCCATTTACTCTACGCCGCTGTAAGCCACAGCGGTGTATTACGAATCCTCAATGAAATTCCGCTGTAGCTTACGGCGGTGTAGTGTAAATGGGCCGGCGTACGCGGGTGTAATTCAAATTAACTAGTGGGGGGCGTGGTTTAGTATAATTATGAATGACCCGACGCAAACAACGCTTTCCCTAGTCGTGAACGAGTTACGCAAACGGCGTAAACGACGTCCAATACGACGCGGTCCCGACGTCCATACTTAACATTGGCAGCGCCTCACTATAGCAGCTTTATCTTTACGCCGTACAGACGCTTACGCAAACGACGTAAAAACACTGCGCCGGGCGTACATACGTTCGTGGATCGCAATATCTACCTCATTTGCATATTTAACATGGACGCGCCCCTAGCGTCCAGCATAAATATGCATCTAAGATACGACGGTGTAAGAAACTTACGCAAGTCATATCTTAGCGTAAGTCCGGCGTATCTTGTTTTCTGGATAGAAAACAATGACACGCCGGCGGGAAATTCGAATTACGCCCGTGTATCTATAGATACACGGCATAATTCCATTGTGGATCTGGCCCTTTATATAGATGAATAAAAGCTTATTGTTCTAAGTACTGCTGCCAGTGTTAAATGTTTTATCTCAATCCTTTAACTGCCAATTTTGCTGGACAGCTTAGTCCGTTAAAGAAATTTAAGGAAAAATAACAGACTTACTGTCCGGATCAGAAGGTGAAAATAAAGTAAAATAAAAACTACTGCAGCCACTACATCTATGGACTGATAAACTACAATATAATAAATTTTCTCTCACATGATTTGGTATTCTTTGCAAAGTGAAGCCTTACCTCATATACTAAGCTCAGTCTGGAGTGTACTTTGCAAAGTGCACAGCCTATTTGCCTTTAGTAAATCATCCCCTGTGTCCTACAGATATTTGGGATGCTAGAAAAAAACTGATGCCTGGTCTAAACAATATCCTGCTTCAATGTGCTGTGTACCCACTGCATGCAATCCAATATCATCCAACAATGAATTATTCTATAGCTATAAAACATTTTGATTGATAATAAACCAGTATCAAATATAAAAGGCTATAAATATAAAAGCCAAATTCACCTTCTAAAGAAAAAAAGTCTATAAAGTCAAAGGGCCCCAATAGATAACAAAAAAGTAATTTCCTGGCATGTCAAAACTACTGCCGCCCCTTTTATTTATCTGCCACTGCAGTCAAGTCACTTTACCTAATCTGAAGCCATGTCATCATTCTGCTGCAAGGCAAGAGGAAACCTTTTCTTGAGCCTGGTACACACGATCGGATTTTCCGTGGACAAAGCGTAGGATTTTTGTTCGAAGGGCGTTGGCCAGGTATTTGTCCAGCATATAAATCTGGGGGAGAGGCAATATCCATCATTTGGGATATTTGGATTTTAGGTTGGCGCAATAGCTGCCATCTTAGACTTGCTTCTAATTGCTTTGAGTTCCATCTGCTGGCAGCAAGTGGTAAATATTAAATATCCACATGTAATAATTCCTATTTACCATAATCAATTGTAGATGTTAAGAGGTGTCACACACACACACACAATTCCTGTTGTAGCTAAATCCATTTTTTTTAATTGTGTTTCTCTAGCAGTATAGTTAAAGTCATTGTAAAGGCTTGTTTTATTTTTTTCCTATAAAAATAACAAACTTTATACTTACTTGCTCTGTTGTAGTGGATTTGCACAGAGCAGCCCAGATCCTCCTCTTCTTGGGTCCCTCTTCTAAACTTCTGGATCCTCCTTCCTGTTGAGTGTCCTGACAGCAAGCAGCTTGCTATGGGGACACCCGAGCCGTGTCACAGCTCCCTGTGTACAATTAGACACAGAGCCCCTCCACAGTCCCGCCTCCTTACTCCCCTGATTGGCTAGCTGATTTTGATTGACAGCAGCAGCAGCCAATCAGGAGAGAGAATCCTGGATGGCTGAGACACTTGTGGACATCGCTGGACAGAGAGTGTTAGGTAAGTGTTAGGGGCAGAGGGGGACAGAAGGCTTTTTATCTTAGTTCATAGAATGTATTAAGGAAAAAAAAATTCTGCCTTTAAAACCCTTTTATTGAAGATATGTTCACATTTTATAAACCTATATTCTGTAAAAAAAAAAAAAGTTAAATTTTTGCATTTTAATGGTTGTTTTTGTGAAACTAAACAGGGAGCAGCATTATTTATGCAGTGAATAGGGATGAGCCGAACACCCCTCTGTTTCGGTTCGCAGCAGAACATGCGATCAGGCAAAAAATGTATTTGAACATGTGAACACCGTTAAAGTCTATGGGACACGAACAAGAAAAATCAAAAGTGCTAATTCTAAAGACTAATATGCAAGGTGTTGCCATAAAAACTGTTTGGGCTCCCGAGTCCTGCCCCAGGGGACATGTATCAATGCAAAAAAAAGTTTTAATAACGTCAGTTTTTTCGGGAGCAGTGATTTTAATAATGCTTAAAATGAAACAATAAAAGTGAAATTTTCCTTTACATATCGTACCTGGGTGGTTATCTGTAGTATGCCTGTAAAGTAGCGCATGTTTCCCATGCTTAGAAAAGTCCCTGCACAAAATGACATTTCTAAAGGAAAAAAAGGAATTTAAAACTACTTGCGGTTATAATGAATTGTTGGGTCCCGACAATACAGATAAAAGTAATTGAAAAAAAAAAACAGCATGGTTTCCCCCCTTAGTCCATTGCCAGGCCCCTTCAGGTCTGGTATGGATTGTAAGGGAAACCCCGCACCAAAATGAAAAAAAAAATGGTGTGGGGTTCTCCCAAAAAAATTCATACAAAAAAATCAATACCAGACACTTATCCGAGCACGCAACCTGGCAGGCCGTGAGAGAGCGTCCCCCTCCTGAACCGTACCAGGCCACATGCCCTCAACATGTGGAGGGTGTTCCCATGTTGATGGGGATGAAGGCCTCATACCCACAACCCTTTCCCAGTGGTTGTGGGGGTCTGCAGGTGGGGGGCTTATCGGAATCTGGAAGCCCCCTTTAACTAAGGGGAACTCCAGATCCCAGCCCCCCTATATGAATTGGTAACGGGGTACATTGTACCCCTACCATTTCACAAAAAAAGTATCAAAATGCTAAAATCCACAGGAGACAGTTTGGGACAAGTCCTTTATTAAAAATAAAAAATATAAAAAAGTTTCCAACAATGTAATCCTGTCTCGAGCGATATGGAGAGAAAAAAAGTGGCTATGAACGATACCGCCTCCATAGGAGGCGCCCGGCCAAATGATGCTCACTTAGTGTGACAGCTCTTTTATAGCTGAGGGCAGGGCCACCTGTCACATGCGCGGGTGACCCAGCCCCTCCACACCAGGGAGAAAGCCTTGCATTACGGTGGTGAGTTACAGACAGAAGAACAGGAAGTGAGCATTTCTCAGAAGAAATAAGGACATTTAAAAGCAAAATCAAAGGATGAGGTAAGTGAAAGAGGACTTCACTAAGGTAAAGGAAGCTATTTAGGGAAAAAAAATGTTTCCTTTACAACCCATTTAAGGTCTTTAGTTGTTGGGGATCTGGTGTTTAATGCCTTCTTGAGAATAAACCCTGTGATTGAGCAGTGAGCACCTTGAAACCAATTTTTTATGTTCTAGAAGTTTGTAAATCCGGATCTGTGGTACAAGTGTTACCTCTGCAGTGTTTCTAAGAAATTATTCAAGGATGGGTAAAGTTAACCAAGTTGAGTAATTTGACATACTCATATCTGTAAACATACTCTTTTCAGAAGAGGGATAACGGTGTGTGAATAGGAACCTAAAGAACCATCAGCTGGCCTAAATGAAGAATACAAAGTATTTACATGCAATCTTATTTACCTTTGTAGTGCTACCTCCGGAGTCGCTGAGTAGATGTCCAGGGTTCTTTTTCCAATAATTGCCCCGCAGCCAGGTGCACAATTCCAATACTCTTCAGACTCATTAACTGGTCTATGGGTATACTTTTTTGGATGGTTTAATGAAAATTGGAACCCAGATAGGTAGTGGTTAATTGAGGGATACTCCAGTAACCTTTAGTAGCAATTTAAGGACACTAAATATTCTCCTCTAGAACTGTAAACCAAGTCTTTGCACAAGTAAATGATCGATTAATCCTTGTAGTTGCAACCTAAAGAGATTAATCCTCCTCTTGGAATTCCAAGCAAAGTCATTTCACTAAGAATTAAATAGACTGAGCTCTTCAGGACACCAGGCACAATATTACTTTTAAACACACTTACATAAGAGGGATGAAAGCAGCACACATTCTCTAGGATCTCTCACACCAGTCTGTACTCACTAATGTCCTTGTTGTTTGCCTTCTTTCAATGTCTTCCAGACACTTTCAGCCCGTGATACCAGACTAGGTTCTCAGATGACAATCCCTCAGTCAACTTTTCTCAAATTCTTTGCACAGTAAGCCTCTGGGTGCCTTGGTTAACCACAGGTATATGGCAGAATTTCTTAGGGGCAAACAGCCCCCCTAGGCTTTGATCTCCTCTTCATGAAAAAACATCCCTCTGCTGTCAGTCTCAGAAAATTTATACACACTCCCAGACATCATCTGGACACCTCTCCCCAGGAATTGGCAAGAGTTGCATAAATATTCAGCTGATGATTAAACTCTCCCTGCCCACTATCTTTCAGAACATTTCTGTACAAACAGGGAAAGCAGTCAATCCTGCAGCCACTGAAACACAGAGCAGACCAGAACAATCAAACACAGCTACACTGATCACAGTGAGCACAAACTAATTTTCCCAGCAATAATATGCAGCTCCACTGAATACAGTGGGCCAGGGCTAAATTTACCTGAAAATGTTGGAAAATGTTGGAAAATGTTAAATATTATTTTAACCCTTACTTATTGTGAAAAATAGTCAGAAAGACATTCACTAGCTGGCTTCTAGTATCCTTGCTTCTTTATTTTCCTCCATAGGACAGCATTAAAGCTTCTTTTTTTAAACTGAACTAATTTGTTCATTTGATATTTACTCAGTAAATCAAAATACTGAATGTCATAACTTTTGCAGGCTCTAACTAGTTTATTAAATCACTAGGTATTAGTTACTATAGTAGCTATTTTAGTCAACCCTCTTACTAGCTCAGGTCTCTAAAAGTCTAAAAGGGCTTACATATTTTTTTAACAATTTAAAAAAATAAATGTCAAAAATAATATTTAGATTAGAAGAGATGTACAGATTGGTGTATATATGCAAATACATGCTTTCCATCAATTTTTTCTCAGTATACTGTAGGATGAATTTGAGTCTGCCCAGTTTATGATAGTTCTCAACCATAGGTATCCATATCGCTTGGAGCTATGCAAAATGAATAATGGGCATATGAAACTGTATCTTTGAATAAAAAAATTATGCTGTTCAGATTAGATTCTATTAGGCCACTGAATGCTTTGATTACCTTCACAGCTACTTATCTCTATAAACAGGATTCTTTGAATCTGAAATTAAAGTAGAGAAATCGACTTGATTTATCTCATGACATGCAAGTAACACTGTCAGTAACTGTACCATCATTTTTTTTTAAATTGCATAAAAACAACAGCAAATGTATCACTGATTATAGCTAGTTGTGTATTTTTGATTTGCTATGTTATATAAAAAATGTGATAAAAGCCTTATGGTTTCTTTCATCTCCACTGTCATAGCTATCTATATGTAAAATAAAACCAAGCTATTGACATCTTTTGAAGTCATAGTGGTGGCTAATAAGACTGAAGATGATGATGATAATGCTGATTATTTTGACAGACCGGTGGAGGAGGTACTGTATGAGAACATATTGGGCAACCCGTTTGTGATCTGTAACCATAAAAAGGTTAAAAACTTCAGGAGTAGAACTTTCAATAATATTATTTATTGCTGTCTGTGCCTCCTCATGAACTACACCCTCCATTCCTTATACAGATGTCACAATGGGGTAGATTTAGAAAACTGGAGCACTCAGAATATGGTGCAGCTGTGCATGGTAGCCAATCAGCTTCTAACCTCAGCTTGTTTAATTAAGCTTTGGAAATAAAACCTGAAAGCTGATTGGTTCCTTTGCAGAAGTGAGTCTGATTTTGCACTCTCTAGCTTTAGTTAATAAATCCCAATGGCAGAAAGTGATGGAAAACCTCCACAACAGAGTTACCTTGACAGAAATGTGAACTCTCCCCTACTCTAATCTTGGCTGGAGTACATCTTTACTCTTTAATAGTTTTAGGTGAATGGTTCAGCCCGAGCATGAGTCCGGGCCAAACACATTGGGTGTTCGCCCCATTCGGGGAATATCAGAATTTGCAGGGTGTTCGGTGGGTGCTGTGTGCTGCACAGTGCACAATTTTGCTTAATCAGGGTGCAGTAAAAGCTGGTTGTTAAGGAGGCGGCCACGGTATCCTTAACAACTGATGAGTCATCAGCTGTCAATGGGGCCCCCCCACGCCAAAGCACCTTGTCCCCATGTTGATGAGGACAAGCAGGCCCGGATTTACTCCCTTTGCCGCCCCAAGGCCGGTCCTTCAATGCCGTCCACCCACACACACACCATCACATGGGGGAATTCCCAGAGAGCCCCTCTTACATCAGGGTCCCCAGAGAGCCTCCCCTTACATCAGACTGCCCAGAGAGCCTCCCCTTACATCAAGATGCCCAGAGAGCCTCCCCTTACATCAAGGTCCCCAGAGAGCCTCCCTACTTACATCAGGGTCCCTAGAGAGCCTCCTCCTACATTAGGGTTCCCAGGGAGCCCCCCTCATTACATAAGGGTGCCCAGCGAGCCCCCTCATTACATCACGGTCCCCAGAAAGCCCCCCTGACATCAGGGTCCCCAGGGAGCCCCCCTGACATCAGTGTCTCCAGAGAGCCTCCACTTACATCAGGGTCCCCAGAGAGCCTCCCTACTTACATCAGGGTCCCTAGAGAGCCTCTCCTACATTAGGATCCCCAGAGAGCCCCCCCTGACATCAGGGTCCCCAGAGAGCCTCCATACTTACATCAGGGTCCCCAGAGAGCCCCCCCTTACATTAGTGTCCCCAGAGAGCCCCCCCCTTATATCAGGCGGCTCAGAGAGCCTCCCCTGACATCAGGGTCCCCAGAGAGCCTCCCTACTTACATTAAGGTCCACAGAGAGCCCCTCCTTACATCAGGGTCCCCAGAGAGCCCCTCCTTACATCAGGGTCCCCAGAGAGCCCCCCTTACATCAGGATCAGAGGCCACTCCCCTCTTCTCTCCACTGTATACACTGACACTCAAGAGAGAGTACTACAAGCCCCAGGAAGATCCAGCCACCCACACAGGCACCATAGAGCTGCCGATTGCCTCCTACCAGTCCACCTCTCCCCACTGCACTCTAAAAGGCCAGCCAGAGGTGCAGGGGGAGATGCAGGGTCTTGGAGGGGGCGCGACGCTGCCCCTGCACCCACTGCCGCCCCGAGGCCTGGCCTCAGTGGCCTTGTCGGGAATCAGGCCCTGAGGACAAGGGTCTCTTCCCCACAACCTTGGCCTGTGGTTGTGGAGGTCTGCGGGCAGGGGGGTTATCGGAATATGGAAACCCCCTTTAACAAAGGGGCCCTAGTTCCCAGCCCCCCCCATGTGAATGAGTATGGGTTACCCTACCCCTACCCATTCACCAAAAAAGTGTCAAAAAGTAATAAAAACACACAGACAGTTTTTGACAATTCCTTTAATGAATAAAAAATAAAAAACAGTGCCCCCATCCATAAATCACGACCCAAAAAAGAAAATCGCTCTGCCTGCTGTGAAGGCAAACAGCTGAGTAGCTGGCTTGCCATTTGACAGTTCTTATATAAGTAAGGGCAGAGCCACATGGCAACGTCACCTGGTGGCACTGCCCCCTTTGTGATGTCACCAACCGGTGCAACCACACATAGTTTTGTTCTTTATTTTTTTTCAAATAGCCAGGTGTCGGAAATTGCAACTGCTTGTCAATTTAAATGTGATTTTTTTTCTGCAGCATGTTCTATACATGATACAGATGAGCCACTTTACAGACAGACTAGGGGGAATCCCAGGCACTATATTTAACCATTTCAGCCACTTCACCTTAGAGAATCAAATGGTGGTTGTTGCAATACTTTCTGTCACACCGTATCTTATAAGCGCACTTTTAAAAAAAAATACACTTTTTTAGTAAAAAAATAAGACAGTAAAGTTGGCCCAATTTTTCTCATTTAGGAAAGATAATCTTACGCCCGAGTAAATTAATACCCAACATGTCACACTTCAAAAGTGCACCTGCTCGCGGAATGGCGATAAACATCCCTTGTAAGAGAAAAAAGGCATGACCGGACCTCTTAAATATGAGATCGGGGGTCATAAAGACCTCATATCTCATATTTACACTAAAATGCAGAGACCACTGCTGCTGTTGCCAAGTGGTCAAAGGAATTTTTCATTTTTATTGTTGCACTTTAAGCCTCAATAAAATCCCTCTTCCTGATTGTTTTAAAAACATGTTTTTGCCTTGATACATGTCCCCCAGGGCAGTATCCGGACCCCATACCCTTTGTATGGCCAATAACCTGCATATACCCATTCAAAATGGGCACTTTTGATTTCTCATGTTCGGCTTCCATAGACTTCAATGGAGTTTGCTGTTTAGGACAGAACTTTTCCCCTGTTCCGGAGTTTTGCTGTGAACCAGCCAAACAGGCCCATCTCTACTCTTTAGGTCTTGATTGGTTTATGTGCCTTAAATAAAATATAGTTGTATAAATAAACATCTAAGCTTTAAGTGATTTGTGTCCTATCATTTACCTATCACTGAAGAATAATAAAACACCCTCTACTTTAATAATGATCAATGACCTGCAGACCTTTTGGCCAATTTACAGTCTGCTGGCACTGGCCATCCACTACATGTAGACCTCTTTTGTGGGGGCTGGGACAAATGGCCCACCCCAAACAGGATATTGCACTAAATCTGTAGGCAAATGAGAGAACCAGAACCTTTGCTAAGTGGAAGAGTGGGCTTGACTAGACCTCTAACTACCAGAAGTGTCCATCGCATACCTAACCTGGCCCTGGCCTATGCTGTTTATTCAGTCCTGCACTAAAACTAGCAATAAAATCCCAGACCACATAGGAAAGGTTTAACTGGAGTAACAAAATCTGCATATAATCAATATTCCAAAAAACAGGATCATCTATTAACATGCAGAAAGGTGACCACTACACATGCACACTGTGCAACAGACTGAACTATTTGGTCACACGAGATAACAACAAGGGTATAGATATACTGCTGTCACTAGTCATTAAATAAATAAATAAATATATATATATATATATATATATATATATATATATATATATATATATATCCAGAAGCTATGGGCAAAAATAGTAAAACTATTAGCATAGGAACACTTGCCTAATAACCCTTGCCTCTGCTCTGGAATTGAAACATTTTATGGGGGCAGGTGGTCTCTCTCCTCTGCTCTCCTCTCCTCCTTCCGGGGTTTCCAAGCCATCCTCTAAGAGACAGGAAGTGCATATACACAATTTCTATGATAGCTGTTCACAAATACAAACAGTAGAGGGCAGCAGATCCTTACACTAGAATCAAGTCAAGGGAAGGTGAGTAAAAAATATTTAGGACTGAAAGACTGTCTCATATGTTTCCCCAAAATGGTATTGCTTTTGTATGATCATTCAACAGTAGGTAAATGGCAGATCTCCACTGCTGTATTGCTGCAATGGTGAAATAATCTGCAAACATAATGAGAAGAGGGTGGGGGAAAATGGGGGAATGACATTTTTATTTTGCAAGTATTCTTTCAGAAGACCTTTATATGTGTTAGATATGTTATTGGCAAATTTCTGTTGTTTACATGACTCATTCTACTAAGACGGGAAATAAAGTTCATAAGCCTACAGATTTTTTCTCTGTATCTATAAGATGATTCTTTCACTCATCCGCAAGTAAATACTTTATGTAATTTCTCTTCTATAAATAAAAATGATGTCTCTGTTGCATTTGTTCATATTGTTTTCCGCAAGAAATATAATGACATTTAAGTTCTTACATAATGCTGCCAGAATACCCAAAGCTGCACACATACTGCGCCTTGTGTGCTGGAGGTCTCAGCCTACAGAGATTACAATCTAATTTTAGTGCCATCTGCTATCTCTGAATTTAGTCCAGCTAAAATATTTGTACCAAGTTTTTTCCCAACACTTCTTAAGACACAGGTGCTATAATAGGAATCCAAAATGTAAAATCCAATAGAAGCCTGAACAAATGACATATTTCATTTAGACGCAATGGCATTTTAATAGAGGTAGAAAATAGGAAATTGGGCTCAATTATAAACCTACATAATGACTAGAAAGAGAGGTTTACTAGAAAGTGAGCTCCGGGAGGTGGTCTTGTGATTACACCGTCCTTGCATGAAAGGCGAAGGGTGCCAGCTCAGCACACATGGTTGATGACTAAGCAGCAGTAAAGGTATGAAATGGGCTGCTGTGCCTGCGCAAATCTGGGCCGCCAAAACACATACATGTGAACCAGCCATGCCCAAAATAAGCCCATCAAGCAGTTAAATACAGACAGTAATGCCATGTGTTCTGAGGCCTTACTCAGCCTGGACTGCAGGTCTGGTCTGTGATTTAAAGAGTTCCTGTATTTTACACATGGCATGGCCTGGGGTCCCATGGTGCTAAAGCAGAATGGACAGACGGTGCTGTGACCCCATGCCATGCCATGTGTAAAACACAGGAACTTTTTAAAACACTGACCAGGCCTGCAGTGAATCATCAAATATTATAAAGACTTTGGGCACACTCTACAGAAAACTTCTATTTACAATATAGTTTAGCAAACAGTGACATACCTTGAGGAGCAGGAAGTAGTCAGCCTCGGTAAGATCAAACTGGGGATGCTATAAAATCACATTCTAATTCACTTTTATATACAAGCAGCACCCAGTGGCAGGAAGGGAGAAGTGCACGTCTAAAGGGAATCCAGGGGTGCTGTACATTTTAAAACACTGGGAAGGGAAGCAGTACTGCGTGTCGCTAATGATTTTCAGCGCTGATTTGTGGGCAGCACAGGGGCTTAACAGGCGGCTCTGCTTTGGGCCCCCAACAGTGACAGGGCACTGGGCAGCTGCCCCTGTTAGCCCTATGTTAAAGACGGCCCTGGGTATATCGGGACAGCACTGTGGATATGGTGAGCATTGCTGTTTTTTTTTATTTTGCTACTAAAATGCATTGGATTTTAACTTTTTTTACCCCTCTGGAGTTGAGCTTTAGGTGCATTCTTGGTCGTGGTGATCTCAGGGTGAAATTTCTGAATGTGGTATTTGGAATGAAGGATGCTAGCCACTTTATTATTTTTATTATATTTAAGTTAATCACTGAGCTACTGATGTTGGCTTGGTAGTGCAATACATACAAAAGAATGTGCATGTACTGCAGTGTTTGTAAGAAGGCAGTAGGGAGGCACTTTCTGGAACCAATGCTTCATCTTTTTCTGTTCTCTCTCTCTGTTACTTCCTCTGTTTCTGCTTCCCAGACAAAAAATCCCAATCAAACTTCCAAGATATCGTTATATCTGATTGATAGCTGTAAGAAACATCTTAGTACTAGCTATTTTATACATTAGGTTTTCAATATGGCAAAAGCAGAAAAGAGCTTGATGTATGTGTCCCAGCATCTCAAACAGGTGTATTTCCAGGATCATCAGATTACTGACAAAGGTAAGTGAGATTGACTAGTTACTAGTATATTACAAAAAAAAATGTCAGGAACTATAACACTCACTGGTGGCACTGTGGTCCCTGGACTTGAATGGTTTAGTTCAAATGTTCAAAAGTCTAGTCAACAGGTCCAAGAGTTAGTCACCACTTGATATTAGCTGCTGGGAGGATATTCAGCTCTACCACAGGAGCCACACATTGTCTCAGTATTTGTCTGCATGTATATTGTAGATACCCTACTTCCTGAACCTGATACTCATTTTTGCTCCCTTTCCTCATCTGTTTCACTGTTACTAGTGACTGGCTCTACCCGATTCCTCAAGTTTTCCTTCTCCTTTGGTTGTACCTAGTTCATTTTTTTTTCACTTTTCATTTTGTGTAGGTTGATGTATTTGTTTTTCACCATGCATATATTCAGTGGTGTCGCTAGGGGGTGGCTTTTGAGGCTATAGCCCCAAATCTGGGGTCCATAGCCCAGAGTGTCTTAGCGGGTGGTGGGTGCAGCTCTTTGAGTAAAGAGAAAGGTTAGTCAGCATTGGTGGCAGCCACATTTTACCTTCTGTGTGATCCTGACGGCACGACCCACTGCACTGTTACCTGCAGGCTGTGGAGAGATATGCCTGAGGGCAGCAGCAGGAGAACGGCCATGGTGCTGGATCACTCCTTGCATCCAGCCAGTGCGGCAATGCCCACTAGTCTGCTGCCTCCAGAGTCATGCTGTTATTATTCCTGAGGGCAGCAGGAGAACAGAAGAACGACCGTGGCTGGGGCTGAAGAGTTAAGGTACTCTAATAGGCTTCAAAAAGGTGCATTTGGAGCACAGAACATTGCGCTCGCTGCCCACCCTTGTGTGTTAGAAAAGCAAATGAATATTTGCATATGAGTCTCTTTACTTCACTGCTATGGGCCCCAGCCCCAGATCTTGTGTAGATCTAGCAACTCCGCTGCATATATTATTTCTAAACGTTGTGTTCAGTGGCATTTATTTTTTTATATATGCTGCAAAATGTCAAGGAAGCCCTACAATGTGCAATTTTAGAAATTGACCTTTAACCACCCGATGTCCTGAGCATTTTTTTTTTTTTACACAAGTGTTAAAATCAGCCTATTATATATTTTTTTGAAAGCAGAAACTCTGAAATGATGGTACTATTTTTTACGTCACACAATATTTATGCAGCCATTTATCAAATAAAATTTCTAGGAAAAAATACACTAAAATGTATTTTATTGCAAACAAACACAACATAGTACCTATTTTTTGGCAAAATATAAAAAAAAGTGATGTTGTGTTAAGTAAATAGATACTAAATATGTAAACACTCAAAAGTATGTGCACCTGAGAAATGGTGACAAACTACAGTACCTAAAATACCTCACATGTGGGATACAATTGTTGTTTACATTTATTTGCATTTGCATGTATGTGCAAGGGTGTTGCTTTGGGCAGGTGACCTCAGGGGTCTTCTGTACCCATGATTTTGGTATAACCTCTTGCTGATAGGCTGTATATACACTGTAGATGTAGGGTAGTCAGCAAGTGATTAAAGTTATTGTAAAGGTTCAATTTAATGTTTTTAAATAAAAAACATGTCATACTTACCTCCACTGTGCAGCTTGTTTTGCACAGAGTGGCCTCGAACCTCTTCTTCTGGGGTCCCTCGGCAGTTATATCGGCTCCTCCCCGCATCAGATAACCCCCTCCGGGAGTCCAGCATAGACACGAATGCTGGACTTGGCCCCGCCCCGGCGCCCACATTATTGGATTTGATTGACAGCAGTGGGAGCCAATGGCTGTGCTGCTATCAATCTATCCAATGAAGAGCCAAGAAGGCCGGGCTGAGATCAAGCGCGTTCTCGACATGGGACTTCCAAGGGCTCAGGTAAGTAAACGGGGGACTGGGGGGCTGGCAATTATCGAATGTCCTTTCACCTTAATGCATAGGATACATTAAGGTGAAAAAACTGGAAGGTTTAAGTAATAAAGGTGAAAACACAACTTGTAGCTATTATATAGGGTATAAAATTGCCTAAGGCTAGGTTCAAATTTATGCATTGCGAGAATGTGCGCAAAATCACACAATGCACAAAAACACACATTCTTTTTGGCAGGTGTGCAGTGGCTCCATTAATTCTTAATGACAGCCCAATCCTCCTTGTTAACATGTGCATTTTTGCACATGTCAAAATGCATGGTCATAAAGTACCATGTATTTTCAGTGCAGAGCGATTTTAACCACTTCAGCTCTGGAAGGTTTACCGTTTTCATGACCAATTGTGCAGTCGTGTGACGTTGTACCCAAATAAAATGTATGTTCTTTTTTCCCCACAAATAGAGCTTTCTTTTGGTGGCATTTGATCACCTCTGTGGTTTTTATTTTTTGTGCTATAAACAAAAAAATACAGACAAATTTGAAAAAAATATATATTTTTTACTTTCTGCTATAAAACACACCCAATGATTTTTTTAATCAAATTTCTTAATCAGTTAAAGCGGTTGTATACCCGCTGTCATTTTATCTTTTATTTTTTAAACCTGAAAATCAAAAGCCATAATCAGCTAGTATGCACCGCATACTAGCTGATTATGAAAATACTTACCTTGGAACGAGGTGAGAGGAACTGGTCCACGCTGAGGGAGATGTCATCTTTCCTCGGCGTGTCTTATGGGTATTGCCGCTCCAGCGCTGTGATTGGCTGGAGCAGTGATGTCATCACTCCCGCGCACGGGAGACTTCTCGGCCAGCAAGGTCGGGCGGCTGCCGGTCCTTTAGCCGAGGATCCCCGCTGCGCATGCGCCGCTGCAGTCAGCGGCGCATTGCGGGGGGGAATATCTCCTTAACCTTACAGGTTTAGGAGATATTCTTTATACCAAGGCCGCGTACACACGATCAGACCGGTCCGATGAAACTGGTCTGCAGACCAGTTTCATCGGACCAGTTCGATGGTGTGTACGGCCCATCGGACCGTTGTCCGTCAGACCAAAGTTTTAAAACCTGCTTTAAAATCTGTCTGACGGACACCTGTCCGTCGGGCAGGTTCGATGGTTAGTACACAAAAGCATCAGACCAAAAACCCGCCCAGAATCAAGTCGACGCATGCTTGGAAGCATTGAACTTCGTTTTTTCATCATGTCGTTGTGTTCTATGTCACTGCGTTCTGGTCTGATCGGATATTTGGTCCCATGGTGTGTACACACATCAGACCATCAGACCACTTCAGCCTGGTCCAATGAAAACGGTCCGTCGGACCAGTTTCATCAGACCGGTCTGATCGTGTGTATGTGGCCCTATAGGTAAGCCTTATTATAGGCTTACCTGTAGGTAAAAGTAAAAAAAAAAAAAAAAACAGTATACAACCACTTTAAGGGCCAATATGTATTCTGCACCCTATTTTTAGTAACAAATTGGACACAGAGTGACACTTTTTTTGTGTAAAAAACTATGCACTATAACTGTACTAACACTGGCAGGGAAGGGGTTAACATCAGGGGCGATCAAAGGGAGTGCTTTCTAACTATGTGGGGGGTGATTTAACTATGGGAAGACAGAAATCCATGTTCCTGCTTAGCAGAAACACAGGATCTCTATCTTCCCTTGTCACAGAACAACGATCTGCCTTGTTTACATAGGCAGACCGCAATTTTGTCTGTCTGGAACGATTAAAAAAGGGTCATGCACTGGTGTGGTTGTTCAGGCAGCCTATTGAAGTTAATGGCTGCTCTAATCATCGCAAGTGAAACTGTGCAAAAATGCACACACTCTGTCACACCTGTACAAATGTGAATGGAGCCTAAAGGCCCATACACACGATCGTATATTCCGACAACAATTGTCCAATCGATGTGTTTTGTTGTATAATCAGGCCGTCTGTATGCTCCATCAGACAATTGTTGAATTTCCAGGAACAAATGTTGGCTGGCTATGCTCTTAAATTGTCCGACAACAAATGTGTTCTGTCGGATTATCCAATCGTGTGTACACAAATCCGTCGGACTAAAATCCAAAGTACAAAAACGCGTGCTCCAAACCAATGCTAACCATCAGACAATAGCAGAAGTTGCCTAAAGAGCTGAAAAACCATGTTGTTTTGTGAATCTTGGCTGAAAAAGTTCTGCCGTCTGTATGCAGAACAAGTTCACGGCCAACGCCCTTCAGACAAATTTCCATGGATTTGTCCAATGGAAGTCCAATCGTATGTATGAGGCTTAAGTCCAAATTTCCTTGCATAGCAATTATACTATGTGGTCACTGACTTGCCTCTAAAAGCCTCGTACACACGCTCGATTTTTTCGGCAAGAACCTGCAAGAAAACTTTTGGCAGAACTTTCTTGCCAAGTAAACCATGCGTGTGTACGTGGCATTCAGGTTTCCCATCTGGAAATCTGTCCAGAATCTCGACGAGAAAAATAGAGATCCTGCTCTCTTTTTTCTCGTTGAGATTCTCGTCAGCCTGTTTCCCGACGAGAAACCCGAGCGCCTGTATACTTACCTGTCACCGTGGAAACCCGCACATGCTCTAAATTACTTTGACACATGTGCGATACCTCCTACGGCATAGGTAGGGTGAAGCAAAATGGCGGCGATGTCATCGAATGTAACTAGCGTGTGCTCGTCATACGCGATGACCTCACGCGTTCTTACCTTTCAAAAGAACTGTGGTTCTTTTGAAAGGAGTGTGTGTACACTCGGGGCAGCAAGAGATTCTTGCCAAGAATCTTGTCAGGAAAAATTACTTTTTTTCCTGACGAGATTCTGGGCCGTGTGTACAAGGCTTGACACATGGTTTTGGTTTATGAATTGCTTTACCAGGAAAGGGCAAAAGACTGAAGAATTCAGTTACTTCAGTTCAACAGCCATTGTAAGCTCTATTCTACATGATTGTTTTGGATTTCAAGTTGCACACATGATGGAAACCCAATTTACGAAAGGATTAAAGGTAATTATGGCACCATTTGAAAATAAGTTTTGTAATTTCCACTGAAGATACTGTAGATAGATAGATAGATAGATAGATAGATAGATAGATAGATAGATAGATAGATAGGATAGAGTAGATAGATAGATAGATAGATAGATAGATAGATAGATAGATAGATAGATAGATAGATAGATAGATAGATAGATAGATAGATAGATAGATAGATAGATAAACTTCCCAACTACACTTATAATTTCCTTTAGAAGTAAATATCATTTCTTTATCTAGCTATAATAGTTTATTTAAGTTGTTTACCATGAAAGAACATTTTCATATGCTCATCATACACATCTTCGCCATCTCATTGAATATTAATATTTTATAAAGACATGTATTTCAACGTAATCAGGTTTATTCAGTTCATCCAGGGCCTTTTTGAAGTGAATGTTAATTATGTTTTCAATGTGAAAGAAAATAATATATGGAAGGTATGAAAAGGAATTGAGAAGAGAATTTTAGATTACTATAGAGAATTAAGATTTGTGCAAATGCACATTCTAAGCAGCAAAGTAACAATGAAATGCAAAGGGCAGGTTTTAAGGGAAATTAAGTTAGGAATTAAACTGAATCAATGATGTAAAGTAAATATGCAGGATGAAAAAAAATGTTTAAAGTATCAAGATGTCAAGGGAGAAAAATGATAGAAGAAAAGAAAATTACAGCAAATTAGAAAGAGCATCATCCCAAGCAGGAATAATCTGTACCCAGTTTGCATTAAAATGCATTAGATACATAAGAAATTTATGAATTTATTGTAGCTTAAAATACAGTTGTATGAGAAAATACTGATTAGTGAACGAGTGAGGTTATTTTGGGAATCTGTTTATGAGCATTGGAAACTGAGGCTGATAAGCAGATTGGGTCAGCAGGTGCATTAAAGCGGAGTTCCAACCACAATTAGCATTTTTTAAATGTATGTCCTTTCATCCTGCGTTTTTATAAAATAAATCCGGTCACTTACTATTTTACAATCCGCTGCCGCTCTGCATAGTTATTCAAAAAAGTTTATAAAACTATGTCTACACCGTTGTAATTTTGCTTGTGGGCATTGTGAAGCCTACAAGCACTTACTTCCTGGAAGTCTTGTATGGAGAGTGATAATTGGACAGCGCACTGCATCCTGGGAAATGATGACACACATTTCCCAGGAGCATTAGAGGGAGATGATGTCAGAATCCTAGGTGATTTCAAAGGCAGATTTCATGGGACCGCATAGCAACAGGCATTTCCAGATAAGTAAAAAACACTTTTTTTTTTGTTTCCTTTTTTAGGTCTAATGAGCACAATAATGAAAAAAAAAATTGGGATGGAAACTCAACATTAAGGATGCTGTACTGGTCTATAGGCTCACAGTTTACCAAACAACCTCCATCTCTACAGTCACCTTAGGTCAAGAGCTGCTGGGGAAATGATTGCATAATCAAAGGTATTTGTGAGGTTTAAGACCAGGTGACCATTACCATGGTTCACTCTGACTCTTCTGAAAGAAAAAAGAAGACAATAAAAGAAGAGTCATAATACATACCTTACTTACTGCTAGTGTCTGAAGGACCTTTAAAATCTATTATTTTGTGTTTTTTAGAAAAATTTAGGGCTGTTACTGATTAAAATTTTCGTGTTCGTTTTTTCAATCAATTGATCGACTAATTTTGATTAATTATAATGCACATACAGATCCAACTAATTTTAGCTGAGCTCCTTGCAGGTTGATACCCAGTGCAGCTACCAACCACTTGAAAAATAGATAGCAGGATACAAAAAACACACAAAGGCGGCGCTCGATGGGAATAGCATTAAAACTTTTATAGTCTTCAAGTAGGTAACAAAATAAATATTGCACTGGAGATAAAATCGATGTAGCTACATAAACTGTAAAAATGGTGCGAGTAATACCAAACGGTAGCAAAAGCAGTCATAAAAACATTTAGCTAAGTATGATACTGGTATAAAAATGTGTACAACGATACCACTGCTGAATTCAGAAGAGGAGGGGTTAACATCAGTCCATCAGCATGTAGATGTCCCATGAAGGGAACTATCACAACTCCCAGGGGATGGTTGTAGAATCCCAAGTTGATAGAGGGAAGTGATAGAGGGAAGTGTAACAGCCCTTGCCTGTGGCAGATAGTAAGGTCCCGCCGGCATGCAGATATGAAGGCACAGCAAAGGAGCCCTTCAGGTGGACACGGAAAGCCCCACCGGTGTCCGTGACGTCACTGGATCTCCGACGGAACTCCCTGAAGACCCGGAAGCCGGTGGAGAGGTGAGTGTCGATCATAAGAATTTTGAAAAAAAATTAACGATTAATCAAACAAACAAGTCCATCAAATAGTGTCCATTCCAAAACCTTCATATCCTCATGCGCATTGAAGTGCTCTCTTTAATAAAGTGCTCTGTGAAAGTTCCAAAAAACGTTCACATCCAATCTGGTGCTCTTGAGTGCTCCCATCCAATTGTGCACTCACCAGAACTCCTTGACCTCTTAAGCTAAAAAGTGGGTCCAAATCATTGTTGTGCAATGTTAAACTTCCAAGCAGCCTTACAGATGTTCCAGGCAGACCTTCAGGTCGCTTCTCAGATTTATGCTCCTAAAATACATTCCTCCAACCCAGGAACAAACAACAAAAGTAGAAGACCAATGTTCAGTATGCTTTATTTAAACTGATAAAAAACACTCCAAAAGTGCGCTCTTTCAATAAAAACATATGCTTACCTGCTTCAAGCATGTATTTTATACCTATGATGGCTCCCGCTTGCCCTACTTCCTGTTCGGTTCAGCGTGCATTCCACGCATCGAAAATGATGTAGGCAGAAGTGACATCACAGTCTTTTGGTCCTATCCAGTGTCCAAATCCTGTGTCCCTGGCTCCATTTTATGGTTTCACCTTACAGTCGCTACTCTGCAGGAACACAGTATTGATATAGTTGCCAAGGGGTAGAACCACAGTGTACAGCTGACTATCTCAGCCTTTTTACCCCAGAGGAAACCTTGAAATCATTTTCATGCGTTTAGGAATCCCTGCTAAAGCATATTCTTTGGTGATCAAGGGGAAAGATACAATGGTGGCCAGTGGGAAGATTGGTCCCCGTACAGTGGTGGGGCCCCCCTTATAGAGAGTTAATAGAGAGTTTATAGAGAGTTAAATTAATTCTCTATATGTCATATGACATAGGACCTGAAACTATGCAGACAGGCACCATAAAATAGGATGTCAGTCAGCCACAGCTCATGGAATACAGAGCAACCTCTGGAGTAACCTCTGGAGTAACCCTAGGCTTTTACAGAAGCCCGATTGACAATGGCTGGTGTACAGCAAGAGAACTAGAATTTCAATAGATTCTTTGGACAGTGTATCCCTGAAAATGATCAATCATAGAGGGTATATTGTAGATGGTGGGACACATAAGAATTATTACTTATAACTCTATTTTTCCAGGCTAAATTGTTCATTAATTAATTTATTTATATTTATTAAGCTATGCCCCTGAAAGTGGAAGTCCAGTCTAAAACTAAAATATCTAAATCTACTTGCAGCCACAATCTAAGGCTAACCTATTTAGTCCTGTAAAGAAAAGCAAAAGAAACGGTATACAAATCTTTTCTGAAGCCAATCAGATTAGATCCCGCACTGAACTGTTAGTGGCAGCTTCTCTGTGTAGGTGGGTGCAGAAGAGGCAGCAACAATGGAAGCTCCATACGTCTATGGGTGACGTCACTTCCCAGGCATTTCACAGCCATTGTCGGCTGTGTCCTGCACAGAGCTTCCACCGCTTGAGACTGTACTGGAGTGGCTTTAGAAAAGGTATGTATAGCAAGTTTTGCTTTACAGGGTTAGATAGGTTAGTCTTACGTTGTGCCTGCAAGAAGATTTAAAGATTTTAGCTTTAGGCTGGGCATCCACTTTATAACGCTAACTGCTTTAAAGACCTTCCATTGCTTTCATCTATACTTCCATGTACTCGCCTCCAAATGTTGCCATGTTTTCTTTAGCTGTAGCCATGCCTGTTGCTATATATGGTAAATATGGTGTTGAATGGTAGTACCATATATGGTAAATATGGTAGTGATTTTTTTGTCGGACTGTGATTAGTTGATTTACAGTGAGGGAAAATAGTATTTGATCCCCTGCTGATTTTGTACGTTAGCCTACTAACAAAGAACTGATCAGTCTATAATTTTATTAATATGTTTATTTTAACAGTGGAAGACAGAATAACAACAAAATTATCCTGAAAAACACATTTCAGAAAAGTTATAAATTGATTTGCATTTTAATGAGTGAAATAAGTATTTGATCCCCTATCAATCAGCAAGAGTTCTGTCTCCCAGGTGTCTTCTATACAGGTAACAAACTGAGATTAGGAGTGCTCTCTTAAAGGTAGTGCTCCTAATCTTAGCTTGTTATCTGTATAAAAGACACCTGTCCACCGAAGCAATCAATCAGATTCCAATCTCTCCACCATGGCCAAGACCAAAGAGCTGTCCAAGAATGTCATAGACAAGATTGTAGACCATCACAAAGCTGGAATGGGCTAAAAGGCCATCGCCAAGCAGCTTGGTGAGAGGATGGCAACAGTTGGTGCGATTATTCGTAAATGGAAGAAACACAAAATAATTGTCAATCTCTCTTGGTCTGGGGCTCCATGCAAGATCTCACCTTGTGGAGTTTCAATGATCATGAGAGTGGTGAGGAATCAGCCCAGAACTACACAGGAGAATCTCGTCAATGATCTTAAGGCAGCTGGGAACATAGTCACAAAAAAATTAATTGGTAACACACTACGACATGATGGACTGAAATCCTGCAGCGCCCGCAAGGTCCCCCTGCTCAAGAAAGCACATGTATAGGTCCTTCTAAAGTTTGCTAATGAACTAAGGGGACAAGACCGCAAAAAATGGAAGATGGACCGGGCCATGTACCATCAAATCTTGGGTGAGAACCTCCTTCCCTCAGCCAGCATGACAATGACCTAAAACACATGGCCAATCCCATAGAAAATATATTTAGGGAGCTGAAGGTTTGAGTTACCAAATGTAAGCCTCGAAACCTTAATGACTTGTAGAGAATCTGCAAAGAGGAGTGGGACAAAATCCCTCCTGAGATGTGTGCAAATGTGTGGCCAACTACAAGAAACGTCTGACCTCTGTGATTGACAACAAGGGTTTTGCCACCAAGTAGCAAGTCATTTTTTTTTTCTTTTTTTAGCTTTTTTTAAAGTGTATTTTGTGCGTGAACTCGAGAGAGAGGAGCCGGACTGCAGGAGTTGGGAGTAGGCAGACCCTCCCCCCGGAGGCAATCGCCATCCTTCTCCATGCCCCCGGTGGCAATGGCGGGTGTGAGGGGGGCCTCCCACTCACCCCGCCCTACCTGCTCCACTTGGGAGCCCGACTGGGGCCCAACAGGACCCCAATGGGGCAGAGGGACTCCCTCTATGAGGGAGTGAGGGGGTCTAGCCCACCCAGCCAGCCCCGTAGGTCCTTCGCCTCTCTTTATTTTAGGAGACCTCATGGCCAAAGTGCGTGTGTGTTAAACCAATTTCGTGTGCGTGCAAGTGTGGTGTTTTTTTTTGGTGGGGGGGTGGGCATACTAAGCACAGGCGTACCTTGCATAGCACACCCACTGGGAGCCGGGCTGACCACCAAACTCAATTCACATGTAGCCGAGACCGGGATCCAAACCCTTGGCTGCAGAGGTGAACGGCTTGTCAGCGCAGTGCCAATCACGTTGAGCCACCACAGCAAGTAATTTTTTGCTAAAGGGTCAAATAATTTTTTTATTCATTAAAATGCAAATCAATTTATAACTTTATTTAAATGTGATTTGTTTGTTGTTATTCTGTCTCCCACTGTAAAAATAAACCTACCATTGTTTCGAGTCACATTATTACTACTTGACAAAAAAATCTAAATAACCTAAGAATTTTAATCCAGCTAGGTTGGCATTATAGAGTTTTTTTATGTAAAGTGATTTTTTCTAACTTATCACAGGAAACCTGTATGTTTAAAAGTACTTTTGCGGCAGCTTAATTTATGGTGTCTGTAGAAATAATTCTCAGAAAGGTACAGTCAGCACCTCTAGGGTATGACACGTGACCTTATCATAAAGTGTAAGGTGAGACATTTTCTGGGAATTGCCCATGAGAAGGAAAATCTGACATACAATATTCTGAATGTGGTTTGTAGGGGAGTGAGAGCAGGCTGTGAGGAGAAACACCTGCAGCATATGGAGAACTGAGACATAAGATGTCTCTTTGTGAATAGGCACATATGCCATATGTCTAGTTAATGTAGGTAGTTTATCTTCATATATCAAAACAAAACCTGGATATAGATAAAGAGGCATAAAAATACCACAACCCTTTCTCCAATCTAAAGCTCTTTTATAAGTATATTAGATCACATTTGTGCCTAAACTGTGGTAAGACAGGTGCAGCAATATTGGGGCCCTTACCTAATGAATGCCACGTGGGGAATCAAGCCTTAAATATATACATGTTATGGTGGATATTGCTAGTTCAAAACATGCCTCTGAAAGGCTATGCAATCCAAAAGCGCTAACACCTGCCCACAAATACTCTCAACTGGGACAGCTTGAGTGCCAAGTGCCAGATTTGCCAGATGGACACTCCAGGCCTAGCTAATGGCAGAAAGTAAATGAGTGACTAAAGAAGCAGAGTCCTGTGTGCCATTTTACCCTACTATCCATCCTATGCCAAGGAAGTGGCAAAGTTGCTGATGGTTGCATGAACAAACCCGTAGAAGTTTTTTGCTATTCATTTTTAAACATTGTTATATTTTTAATAACAAAATCCAAGATTATCTCCAGAATTTCAGCCGTGAAATAGCCCGACTATCATTTTTTTTTAAGCCACAGCTCCAATTTTAATATTCTCATGCATATGAAACAATATTCTGAGTAGCATAAATTAGATAAAAAGTGACAATGCTTGTCACCTCGCATAATAAATTTTTTAGATTTGGAGCAAATTGTAGCTGAAAACATGCTCTCACAGCTGCAGCCAAACGAGATACTTCTTTAGAGTGAACAGATGTCGTCATTATCATATGAATAGCATTGGCGTGCACTGTGAGGTTATGGCATCATGGTGTGTCCTGGGAACAAGGTTGTCATTCTTGATCTATCGACTCTACAGCATTAACCACACTGATAGTGGGCACTACATAGTCTTCCAGTGCCACATTTAGGCATAGAGTTTTTAAATGAACGCTTAAAGTAGATGTGTACGTTAGACATTTGGTTTGCTAAAGCACTATGCATTATTAATAATTGCCATTTATTTATTTATATTTTTAAATGCTGTTTTTACTTTACTGTCATTTGTTGCATCTCAGTCCTGCTGATCTTCAGCTTCTTTGAAGCCATTTCCTTTCTACATGCATGCACACCTGCACACTGATCCTTTTCCTGGGTGAGTGCCATAGACTCACCATTGGTGGGAGGTCACTAAGGTGTCCTGTACCCACAGTACAACGATGCAGATGATGGTTCTGATGTCTTAATGTTGGCAATGCTTACTGCATTACTGGGGACCATCCGTGACCCTGTATGTCATGTGACTGGCCTAAAGGTCTATTTATAAAAAAAAAGATCATTGAATATGCATGTACATTTATTCTGTGCAAACTGGACAAAAACAACATTTATTTTCTGAGCCCCTTTTATTAGGGGGAATGATATTATAAAATACCTCATTACGGCTACTAGATGGAGCTGAGGAGCATAAGAAATACATTTGTCTTGGTAACAAGAGATACAAAGGTTGATTTACTAAATGTAGAGAGTGCCAAATCTGTTGTAGCTGTGCATGGTAGCCAATCAGCTTCTAACATCAGCTTGTTCAATTAAAGTGATGCTTTAGGTTCACGTTTAAAAAAAATAAAAATAACAAACATGTCATACTTACCTGCACTGTGCAGTTCATTTTGCACAGAGTGGCCCCGATCGTCCTCTACCGGGGGCCCACGGCGGCTCTCGTGGCTACTCCCTAAAATAGATAACCCCCTCTGGGAAGCTTTCTCCCGAGGGGGTTACCTTGTGGGCGTGCTCCTGTGTTATACACTCGGCGTACGTACATAGCCGCCGAGTGTATGACTCGGCCCCGCCATCCCGGTGGCTGCGTTATTGGATTTTATTGACAGCAGCGGGAGCCAATGGCTGCGCTGCTATCAATCTACCCAATGAAGAGCCGAGAAGGGGCAGGATCGTGTTTATGGAAGTTCGGGGCTCAGGTAAGTAAAACGGGGGGTCAGTGCAAGGTGTTTTTTCACCTTAATACATAGGATGTATTAGGTGAAAAAAACACAAGGCTTTACAACCCCTTTAACCCCTTATTTCTTCTGTGAAATCCTCACTTCCTGTTCTCCGTCTGTAACTCTACACAGTAATGCAAGGCTTTCTCCCTAGTGTGGAGTGTCGTGCTCACCCCCTCCCTTGGACTACAGGAGAGTCAGGACGCTCTCTACGTTGCAGATAGAGAAAGGAGCTGTGTGTTAGTGGGCATCCTGACTCTCCTGTAGTCCAAGGGAGGGGGCGAGCATGACACTTCACACTAGGGAGAAAGCCTCATATAGTGAAGGAGGACTGCACTAAGGTAAAGGAAGCTATTTAGGGAAAAAATTTACTTTTACAACCCCTTTAAGCTTTGACAAAAAAACTGAAAGCTGGTTTCTATGCAGCACTGCACCAGTTTTAGTAAATCAACCCCACTTTGTAACAATTCTAGGGAATGCTAGAGGAATTCAGCAAATATATGTAAGCACTGGTTAAATTTATTTGCCAATTCCCTTCAGCATTCTGTGGAGTTGTTGCATTGTATCTCTTATTACAAAGCTGTATGTACCCGTATTTCCTATGCTCTTCAGCTCAATCTAGTAGCCATTTTATTACTGCTCATAATAAAAGGGGCTCAGGAAAAAAAAGAGCCTAACATTATTCGTTTTTGTCAAGTTAGCACAGAATGAATGTATATGCAGCTTCGATGAATAAATGGCTATGCATTTTTTTTTTTTTTAATAGGCCCCCAAGTGTTTATCTTTACGTTAATAAAGAAAAACACAGCAAATGTTTAAAGATTCTGATTTCTACTTTCTGTGTGTTTCTAGATATACTGTATCTTGTCCATGCTGTAGAAAGAAAAATCTTGTTTTGAAAAGAGTGATGAGGGATTAGAACATCTGTCAAGATCTGCAAGTAAGTACCCCCCAATGGAAATTGTTGAATTTTTCCACATATTTGAGCAGGAAAATATTAGATCTCCAGTGCCAAACCCGAGGACCTTTGGCACTTGTTGCCTAGCCTTTGGGGCCCCTGCACACATGAGTTTTACCTAGGTGCTTCCTTGGGTCAATGAAGACAAAATATTCTTTTGACTGGCTTCTTGTTTTTATTTTCTTTGATCTTTTGGATGTTGCTGAAAAAAATATTTCATATGTAATATTCAAGGGAGCTGTAGGTAGTATAAATGTGAAAGCATTGATTGTAACAGGGCTGTGATCTCTGAGGCCTTGTACACACGACCGTTTTCCTCTGCAAAATCAAGAAAAATGCCGGCAGAGCATTTTTGACAAGAAAAACGGTCGTGTGTATGTTTTTCGTCAAGAAAACTGTTGTGGATCTCGACGAGAAAAAAAAAGATGTTTTTCTCGTCGGGAGTCTCAATTTCCTCGTCATGTTTCTCGTCGGGCTGGTTTACGACGAGAAACACGTTTGTGTGTAAACTTAGAAACTCACGCACACTCAGAATAAAGTATGAGACGGGAGCGCACCTTCGGTAAAAGTAGCGTTCGTAATGGAGATAGCACATTCGTCACGCTGTAACAGACTGAAAAGCGCGAATCGTCTCTCACCAAACTTTTACTTGACATGCAGTAACATGAGATTAGCAAAAGCAGCCCCAAGGGTGTCGCCAGTGGAATCGAACTTCACCTTTATAGTGCCATCGTACGTGTTGTACGCTACCGCGTTTGAGAACGACGAGATTTTGTCTTGACAGTGTGTATGCAAAGAAAGCTCGTCAAGATTCTCGACAAGCCTGACAAGAACCTCGTCAAGGAAAACGACGTTTCATTTATGACGAGATTCTCGGTCGTGTGTACGAGGCCTAACAGTCTCGTGTAAAGCATGTCTCTAGTCTCCAACAATTCTTGTTTCATACTTCAAGGCCTCTAACCATTCACTAAATATTTTGTGGGCCAGACTTGAGGCACTCTATATCTACTAAGTTTATCAACACAGCAATAGATCTTTATTTAACCGCTCCTGGACCGCCCACCATACATATACTGCGACAAGGCGGCCCAGCTGTGCAAAATAATGTACCTATATGTTATTTTGTGCATGCACAGTGGGAGCCAATCAGATGGCCATCGCGACCCACCAATCGTTCACAGAAGGCACAGAGCAGCGGTGTGCCGATGTAAACAAGGCACACAGCTGATCTGTCAGTAGGGCTTGGTTCACACTGCTGCTCTGCAAATTTCTTCTGTTTTTTTGTCCTGTGTGAGGTGCGATTTTACCGCGACTTTACCGTGAATTTACCGCGATTTTACCACACATTTCAGGAGTTGGACATTCTGCGATTGATGTTCTAGCCAATGGAATCATAATGTAAAAAAAAAAGGTGTTAACTGTGTATTTCCTGTTTTTTGTGGAGAGTAGTGTGGTGGAATTTGCACATATGTGAACCATTAATGCGATTCCAGAACGATTTACATTGATGTCTATGGAGACTAAATTCCCAACGCAATGCTGTAAAATCGCACAAGACCCTTTTTTTATCGCATCGCATTCGTAGAGGAATCTCAAGGCATGCATGTGACTGTCATTGAAAACAATGCCTTTATGGATGATATGCGAATTTAGAATGTTTTTGACGCATCATATTTTTTATGAACTCGCATCAGTGTGAACCGGGCCTAAGGAAAAAAAAAAGATCTTCTGTTTCAGCTAAGCTGAAACACGATCTTTGTTTTCCTGCAGTGTAACACTCCCCCACAGTTATAAAGCACCTCCCTAGGACACATTTAAACCCTTTTTAGCCCCCCCCCTTAGTGTTAACCCCTTCCCTGACAGTTTCATTCATACATGGATCTGTGCATTTTTTTAGAACTGATCACTGTATTGGTGTCACTGGTCGCCAAAAAGTGTCACTTAGGCCGTGTACACACGATCGGACAAAACCGATGAAAACAGACTGAAGGTCCATTTCATCGGTCCAAACCGATCGTATGTGGGGCCCATCGGTCAGTTATCCTTCGGTCAAAAAAAAGAGAACTTGCTTTAAAATGTAACCGATGGACGTCTGACCGATGGGTCAAAACCGATCGTTAGTATGCAAAAGCATCGGTTAAAAGGCCGCGCATGCTCAGAATCAAGTCGACGCATGCTTGGAAGCATTGAATTTTTTATCAGCACGTCGTTGTGTTAGAACACCTAAACGTCACTGCGTTCTAACACAATCGTTTTTTTTTTTTTAACCTATGGTGTGTAGGCACATCAGACCATCAGTCAGCTTCATCGGTTAACCAATGAAAACGGTCCTTCGGTTCCTCATAATTTTTTATCGTGACTGCGACATTATGGTGGACACATCGGACACTTTTGGTGCTATTTTGGGACCATTCACATTTATATATTGATCAGTGCTATAAAAATGCACTGATTACTGTGTAATTGTGACTGGCAGTGAAGGGGATAACCAGTAGGGGGCGGGGAAGGGGTTAAGTGTGTCCTAGGGATGTTTTTTTAACTGTAGGGGGAGTGGGCTACGTGTGACATAGCACTGATCACCACTCCTGAAGGGGATAACCAGTAGGGGGCGGGGAAGGGGTTAAGTGTGTCCTAGGGATGTTTTTTTAACTGTAGGGGGAGTGGGCTACGTGTGACATAGCACTGATCACCACTCCTGATTACAGGGAGCTGTGATCAGTGTCCTGTCACTAGGCAAAACGGGAAAATGCTTGTTTACATTAGCATTTCCCCATCCTTCCTCTCCGTGAGACGATCGCGGGACTCCCGGTGGACATCGAGTCCGTGGGACCCGCGGTCAGACTCATGGCGCTCCCGGCGGGCATCTGCTCGCGCCCAAAATCCGAGGCCTATACATATATATACGCCGATCTGCCCAGCTGTGCCATTTTGCTGACGTATATAGTTGTACAGCAATCGGCAAGGGGTTCATTTTCAATTCCCATTAGCATTCAATAGAGTTCTAATTTGACGCCTGAACCTGCCCTCAACTGAACCCATCAATAGTAACAAGATGTTGCAGAACCCCATAGTGTGGGAATAGTACACTAATATACTAATACGTAGCCCACCACACTGTAATTCCCATTAATGTAGCACATTCAGCACTGTGTATTGCACTGTATAGCACAACTGTGTCTCCCTGCAAGCACAATCAGCTCTCCCAATCTACTCCAGCACACACTGACAAAAGGCTGCTGGGAATCCTGCTTTTTATAGTGAGGGGACTGGTGAATAAGAAAATCTCTATTATTGGCATTTTATGCCACACCTGACCACAGTTCAGGGGCCAGGAAGTGCATTATTAATTGGTTGCTATTGTAGTGAATGGCCACTTTAGTTTGCTGTTTTCCCACACTGCAAATGAGTCGGTTTCACCACAAATTCATGCTCAATCCCAACCCAAAACTCATGCCTAGTCCCCAATGACAGGTCCACTTTAATATATGTTAACCCTGGCGTTGAACCAGGCTGTTGAATCTTTATTTCAGCTTCATGGATAATTTAGAATGAGGCAGTTTACTTTTTGTTTTTCTACAGTACTGTAATACCTTGGGTATTGAGCCTTATGAAATATTAATGTATGGTAGCTTTTTAGAAAAGACTGCGCTACACTTCCTTCACTTACATGCCTAAGATAAAAATGACTATTTGGTTTCATTTCCTTATTTGCTACGACAGGAGGAAGATAAAATGGCAGCTCAGTAGCCCTATCATAATAATTCAATAGACTGACAATTATCAGGTTCATATCGTGCAACAAATCAGGCAAGAATTGTTTTTGATGGCAGATTTCAGCCCAGCCAGCTCCACAAAGTGTCAATGTCTCTGCTAGCAATTTATTATATCAGCATGCTTTATAAATTGGTCATTCTGTTGCACTAGCAGTGAATAGAATTCTGTTGAGCTTTGCGAGACTAGACGTCTACATTCTGGAAAGCTTACTGCAGCCAATATATTCAGCAAAACTTTTTTTTCCCTCCCTCCTTCTTTTTATGAATTCTGCTGTAAAAGCAAATCCCCCTTTCCAGACTTTCTATTATTTTGAGACCTTATTCCAAATGCCAAGAGTGTCAAACATGAACAAATTTAAACAGTACCATATGTTCCAAGTGGAAGTTAAATTCTTAAGACGGTAATGCTAACGCACAAAAAAAAAAAAAAAAAAAAAAATCCAATGTTATTTTTGCTGCTGAGTTAATTTACAGTCCAATCTTACCACGAATAACAATTAATGCAGTTGGGGGTACATTGTACAGCTCATTTATTAATAAAAGAGTTATTTGATAGCCAAATGAAAAAGTGCTTTAAATACCATAATTCAGCGGCTTACAGATGTCAAGGGCATCCGTGTCAGAGCCTTAATACTAACAATGGCTCATTAATACTTAATCAAGCAGTGATATTTTGATTGTGAAAAGAGATTGATGGCTTGTAAAAATACATCTCTGCTTTTTCCAAAGCATTCAAACACATTTAATTTTCACTGACAGCAATGCATATAATAAGTTCTATGTATACATTATTTCTGCCACCAGTGCCAACAGCAAGCTAATTTTGGCAGGTTACTTTCTTTTTCTTCCTATATTTACATAGCAAGCCATTGTTCTGTCACGTCTATGGATTCCAATTACTATTGATCAGCATAAAAAGGCAGCAGAGAGGAGGGGAAAAAAAAAAAGATTAAAAAGCAGGATGCAACAGATGTGCTAATATGAACCATTCAAAAGTACTTCTGAGTGAATTTGTCGTAAAAAAAAAAAAAGGCATTAAAAACAGGCCGCCTTGTGAATGAAAGCACTGAGCCGTCATTGTTCGACCTAGATCGTGATTTTGCACGATAAGAAACATGCGTGAAAACCATCACACCATCTGCCACAACTGAAATTGTATTAGGTGTGTTTTATCGTGTCAAGAAACGTTTCTGGTTGCAGGCGTGGTGTGGCATATTTGAAAAGCACAGGGCTATAAAAACGGAACACATGTTGTGCAAAAGGAATTATTCAACTGAGTTTGTGCTAATAGAATTAATAACAGTTACAATATTTCACTGTATCATCAGTCAAGGTATGCATAGGGAGGAGATTTACTAAAACTGGAGCATACAGAATCTGGTGCAACCAGATAGCATGTCCCCAACTGTCTCTGATTTCGAGGGACTGTCCATGATTCGGAACAAAGTCCCTCTTTCCTCCTCACGTGTCCCTCATTTTGGTCTGATCTATATAGTTGTATGCAAAATGCAATTATTATCTTTCAAAAAGTGTTTCCCAGTGCTAAACCTTTCATCCAATTTCTAAATTGCTACTGTAGTGGATGGTTGCTACTAGTTACCAGTGTTGAGTGGAATACGCCATATTCGATTTCGCGATATTTCACGAATATATAGGAGAATATTCGGAAAATATTCGTTAATATCAAATATTCGTGATATTTTATCAAAAAAAAAATGTTTGCGAAATTTCGCTAATGCGAATGCGATATTTTGCTAATGCGAATGCGAAATTGATTGCGAAATTCTTGTCTGGCGCATGCGCATGCGCGCGAACAACACGCGAAAACGGAGATAATTTCCTATAGGAAGCACAATGCTAAGCTCTAAGATCGCAATACACAGGTCTGATGCAAAAGAAGGGCAGAGAAAGTATTCGCGAATATTCGTAATACGAATATTCGCATTGCAAATATTCGGCAACATAAAGGGATCGCCTCAGCTACTTGGCCCAGGGTCTCTAATCATACCAGCAATGCTTTTAGACGTCGATGGAGATCACTAGGATGTGATCTGTTTTAAAAATAATTTTGAAAAAATACGAATATTCGCAATAGCGAATAGTCGCAATAGCGAATAGTCGCAATAGCGAATAGTCGCAATAGCGAATATTCGCCGCGATATTCGAGTTATTCGCGAATACTCGAATATGCAATATTCGTAACGAATATTCGCAATGCGAATATTCGTGAGCAACACTACTAGTTACTATCGTCCACCATGTCACCCTGCTGCCAGACCTCCATTTATCACTCTCAGAAACAATGAACAGTCATTTGCTTTTTTTGTTTTTGTTTATTTGGGGGATATAACTTGTTTGGGGAAAGGGGTATAGGATACCCATAGAACAGATCACTTTGCCATCTTTGTTAACTAATTGTTGAATTAATAGCATTGAGTAAATGATGGACTCTAACATTTACAGTCTCTCCTCTGCACCAACTCCTGCAGACTGTTACTCCCAGGACTCTTCTCCTCTTGAACGAACTTCACTGTAACATGTTAGTTATCTGCCCCATCATCTTTACACTGCACTTGTGATCACTCTGAATAATCCCAGGTGGTAATTTGACTTTCTGAGCGCAGATAGGCCAGGGACCTGCCTAGTAGTTTAGCAGCTTTAGCTAGTTGGTGGACTACTGATCCCAGATAGTCCGACTTGCAAATCTTGTTCCCACAGGCCACATTGATTTGACACAATATCCCACAGTCTCTACTCTGGCCTTGCACCCAGGTCCCTTGGCATGTCTCCTCCAGATATCCACTGTGTCTCACTCACCGACATTCTCCTGCCCTGAGTACTTGTTGAATAATTTACCCGGACATGTGTACCGACTGCTTCTCCAGCTCCTCTGTTCCAGGACACTTCCTCCATGACCATGCAAGGATGAGGCTCCCTCTCTGCTCCCGAGCTCCTCTGCCAATCCCAGTTGGGGATTGGTCAAGGCTCCTCACATGAGCTCCATTTCACTCTGATTGCCAGCCCTGCCCCTCTTCCAGAACTTTCTCCCCAGAAGCAGGGGAGGTGCCCAAGAACTGAAGGACAAGTGGTCACTGCTACACTAACCACTGCCCCCCAGATCAAAAACAAACAGGCCTAGCATGCAGCATAGACCTGTCTAAATGTACCTGTCTGCCAGCTATCATAAAAATCCTCACCTCTAATACCTACCAATCAGCTTCTAGGTTTTATTGGCAAATCCTTGCTAAAGGATTTTTTATCAGGTTATGGGTAAAGTCCATTTTAAGTTCTAAGTAGACTTTTGCTCAGAGGCTTAGATAAAGGAAGACACCTCTGGCCCATTTCCCTTGGATTAATGGTTGATTGGACAAGTTGGGCTGATTTATATGACTATAGGTTCAATTCAGTAAACTTTAACATCAGCCTAAGCCACTTTTCAGCCACGGCACTGATATTTTTACATTTTATTGGACGTGGATTTTATTGGACTTTGTGAATTGAACTTATTGTAGGCTTCTTTGGGGTCCTGGACTGATTTGAATGGTCAATGCACAATGTAAATCACTGCAGGAATTGTTGCCAATATATAAAATAATAAAATGTAAAAAAAAAAAAAAAAGGCTTATTTACAATGTCCAAATAGATAGAGGATTAAAAAAAGAAAAAGATTTTTATCACTCCATCATAGTAAAACATTTATACCAAGTGGTATTCCAGAAGTGAAATGATTATCAGTAGTATCTTTCTTTCAAAACCCTGCCAGTTAGTTGGTTGTTGATTGATTCTGGTTTCCAAAGTTGGGTAGTTTTCACTTAAGATGAGCTCATCTCTAGACATGGCTAGTTACATACGCTCATCCTCGTGAATTTAGATTAGTTCAATTTTTTGTAAAGATTTGTTAATTTCTAGTGTACAAATTCTGTTCATATAGGCATAAAAGTTGCAAATACTGAAAGTCCACTTTCAGTATTTGCAGGGGGGCCTTCAACTTTTGCCTTTACTGCTAGCATACTTTACTGTACATATATTTATGTAGATGCATAAGGAATTCTCAGTGTGGTAAAGTCAGTTACATGCAGTATACATCTGGTCTCCTCAGGCATGCCAACAAAATTACTTATTCCTGTTTAAAGGGGGATTTCAGGCACTTGAGATCCCCCTCTGTGCTTGCCTATGCTCTGCCCACCTGTTTATATTTTGATTCAGTTCCTCCAGTTCCACTAATGGAGAAGGAGTGACTTAATTCTATGGCTTTGGTTGGCCACTGCTTCCTGCTTGTTCTTGCACAGCATGTTTGTTGGCATTATTTTTGTTGGCAATGCCTTCCATCTGGTGTGATGGCTTCAACTCCCACTCGTGTGCACAGAACACAAACAAAACAGATGGCATAAGCTGCAGCCAAACGTGCTGAATATGTGGTCGAATAGAGAGAATCCTGGCCTGACTGTCTAGCTGAAGACAACTATTCTCGAGAGTTCAATAGAAGAACATCCAGGACTAAAGCAATGATGAGTCAGTAGAGACTTGAGAAATATAGAGTCTTTTTTTTTTACTTTTTTAAGTAATGAATGCATGTCTCTGTGTGATGTGAAGTAAAATGTGTAAAGATGTGGAAGAGGGGATGTAGACAGAGCCACACTAATCATCTGGCACCTCTAGCAAATGTTACATGAGCTAGCATGTCCAGATATTTATTTTACTATGTGTGAAAATCTTTGAATCACTCTTCCCAATTTTAGCAAGGCTTTGAAAAGTTTAGGCACATACTGTACATGAATATGCGATTGACTGGAAAGAGGAAACAGTGATGAGTGTATACCAGATGATCCTTTTATTTCAATTGTTCAAATGACATACATATGTTGTGGGGATAGACAATGGTGACCAGGTAAGAGGGTTGGATGCAGAATTCTAGTAATAATCCCTAAATTGCTTACTAGAATTGTATGACGATTGACCGCCTAACCTTTGGAGAAGGTGTGAGGTATACATATGAAAAGGAAAAGGTTTAAAGTGGCATGACACAGACAGGAGACACAAACAAAAGGTTTGGAGATGAGTAAGGAGGCCATCAAACTTTTAAAGAAGTCTGAAGGGGAAGTGAGAATTTCTCATATGTAGGAGAACTTTTGAGCAAGGACAGAGGTTTAGAGGTAGAATGATACATAATAAAATGCTCCTTCCCCTCACACTCTTTTACACCCTTCTACCCTGTTTCCTACACACTTTACCCCTCCCAGGTATCCCGCTTAAATTTCCACATATCAGCACCACTGCCCCACCCACACACATTCCTGACCCACCTACCCCAGTTACAAGGCGCAGGACAAAGTTACAAGCCACCACTTTTCAACTACAACTCATGCTCACTCCTAAGGGGAAACTTTCTGCTATAACGCCTAATGCCAAACAAGCTCTTCCCAGACAACATAGCTCCAGCAATTAGGCAACTACAGAGCTTGTTTCTGATATGTAGGAGAATTTCTTATATGTAGGAAACCTTTGAGCAAGGACAGAGGTTTAGAGGTAGAATGATACATAGGAAAATGCTCCTTCCCCTCACACTCTTCTACACTCTTCTACCCTGTTTCCTACTAGACATGTGCATTCATTTTCGTTAGAATGCATTTTCGTCCGAAAATCTGTTTTTTTCGTTATCGTTTTAACAAACGATAACGAAAGTGCAAGAAACGAAAACCGAAAGATCCGACATAAAATATGCTTTATTTACTTTGCGGTAAAAATTCGATATAGAGAGATTCGACATTATAGGGAAAAGATTTGACATCATAGAGAAAAGATTCAACATTATAGAGAAAAGATTTGACACTATAGAAATAATAGATTCGACATTACAGAGAATAGATTTAGATTTATGAGAAAGTAGATTCGACATTATAGAGAATAGATTCGACATTATTACTAGTCATACAACATATTCGAACAGAAATGTACGATTCGACAGCAACCAAAAAGATTTGACGTTCCGTCGAATATTCTTTTGACCATTTGACAGAAACCAAGTATTATTGGATTTTCGGACGAAAGCTATTCCCCAATGAAAAACGAAATAAATCAAGACGATTTTCAGGAGTAACTAAATAAATGTATTTTCCAAATGAAAACGAAACAAAATATTCCAGTCTGCACATGTCTATTTCCTACACACTTTACCCCTCCCAGGTATCCCGCTTAAATTTCCACATATCAGCACCACCGCCCCACCCACACACAGTCCTGACCCACCTACCCCAGTTACAAGGCGCAGGACAAAGTTACAAGCCACCTCTTCTCAACTACAACTCATGCTCACTCCTAAGGAGAAACTTTCTGCTATAACGCCTTGTAGCGGAGTACAATATTAAACTCCACGATCTCCGCTGGTAACCAGGGTAAATCCACAGTTAGCATTGAAATGTAAGGCAATGTCCCAAATCTCCCCAGTAACCGGACGACACACAGCTCTGAGAGTCAACTGACTTTTTATTCACAGGCTTCCATATTTATAGAATTCCCCATGCAAGGGGTTTCCAAACAGCTAAATAGATTTAACAGGGGTAATACAGGGAGGACCAGATGGGGAACTTAACATTTTGGATGATTCTCCCATCAGGCATTGCTGCACGAGGGAAAAGTCGGTTGATAGCTGGGGTCTGGGGTTATGTGTTGTGGGAGTTCGGTTTAAAACTGCCGAACACCGATTGGGCAACATAAAACAAAGTACTTGAATGCTAGTGGCTTACGGCTGCCAGCATACCAATTACTATGCCCACATAAGACCCAGCAGAATACATAGCCTATAATACAGACAACCTTTTGACATGTAACGTCCAGTGTTTCAGCAGTGGCTAGGTTTGCCACAATGCTCCCCCAGAACCAAGCCGGCATACACAGTCTGATCCCAACGGATCGGCTTGGGGATGTCCGGGGGTGTACTTTCACAGATCATTTTTCAAGTTCAGTTTGTCTAGATAACCCGTCGGCGTTGCCGTTTTGCTTCCCTGGTCGGTAGTGGATTGTAAAGTCAAACGGCTGCAGCGCCAAACTCCAGCGCAGCAGCGGGGCATTGTCCCCCGCCACACGGTTTAGCCACACCAACGGGTTGTGATCTGTGAGTAGCAAAAAAGGTTGTCCATACAAATACGGCTGCAACTTTTTGAGGGCCCACATATATCTATGGCCACCCTACTGAAGGGTTCTTCAATAATGGGAAGAGGACATAACTTGGCTTTGTGGCGGTCACCTCGCTTGCCTACTCGCTGGCAAATGTCACAGGAGGTGCAGTATTGCCTCACATCCTTGGAGATCCCTGGCCAAAAGAAAGCGTGGGTCAACCTGTATCGGGTACGTGTCATTCCCAGATGCCCAGACAGGGGAATGTCGTGGGCAATCCGAATCAGTTCTTGCCTATACTTCTGGGGAACCACTAACTGTTTAGTCGTTACTGTGGCCGACCCTCCCACTCCTCTTTCAGCAATGCGGTAAAGTAGCCCTTTCTCCCAGGTGTACCGCTCCCCCTCTAGCCCAGCCTGGTCAGCGTGTACCCTGTCCCTGTATACCTGTAGCGTGGGGTCTGACCTCACCTCGGCCTCAAACTTAGTCGGGGTATCCCAGGACATACGTGTCGTGTGGGGGTCATGGTCTCTTACCGGAGCCTCAGAGTGTGTCGGTGGAACCGTGGTGCGAGCCTGTTGCCGTGTGGTCACTGGATGGGCTTCCTGGTATGGGGCCTGGGGTACAAAAACAGGGGTCATCTGGCCCAAATCATTTCTCAGCACAACATCTGCTGGTAAATTTTGCATGAGGCCCACTTCTACCGTCCCCCCACCCACACCCCAATCCAAATGTACTTTGGCAGTGGGTAGTCGGTACACTGCTCCCCCTGCCACTCGTACTGCCACGGATCCACCAGTGTGTGCCGAGTCAGGGACCAAATGGGGTGCTATCAAGGTTAAAGTAGCTCCTGAATCCCAAAGCCCCCGGACTTCTTTCCCCTCCAAGGTCACTGGCTGTCGATGATGTTGCCGGTTATCCGTGGCTCGGACTGTCATCACCTCATGCAAGATTCCCAGGGGTTCTTCCGCTGGAATGCTCAACATCTCTTGAGTGGCCGGCTCCCGTTGATAATGATGGGCAGCAGCCCTTGGTGCTGGGTTCGGTCGGCCTTGGTTCCAGGCGGGTCTGCCCCAGTTTTGGGTGCACTCGCGTGCCATATGTCCCCACTTTTTGCAGGTGTGGCATTGGATGTTGGCACGTCCGTTATATCTGGAGGGTGGTGGTAAAGTCCCTTGGGATTGACGAAAAGGGGAGTCTGTGAGAGCGGGGGGTGGTAAAGTACTGGGTGGTCCCGCGGGTCGAGGATGACTCTTGGTTAGGGGCCCATGATGTCTCCTCGCATCAAAATGCTGATCCGCTAATCGAGCCGCTTCGGTTAGGGTGAGAGGTTTCCTGTCTCGGACCCATTCTTGTGCCTCTGGGGACAA
The DNA here is from genome assembly GCA_029574335.1 of Rana kukunoris. Taxonomy (NCBI): domain Eukaryota; kingdom Metazoa; phylum Chordata; class Amphibia; order Anura; family Ranidae; genus Rana; species Rana kukunoris. Next base: position 101,077,230 of record CM056052.1, on the reverse strand, counting down.
ACCGTTGAAGAATTGCTCCAACAGCATTAACTGTCGCAATTCCTCCATAGTAGTGGCTTGGCTGGCTTGTATCCACCCTTGGGAAGCTTGGTCCAGCTTGTGTGCCCATTCAGCATGTGAATCCTTCTCTGGTTTGCGCAGGTTTCTAAACTTGCGCCGGTATGCCTCTGGAGTAATGGCGTATCTCTCTAATATCGCTCACTTCACTTTATCATAATTCTTGCTGTCCTCACTGGGTACAGCGCGATATGCTTCTGCTGCCTGACCTGCCAGCTTGCCTGCTAGCAATGGGACCCATACCGTCCGTTCCAATTCATGTAGATCACACAGTCTCTCAAAATCCTGTAAATACCCATCAATCTCATCCTTCTCCTCGCAAAACATTTTAAAGGCATGATAGGGAATTTTGGGTTTTACCTGGTTGTAGAGTGACCCAGTAGTGGATTCTGCTCGAGACTGTGTATACTGCGGACTGTGTGCCATCACGTACTCGTGCACATTCGCCATTACCATGTGCAGCATGGCATCTGATATAGGCTGTGGCAAAAATTCCAGCCTGGTCCTCATTTCTCTCTGGTAGAGGGTTTCTTCCATGGCTGCTGGTGGTGTAGCGCTGCATGCTCTGTCTCCCTCCATCAGCTCGGCAGTTAGTACAGCTTTGGATTTGTTGCTGGCTACCTTACCCCTGGCTTCTAGCAGTTCCTTTAATGTCTGCCGCTTTAGCCTAGAATAATCCGTCCTATTTACATAGTTCACATTGCACGAATTGAGCTTATCGGCTGTAAGGTTGGATCCCGTCGCTTGCCACCAATTGTAGCGGAGTACAATATTAAACTCCACGATCTCCGCTGGTAACCAGGGTAAATCCACAGTCAGCATTGAAATGTAAGGCAATGTCCCAAATCTCCCCAGTAACCGGACGACACACAGCTCTGAGAGTCAACTGACTTTTTATTCACAGGCTTCCATATTTATAGAATTCCCCATGCAAGGGGTTTCCAAACAGCCAAATAGATTTAACAGGGGTAATACAGGGAGGACCAGATGGGGAACTTAACATTTTGGATAATTCTCCCATCAGGCATTGCTGCACGAGGGAAAAGTTGGTTGATAGCTGGGGTCTGGTATTATGTGTTGTGGGAGTTCGGTTTAAAACTGCCGAACACCGATTGGGCAACATAAAACAAAGTACTTGAATGCTAGTGGCTTACGGCTGCCAGCATACCAATTACTATGCCCACATAAGACCCAGCAGAATACATAGCCTATAATACAGACAACCTTTTGACATGTAACGTCCAGTGTTTCAGAAGTGGCTAGCCTCATGCCAAACAAGCTCTTCCCAGACAACATAGCTCCAGCAATTACTGTAGGCAACTACAGAGCTTGCTTCGGACCTCTCCCTGAATTACTGTTTTCTGCCAAATTTACGCCCACTTAAACCTACAGGCTGTATCCTAATTCAACCCCATGATCAGTCTAATTGTATAATGGACGTCTATCTATGTATATACACCCTGTGACCTTGTAAAATATCCATTGTATTACTGTTCTTCAAGATATTTGTACAAACTTCTTACTTCTTATTTTAATAAAATAAATTATTTGAAAGACATAAATAAATAAAAAGCTCCTTATGATTTCCTTGTCAAATAACCTTGAGTGTTATACAAACAAGGGCATCAGTATGGCCATAAATACTGGGAGGTTCCTGGCAATGACCTATATAAAAATAGATATCCTGGTCCTGAAGGTTAGGGATTGGGTAGGGCAATAACACCGCCCTCCCGTGAAAAAAGTAATTGTAATATCTAAAGTGGAGGCACCATGGAGTAGTAGAAGCAGAGGTATACTGTATGCTTTAAACAATATTACACTATATAGGTTCCAAACCATTTATGAATCACTATGTGAAAGAGATGTGTATTTTTTTTTTTAAACATCTACTTCTATGTAGACTTTATTTGAACATCTAAATAGGCAAACATATTTTAGACATCTATATATATGTAATACCTTTTATTTGCAATGCAAATTGGCATAACCAATGAAGTAAAATATAAAATTCAATGGCACTGGGCATATGCTTTCCCATATGCTCATTCTTTTAAATATGGGATAATGTATACTGTCATAATAGATTTAAGCAGCGTACTAATGTACATTATACTAAATATATGGGTAAAGTTGTAATTCCCCTATTTGTGGGCAGTTAGTGATTGCATATGTATTAAAACAAACCTGTGTGGAGACAGGACTTAACCGCTTGCCAACCAGCCGCTTGTCATTATACTGTGGCAGGTTGGCACGGCTGCGTGAATTGCCGTAGGTGTACGTTGGCCGTTTTAAGAGCGATTCAAGAGACACCTAGAGCTTGATCCAAAAGACACATAGAGCTTGATCCAAAAGACACCTAGAGCTTGATCCAAAAGACACCTAGAGCTTGATCCAAGAGACACCTAGAGCTTGATCTACGAGACATCTAGAGCTTGATCCACAAGACATCTAGAGCTTGATCCACGAGACATCTAAAGCTTGATCCAAGAAACATCTAGAGCTTGATCCACAGGACATCTAGAGCTTGATCCACAAGACATCTAGAGCTTGATCCAAGAGACATCTAGATCTTGAGCCAAGAGACATCTAGAGCTTGATCTCAGAGACTACCAGAGCTTGATTCAAGAGACTACCAGCGCTTGACCCAAAAGACATCTGGATCCATCCCTTGAAGGATGCAGTGTCCTCTCGTTCTGCTGCTCCTGGGGCCTCTCTATGTAGATCACAGTGCTTAATGCAGTACCTGGAAATGTATACAACTTCTCTTGGAGGAATTTTCCAATAACACTGCAAACAAAGGTCATGGGCTACCGGCGTAGCGCACCTCCTTTACGTTAGACCGGCGCAATGTAGAGGCACAATCACCGTATCCACGTAGTATTTGCGCAGAAATTTGCGCCGGTGTAACGTAAATTCCGAGGCGTAAGGCGGAGTAATTCAAATTGGGAAGGATGTGGGCGTGTTACATTGAAATGAGCCGTGACCCCATGCAAATGAAGTGCCGGCCTGATCGCAGACCACACATCACAACTCGGGAACGGCACAATCAGTGAAATTGGAAGTGGACCCGGGCAACTTGGTGAACTACGCAGACAGCTTAAATAGACAGAGACAAACGCCCTTCTTTTGCAAAAGTACATCCCTTTGTATGCCTTCCTATACAGCAAGGTGCTTTTGTTCTGTTGTTTATTAGAGTTTGTTTGTTTGTTTGTGACGTGTCTTTGAGATATTTGGGGACTGTTTTGCAGAGTGATTTTTGTCTTTTCTATGTTTTATTTGTTGTTTTTGTTTTTTATTATATTTTTGCTGGGCATTTTTTATTTTTGCTGGTCAATTTTTTATTTATTTTTGGTTCTGTTTGTGAATGATTTTGGAATGTGGGGGTGACATTCCTGCCGGAAAAGGGGTGTCACCCTCATTTGTGGTGGAGAACTGATCCCCAGGTCTGTGTAAATGGTGTATGAATGTACAGTGACATAATTGGAGCCGTGGCATGGCGTTGCTGCTCACAAGTCCTGCATGGTGGGCTTGTGCCAATCCAATGTGATGAGGATGTGATGTGTCTGTGCTAGGGACCACAGTGGTGTGCATGCATGCATTCTCATTGTGCCATGATTAATGTGTGTGTTTAACGTGCAAAGATGCCTAATGTGAGCTGGCTCCTGGCTGCTCTTCCCTCAGAAGACGGGGTAGCCTCGGTTAGGGAGGAATTGTCTGGTTCAGGGGTCAGGTCATCACTTATGTCAATCTCCAGGCCCTTTCTCACTGCGAAGTTGTGCAGCATGCAACATGCACCGATGATCTGGCATACAAAGTTTGGGGAATACAACAGGGTACCATGGGGGGTTCCATATAGGAGTCATGAGATGGGGTCCCAGTGCATATGCAGAGTCACCCTGAAGGGATAAGACAGGAGGATGTTAGTAGTGCATGTGCCCCTTGTGATTTTTAGCATCATGGGGGGGGCAGTCATGCCTGCCACCCATGTCACTCACCAACCAGCCAGCTGTCCCCATACATGGCTAGGATTGTATATGTAGCTGTCATGGGTGTCATGGGTGGTGTCATGTGTTGGGCTGGTGATGTCCTCCTGCAGGGTTGTGGTTAATTCCAGGATGGCATGAGGGGTGAATCTGAAGATGCGAAACACATCAGAATCACTCATGCCAAAGATGTCTATACATGTGTGATATATCAAGTGAAGAGTGAGGGGCTTGTATCAGATTCGATTATTATATCCATCAAGGTTTTAAAGGGCTATTGAAAGATAGTGAGACCGTGTTTGTAATTTGTATGTATGTTATGTATTGATGTATATATGTATGTATGTTTTTTGTAAAAATGTTTATAAAAGCAAATAAAAAGTTTTTGGAAAAAAAAAATCCTCTTCCGTGCCCTCCTCCGTGCCCTCCTCTGTGCCCTCCTCCGTGCCCTCCTCCGTGCCCTCCTCCTTCATTGCTCATCTAAAGTCAGTAGTATAGCTATGAGCATGGATGCCCCTGGCCTGTTGGCATACAGTTTGTTGTCCAGCAAGTGTGACTGCTCAGCTCTTCACTAACAGTGTTGCTTTAGCTGACATGTGGACGGATTGTCTAATTTTATTCCACCTTTTATATGGTCTAATTTTAGACAGGACGTGCAGCTGTTGCGCACAGCGCATAGCCTGCGCTGCACCAACGTTCTTTTGTGGATCCCCTTAACTCCCTCATTTGCATATTTGAATAGCAAATCAATGGTGTGTCTAGCGCAGTTTGCGCGGACGGATGCGGACGGATACGCCGGTCTATCGAAATTACGCCGGTCCAAAAAAAGTAGATCTCTTGCGTATCTTGTTTTGGGGATGCGGCGCATCGAAACGCATGCGCAAATTTTGACTTACGCCGCGCATCTCCTGTAAAGCCGGCGTAATGGCTCTGTGAATCTGGCCCATTGTTTTTGCTGTCTGGCCAATATTGAGCCTGTAGGGAATGGAACGTGGTGTAGGGTAGGTGACTGGTGTCACGGAACAAAGGAAGACTAACACATGGATGTAACTCACTTAAAGACTGACTAATTTACTTAAACAGTGGACTTTATATGAACACAATCACTATCGTGTGAGCATACACCACTCCATGTTCATTGACGGAGCGATATTTCGTTTTTAATAGCGTTTATTTGTACCAATTACAATGATTGAGTTTATTTATAGCAGCAGCTGATTTATAGTTTGCATTGCAACAATATTAGAGGATTTCCTGCCCATGTGTCCTTGGTAGTGGTTCATACATTTTGATCAACTTTTTTAGAGAACTATATATATAATTGTTACACATGCCATATTGTAATTGAAAGTTATAAAACATTACCTTTCCTTTTCAATCTGCAATGCTGTAATATTCTGTTAAGTTCAATGCAATATAGTAACCTGGAGGCCTTCTGTACACAGTTTGCATACAGAACTTTCCCAGAAGTGAAGAATGCATCTGCCTGTGTGTATGGCTTACTGATTTGCCTTGAAGTCTGCACTAAGATATAATTCAGATTTTAGGCATCTTCTTTTACAATTATTTTATTTATAGAAAAGTAGACACAACAGAACAGTGCAATAGTGTGACAAATACATCAAACTTATGATAAAGAGGAAAATCCTGGTAACAGGGTTCTATACACAAAGTACAACATTAAGTAATATAATAGATTTTAGGCATCTTCTGCAACTAAAAATTCATTTTCTTTGTGAGATATTCCCAAGGGATTAATCGCGTCTAAGGGAATTCTGACTATGCAGATTTCATCATTAGGATAATGCAAGTGCATCAACTGATTAATAATTAAAAAGTCACTTCCATGCAGAATTAAAGTATCCAAAGACACAAAGTGCAACACACAGCTTTTTCTTTAGAGCAGAAACTGGTAGGGATCTGCATCAAAGTCTGCTAACATCCTTGCAATGTACATTGATCGCCCAGAAGTTTTGTTTGTCTCTTTTTAAAAATAAGTGGAGTTACAGCCTTTTTAGGTTTATTAGTTAGACTTTTAATAAACAGACACTCACCTGCTCCACGGTCCAGCGATGCGGCCGCCCGGAGCTCCACTCCTCTCCCCCCTCTCACCCGCCGCTTCTCTTCACTTTGTGGGCACCCAGCCGTGACAGCTTTCGGCTTCAGGGCCGGGCGCGTACTGTGCATGTGCGAGCGGCGCTTCGCTCCCTGAGTGGACAGGCGATCTCCTGGGACCTGTCACGTGTCTCAGGAGATCGCCTAGAGGGAGGGGCCGCCTAAGGTGAGAGGAAAAGTCACCGAGGCGGTCCCTGGGCGGAAGTAGGAAGTGGGACAGGAAGTCCCACTCCTACCGAAGCCCCCAATCCCCCCAAAAAAAATTTGGCATGTCAGGAGGTGAGGAGTGTTTAAAGCGGAAGTTGCACTTTTGGGTGGAACTCCGCTTTAAAACATGTTTGTTCTTTGTCAGTGATTCAGAGTTATTAAATCAGACACAGCAAGGCAACTGGCACTTTCAGGAGGTGACCATCAATGGCAGCCCTATACTACTCTCATTATATAAATGTACTTTAACACCACCCTTCCAAAATATTAAAACAGACACAGAAACTGAACCATTTTTTTCTGTTTGTCAGTAGCCTGAAATCCTGGAAAGCCATCCCTTCTCTACTCTAGGAATATAACACTTGATATAAGTAGATTAAAGTACTTTAATTGAATGTGGTGGTATTAGTAATGTGTTCCTTGAATGGAATGTATACTGTTTCCTTACAGCAGTATAAACAAAATGATTACGGTAACTATATTGGTGTCAAACTTTTGTTTTCTCCTTAGATGTATATTAAGCTACAGTATATGTACATTAAGCTAGTGTATAGTGACAGCGTTTTAAGAGCACAATTTATAAAGCCAAAATAAATCTGGGTTTCAAGCATCCTTTCAACTTTATCCACTTCACTTGCTCTCACCCATCAGTATCAATAAAAGTCACACTGTACCTTATACATGTGTCAAAACAGGTAAACTCTAAGCTTCTTAGAGACAATGGCCCAGATTCAGAGAGAATTGGATTCTCGTAGCGTATCAGAAATACACTACGCCGCCGTTTTTTACCTGGCTCTACGTGGAATCCAGGTAGATTTTGTCCAGTAAACGACGGCGGCGTAGTGTATTTCTCCCGTCGCAATCCATCTACACGAGTAGGGGGCGTGAAGGATTTAAAATAGGCGCGTTCCCGCGGCGATCGAACTGCGCATGCTCCGTTCGCAAATTTCCCGCCGTGCATTGCGCGAAATCACGTCGTTACGTCATTCGTTGTTTGAGTAGCGTCGTTTACGGACATTTCTATTCCCGAACGAGTTACGCAAAAAAAAAAAAAAAAATTAAATTTGACGCGGGAACGACGGCCATACTTAACATGGGCTACGCACCGCTAGACCAGCAAAAAGCTGGTCTAACAGTACGTAAAAAAAAACAGACGTAAGCGATTGCGAAGACCGCTCGTATCTTCGTGGATCGCCGTAAAAACACATTTGCATATCCCGACGCATCAAAACGACACGAACTCCTCCCAGCGGCCGCAAAAATATTGCAACGTAGATCCGAAGGCTTACGAAGACGTAAGCCTCTCGGATCGAAGCCCGAAGCCGCCGTATCATGGTTTGAGGATTCAAACTAGTGATACGGCGCGCGGAATTTGAAATTACTCCTGTCTAACACCAGTTAGACAGGCGTAATTGCTCTGTGAATCTGGGCCAATGATTTTAAGGAGTTTAATCCTTCTTCTCCATGGCTGGTTTCTACTCTTCCTTTTCAGGTTTGCCTAAGGAATACGGCATTATTCTGACAGATAAAGATACCTGACTTTTTCCTGCGGGCATTTGAAGCCACATCTTCCTACTGCTCTTACTCAGCATTAATATCCTAGAAATGGATGAAGCCCCAAAAGACAGTTTTCTGATCTGTTTGCATTGAACAGTATGAGATAATAATAATCTTTATAAAATAGTGTTAATAGCCAGTTAGAATAATATATTATTAGTTCCGCACAGTGGCTAAGTGGTTAGCACTTCTGCTTAGCAGTGCCAGTTCGGCAATGCTCTCCCTGCACCTGTGAGGGTTTCCTCTAGGTACTGTGGTTTCCTCCCACACTCCAAAACACGCTGATAGGTTACTTGACTTTTGTCTAAATTGGCCATAGTATGAATGTAAGTTTGGGACCTCAGATTGTTACCTTCTTGAGGGCAGAGACTGATGTGAATGTACAATAAACTGTACAATAAACTGTAAAAAGTGTGGGTTCACCCCCAAAATCAATACCAGGCACTTTGGGTCTGGCATAGATTTTAAGAGGAACTCCACGTCGAAATGTTAAAAAAAAATTGGCATGGGGCCCCCGCAAAATCAGTGTTGCTCACGAATATTCGCATTGCGAATATTCGTTACGAATATTGCATATTCGAGTATTCGCGAATAACTCGAATATCGCGGTGAATATTTGCTATTGCGAATATTCGTATTTTTTCAAATTTATTTTTAAAACAGATCACATCCTAGTGATCTCCATCGACGTCTAAATGCATTGCTGGTATGATTAGAGACCCTGGGCCGAGTAGCTGAGGCGATCCTTTTATGTTGCCGAATATTCGCGAATACTTTCTCTGCCCTTCTTTTGCATCAGAGCCACATTGAACCAGATATTGATGTGTTAGTTTTATAAAAACAAAGTCAAATATCAAAAATATCTAGTTTTAGGTTTCCCCTTTTTGTTTATAGCAAAAACAAAATTTCACATCATTTGAGCTTCTGGTAGTTGTGTTTTTATATGTCATGTGACCCAGTCATTAATTTTAAGTAGGGTTAGCAACCAAACAATACAAAAGAACCATGTGATAAAGAAAGTGGATATTGTTAGGATCTTGTTGCCAAATCAAGAGCAAAGACATGAAAGATTTTTTCTTTTTTCTTCCTTCTTTTTTTGCTTAGGCAGCTTGTTTTCAAGCACCCGATGCTTTGTCTTACTATCTCTATATTCCCTTGTTTATTTTCTTGTTTCTGCTCTGCTCCTAATCAACATGATAAATCCAGTCTTCAAAATCATTGCTTTACTTGGCTGAGATTTTTGGTAAGCACAGCAATGCACTGTCAGTTTAGTAATCCAGGAAATGATCTCCATTTTCGCGTGTTGTTCGCACGCATGCGCGGACGAGAATTTCGCAATCAATTTCGCATTCGCATTAGCGAAATTTCGCAACATTTTATTTTTGTTTGATAAAATATCACGAATATTCGATATTAACGAATATTTCACGAATATTCTTCTATATATTCGTGAAATATCGCGAAATCGAATATGGCGTATTCCGCTCAACACTACGCAAAATCCATACCAGACCCTTATCGGAGCAAGTGGCCTGGCAGGCCAGGAAATGAGCGTGTGTACGAGGCTTGACTCTGCCAACACTAGCGGATGAAGTTGGCAGTGTGTACGCACTACCCTTCTGGTTGTTGGATTATCACAATGCTGTCTCTACAGTCACTGCTTTGATTGCTTCTGTCAAATGGAAGTAGTGATGTGCAATCTCCCACATACATCAATGTGTACCAGTAGAAATCAACCATGTCAGTTAAATATAAAGAGAATCCTGTCTGAGTAGCTATTAATTATCAACTCGTTCCTCACCATCCTGTCATTCTTTTCTATAGGTGTGCGCAGCTTAATGCATTAGGATGTGCACCCTTAAGCGCAAACACACATGCATGTGTATGTATCTACATATATAAGACCCTATCTTATTGATCTTCCTGCTGGCACAGTGAAAGAGAAGAGCATAAACACTTCTCTTATGGCAGAACCGGTAAGAGGGAGTTCCTGTTGCTACACAGAGTGATAACACTAATGCTCATGGAGTGATTAGGGGTGCCTGGGCACATCCGGCACACCCTGTGCGCACGCCTATGTTCTTTTTTCAATTTCTCTCCCTCTGAAAGGGGGCTCCATCTAATATATCCCCAGGAGGCCCCAACACACTTTTATCTAGCCCTGACCAGGATGCTTCTTTAACCACTTAAGGACCCCCGCACGCACATATACGGCCACAGAATGGCAGGTACAGGCACAAGGGCGTAAATTTACGTCCCCGCCTAAGTGCGGTTCGGGGGTCCCATCGGGACCCCCTCCGCGGCGTGCGGGGGTCCCCCTGGCTCCGGGAGCGATCCGGGATCTGGGGGCGGATGTCGGCGAATACCCGCCCCCCCGCGATCGCTCCCAGCCAATGGGAGCGCGCTCCCAACCTGTCACTTCCTCCTCCTGTGTTTACACAGGAAGGAGGAAATGATGTATTCTCTCATCGCAGCGCTGTTTCCCAGCGCTGCTGATGAGAGAAGACATCACAAGTAAGTGTGCACCAACACAACACTGACACACACTCACATAGGCATATTAACCCCTTGTGATCGCCCCCCCCACCCCCCTGTCACAGTGTCACTGAATGCAGTGATCTAATCACTGCATTTAGTGTCAGTGTGACAGGCAGTGTAAAAAACAGTTAGTGTTAGGTTCAGGATAGCCCCCCCACCCCCCCCTAATAAAGTTTTAACCCCCTGATCACCGCCCTAGTTAACCCTTTCACTCCCTATTGCCAGCGTCACTAAGCGATCATTTTTTTGATCGCTGTATTAGTGTCGCTGTTCCCGCTAGGTAGCTATTTTTTTTTATTGCGATTTTTTTTTTTACTAAAGACATGTGGCTAAATAAATTTTGGCCTAAATGTTTGACTAAAATTTAGTTTATTTGATTTTTTTTTTAACAAAAAGTAAAAAATAGTGTTTTTTTTTTCAAAAATGTCGCTCTATTTTTGTATATAGCGCAAAAAATAAAAATCGCAGAGGTGATCAAATACCACCAAAAGAAAGCTCTATTTGTGGGAAGAAAAGGACGCAAATTTTGTTTGGGAGCCACGTCGCACGACCGCGCAATTGTCTGTTAAAGCGACGCAGTGCCGAATCGCAAAAACACCTTGGGTCATTTACCAGCGTATTGGTCCGGGTCTTAAGTGGTTAAGGTATGTGATTGATAGTGTCAATTTTGTCAAGGAGGTCTTGAGATCGTTTTGAGATAGTTCCCATTAAAATTCAAGAAGCTTCATTCTGGAAATCTTCTTTTATTGCCCTTGTGCACCTTCACATGTCCCGATAAAGATTCTTATTACCCCACCTCCTCTATGAGCAAAAAGCTACAGATAACTGATTCATTGTATTACTACTTGTCCCACCTCCATGATGGGCAAAGAGCTGTTATCTGCCAGCAGTTGGCCTATTTTATTGCTACTCAGTGCTGGAGCACAGAAAAGCATATATCACAAGATGTGACTTCTTTATCAGTTGGAGGCTTTTAATTGGACGTTGCTGGCACAAAGCCAATGGGCCGATGAAATACATACATTACACGTTATATACTGCTGTGTACTGATGCCAAGCAGCAATACAATTGATCATCTTTGCTAACAGAGAATGTAAGAAGGAAGAAACATTTGCAGTTGCAAGCTTCGGATCAGGATTTTGGAAATAACAGGCCCCTGAGGAATGATGCCGATAGGCAAGAGCCTATTGTAATGCAAAACTTGTTTCTTGTATTTCACTTCATCATTTAAGTTTATGTTAACTAAATTAACCCATTTTTTTTTTTTTGCTAGAGTAGCTGACTATTTTGCTGTTTGTGTGCTTTTGGGAGGATTTTTCTTTACTTCCCAGAGGCGAAACAGAAAGTGAGCGAAAATCTCCATAAAGTGAGGGCAATTCTCTCCCTATACAGTTGTTAGCAGAGCAAGTTTCCCCAATGCAAGATTGATCATCACTTCTAGTTTTGGTGATAAATAGAGGGGTGACTCTAACCAGAGGGGACTCTGATAGCAAAACCAAATTGAGAGGGGGGGTCTAACCCTTTCCCATTCTATCCAAAGGTTTTTTTTTTTTTTAAATAATACAAACACGTTGGATTCAGTAACTATTTAAATGCACAAGGCTACTCCTTGAATGCTTTAAAAGGTCATAGAATCCCTCAATGAATACAAATATCCTTAATAATTTATTTCAGAGGGTATACTATTCCTCTAGTGCTCCAAAACCAACACATAGGCTGACAGAAAGTGATTGACGCTAATATTGATGGCTCAGACTGGCTGACTTAGAGCATAGACTAATGAGCAGACAGAACTGCTAGTGAATTCCCTGGTAATACCAGGCTGCAGAACTCTGCCAGCTTTCAGACAAAGTGTCATCTGATATCGGGCAGAGTGTTGAGTGAGATGGACAGGGCTTAAATTAACAGTGTAATAACAGTAATTTAACAATTACTGTGGTTAGACTGTACGAACAGCAAGTTCTGATGGCAGAATGTGATGTTTATACAGATATAATGTATGAGCCACAGGTGCTTTATGGGGGCTTTATAGGGACAGCATAGAAAAGTCATAATAGCAGTAAATCAACTGCCTACAGAATGAGTATAATCTTGCAATTCTTAGAAGCTATTTTGAGTAATACACAATTGAGAAATGATCAAAAATTGCTGACAGCATAATTTTTAATATTTTAGAAACAATGAATATAAGAGATAGCTAATCCGCCATGTGTGACACATGCTGGAAATGTTTTATTAGGTTGGATACAGTAGGTGCAGATAATGCAAACACCTGTCTTGCAATTTATATTTCTGACATTAGTAGTCATTTAAAGTGATATTAAAGTCTTGTGTTTTTTTTTCTTTTTTTTGGTTTAAAAATAAAAAAAACAAGTCGTCATGCACAAAGCAGCCCCAATCCTCTTCTACTCAGGTCCCTCGCTGGACTCCTTTCTGAGTCCCCCCACAGCAAGCAGCTTGCTATGGGGGCACCCAAGCAGAGCCGATGATCTGTGTGTTCATTCAGACACAGAGCTGCGGCTCTGCTTCACCTCCTCTCTTTATTGACTCATTGACTTTGATTGACAGCAGCGGGAACCAATGGCGCCCACTGCTGTGTCTCAGCCAATCCTGGGCAGCAGAGATTCTCATGCAACATCGCTGGATCGAGATGGGGCACAGGGAAGTATTAAGGGAGCTGAGGGGTGCTGCTGAACACTGAAGTTTTTTTTTATCTTAAAGTGGATGTAAACCCTCACATACTGTATACCCAGTGAAGTGAACAGTCTCATATAATACACAGAGATGAAACAAATCTTCCTATATAAGTTTTACATGTATATCCACTGTCTTTTATATCCTTTAGAAAGTGCTCTTTCTGTTAAAGTTTTTCTCTTCCTGGTTAGCACTGGGGGTGGATTATTGGCATACAACCAAGACAACTGATTGGAGGAAAGACACATACCCTCTCCTCATAGACAAAGGAAGAAAGACATGTGCAGGATCTCTGCTCTTAGATGCCAAGCTGACTGCTAATCTATTTATAGCAACCTCCCCGACACACACTTCTATCTACCATCTCGGAAAACGTGTGAGAAGTTATCAGGCTAATAACAGAGCTATGGGGCTAGAGACAGCTACGGGACATAGTGCTTTGGAGAGAGATAAGAAAACACTACAGATAGATGTGCCCAGCTTAAATTTCATAAATCGGGTTTACATCCACTTTAACATCTTTCAATTTTCCTTTATTGTTTTCAAGCATACAAAGTAACATACAAGGGAAGGGCCATACCTCTGGCCATGAAGTCAAAACATAACAATGAAAACTACCAAAATACCCACATGGAACATAATAACATCATTAGAACAAGGGCCAAAAAAGAACAAACAAAAAAAGTATATATGTTCAGAAAACATCATGTCACTTCTATCTTCTATCTCTAACACACTAATCCAGTGTCCGCTCCACTAGTGACCCTTTTAGATCTGTGGGTACCATTTCTTCACTCCAACAAGCCAACGAACCCCCTCCCCCAGGGGAACCAATGTCCCCTAGGGGATGGGGCAATTGGACCGCTCCCTGTTTGTCACTCTCAGCGTACTATCCCTAACCGATCCCACCCTACCAAAAAAAAAAGCAAACCAAAACCAGAGACCAAAAACAAAAAAAAAAATTATATATGATGATAAAAAATAGGAAAACCCACCTTCCTCGATCCGTCCTCTCCCACTCCTCACCGTCCGTACTGCCAGATCCCTCCGTTGTTACGTTTCTATCAAAAAATACACCTTCCGTTTCTGCCTGGAGGTCCACACCAGGTCCTCCATCCTATTCATATCTTCCACTCGGTTAAGCCACATCTTTACCGTTGGGGGCTGTGTCTGTTTCCACATCCCTGGGATACAGGCACGGGCTGCATTTAAAAGGTGGCAGGCCATGGATTTCCTATAACGCTTTACCGATATCTCTGTGTCCTGTAATAGATAAAAGGGCCACTCAACTGGTAGTTCTTCTTTACTGAATTTCTGCACTATTCCCTGAACCTTCATCCAGAAACTTACGATCTTTGGGCAAGACCACAGAATATGTAGTGAAGTTCCTTCTTTCTTACCGCACTATCCACTTTAATGCATAGAATGCATTAAGTTAACCGCTTGCCAACCGCCGCACACACATTTACGTCGGCAGAAAGGCTTGTATAGGCAAATGGGCGTACCGGTACGTCCCTTTGAATTTGCCGACTTGTGGGCACGCGTGCCCGTGAGTCCTGCAAACTCGATGTTTGCAGGCGGCCCACAATCGTGAGACGGGGAAGCAGAACGGGGGGATGACACGTGATCAGTGCCCGCGGGTCCCACAGATTTGATGCCCACCAGGTGCCTGTGATCGTGTCACGGAGCAGCAGAACAGGGAGATGCTTATGTAAACAAGGCATTTCCCTGTCCTGCCTAGTGACATGGCAGGGATCTACTGCTCCCTGTCAATGGGAGCAGTGATCGCTGTCATGTCAATGGTAACCCACCCCCCCCCCCCCACAGTCAGAATCACTTCCTAGGACACACTTAACCCCTTGATCGCTCCCTAGTGTTTAACCCCTTCCCTGCCAGTGTCATATACGCCAATCAATATACGCTTATTGCAGTTTTTTTACCAAAAATATGTAGAATACATATCGGCCTAAACTGAGGAAAATTTTTTTTATATAGATTTTTTGGGGATATTTATTATAGCAAAAAGTAAAAAATATTGTTTTTTTTTTTCAAAATTGTCCCTGTTTTTTTGGTTATAGCGCAAAAAATAAAAAACGCAGAGGTGATCAAATACCACTAAAAAGAAAGCTCTATTTGTGTGAAAAAAAGGACATCAATTTTGTTTGGGTACAGTGTCGCACGAGTGCGCAATTGTCAGCTAAAGCAAAGCTGTGCCGAATCGCAAAAAAAATGCTCTGGTCAGGAAGGGGGTATATTCTTCCAGGGCTGAAGTGGTTAAGAAAACATCCTGCCTTTAGAATCACTTTAAAGATATGTTCTCCTCTAGCTACTCATTTCAGAGTGAGAGTGTCTTTGCAAAGATCCCCTGACCCCCACTATACTTACTTTACCAGCAATCCCTCTTTACGCCTTTATTCTCTGCAGTGAGCACTGACTGATTATGGCCTGGAGCATGGAATGCTGAAGACTGTGCCATGTAGCCACCAGCACCCATGCAATGCTGAGCTTCAGCCAAGTGTGTCCCGACTCCCACGCCCTCACTCACAGCTTTTGTGGGTCAAGTGGGCTCAAGGGGCAGCTGCTTTGGGCCCCAAAACAATGACTAGGCCCAGGGAAGCTGTTCCTTCCCCCCTATTATAGATGTCCCTGTTTACAGTGCTCTGGCCTAGTTGTTTGCTGCTAGACCCAAGCACTGTCACAGGGAAGGTCAGATGCTTCTCCATATTTGAAAGTGCCAGGTTCTGTGCATGGCTGCAGAGGAGGGAGAGCTATGTTAATGTAATATAAAGTAAGTATAACGTGGTTGGAGAGGGGGGCCTTAGCAGACACACTGGGGTTGATTTACTAAAACTGTAGAGTGCAAAATCTGGTGCATGGTAACCAATAAACAAGCTAATTAGTTTCTTTGCAGAGCAGTGCCAGATTTTGCACTCTCTTGTTTTAGTAAATCAACCCTACATTAATTTTGCCTTACGCAGGCAATAAAACAGTGTCAATGGAAATGTTAAATGATTGTTGATTCCAGGGGTGCACAGATCTTACTATTGGCTCTGGAAGACTCCCATGATCCATGTGACCAGTCCCTTGCAGTCTTCTCTACCAGGTTCTTGGGCTGCTCACCCCCAATACATACAATGTAAGTTTGATAGCCCTGCATTGCTGGTGATGATGCTGAGGCCCCACCTAGAGACTGGCCCTTCAGGGACAGGAGGAGAGCATTGGAGCTATTTGGAGCAAGGTGTCAGGTAAGTAATAATGCCTGTTCTGCTCCCTTTACACTAAATTATCATTTAACCCTTGCAAGGCGGAGGGGCCCCAATGAAAGGATTGTTTTTTTTATCACCTTCCCAGTTCAGCTTTTTTTTTTTTTATCATTTCTTTTTTTATTATTCAATGTTTGCAATCATCATACACTTTGTGCACATATTCAAATACATATTACAGTACATATTACGTATGTAAAACTCTAGCTCCCAGACTTGCTCCCTTTTCTTATCTAATCCCTTTTGTGCATAATTTTGTGCTTATTTCTATTTGCCACCCTCCCATCCTCTCATCCCTACCCACACCACCTAGTCATAATCATTTGATTTTACCTCTCGTTTATTTTCTTATTTCTTTACACTACTCCTCTCTTTTCAGCTTTAATATTAAATTTAAGTCAGCCTTCGTGTTCCTGGTCAGCACATGGACATAGCTTCTAATCTAGACAGTCCTGTAAATGGGACTCCAAGATGATGGTACCATGTTACCAAGTCACATTCATACTTACACTAACTGCATTTGAAAATACATTTAACAATGTTTTATCTATAATACATACATACATTGATTGGTATTTCTTTTAAATCTGCCTTTAAAAAAACATGAGGCTGTCATGTTTCTGTCTTCAAAACTTGACTTCAATAACCCAGAACAAGTATGTGGATACAGAGTACTCTAGTCCGATATGCATTCTTGTTTTTATTTCATCTCTATTGATTTTCAAAGGGGGGAGTACAAGGCAAGCTCCAGGTTTCCCTCAGGAAAGTTTACTTTAAAGCAGGAGATGTGTTTTTGTTACCCAGGATCAGTATCTCCTATTTTTAGATCTAATACTGCTATTTTATAGCACCAGTGAGGAAAATGTTAAGACAACAAACAGACTTCAGACAAGTGTCTGAACGTAAATTTTGAACTTTCTAGGCAGCCTTTCTCAACTACGGTTCCTCCAGAAGTTGCTAGGAGTTCCTTGAGAAATTAGCAATGCCTCGGATAAGCAACCACTGTCATAAATATTTTCCATTTTTTTTTTAACTATCTGTAAGTTTTCCTATTCACCACCAGTGCTTTAAGTGGGCCAAAAGAGGTGCCGGTACTCTATTAGGCGCCGGTGCCCCCCCCCCCCCAATACTGAACATGAAAATACCCTTAGAAAGTACCCTGAAAAAGAGCTACTGTAGAAAGAGCTACTGAACATAAATAAAATGTGCAAAAGGGTATTGAACAAAATGTTGTACAAAATGTACATAAAATAAATTATAAAAATTATAATAACATACTAACCTCTAGACCCCTATATATTACACAGCACCCTGCACCCCTTTACTTTACACAGCACCCTGCACCTCTAGACCCCTTTACATTACACAGCACCCTGCACCTCTAGACCCCTTTACATTACACAGTGCCCTGCACCTCTAGTCCCCTTTACATTACACAGCACCTCTAGACCCCTTTACATTACACAACACTCTACACCCATGGACCCCTTTACATTACACAGCACCCTGCACCTCTAGACCCCTTTACATTACACAGCACCCTGGACCCCTTTACACATCACCCTGGACCCCATTACATTACACAGCACCCTGCACCTCTAGACCCCTTTACATTACACAGTACCCTGCACCTCTAGACCCCTTTACATTACACAGCACCCCACAGTTCTGGACGTGTGTATGTTACAGACACCCCCTTACCAGTTCTGTACCCCCTGCATGTTAAACAGACCCCTGTACAGTACAGACAGCCCCCATTCAGTGCAGTCAGTCCCCCCTACAGTTCAGACACCCCCAACTTTCTGCCCCCCCCCCAAAGTGCAGACACCCCCTACAGTGCAATCAGTCCCCCCTACAGTGCAGTCAGTCCCCCCTACAGTGCAGTCAGTCCCCCCCCCTACAGTGCAGTCAGTCCCCCCCTACAGTGCAGTCAGTCCCCCCCTACATTGCAGACACCCCCCCTACAGTGCAGAGACACCCCCCCACAGTGCAGACCCAGACCTCCCCTACAATACACTACAGCCCCCCCCCCCCTTCAGACCCACAATGTATGTAACTCGCCTGTCGCTTAATCATCACCTCAGACGATCAGCACGGGAGGGACATGATGCAGGCACGTGACGAGTAGTCTACACGGAGGAGGGGGACTCGGGAGGCGGTGGCTTCACTCTGCTGCGTGACGTGAGACAGCAGCAGAGACAGAGCGGGTGTCACTCGAGCGCGGCGAACACCCCCCCCAGGCTCTCCATGTGTTTGCCGGTGCCGCGCCGCTACTGCATTTTTCTTACCTGCCTGTCACTATCAGTGCTGCTTAAACCCGCGGCTGCCCGTTCCTGCTTCAGTCGTGGAGGGGGGGGGGGAGTCACCAGCCTGACACCCACCCAGTGTGTGGCACCCGGTCACGCCCCCACCGCCACCCACTTAGTATGCCATTGGCTGCAGCTAGAGTATAGCCAGCCCAGTGCAGCACTGAATATGATGATCATCATATTCCTGGCCTGGGGCTGCGTTC
Source organism: Rana kukunoris (assembly GCA_029574335.1). Classification (NCBI taxonomy): domain Eukaryota; kingdom Metazoa; phylum Chordata; class Amphibia; order Anura; family Ranidae; genus Rana; species Rana kukunoris. The sequence goes on along the minus strand of CM056052.1, from coordinate 101,058,303 downwards.
CGGTACGGGAAACCCACGTACTTGGCGCACGGAGAGGTGCTGGTACTCTCCAGGGCCATTTTTGGAAGTGGCGGTACTGAGTACCGCCGCGTTCCGGCCCAGTTAAAGCACTGTTCACCACCAAGCATAGGCGTGCGCATTAATGTTATCACTCTGTGTAGCAACAGGAACATGGGAAAGATCTCCCTTTTACTGGCTCAGCCATAAGAAAAGTGTTTATGCTCTTCTCTTTCTCTGTGCCAGCAGGGAGATTAATATGCCAGGGTCATAAATATGTAGATACATACACATGCATGTGTGTTTGAGCTTAAGGGTGCACACCCTAATGCATTAGGCTGCACACATCTACAGTATGCCACCAAGGTAAGGGGGCTTTCTTCTTACTGACCACCAATAAAAGGGATATTCTTCGCACTGACCACCAATGCAAGGGACATTCTTCTTAAAGCGGAGGTCCACCCTAAAAAAAATTACACTAACACTCTACTTAAAATATATTAAAAAACTGGCTGTTGTTAGTCAGTCCTCCTAATCTGCTACTTCCTATACCGTGGAGCTGTTCCTTCTCTTCATCCCTCGCTTGGTGTTCTGGGAAATTGGGCACATTGTCTTCTGGGATCTGTGTGTGTCCTAGAAGACAGCCGCCCATTCACAAAGCACTGTATGACTCGCTCATGTGCAGTAGGAAACGGGCAGTGAAGCCGTAAGGCTCCACTGTCTGTTTCCCTTAGATAGGATGGTGGCATTGGCACCAGATCCGATGGATGGATCGGCCTCTGGGGGCTGACATCGCAGGCTCCCTGGATAGGTAAGTGTCCTTATAAAAAATCAACAGCTACAGTGTTTGTAGCTGATGACTTAAAAAAAAATTCAGCTGGAACATCGCTTTAATGACCACCAATAAAGAAAGACATTCTTCCCACTGACCATCAATGTAAGGGACAATCTTCTTACTGACCACCCAATGTAAGGAACATTCTTCCTATTGACCACCAATATAAGGGACATTCTTCTTACTGACAAGTGACCACCAATGAAAAGGACATTCTTCCCATTTACCTATAATGTAAGGGAAACTCTTCTTACTCACCACTAATGATAGGTACATTCTTCCCATTGACCTCCAATGTAAGGGAAATTCTTCTTACTCACCACCAATATAAGGGACATTCTTTCCATGGACTTCCAATGTCAGGGACATTCTCCTTACTGACCACCATTGAAAAGGACATTCTTCCCATTGACCTCCAATATGAAGGACATTTTTCTTACTGACCACCAATGAAAAGGACATTCTTCCCATTGACCACTGATGTAATGACTACCAGTGTGGTCAGTATTCCAATAATTACCAACATACTGTGGCATTTCTTCATTGGCCACCAAACTAAGGCCCCTTTCACATTGAGGCGTTTTTCATGCGGTACAGCACTTAAAATAGCGCTGCTATACCGCATGGAAAAAAACCTGCCGTGTAGTGTTCAATGTGAAAGCCCGAAGGCTTTCACACTGAAGCGGTGCGCTAGCAGGACCACTCCAAAAGTCCTGCTAGCCGCATCTTTACTGTGTTCACTGCTCCTATACCACGCCTTCCCATTGAAATCAATGGGAAACCATGATAATACCGCCCGCAATGCGCCTCTACAGAGGTGCATTGCAGGCGGTATTAACCTTTTATCAGGCCACTAGTGAGGGTTAAAACTGCACCGCTAGCGGCCGAATACCGCGGTAAATACGACGGTATAGCAGCGCTAAAAATCACGCTGCTATACCGCCACCGCGGCTCTAGCCCCAATGTGAAAGCAGCCTAAGGGAGCTCTTCACTGGCTATCAATACAAGGGGACACTCTTCTATGGACGGTAAATGTTTGGGAACACTATTTTCTAGCATTTTTAGGTGTTTATTAGTAATGCTGAAAATAATATTTTTGTATATAGAGCATACCCTGGTTGCCAAATACCCTAAGTATGCCACATATTTACCATGTGTTGTAGCTATAATAATTATTAGCAAGGGGCTTCCTGAGCCCTAGAAGTTAAATGAAAGGTTCCTCTGTTTTAGACTGGTTCAGAAAAGAAAACAGTTGTAGGCTTAAAAAATAGAAGTCTGGCCCATTTAGCTCTATGCATGTGCATAGAAATGCATTTTTGTAGCATTAGGCAGGAGCATTGTCAGGTGTCAATGTAAGTTTCCTTTGTGCATTGAAATATTTTTTTTGACACTTTCAATTTTTGAATTTAGAATTTAGAGTGGATAGGGATAACATGATATAACAGCTTGTAACCTGTTGCTAATGCATGAAAATGGAAATTCTTTGAGTTTTAATGCATTGCTGCTGACTTCAATAGGCATCCCAATGTACTAAAACCAGAAAAAAAAATGGACATGTATTTTTCAAAGCACACTGCAGCACTGGGGTAGTAATCAGCACTTTCTCTCGTGCAAATACATCAGCTATTCAGATCGATTAAAATGCAAATCTCATTGTCAGAAGTTTGATCTTTGTCCATATGTCTGCCCCTGCTATAGACACCGTTGTTTCTCACTGAGCACTGGTAGAGCAGTAGCTATTAAACACAACAAACAGTGTAGTCATGAACATAAAGTAGTGCGAGGCAATGTATAACATGTATACCTCGAAATGAAACAGTTGCAATGTAGATGTTTCATACTGGTCGTGCAGAACCTTTCGGTGTCCCCAGAGCTCAATTAGACCATTGTAACTTTTATGGGCTATGGATTACTGCAGGGACACCACACAGTGCAGCCATAGACCAGCTGTAGGCTGTAAACTGGATCCACACATGAACAGCAGTTGCACTTTCGAACTTGTTTTACTACCTAAAGCTGCTTTGAGATGCAGAAAACTACATGCTGCAAATGAACAGATTGCCTCAATAGTAATTACATGTTAAGAACTGTGTTGTATTCTAAAAAAGGAAAAGTTCATATAGAAAAGGGTATTTATGTATTTTTTGCCCCCTACCTTTAGATTGTAAGTTCCATGAGCAGGGCCTTCTTAAAGCGGAGGTTCACCCTGAAAATCAACTATCTACCAGATCCAGCATACTGCTGACATCTGCAGTATGCTGTTTTTTTTTTTTTTTTCTGTACTTATCGCTTTATCGTGGTTCTTATCCGGCTCCGAGTGGGGATTCCTGCAGGGAATCGGTGTTCCTAAGACAAGGTGTAGTTGATTGACGTGCTGGTAAAGCGCATCACGCCTTCCAAAAATACCCAAAGTGACACTCGGCTGTTTACGGCGCTATACGGCGCCTGCGCCTGCCGTGTAGAGCTGACTGCGCAGGCGCTGTAAATTGCCGAGTGTCACTTCGGGTATTTTCAGAAGGCGTGACACGCTTTACCAGCACGTCAATCAACTACGACTTGTCTTAGGAACGCCTATTTCCCCGCAGGAATCCCCGCTCGGAGCCGGATAAGAACCACGATAAAACGGTAAGTACTAAGTACTAAAAAAAAAAAAAAACAGCATACTGCAGATGTCAGCAGTATGCTGGATCTAATGGTAGATAGTTGATTTAGGGTGAACCCCCGCTTTAATCTTTCTGTACTGAACTGTATTGTATTTATACTGTCTTCCTATACTGTAAAGTGCTGCGCAAACTGTTGGCAGTATAGGTATAATAATAATCTGAATAATAGTAAAGGGTATGTACTATAGGCCCTAAAAATAAACTTCTTTAATTTTCTTCCTTTTGGTTTGTTAAATCTGAAATTTAGGTATGCCAATTTTTACATTGACCTGGCTTGAATCAATGTATATTCTATACAGTGGGATCCAGGTGAGAGATGGAAATCAATGTTGTAGGCACCGCTATTACAGTGATTGCCACTGGCTTCTGGTACCATGATGAGCAGCTGCCCTGCTGCTTACTTAACACAGTAGGTCAGTCACACCGCATGGATGGCATTCAGAGAACACTTTGCATGTCCTCCATGAATGCAAAGCGTTATCTGTTTAGACAAAGCGGAGAGGTGTAAAGGTGATATCATGACATGAATTCCATGTTGTCCAGTTAGAGAACACTTTGCATTAATTGATAAAGTCCTAATGAGCAACCTCCTGTGTTCAGTAAGCCGCAGGGAAGCCTGGAAGGCAGCTGCTATCCCTCAAATTGCAGTGACTACTACACCCATCCCAGCTCCACCCTCCTGATATCATTCCAGCTCCAAAAGACCCCCCCCCACTTCCATCCTTTCCCCCCCTCACTCTCTTCCCCATGAAGAGAGAGCACATACAACTGCAGGAGCAGAGAGGGGGTGCTGCTGGCAGGACTCGGGAGAGAGTTCATACAGCTGCAGGAGTGGGGGGTGTTGATGGTGGGGAGAGCACGTTTAGAGCAGGAGGGGAGAGAGGGGTGTGTGCTGGTGCTTAGGACTGTCGGGTGCCTATGTTGCTGTGAACACCCTACCTCAGATGATCAGATCAGCCACATTGTGGTAGAATGGTATGCTGCTCCCATCTTCCCCTCTGCATACAGGAAAACACATGTGGAGGAGGGTTTGAGTGGCAGGGAGAGATGCGGCTGCCATAAAATGTGATGCTCGTGGTGTGCAGGAACCAAGACACCCCGTACACGACGCGGGCATTCTGGGACTCAGCCCTGATTCGCCAGGACTCTGGAACAGTGTCCAATTTCCAGGACGTTCCCGGCGAATCAGGTTAGGAGGTATGCTATGGTGATTTGTCAGTTCCAGGGGATCCTACAGGTATGCAACATACATACTTACATTTGTCCAAGCTTATTATGTAAAAAATGCCATACTTAAACATCCACTTTAAATATACCGTTGAAAGAATTGTGTTATATCTTTTTGATATAACAGTATATAAATGTAATGCTACCCCTGCAGGAGCTGCTTGGTAAACTGGGTTCCCTGTTCTTTTGCCTCAACTCTGAATGACCTCAGCCCCTCTGACACACCAGATTAAACAAAGAGGATATTGCGCTTTTATTACTAGCACAAATAGAAATAGCCTGCACACACTACGGTTCAGTATCAGAAAGCAAACACCAGACCAGTTGGTAATAAATGAATGTGTTTTACTGTAACAGTTTAAAGTGGATGTAACCCCCCCCCCCCCCCCCAAAAAAAAAAAAAAAACATTTTTCTTTGCTGTCACAATGTACAGTATAAGATTTCCTATCATCTGTGCTCAGTCGTTCCACACAGAGTTAATCCAGCTCTGAGCAATCCTCTTTTATTGTTCAGTGAAATAAAACGGACTTATAGAGAAAAACCTTAGTCCGTTCCGCCCCTTGCTGTGAGTGACAGGTTATTTACATATCTCATGCACTAGCCTGGACACAGGCATTATTTTTTAATTCTCATGTGGTTACTTTTCTGGATTTTGACTGGATGTTAGTGAGCTCAATTTAGTGTAAGAAATACACAGGAAAATGTATGTTGACAAGGGGAGTGTAGAGGAGGGCAGGGAGTCTACTGACACCACAACTCCACCCACAGAGCTCTAGACAACAGATCCACCCAAAATCTGCAGTTTTTCAGTTCTTATAACAGACAGAGGGGAAACATTTGACAGGTAAGGATACATGCAGGAGGCGTGTATATCCTTATAGATCAGCACTATGGCAGTAGTTTAGAAAGGATGAGAGTGGGTTTACATACACTTTAAAGTAAATGGCAATATGTACATACATGTACATATGTACATTTCTTTCTTTCAATGTGGGAGGGTTTATAGGGGCAGGGGAGTAAATGGATAGAGCATAGATAAAGGAATAGGATGTTTTTAACATGTGATTGTATTTATTTATGTCTATACAATACAATAAAATAAAAAGTGAATATTAAAACAATTATACAAGTAGACAGTAGGTCTGATGCAATTCTCTAGGCAAAGAAGTCACTGTAGTATAGCAATTTAAAATAAGAATCTATAATGTTGGAGGGGCGTGGTCAAGCACCGGACCGTGATGGCAGCTTAGCTTGTGTGCTTTGAGGCTAAGGCTGCTAATTAAGCTATCATAGGCTTCCCTGACAGATAAGGGAGATGGCTGGAAGAAGCTCCTTACTCACCCGCTCACAGACAGACCCAATCACGCAGCTCAGTCGTACTATTCTGGCTCTTTTCCGGACCCAGCAAGCTAACTCACAGGTCTCCAGGCAGGCTTTAGATGGAGCTACGGTCAGGTCAGCACACTGGATTCCGTGGGACACCCGAGCACAGCCGCTCCTAGTCCCCAGCCTCCACCATTCCTTAATCTGAAGGACCTGCAACTAGTAGCGATGGATATCAAAAGCACGCTTACAGCTGCGATCACGGATCTCAAATCAGATATTAGAGCTGTGGCCTCTCGCCTTGACCACGTGGAGTCGCCATACAAAAAGTGCAACAAGTGACCAGCGTTTATGCTCAACACCTGATCGAAATGCATCGTCACATTGAGGACCTTAATAACAGAGGCCGGAGACAGAACCTAAGATTCAGGGGGATACTGGAATCAGTGGAAGGACCTCAGTTACAGCAGGTAGTAAGGGCATTTTTCAACACCTAGCTGGGTAGACCACCAGATGCCCCTATAGAAATGGAGCGCTGTCACAGGGCGCTGAGACCTAGAGGCCGTGACACTGACCCACCTAGGGATGTATTATGCTGCCTTGTCAGCTTCACCTACAAGGAGGATATCTTGCACCATGCACGCAACACAAGGCAGCTACAACATGATGGCCACACCGTGCAGATCTTTCAAGATGTATCGGCCATTACACTGCAAAACAGAAGAGCATTACGCCTTCTGCTTAATGTTTTAAGAGACAGGCACATTATATATAGTTGGAAATTCCTCTTCTGCTTGACAGCAACGGTAGACAACAGCACAGCTTCCTTGCTCACACCAACAGAGCTCCAAGTGTTCTGTGACACCTTTGGGCATTCCAGTAGTATCCGTTCCAGACTGGTTCAGCTCATTCATACAGCCAGATCCATGGATCCCCACTCAGCAGGAAATTACCCCACAGTCCCGGCAACACAGACAGATGTGGCAGGTCATCCTCTGATTCATCTCAGAAAGGCCCAGACACTATGATTGCTGAACGAGGCCCAAGATCATCACCAACATCTTCCCGTCAGAAAACTGATTGCTAAATCCAGCTCAGAGTACTTCATACGGTACCCGTTTAATTGGCCTTTTGCCCGCTTGGTAACAGTTTTGCTACTCCCGCTGGGTAATGAGGATTTTGATAAGGTTCTAGACCTGAAGCACCTTGAATCCCTCTATTGTATCGCCTTACCTTGACGATGAGATGTGAACTAGTTTGTTGCCAAGGTGCCTAATGGCATAGTTGAATTCTCTATGAACAGGGACACAAGTTATGTGCACCTGATATGTACACTATCTCCCTGTAAGAGCTCCAAATCCTTAGGCTTCGATGAGAGACAGGCATATCTATCACATGGTGGTCTTCTACGTCCTGATAGTATGCAGACTGCTACACCATCTTAACCCTTAAGGTCTTGGGGGCTCCCTAGTGGCAATGGTGCCTTCTAGGGCTATCAGGGAACTGGAGCTTTTTCTTTTTGTTTTGTGTGTTTTCTGTTTTTCTTTATCTTTTTAGGCTACCCCCCTGAGGCACCAAGATAGTGAATGACTATCATCTTTGTGAAGTATGGACACCTAGGGGCAATGATCGCTGCTTGCCTTTCCTATATGATCTTCCTGTAGCGTAAAGTCAATAAGTACCCTGCTCACGTTGAATTCTTACAGAGATAGAAATGACATTGCAATGTGTATCATGCTGGGATGTAGGCCAGATAGTCTCTATGGGCCAGATTCAGGTAGATGGGCGCTTCTTTACTTTGGAGTAACGTTTCTCATTTACGTTACTCCGCCGTAACTTTAGGAGCAAGTACTGTTATTCACAAAGCACTTGCTCCTAAAGTTGCGGCGGCGTAATGAAAATGAGCCGGTGGAATTCAAATTGGGCGGGTAGGGGGCGTGTATTATGTTAACTATGCGCGATCCCACGGCGAACGTACTGCGCATGCATCGACTGTCAGTGCGCATGCTCCAAATTCTGTCAGGGAATGTCAATGACGTCAATCCCCATTCACAGACGTTTTACGCAAACAACGTGAAAATTTGTAAACTCGAAGCGATGACGACGGCCATACTTAACATAGGATACTCCACTAGGGGGCTGTTTTTTCTTTACGCCGCGTATCGCTTACGGAAACGTCGGAACGTCACTGCGTCGGGCCCGATTTTTAAAATTGAAGTTCCGATACGACGGCGAAATCCAATTACGCGGCTCGTATAGGAACTCCAACCCGGCGTTTCTTGTTTTCTGGTTACAGAAAACAAAAACGCTGGCTCAAAGTGACAGTTAGGCTGGAGTATCACTGATACTCCAGCCTAACTCTACCTCAATCTGGCCCTATATGTAGATCAGAATACCTGCAGTAAATTTGGTTTCATTTACAAACTTGTGGTTCCCTGTGGGGGCTCTAGGTCAAACACCTGGGCTTCTCTTAAAGCTGGAGGACAAGGTGTTCCCTTCTTTACAACCCCACTCTCTGAGTTGGAGGGATGGGGATGTTAATGAGTGATTCCTGTTGTTTGACCTGGAGACTGGCTCGCAGGCCTTCTCCTCCTAGTTTACTTCTCCTTGTTTGCAGCATCCAACAAGAGAAACTATGGGCCAGATTCACGTACCGGCCGCGTCGGCGTAGCGTTTGCCATTTACACTACGCCGCCGCAACTTAAATGAGCAAGTGCCGTATTCTCAAAGCATTTGCTCCGTAAGTTACGGCGGCATAGTGTAAATGGCCCGGCGTATTCCCGCGTAAATGAAAGGGGGTGGCTTGTATTTAAATTAAGCACTCCCCCGCGTCGATCAAACTGCGCATGCGCCGGCCGGGAAAAAAGCCCAGTGCGCATTCTCCAGCTCACGTCGGAAAACGTTGTTGAAACCGACGTGAAAACGACATGATCGTCACTTACGCAATGCCCTATTCGCGAACGACTTAGTAAAACGATGTAAACGACGGAAAAAGACGACGCTGTTCCGACGCCATACTTAACATGGCATACGACGGAACTTCGTAAACTTACCCCTCATATAGCAGGGGTAAGTTTACGCTTACGGAAAACGACGTAAACGATGACGAGGCGGCGCAAAAACGTTTGGTAATCGGCGTATCAGGCTCATTTGCATAGGTAAATGAGAAAACAACGTAAAAGACATCTAGCGACTGGCGTAACATTACACTTAAGATCCGACGGTGTAAGTGACTTACGCCAGTCAGATCTTAGTGTAAAACCGGCGTATCTTATTTTGTGAATCTGGCCCTATGTATGTAACTTGTAGATGTTTAGGTTTAACTTTTCATAGTGCTGCAGTTTGCAATATTATTTGCTATATCTGAATGTACAACTCTGGGTTGCGGGGAATGTGCTTCTATGCTGGCACATGCCCATTGGCCTTTGAACCTTAAGTACCTGACATGCTCTGCAATGCAAGTTCACAGGCAACCCGTGTAGTGTGTTTTTTTTCAGGAAACTCCCTTCTGTGATATATCAGCACGAGTGGGGATTCATGAGTGGATCCTCCTCTTTCGAGAGGTAGCTCCTCTCTGCTTCTCCCCCTTTCAGAAGTTCTGATATATCACGCACTTTAAATCTGGGTCAGTCCCACGCTTCCTTGACGGCCGTTTCCCCACAGCATTCAAATCTAAAGGAGTCTCAATCTTGCTTTCCAAAACCTTTTGCACGTTCCTCCATATTTGGTGGACCTGCCCGATACTTCAGCCATTTTGGCTTAAGGTACACAATGTCGTAACAAAGGTATCATCTCTCCCACTGGATTTCTCGCCAGCACAATATCTACTTCACTTGTCTAAAATACCTAAAAATCTTTATTTTAAATCGATTGCAATGCATATGGTCAATGCTGCAAGGATGTCCATGCCAGTGCACTGGCGGTCGACACTCTGCACTGGCGCCCTCTGTAACAGAATAGATTCAGCAAATTAACCATGTAGCAGAGATGGAGGAGCTGATCTACATCACCTTAGATAGGATCTCGAAAATTCACTACCACCTGGGAACCGTGGACGTCCTTTAAAACTCTCAGCTATTGAAGGATCTCATACTTGACGCAACATGACTTACCTAATAATCATTTAATTTCAGTTTCAGAAGGCCACCCTTGTTGGTGCTACACTTTCTGTTTGACTCCCAGACAAAGGAGAGGTCACTTGGTTATGTGCTCACCCCCTTTCCTTTACCTGCTCCTGTCCTAGGCTTAGTCCACCCCATTTACCCAATCTGCCTCCCACCCCATTCCCCCCCTTTTTTTTCTCTCCCCCTTTTCCTCTTCTCTTTTTGTCCATTTAGATTGAATGACCAGGGCCCATGAGGGCTGTACACGTTATTACTACTTAGAAATGGTTCGCTTAAAGGGGTTGTAAAGGATTTTTTTTCCCTAAATAGCTTCCTTTACCTTAGTGCAGTCCTCCTTCACTTACCTCATCCTTCGATTTTGCTTTTAAATGTCCTTATTTCTTCTGAGAAATGCTCACTTCCTGTTCTTCTGTCTGTAACTCACCACATAATGTGAGGTTTTCTTCCTGGTGTGGAGAAAGCCTCTTGAGGGAGGAGGGGGCGAGCAGGAGTGTCAGGATGCCCACTAACACACAGCTCCTTTCTCAATCTGCAAAGTAGAGAGTGTGCTGACTTGCCTGCTCGCCCCCTCCCCCCTCAAGAGGCTTTCTCCACACCAGGAAGAAAGCCTTGCATTACGGTGTGTAGTTACAGACAGAAGAACAGGAAGTGAGCATTTCTCAGAAGAAATAAGGACATTTAAAAGCAAAATTGAAAGATGAGGTAAGTGAAGGAGGACTGCACTAAGGTAAAGGAAGCTATTTAGGGAAAAAAATGATTTCCTTTACAACCCCTTTAAGTTTATAAAACTTTGTTTATAAAACGTATGTTGTTTTTTCTGTTTTCTATTTCTTGTTTTTTTTTCTCCTTTTTTTTGTTTCTTCCACGGGTCTTGCTCGCTCTCTGGGCTCTCCCAGTTGGGGCTCTATTGTTATTGAATGCATGTATTACCCCCACATCCTATCTTTTTTTCTTCTGTATCCCTGTGGAATTTCAATAAAAAGTTTATGCAAAAAAAAAAGAATTTATACGGTTGGATTCATCTGTACCTTAAAATCTGTAAACCAGCACTGAGCAATGGCATGGATAACCATAACAGCCATGGTGATCAGTAGTGTGATAACTTTCCTGTGACCAGTAGGTTAAACTGCTTAGATTGTACGGTGTATGAATGGCTACACTAGGTGCCAGACCTTCCTATAGAGTCACCTTTCACTTTGGACAGCAAGTGAAGTTCTTGTAGGCATGGACGTCCGCTGAACTTTTTTCAGGGGGGGCATCATTTTTAGGTCATCCATGCTCAGTCCCTTTTTGACAATGTCATGAAGGGGAGGGGCTTAGTCATTATCACATAAAGCACAGGCATGCAAAGGTTTGAGAAACCTGATGCAACTATCAAGCAACTAGCAACTTTGAATAACAATATCATAAAAAATGGAGCCCCCCCAAGGAAATAACAACCCCATCCCCCTCTCTGTCAGCTGGAGCTAGAAGAGAGAGAGAGCGGCTCTAATAGGATTCGCCGTGCCGCTGCCTTGCTTCCTGCCCGCTGTTTTTCTCACCGAGGATCATGGCACTGATTTCTAGGGGGTGGAAAGCTCCCTCCCTTGCCCTATGAAGCGGACGCCCATGCTTGTAGGGCTGTCATCTGAGGGGACAATCCCTTGCCCTAGTTCTTCAGCCAGCTAGCATTAGGGCCCAGTCTTTATGGTGGAGCACATACGTTCAGTCCCAGTAAAGTCTGCATACAGCGATAAAGGCTGCTAGTTAGATGTCCAGTGCCTATGTGCTCAGTTTCAGCTAGCAGCAAAAGGTCAATGGCAGCAATACAGCTGCTTCGGTTTTACTGTCCAGGTGTTAGTGTGCTTCTGGATCCACCCAAGGCAGCTCTGGTCCTCAGCACACTGGATATTCACCCTCTACTCTGTAGCACAGGCCACAGGCTTATGTCAGGTTGGTATGCACCCAGATATATAGATGTGCTCACTCCAGTCATCCTCGCAGCAAGAGGAAGTCACACTCTCGGCAGCCCAGCAAAATACAGATCCCTCTCCTCCTTCTGACAGTTTCCACTGGAAACTGTAGTCAAAAAGCTCATTGATGTCCACAGCATAAGTCCTCTCCTGAACCACATCTCTCCAGGTTCAGTGCAGTAGTATTCAAGCCTTTTGAGCCCCTCTACTTGCCAGCTCCCTCTGCCGAGCAGAGGTACAATAACGTTAACCCATTCAGGCTGATCATCCTAGGTGGACAGAGAGCAACTGCAGCACAGTGTCCTAACTTGATGTCTCTCTAGCCAGGCACCTGGCTACAAGATTATTATTATTTATATAGTGCTAACAGTTTGTGCAGCTATCATGTATCACACATTCATTGTTGTTTTTTTGCCTTTAAATATATGTGTTCCTTCCTCACTCTGTAGCTAGGAGATGCTCTATATAGCTAGTTGCACCCTTTGCTCATTGTGTCTTTAGTTTCTGCTCTGAGCACATGTAATTGCTGAAGCTAGACATAGTATTATATTTCCTGCCTCTTGAGCAGTGCCCCCAGAGAAAGCAGCTTGCACTGCTCCCGAGCCACTGCCCTATCTGTCCACAAGACAAATAGAGCAACGGTTCAGCTCCACCCCAGCTCTCTCCTCATTGGATGACTGTCTGTGATTGACAGTACTAGGAGCCAATGGGCTTCCACTGCTGGCTCATTCAATGAGGAGGCAGAGTCTCAGGACAGCCAAGCTGTGAACGTAGCTAAAACAGAGGGAGATCAGGTAAGGATTGGGGGGGGGGTTGCTGCACACAAGGTCTTTTACCTTCAAGAATAGAATGCATGAAGGTTAAAAACCTTTAGCCTTTAAAACCACTTTAACCTCAGTTACCTCTCCTGCCCTTTTGCTCAAGGACTGTGTTGGAGAAAGATAAGTGTTTTCTTGTTATTAAAGAGGAAGTAAACTCTCCCACTCTGATGCTTCTTTTCATTTAGTCCATTATATTAAGTAATTATCAAACTATAGCCACTGTAATCCAGCCCAAATCACATATTACTTACTTTAAAAAATAAAATAATTAAATCTTGTTTCCTGGGGTAAGGCAGTGCCATCTTAAGTATTGTGTTCTGAGTCCACAGTAGAGTTTATTTCCGCCCTTACATAGAGCCCTTCCTGTACATTTAACCAAGCCTCCTTCTCGATCCAACGTTTCTAGGGCAACCCTGCTTCCCTGCTCCTAGCCGACTTGCTTTTTTTCAACGTATTTACTTGTGCCGATTATCGAGTGTTTGCCTGTGCCAGTCTTATTAGCTTCAGCAGTATGCAGTCTGATGCCCAGGTTTACACTCCATGTGATGTCACACGATCATATGGGGTGTGGGAGGAAGCTCTGAATGATTCTGTAGTCTCATGGGATTGGAGTGTTGTGCCACAGGGAGACCTGATAATAGACAGACAACCACACAGAGCATAAATCAAAAGATTATTTATTTTCAAAGTTTTATAACAGAAAAAAAAAAATCAGTCTTTTTTCCTTTATATAGCAAACAAATGAAAAATCCAGTGATTAATTAAATACTACCAGAAGAAAAATCTATTAATCTACAGAAAATATATAACATTTATTTGGGACACAGTGTTGCATGACTGAATAATTGTCATTCAAGGTGTGACAGCGCTGAAATGTAATAGAGGGCTTGGGCAGGCATGGAGGGCGCAGCCAGCACACCATCCAAACCTGCTGCCAGCAGCCTGTTAAACTCTATGGGCCAGATTCAGGTAGATGCGTGCATCTTTTCGCCAGCGTATCGCATCGCATATAAGCTGTGCTGACGCAAACTAGCGAGTGAAGTACAGTATTCACCAAGCGTCTGTCCGTTACTTTGCGCCGGAGTAACGGAAATGCGCTGGCGTAACCCGACGCAAGTGGAAGTGGGTGTGATCATATGTAAATGATGGGCGGAGCCCAGCGCAGAGGCTTACGTTCAGCGCATCATCCACGGAGCATGCGCAGTGAGTGAGGCTTCACTCGGCCCCCTGTGCGCATGCTCACAACTTCCGTCGGCACCACTTCAGGGAAATGTCAGCGCAATGTGTTCCGTTGCGCGTATAAAAGCGCCAACGGAAGCGCCATTCCTGCGCAAAAGTATTTCCGTTTCCCCCCACCCCAGGGAAGTTACTTTTGCAAAGAGATGGCTGCTCCCGCTCCCCCCAAAGAGAGGAGGAACCTCAATTTCAACTCCCAGGAGGTCTCTGTTATCATCTTGGTTATGGAGACTTTTAATGACTTCCTCCACGGCAAAAAAAGTCGGAAGACCAGCCGGGAGAGGAAGCAGGGCATCCTGGAGACCATTGCTGGCAGGGTGAATGTTTTGGGGTACTCCACCCGGACTGCTTGCGATATCCAAAAAAAAATTAATGACCTGCGGCGCAAGGTCTGTGGCAAGGTGGCCACCATCAGGAGGCATGAGAGGGGCACGGGTGGTGGACCCCCATGTGCGGTCAGCCTGACCACGGAGGAGGAGGTGGTCGCCCGCTGCCTGGACAGGGAACAGTTGGATGGGGTCCCTGGATAAGACTCCATGGAGGAAGGCTCCAGGACAGGTAAGTGATTTTTACCCCCTTTTTGGTGTGTTGCATGTGGGGGGGAGGGTACATGTGCCAAGTGTGTGGGACCACCCAACATGTGTCTGCTTTGTGTCATCCACAGATGACGGAGCTGGGCCATCATCTGTTGGCGGCCAGTCCACCCCATTCCCCCAACGGCATCCTGTGCCCGAGCCCATGGGTGGTGAAGAGACCGAGGTGGAGGAGGAGAGTGCCCACACCTCATCTGCAGAGGTGGTTGAGGAGCAGCCTGTTGTGGCAGAGCAGGACATAATTTAATTTTTGGAAGAGTCCTCCTCTTCTGCAGGGCCCTCTGCAATACCCTCCCCCATCCAAGGAAGCCCCTCAAGGGCGACTCCATCCCCCCGGGGACAACCATCTACTGGACCCAGGAAGGCCACCCGTAAGACCAGGGGGGTGTCTGATCTGGTCCAGGACCAGGTGGCGAGGGATCACGCCAGGCAGACGCAGCAAATGGGGGACATAGTTAGGCACCTGGACAGAGTGGCTGACAACCTGTGCTCCGTGGCCCAGATATCCAATGCAGTGCAGGATGTCAGATGCAACTGCGCTGCAGTGGTGACCAGTCTGGGGGAGGTGCAGGGCGATATAAGGCACCTCACTGCAGCCGTCCAGGCAAACACTGCTGCCATCCGGGACCAGGGGTGGCAGAGTCGGCGGGCCCAACAATACCAGGTCACCCGGCAGCTCAGGATGCAGGCCCAGCAGCTCAGGATGCAGGCCCAGACCAACTCGTACCTCGGCCGGATAGCCATGGCCTTGGAGGGCATGCAGGCCACACCTGCCAGGAGTGGCCCACCCGGGGATCAGCCACCTCCAGATGCCCCCCCACCCCCACCCACTCCATCCAGGCAGCTGAGATTTTTATTTTATTCTTAATGCTCAGGTTATGAGTTTTTTTATTTGTGATTATGCTCAGGATATAAGATATTTTTAATTTTTTTTGATACTGCACACGTTGCAGTGTGAATGGTGTGTGAATGTGAGGGGGTGGCACTCCTGCCAGTAAGGGGTGTCACCCTCGGCCGTGGTGGAGAAGTTATCCCCACGGCTGTGTGAATGACGTGTGAAAGGTGTATGAATGGACAGCGACATCATTGGGGCCTTGACTCTGGCTTTGCTGCTCCCAAGTGTTGGACTTGGGCTAATCCAATGCGATGTGGATGTGGTGTGTGTGATCTAGGGACATCAGTGGTGTGCATGCGTGCATTGTCCGTGTGATCATTGTATTTGTTTAGTGTCCAAAGATGCCTACGGCGAGGACCCTCCTGACTGCTCTTCCATCAGCTGAATGGGTCTCCTCTGGCAGGGGGGGGCTGTCTGGTTGGGGGGTCAGGTCATCACGTATGTCAATCTGCAGGCCTTTTCTCATGGCAAAGTTGTGCAGAATGCAACATGCACCGATGATCTGACACACAAAGGTAGGGGAATACAATAAGGCCCCCCCAGACTTATCCAGGCAGCGGAAACGGGACTTCAGGAGCCCAAATGTTTGCTCCACCACTGCACGGGTTTTGATGTGTGCTTCATTGTATTTTCTCTCTCCTCTGGTTTGGGGGTTCCGGAAAGGAGTCTTTAGATGGGGTCGCAGTGCATATGCAGAGTCACCTGTAAGGGAAAAGGCAGGAGGATGTTAGTCATGCATGTGGCCCTTGTGATGTGTGCATCATGGGAGGGGATAATCATGCCTGCCACCCATGTCACTCACCAACCAGCCAGCTGTCCCCATACATGTTCTGTTGGAATTCCATTGGGATGGGGCTCTGATTGTATATGAAGCTGTCATGGCTGGATCCGGGGTGTTTGGCACGGACGTGCCATATGAGGCGTTGGGCATCAGCTATCACCTGTACGTTGATGGAGTGCCAATGCTTCCGATTGCGGTATATGTGCTCTGTGGCACTGGGGGGCTGTAGGGCCACATGTGTGCAATCAATGGCCCCCACAGTGCGTGGGAATCCTACAATGTTGTAGAAATCTATCATTGCCTTCAGCCGCAGCTCCTCAGTGGTGGGTCTAATGAAGTGGTGGGACATGCGTCTGAGGATTGCAGGGACAACCTGGTGCACACATCTGCTCATGGAGGACTGTGACATCCCAGCCACCACTCCACTTGTACGCTGGAATGATCCACTTGCAAGGAAATAAAAGTGTTGCCAGGACCTTCACCAGTGGCTGCACTGCTTGTGAGCGGTGTGTCTTGCTGGTGATGTCATCCTGCAGGGTTGTGGTTAGTTCAAGTATTGCATCAGGGCTGAATCTGAAGAGGCGATACACCTCCTCATCCCCCATGCCAAAGAGGCTCATGCGTGTGCGGTATATCCTCTCACGTGCCCGCCTCCTCCGTACCGGGGGACCCAGTACTAGTGCTAGGACCGCGACTGCCCCTGGCATGTTGGCACACAGAGGTGTTGTCCTTGCACGTGTGGTTGTTCAGCTTGCTAGTTTCGTCGGTAACGCTGCTGCTGTAGCTGCTCTCCTGCTGACCTGTGGCCGTCTGGAGTAAAGATAAAGCAGCTATTTGTAGAAATAACTTTGCGCCGGACGGACGAGGTACGCGCGGCGCATGTAGCCAGCGTATTGTGCTAATCCGTTCGTGAATCGTGAAATCTCCCTCATTTGCATCTTTGCATGGCACATCAATAGTTGCGACGGATACGACGAGCGAAAATATGCGCTAACAATACTCTGGCGAGGGAAAGTTAAGCCGATCGGAAAAAGACCGTTTTCTGGCGCATCTAGGTTGGTGGGTACGGCCACATAGATACTACGGCGCATCTTTACAGTTGCGCGGCGCATATCGATTTACTCCAGCGCAAGTCTTGCTGAATCTGGCCCTATGAGAGTTTGACAGCTGCCCTGGCTAGACAGCGTTGGGCGATGTGCCTGTGCCCTCCAGCCACAACTAAATGCTGGAGCCTCTCGACCAGAGTGTGCATGAGGCCTAAAAAAGTGTTTTAGGAATAAAAAAAGCATGTCAGTTTTTCAACTTTAATATATACATTTATGATTTTTTTTATACAGACCTAAAGAAATTGAACATAAGCTAAGAAACTCTCCGGAGGGTGCCAGCTTGGTAATCTACCACTGTATGTAACCATGGTCCCGTGCATATATCGATAACCTCCAGAGTGCTAACATCAACTACCAACGAGCAGTTATGCCCCATGAGAAGAACAGAAGGGGATTATAATTGGGAAGCACCTGTATGTGTTATCACTGTGATGTCTCTAAAGTATCCTGAATGAGGGAAACCTTCTGCTCAACTCTGACTGGTGTCATACAGTTTAATACAGTAATATTAGTACCTGTGCTATATTTATAAATGTACAAGGAGTATTATTTCTCTAAATGTATGGTTTTTTAAATATAGCTTGTTTTGTACCCAATTGGTAATTATTATTTACATCAGAACTTGCTTGTCCTTACCTCCCCTAGACCTTTAACTGGTTAAGGACCGCCGCATGTACATTTACGTCGGCAGAATGGCACCGACAGGCACATCAACGTGTATATACGTTGGTGCCTTGAGGGGGTTCGGGGGTCCGATCGGAACCCCCCCCCCCTCGTACATACGGCGGTCCCTGTAGCTGGCCGAGTGATCCGGGATGAGGGGACAATTATTTGTTTTTGTCCGCCCCCTCCGGATCGCTCTCAGCCAATCCGCGCGGTCCCCTGCTCTGCACTTCCTCCTCCTGTGTAAACACAGGAAGGAGGAAGCAATGTGATCTCTCCCCTCAGCATTTTTTTCAACCACCGCTGAGGAGAGATCACATCGCACAGTAAGTCTGCACTAACACTACACTGACACACACTATGCATAGTCACATTAACCCCTTGCGATCACCCCCCCTCCCCCTGTCACAGTGTCACTGAATGCAGTAATCATACATGTATGATTACTGTATTTAGTGTCAGTGTGACAGGCAGTGTGACAGTCAGTTAGTGTTAGGTTCAGGGTAGCCCCCGTACCCCCCCTAATAAAGTTTTAACCCCTTGTTCACCACCCTAGTTAACCCTTTCACTCCCTATTGCCAGCATCACTAAGCGATCATTTTTCTGATCGCTGTATTAGTGTCGCT
Organism: Rana kukunoris; assembly: GCA_029574335.1. Lineage (NCBI taxonomy): Eukaryota > Metazoa > Chordata > Amphibia > Anura > Ranidae > Rana > Rana kukunoris. The sequence goes on along the minus strand of CM056052.1, from coordinate 101,039,460 downwards.
GTTTCCGCTAGGTAGCTATTTTTTTTTATTGCAATTTTTTTTTTACTAAAGACATATGGCTAAATAAATTTTGGCCTAAATGATTGACTAAAATTTAGTTTATTTGATTTTTCTCATAACAAAAAGTAAAAAATATTGATTTTTTTTTCAAAAATGTTGCTATATTTTAGTGTCGCTGTTTCCGCTAGGTAGCTAATTTTTTTTTTTATTGCGATTTTTTTTTACTAAAGACATATGGCTAAATAAATTTTGGCCTAAATGATTGACTAAAATTTAGTTTATTTGATTTTTACCATAACAAAAAGTAAAAAATATTGATTATTTTTCAAAAATGTCGCTCTATTTTTGTTTATAGCACAAAAAATAAAAATTGCAGAGGCGATCAAATACCACCAAAAGAAAGCTCTATTTGTGGGAAGAAAAGGATGCAAATTTTGTTTGGGAGCCACGTCGCACGACCGCGCAATTGTCAGTTAAAGCGACGCAGTGCCGAATCGCAAAAAGGGGCAAGGTCATTTACCTGCATTTTGGTCCGGGTCTTAAGTGGTTAAACCTGGTCTCCACTTTGTAGTTTTCCAGTCTGAAGGATGGTTCAGTGAGCCAATGATATGATGAAAATCTAGAAAGCCTGGGAGTCCCACACAGCAAAGCTATTGCTTGGTTACCCTTGGGACATTAATGATGGGTCTATTTTAGATATTCCGAGTGGACTTGAGGTCCCAGGGCAAACTTAGACCATACCAGGAGGACTATAAATGACCTGGGAAGTCAGGAATCTCTCAGGAAGAGCTTGAGTCTGTTGCCAGGCTATAGGAAGTCTGCACTGGCTTGTTCTGCTCCTGGGACAACTAATTAGAGCAGTAGATAGATTTTTTTTATGCTGGTTATATTATTGCATGCCTATAAGTTTTTACAGTCTTCAACTGGACAAACATAGCTTAAAGTGAAATTTATTTTGCTAATTGAACAGCCTACTTGCCTTTAGTAAATCAATCCTGTGAGTCAGTCAGCAGTAAATGTATTTAAACAGGCTTGAGACAAACATAGAACTTTACTCAGACAAAAAAGTTAAGAAAAAAACAAAAAGGAGAAAACTCAATGGACCGCTTGGACTTTTTCTGCCATAACTATTCTTTGAATCTAGATTTACAGTACACGTGGTACCTAAGGTTACATACAAGGTTATATGGGTTTGTTCTTAAAGTGCTTCTAAAGGTAGAAGGATTTTTTTTATCTTAATGCATTCTCTGCATTAAGATAGAAAGCCTTCTGTGTGCAGCAGCCCCATCGGCCCCCTTATACTTACCTGAGCCCCATCTTGATCCAGCGATGTTGCATGGGCATATCGGCTGTCCAGGGCTCTCGCCTCTCATTGGCTGAAACAGCAGCAGGGTGCCATTGCTGTGAATCAAAGTCAGCGAGCCAATGAGGAGAGAGGGGGTTTGAATGGACACACAGAGCAGCGGCTAGGGTCAGGTGCCTCCATAGCAAGCAGCTTGGCACTTATCAGGAGGGAGGGGCTAGGAGTGCCAACGAGGGACCCGAGGAGAGGGGGATCTGGGCTGTTCTGTGCAAAACCACTGCACAGAGTAGGTAAGTATAACATGTTTGTAATTTAAAAACAAAAAAAAAAAAAAAAAAAACAAGTCTTTAATATCACTTTAAGTTGAATTTGTATTTAAGTTGGAACAGGTACATTTTTCAAGTGTAACTCCAGCCAAAAAAAAAAATCTTTACGTTTTTTGGATAGCATAGGGAAGGGTTATTTTATTTCCTGTGCCCCTGTTTAGAAAATTTCACCTCACTTTCTGTCCCCAACTTTTACAGGGGTAAGTTTCCTTTCCTAGGGGTAGATTTCCTTTCACTTCCTGTTGTCTCCCTTCATTTGTAAGTAGGAGTCATATGTAAGTCAGATGTTTGTAACTTGGGGGACTACCTGTAGTAGGCTTGGCTTGGTATGAGATCTCTTTTTTGGTTGATTGTTTTATTTCTAAATACCAGATGTTGAGTAGCATGGCATATACTATTCTATGCAACATTTCCAACAAATACAATTTATTTTTAAAAATTGCCTGCTATATGATAGGCTTCAATTTTTTAATAATAGAAAAAAATTGTGAGAACATCATATTACTTAAGCAAGGAGGACATATATTATTTTTTTCTAGTCTTAAAAAATTATAGCTGATGGCGGACTAAAAGATATGTTACATCAATACAAAAATTACAAAAAGGCATGTGCAGCATTTTAATGTTTCTTTTTTTTTTCTAACAAAAGTCCATCAATCCTTTAATTGACAAATGGGAGGAGCCACTGCTGAAAAATACTGTAGTAAATGTAGCAGGGGATCTGTTTTGTGGTATGAACGCTGGTTCTATTAACACTTTGAAGTCTTCCAGCTAATAAATGTAATGTGTTTTAAAAATGAAGCAAGAAAATCCCAAAACACAGGTCTAACATATTTGGAGATGTATTCTTGGCATTCTTGTGTGTCGGTTTCTTTGGAGGGCGGGTGTGAGAATCTTTGTAACATGTCAGTTAGCTCTCTGCTCTACACAAGACTTCACATGGTAATTAAACAGAGGAGGCTTTGGGATATTTTGAAGTTTTATAACTCTACAGCACTGCCTGAAACCTCTCCCAGGCCCGGCTCCCACCTCTAGCTGTGGGAATTTTCTTTAGTTACACATGGCCTCACAGGTAAACAACTTCTCAGATGGGGAGTTAATCGTCATTCTCAGGTTTCAGTGTGGGCATTGCAAGATGACATCTTATACATGGTACAAATAAGTGTTTGATTATACAAAGATAGAAATGGCAAACATGAGGCAGACATGCAAACACGACAAAGACAAAACTAACCATCAATCTCTGTAACTGCCTTGTAGTATATGACACAGGTAAGGTAACTCAACCATAGACGTCATGTTGTCCACTTTATTCTCTAGACCAGTAAGGCCTTGCCAGCACAGGCTTCAGCCTGTATAGGACTCATTTACTCTCGGCTTGTCTTGTCTTTAGGAGATGATGGGGAACAAATGCAGCAGGTTCCAAAGGGCTGCACACTTGAAAACTGCATCTACTTTAATAATAATAATCATGTCCCTTTTGCAAAAAAAAACCTCAAAGTGCTTGACCACATTGCATGGATTGGGCTGTGTTGTTCAATGCAGTCCTAACTCACATGGACAAGATAAAAAAGCTTTTATACAGTCAAAGTTCACACCAACAAGCTTCTCTGGTGTGCGCTGTAACAATATGAGGCATGCAGTCTTAAATCGCAATGCACTGCAGTATCTATAATGTATTGGGTTAAAAAAAAAAAGCAATGTGTGTAGGGATAAAGAAAGAAACGCACTACAATGATCATAGTCAACGCACCACAGCACACATCATGAGTGCATATGCGCTGATAGGAGCCCTGTAGTGTGACCCGACCCTAACCCCTATCAATTTTTCAAAGTGGTGCTTTGGTTCCGCTTTAATCATTGCGTGAAATGTTACAGTATTACTGTTCTGCATGATTTCAAGCTTTAGGTAGGGAACTTTATGTGTAAATATTTAATTTATTTACGCCCGCTGCATTTGATCTGGGTGTACACTTCACTCTTCAGAGAGACTATGGCATGATGTCTTGTCTACCATCTCATTCGGATGTCGGATGACACAAGAAGGCAGGAGGTCAAGATTCAATTAATAATAGTGATTATAAGTACCCTTAGTGTATACTTTTCTGTATTTTTAAACTAATTAATATTGAAAGTATATTTCAGCTATGTTTTATTACAATTTTTTTTCCCCTGTAAACCCGTTAAAAAACCTTGCAGCTGTCGAAATGCTAAAAATTAATTTGCACCTGCTCTATAAGGATATGAAGAACATGGCCAACATATGGTAGACATGATACTGTCAACCTGAATGCCATATGGAGAAATAAAGGCCTTAAAACTTGTGAAGACTCACATTGCTGCATAAGTTTGTTTTAACCTTTAAAAAAATGTAACTTCTTAAAAAATTAAAGCAAAATTCTACAGCTTATTGGAACAAGATCATTTCTAAATCTTAAATATAAAAAAAAAAACCTGCCTATATTTAAAGTAGCATGATTATGATTGTATGCTTGTGAAACTAGTGATTTCTTCTGCAGTAATTGGTTAGTACTGGCAAAAGTGCATTCTAATGTCTGTAGGTTTGATTTGGCTTCTCCAAAACATAGGTAGGTAGGAGTCAAAATGTTTTCAATATAACATTTACATTTGCATTGAGTGGCATTAAAACGTAAAAATTATCACTTACAGTGGGTCTGCGCCTGCCCTGCAAGAGTTTATAGATTGTTTTGTCTAGAGCACATATGTCAAACACAAGGCCCGTGGCTAATGGCGTCCCTCCAGGCTTTGTCATGTGGCCCGCACACCCAATTTTGTAGCTGGAACATGGCTGAACTCCATTCTCACACCGCTGGCTCGCTGCCTCCGCTTCTGTTTCCCAGTGTCACTTGTAAACATGGAAGCCTTCACTCACAGTGGGGCATGGCAGGGACAGATCTCCAGAATCTGAGAGAGAAAATGATCTCCCTGCAAGGCAGGGGCAGAGCCGTCTCCATAGGGAGGTGCTAGAGCCAAATACACAGGTAGTAGAGCCGCCAACAGCGGGAGGTACTAGAGACGGGAGGAAGCTTTGTAAGGGAGGTTGGGTTAGCAAACTGTGCACCCCTAAACCCTGCACTCTGTACACAACACACCCCTGAACAATTCACTCTGTACATAACGCACCCCTTGACCCTGCACTCTGTACGTAGCACACGCCTGAACTCTGCACTCTGTACATAGCATAGTCCTGAACTCTGCACATAATGGACTCCTGAACCCTGCACTCTGTACGTAGCTCACCCCGAATAGAACTGGCCCTTTAAAGGGAAACCATACTGCTGATGTGGCCATGATGAAATTGAGTTTAAAACCCTGGGATCAACACCCTTTGACAGACGGAAGTTCAGAGTATGATGTTTCTTGTTGTCCTTCCCTTTAGGAAGAGAAATGATTAGGAAGAGAACCATAAATGCTACAAGCTCCTTCATGCTGATGTTATTCATGCATGCAAATCTCATGCCACTATCTGGACTTTTATTATGCCATGATTTGGAATACCCTGTCTTCATTATTGCCCTGATTAAGTACAAAAGTTTATTTTACTATTCTAAAGCCTCAGTGTGAATATTTAGTGCCTTTTAAAGTCAATGCCTACAAGAGAGCAGTGCATTTACCAGAACAAACTTGGCCATTTGGATCCTGAAATCATGTGCTTGGATAGAGGTTAGAGGCGGAAGGCTGCTGCAGGTATATACGGATATATCCAGTAGTATCTCCACCAGAACATGCAAACAGACATCAAACATACGACACAAACATGAAAAATCAAAAGTGCTCATTTTAAAGGCAAGTTATTGCCATAAAAAGTGTATGGCAATCTAGGTCCTGCCCCAGGGGACATGTATCAATGCAAAAAAAAAAGTTTTTTAAAAAAACAGTCGTTTTTTCAGGAGCAGTGATTTTAATAATGCTTAACCACATATACGTCGGCAGAATGGCACGGCTGGGCACATGCACGTACAGTGCTGTGCTCTCGCAACCCGGTCCGAAGCTCCGGGACCGCGGGATTTGCAGACCCGATCGCCGCTGGAGTGCGGCGATCGGTCCCTGGAGCAGAAGAACGGGGAGAGCCATGTGGAAACACGGCTTCCCCGTTCTTCACTGTGGCGGCGTCATCGATCGCGTGATCCCTTTTATAGGCAGACACAATCGATGACGTCACACCTACAGCCACACCCCCTACAGTTGTAAACACACATTAGGGAACACATAACCCCTTCAGCGCCCCCTTGTGGTTAACTCCCAAACTGCAAATGTCATTTCCACAATAAACAATGCATTTTAAATGCATTTTTTGCTGTGAAAATGACAATTGTCCCAAACCGTTTCTTTTACTAACCGTGAGTGAAAGAAAAGTTTTTGTAATATCATTCATATTCTCTGAAAAATGGCCAAGAAATCATAAATTCTGTATGTAAACTTATGAGCACAACTGTATATACAGTATATACAATATATATATACTCTGCATTTAGTGTAGACTAGATATTCAGTGTAGTCTCTATATTCAGTCAATAGTGCAGACAGTGTAGTATACACAGTGTATTGAAGTGGTTAAGGGGAACCCAGTGCCAAAAATTAAATAAATGGCATTGGGGTACCCCCAAAATCTACACCAGACCCTTATCCAAACAAACAGCCATGGGAGGCCAGGAAAGGTGGGACAAGCGAGCCCCCCCCCTCCTGAACCACACCAGGCCACTTGGCCTCAACATGGGGAGGATGCTTTGGGGTCCCAAAGGCCTCATCCCCACAATCCTTGCCCGGTGGTCTGCAGGCAGGGGGGTTATGAGCAGTTATGGCAGGCCAGGAAAAAGGGGGGACAAGCGAGCACCCCCCCTGAACCATTGCCCCAATAGCACCTTGTCCCCACAACCCTTATCGGAATCTGGAGGCCCCTTTTAATAGATGCCGGCCCCCCATGTGGGTATGGGGAACACCAAAAAATAAAAATAAAAGCTCCGTCTTAAAGGGAGGCGTCATGCGACTGCTGTCTCTTGGCTGTGACAGCTGTTATATAGGCAAGGGTGGGGCCATCCGGTGACATAAAAGGGTGAACCCGCCCCTCTGATGTCACATGACTTCAGAATGGGGCAGGTCACTGGTTGTTAAAGGAGGCTACCAGATTCTCATAACCCCCCTGCCTGCATACCACCGGGCAAGGATTGTGGGGATGAGGCCTTTGGGACCAAAGCACCCTCCCCATGTTGAGGCCAAGTGGCCTGGTGTGGTTCAGGAGGGGGGGCTCTTTTGTCCCACCTTTCCTGGCCTCCCATGGCTGTTTGTTTGGATAAGGGTCTGGTGTAGATTTTGGGGGTACCCCAATGCCATTTATTTAAATTTTGGCGCTGGGTTCCCCTTAACCACATCAATACACTATGTATACTACACTGTCTGCACTATTGACTGTATATAGAGACTACACTGAATATCCAGTCTACACTAAATGCAGAGTATATATATATACTGTATATACAGTTGTGCTCATAAGTTTACATACAGAATTTATGATTTCTTGGCCATTTTTCAGAGAATATGAATGATATTACAAAAACTTTTCTTTCAGTCACGGTTAGTGAAAGACCACTGGCCATTTTCTTTCTTTCTGGAAAAATTACCAAGAAATCATAAATTCTGCTAGTTGTATGTAAACTTATGAGCACAACTGTATATACAGTTATGCTCATAAGTTTACATACCCTGGCAGAATTTATGATTTCTTAGTCATTTTTCAGAGAATATGAATAAAAACACAAAAACATTTTTTTCACTCATGGTTAGTGTTTGGCTGAAGCCATTTATTTTCAATCAAATGTGTTTACTCTTTTTAAATCATAATGGCAACAGAAACTACCCAAATGACCCTGATCAAAAGTTTACATACCCCAGTTATTAATACCTTGTATTGCCCCCTTTAGCATCAATGACAGGTTAAGTCTTTTGTGGTATTTGTGGATGAGGCTCTTTATCGTCTCAAATGGTAAAGCTGTCCCTTCCTCTTGTCAAAAAGCCTCCAATTCCGGTAAATTCTTGGACTGTCTTGCATTAACTGCATGTTTGAGATCTCCCCAGAGTGGCTCAATGATATTGAGGTCAAGAGACTGAGATGACTGCTCCAGAATCTTCACTTTATTCTGCTGTAGCCAATGACAGGTTGACTTGGCCTTGTGTTTTGGATCATTGTCATGTTGAAATGTCTAAGTGCGTCCCATGCAAAGCTTCCTGGCTGATGAATGCAAATGTTCCTTCAGTATTTTTTGATAAAATACTGCATTCATCTTGCCAACAATTTTGACCAAATCTCCTGTGCCTTTGTAGCTCACACATCCCCAAAACATCTACCTCTGTACCTTTCATCTTAGGCCTTGTTGACTCCTCTCCGAATGTAACATTTATGGTTGTGGCCAAAAAGCGAAATTGTGGTCTCATCACTCCAAATGACTTTGTGCCAGAAGTTTTGAGGCTTGTCTCTGTGCTGTTTGGCATATTGTAAGCTGCATACTTTGTGGCATTTGCGTAGTTATGGCTTTCTTCTGGCGACTCAACCATGCAGCCCATCTTTCTTCAAGTACCTCCTTATTGTACATCTTGAAACAGACACACCACATGTTTTCAGAAAGTCCTGTATTTCACCTGAAGTTATTTGTGGGTTTCTCTTTGCATCCCAAACAATTTTCCCGGAAGTTGTGGCTGAAAATTTTGTTGGTCTACCTGACCATGACTTGGTTTCAACAGAACCCCTAATTTTCCACTTCTTGATTAGAGTTTGAACACTGCTGATTGGCATTCTCAATTCCTTGGATATCTTTTTATATCCCTTTCCTGTTTTATACAGTTCAGCTACCTTTTTTCCGCAGATCCTTTGACAATTCTTTTGCTTTCCCCGTGACTCAGAATCCAGAAACATCAATGCAGCACTGGATGAAAGATACAAGGGTCTGTCAGAACAGAAATCCAGAAACCCATTGACTTTTTATACGCGCAAACTAATTACAAGCAAACAGATCACAAGAGAGGATGGTTATCTTTTAATAGTCATTTAAACCCCTTTGTGTCAACTTGTGTGCATGTTATTAGGCCAAAATCACCAAGGTATGTAAACTTTTGATCAGGGTCATTTGGGTAGTTTTTGTTGCCATTATGTTTTAAAAGGAGTAAACACGGTTAACTGATAATGAGTGGCTTCAGCCAAACACTAAGGCCTTGTACACACGATCAGTCCAAACTGATGAAAACGGACTGAAGTTCAGTTTCATTGGTTTACAGACTAATGGTCTGATGGTCTGATGGTTCATTCACACCATCAGTTCAAAAACCGATTGTGTCAGAACGCGGTGACCTAAAACACAACAACGCGCAGAAAAAAATGAAGTCCAATGCTTCCAAGCATGTGTCGACTTGATTCTGACCATGTGCAGGTTTTGAACCGATGCTTTTGCATACTAACCATCGGTTTTGACCGATCAGTAGGCGTCCATCAGTCCGATTTTAAAGCAAGTTTTAAAATTATTTAGTTTCGATTAATTAATGCACATACAGATACAACTACTTTTAGCTGATCTCCTTGCATTGCAACTCTGCATCAGTCAGTGGTAAATGTGGTGAGGGCAGCATGGGGGCAGATGTGTATATTCTTGCAGTATGGGGGCAGATGTGTATATTACAGCATCTACCCCAATGCTGTAATATACACATCTGCCCCCATGCTTTAATATACACACATCTGCCCCCATGCTTTAATATACACACATCTGCCCCCATGCTTTAATATACACACATCTGCCACATGCTGTTATATACACATCTGCCCCCATGCTATAATATACACACATCTGCCCCCATGCTGTAATATACACACATCTGCCCCCATGCTGTAATATACACATCTGCCCCCATGCTTTAATATACACGTCTGCCCCCATGCTGTAATATACACATTTGCCCCCATGCTTTAATATACACATCTGCCCCCATGCTTTAATATACACATCTGCCTCCCATACTGCAAGAATATACACATCTGCCCCCATGTGTACATTACACCCACAAATGCACACAAGGAAAGGCTCCTCAATACTTATGCGAGAAAATAAAGCACTACACCACCCATCGCACTCTCCGATCATCTAACCAAAACCTCCTCGATCTCCCCAAATACAACTACAAATCAAAGGGAGAACGAAGATTTGCAGTCCAAGGACCATGGCTATGGAACACTCTACCAACAAACATCCGCATGGAAGAAAACCATCGGGCCTTCAGGAAGAAGCTTGAATGAATGAATGAAAAACTTATGTAGCGCGGCACATGCAAACTGAATCGCCTCTGGGTGCTCGTTGTTTCTGTCTCTCTGTTCATCAAAAGAGCAGAGTTTTTATCTGTCTTCTGAAGCTCAGGTAGTTTTCCTCCAACCGAGTGCTGGTTGGTAAAGCGTTCCATAGTCTGGGACCCTGGAAAGCAAACCTTCTTTCTCCTTTGGACTTGTATCTGGCTTTGGGTATCTTGACCAGATTTTGGTCGGTGGATCGCAGAATGCGATTGGGATTGTGGGCTTCTATCTTGTCGCATAGATATTGGGGGGGCTTCCCATGGATGCACTTATGTGTCAGACAGAGTGTTTTAAAAGCAATTCTGTCCTTTACTGGCAGCCAGTGAAGGGTTCTCAACGAAGGTGAGATGGATTCCCAGGGTTTTTTTCCAGTCACAAGTCTGGCGGCCGTATTTTGAACGACTTGCAGACGAGCGATTTGGTACTTGGGGAGTCCAAGGTAAAGGGCATTTGCATAGTCCAGTCTGGAGTTCACAATTGTTCCCACCACGACTGCTATGTCTTCTTTTGGGATAAACGGAATAAGTCTGCGTAGTAGGCGCAGCAGATGGTGCGATCCGCTGACTACTGACCCTATTTGTGCATCCATTGTCATGTAGGTGTCAAAGATGACCCCAAGACTTTTGACTTTGGAGCTAGGGGAGATGATCTGGCCAAACATGGGCGGAGGTGTCCAAGTTGTTGTCAGCTGATTCTTGCGACTGGCATGAAACAGAAGGAGTTCTGTTTTGGAGCTGTTGAGTTTGAGATAACTCTTGGTCATCCAGTTTTCTATCAAAGAGAGACAATTCTCTATCCTTCAGACCCAGCTCTTCTGAAGGATTAGGGCGACGCCGGATGGAAGCGCCTTGAGGTGATTTAGTTCGCATGTGCAGCGCTATACAAGTTATTCACTCACTCATAAACTTAATGTAATTGTCAATAAAAGCCTTTGACACTTCTGGAATGCTTGGAATTATACTTCAGTATATTATAGTAACATCTAACAAAAATATCCAAAAACACTGAAGGAGCAGACTTTGTGAAAATATTATATTTGTGCCATTCTCAAAACTTTTGGCCACAGCTGTATCTCCGTCCACAGTTACAAACTATACACGGCCGCTATGCAGCTAAGCAGCCTTATATAGTGTGGGGTGTGGTCCCCCTGAGCCATAATTGGCCAGAGGTAAACTATGAAATATGGCATAATTATATAATGAATGAATGAATGACTTGTATAGCGCAACGCATGCGAACTGAATCGCCTCTGGGCGCTTTTTCCAGCCAGTGTCTGCTTGGCTGGTGCGGTAATTTTTACCCCTAGGATCTTAACACGCTAGGGACACACAGTCATACACACATATATACATGTATACTGGGCCAATTTGGACGAGATCCAATTTACCTACCCGCATGTCTTGGAGTGTGGGAGGAAACCGGAGTACCCGGAGGAAACCCACGCAGACACAGGGAGAACATGCAAACTCCAGGCAGATGGTGTCGTGGTCGGGATTCGAACCAGCGACCCTTTTGCTGCCAGGCGAAAGTGCTACTCACCGCACCACTGTGCTGTCTAAGGCTAGTTCGCTAAAAAATTGGCTGCTGGCTCTGACGATATTGTTCTGATCATTACACTTTCATGCCTAGTGAGTTTTATCTTTCATCTGGCCTAAAGGTTGCATATAGAGTTCAGGTAATATCTACTCAATCACTTACATTGACTCCATAGCAAGAGAGAACACTTTAATGCCCATACACACGGTCGGAATTTTCGACAACAAATGTTCTATGGGAGCTTTTTGCCGTAAATTCCGACCGTGTGTAGGCTCCATCGGACATTTGCTGTCGGAATTTCCGACACCAAAATTTTGAGAGCTTGTTCTCAAATTTTCCCAAAATAAAATCTGTTCTCGGAAATTATAATCGTGTGTGGACAATTCTGACACACAAAATTCCACACATTCTCTGAATCAAGCACAAGACGGAAGCGGTCGGTCTGGTAAAACTAGCGTTCGTAATGGAGATAGCACGAGGCTCAATAGCGCAAATCATCTCTCACCAAACTTTTAGTAACACGACTGGCATTGAACTTCCCTTTAATAGTGCTATCGCACGTGTTGTACCCGACCACGTTCTTGGCGTTAGGAAATTCCAACAACATTTGTGTGACCGTGTGTATGCAAGACACGTTTGAGCCATTATCAGTTGGGAAAAAAAATCCACGGTTCTGTTGTTGGAATTTCCAACCGTCTGTACACGGCATAAGTGTGGCTGCTATGTTCTGTGTCTCTGCATTGAGCATCTATGGAGATCAAGAATGAATGAACAAAATAAAAACATGAATTCATGCTTCAGTATGTTCATAATAAAATTTGTAGTCCGCCTTGTGATAATTGTAACTTCAAGTAATGTGGACGGAAATTTAATAGACAGCCACAGGTGATGATGTAAACAGTTTCACAAAAAAAAATAGAATTTTCAGAGTGAATATAAATAAAGAAAATTGCGGCGTGACAAATGGGAATCTTTATTCATAAGGTGCTGTGACAAATCACATGAGACAACACAAAAAGAAAATTTCAGAGGACATAAAATCACCTGAACATGATGTTGCAAAGACAATTAGTTTAGCAAATTGACCTAGCAAGACGCATTAATGGCTAGGTAAATCAAATTTTATATGACAAACCTGACTGCAAAAATGCTGTTTACTGTGGCTTTGCTAATTCTCTGTTCTGGATGTTTATATGAAGTAATTGATATATAACATATTTATGCTCTGTGAGTTATATGCACATTCAGTGCCACTGTTTTTTGGAGTTTGATTTCCAAAGGGTTTATGCATGCTGGCATTTAGCTTGGAAGCACACTGCAAAAAGTCAAATTTGGCAGAAGTTACCAGGCTCTTATTGGTTAAGGTTACAGTGCACTGGTGGCTCATAATAATATGCAGGTATCAGTCCCTAAACAGCACATATTCTACTTTTGTAGGGGCTTGGCAAATGTTATATATTCACATAGTTAATCAGGATGAAAAAAGACACAAGTCCATCTAGTTCAACCAATAAAAATAAATCATACCATCCCATATACACAATCCTATACCCTACAGTTGATCCAGAGGAAATCTTTTTTTTCCTCTAGACATAAAGAGTGCCCCTTGTCCTCTGTGATGACCTTAAAGTAAAGACTCAACACCAAGTTCACTATATGGACCCCTTATATATTTGTACATGTTGATTATACCCCCCCCGCCCCCTCAACCCTTAATCTCCTCTTCTCAAGAGTAAATAAATTCAGTTCCTGTAATCTTTCCTCATAGCTGAGCTTCTCCATGCCCCTTATCAGTTTTGTTGCCCTTCTCTGCACTTTCTCCAGTTCCCCGATATCCTTTTTTGAGAACTGGTGCCCAAAACTGAACTGCATATTTCAAATGAGGTCTTACTAATGATTTGAACAGGGGCAACATGATATCTCTCTCTCTAGAGTCCATACCTCTCTCAATACATAGAAAGGACTTTGCTCGCTTTGGAAACCGCAGCTTGGCATTGCATGCCAACTATTAAGATGATGGTCTACCAAAACCCCCAGATCCTTCTCCACTAGGGATCCACCCAGTTGTACTCCCCTTAGTATGTATAATGCATGCATATTCTTAGCCCCCAAGGGCATACCTTTACATTTATCTACATTAAATCTCATTTGCCACACAGTTGCCCAATTAACCAGTACAATGAGGTTGGGTTGTAAATTATTGGAGACATCCTGACTGTAAGGACGTTAATCCACTGCATAGCTTGGTGTCATCTGCAAAGACTTAAATGGTACTTTTAATCCTATATAAGACCCTATATAGACCCTATATAATTTCTAAAGATATTAAAACGTAAGGGTCCCAAAACTGAACCTTGGGGTACACCACAGATAACCTTAGATCACTCAGAATAAAAATCATTAACCACTACTCTCTGAATTTTTACAAACTGATATTTCCAATCCTGTAGACTTTACCTTACACATGAGCCGTGTGTGGGGAACTTTGTCAAATGATTTTGCAAAATCCAAGTATACCACGTCCACTGCCACCCCTCTGTCCAATGTTTTACTTACCCGCTCATAAAAAGAAATCAGGTTTCTTTGACAACTTCTGTCTTTCACGAATCCATGCTGTCTGTTGCTTAAAATATTTTTTTTCCAGCAAGATCTCATCTATGTCATCTTTTATTAAACTCTCCAGTATCTTCCCTACTATAGAAGTTAAACTAACAGGTCTTTAGTTACTTGGTAAAGACTTTGATCCCTTTTTAAAAATGGGCGCCATATTGGCCCTGCGCCAATCCAGTGGTACTATTCCTGTCATTAACCAGTCCCTAAAAATTAGAAACAATGGCTTTGAAATGACAGAGCTGTAAAAAAACTGATGCAAAAAAACATCTATATGAATGAGACCAGCATTAGTGATAGGCAGTAACATAAATATTAAATAATGGAAGAATACTGCGCATGTGTAAAAACATAAAAATTAATAATGTCAATCAACAACATTACAGTATATTTGTCCAAATGATGCGCTAAACAAAAGGGTTGAATCTGAAAAGATCAAACAGGGCATAAGCAGGATATTTAAACCAAGCTCCATCCACCCCACAATCAGATTGATCATAAAATGAAAGAGACGCCAGATAGTGTAAAATCCCAAAATGTTTTTTTAATATATAATATTGCACTTACACTAGTACAGGTAAAACCAGTGTTGTGTACAATATAGGGGGCCACCTTAAGATATCCAGGCACTGTGCAAACAAACCTGATAGCAGAAAACAGCTCCTAACCCGACCGGTTTCATCACAAAATGACTTCTTCCAGGGCATGCTAACATAAAGTAACATATATCTTCAATTGGATTGGGTTGTTAGAGGGGAGGGCTGGGATCCTTTGCCCTGGGGGTCAAAAGCCACCAAATAGACCTTTCAAATTTCTGAGGACTTCTGAAGTATTCCCTTACAAAGTGCACCATTTTGCCACATTGATTGGTAAGCATAGTGAAAAGTAGGGGCCAGATTCTTAAAAGAGATACGACGGTGCATCTCAGATACACCGTCGTATCGCAGTTTTTTTTAATGGGTATCTATGCGAGTGATTCTTAGAAGCACTTACGCATAGATACACTAAAGATCTGACAGGTGTAAAGCAATTACACCGTCGGATCTTAGATGTAATGACAACGCCGGCCGCTAGGTGGCCTTTACGTTGTTTTCTCATTTGCCTATGCAAACGAGCCTAATACGCTGATTCCCGAACGTTTTTACGCCGCCCCGTCGTCGTTTACGTAGGTTGCGTACGCGCAAGGTTACCCCTGCTGTATGAGGGGTATGTTTCCGAAGTGCCGTCATATGCCATGTTAAGTATGGCGTCGGGTCGGCGTCGTGTTTTTCCGTCGGTTACATCGTTTTACTAAGTCGTTCGCGAATAGGGAATTGCGTAAGTGACGATCATGTCGTTTTGACGTCGGTTTCAACTACGCTTTCCGACGTGAGCTGGAGCATGCGCACTGGGCTTCGTTTGATGCGGGGGCGCGCTTAATTTAAATACAGCAGTCTGGCTCTGAATGCAGCACAGATTACCTCCTCTATACATGCGGACCTACAACAGATTGGACTGAGGATGGACAGTATTGAGCAGAAGGCAGACCAGGCAGTCCTTAGAATTAATCAGAACACAGCCAGACTCCAGGATGTACAGGACCAGCTAGAAACTGCGTTTGCAAAGATCGACGACCTCGAGAACAGAACGAGAAGATACAATTTTAGGGTGAGGGGGCTCCCTGAATCCGAAAAGGAGGTGCAGGCTGCGGTAAAAGCCCTTATTAGACAGCTGATCCCTGACATTCCTGACGACCGCAATGAGCTGGACAGGGCTCATAGAGCGCTCCAGGCCCCTCGCTCAGACGATCTGCCTAGAGACATTATAGTTAAACCGCATTTCTATTCGGTAAAGGAGGATGTAATGAGAAAATCTAGATCGGTTGATAGTATCACCCTCCATGGGCACAAGATCCAAATTTTTGCAGACCTATCCCCATATACAATTCAGAGGAGGCGTGCACTTAAACAGTTGCTCCAGGTCCTGATGGACAGAGGAATTACCTACAGATGGTCCTTCCCTCTCCACCTGAACTTCTCCTACAAAACCAAGAGCTTCGGCTTCTCCTCGTTCGCGGAGGGAGAACGTCTCCTGGCCCAACTTGGGCTGATCCACTTGGGCCCACCTCCCGCATTGGCTAATAGAGGTACCCCCACATCATCAAAGAGGCCACCACCAGCGAGTCCACTGCAGCAGACCTAGCTGAAACACGGTTCCAAACGTTCTAAAGAGGACCTGACGACGTGAACATTCTACCCACCTTTTTGATTGGTTGTCAATGGTTGAGACCTATTTTGGTTTGTGGTTTCGGGACTTGGACTGGGACTGGTCCGCCTTACCTGAACCATTTTTGGGACTTACCCTTGCTCTCCGGGCAAGGATGGCTCCTATTAGATCGGGATCGGGCTGAATTATTTTTTCTTTTTTTTGTTTTGTTTTTTTTGCCTAGCTTATCATACAGGTTCTGGTCAGAGGTTCTGTTACAGTTTACTGACTATTTTTTTTTGTTTACAAAAATTGTATTGAAAATAATGTAAGCATACAGAGTCATTGCAGTCAAAAACATATTTAAAAAAAAAAGTCAGAGTATTGTAAGAAAACAGGTCAAACATAGCAATATGAGTAAATACACGGGTATGTTATTTAAGAATGAGGTAACAATAGGTGAGTATGCAATTGTATACATGAAGGAGAGGGTTAATAAAACCATTCTGTAAGGAGGAGGGAAAGATAGGAGGAGTGACACTATGCCTGCTGGGCAACATACCAGTAAGACCATTTAGTATTATAGATATGCATTGTATCATTCAGAGTATGGAATATTCTTTCAGAAAGTTTGAGCATTTCCATTCTATCAAGGACCTGAGGCCAAGGTAGATTGTCTGTTTTCCAATTAAAAGCTATCATCCACTGGATGGAGCTGCAAAGGGAGTGGAATAGCCTAGAGCATGGGGCAGGGATATCAGGGATAGTGTTGAGCAGAATATGCCATATTCGAATTCGCGATATATCTCGAATATATTGTCGAATATTCGTGATATATTCGCTAAATACGAATATTCGTGATATTTTTTGAAAGAGAAATCATTGCGAATTTTCGCTATTGCGAATTGCGAATTGCGAATATTCGAGAAATGCGGAGGGAGCACTCTGATTGGCTCAGAATATTCGTGATATGTTGCAATACAAAATAATTGAGAATATTCGGCAAATGTGTAAGGAGCACTCTGATTGGCTCAGAATATTCGTGATATGTTGCAATACAAAATAATTGATAATATTCGGCAAATGTGTAAGGAGCACTCTGATTGGCTCAGAATATTCGTGATATGTTGCAATACAAAATAATTGAGAATATTCGGCAAATGTGTAAGGAGCACTCTGATTGGCTCAGAATATTCTTGATATTTTATCGTAATTTCGCAAAAATGCGAATGAGAAATTTATTGCGGAATTTCTACAGTAACACTCTGAAATCGAATATATGTGTAATTTTATTTAAAAACAGTATTGCGAATTTCTCGAGCGCGCTTGCGCAATCGCGCGAACAACACGCACGCGCGACTACTTCCTGGAACTTGGACACTTGCCAGTTTCATTTTCCATAGGTAGCTGTTTTTGGTCTATTTCCACTACTTTAATTGGAAAGATGGTTGGAAGCAACCTTTCAAGAGATGAAGAGAATATTTTGATCAGTGTGAGTATTTGAATTATCTTTACCTGCATTTTAGACTAGTTTAAAAGTTAGTATATAAGATCAGATATTAGTATTTCCCAAACAATTTGTCTCCTGGTGTTACAAAACTACAAGTCCCAGCATGCCTGTACAGCTGCAGACACCCTGCTTGGTAAATGTGTATTTAGGCACTTTCCTTGCTATTTTGAATAATGAATTTAACATGTTGTGGACACCGGGCTAATTTGTTCAGATTTGGTGTTTACGAGACTAAAACTTTTTTTTGGCTAGAAAATTACTTAAAACCCCCAAACATTATATATATATTTTTTTCTAACACCCTAGAGCAGGGGTCTCCAAACTTTTTACTTCGAGGGCCACATTCTATATTTTACTCATATCCGCGGGCCGGAAAAATAATTTAACTAAATAAATCCACAGTAGAAGAAGAATAGCATTTTACTTACTGTTGACAGCAGAACTGGATGATGGTCCTGTCGTCTAATAAAACCATGGAGCATCATTCAGCGGGTTTAACTACCAGCGTGCATTGAGGTTTTACATCCGTGTCCTCACCAGTCTCCCCCACATCTGTGTCCCCACATTCGTGTCCCCATACATCTGTGTCCCCACAATGGTGTCCCCATACATCTGTGTCCCCACATTGGTGTCCCCATACCTCTGTGTCCCCACATTGGTGTCCCCCATACAACTGTGTTCCCACATTGGTGTCCCCATACATCTGTGTACCCACATTGGTGTCTCCATACATCTGTGTCCCCACATTGGTGTCCCCATACATCTGTGTCATCACATTGGTGTCCCCACACATCTGCGCCCCCCACCAGTCTCCTCATACACTGTTGTCCCCACACATCTGTGTCCCCACACTGGTGTCCCCACACATCTGTGCCCCCCACCAGTCTCCTCATACACTTTTGTCCCCACACATCTGTGTCCCCACACTGGTGTCCCCACACATCTGTCTCCTCACATTGGTGTCCCCATACATCTGTGTCATCACATTGGTGTCCCCATACATCTGTGTCATCACATTGGTGTCCCCATACATCTGTGTCCCCACACTGGTGTCCCCACACATCTGTCTCCTCACATTGGTGTCCCCATACATCTGTGTCATCACATTGGTGTCCCAATACATCTGTGTCATCACATTGGTGTCCCCATACATCTGTCTCCCCACATTGGTGTCCCCATACATCTGTGTCATCACATTGGTGTCCCCACACATCTGTGCCCCCCACCAGTCTCCTCATACACTTTTGTCCCCACACATCTGTGTCCCCACACTGGTGTCCCCACACATCTGTCTCCTCACATTGGTGTCCCCATACATCTGTGTCATCACATTGGTGTCCCAATACATCTGTGTCATCACATTGGTGTCCCCATACATCTGTCTCCCCACATTGGTGTCCCCATACATCTGTGTCATCACATTGGTGTCCCCACACATCTGTGCCCCCCACCAGTCTCCTCATACACTTTTGTCCCCACACATCTGTGTCCCCACACTGGTGTCCCCACACATCTGTCTCCTCACATTGGTGTCCCCACACATCTGTCTCCTCACATTGGTGTCCCCATACATCTGTGTCATCACATTGGTGTCCCCATACATCTGTGTCATCACATTGGTGTCCCCATACATCTGTGCCCCCCACCAGTCTCCTCATACACTTTTGTCCCCACACATCTGTGTCCCCACACTGGTGTCCCCACACATCTGTCTCCTCACATTGGTGTCCCCATACATCTTTGTCATCACATTGGTGTCCCCACACATCTGTGCCCCCCACCAGTCTCCTCATACACTTTTGTCCCCACACATCTGTGTCCCCACACTGGTGTCCCCACACATCTGTGCCCCCCACCAGTCTCCTCATACGCTTTTGTCCCCACACATCTGTGTCCCCACACTGGTGTCCCCTCACATCTGTGCCCCCCACCAGTGTCCTCATACACTTTTGTCCCCACACATCTGTGTCCCCACACTGGTGTCCCCACACATCTGTCTCCTCACATTGGTGTCCCCATACATCTGTGTCATCACATTGGTGTCCCCATACATCTGTGCCCCCCACCAGTCTCCTCATACACTTTTGTCCCCACACATCTGTGTCCCCACACTGGTGTCCCCTCACATCTGTGCCCCCCACCAGTGTCCTCATACACTTTTGTCCCCACACATCTGTGTCCCCACACTGGTGTCCCCACACATCTGTCTCCTCACATTGGTGTCCCCATACATCTGTGTCATCACATTGGTGTCCCCATACATCTGTGCCCCCCACCAGTCTCCTCATACACTTTTGTCCCCACACATCTGTGTCCCCACACTGGTGTCCCCACACATCTGTCTCCTCACATTGGTGTCCCCATACATCTGTGTCATCACATTGGTGTCCCCACACATCTGTGCCCCCCACCAGTCTCCTCATACACTTTTGTCCCCACACATCTGTGTCCCCACACTGGTGTCCCCACACATCTGTGTCCCCCACCAGTCTCCTAATACACTTTTGTCCCCACACATCTGTGTCCCCACACTGGTGTCCCCACACATCTGTCTCCTCACATTGGTGTCCCCATACATCTTTGTCATCACATTGGTGTCCCCACACATCTGTGCCCCCCACCAGTCTCCTCATACACTTTTGTCCCCACACATCTGTGTCCCCACACTGGTGTCCCCTCACATCTGTGCCCCCCACCAGTGTCCTCATACACTTTTGTCCCCACACATCTGTGTCCCCACACTGGTGTCCCCACACATCTGTCTCCTCACATTGGTGTCCCCATACATCTGTGTCATTACATTGGTGTCCCCATACATCTGTGCCCCCCACCAGTCTCCTCATACACTTTTGTCCCCACACATCTGTGTCCCCACACTGGTGTCCCCACACATCTGTCTCCTCACATTGGTGTCCCCATACATCTGTGTCATCACATTGGTGTCCCCACACATCTGTGCCCCCCACCAGTCTCCTCATACACTTTTGTCCCCACACATCTGTGTCCCCACACTGGTGTCCCCACACATCTGTGCCCCCCACCAGTCTCCTAATACACTTTTGTCCCCACACATCTGTGTCCCCACACTGGTGTCCCCATACATCTGTGTACCCACACTGGTGTCCCCATACATCTGTGTCGTCACATTGGTGTCCCCATACATGTGTCATCACATTGGTGTCCCCATACATCTGTGTCATCACATTGGTGTCCCCACACATCTGTGCCCCCCACCAGTCTCCTCATACACTTTTGTCCCCACACATCTGTGTCCCCACACTGGTGTCCCCACACATCTGTGCCCCCCACCAGTCTCCTAATACACTTTTGTCCCCACACATCTGTGTCCCCACACTGGTGTCCCCATACATCTGTGTACCCACACTGGTGTCCCCATACATCTGTGTCGTCACATTGGTGTCCCCATACATGTGTCATCACATTGGTGTCCCCATACATCTGTGTCATCACATTGGTGTCCCCATACATCTGTGCCCCCCACCAGTCTCCTCATACACTTTTGTCCCCACACATCTGTGTCCCCACACTGGTGTCCCCACACATCTGTCTCCTCACATTGGTGTCCCCATACATCTGTGTCATCACATTGGTGTCCCCACACATCTGTGCCCCCCACCAGTCTCCTCATACACTTTTGTCCCCACACATCTGTGTCCCCACACTGGTGTCCCCACACATCTGTGCCCCCCACCAGTCTCCTAATACACTTTTGTCCCCACACATCTGTGTCCCCACACTGGTGTCCCCACACATCTGTCTCCTCACATTGGTGTCCCCATACATCTTTGTCATCACATTGGTGTCCCCACACATCTGTGCCCCCCACCAGTCTCCTCATACACTTTTGTCCCCACACATATGTGTCCCCACACTGGTGTCCCCTCACATCTGTGCCCCCCACCAGTGTCCTCATACACTTTTGTCCCCACACATCTGTGTCCCCACACTGGTGTCCCCACACATCTGTCTCCTCACATTGGTGTCCCCATACATCTGTGTCATCACATTGGTGTCCCCATACATCTGTGCCCCCCACCAGTCTCCTCATACACTTTTGTCCCCACACATCTGTGTCCCACACTGGTGTCCCCACACATCTGTCTCCTCACATTGGTGTCCCCATACATCTGTGTCATCACATTGGTGTCCCCACACATCTGTGCCCCCCACCAGTCTCCTCATACACTTTTGTCCCCACACATCTGTGTCCCCACACTGGTGTCCCCACACATCTGTGCCCCCCACCAGTCTCCTAATACACTTTTGTCCCCACACATCTGTGTCCCCACACTGGTGTCCCCATACATCTGTGTACCCACACTGGTGTCCCCATACATCTGTGTCGTCACATTGGTGTCCCCATACATGTGTCATCACATTGGTGTCCCCATACATCTGTGTCATCACATTGGTGTCCCCATACATCTGTGCCCCCCACCAGTCTCCTCATACACTTTTGTCCCCACACATCTGTGTCCCCACACTGGTGTCCCCACACATCTGTCTCCTCACATTGGTGTCCCCATACATCTGTGTCATCACATTGGTGTCCCCACACATCTGTGCCCCCCACCAGTCTCCTCATACACTTTTGTCCCCACACATCTGTGTCCCCACACTGGTGTCCCCACACATCTGTGCCCCCCACCAGTCTCCTAATACACTTTTGTCCCCACACATCTGTGTCCCCACACTGGTGTCCCCACACATCTGTCTCCTCACATTGGTGTCCCCATACATCTTTGTCATCACATTGGTGTCCCCACACATCTGTGCCCCCCACCAGTCTCCTCATACACTTTTGTCCCCACACATATGTGTCCCCACACTGGTGTCCCCTCACATCTGTGCCCCCCACCAGTGTCCTCATACACTTTTGTCCCCACACATCTGTGTCCCCACACTGGTGTCCCCACACATCTGTCTCCTCACATTGGTGTCCCCATACATCTGTGTCATCACATTGGTGTCCCCATACATCTGTGCCCCCCACCAGTCTCCTCATACACTTTTGTCCCCACACATCTGTGTCCCCACACTGGTGTCCCCACACATCTGTCTCCTCACATTGGTGTCCCCATACATCTGTGTCATCACATTGGTGTCCCCACACATCTGTGCCCCCCACCAGTCTCCTCATACACTTTTGTCCCCACACATCTGTGTCCCCACACTGGTGTCCCCACACATCTGTGCCCCCCACCAGTCTCCTAATACACTTTTGTCCCCACACATCTGTGTCCCCACACTGGTGTCCCCATACATCTGTGTACCCACACTGGTGTCCCCATACATCTGTGTCGTCACATTGGTGTCCCCATACATGTGTCATCACATTGGTGTCCCCATACATCTGTGTCATCACATTGGTGTCCCCATACATCTGTGCCCCCCACCAGTCTCCTCATACACTTTTGTCCCCACACATCTGTGTCCCCACACTGGTGTCCCCACACATCTGTCTCCTCACATTGGTGTCCCCATACATCTGTGTCATCACATTGGTGTCCCCACACATCTGTGCCCCCCACCAGTCTCCTCATACACTTTTGTCCCCACACATCTGTGTCCCCACACTGGTGTCCCCACACATCTGTGCCCCCCACCAGTCTCCTAATACACTTTTGTCCCCACACATCTGTGTCCCCACACTGGTGTCCCCACACATCTGTCTCCTCACATTGGTGTCCCCATACATCTTTGTCATCACATTGGTGTCCCCACACATCTGTGCCCCCCACCAGTCTCCTCATACACTTTTGTCCCCACACATATGTGTCCCCACACTGGTGTCCCCTCACATCTGTGCCCCCCACCAGTGTCCTCATACACTTTTGTCCCCACACATCTGTGTCCCCACACTGGTGTCCCCACACATCTGTCTCCTCACATTGGTGTCCCCATACATCTGTGTCATCACATTGGTGTCCCCATACATCTGTGCCCCCCACCAGTCTCCTCATACACTTTTGTCCCCACACATCTGTGTCCCCACACTGGTGTCCCCACACATCTGTCTCCTCACATTGGTGTCCCCATACATCTGTGTCATCACATTGGTGTCCCCACACATCTGTGCCCCCCACCAGTCTCCTCATACACTTTTGTCCCCACACATCTGTGTCCCCACACTGGTGTCCCCACACATCTGTGCCCCCCACCAGTCTCCTAATACACTTTTGTCCCCACACATCTGTGTCCCCACACTGGTGTCCCCACACATCTGTGTACCCACACTGGTGTCCCCATACATCTGTGTCGTCACATTGGTGTCCCCATACATGTGTCATCACATTGGTGTCCCCATACATCTGTGTCATCACATTGGTGTCCCCACACATCTGTGCCCCCCACCAGTCTCCTCATACACTTTTGTCCCCACACATCTGTGTCCCCACACTGGTGTCCCCACACATCTGTGCCCCCCACCAGTGTCCTCATACACTTTTGTCCCCACACATCTGTGTCCCCACACTGGTGTCCCCATACATCTGTGTACCCACACTGGTGTCCCCATACATCTGTGTCGTCACATTGGTGTCCCCATACATGTGTCATCACATTGGTGTCCCCATACATCTGTGTCATCACATTGGTGTCCCCATACATCTGTGTCATCACATTGGTGTCCCCATACATCTGTGTCCCCACATTGGTGTCCCCATACATCTGTGTCATCACATTGGTGTCCCCATACATCTGTGTCCTCACATTGGTGTCCCCATACATCTGTGTCATCACATTGGTGTCCCCATACATCTGTGTCCTCACATTGGTGTCCCCATACATCTGTGTCCCCACATTGGTGTCCCCATACATCTGTGTCCCCACATTGGTGTCCCCATACATCTGTGTCCCCACATTGGTGTCCCCATACATCTGTGTCCTCACATTGGTGTTCCCATACATCTGTGTCCCCACATTGGTGTCCCCATACATCTGTGTCCCCACATTGGTGTCCCCATACATCTGTGCCCCCACATTGGTGTCCCCATACATCTGTCTCATCACATTGGTGTCCCCATACATCTGTGCCCCCACATTGGTGTCCCCATACATCTGTCTCATCACATTGGTGTCCCCATACATCTGTGTCATCACATTGGTGTCCCCATACATCTGTTTTTTGGCAGAATTTTGGAACATGCTTTACAAGCGCTGTGATTGGTTCATTCTGAAATCGAATAATCGAGATATTTTATCGAAATGTCACAAAATGCGAATGATAAATTCCTTTCTTGAATTTCGACAGTAACACTCTGAAAACGAATATATGTGTTATTTCACCTAAAAACAGTATTGCGAGATTCTCGTGCGCGCTTGCGCAATCGCGCGCACAACACGCACGCGCGACTACTTCCTGGAACTTGGACACTTGCCAGTTTCATTTTCCATAGGTAGTTGATGTTGGTCTAGTGCCCAGATTTCTTTTCTCAAAAAAATGGTCGGGAGTAATCTCACACCAAGTGAGGAGAATTTGCTGATCTCTGTGAGTATTTGAATTATCTTAACCTGCATTTTAGACTAGTTTAAAAGTTAGTATATAAGATCAGATATTAGTATTTCCCAAACAATTTGTCTCCTGGTGTTACAAAACTACAAGTCCCAACATGCCTGTACAGCTGCAGACACCCTGCTTGGTAAATGTGTATTTAGGCACTTTCCTTGCTATTTTGAATAATGAATTTAACATGTTGTGCACACCGGGCTAATTCGTTCAGATTTGGTGTTTACGAGACTAAAAATTTTTTTTGGCTAGAAAATTACTTAAAACCACCAAACATTATATATATATTTTTTTCTAACACCCTAGAGCAGGGGTCTCCAAACTTTTTACTTCGAGGGCCACATTCTATATTTTACTCATATCCGCGGGCCGGAAAAATAATTTAACTAAATAAATCCACAGTAGAAGAAGAATAGCATTTTACTTACTGTTGACAGCAGAACTGGATGATGGTCCTGTCGTCTAATAAAACGATGGAGCATCATTCAGCGGGTTTAACTACCAGCGTGCATTGAGGTTTTACATCCGTGTCCTCACCAGTCTCCCCCACATCTGTGTCCCCACATTCGTTTCCCCATACATCTGTGTCCCCACAATGGTGTCCCCATACATCTGTGTCCCCACATTGGTGTCCCCATACATCTGTGTCCCCACATTGGTGTCCCCATACAACTGTGTCCCCACATTGGTGTCCCCATACATCTGTGTACCCACATTGGTGTCTCCATACATCTGTGTCCCCACATTGGTGTCCCCATACATCTGTGTCATCACATTGGTGTCCCCACACATCTGCGCCCCCCACCAGTCTCCTCATACACTGTTGTCCCCACACATCTGTGTCCCCACACTGGTGTCCCCACACATCTGTGCCCCCCACCAGTCTCCTCATACACTTTTGTCCCCACACATCTGTGTCCCCACACTGGTGTCCCCTCACATCTGTGCCCCCCACCAGTGTCCTAATACACTTTTGTCCCCACACATCTGTCTCCTCACATTGGTGTCCCCACACATCTGTCTCCTCACATTGGTGTCCCCATACATCTGTGTCATCACATTGGTGTCCCCATACATCTGTGTCATCACATTGGTGTCCCCATACATCTGTGTCATCACATTGGTGTCCCCATACATCTGTGTCCCCACACTGGTGTCCCCACACATCTGTCTCCTCACATTGGTGTCCCCATACCTCTGTGTCATCACATTGGTGTCCCAATACATCTGTGTCATCACATTGGTGTCCCCATACATCTGTCTCCCCACATTGGTGTCCCCATACATGTGTCCCCACCAGTCTCCCCACAAATCTGTGTCCACACACTGTTGTCCCCACACATCTGTTACCCCACCAGTCTCCCCACAAATCTGTATCCCCACACTGTTGTCCCCACACATCTGTTACCCCACCAGTCTCCTTATACATCTGTGTCCCCACATTGGTGTCCCCATACATGTGTCCCCACCAGTCTCCCCACAAATCTGTGTCATCACATTGGTGTCCCCATACATCTGTGTCCTCACATTGGTGTCCCCATACATCTGTGTCCCCACCAATCTCCCCACACATCTGTGACCCCACACTGGTGTCCCTACACATCTGTGTCCACACCAGTGTCCTCATACATCTGTGCCCCCACACTGGTGTCCCCACAATTATGTGTCCCCACACTGTTGTCCCCACACATCTGTTAGCCCACCAGTCTCCTCATACATCTGTGTCCCCACATCGGTGTCCCCACACATTTGTGTCCCCACCAGTCTCCCCACACATCTATGTCCCCACACATCTGTGTCCCCACATCTGTGTGCCCACACTGGTGTCCCCACACATCTGTGGCCCCACCAGTCTCCTCATACATCTGTGCCCCCACATTGGTGGGGACTCAGATGTATGGGGACACCCATGTGGGGACACAGATGTATGAGGAGAGTGGTGGGGTAACAGATGTATGAGGAGACTGGTGGGGGTCACAGATGTGTGGGTACCCAGATGTGTGAGGACACAAGTGTGGGGACATAGATGTGTTGGGAGACTGGTGGGGGCACACATGAAGTGTGGGGACACCAATGTGGGTAAACAGATGTATGAGGAGACTGCTGGGGACACCGATGTATGAGGAGACTGGTGGGGGTCACACATGTGTGGGGACACCAGTGTGGGGACCCAGATGTGTGCGGACACAAGTGTGGGGACATAGATGTGTGGGGAGACTGGTGGGGACACTGATGTGGGGACACAGATGTATGAGGAGACTGCTGGGGACATAGATGTATGAGGACACTGTTGGGGACACCGATGTGTGGGGACACAAGTGTGGGAACACTGATTTGTGGGGAGACTGTTGGGGATACAGATGTATGGGGACACTAATGTGGGGACACAGATCTATGAGGAGACTGGTGGGGCAACAGATGTGTGGAGACACAAGTGTGGGGACACTGATTTGTGGGGAGGCTGGTGGGGACACAGATGTATGGGGACACCTGTCTCCCCACAAATCAGTGTCCCCACACTTGTGTCCCCACACATCTGTGACTCCACCAGTCTCCTCATACATCTATGTCCCCACACATCTGTGACTCCACCAGTCTCCCCATAAATCAGTGTCCCAACACTTGTGTCCCCACACATCTGTGTCCACACACTGGTATCCCCACACATCTGGCTCCCCACACTGGTGTCCCCACAATTATCTGTCCCCACACTGTTGTCCCCACACATCTATCCCCACACATCTGTTTCCCTACCAGTCTCCTCATACATCTGTGTCCCCACATTGGTGTCCCCATACATCTGTTTGCCCAATAGTCTCACCACACATCTGTGTCCCCATTAGGGCACCCCCTACTGCTGTCCCCATTAAACCCCCCTCCACTGGTGTCCCCATTAGAGAACCCCCCCACTGGTGTCCCCATTAGAGAACCCCCCCACTGGTGTCCCCTTTAGAGAACCCCCCCACTGGTGTCCCCATAAGAGCACCACCCCCTACTTGTCACTTGTATCCCCATTAGAGCACCTCCCACTTGTGTCCCCATCAGAATTATCAGCACCCTGAAGTTTGTGCCATATCAGAGCCATTCAGCCACCCTCCACAGTAGTGTACAGTAATCATCTCGCATCAGCCCCCCTCCCTCCTCCATGCATGTTTACTTTACTAGCGCGTCAGACATTACACACACTGGCTGTTCAGACCTGCTGCACTTCCCGACTCCCGCCACGCCTTAATACACACTCGTTACTGGTTAACAGCGAGGCGGGAGGGGGAGCAGGGCGTTGTGGCAACGGGTCTAAAACAAATCATTGGCTGCTAGGATGCCCGTGGACCCAGCAGCCGACACAAACACAGTGAGACGCCGGGAGAGATTGCGGGACCTGCGCTGCATATTGTTAGGGACGAATATTCAGCGCAGGTTCCACAACTAACTGGTGGACCAGTGACTCCAGCTGCGTGCCGGAGAAAATGGCCTGGCGGGCCGGATGTGGCCCGCGGGCCGTACTTTGGTGACCCCTACCCTAGAGAATGAAATGGTAATCATTGCAATATTTCTTGCCACACCGTATTTGCGCAGCGGTCTTACAAGCGCTCTTTTTTTTGAAAAAAATCTTTTTTTTTTGAATTTGAAAATAACACAACAATAAATTTTGCACAATTTTTTTAGATTTTGTGAAAGATAAAGTTACGCCGAGTAAAATGATACCCAACATGTCACGCTCAAAAATTCTGCCCGCTCGTGGCATGGCGTCAAACTTTCACCCTTAAAAATTCTCGATAGGTGATTATTTAAAAATTCAACAGGTTGCATTTTTTCAGCTAAAGAGTAGCTCTAGGGCTAAAATTATTGCTCTTGCTCTAACGATCGCGCCGATAACTCACTTGTGTGGTTTGAACACCATTTTCATATGCGGGCGCTACTCGCTTATGCGTCGCTGTTTCCTAAACGGAGCCTACAGCTGTTGCAAAACAACTCCCCGTTATTACCGGACAGCCATTAACTGTCCAGCCATGCTCCTAGTTAAAGTTTAATTCTTGTACAGCTGGTGACGGGGAGCTACATGGTGTATCAGAGCATGCTGGTAGTTGTAGTTTTAAAATAACATCAACTCCATAATTTATTCTAAATTAATTCATCTAAAAGTCTAAAAAATGGCAAGATATAAAATCTGTCATGTTAACCCTGTCATTGATTAATAAGGCGAGAATGCTCTCAATGTTGAATAACATAGATTTCCGTCATATATCCATAAGGTTTTAAACAAAAGTATTCTAATATACTTTGTTCTTCATCTTGCAGACGTTCCTGGCAAAGGGGTATGATAAGCTGCAGAGTCAGGCAGAAAAGAAGGAGGTGGTGAGCTACGTCCAAGAACTACTAGCAGGACATCCTGGCGGGCCACCGGATCGCATGGCCATTGTCAAGAAGTGGTCCGACCTTAAAAGGCGGCATATGGACCGGGTCAGGCGTCTCCGTGCTAAATTTCACCCAGGTAAGTTATTGTTGACAGTTAGGTTTTTTTTATCTATAGTGTATTTTCTGCGTGTACTCTAGAGAGGAGACGGACTGCAGGATTTGGGAGTAGACAGGCCTCCCCCAGAGGCAATATGCCACCTTTCTCCATGCCCCTGGTGACAATGGCGTGTGAGAGGGGGTCCTCACATACAGCCCGTCCTACCTGCTCCGCTTTGAAGGCCAACGTGGCAGAGGGACTCCCTATAAGGTAGTGAGAGGATTTGCCCGCTCAAATAGCCCCGTTAGTCCTTCGCTTCTCTTTTTAGAGACCGCGTGGTCAGAGTGCGCGCATGTTAACCCAATTTTCTAGTGCGCGTGTAAGTGTGGTGGTTTTTGTGGGAGGGGGGTAGGCGTACTAAGCGCAGGCTTACCTCGCATAGCACTCCCACCGGAGGCCGGGCTGAGACCACCAAACTCAATTAACATGTAACCGAGAGCGGGATCAGAACCCCTAGCTGCAGAGGTGAATGGCTTGTCAGCGCAGTGGCAATCGCGTTGACCCACCGCAGCTCCTTTGTTGACAGTTATTTAAGGCTCATATGTAATTAATGTAAGGGCAGATGTTATTAACCCAGACGCCATGTTGTGGTAACATATATCACCACCAGCCAAGGTATTCATAGCACTGTTGGAAAAAGACATGGGACAGCAGACAGCAACACAGAAGTTATGTGGGAACATACATTTCCCATTGCTTTGCATGGGACTTTATACAAAAACCACGACCATCACAAATGGGGGTAGTTCATGGATAAATTAACTATCCTATGCTTTAAGTGGACGTGTAAGTAACATGTGACCAAGTGTTATCGAAATATCTACAGCTGTTATGAAGTAACATGTATTTCCCATAGAGTTGAATGGGAATTTAAAGAAAAACCACCACCATGGAAAATGGTGGAGGGTAAGGCTTAAATCACCTATACAATGTTGGTGGCTGACATATAAGTAACCTGTGTGCCAAGTTTCATGTAAATAACTTTTGCCGTTTGGACGTGATGCTGGAACATACATACATACATACAGACACGTTGAGTTTTATATATATAGATTCCCACTATATTCCTGTGTTAGGCGTGGGGTTGTCATAGTAATCCCGTGTGATCCATCAGGCCCTTTTTTTTTAACATGATATCGTCTGAACAAAACAAAGGAGACAAAAACAGCTCATTTTACCATGGTGGCAGACCAGCTCACGCTCAGTCCCCTGTAGTGCCCACAAGACCCTTTAATATAACATTTTCCCATTGGTTAACTGTCTATATAAATTAATTTGTATTCATATACAATACAGCAGAGCACACCTAATTTGCATACGTCATTAGAAAATATTTTTCTAATATATGAACATTGTGTTATTCTAGGAGCTCCGCTACCAACTGTGCGAAACAAGCGCAAAAGGTGCCAGGACACAGATGAGGAGGAAGAAGAGGAGGATGTCCTTGAGGAGGATGTGCCAGAGGAGGATGAGGCAGAGGAGGAGAGGGATGAGGATCAGCCAGGGACCTCCCAATCGACAGCCACCGCTCCTGTTATGGAGGATGTCCCCCCCCCAAATAGTGCCGACATATCAGATGGCAGTATGCTGGTGGCTGGAGAGGTGGAGGTGCCTCTAACTGGAGCTCCGTTTAGCCTCCTTCAGGAAGGTAAAGATGTGCACAAAGATTAATAACATTTCAACAATAGAATGTAGATATAAAAATGGAAAACATGTAAAGCGCACCCGTCATATTGCAGAACCATAATAAGGTATTTATGCTAGAAGTATACAGGTATGGCAATATTATTAGGCAAGTTGTATTTTTGAGGATTCATTGTATTATTGAACAACAACCATGTTCTCAATGAACCTCAAAAACTCAATAATATCACAGCTGAATATTTTTGAAAGTAGTTTTTTTTTTTTTTTTAGTGTTAGCTATTTTAGGGGGATATCTGTGTGTGCAGGTGAGTACTAGTACTGTGCTGAATTATTAGGCAACCTAACAAAATAAAAATATATATACCCATTTCAATTATTTATTTTTAACAGTGAAACCAATATAACATCTCAACATTCCCAACTATACATTTCTGACATTCAAAAACAAAACTAAACAAAATCAGTGACCAATATAGCCACCTTTCTTTGCAAGGACACTCATGCAGCCTGCCATCCATGGATTCTGTCAGTGTTTTGATCTGTTCACCATCAACATTGCGTGCAGCAGCAACCGCAGCCTCCCAGACAATGTTCAGAGAGGTGTACTCTTTTCCCTCTTTGCAAATCTCACATTTGATGATGGACCACAGGTTCTTCTCAATGGGGTTCGGATCAGGTGAACAAGGAGGCCATGTCATTCGTTTTTTTTCTTTAATACACTTTCTTGCCAGGCACGCTGTGGAGTACTTGGACACGTGTGATGGAGCATTGTCCTTCATGAAAATCATGGTTTTCTTGAAGGATGCAGACTTCTTCCTGTACCACTGCTTGAAGAAGGGGTCTTCCAGAAACTGGCAATAGGACTGGGAGTTGAGCTTCACTCCATCCTCAACCCCAAAAGGCCCCACAAGCTCATCTTTGATGATACCAGCCCAAACCAGTACTCCACCTCGACCTTGCTGCCGTCTGAGTCGGACTGGAGCTCTCTGCCCTTTACCAATACAGCCACTGGCCCATTCCTTTGGTCCATCAAGACTCACTCTCATTTCAGCAGTCCATACAACGGTAGAAAAATCAGTCTTGAGATATTTCTTGGCCCAGTCTTGACGTTTCAGCTTGTGGGTCTTATTCAGTGTTGGTCGTCTTTCAGCCTTTCTTACCTCGGCCATGTCTCTGAGTATTGCACACCTTGTGCTTTTGGGCACTCCAGTGATGTTGCAGCTCTGAAATATGGCCAAACTGGTGGCAAGTGGCATGTTGGCAGCTGCACGCTTGACTTTTCTCAGTTCATGGGCACTTATTTTGCGCCTTGGTATTTCCACACGCGTCTTGCGACCCTGTTGACTATTTTGAATGAAATGCTTGATTGTTCGATGATCACGCTTCAGAAGCTTTTCAATTTTAAGAGTGCTGCATCCCTCTGCAAGATATCACACTATTTTTGACTTTTCAGAGACTGTCAAGTCCTTCTTTTGACCCATTTTGCCAAAGGAAAGGAAGTTGACTAATAATTATGCACACCTGATATAGAGTGTTGATGTCATTAGACCACACACCTTCTCATTACAGAGTTCTACATTACCTAATATGCCTAATTGGTAGTAAGCTTTCGAGCCTATACAGCTTGGAGTAAGACAACATGCATAAAGAGGAAGATGTGGTCCAATTACTCATTTGTGTATAGACATGATAATGATTGATTAATAAGCAAAAGAAATATTTTATTTATTTGTTAAGGGTCTTTGAAAACAAATTGTTTTTTCTTCTATCCTAACAGATGTAAATGATTTGGAGGGTTATGAGGCCAATGAAAACAAAATAATGGAGAGGATTTTTGCTAATCGGCGGCAAATTGACTACCTCCTAAAGCAAAATAAAGAGCTGGAGAAGGAGCACGCCAAAGTGATGGAAAAACGCAAAAAAACGGTGAAGCGCATGAGGCTTCACCTTCAGGAATAATTTTTTGAATAAAAAGCTTTATTTTTTTGAAATGTTTCCTTTGTTCTTGAGATAGATTTTTAGGTTTTTCAACACATCTAACTTCACATCTAAAACATCAACATCAACATCAACACATCAAACTTCATAATAAGCAAAATCATTTTATACTAATATTTTATTTAACACAAACCTAGGATAAACGAAAGTACACACACACAGTCACGACGAACACAAACTAAACTGTTTTAAAATGAACATAACAAAAGCAACAATAGATATAGATATAGAGAGAGAGAGCGAGAAAGAGAGAGAGAGAGTGCAGATTTGCTCTTGCATACAGGCTAATGGTTGCAGTAAAAAGGCCGCAAAACAGGGCTTAACATAAAGTTTATTGTTCTATTAACACTTGCTGTTTCGATCCAGTCTGGTAGCTTGTAGCGTTGGCTCTTGGTGGATCCGCTGTGCCATAGAGGACATGAAGCAATAGTCAGCATTGAGGCAGCAGCAGTAGTATTAAAATGTAATGTGACTAGAAAAGACAAAATTTCAGGGTAAATTGTGCGGCGTGGTCATGCCGCCACCAATACTACTGACTGGAGACGGTGCCCCTGGAGATGTAAATGTGATCCAACCGTGTTTCAATCCAGTTCGGTCCATTGCCCCATCAAAAACTGCTCCATCGAAAACTAGCCCATCAAAAATGCACCATAAAAACGAGGGCTGCGCATCTTCACCCGTCGATTCGATTCGATTCCGCGATGCATCACGATTGCAGCGCAAGTGCGCATGGCTCTCCCCCCTAAATACTAAAGGAGATGGTCAGAGACTGCAGACACAGTACAGCAGAGTGTCATAGACTGCAGACATAGTACAGGAGATGGTCAGAGACTGCAGACATAGTACATGAGATGTTCAGACTGCAGACATAGTACATGAGATTGTCAGAGACTGCAGACATAGTACAGGAGATTGTCATAGACTGCAGACATAGTACATGAGATGGTCAGACTGCAGACATAGTACAGGAGATTGTCATAGACTGCAGACATAGTACGTAAGATGGTCAGACTGCAGACATAGTACATGAGATGGTCAGACTGCAGACATAGTACATGAGATGGTCAGACTGCAGACATAGTACAGGAAATGGTCAGACTGCAGACATAGTACATGAGATGGTCAGACTGCAGGCAAAGTACAGGAGATTGTCAGAGACTGTAGACATAGTACAGGAGATTGTCATAGACTGCAGACATAGTACATGAGATGGTCAGACTGCAGACAAAGTACAGGAGATTGTCAGAGACTGTAGACATAGTACAGGAGATTGTCATAGACTGCAGACATAGTACATGAGATGGTCAGACTGCAGACATAGTACAGGAGATTGTCATAGACTGCAGACATAGTACAGGAGATGATCAGAGACTGCAGACATAGTACAGGAGATTGTCATAGACTGCAGACATAGTACAGGAGATGGTCAGAGACTGCAGACATAGTACATGAGATGATCAGAGACTGCAGACATAGTACATGAGATGATCAGAGACTGCAGACATAGTACAGGAGATTGTCATAGACTGCAGACATAGTACAGGAGATGGTCAGAGACTGCAGACATAGTACATGAGATGATCAGAGACTGCAGACATAGTACAGGAGATTGTCATAGACTGCAGACATAGTACAGGAGATTGTCAGAGACTGCAGACATAGTACATGAGATGATCAGAGACTGCAGACATAGTACAGGAGATTGTCATAGACTGCAGACATAGTACAGGAGATGGTCAGAGACTGCAGACATAGTACATGAGATGATCAGAGACTGCAGACATAGTACAGGAGATTGTCATAGACTGCAGACATAGTACAGGAGATGATCAGAGACTGCAGACATAGTACAGGAGATTGTCATAGACTGCAGACATAGTACAGGAGATGGTCAGAGACTGCAGACATAGTACATGAGATGATCAGAGACTGCAGACATAGTACATGAGATGATCAGAGACTGCAGACATAGTACAGGAGATTGTCATAGACTGCAGACATAGTACAGGAGATGGTCAGAGACTGCAGACATAGTACATGAGATGATCAGAGACTGCAGACATAGTACAGGAGATTGTCATAGACTGCAGACATAGTACAGGAGATTGTCAGAGACTGCAGACATAGTACATGAGATGATCAGAGACTGCAGACATAGTACAGGAGATTGTCATAGACTGCAGACATAGTACAGGAGATGGTCAGAGACTGCAGACATAGTACATGAGATGATCAGAGACTGCAGACATAGTACATGAGATTGTCATAGACTGCAGACATAGTACAGGAGATTGTCAGAGACTGCAGACATAGTACATGAGATGATCAGAGACTGCAGACATAGTACAGGAGATTGTCATAGACTGCAGACATAGTACAGGAGATTGTCATAGACTGCAGACATAGTACAGGAGATGGTCAGAGACTGCAGACATAGTACAGGAGATTGTCATAGACTGCAGACATAGTACATGAGATGGTCAGACTGCAGACATAGTACAGGAGAGTGTCATAGACTGCAGACATAGTACAGGAGATGGTCAGAGACTGTAGACATAGTACATGAGATGGTCAGACTGCAGACATAGTACAGGAGATTGTCATAGACTGCAGACATAGTACAGGAGATGGTCAGAGACTGCAGACATAGTACATGAGATGATCAGAGACTGCAGACATAGTACATGAGATGATCAGAGACTGCAGACATAGTACAGGAGATTGTCATAGACTGCAGACATAGTACAGGAGATGGTCAGAGACTGCAGACATAGTACATGAGATGATCAGAGACTGCAGACATAGTACAGGAGATTGTCATAGACTGCAGACATAGTACAGGAGATTGTCAGAGACTGCAGACATAGTACATGAGATGATCAGAGACTGCAGACATAGTACAGGAGATTGTCATAGACTGCAGACATAGTACAGGAGATGGTCAGAGACTGCAGACATAGTACATGAGATGATCAGAGACTGCAGACATAGTACAGGAGATTGTCATAGACTGCAGACATAGTACAGGAGATGATCAGAGACTGCAGACATAGTACAGGAGATTGTCATAGACTGCAGACATAGTACAGGAGATGGTCAGAGACTGCAGACATAGTACATGAGATGATCAGAGACTGCAGACATAGTACATGAGATGATCAGAGACTGCAGACATAGTACAGGAGATTGTCATAGACTGCAGACATAGTACAGGAGATGGTCAGAGACTGCAGACATAGTACATGAGATGATCAGAGACTGCAGACATAGTACAGGAGATTGTCATAGACTGCAGACATAGTACAGGAGATTGTCAGAGACTGCAGACATAGTACATGAGATGATCAGAGACTGCAGACATAGTACAGGAGATTGTCATAGACTGCAGACATAGTACAGGAGATGGTCAGAGACTGCAGACATAGTACATGAGATGATCAGAGACTGCAGACATAGTACATGAGATTGTCATAGACTGCAGACATAGTACAGGAGATTGTCAGAGACTGCAGACATAGTACATGAGATGATCAGAGACTGCAGACATAGTACAGGAGATTGTCATAGACTGCAGACATAGTACAGGAGATTGTCATAGACTGCAGACATAGTACAGGAGATGGTCAGAGACTGCAGACATAGTACAGGAGATTGTCATAGACTGCAGACATAGTACATGAGATGGTCAGACTGCAGACATAGTACAGGAGAGTGTCATAGACTGCAGACATAGTACAGGAGATGGTCAGAGACTGTAGACATAGTACATGAGATGGTCAGACTGCAGACATAGTACAGGAGATTGTCATAGACTGCAGACATAGTACATGAGATGGTCAGACTGCAGACATAGTACATGAGATGGTCAGACTGCAGACATAGTACAGGAAATGGTCAGACTGCAGACATAGTACATGAGATGGTCAGACTGCAGACAAAGTACAGGAGATTGTCAGAGACTGTAGACATAGTACAGGAGATTGTCATAGACTGCAGACATAGTACATGAGATGGTCAGACTGCAGACATAGTACAGGAAATGGTCAGACTGCAGACATAGTACAGGAAATGGTCAGACTGCAGACATAGTACATGAGATGGTCAGACTGCAGACAAAGTACAGGAGATTGTCAGAGACTGTAGACATAGTACAGGAGATTGTCATAGACTGCAGACATAGTACATGAGATGGTCAGACTGCAGACATAGTACATGAGATGGTCAGACTGCAGACATAGTACAGGAAATGGTCAGACTGCAGACATAGTACATGAGATGGTCAGACTGCAGACAAAGTACAGGAGATTGTCAGAGACTGTAGACATAGTACAGGAGATTGTCATAGACTGCAGACATAGTACATGAGATGGTCAGACTGCAGACAAAGTACAGGAGATTGTCAGAGACTGTAGACATAGTACAGGAGATTGTCATAGACTGCAGACATAGTACATGAGATGGTCAGACTGCAGACATAGTACAGGAGATTGTCATAGACTGCAGACATAGTACAGGAGATTGTCAGAGACTGCAGACATAGTACATGAGATGATCAGAGACTGCAGACATAGTACAGGAGATTGTCATAGACTGCAGACATAGTACAGGAGATGGTCAGAGACTGCAGACATAGTACATGAGATGATCAGAGACTGCAGACATAGTACAGGAGATTGTCATAGACTGCAGACATAGTACAGGAGATTGTCAGAGACTGCAGACATAGTACATGAGATGATCAGAGACTGCAGACATAGTACAGGAGATTGTCATAGACTGCAGACATAGTACATGAGATGGTCAGACTGCAGACATAGTACAGGAAATGGTCAGACTGCAGACATAGTACAGGAGATGGTCAGACTGCAGACAAAGTACAGGAGATTGTCAGAGACTGTAGACATAGTACAGGAGATTGTCATAGACTGCAGACATAGTACATGAGATGGTCAGACTGCAGACATAGTACATGAGATGGTCAGACTGCAGACATAGTACAGGAGATTGTCATAGACTGCAGACATAGTACAGGAGATGTTCAGAGACTGCAGACATAGTACAGGAGATTGTCATAGACTGCACACATAGTACAGGAGATTGTCATAGACTGCAGACATAGTACATGAGATGGTCAGACTGCAGACATAGTACAGGAGATTGTCATAGACTGCAGACATAGTACAGGAGATTGTCAGAGACTGCAGACATAGTACAGGAGATGGTCAGAGACTGCAGACATAGTACAGGAGATGGTCAGAGACTGCAGACATAGTACAGGAGATGGTCAGAGACTGCAGACATAGTACATGAGATGGTCAGACTGCAGACATGTACTATGTCTGCAGTGTCTGACTATCTCCTGTACTATGTCTGCAGTCTCTGACCATCTCCTGTACTATGTCTGCAGTCTCTGACCATCTCCTGTACTATGTCTGCAGTCTATGACAATCTCCTGTACTATGTCTGCAGTCTCTGACCATCTCCTGTACTATGTCTGCAGTCTGACCATCTCCTGTACTATGTCTACAGTCTCTGACCATCTCATGTACTATGTCTGCAGTCTGACCATCTCCTGTACTATGTCTGCAGTCTCTGACCATCTCCTGTACTATGTCTGCAGTCTGACCATCTCCTGTACTATGTCTGCAGTCTCTGACCATCTCATGTACTATGTCTGCAGTCTGACCATCTCCTGTACTATGTCTGCAGTCTCTGACCATCTCCTGTACTATGTCTGCAGTCTGACCATCTCATGTACTATGTCTGCAGTCTGACCATCTCATGTACTATGTCTTCAGTCTGACCATCTCATGTACTATGTCTGCAGTCTGAACATCTCATGTACTATGTCTGCAGTCTCTGACAATCTCCTGTACTATGTCTGCAGTCTGACCATCTCATGTACTATGTCTGCAGTCTCTGACCATCTCATGTACTATGTCTGCAGTCTGACCATCTCCTGTACTATGTCTGCAGTCTCTGACAATCTCCTGTACTATGTCTGCAGTCTGACCATCTCATGTACTATGTCTGCAGTCTGACCATCTCATGTACTATGTCTTCAGTCTGACCATCTCATGTACTATGTCTGCAGTCTGACCATCTCATGTACTATGTCTGCAGTCTCTGACAATCTCCTGTACTATGTCTGCAGTCTGACCATCTCATGTACTATGTCTGCAGTCTCTGACCATCTCATGTACTATGTCTGCAGTCTGACCATCTCCTGTACTATGTCTGCAGTCTCTGACAATCTCCTGTACTATGTCTGCAGTCTGACCATCTCATGTACTATGTCTGCAGTCTGACCATCTCATGTACTATGTCTTCAGTCTGACCATCTCATGTACTATGTCTGCAGTCTGACCATCTCATGTACTATGTCTGCAGTCTCTGACAATCTCCTGTACTATGTCTGCAGTCTGACCATCTCATGTACTATGTCTGCAGTCTATGACAATCTCCTGTACTATGTCTGCAGTCTCTGACCATCTCCTTTACTATGTCTGCAGTCTGACCATCTCCTGTACTATGTCTGCAGTCTATGACAATCTCCTGTACTATGTCTGCAGTCTCTGACCATCTCCTGTACTATGTCTGCAGTCTGACCATCTCATGTAACATGAGATGGTCAGACTGCAGACATAGTACATGAGATGGTCAGACTGCAGACATAGTACAGGAGATGGTCAGAGACTGCAGACATAGTACATCTAAACATGTGGGCAGGACTTTACAGCGTCAGTAGTGACCATAGTAGTCCGTAGTGTCAAATAACTAGTGACATAGGTGTCGTGAGCAGCAGCAGTATTAGTAGCAGTAGACAATATAGTGTGTAATGACTCGGGAAAGAGCAACCATGAACAGCAGCAGCAGCAGCAGTGGTAATAGTAGTATATAGTGGCAAATAACTTGTGACATAGGTGTCTTCACTGATGCAGAGGACTGATGGGAGAAAGTCATGTGGTCAGATGAGACCATAATATAACTGTTTGGTCATAATTACACTAACAGTGTTTGGAGGAAGAAGAATGATGAGTAACATGCCAAGAACGCCATCCCTACTGTGAAGCATGGGTGTGGTAGCATCATGCTTTGGGGGTGTTTTTGTGCACATGGGACAGGGTTACTGCATTATAATAAGGACAGGATGTTCGGGGCCATGTATTGCGAGATTTTGGGCAACAACCTCTTTCCCTCAGTTAGAGCTTTGAAGATGGGTCGAGGCTGGGTCTTCCAACATGACAATGACCCAAAGCACACAGCCAGGATAACCAAGGAGTGGCTTTGTAAGGAGCATATCAAGGTTCTGGCGTGGCCTAGCCAGTCTACAGACCTAAACCCAATAGAGAATTTTTGGAGGGAGCTCAAACTCGGGTTTTCACAGCGATAGCCCAGAAAACTGACTCATGTAGAGAAGATCTGTGTGGAGGAGTGGGTCAAATATCCCTCCTACAGTGTGTGCAAAGCTGGTGAAAAACTACAAGAAAGGTTTGTCCGCTGTAATTGCAAACACAGCCTACTCTACCAAATATTTACATTGATTTACTCAGGTGTTCAAATAATTTTTTGCAGCAGTGTAAATAGATCAGGGAATGCATGACAAGGGACCCTTCAGTGCCCTGAACCGACGGCGGGTGCCAGAAAGTCACCGCCGATCCAGGACTCATTCATCTTTATGAATGTGAGTCTGTCCACGGAGTCTGTGGACAGACGGGTCCTCTTGTCCGTGACCACCCCACCTGCCGCGCTGAATGTCCGCTCAGATAGTACGCTGGAGGGGGGGCAAGACAATAGCTCCAGCGCATACTGAGCGAGCTCGCGGCAGGTGTCCAATCGGGCAACCCAGTACTCCATGGGGTCGTCGGTATTCATACTCTCCGAAGCACCGGCGGACGCCATGTAATCTGCCACCATGTGGGCCAGACGCTGGTGGTGACTGCTTCTGCTGCTGCTGGTACTGGGTTGATCCGATTGGAAGTACATCCTCATCTCTTCCATTAGGTCCCCTGCTCGGCTGCTGCTGGGTGCAGACACCTGCTGGGTGAGATGAGGGGTGACAACTGGAGGACGGGGAGTTGCCTGCTCCAAACGGCTGACAATGCCTGCCTGCAGTTCCTCCATCCGGCGCTGCCTCCGACTGGCTGGGATGAACTGCTCCACTTTCCCCTTGCACCTGGGATCCAAAAGGGTGGCCATCCAATAATCATCCCTGCCCTTGATGGTCTTAACCCGGGGGTCCCTCCTGAGGCATCTCAGCATGTGGGCAGCCATGGGGAAGAGCGCAGCCCGCTGTGACTCCTCACTGCTGCCCAGGTCAATGAGGTCAGACTCTTCTTCCCTGAGGCGCTGCTGATCACGCTCAGAGATGCCCAACCCCCGGACTATCGGTGCCCCCAACACCTGCTGTCCCTCCTGGCCAGGCCCTGACTCCAGGACGACACCAGCAACCTCGTCCTCATCATCATCATCCTCCTCCTCCTCCTCCTCCTCCTCGTCCTGGCCCTGGTCTCGGTGGAGCAGTGCTGCCTCCTCCTGCTCCACCAAGGCACTCTCCCCAGCTTGGAGCAGGCGATCTAGTGTCCTCTCCAGCACGAACACTATAGGGAGCACGTCATTAAGGCCGACATGCTCCCTGCTGACCATCTTGGTCGCCTGCTCAAAAGGGCCCAACACCTGGCAGACCTGGTGTATCTGCCCCCACTCCGCACAGGTGATGTACGGGAGTGTTGATGCTGGGCCGGCAGTGGGTTGCTCCAGCAGGTACTGCCTCACCGCCCTTCGCTGCTCCCACAACCTCTCCAGCATTTGGAGGGTGGAGTTCCACCGCGTTACACTGTCCACAATCAGCCTGTGAGGGGGCAGCCTGTTGACCCGCTGCCACTTGGACAGGGACGCGGTAGCGGTTGGGGAGCGCCTGAAGTGGCTGGCAATCCTACGCACCCTTAGCACAATGTCACTCAACCCAGGATAGGTGCGCATGAACTTCTGCACCACTAGGTTGAGGACATGTGCCAGACAGGGCACGTGAGTCAGACTGCCAGCCTGAAGGGCGGAGAGTAGGTTGCTGCCGTTATCACAGACAACCATACCTGCCTGGAGCCTTCGTGGTGTCAGCCACTTCTGGACCTGAGCCTGAAGTGCGGTCAGCACTTCTTGTCCAGTGTGTCTCCGGTCCCCTAAGCTAACAAGCTGGAGCACGGCCTGACAGCGCACGTGCACCACACCTGAGTAGCTACGGGGGCGCTTGCTGGGAGGCTCAGCAGCTGCGGAGACAGAGGCTTGACGGAGACCAGCAGTTCTCCCCTGGACACCCCGGGGCGGCACCACAAAATCTGTTGCCGCCGATCCCTCCCCGGCGCCTTGGAGGGAAACCCAATGGGCAGTAAAGCTTATGTAGCGCCCCTGCCCATGCCTGCTGGTCCAGCCATCCATTGTCAGATGCACCCTGTCACTGACAGCGTGATCCAGCGACAGGGTTACATTCTTCACAATGTGCTGGTGTAGGGCAGGGACACCAGTCCTGGCAAAGAAATGGCGGCTGGGGACACGCCATTGGGGTTGGGCCTGCTCCAACATCTGTCTGAAGGGGTTGCTGTCAACGATATTGAAGGGAAGAAGATGTTGGGCAATAACCCTTGCCAGGAGCCCATTGAGGGAACGCACACGTCGGTCTCCGGTGGAGAAGGGAGTGTTGCGTTCAAAGGCGTCTGAAATAGTCGCCTGGCGCCGGACGGCAGTGCGGGACACGGACGCGG
This sequence comes from Rana kukunoris, assembly GCA_029574335.1. Taxonomy (NCBI): domain Eukaryota; kingdom Metazoa; phylum Chordata; class Amphibia; order Anura; family Ranidae; genus Rana; species Rana kukunoris. The sequence goes on along the minus strand of CM056052.1, from coordinate 100,996,200 downwards.
AGGGTGCTGTCAAAGTAGAGGTCTGGTTGCCGGTACCAGTACCACTAGTAGAGGGAGCGGGGGGGCATGACCTGCTGGGAAGAGATGAAGCTGTGGCAGGGGCTGCTGTACCCTGCTCACTTGTGGTGGTGGCGCTGCTACCACCACCACGCTTCATTTCGTCATGCACCCGCCAGTGATTTATCCTCAGGTGCTGGTTCAGGGCTGTGGTACCCACCCGAGCCAAAATCTTCCCTCTCTTCACCCTGACTGAACAGATCCGGCAGATGGCCACTAGAGGGTTGTCTGCCACCAGGGTGAAGTAGGCCCAGACAGGTGACTTCAGCGTCACCCTCCCGTTAGATGGGGTAACGCTGACTTGCATCTGCTGGGACTCGGTACGCACAGGTGGAGCTGCCTGCTGCTGCTGCTGCTGCTGCTGCTGCTGCTGCTGCTGCTGACACCTCCTGCTGCCATCTCCAGTGGAGACCCTGACGCTGGTCTCCCTGGTGGTGACCTGGCGCACCGTTTCCACAGGGTGCCTACCTTCCCCGTCGTCACTGTCGCAGTGAGCCGACGAGACAGATGGCAACCATGATGGGTCACCCTCCTCGCCCCCAGAGATGTCAGACCAAGGGCTGTGATGTTGTGGTATGAGGGAACCAGCTGACATGGAGCCGATAGCCTGGCTCCGCTGTTCCCTCACCCACGCCTGGGTCTGACTAGGTGCTGATGTTTCCTGCACCAAAACAGCACCACCACTTTGAAGGGATGTCTCTGGGATACTGACGGCAGGTATCCCATACTCATCGTCCATCCCTTCAAAAAGGTCCTGACCATCAGGACAGAGCGGGAGCTCTGCCCGATGCATGGCCTCCACCAAGACATCCCTCTCACTGTCGCTGTCGAACAGTAAGATGCTGGACTCTTGGGGGCTGGGGGGGGGTAATACAGGCAACGGTGTAATAGTGGAACTACTGTGAGTCGGGACCGACGACTCAGTGGCACTGCTGTGCCCCATGTAGTCCACCACTCCTTGAGCCTGAGATGGCAATATGGGGCGGCTGCCAGATGCAAAAAAATCACGCATGAGGCGGACTCCCCTTCCACCTGATCCTCTAGCAATAGTAGGGGCACGAGAGGTACCCCGTGCTGGCAGCGACCCAGCACTGGGAGTAACTCCCCTACCCCTGCTGCCACGGCCACGGATGCCGCTCATAATTGCTGATGTGTGTGTGTGGGGGGGTAAACTTTATTGGGGGAGGGAAATGTGTGTAAAATGTTTTTTGGTGTTTTTTTAAAAGACAGGCACGCAGACAAAGACGTACACAGACAGCTACTAAACTTTAATAAAACTAGTACACCAAAGACAAGAACTACCAAAAATAAAAAGAAATGCACTCAACAAACACTAACTGCTTACACAAACGTATATGACTATAAACTAAGGCTACTTTTTTTTTTTTTTTTTTTTTAAAACACTAACTGACAAGGACTACAACTACAAAAAAATAAAGAAACACTAACTAATAACTTTTTTTTTTTTTTTTTTTTTAACACAGAACACAGACACTAAACACACACTAAAGTAAGCTAGCTGCAATAAATGTACACCAACAGTATGTACACTTACTATACAGAAATCTAACTAAAATGAACAACACAAAACCTAGCTTTTAAAAAAGCTCTTGGGCCTTTCAGGAAGCAGGAAAATCTGCAATTAAATCAATAAGAAGCAGTCAATAGCTAAGCTGCAACTTACTACACTAACAGAAGTTGAACAACACAGCAGAAAAAAAAAAGAGCTTTTAAAAAAGCTCCTGCGCCTTTAAGGAATGAGGAAATCTGGAATATCTGCAATTAAATCAATAAGAAGCAGTCAATAGCTAAGCTGCAACTTACTAAACTAACAGAAGTTGAACAACACAGCAGAAAAAAAAGAGCTTTTAAAAAAGCTCCTGCGCCTTTAAGGAATGAGGAAATCTGGAATATATGCAATTAAATGAATAAGAAGCAGTCAATAGCTAAGCTGCAACTTACTGAACTAACAGAATTTGAACAACACAGCAGAAAAATAAAGGGGCTTTTAAAAAATCTCTTGGGCCTTTCAGAAATCAGGAAATCTGGAATATCTGCAATTAAAGCAATAGGAAGCAGTCAATAGCTAAGCTGCTACTTACTACACTAACAGAAGTTGAACAACAGAGCACAAAACAAAAATTAGCTTTTAAAAAAGCTCTTGGGTGTATTGCTTTGAAAAAATCAGTTTAGGATTATGAGCTGGAAAATATCCACTGGAATCAGTAAGTACTGTAGCAAATAGCAACCATAAAGGACAATGCTGATGATGATGATGCAAGATGCAAAATACCAGCAACACAGAAACAGTCTCCACACTCTCTAGCCAAGTTCTGGATCTGCAATGAAATGCTGCTGGGAGTGACCTTATATAATGCCCATACAGGCAGGTTCCTATTGGTTGCTAACCTATGACGAGTGTGGAAGGAGAACTCTGATTGGCTCTGATGCAGAAGGGCGGAGTAAATAATCGCGCAATATCCCTATTGCCGAATATTCGCATTGCGAATATTCGGCAATATAAAAAAATCGCGTCAGCTACTCGGACCAAGGTCTCTAATAATAACAGCAATGCTTTTAGACGTCGAAGGAGATCACTAGGATGTGATCTATTTTAATAATGAAACTGAAATAATCGTTCTGAGGCGGAAGAAAAGATAATCGCGCGATATCGCTACTGTCTCGTAATCGCATTGCGAATTTTTCGGCAATATACAATGATCGCGCGATAAGCCTAGTGACGCACATTCGCATTGCGAATATTCGGTAATATAAAAGGATCGCTGCAGCTACTCGGCCCAAGGTCTCTAATCATACCAGCAATGCTTTTACACGTCGACGGGGATGTCTAGGATGTGATCTGTCCTTAAATTTTTTTTTTAAAAATTCGAATATTCGAAATAGGGAATATTCACCGCGAAATTCGGAATATATCGCGAATACTCGAATATGCCATATTCGAGCCGAATATTCGCAATACGAATATTCGTGAGCAACACTAATCAGGGACCTTGGAATAAAGGACGCAAATTTGGGGGGAGATGGAGATCCTTTGGCCAGAAGAACTCTCAAATCTGGAGATAGCTGTGTCCCAAATCAGCCTTAGCATGGGGCAACTCCAGAATGTGTGCAACAGAGTGCCCTCAACTTGGCAGCCCCTGAAACAGTTGGGTGAAATCGAGGGGTAAAAAACACTTAGTTTGGAGGGGGTGAGATACCACCTGGAAAAAATCTTCAAGGGGGTCTCTCTAAATGAGATAGCTCTGTTACATTTATGTAAATTTTCAGCCATACTGTACCATGTTTCTAAAGAGACCTCACACCCCAATTCTCTTTCCCATTGTAACATTGTGTTGGATTTTTCTTGGAGAGTTACGTTGTTAATACAGTGGTATAATCTGGAGACAATACCTCTGGATGCCACCATGCAGATCCTCTCAAAGGGTGTATTCGTAGAGGGTGTAGATAGTGAGAAATATGTGTCAAAGTAAGATTTGATCATATGATAGTGTTCTATTTCCGCACTGGGAAGACTATATTCTTTTTGTATTGAATCGAAGGATCTAAAGACCCATTTAGATTGTAGGGAACGTAGTGTGGTAAGGCCTTTGTCAATCCAGGGTGAGAATAACGATCTATTAGTATAAGCTAAATTAAACCTAGGGTCACCTAGGAAGGAAGTCAGAGGGGAAATTGGGGAGGAAAGAGAGTGTGTGTCCTTAATTTTTAGCCATAGTTGGAATAAGTGGGCCACTATGATGTTGTGTTTTAGAAGGTGGCGGTAGAGAACATAATTGGACCATGGAATACCTTGAAGGTGAAATGGTTGTACTGATGTAGATTCAAAGTTCTTCCATGGTATGTTTTGGGAGGGGGAGAACCACTGTGATAGTTGTGAGAGTCTCGCAGCTAGAAAATAGTACCACAGGTTAGGGAGGCCCAGGCCACCTTTGGATTGTGGTCTATGCATCAGGGCATAGCTGTATCTGGGTTTTTTGTTTGCCCATATCAATTTGTTGATTATTCTCTGCAGGTGGTCCAGTTTAGATTTGGATATATTGATGGGTAGGGTGCGGAAGTAATAAAGTAATTTAGGTATGATGTTCATTTTGATGGCGCATAATCTACCCAGAAAGGAAATGTGGTATGATGACCAAGTATCTAGGAGGGAGCTAATGTGAGCTATTAGGGGAGGGTAGTTAGCTTTAAATAGGAGTTTATGTGAGGAAGTAATATTAACCCCTAGATATTTAAAAGATAGGGGACACCACACAAATGGAAAGTTAGCCTGTAGGAGGAGTTGTAAGTTATGGTCGAGATTTAAAGGGAGGGCAGAACATTTATTGGGGTTAACTTTGAGGCCCGAGATATCCTGGAAAGTGTTGAGTACGGTCAGAAGGACAGGAATGGACAGGAGGGGGTCGGTGAGAAAGACGAGGGCGTCATCAGCGTATAAGCTGATCTTAAAGTCGTGTTGACCTTTAGAGTAACCCCTGATGTCTGAATTGGATCTTATGGCTTGAGCTAAGGGCTCAATAGCCAAGGCGAACAGTAGTGGGGAAAGAGGACATCCCTGTCTTGTTCCACGACCCAGTGGGAAAAATTCTGAATTACTGCCAGGGATTTTGGTACGGGTATGAGGGGAGTGATAGAGCGCATTAAAACCTTGGAGGAAATTGCCCGAGATTCCAGTTTACTGACTATTTATTACATGTTTGGAGCCGCTAGGCGGTCTCCTCTTCCTGGGGGTTGAGGGTTGATTTTTGCCCTAGGTGGAACAGTGTTCTGACTGGAATCTACATTTTTTTTTCCCTCGGCTCTGTTTGCTATATAACTCTCAATAATATTGTAGGATAGTGTAACTCATGCAAGAGGGATTCTATTGGCCCTATGGCTCCCCATCCCGGTAGGGGGGTCAGAGGGTCCTCACTTAATATACTGCATTTTCCCCCTTTTTTTTTTTACTAAAAGGCGCTCGGTAACTACGGGAGCATGGGTCTCTTGGAGACCTTCAGTTTTTGCTTTCAACAGGGGGCGGGGTCGTAGTGGAATCAATGCCCCTCCATTGGATCAGAGGCACTCTCAGTGCCTTTTGTTCCGTTTCTGGGTTCCCTAACAACAGGGACTCTCGGATCCTTTAGGTTGTGGGGCTGGGGATGGCTAGTCCACTCCTCCCCAGGAGGGGGTCGGGGGACCCCCGGGTACTGTTATGTTTTGTTATTTTAGTCCAATTGTCACCTCAGGTATATAATGATGTCATCTTCTTTTCTTTCTTTCTTTTCTCCTTCCCTCTTGGTTCTTCTCTCGCTCGTACAGCTCCAGGTATCCACAGGCTCCTCGGCTGTCTCTGGTCTCCACTCCCGGGTTACGGGCCACGGTATCTCCGCCTCTTCAGAATGCTCCGGTTATGCTCCCCTCTCGATCCAGGTAAGTTTCAGAACCACTGCGCAGTACACTACATCCTGACTCATGACTAATACACACTGCCCCTTACCAACTCTTAAGATTATCTCACACAAAACCCAAGGTCTCAATTCCCCGGTTAAACGCAGGAAGCTCCTGCAACTGTATACCACCATGCACGCAGACGTTCTCTTACTACAGGAGACCCACTTCCCGTCCACCTTTACTCCCAAGTTCCTACATCAACTCTTTCCTCAATTTTTTCTGGCTTCTGCGGAAAACAAAACCAAAGGTGTTGCGGTGTGTTTTGCTAGAAATATCAACCTATCGCAACCTGAGACTATTGTAGATCCTCAGGGTCGCTACATTCTGGTCTCTGGGCATATCGATGGTGGACTTTACACTTTTGTATCCTATTATGTGCCCAACAGGGGACAAAAGATATTTTTGAATCATTGCTAGATAAGCTACAAAACCACCTTAAAGGTACGGTTGTCATTGGCGGGGACTCGAACATTGCCTTCGATTTCGCCCTTGACAAATTAGCAAACGGTTCCTCAAAACCTAAGCGCCCAACTAAACAGAGTGTCAGCATAGCTAAATCTCTTAACTCGGTAGGACTAGTGGACATTTGGAGGGAATGCAATCCGCGCACCAAAGATTATACGCACTTTTCGGCACCCCACAACTCCTTTGCTAGGATTGACCACATTTTTGTTCGCGCAGCACTGATCCCTCTCATTAAAAGTTCCAAGATTGTGGAGTCCTCCCTCTCTGACCATTCCATGGTCACCTTGACAACAAATAGGCCCTCGGCGTCGGGTGGCCCTCCTCGTTGGCGCTTATGGGAGTCTCTATTAAGCGACCCAGCGCAATGCTCCTTACTGGAGGAGTCCATTAATGAATATTTCCTGCATAATGCTACAAATGAGGTATCCCCTATTTCAGTCTGGGCGGCGCACAAGCCGGTCATCAGGGGTAAACTAATCCAGATGGCATCTAGGCTTAAAGCTGAACACAATGCGACAACGCGTAAACTTACAGAGGACTTCCGGAAACTAGCCAGGGCTCACAGGACCCACCCCACCCCCGAATCGCTAGAGGATTTAGACAAAGCCCGGGCTCTTCTGAATCTTTCCCTGACCACAGCAGCGGAGCAACACCTTAGGTGGACGGGGGGCTAGATTTTATGCACAAACGGACAGAATGGGAGCCAGGCTAGCCACGAAACTGAACCCCAAACAGCGCACTCTTGCATTTCCTAAACTTCGGGTAGCCTCGGGGGAGCTGACTCAGAACCCTTCCAAGATAATGGACGCCTTCCTACATTTTTATTCTGACTTATATAATTCTAACCGCACTACCCCTCACTCGGTGCGGAATACATTTTTAGATGATCTCCATTTGCCCATGCTGACCAAAGACCACCGTGATCTCCTGGAGAGTCCGTTCACGCAGGAGGAAGTTTTAAATACCATCCAGACCCTTAAATTAGGTTCCTCCCCGGGACCCGATGGTTTCTCTACTGGTTATTACAAGAAATTTAGCACCAGCCTGGCCCCCCATCTGACAAGACTGTTTAACTGTCTCCGGGACGGAGCCCCCCTGAATGCAGATTTAAACTCTGCTTACATCTCAGTGATCCCGAAGCCGGATAAGGACCCTAGCGAGGTGGGCAATTATCGCCCTATATCACTAATTAACAATGATGTTAAGATTATGACCAAAATAATGGCGAACAGATTATCGGGTTTCATTGCCGAGTATGTCCATAAAGACCAGGTGGGCTTCATCCCTGGAAGACAGGGCCCCGACCAGATCCGGCGCGCTATTGACATTGTTTCCCTGCTCAAGTCGGGATGGGACGGGGGGTCCCCACAAAAGAGTTTCTTACTTTCCATAGACTTACATAAAGCTTTCGACTCTATAGACTGGGCATACCTGTCTGATGTCCTGGGGAGATGGGACTTCGGCCCTAACTTTCTTAATCTCATCAATTCCCTCTACTCATGCCCCACTGCGCAGATTCGCCTGCTGGGCAGATATTCAGACTCTTTTTCTATAGGCCGGTGGACCAGACAGGGATGCCCACTATCCCCCCTCCTGTTTGCGGTAGCTATAGAGACACTGGCAGTGGCGCTACGGTCGAACCCCGATATTAAAGGGGTAACTTGCGGGTCACAGGAACATAAATGTGCCCTGTATGCGGATGACCTCCTCCTTTTTGTCACCTCCCCCTTGACTTCCACACCCGTAATCCTCAAGACACTGCGGGTCTTCAGTGAAACATCTGGTCTACAGGTTAACATGGACAAATCGATCGCGTTGAATATATCGGTTCCTCCGGACCTTCTTGCCGCACTTACCAATAACTTTGCATTTTCGTGGGCTCCCTCACACATCCCTTATTTGGGTATCAAACTGACACCTGATATCTACAACCTCTTCAAAACGAATTATCCCTCTATGATCCTTAAGTGCCAGGGTGACATGGAAAGGTGGTCCAGGGCAGGACTATCCTGGTTGGGCAGGATACACGCGGTCAAAATGACCATCCTTCCACGCCTTTTATACTTATTTCGTTCTCTCCCAATACCGGTCCCGAAAAAAGTCCTCTGTAGGTTACAGTCAGGGATAGTTCTCTTTGTTTGGGGTAAGAAGGGGTACAGGTGTCCCTTAGGTGTACTAGTTCGACTAAGATCGCAGGGTGGTCTAGGCCTCCCGAGCCTGTGGAACTACTATCAGGCTGCTCAATTGGCTCAAATATCGATAGCCTTTTCCAGGGGCCCTAAACCGGATTGGTTACTTATGGAAAGACAGGCAGTCCCGTTACACACCGTTGATTACCTTTTGGGTTGCGATCCTAAATGCAGACCAGCCATAATGGCCCCAACTCTCTCGCATTCTGTGACTCTTTGTTCCAAGCTATATGACAGACAAACCCTGATATTGCCATGGAGGTGTTTGAGGCATTTGTTTCATAATAAGGAGTTTCCCCCGGGATTGGACATTGTTGCTTTTAAATGGTGGACAGATAAGGGTCTTTATCGGATCGGGCACTTTTTCAATCGAGTAGGTCCTCTCTCCCTCTCACACTGCAGGAAGACACTAGACATGCCTGACACAGAGCTTTTTAGGTTCTCTCAAATCTCACACTTTCTGCACTCCATCTGGACCAACAAACCTCTGCCCCCCTCCGTTACCCCCTATGAACAGTGGTGTGCGGACGCGGTGGATCAGAGGGGAGGAATCTCGTTGATCTATACTGCATTGATGACAAAGACGGACAAGCCGACCTATGCTCGAGCCTGGGAGGAAGACGTGGGCGGCTCGTGGGATCCTGAGGTGTGGTTCGGTGCTTCTACTAGAGCATATAAAGGTATACTCAATATCTCCCTCATCGAGGCTAGCCTTAAAGTAATGTTGAGATGGTACTATGTTCCTTCCAGGCTGGCAAAAATGTATCCAGGAACCTCGCCATTCTGCTTTAGAGGCTGTGAACTTGAAGGCACCATGCTGCACGTTTGGTGGACCTGTCCTCGCATAAGACCGTTTTGGCGGAAGGTGTTCCGTACTACGGGTTCGGTGTTAGGGATAACGATAGGCCCTCATCCTAATGTAGCACTACTTAATCATCGTATCCCGAACCTATCCAAACACTCACAGGCACTGGCGTTCTTCTTACTGCTAGGTGCTAAATTGACCATTGCTAAAGCCTGGAAGAAACCTACCGTATCCTTTCAAGGGTTCAGGAGGAAAGTCTCCTGGATCATGGTACAGGAACAATTAGTAGCTAAACTCAATGATAGAACGGAGAAATTCAACACCATTTGGGAACCATGGGCCTCTTACAGTAATATCTCTCTCATACCTGGGATACAATTGGGAGATGTGTCTGTCGATTCCCCACATGGATAGCTTGTGTCAGTATTTCTCTTCTAATCTCACATATCTTCCCCTTTACTTTCTCCCCTTTCCCTCGCCTATCTTGGCATACCTGAGGTGACCCTCTGTCACGGAGGATTTTCGTTGCATTTCCTTACACATGTTTGCTAGGAAGGATCAACAGGAAGGGGAGGTGGTCCCCTTCTGTGTGGGCTTGGGTGGGGAGCTGGTGGCCACGGGGGGAGGGGGGGTTCGGGTGGCCCCGTCTCCTGGGATGCAGCTTGTTCCCGTTGGGGCTCCCGGGGGATTGGGGGTATATGGGCCTCTCCCATTGTGGTAAGATATACTTTCGCATGGCTTGGTTGATGGGTCCGTACCTGGATCCGGGTATTGGGGACACACTGGTGGACTTACTGCTCTATGTTAAAGATCGCTGTTGTGTAAGGTTTACATGAGCTGGGCTTCGGTGCCAGGCTGTAATGTTTGTTTTATTCTATCTTCAAGCACCTTGTCTTTTGACTATTTCATTGCTGTTCTCATTTTAAACTTTTAATAAAACTTTTGAACTTTAATTTAAATACAGCACGCCCCCTCCTTCAGTATTTGAATTACGCGGCCTTACGACGCCGCATTTACGCTACGCCGCTGAAAATTACGGAGCAAGTGCTTTGAAAATACGGCACTTGCTCCAGTAATTAGCGTAGATGTAGTGTAACTGCGATACGATACGCAACGCCGCCAGATACGCCATTTTTTGAGAATCTGGCCCTAGGTGTTTAAAAAGATATCGTTTCCTATGAAATCTTCAAACATTGGCTTTATTGCATATTAGATCCTCAACACCTTCTGTGTACAGCAGCCCCCCCCCAAGAAAATTTAAAATAAATTGCCACATTGATTGGTAAGCATAGTGAAAGGTAGGTGTTTTAAAATATATAGATTTATTATGACATCTTCAAGCATTGGCTTTATTTGCAGTCTTGGCATTCAGTCCCATGGCATATTAGATGCTTAAGGAAAGTTGGTGCTGAAAAACTTACTAAAACTAGGAGCCTGATTTCTCTATATCTGGTCTCCCACTTTACACAGAACATGAAAATACATTAGTTTTAGTAAATATAAACTGCTCAATACCCTTTCTCATCAGCAGTCATAGCAGTCTTGTGACTTCTATCAGTGTCCAGCAGAGCACTAGTTAAAGCTAGTAGGAGGTGTTTTCATTGTCCCCTGATTGTCCTATGAGGCAGCAGGACCCTTGATCCTCTGTCTGCTTCTATTCATCAGATAAGTACAAAAAATTAAGTGGATCCCTGGCCCTACAAATGAGGGGTAGCTATCTCCCCATCCATTATTCTTGGATGACATCTGGGATATCTATGGGAACAATGATGTTTGTGTCTACAAGGCATATGCATAGATGTGCTATATGAATATGAGTAAATGGACATATTCAAGTAAATCTTCAAGGGAAAAAAATATTTGATCTGGTCAACTTATTTGCTCTCATTTAACTGCTCGCTATAGTCATAAACCATCATAAGCAACATATATAACAGCCTAATTGAAGAGCTAAACTGAATATAAGGAGCAGACTCCCGGAGAGCAAGTGAGATGTTTATATCATAATGTGCCAATTTGCTATGCATCATGATGTGTGGCTCTATGGGTGGGAAGAAAAAAAGGCTTTTTGAAATTGGGGTCAGATTTATTATAAGGCAATTTTGGTCCAGTTAATAGCAAAGAAAGGGGCAACATCAAAACACATTTATGAGTTGTTTTTCTTTCCGTTTTTGCTTTGCTTGACCTCCTCTTGGGTAAACCCTTTATCATATCTTGGAGTGAGTCACAGTGACCACTGAGAGGGGTCACAGGATATTCTGCAGAGTAGGTAACTTGTTTTAATGCAATTGCTTGCTATGTAGATGTATTGTTGGCTGGTACTATGTACTGTATATAAAGCATTATTTATGTAGCTTCCAACAGTGCCTTAAAGCAAAGTTCCAGGCTTTTTATGTTTATTAAAACGGCTACAAAAAGTTTAGCTGCTGACTCTTTATAAACAGACACTTACCTGTTCCATGGTCCAGCGATGCGGCCGCCCAGAACGTCGCTCCTCTCCCCCTCCTCTCTGCTGGTCCCTTCATTGCCACTCTGGGCACCCAACCGTGACTTTTGGCTTCATGGCCGTGTACGCACTGCGAATGTGCGAGTCACATTGCACTCTCGGAGTGGACATGTGATCTTCTGGGACCTGTCAAGTGGCCCATGGTAACTCTGGAGGAGCTGCAGAGATTCATAGATCAGGTGGGAGAATCTGTCCACAGGACAACTATTAGTCGTGCACTCCACAACTCTGGCCTTTATGGAAATGTGGCAAGAAGAAAGCCATTGTTGAAAGAAAGCCATAAGAATTGCGAAAAGTCATGTGGGGGATTACACCAAACATGTGGAAGAAGGTTCTCTGATCAGATGAGACCACAACTGAACATTTGGCCTAAAAGCAAAACGCCATTTTATCATTTTCCTTCCACATCACAATTGTGTACCACTTTGTGTTGGTCTATCAGATAAAATCCCAATAAAATACATTTACGTGTTTGGTTGTAACATGACAAAATGTGGAAAATTTCAAGGGGTATGACTATGAATATTTTTTCAAGGCACTGTATTTGCTCACATTTAGTCTGTTAAATATACCAGTGAAAGCACTTAGTTATACCTCTTCGATAAGTGCAAAAAATGCCCCTTGATCCTGCTGTCCTGTGCATTCTGCAGTCTTATATAAAAAAAACTGTTAATAAGAAGTCTGTTAGAATTACAGAACACTTCCTGCTACGTTACAGAAATAAGGGGGGTGGGGGTTGTTCTGTAGCCCTAACTCACTTTCTGTACTAAGCTGACAACACTGCTCCTTATAGAAAACAGAGAGTGAGTGTTGTCACCCTAGTGCGGGAAGTGCATTACTGGAAAAACTTCAAATGAAAATTAAGTAAAAAGAAAGAGTGAAAATAACAATAATAATAATGTGGCTATCGTGTTTGTTATTGGGTTTAAATGCATTTTAAAATCAATAAAATATTAGTTAATACCATATAATATTCCTGTTTTGAAAAACTATGCAAATAAAATAATTAAATTTGACATTTCTAACAGACCACACCCATTTCCTGATTAGCCAGGCCCATATGATGAACTGTACTGACAGCAAACTTTGGTAAACAGAGTTTTGCTTAGCAAATTACTATGCTCATACATGTGCCCGGCTGTCATTATCTGCTCTACAGTCTAATTACAAACATTGATATTGTTTTGTGCATAATAAATTGGTATAAAAAAACAAAGGCTTCCAGACTTTTAATAAACACATCTTGCTATTTTTTGTCTGGAGTGGATAAAAACACAGAAGTCACACTAACCCGGCATTGCCAATAAATGTCATCTTCGATATAACACATTCATAAAAAAATCTGATCTACAACCACACAGAATTAATTGGACTGGCACAATGACAGTGGAGGCCAGTGCCAAAAAATTGACATAAGTGCTGACATGCATGAATTATGGTCATGTGGTTCCTGATAGTAAATTAGATTACATAAAGTCACATAAAAAGTCCCTTATAACCTACAAGTAAACTGCAACTACCATTTGAGGATTATTTGCACACTGTGTGCAAGTGTTCATTCACACCATTGCATATGTTAATACCCCCACAATGTTGGTTGTATTAAGGCAGCTTATACTTTTAAAATGGCCTTAGATGTACCTAATTGCACAGAAAAACGTACCATTTTTTTTTTGGCACTGCTCTGTAAAGTCAAATATTTTTTATCTGTGCGATGGTTCAGCAACATATAGGTGCAATTGTTTTGCTGTGTATGTGCACTAAGGTACTCTTAAAAATGAATAACAATGCAATGCAACACAAGTATATGGTCACTAACATTAAACCCTGTGCATAATCACAAGTGCAATGGTGTGAATGAGCCCTGAACCCTGAAGAAGCCCATTCCACCAATATCGGAAAAGCCATAGAAATTCCACAATGTGTAAAAGTGAGAACAGCAGGGGTCTTATTTCAGATCTATATTGCCAACTACTAGAACCTATTAGCACTAACCCCCCTTCATATGTCACTAAATGGTTGAGGGACCTCTGAATTACTTCAGATCATATAGATTGGACCCACAAATGGGAAGCCACCAAGTCTTCCTCTCAGAACATTGTAGCACTAGAAACAAACTATAAAGTTCTTACTAGATGGTCTCTGGTCAGGATCTTCACATTTCAATTACACCAACCCACCCCCCATTGCTTTTGCGGCTGCAAAAATGTAGGCACCCACCTTCATATTTGATGGGAATGCCCAATAGTACAGAACTTTTGGTTGGACATTTTTGACATTCTTGCTAAACTCTTTGGGCCAGATTCAGGTACACGTACATTTGCGCAGCGTATCCGAGATCCGCTATGCAGCCGTATTTTACCAGGCTCTAGAACGAACTCTGGTAGATTTTTGCCCGTACGATACGGCGGTTTAGTCTATTTCTCGCCGCGTAATCGAAATACGTGATTAGGGGGCGTGAAGCATTTAAATTAGGCGCGTCCCCGCGGCGATCGAACTGCGCATGCTCCGTTCAGAAATTTCCCACCGTGTATTGCGCGAAATAACGTCGTTACGTCATTTTTTTTTTTTTTGAGTAGCGTCGTTTACGGACATTCCTATTCCCGGACGACTTACGTAAAAAATAATAAAAGACGTCGGAAACCGTTGATATTCGACGCGGGAACGACGGCCATACTTAACATGGGCTGTCTAATATTAGACCAGCTAAAAGCTGGTATAACATTACGCAGCGAAAAGATGACTAAAGATGCCGTAAGAGATTGCGATTGAAGATCGTAATTTCGGGGATCGACGGCAAAAGCTCATTTGCATACCCCGACGCGGAAAACGACGGGAAGTCCACCCAGCGGCCGCAATTTTATTGCAGCGTAGATCCGAAGGCGTACGAACACGTAAGCCAGTCGTATTGAAGCGCAAAGCCGTCTTTTCATGGTTTGAGGATTCAAACTAGTGAAAAAATGAGCATAATTAGAAAGTACTCCGGTCTAACACCAGTTAGACAGGAGTTACGGCTCTGTGAATCTGGCCCTTTGATTCCCTCATTACACTGGATCCCTCTGTGGAACTTTTGAATAGCAAACGACAAGACATAAGCTGTCCACAATTCAAACTGCTGCTTCAAGTCACCCCAGAGGCTAAACAGATAATATAGAGAGCCTCGAAAACGTCCCCCCCCCCTTGTGTCCTTGCAGTTCGTAATATTGTCATACAAGCAATGATCCATGCCAAAATTGAAGCTATACTAGATAGAGTGGCCAAATATGAGAAACTCTGGGATCTGTGGGTGACAAATTTCTTGCCTCCTAACTTCGATACCGCACTGCTACTCCCTTAAACAATGATGCATATGCCGAGTACACGCAAGACAACACCTGGAGATTCCAGTCTCCTCCGAGGGACACCCATTACCCATTCTTATCCTCCCCTTGCCATCCCTTGAGGCCCCCCCCCCTTCTTTCCTTCTCTATACTTTTTTCTAATGTTGGTTCCCCCCCACCCCTCTTCTTGTATCCCCTATTTACTTTTCCCACTGTCAATTTCATGTTCTTTTCAGCTCTTCTGCAACCACAGTCCCCACATACGGTTTGCTTAACCCAGGGGTGCCAAACTCAATTTCATCGTGGGCCGCATCAGCATTATGATTGCCCTCAAAAGGGCCGGTTGTATCTGTAAAATTAGATATCCAGCGCATCCCCTCCCCATATATTTGATGACAAGTGTCACCCCACCATCAGGGGTTGAGTCCCCCACTCTCTCTTACATCACAATTCATGCCCCTTACCTTATGTTGCTGCTGGGAAGAAGCTAGATGCATTGCTTGAAAGCAGAGAATAAGGGTCTGGATTAGGACCAGAGGAGGGCTGGAGCTCTGCTGCAGCTGCAGGAGAGGTGCGAGGGCCACATGAAATGGCCTGGAGGGCCAGATTCGGCCCGCGGGCCTTGTGTTTGACACCTGTGGCTTAGCCAAATCATCTTAGAAGAACCCTACGCCATAGCACCCTGACCTGCTTAACCATCTTTATGGGAAACATCTTCCTCATTCTATTGGCAGACCTCACTAACCCCATATGGTTATACTGTATTAAGCATACCTCATGTTACTTCTGATTTTAATCCAATGACAGAATCTCCTTCTGCTTTACTTTCTGTAATAACACTGTTTCAGCCATGGATTCCTGGCTATTATTTCATGTTATGCTTCTCCTTTAAGTTGTTTTTCTATTTTACTTGTTGTACACAATTTTGTATGCCATTTGGCTCAAAAGTGACATTTATTTTCTGTAATTTTTGATTCTTGTTATCAATAAACTATTTCAACAAAAAATTTCCACAATGAAATAAAAAAATATATATATAAAGCAGTAAATGTATAACAATATAGCCCATACTCTGCAGATAAAACGCCTGAACTTCAAGAGGGTAATATGAACACAACTCCACCCCATACTTTCCTACCCTAACACCCAAGTTATATAATTTTGTTTATTTTATTTTTTTATATATTAACAACTAAACACAAATACAGACTAAAACTTATCACAAGCACACTACTGTGGACTAACAAAAATAAAGACCATAAACTAAAATGTATTGTTCAGATGAAAAATGTGTTACGCTTACAATGCTTTTTTTATAGTAAATGTTCTACCACTACAATGGTATGTTGTATTATATTCTTCTGCTCACTCAATAAAAATGTGTGAAACAAAAACAAAAAACAATTGCATTTTTCAAAGCTTTTATAATTTATTTTTTATTTTTTTGCTCTTTCCAGTTCTATAATATATCATGATACTATAGCATTCTATAGTAAAATATTATATGATTTGAATGTCTAGTAGACTAATGCCGCTTACACATGACCATTTTAAAGTCATGGAAAAAACAAAGTTTTTTTTCGACATGATTCTTGTCAAGCCTGCCTTGCATACACACGATCGTGAAAAAAAAATGCTTGAGCAAAGCGCGGTGAAATAAAATACATACGACGTGACTATAAAGGGGAAGTTCCATTCAAATGGCGCCACCACTTAGGCCGCGTACACACGATCGGTTCGGTTCGTTCCGATTAAACTGGCCTTACCAAACCGATCGTGTGTACGGCCCATCGGACCGTTGTCCGTCGGACCAAAGTTTTAAAACTTGCTTTAAAATGGGTCCGATGGACGCCTGACCATCGGACCAAAACGATGGTTAGTACACAAAAGCATCGGACCAAAAACCCGCGCATGCTCAGAGTCAAGTCGACGCATGCTTGGAAGCATTGAACTTTGTTTTTTCAGCACGCCGTTTTCTACGTCACCGCGTTCTGACCCGATCGGATTTTGGACTGATGGTGTGTACGCACATCAGACCATCAGGCCACTTCAGCGGTGACCCGATGAAACCGGTCCATCTGACCATTCTCATCGGGTTGGACCGATCATGTGTACGCGGCCTTAGGCTGCTTATGCTAATCTCGTGTTAGTAAAAGTTTGGTGAGAGACGATTCACGCTTTTCAGTCTTTGTGCTTTTCAGTCTGTTACAGCGTGACGAATGTGCTATCTCCATTACAAACAAAAGTTTTACCAGAACAAGTGCTCCCATCTCATAACTTTCTTCTGAGCATGTGTGTTTTTTTCCTGTTGTTAACCACTTTCCGACCAGCCGCCGCAGTTATACGGCGGCAGGTCGGCACGGGTGCGCGAGAGCCCGTAGCTCTACGTCGCGCCTTTCGCGGCCACTAGGGGGCGCGTGCGCGCCGCCGGCGGCCCGCGCGCGCGCCCCCCGCTCGCCCCCGAGTCCCGTGCGTGTGCCCGGCGGGCGCGATCGCCGCCGGGCACACGCGATCGCTCGTTACAGAGCGGGGAACGGGAGCTGTGTGTGAAAACACACAGCGCTCGTTCCTGTCAGCGGGGGAAACGCTGATTTTCTGTTCATACAATGTATGAACAGAAGATCAGTGATTCCCCCTAGTAAGTCCCCCCCCCCCATACAGTTAGAACACAAATAGGAACACACTTAACCCCTTCCCCGCCCCCTAGTGTTAACCCCTTCACTGCCAATGGCATTTTTATAGTAATCCAATGCATTTTTATAGCATTGATCGCTAAAAAAATGCCAATGGTCCCAAAAATGTGTCAAAAGTGTCCGAAGTGTCCGCCATAACATCGCAGTACCGAAAAAAAAACGCTGATCGCCGCCATTACTAGTAAAAAAAAAATAATAATAAAAATGCCATAAAACTACCCCCTATTTTGTAAACGCTATAACTTTTGCGCAAACCAATCAATAAACGCTAATTGCGATTTTTTTTACGAAAAATATGTAGAAGAATACGTATCGGCCTAAACTGAGGAAAAAATATTTTTTTTTTATATATTTTTGGGGATATTTATTATAGAAAAAAGTAAAAAATATTGCATTTTTTTCAAAATAGACGCTCTGTTTTTGTTTATAGCGCAAAAAATAAAAACCGCAGAGATGATCAAATACCACCAAAAGAAAGCTCTATTTGTGGGAAAAAAAGGACGCCAATTTTGTTTGGGAGCCACGTCGCACGACCGCGCAATTGTCAGTTAAAGCGACGCAGTGCCGAATCTCAAAAAGTGCTCTGGTCTTTGGACAGCAATATGGTCCGGGGCTGAAGTGGTTAAAGCCTACACACGACCATTTTTCACGACTTGAAAAACGACAACGTGAAAAACGACAAGAAAAATTAGAGCATGTTCTAAATTTTTAATGATCATTTTTCATCAGAAATCAAAAAAATGCTCTGGAGCCTACACACGGTCGTTTTTAATGACCAGTTTAAAAAATGCCATTTTCTTGTCATAAAAAATGGTCGTGTGTATGCGGCATAAGGTCCCCTTTCACACAGGCGGACTGTTTTTTCGGCGGACCTAAACGGGCACTCCATACAAGTCTATGGAGCATCGGATGTCAGCGGTGACCATGTCCGCTGACATCTGATCTGCTAAAATCAGACGTATGGCGATACATCAGATTGGGTGAGATTGGGTGGGATCTGATGAAAATGAACATGATGTCCGTTTTAGGCCGATCTCTCCATAGACGAGCAGCGGCGATCAGGGAGCAGAGAGGGACCTGTCATTCGCCGGCTCATCGGAAATCAACAACGAAATCTCCCGCTGAACTGTCGGATGACTCTGACGCATCCGCCTCATGGGAATGAGACCCATTTTATCATAAACAGACCTAAAAAAAATTCTTTACAGAAGGATGGAAGTATTTTCATACAACAGTAAAATGTCACTAAAATACCATACTAAAAGGAAAGCATAGTGACTTTGTAAATATTTTCTTTGTAATCAAGACAATATCAAATATTACATATTGAAACTTTGTAAATTTTTACCCAGCAGGAGAAGGTATTAGCTTTTTTTCCATAATTGCTTCTATTTCATAAAAGTCTGTTGTTTGAGTTGAGTAACAAAAGATGAAATTTGTACGCACAAGTCTTTTGTTGGATGTCTCAGTCTGGATCAGACAAATTGATCCTCAAAGCAGTCTGTGTTCCCTAAATTAACCATTAGCACTGTGGGGATCCTTTGTCACCTATTATATGTTTATTTGTAAAGCCTAGCTTGGCAGCACAGCAGCTAAGTGGTTAGCACTTCCCTCTGGTAGCACTAGGATTGTTGGTTCAAATCCCAACTATGGCACTACCTGCCTGGAGTTTGCATGTCCTCCTTGTGCCTGTGTGGGTTTTCTATGGGTACTACGATTTCCTTCCACACTCTATAGACATGATAGCAAGTTAAATGGCACCTGTCTAAATTGCCTCTTATATTAGTATATATGAATATGAGTTGGGGACCTTTGATTGTAAACTTCTCCTGGGCAGGGACTGATATGAATGTATAATAAATGTGTAAAGTGCTATATAAATTGATGGCACTATGTAACTTTGTAAGTACAAAAAATAATATATATTTGGCTAGTTAGCCTGTCTGAACCCCCAGTTGATGTACGTAAACAAGCATCAATCAGGGATGTGCGGCAATAGCCCCAACACTGCAAAATGACAGATCCCATGCTGGCTGGTATTTGTAAAAAGCCAGATGGGGATCCTGGGTGATGTCACTGATTAAATACGGTCATAGTTACATAGTTAGTCAGGATGAAAAAAGACCATCTAGTTCGAAAAAAAAAAACACTTACAATCCCGTATACACAATCCTATACCCACAGTTGATCGAGAGGAGGGCTAAAAACCCCAGCAAAGCATGATCCAATTTGCTACTGCAGGGGAAAGAATTCCTTTCTGATGACCTGAAAGGCAATCAGATATTCCCTGGATCAACTTTACTGATAAATGTTAGTACCCAGTTATATTATGTACACCTAGGAAAAAATCCATTAACTGAATTGGCCAGAACCACCTATTCCACATTTTCACAGCTCTTACTGTTAAGAAACCCTTCTGTATTTGGAGATGAAATATATTTTCCTCTCGACTCAAAGAGTGCCCCCTTGTCCTCTGTGATGACCTTAAAGTGAAAAACTCAACACCAAGTTCACTATGTAGACCACGTATGTATTTACCGTATTTTTCGCCGTATAAGACGCTCCGGCATATATGACACACCCAATTTTAAAGGAGGAAAATGTAGAAAAAAAAGATTCTGAACCAAATACTGTAGTAAAATATTTGCACCCCCATTCGTCATCACCATCACACCACCCCCACATTAGTAATAGCCAGTAGCATTGCCCCCACATTAGTAATAGCCATTAACATTGCCCCCACATAGTAATAATAGCCAGTAACATTGCCCCCACATTAGTAATAGCAGCCAGTAACATTGCCCCCACATAGTAATAACAGCCAGTAACATTGCCCCTACATAGTAATAACAGCCAGTAACATTGCCCCCACATTAGTAATAGCAGCCATTAACATTGCCCCCACATTAGTAATAGCAGCCAGTAACATTGCCCCCACATAGTAATAACAGCCAGTAACATTGCCCCCACATTAGTAATAGCAGCCAGTAACATTGCCCCCACATAGTAATTATAGCCAGTAACATTGCCCCCACATAGTAATTATAGCCAGTAACATTGCCCCCACATAGTGATTATAGCCAGTAACATTGCCCCCACAACTCACTGTTTTTGCAGATGCATGGAAGGGTGTACTAAGATGGCCGGAGCTCGGCCAAAGCCGCAGTCTTTCCTAAGGCCGCGGCGGAACGCGGAACGGTCAGGCGAAACGGTCAGGTCAGGTGTATTCGCCTAATAAGGTGCACCAACTTTTCCCCCCCAGTTTTGGGGAAGAAAAAGTGCGTCTTATAACGCGAAAAATACGGTATGTTGTTTACATTCCTTGTAATAGGAATAAAAGTGATACATGTTTATTATTTTTAAAGGGAAAGTGTAAAAATAAAAAATAAATCAATAAAATAAACAATAAAAAATATATATTTAAATCACCCCCGTCCCCGTGTGCGTGCACACAGAAGGAAACGCATGAGTACATAGCGCCCACATATGTATATGGTGTTCAAACCACACATGTGAGGTAATACCAGGAACATTAGAGTGGGAGTAACAATTCTAGGCTAGACCTCTTCTGCATCTCTAAACAGGTAACCCGTAAAAGTTTTAAAGTGTCGCCTATGGAGATTTTTAAGTACCAAAGTTTGATGCCATTCCACAAGTGTGTGCAATTTTAAACTGTGACATGTTAGGTAACTATTTACTCGGCGTAACATAATCTTTCACATTATACAGGTGAAACTCGAAAAATGTAAATATTGTGCAAAAGTCCAAGTATTTCACTAATGCAACTTAAAAGGTGAAACTGATATATGAGATAGACTCATTACATGCAAAACAAGATAGTTCAAGCCGTGATTTGTCATAATTGTGATGATTATGGCTTACAGCTCATGAAAACCCCAAATCCACAATTTCAGAAAATTAGAATATTACATGCAATCAATAAAACAAGGATTGTACATAGAACAATATCGGACCTCTGAAAAGTAGAAGCATTCATATGTACTCAGTACTTTGGTTGGGCCCCTTTTTTTAGCAATTACAGCATCAATGCGGCGTGGCATGGAAGCTATGAGCCTGGGGCACTGCTGAGGTGTTATGGAAGACCAGGATGCTTCAATAGCGGCCTTCAGTTCTTCTGAATTGTTTAGTCTTATATCTCATCTTTCTCTTGGCCATGCCCCATAAATTCTCTATGGGGTTCAGGTCAGGCGATTTTGCTGGCCAATCAGGCACAGTAATCTCACGGTTATTGCACCAGGCTTTGGTGCTTTGGCAGTGTGGGCAGGTGCCAAGTCCTGCTGGAAAATGAAGTCAGCATCCCCATAGAGCTTGTCTGTGGAAGAAACCATGAAGTGCTCCAAAATCTCCTGGTAGACGGCTGCGGTGACCCTGGACTTAATAAAGCACAGTGGACCAAAAGCAGCAGATGACATGGCTCCCCAAATCAACACAGACTGTGGAAACTTCACACTGGACTTCAAGCATTTTGCAGTGTGTGCCTCTCCATTTGGTTTGCACCAGAACCTTCGAATGGACCGACCGTTCGTGCACACATTTAGAACCCCATTGACATCTATGGGACTCGAACGTTCGAATTCAAAAGTGCTTGTTTTAAAGCCTAATATGCAAGTTATTGTCGTAAAACGTCTTTGCCCCAGGGAACATGTATCAATGGAAAAAAGTTTAAAAAACGGTTGTTTTTTCTGGAGCAATGATTTTAATGATGCTTAAATTAAAAAAATATATATTTATGAAAAATTCCTTTAAATATTGTACCTGCTGGGTGTCTATAGTATGCCTGTGAGAACATCTTTGAGAACCCGGGTCTTGCCCGAGGGAACATGTATCAATGGAAAAAAAGTTTTAAAAACAGTCGTTTTTTCTGGAGCAGTGATTTTAATGATGCTTAAATAAATAAAAAAAAATCCTTTAAATATTGTACCTGCTGGGTGTCTACAGTATGCCTGTGAAGTGGCACGTGTTTAGAACTGTCCCTACACAAAATGAGATTACTGTAATAAAAAAGTAATCTAAAACTGCTTGCAACTTTAATGTAATGTCTGGTCCCTGCAATATGGATGAAAATCATTGAGACAAATAGCACAGACACAGACAGTACACACGCCACGTAGCTTTAGGTGCACACTGCAGAGGACATGGGCAGTACACACTACGTACCTTTAGGTGCAATCTGCAGAGGACACGGGCAGTACACATCAAGTAGCTTTAGGTGCAAACTGCAGAGGACAAAGGCAGTACACACACTACGTAGCTTTATGGTGCACACTGCAGAGGACACAGGCAATACATCATGTGAGAATACTGCAGCTAGCACAATCACCTGCCTGCCAATAAATTAGGAAAAACTGATCTAGCTAAACTATACAGTGTATAAATATATATACAACACCTGGGATGCATATATATCCTCTACACACTATGGGGTAGATTCACATACATCGGAGCATATTTATGCCACCATAGCGTATCTCTTTTACGCTACGCCTGTGCAACACAGAGAGGCAAGCATGGAATTCACAAAGCAAATGCTTCCAACGTTGCGCCGGCGTAGCGTATAGTCAAAGGCGTAAGGCAGAGTAAGTGTAAGTGGGCTGGAAGTGGGCGTGATACTTTTAAATGAAGCGTGACCCCATGCAAATGATGGGCTGAGCTTCAGACAAGTACTTAAAATGAACTGCGCATGCGTCGTACCTTGGAGGCATCCCAGTGCGCATGCTCACAATCACGTCAAAACAACTGGCTAAGATACGTCGAATCACTGCCTACGACGTGAACGTAACCTACGCCCAGCCCTATTCACGTACAACGTAAACTACGTAAAATTAGACAGCGTTCATTCCCTGGTCCATACCTTTGCATGAGTTGCGCCTTCAATATGGGGAATAACTTTATGCTGGACATAACCCTTACGCAAATCGCTTAAAACATGTGCCGGGCGCAAGTACGTTCGTGAATCAGCGTATCTCCCTCATTTGCATATTTGCATTGAAAATCAGTGCCAAATGTGTCCAGCCTAACTACGCGCCCACTATACGCTGCGTAGGCAAGTTACGTTGGTCGGATGAAGTCAGTTTTTAGGCGTATCTTAGTTCTGTGGGCACGGCGCACAGATACGATGGCGCATATTTACACTTACGTGGCGTATCTCGAGATACGTCGACGTAAGTGCTTTTTGAATCCGGGCCTGTAACTTCAACTGACTAGCCTGCCTGCCTGCCTGCTCTATCTACCTGCAAAAAATGACACTCTCTCTCTCTCTCTCTGTCTGTCTCTCTCTGTTCTCTCTTAACCACCGCAACACACTACACAAGGCCGACCTGCAGACGGCCTTTTATAGTGTGGGGCGTGTACTAAACCCCCTGAGCCATAATTGGCCAAAGCCACCCTGGCTTTGGCCAATTAAGGCTCTCCGTTTTTTGCAAGCTGTGATTGGCCAAGCATGCGGGTCATAGTGCATGCTTGGCCAATCATCAGCCAGCAATGCACTGCGATGCCGCAGTGAGATATGGGCTGTGAAACATAACTCGAATTTGGCGCGAACGGCCCAAAACTTTCGTAATTCGACGAACGATCAAACATATGATGTTTGAGTTGAACATGAGTTTGACTCCAATATGAAGCTCATCCCTACTCAGGAACCCTTTACAGGTGTTATGGCTTAATTAGCTAATTAGAGTGGGAGACTTTGAGCCCAGAATACTTCACCTTTTCACAGTATTCAAATTTTCTGAGATTGTGGATTTGGGATTTTCATGAGCTGTAAGCCATAATCATCACAATTATGACAAATCACAGCTTAAACTATCTTGCATTGCATGTAATGTGTTTATCTCATATATTAGTTTCACCTTTTAAGTTCTATCAGTGAAATAAATTAACTTTTCCATGATATTCAAATTTTTTGAGTTTCACCTGTACAAAAAGATTTGGCTAACATTGCTGTTTTTTTTTTAAATTCATTAAACTGTTTTTTTTAACACATTGAAAAATCGCTGCACAAATACAGTGTGACATAAAAAGTTGCAACAGCCGTCATTTTTTCCCCTGTGGTCTCTGCTAAAAAAACATATATAATGTTTGGGGGTTCAGAGTAATTTTCTAGAAAATAAAAGCATGATAAAAGCATGATAAAAAGCATGATTTTTTAATCGTGGAAAGGTTTCTTCACAGTAAGAGCTATAAAAGGTGGAACAGACTCCCTCAAGAGGTGGTTCTGGCCATCTCAGTAGATTGTTTTAAGAAAGGCCTGGATTCTGTATTAGATACACATAATAGAACTGGATACTAATATTTATAGGTAATGTTGATCCAGGGAAAATCAAATTGCCTCTCGGGGACCAGGAAGGGATTTCCCCTGCTGGGGCAATTGGATTTTACTTTATTGTTGTTGTTATAGGTTTGTATAAATAGGATTGTATATTTTCCCTCTCTATTGATTGAACTAGATGGACTTGTGACTTTTTTCAACCGGAGTAACTATATACTGCTCCCTAACTTCATGCACAGCTTTAAAGCATACCCAAAGCATGTTAGTTAAAAAATGTATATTTTTAATGCTGACTGCTACACGGCGAAATAAGTCAGCAGAATGGCATGGCTGCGCAAATCAACATGCCTGTACGTCGCCTTTAAATCGTGGCATAGTGGGTCCCGCGGACTCGATGTCCACCAGGTGCCCGCGATCGTGTCACAGAGCAGCAGAATGCGAAGATGCCTATGTAAACAAGCCATTTCCCTGTTCTTCCTAGCAACATGACAGAGATCCACTTCTCCCTGTCATCGGAAGAAGTGATCTCTGTCATGCTGTAGTGAGCCCCCCCACAGTTAGAATCACTCCCTAGGACACCCTTAACCCCTTGATTGCCCCCTAATGTTTAAAGGGGTTGTAAAGGTAAAAAAAAATCCCTAAATAGCTTCCTTTACTTTAGTGCAGTCCACCTTCACTTACCTCAACCTTCGATTTTGCTTTTAAAAGTCCTTATTTCTTCTGAGAAATCCTCTCTTCCTGTTCTTCTGTCTGTAACTA
Source organism: Rana kukunoris (assembly GCA_029574335.1). Lineage (NCBI taxonomy): Eukaryota > Metazoa > Chordata > Amphibia > Anura > Ranidae > Rana > Rana kukunoris. The sequence goes on along the minus strand of CM056052.1, from coordinate 100,970,670 downwards.
CACACAGTAATGCAAGGCTTTCTCCCTGGTGTGGAGAAAGCCTCTTGAGGGGGTGAGCAGGCAAGGTAGGACACTCTCTACTTTGCAGATAGAGAAAGGAGCTGTGTGTTAGTAGGTGTCCTGACACTGCTGCTCGCCCCCTCCCCCCTCAAGAGGCTTTCTCCACAGCAGGGAGAAAGCCTCACAGTACTGTGTGTAGTTGCAGACACAAGAACAGGAAGTTTGAATTTCTCAGAAGAAATAAGGACATTAAAAAGCAAAATCGAAGGATGAGGTAAGTGAAGGAGGACTGCACTAAGGTAAAGGAAGCTATTTAGTTTTTTTTTTTTTTTACCTTTACAACCCCTTCCCTGCCAGTGTCATTTACACAGTAATCAGTGCAGTTTTATAGCAATGATCACTGTTTAAGTGACAATGGTCCCAAAATAGTGTCAAAAGTGTCCGATGTGTCTGCCATAATGTCGCAGTCATGATAAAAATCGCAGATCGCCGCCATTACTAATAAAAAAAATGATAATAATAAAAATGGCATAAAACTATCCCCTATTTTGTAGACATTTTAACTTTTGCGCAAACCAATCAATATACACTTATTGTGAATTGTTTACTAAAAACTGAGAAAGAATTTTTTTTATATCATTTTGGGGGATATTTATTATAGCAAAAATGAAAAAATATTGCTTTTTTTCAAAATTGTCGCCCTTCTTTTTTTTTTGGCATAAAAAATTAAAAACAGCAGAGGTGATCAAATACCACCAAAAGAAAGCTTTATTTTTTTGGGAAAAAATGACATCACTTTTGTTTGGGTGCAACTTTGCACAATCGCGCAATTGTCAGTTGAAGCAACGTAATGCTGAATCGCAAAAGTGCTCTGGTCAGGAAGGGGGTAAATTCTGAAGTGGTTAAAAAACCCGCTCTCTGCTAAGCAGAATTTTTCAAACATTTGTTTGCATTCGTACATATCCCTCATGGAAGTGCCCAGATACTAATGCCCTATTTTAAGGGAAAAAAAAAAACATGCAAATTAGCCTTGAAAAATATATATATAAAAAAAAAAAGATTTGGGTCCCATAGACTTCAATAGCGTTACGCGCTATGAAGTTCAGGGTTCTCGATATTCCCACTGGGTTCATTAAACATCCAGCAAACTGAACTGTGCCCAGTTCGCTCATCCTTAGCCCCCAATATCCTGTTGGTGTTAACAGAAATCCTAGTGAGGAAAGTGTGTTCTCTGTCTCAGGAAGTCGTTTTATATACAAGGTAAATTTCCAGGTACCTCACAGCCATATGTGAAAGTAATTATACCCTTCATCACTGAAGTTATGAATAAAAAAAAGTTTTGCCTTTGATCTAGAATTAAGTAATTCTTTCTTTAAAGGCATGCCACCAAGAGATAATATTAGTAACAGTAATTAGTGGTTAATGTGCTGTAGTAATGAATAAGAAGAATGTCAGATTTAAAAGGCACTGGCTTGGAACATTACATGCACATTTTCATTGACTTGCAGAAGACAGGTTTAGCTATGACATCATTTTGGAAAAAGTGCCCTGCGGCGGAATGCTAATTCACATTACACATCAATAAAACAGCCAAGCGGTTTCACCAGCCTGAAAGGGTTAAGTTCACTGCATGCTAGGATGGCTGGAAATATATATATATATATATATATATATATATACATATATGTGTGTGTGTGTGTGTGTGTGTGTACACGAGCATGCCATTGTGGTCTCCTTCCTACAAATGGTGCACACATTTTACTGTAACCATATTTTGTATACACAGTAATGCTCCAATGGTTCCATATGTATTGCTCTGTCTGCCGGGTAAGCAGTCCATTGATTTGGCCATGAATCCCTACCTACACACACCATCTGGATAGTAGGGGGTGGCAGTGAGTTCAACACAAACAGGTATTAACCCTTCTACAGACTTCTCTTCCATCTTCGTAGTCTTAAGCCACGTACACACGATCAGTCCATCTGATGAGAACGGTCTAAAGGACCATTGTCATTGGTTAACCGATGAAGCTGACTGATGGTCCGTCGCGCCCACACCCCATCGGTTAAATAACCAATCGTGTCAGAACGCGGTGACGTAAAACACAACGACGTGCTGAAAAAAATGAAGTTCAATGCTTTCAAGCATGCGTCGACTTGATTCTGAGCATGCGTGGATTTTTAACCGATGGTCGTGCCTACTAACGATCGGTTTTGACCTATTGGTTAGGAATCAATCGGTTAAATTTAAAGCAAGTTGGCTTTTTTTTAACCGATCGTTAAATAACCTATGGGGCCCACACACGATCGGTTTTGACCGATGAAAACGGTCCATCAGACCGTTGTCCTCTGTTTAACCTATTGTGTGTGTACGAGGCCTAATATCTAAGCAGATAGCTAGCTTTAGAAATTGTCCATACACAACCCCATTATTAGAGTGTAAGCTCTCAGGAACAGGGCCCTCCCAACCTCCTTGTATTGAATTGTATAGTAATGTACTGACTTTTTCCATAATGCATAGCTCCCAACTGCCCCTGATTTCGAGGGACTGTCCCTCATTCTGAACAAACTCCATCTGTCCCTCTTTCCTCCTTTTATTGTCCCTCATTTTGGTCTGATCCATATAGTTTTATATAAAATGCACTACTTATCTATCAAAAAGTGTTTTCCAGTGCTAAACCTTTCATCCAATTTTAAAATTGCTGCATTTTTACATTCCAAAAGCCATTAAAAAGAAATAATATTGGTAAAAAAAACACACTTGTGGGTTTAACCATTTTTTTTGTACAATTTGCCTTTGTGGGGAAGGGGGGGGGGGGTGGGTTGCATGGCACAGTGTGTTTTCTTATGCTTACATACTTTTGCTAATAGGTGTCCCTCATTTCCATCTCAGGGAGTTGGGAGGTATCATACTGTAAGGTGCTGAACAAACTGTTAGCGCTATTTAAATCCCGTATAATAATCATCCATAATAAATCTACATAAGCAGTGAATTTCAGTGGGAATGACAGCATAGGAGGAACACTGATAGCAGCAGAAGTGAATACTTTAAGGCTGAGTTCACACTTGTGCGGTGCGTATTTTATCTATTTTATCTCTGCAGATAGATAAGAGAAGTGTTCAGCAGATTAGCTCTGTTTTTGCTGCGAATTTGGAGACCTGGGAGAAGTTCCAGGTGAGAGGAGAGTGGGGGAGAAGTCTATTGATCTGAATGAGAGAAATTCCTGAAGAGAACTGAACACATCTGCGAATCAGCTGCGTACCCATAGAAGATAATGGCCCTGAATTCGCACCTGAGCCGCACCTCAAGGCATAAGATCTGCACACGTTTTTTCTGCAGTGCGCAGTGCGAATGCATCGCACATATGTGAACCAGCCTCATTGAAAACAATGTATTTAGAAATGTTCTGCGTATTAAATGCGGTTTAAGCCGCACTCAATTCGCATAGGTGTGAACCCAGCCTAAAACAAAAGAATAGTACAGGGAGCCAAAAATGCCCACTGTGTGGACAAGACAATGACTTTCAAAGAGTAACGTACTGTATAATAATTGTAAAGTATCCAATAAGAACCCTATGGTTCACAGCTTTGGCAGCAGAAGTGAATAGCCATTCCAGGCCTTGACACTTATCTCACCTCCCTGCATAGGAGAATCAGTAGCATAATCCTGCAGTATCTGTCTGAAAAATTCTAAAGGGGGTTTCCTAGTGTTTTTTGTTATGGTATTCCACATTCTTAACAGAGAATGGGAATTAAAAAAAAAAACATACTCACTGAGATTTTCAATGCTGCAGCTGTCCCCCGCTTGCTCTGCTGAGAACTGAGCGATCAAAGACCACTGATTGCTCAGTTCTTGGATCTGCTCTGAGCACAGAGCGATGACTGTTAGTCGCCACTTTGTGCTCTGCCCCTTAATTGTTTACTAGAGTCCTGGGGTGTGGAGGGGTGGGAGTAACTGACTCAACAACATGCAACATGCTGAGAGGCTAAGCCAGCTGCCAGTTGGGCATCTGGGTGGATCACAGGATTATTGTTGGGATCCCTGCAGAGCCTGGAACAGCTCTGTGATGCCAGCTGAATCTGGGTCACAAGAGTACAGAACTAATGTTTAAAGCGGAGTTCCACCCAAAAGTGGAACTTCCGCTTAAACCACCCCTCGCCCCCTTACATGCCACATTTGGCATGTCATTTTTTTGGGGGGGAGTGGGAGCTTCGTTAGGAGTGGAACTTCCTCCTTCCGCCCAGGTACCACTTAGGCGACTCGTCATATCGCCTTAGGCGGCCCCTCCCTGTAGGCTAGACACGTGACAGGTCCCAGATGATCGCCTGACCACTCCTAGAGCGCAGAGCGGCCTGCGCAAGCACTGTGAGTGCCCGGCCAAAAAAGTTGAAAGCTGTCATGGCCAGGTGCCCACAGTCTGTTTGGAGGTGCTGGCGGAGAGGGGGTGAGAGAAGCGACGCTCCGGGCGGCTGCGTCGCTGGACAGTGAAGCAGGTAAGTATCTGTTTATTAAAAGCCAGCAGCTACAATTTTGTAGCTGCTGACTTTTAATAAACATAAAAGAGGCTGGAACTCCGCTTTAAAGTACAACTAAAGGCATTTTTTTTTAGTTTTGGGTAGAGTGGATGGGGATTAGAACTCTTGTCAGTTGTTATTGCTTTCTGTGCCCTTATTCACACTTTCTATTAATACTAGTTACCATTATCATTAAAAAATTAAAGTAAAAATAAAATCCCAAATTTTGAGTTGTTCCCAGAAAAGAACTGGAGGGGAAATCTTCTAATGGAGACACTAGCTCTGGTGACTAGAGATGAGCCTGATGTTCGAGTCAAACCTAAGTTCAACTCGAACATTGGGTGTTTGCCTGTACGATGTACAGCCATGGCCAAAAGTTTTGAGAATGACACAAATACAATTTTTTTTACAAAGTCTGCTGCCTCAGTTTTTGAGCTGGGAAATTGCATATACTCCAGAATGTTATGAAGAGTGATCAGACGAATTGCAATTAATTGCAAAGTTCCTCTTTGCCATGAAAATTAACTTAATCCCATAAAAAAAATTCCACTGCATTTGTGAAGAAGACTTCAGGGTGCCCAAGAAAGTCCAGAAAGCGCCAGGAAAGTCTCCTAAAGAGGATTCAGCTGCGGGATCGGAGTGCCACCTGTGCAGAGCTTGCTTAGGAATGGCAGCAGGCAGGTGTGAGCGCACAGTGAGGCGAAGACTTTTGGAAGATGGCCTGGTGTCAAGAAGGGCAGCAAAGTAGCCACTTCTCTCCAAAAAAAACATCAGGGACAGATTGATCTACTTCAGAAAATATAGTGAATGGACTGCTAAGGACTGGGGCAAAGTCATATTCTCCGGTGAAATCTCTTTCCGATTGTTCGGGGCATCAGGAAAAAGGCTTGTCCGGAGAAGAAAAAGTGAGCGCTACCATCAGTCCTGTGTCATGCCAACAGTAAAGCATGTTTACATATTCAACTCTGATGTCAACTCTGTGATATATCTCTGCCTGGTTTCATTGGAAGCAGTACTTGTTTAATTCTTCCTGAGTGAGATACACCAACAAGCCCGTTTGACTCATCAGGCGTAAGCCTCGCTGGGTCCAACTCGTTCGGTAAGCCTTCAATCTTCACGATGGTGGATTACCTACAGACAACTGATTATATCGTTTTTTTTATTTCAGTGGAATTTTTTGGACTTTATCCACTTCATTACTGGGCACTTAAACCCCCTTCATGCCCAGACCAATGTTCAGCTTTCAGCACTGACGCATTTTGAATGACAATTGCGTGGTCATACAACACTGTTCCCAAATTATATTTGTATCATTTTTTTTCCCACAAATAGAGCTTTCTTTTGGTGGTATTTGATCACCTCTGCGATTTTTTTTTTTTGCGCTATAAACAAAAAAAGACAGAAAATTTGGAAAAAAAAAACACAATATTTTTAACTTTTTGTTATAATAATATCCCATTTTTTTTTCCTCGGTTTAGTCCGATACGTATTCTTCTACATATTTTTGTTAAAAAAATCACAATAAGCGTTTATTGATTGGTTTGCGCAAAAGTTATAGCGCCTACAAAATAGGGGATAGATTTATGATTTATTTTTAATTTTTTTATTTTTTTTACTAGTAATGGCGGTGATCTGCGATTTTTTTTGTCAGACCTGCAATATTGCGACGACACATCGGACACTTTTGACACAAATTTGGGACCATTCACATTTATACAGCGATCAGTGCTATAAAAATGCACTAATTACTGTATAAATGTGACTGTCAGGGAAGGGGTTAACACTAGCGGGGTGAGGAAGGGGTTAAATGTATTCCCTGGGTGTGTTCTAAATGTGTGGGGGGAGGGGACTGACTGGGGGAGGTGATCGATGCTGTGTCCCTATGTACAAGAGACACCGATCGGTCTCCTCTCTCCCTGACAGGACGTGGAGCTCTGTGTTTAAACACAGAGCTCCATGTGCCCGCTGTGTCACCGCCGATCGCATGTACCCATCGGAAATCGCAGCCGCCAGGTACATGCATCGCTGAGGAGCTCCTCAGCGATGCGCCGACACAGTGTTTACCCGCTGCGCGCCCCCCAGCGGCGCGCCCCCCAGCGGCGCGCCCCCCAGCGGCGCGCACAGGTAATGCAACTAAAAAGACATCCAAAGACGTCCACTCGGCACTTGAGAGCCGCGCTATGGACGTCTTTTGTCTATAGCACGGATCTCAAGTGGTTAAACTCACTTGTTTACCAACACACTTGGTTTATTGTCACTTTGGTGTTTAATAACACAATCACCTTGATGTTCAATATAGAAATTTATCTATCTCTTTGTACGTCTATACACTTTATCAGGATTTTTGTTTTTTATGTTTTATGCACCATTAACTTTGGTTGTTTTATTATTATTAATTTATTATCTTCTTTGTGTACTGTATATTGAAATTAGCACATTAGTGCAGTCTAATGGTTCAATTTATATAGATAGCACCTTCTTAATTACCTATTTATATACTTTTTGATCACATCAAAATCCTAATTTTCAGTGCCGCACTTTACCATTTTAGCAATAAAAACCTGAAAAGAGTTCTAATCCCTCTTAATTCTATCCAAAAAAAAATTATTTCTCTTAGTTATACTTTATACCTTCCAACTTTTTGAGATGGGAATGAGGGACACCTATCAGCAAAACTATACAGGCATAGGACACACATCTTGTCACGCCCCCTTAACCATTTCAGACCCGCGCTACCGTCGAATGACGGCAACAGCGCGGGTCTGAATATCCAACATGCCGTCATTTGACGGCATCTCCTTCGGGCGTTCCCAGCGCGCGCTGTAGAGCGCGCTGCGTAGAAGCCCTGTGTTGTCCGTGTCCCCAATCAGAGTGGCCATTTGCGATGCGATCTGTGGGCGAATGAGAGATGATCTCATAGATCATCTCTCATTGCCGTTTTACACAGAGACAGCGTCCTGTCTCTGGAGAGGAGGAGCCCGATCTGTGTTCCTTCCTACATAGGGACACAGATCGGTCACCCCCCAGTCACCCCCCCTCCCCCCACAGTTAGAACACACCTAGGATACACATTTAACCCCTTCCTCACCCCCTAGTGTTAACCCCTTCAATGCCAGTCACATTTATACTGTAATTAGTGCATATTTATAGCACTGATCGCAGTATAAATGTGAATGGTACCGAAAATGTGTCAAAAGTGTCCGATGTGTCCGCCATAACGTCGCAGTACCAATAAAAATCGCAAATCGCCGCCATTTCTAGTAAAAAAAAAAAATAATAAAAAATAATTCTCTCCCATATTTTGTAAGCGCTATAACTTTTGCGCAAACCAGTCGCTTATTGCGATTTTTATTTATTTATTTTTTACCAAAAATATGTAGAAGAATACGTATCGCCCTAAACTGAGAAAAAAAATGTGTTTTTTTTTTTAATTGGGATATTTATTATAGCAACAAGTAAAAAATATTGTATTTTTCTTCAAAATGTTCGCACTTTTTTGTTTATAGCGCAAAAAATAAAAACCGCACAGGCGATCAAATACCACCAAAAGAAATCTCTACTTGTGGGGAAAAAAGTATGTAAATTTTGTTTGGGAGCCACGTCGCACGACCGCGCAATTGTCAGTTAAAGCGACGCAGTGCCGGAAGCTGAAATTTCACCTGGGCAGGAGGGGGGTGTATGTGCCCAGTAAGCAAGTGGTTAAAGGAGAATTGTACAAAAAAATGATTTGTTAACCCCACAAGTGCTTTTTTTTACCACTACTATAATAATAATAATAATAATAATAATAATAATATTGGCTTTTGGAATTTACAAATGCAGCAATTTAGAAATCAGATGAAATGTTTAGTGCTGGAAAACATTTTTTGATAGATGAAAAGTACATTTTATATTCAGACCAACATGAGGGGGTAAGAGGGACAGAGGGACATTGCTTCAAATCAGGGACAGTCCTTCGAAATTAGGGACAGTTGGGAGCTACGATACTTTAAGTTCATTGTCCCATTAAAATAATTTCCAATGCCTGTTTACATCATTATACATAATTAACTATGATTTTTTTTTTTTTATGAAGTTATGAAGCCAATTTTTTTAATTTTTCGGTAAAAAGCTGTAGATTGAACAATCTGCCCTGATAGGGATAAAATATAAATTGAAGAGTATTGCTATCACACTTCCTGAGACAGCATGACAAATCTTAACATGTCAGTGCACAGAGACATCTCCTACAAGAAAAACATTATGCTGTGACATGCTCTGTCCCTCTAACTGGCCTTCCTTCCTGCCTCCCCCTGTCTGTGATCAGCTCAGACATGTCCAGAGTAGCATGAGTTCAAGTTACCTCTTGTCACACTTCACAACATAACGTGTGCATCGTGTGACCCCTGTTGACTGTTCACATTATCTTCAGACGACTGTATTTAGAAGATAGCTTTATGTTCTGCAAATAAAAACAGATCACTGTGGTATCATCAAAAGAAATACATGTGTTTAAGAAAAAAAATAAAAACAATAAACAAAATGCAAAAACGAAATAAAAGGAATGTAATTGATAAAAACCATAGAAAATCAACTCATGACATTTTATGTCATTTTCTATGTCAACAATAATTGTACTGGATAATATTTTTCCTGTTTATTTATAGAATATATGAGTATAGAGGCACTGAGCCCCTATAAAAACACAAGAACATAGGTTTAGGTTGAATGTTTTTTTGAAGGTTAAAAGACCCCTCAACTCAAGCCAACCATCTGTGTATTAACCCCTTACCACCAGGACTACTTTTAAGTCTGATCCCCTAAATTTACAACTAACCTTTAAGCCCATCTCTGGGCAAAAATAAAACAACTTCCATCTATCCTTCTGTTATCCATTTATTTCATTTTTTTAATACCTTGTACAGCAGAGATATATTTACCATCTTGGTCTATAACCAGCACTGTTCTATTTTCCCATTTTGTTGGCATTATCACTGCAAACTCCTTTTCTGGATCTTGAGAAGACAGCCAATAAAAAAGTGTTGAAGATTTGGGATTGGAACATCACCTGACCACACATTTAGGTTAATAAAATGGGCATTTTATCTTTTATTTTATTTTCTGTGTAAGAGGTTGGTAAAGTGAGATGTGAGTGCATCTATGGGAGAAAACCAGAGAGGAGCTAACCCCTTCAATACAGGGCTTTTATACCACCTCAATACTGGGCCTATTCTGGCACTTCTCTTCCATATGTACAAACCATCATTCTTTTGCTAGAAAATTACTCAGAACCCCCAAACATTATATATGGGTTTTTTTTAGCAGACACCCTAGGGAATAAAATGACAGTCTTTGCAACTTTTTATGTTGTGCGGTATTTGCGCAATAATTTTTCAAATGCCTTTTTTTAGTAAAAAAAAAAATGGTTTCATTAATTAAAAAATAACAAAACAGTAAAGTTAGCCCAATGTGTTTGTAAAATATGAAAGATGATGTTACGCCGAGTAAATAGATACCTTACATGTCACGCTTTAAAATTGCGCACAATTATGGAATGGCGCCAAACATCGGTACTTAAAAATCTCCATAGGCAACGCTTTGAATTTTTTTACAGGTTACCAGTTTAGAGTTACAGAGGAGGTCTAGTGCTAGAATTGTTGCACACGCTCTAATGCAAGCGGCAATGCCTCACATATGTGATGATGAAGAAAAGAGGGAAGGACGGCCGCACTCCAAGGATTTTCAAACGAAAAAAGTTGTCTTTATTGTAAATCCAAAAACATGTACAGTCACAGCAATCACAGAAAACAGGACAGCCGACGCGTTTCGCACTCGATCAGTGCTTAGTCATGGCTCACATATGTGGTTTGAACAGTGTTTACATATGTGGGCGGGACATAAGTGTGCGTTCACTTCTGAGCGCGAGTTACCGGGGGCAGGGGCATTTTATATATTTATTTTATTTTTATTTTTTTAGATTTTACTTATTTATCTATTTTTGCATTTTTTTTCTTTACATTTAATTTTTTTTATCACTTTTATTCCTATTACAAGGAATGTAAACATCCCTTGTAATAGGAATGGTGTGTGACAGGTACTCTTTATGGAGAGATGTGAGGTGAATAAGAAGCTGCATCTCTCCTCCAGGCTGGAAAGCATGAGATCGGGAAAAATAAATCACCGATCTCATGCTTACTAGCCGCAATCGCGGCTTTGTTTACTTCCGGGAACCCAGGCGTGACGTCATAACGTGGCGCCCGGGCCTCTGACGGTCATAGAGATGACTGGAAATCTCTATGGTCATCATCCGGCGCTGGACGATTCTTTCGCCGGGCCCCCGATGGCACGGGAGAGCCGGAAGAAGCACCGGATGGCGGTGGCAGGGCGGGATCAGCGGGAAGAGCGATCAAGCAGCAGAACTGCCGCTATGATCATTCTTATCATGCACAGAATCCCTGGCATGAAAGAATGATATCTGAGTGATGCCTCTAGCTGCAGGCATCATTCAGATATCCCCCCACAATGTCAAGGATGTCATATGACATCCACCCTGGATGGGAGATCCCATCTGTGGATGTCATATGACTATGGCTGGGTAATAAAGTGGTTAAGAACCTTGTAGCTAGGGTTGCCACCTTTTTTTCAAGTCAAACCCGATCACTTGAGCATCGCACAGCACTTTTTTTCATAGTATGCAGAGATAAACTATGCATAGATGTTGCTATTAAATAACATTTCTAGTCATATGGAGTTAATCACAAGAGTCCTTCTTTACATCAGAGTCCACAGAGTTCCCCTTTTACATCTGAACCCACAGAGTTCTCTTTCAATGTAAGGGGGAACTCTGCAGACTCTGATGTGAGGGTGAACTCTGGGGACTCTAACATAAGGGATGCTCTGGTGTAGGCAGAAGACTCTGATGTAATGGGGAGCACTGTGGTCTCTGATGTAAAGGGGAGCTCTGATGTAAGGAGCGCGCTGGGAGCCCTGATTTTTCTTAGCGTACTCACTTAGAGGGAAGAGAGTGAGAGAAGGGGGAGGGGGAGACAAAAACCGCGTACACACGATCGGTCAAACTGATGGGAATGGTCTGATAGACCGTTTTCATCAGTCCAAAACGATGGACGCTTAACGATAGGTCAAAACCGACTGTTAGTAGGCACGACCATCGGTTAAAAATCCATGCATGCTCAGAATCAAGTCGACGCATGCTTGAACGCATTGAACTTAATTTTTTTCAGCACGTCGTTGTGTTAAAACACGTACAGTAAACGTCACTGCATTCTAACACGATAGTTTTTTTAACCGATGGTGTGTAGGCACATCAGACCATCAGTCAGCTTCATCGGTTAACCGATGACAACAGTCCTTCATTGATCGTGTGTACGCGGCCTTAGTCTGGTCTGAATAATGTATATTATATAGTCACGTTTTATTGTTATCCCCACTTTTTATTGTTATTTTGACTTCTGCATAATGTGTCCGGGTCTCAGACAGTCTGAAACCCGGACACATGATTCCAAACCCAAACTATCCGGGTGAATCTCAAACAGGTGGCAACCTTACTTGTAGAGGCATTAGTCCCTGCAAGGTTGGTATCTATCCCAGTGCAGAATAGTTCTTTCTAGTGATAGAATGTATTTTCTGTCCCGGGCTCCTGGCTGACAGATATCATTGGCCTGTGAGAACTCTGACCAATACCAAATGTTTGACGAAAAATTTGTTTCCAGGGTGCACATAAGCATAGTGAAGCTTTCTCAGCTAAAAGATCCCACACCTGTCTAGAATTTCATTAGCAGCTAGAGATGTGCAAATGTACTGGGTTTGGATTTGTGGGGTGTACAGTGAATCTTGTATAAAGTCCAAAAAGTCAAACCCCATTAAAGTATATGGGGGATAAATCCTGGCCATTTTTTAATGCTAGAAGGCATTCGGTTGTCAAAAGAGGGCATGGAAAGCTGGGCCCAGAGGTACAAGAAAAGAAGAACCTTCTTTTAAAGTGGAGGTTCACCCAAAAGTGAACCTCCGCTTTTCGGAACCCTCCCCCCCTCCAGTGTCACATTTGACACCTTTCAGGGGGAGGGGGTGCAGATACCTGTATAATACCTGTGAAACACAGAAGACTGCGGGGACCAGTTAGGATGGCACAGCGTGACTTGCACATGCGCAGTAGGGAACTGAGCAGTGAAGCTGCAGCGCTTCACTTCCCAATCCCTTCACTGAGGATGGCAGCGGGGGAAGCCAAGAGCCGAGCGGTTGTTTGCCCTCGGCTGCTGATTGTTCATTTTTTAAAAGTTAGTAGCTGCAGTATTTGTACCTGCTGGCTTTTTAAAAAAAAAAATTAGGTGATCCTCTGCTTTAATGTGACTTTGAGGACAACATGGGAAAAACACTATTCTTTCCAATTAAATGCTTTGGAGAGGGCTTTAACCTCCCTGGCGGTATTCCCGAGTCTGACTCCAGGTTACATTTTTGTGCTGCGATCGGTAACCCCGAGTCAGACACGGGCTCGGCTCGCAGCATCCACAGCAGGGTTTTTTTTACCTTGTCCCATGATCCAGCGATGCATCCACGCTGTGTGAGCAAGCGCGTCATCGCCTCTGTGTGCCGTCGATCTCCGTTCCCTGCGACGTTACGACGCACGGGAGCGGAAAACGGCGCCAAATTCAAAAACGTAAACAAATACATTACATACAGTATACTGTAATCTTATAGATTACAGTACTGTATGTAAAAAATACACACCCCCCTTTTCCCTAGTGGTCTGCCCAGTGCCCTGCATGTTATTTTATATAATAAAAACTGTTCTTTCTGCCGGCAAACTGTAGATTGTCCATAGCAACCAAAAGTGTTCCTTTATGTCAATAATGGTTTTAGAGCAGCTAGAAAACAGCGATAATAAATTATAATCACTTGCAGAATTGAGCGATATCGATTTGTGGGGAAATTCGTCATAAAAAAATAAAAAATAATGACAGCGACAATTCTGCAACTTTCAGTGATTTTGAGTTGATTACATTATTGAATAATTTTTATTATAATTATATTATTATTTGCTATAATTATTTATTATATTATAATTTATAATTTTGTTTTAAAAAAAATCATATCCGGGACACCTACTAGACTCGATTTAAGTGAGTTATTCCTAAGAATTACAAGCCTACAGTATAAAATGCCAAATTTCCTTGCAAATAATGGTACCGCTTTCAGCACCTAAAATCAGAAAGAATCATACCGCCAGGGAGGTTAAGTCACATGTGATGTTATAGAACAGCATGATTTTCACAGAATGTGTCAATTATATTATTGATTGGTGGCACCTAAAAGGCTAACAGTTTTTCCATTTCTAATACTCAGTAAGCATAAAACTGAAGACCACAACAGTGCTGTCGGCAGCAGATGTATACAAAAATGCCCAAACTACAGAGATCTGTGGACCAGCCCTTATATAATCAGTAGCCTAAACTTGTAGGGCAATGCCAGCTAGATGAAATCCAGGTACAACTTGACAATACTTTTCCTTTAGAGGAGAGGGGATAAAAAATAAAAAAAAATCAATAAAACATAAAATGTATTTTACTTTAAAATCTTATCTTGAACTTTAAAAGGGTAAGAAAAGAGCACCCATGGACAAAGTTTTTTGTTCGAAACATGAAGGCAATGTAAAGAAAAGATTGGTATTTCTTAAATATTTCAGGATATACAGCATTTAAAAGAAAAACTCATTACAATGGCTAAAGCTCCCAGATAGGAAAAGAAAAAAAGCAATGTAACATGCTATTTCAGTCTTATTAATTAGACTCTTCTGACATATTATGTAACTGTGATGCATTAAACAGCAGTGATCTATTCTTCTGCTAAAATCTTTGCACCCAATTGCTTTATTCATAATTCTGCTGTTTAAAAGGAAAACTATATTGGTTTTGGGACTACTGTATGTAAAGATTGTAAACCCTCACCTTGTAAAACAATCTGACAGCAGTGTGTTCTACTGCTTAGTGTGGTCAGCTTTTAATAGGAAAGCAGAGGGACTGGCAGGAACACCAGGGATTTAACACAAAGGAAGCAATACAAAAAGAACAGGATACTTTTCCATACAAGTATATGGTACAGCAAATACATATAAGGAATATGAAATGTTGGGTTTACAATCGCTTTAATAGCCCAGCTTTACATCTTTTCAGTGAGGCCCCTGCAATGCAAGAGTTAATTGCTCTATATGTCTAGGGCAGTGATGGCGAACCTTGGCACCCCAGATGTTTTGGAACTACATTTCCCATGATGCTCATGCACTCTGCAGTGTAGATGAGCATCATGGGAAATGTAGTTCCAAAACATCTGGGGTGCCAAGATTCACCATCACTGGTCTAGGGCATATGTGTCAGACACAAGGCCTGCGGGCCAAATCCGGCCCACCAGACCATTTCATGTTTCCCTAGCACCTCTCCTGCAACTGCACCCCTCATCACAAGATTGCGACAATAAAGTCAGGATCCATCCACATGCCTGGAGGGGCACTCAGCTCAGCCTCTCAGCAAGTCGCTGAGCTCCCACCCTCTCCACATCCCAACGCTCCAGTGAGCATGGGATGGCAGAGCAGAGAGCTGGTGGCTGACATTCAGCAGCTCTCTGCTCAAGGAGCTCTGAGAACCGAGCGATCAGTGGTGTTTGATCACTCAGTTCTCAATGTTAGAGCCAGCGGGGGACAGATGCAGCATTGAACTGATGCTGCATCCACCTAGGTAAGTATGAATGGGGTAAAAAAAACTTTGAACTCAGTACTTCTCTTAGAAGGATTGGAGTAGTGCACTTTACTTGGACTCCTAAAAACAATAATTTCATGCTGTTCAATAATATGTTGGTTGTTGGAGTGTAAAACCTTGTCATCTGGAAATATAGATATAGATAGAAAAGCTGATTTTAACGGTGTGTGTCTGCTGAGCATCATAAAATGCTTTGCAGCCTCTTCAGCACACCCTTTAGACCCTTTGATTGTTGGTGATTTTTCTGTAGACACCCTTTTAGAGACCTGAAAAGATAGCTGCTCATCTTCACAGAAATTATGAAGGAATCCTAAGAATCATTCATGAGAGTCAGTGATTTTTTTTTTTTTCTATTTTTTTAAAGTGTATTTTGTGCGTGAACTCGAGAGAGAGGAGCCGGACTGAAGGAGTTGGCAGTAGGCAGACCCTCCCCCCGGAGGCAATCGCCATCCTTCTCCATGCCCCCGGTGGCAATGGCGGGTGTGAGGGGTGCCTCCCACTCACCCCACCCTACCTGCTCCACTTGGGAGCCCGACTGGGGCCCCAACGGGGCAGAGGGACTCCCCCTATGAGGGAGTGAGGGGGTCTAGCCCACCCAGCCAGCCCCGTAGGTCCTTCGCCTCTCATTTTTAGGAGACCGCATGGCCAATGTGCGTGCGTGGTAAACCAATTTCGTGTGCGTGCAAGTGTGGTAGTTTTTGTGGGGGGGGGCGTACTAAGCACAGGCGTACCTTGCATAGCACACCCACCGGGAGCCGGGCTGAGACCACCAAACTCAATTCACATGTAGCCGAGACCGGGATCCGAACCCTTGGCTGCAGAGGTGAACGGCTTGTCAGCGCAGTGCCAATCACGTTGAGCCACCACAGCTCCCCTTGAGAGTCAGTGATTTTGATACTGTACTTCAGATTGCACTTACTCTGCAAGTAGAATGGTCTCTTCACAAAACAAAGACTATGCTAAATTCTCTAAGTACTTTCACTTTTAATTGTGTTTATTTTACTGTTGCTAATAGTATGTTCTGTGCTATATTTTCTTTAACCCTTGGTCTATCAGCTTTTTTTTTGTACCACCTTGAACCGTCAATGTCCAATGGGCCCCGTACTATAGTTTGGTACATATAATGAATAAATGTTGGTGCATATGATGAATACAATTTTAGTATAATTATTTTTATTGTGAAACAGTGTAATTATGAATTTTGATTATAATTTTAGCTAGTAAAATATTGAATAACCATGAAATACTAAGCAATGCTTACTCATTTGGTGATAATAACGTGTATTCTCCATATTTTGAGCACTAACTGTGAAAAGTATTTTGTCTTCTATTATTTTGCACATACATTCACAGATAACGATAACAATTATAAAGAAATTGTCAATTGGAGAAACATGGCATTTTGATACAGTATGTAGGTGTAGGGCATAGGTCATGGGGCCCGCGGTGTTCCTCTGATGTGGCCTGCGCCTCCTGCACTGGGATGGCAGGTTGGCAAGCCTAGCGGGTTCCCGACCTGCCATCCCCGAACATCAGTGGGAAGATCTGAGCCAGCGCTAGAGGAAGCAGAGCTGATGCTTCCTGTATAGCACCAACTTCTGTCTCAGGAGGAGTGATAGTAAATGTGCTCCACCTGTGACTGTTGCCAGCGCGATACAGGAAGCATCGGCTCTGCTCTCTACTGCTGCCTGCATGCTTCTTCCAGTGCTGCTCCTGTCACACTAATGGCAGGTATGGGGTATCAAGAACCACACAGAAGTACCCAGCAGTACCCAGATGTACCACCCAGCAGTACCCAGAAGTACCACCCAGCAGTACCAAGAAGTACCAGCCACCAGTACCCAGCAGAACACACCGGTACCCAGAAGTACCAGCCAGAAGCACCCAGAAGCACCAACCAGCAGTACCAAAAAGTACCCACCAGTAGCCAGTAGACATGTGCATTCGTTTTTTTTTTTCTTCTTAGAACATTCGACAGACACCATAAGCCTTCAATGACAGAGCTTTTTTGTCGAGGAAAATGGTCGTGTGTATGTTCTTCGCCAAGAAAACTGGCGTGGATCTCGACGAGAAAAATTCTCTTTTTTTCTCGTCGGGAGACTCAATTTTCTCATTTTGTTTCTCGTCGGGCTGGTTTACGACAAGAAACACATTCGTGTGTATGCTTAGAAACCCGCGCATGCTTAGAACAAATTATGAGACGGGAGCGCACCTTCGGTAAAAGTAGCGTTCGTAATGGAGATTGCACATTCGTCACGCTGTAACAGACTGAAAAGCGTGAATTGTCTCTTACCAAACTTTTACCTAACACGCAGTAACATGAGATTAGCAAAAGCATCCCCAAATGTGGCACCAGTGGAATCGAACTTCCCCTTTATAGTGTCGTCGTACGTGTTGTACGTCACCGCGTTTGAGAACAATGAGATTTTGTCTTGACAGTGTGTATGCAAAGAAAGCTTGACAAGATTCTCGATAAGCCTGACAAGGAACTCGTTGAGGAAAACAATGTTTCTTTTTACGACAAGTCGTGTGTACTAGGCCTAAAACTAAAATGCCATTTTAGTCAAAAGACTTATGCCGCGTACACACGGTCGTTTTTTGCGATGAAAAACAACGACATTTTTTAAAACGTCATTTAAATTTATCGTGTGTGGGCAAAACGTCGTTTTTTGTCTTAAAAAAAAAGACCAAAAAAAAATTCCAAAATGCTTGAATTTTTTGTGTCGTTTTTCAAAACGTTGTTTTTTGTTTCACAAAAAGTCACCGTGTGTAGCAAAAACGTCTTTTAAAACGACGTTTTTCAACCCGCGCATGCCCAGAAGCTAGTTATGAAGCGAGCTTCAATGGAAAAGAGTGGTGAACGTAACCTCGCTTTTTGTGAAAAAAACGATGGTGTGTATGCAACATCGTCTTTGAAAAGTGACGTTTCAAAAACGTCGTTTTTTACTTCACAGAAAACGTCCTTTTTTTTCTTCACAAAAAATGATCGTGTGTACGCGGCATAAGACTAAAACTGAATAGAAATTTGACTTCAAAATGTTCATATCTCAATGCCATAAATAATGATATATTTGATTCTTCACTTCAAATTGTAGAGAAATGTTAACTAATGCATTACAATTTAATTACAACCATTCGATACTTGCCAGCAGTACCCACCAGTACAAGCCATCAGTACCCACCAGTACCAGCCACCAGTACCCACCAGTACCAGCCAGTACAGCAAACAGTACCAGCCAGCAGGACACACCAGCCAGACCCGCCCTGAAGGACAGCCATAAGCAGCCACCAGCCATACCCACCTGGGAGACATCAGCAGCCAGTGATACCTGCAAGGATCCTGAGGACAAAGTGAAAATTTAGGTCAATTAAGGTGCAGGTAAACCACAGTGCATCAGTGTAAAAGCAGCCTTAGGCTCCTTTCACATGATCACTTCTACAGAGCAGCAGATTTAAACTGACCTACGTCCTTTTACACCTGCCTATCTCAAATCCGATCTGCTTAAATAAACATAAGGAAATCCATCCCTTTCTGTGGATTGTAGGGCCCATAGTGTAGAGTGGACACAGACCTGTCATCTTCCCTCTCTTTCCTTTTGTGGTCCATGACTGGCTGCCAAGTCGCTAAAGTGGCCCTCACTCTATAAAAGTTTGGGCACCCCTAGCATAGGTAGTTAGAAAAGTTATGCTAATATGATGAAAAAGTTTCACTGTCCGCAGTTTAAACACACAACTTTCAGATGTTCTTGACATACATTTTTTTGCACACACCACACATTTTTTTTACTTTTTCAGTTTTTGCTGTTAGAGCAGATACTGCAACATGCTTTCATTCTACACCACCAAATGAAGAGAGCATAACAAATCTTCAAAAGCTAAGAAAGCAAGTCCAAGTCCTAACATGCAGTAACATGTCCTAACTTGCAGACTGAAAATGGCTCACCAAGAACAGTACAGTAATCATGTGACTTGATGAGTCATAACGGAGAAACCATTGAAGAACAACATGGGTCAGACTGCCAGTGTACGATGATATCATTTTAATTTACAGAAAAAGTGTAAATACAAAAAATTCTAAAATTTTAAAGTCTAATTAGCAGTAAAAAATGACTTGACAAATAAAAATAAATTCCATTATAAAAACACAACACAAACTACCTACAGTGTCCATTGGATACAATATTGGTTAAACATTTTCTGCACCATTTATGTTGTCTTTTTGATTAAAATTATATTTTAAAATTGTAGGTTCAATTTCTGAATTCTTTAAATCAGAAATTAAAGAATCATTATGTCGGTGAGTCTTACAGATATTTCTTCAAACTCAGAATTGCATTGGCAGATGCTGTGAACGGTGCGTGCTTCCATTAAAACACGTAGTGGAGGCTACTGCTTGTGTGCGTAAAGGGTCATCTGTGCAATGCTTGCCTTAAGGCAGCGCGGTGACGTGGCGGTGACGTTGATGCCGCCACGTCCGCAAACCAGGAAGTAAAATGCTTCCACGCATGCGTCGAATCCATTCGACGCATGCGGGGGATTTCGGTCCGCTGGTTAGGCGTACTAACCAGCGGACATGTCCGACGGACAGGTTTTCAGCGGACAAGTTTTAAAGCATGTTTTAAAACTTTTGTCCGCTGGAAACCTGTCCGCTAGGCCGTACACACGATCGGATATGTCTGCTGAAACTGGTCTGCGGACCAGTTTCAGCGGACACGTTCGATCGTGTGTACGCAGCCTAAGGCCTCGTACACACGATCGGACATATCCGATGAAAACGGTCCGCGGACCATTTCCATCGGATATGTCCGATCTGGAGTTTGATCCGATGGCGTGTACACACCATCGGATCAAATTCCCCGCCGGCGGACGGCGCGGTGACGTGTCGGTGACGCGGCAGTGACGTTGACGCCGCCACGTCACCGCCACGTCACCGCACCAGGAAGTAAAACACTTCCGCGCATGCGCCAAATCCATTCGGCGGCGGTGCGGGACGACATGTCTGCTGGTAAGTGTACTAACCAGCAGACATGTCGGGCGGACAGATTCCCACTGGATAGATTTCAAAGCATGCTTTGAAATCTGTCGGGTGGACAAATCTGTCCGCTAGCCCATACACACGATCGGAGATGTCTGCTGAAACGGTCCATCGTGTGTACGAGGCCTAAGAGTGTCCACTTTCAATCTGCCGGTGCTTAGATTGTGGTCCTGCAGCTACAAAATCTCTGCACAGGGTGAGACTAATGCCGCGTACACACGATCACTTTTTGTGATGAAAAAAAAATTAAATTTTTAAAAATGTCATTTAAAATGATCGTGTGTGGGCAAAATTTCATTTTATGTCTTCTGAAAAACGACAAAAAAAAAATTTGAACATGCTTGAATTTTTTATGTCATTTTTTAAAATGTAATTTTTTGTGTCATAAAAAATGATCGTGTGTGGGGAAAAATGACGTTTTAAACCCGCACATGCCCAGAAGCAAGTTAGGAGACGGGAGGTAAAACTACCATTCATAATGGAGTAAGCACATTCATCACGCTGTAACAGACAAAAAAGCAGGAATCGTCTTTTAGTAACCAGCTCAAAGCAGCCTCAAGGCAAATAGAACTTCCCCTTTAGAGTGCCGCCATTTTGTTCATAATTTTCCAAAAATGATGGTGTGTAGGCAACATAATTTTTAATGATGAAGTTGGAAAAATTTAGTTTTTTTTTCATGAAGAAAAATGACATTTTTTTCATCACAAAAAGTGATCGTGTGTACGGGGCATGACAGTGTCATTCACCCCTAAGCCAAAATATAGGCAAACAGCTTGTGAAAGTCATGTACAAAATGCATTTAAAAATGGACAGTGGTGCCATTTAAAATAAAAGTCAATCAAAGGTTTTAATTGCTTGCTTCCAAACCCTTATATGCAATCAGGTTTAGCCCTGGTTCCTATTGATGCTACGTTGAAATCCTGCTACTTCACATTAAGTAGCGCAATTTCAAAGTAGTATGGTCAGTGTGATTTCAGGTGCTACTTGATAGACATCTGTGTGGCTTCATACACAGATGTCTATTGAAGTCACACCTGAAATTGGCAAAAGTACTGCAGAAACTACTTTTGCAAATCGGTGAGGCACTGCAAAATTGGTGTTGCACCAATTAGAACAGTGCCATTGCCTCCAATAGGATGCAACTTGTCATTCAATTTGATCTCTCAAATCGCATTATAAATCGCTCCAATGTGAACCTAGGCTTAGTTGAATTTTTCAAACACGTTCAATCATATTTAGTAATGTAGTGCACATAATACTGATCATATATAAAATAAGGTAACCTTAAATGGTTGCAAACTGAGGTCAACTTACACCATGCATTGGTGCTTTCTTTTCTGAATAATCTTACATAAATATAGCATTCATATCAGAACTCTAAATTAATCACCTATTAATAGGTCAGAGCACAAAAACTTAAAGAAGTACAGCCAAGGCTTGTTTGGCTGTGCTTCTCCTGACCTGTTTTCAGCAGACAGCGGGCTGAAGCCTTCTGTCGGCTGACGTCACAGAGTCTAGGCTCAGGCAAGATCGCGACAATGAAGTCAAGATCCACCCACATGCCTCGACCGACACCCGGCTCAGCCTCTCAGTGAGCTGCTGAGAGCCTAAGCTAGCCCCCTCCACAGCCCAGCGCTCCTGTGACAACCACCAGCTCTCTGCTTAGGTTGCCATGAGAACCGAGCGATCAGCTGTTTTTTTTTTTTACTCTTTTTTTTAATCAAAATGTATCATATACAAAATTATAAAAACCATTCTCCCTTCTAATAGGGATATACATTGACATATATTATTTCCAATACCTTATTTCCCCTTTCCCTCCCTCCCCCACCCCTCTCCCTCCTTCCAACTCATTCCCTCCTTTTCTTCCATCTTCCCTCACCCTTGATCAATTCTTTCTCCTCTTCTCTAAATACACTTAATCACGCTATAGTTCTTCATTAATTTAATCTTGAACTTTGCTCATCTCTTAACAAGTCTCTCCTTGGTATCTTCTTGACTATGTCTCAGGTATTCCATATTATTATTTTTCCGGCATTCATCATATGTACTATATTCCTTGATCGGGATATCTACCCTGTGAAATAGACATGTCCATGGTTCCTTAGTAATCGCCTTAATAAATCTTAATATTTCCTTCCAATAGTTTCTAATCTATGGGCCAAAGTCCCCGTTTGTTTACAACCCCACCAGCACTCCGTTGTTTGTCCTATTTGATACTTCCCTAATATATCTGGGGTTCTATACCATCGAGTTACACACTTATAATTCATTTCCACCATCCCATTGTTTACTGATAATCCATGTACTCATTTCTAAAATGTTTCCCAGTTCTTAATTCCTTCCTCGTTTCCCCAGTTCCCTCTCCCAGTTTTTTTATAAATGTCGGGGCCGAGATATATTCCCACATGGTTTTTCAATGGTACATAGTCGCTCTATTACTGTAAGATCGTCTCCTTCTCTTGGATGTGGAAGTGCTTCTATAAAATGCTTGAGCTGGAAGTACCTCCATTCATTAATCTCCAACATATCTTTTTTTATTTTTAGCTCTTGTATAGTGCACATTTTCCCCCCATTGTGTTATGTCACATAGTTGTACGTTTTCTTTTTTAATCTAATTCCCCCCTATCTAACTTTTCCCCAGTGCAAAATAGTTGTTTTCCTTTAGTGTCATCAGTGGTGAATTATATTTACATTTATTTTTCTTGTGCAGTAAATCCCAGGTTTTCAATACAATCCATGTCAGTGTATGTGTATTCTCTCCCAATGACCTATATTGTGGTGGTATCCATTAGGGATGAGCTCCGCATTCGATACGAACGTATGTTCGACTCAAACATTGTCTGTTCGTATGTTCGATGAAATTCGAAACTGGTCGTTCACGCCAAATTCGAGTGACGCGCAACGGCCCATAATTCAATGCGGCATTGCGCGCTGATGATTGGCCAAACATGCACTATGACCCTGCATGCTTGGCCAATCACAGCGCGCAAAAAACGGAGAGCCATAATTGGCCAAAGCCAGGGTGGCTTTGGCTAATTATGGCTCAGGGCTTTAGCACACGCCCCACACTATATAAGGCCGCCTGCTGGGCGGCCTCGTGTAGTGTGTTGCGGTTGTAAATGAGAGCAGTCAGAGAGACAGAGAGATTGGGGCAGATTCACAAAACAATTACGCCTGTCTAACTGGGGTTAGACAGGAGTAATTTCAAATTTCGCGCAGCGTATCACTAGTTTGAATCCTCAAACCATGATACGCCGGCTTCGGGCTTCGATCCGAGAGGCTTACGTCTTCGTAAGCCTTCGGATCTACGCTGCCATCTATTTGCGGCCGCTGGGAGGAGTTCGCGTCGTTTTGGTGCGTCGGGATATGCAAATGTGTTTTTACGGGGATTCACGAACATACGAGCGGGCGTCGCAATCGTTTTCGTCTATTTTTTACTACGTAATGTTAGAGCAGCTTTTTGCTGCTCTAACTTTACGTAGCCCATGTTAAGTATGGCCGTCGTTCCCGCTTCGAATTTATTTAAATTTTTATTTTGTTTACGTAACTCGTCGGGACGTGGATCGGCCGTAAAGTACGCTACATAAACAACGAATGACGTCACGACGTGATTTCGCGCAATGCACGGCGGGAAATTTGCGAACGGAGCATGCGCAGATCGATCGCCGCGGGAACGCGCCTAATTTAAATGTTTCACGCCCCCTACTCGCGCAGATGGATTGCGACGGGAGAAATACACTACGCCGCCGTCGTTTACCGTAGAAAATCTACCTGAATTCCACGTAGAGCAAGGTAAAAAACGGCGGCGTAGTGTATTTCTGATACGCTACGCTAAGCAAAATGTCTGTGAATCTGCCCCATTGTCTTTTTATATAGCTAGATAGGGCAGGCAGGCAGGCTAGTCAGTTTAGCTTAATTTACAGTGTGTAGAGGATGTATATACATCCCTAGGAGTTTTACATATATTTTTACACTGTATAGCTTAGCTAGATCAGCTATTCCTAATTTACTGGCAGGCAGGTGATTGTGCTATTTAAAGACGTTATCACAGGTATAGACACCCAGCAGGTACAATATTTAAAGGAATTTTTCATTTTTTTATTTTTCATTTAAGCATCATTAAAATCACTGCTCCTGGAGCAGTGATTTTAATAATGTTTAAATAAAAAAAAATGAAAAAATTCCTTTAACCACTTAAGACCCGGACCAAAATGCAGGTAAGGGACCAGGCCCCTTTTTGCGATTCGGCACTGCGTCGCTTTAACTGACAATTGCGCGGTCGTGTGACGTGGCTCCCAAACAAAATTTGTGTCCTTTTCTTCCCACAAATAAAGCTTTCTTTTGGTGGTATTTGATCGCCTCTGCGATTTTTATTTTTTGCTCTATATACAAAAATAGAGCGACATTTTTGAAAAATGACATTTTTGAAAAATGAAAAAATATTTTTTACTTTTTGTTATAAGAAAAATCAAATAAACTAAATTTCAGTCAAACATTTAGGCCAAAATTTATTTAGCCACATGTCTTAAGTAAAAAAAAAATCACAATAAAAAAAGAATAGCTACCTAGCGGGAACAGCGACACTAATACAGCGATCAGAAAAAGGATCGCTTAGCGACGCTGGCAATAGGGAGTGAAAGGGTTAACTAGGGCGGTGATCAAGGGGTTAAAACTTTATTAGGGGGGGTACGGGGGCTACCCTGAACCTAACACTAACTGCCTGTCACACTGACACTAAATACAGTAATCATACATATATGATTACTGTATTCAGTGACACTGTGACAGGGGGGGAGGGGTGATCGCAAGGGGTTAAGTCTGCCTGCGTGTACTGGTGTCAGTGTAGTGTTGTGCAGACTTACTGTGAGTTGTGATCTCTCCTCAGCGGCGGTTGAAAAAAACGCAGAGGGGAGAGATCACATCACTTCCCTCTTCCTGTGTTTACACAGGAGGAGGAAGTGCAGGGCGGGGGAGCGCATTGGCTGGGAGCGATCCGGAGGGGTGGACAAAAACGAATAGCCGCCCCCTCATCCCCTATCACTCGGCCAGCCACTGGGACCGCCGCATGTACCGGGGGGGGGTCCCGATCGGACCCCCGACCCACGGCAAGGCACCAACGTATATATACGTTGATGTGCCTGCCTGTGCCATTCTGCTGACGTAAATGTACATGCGGCGGTCCGCAAGCAGTTAAATATTGTACCTGCTGGGTGTCTATAGTTTGCCTGTGAAAACGTCTTTGAGAAGCCGGGTCTTGCCCCAGGGAACATGTATCAATGGAAAAAAGTTTTAAAAACTGTCTTTTTTTCAGGAGTCCTGCTCCTAAAAAAACAACCGTTTTTTTTATTTTTTTCCATTGACACATGTTCCCTGGGGCAAGACCTGGGTTCAGTGGCATAACTAGAACCTTCAGGGCCCCGATGCAAGAAACCATGAAGGGCCCCCCCTGACCCCCAGATAGGGCTCTTTTCTCCAAGCCTGGTGGCGTTACAGGACACGGTCGCAAGTAGGCGGCTGCATATAAATGAACCGATTTCTCCAGTTCCCCTTGCTTTTTTTCCTCTCCCTCCCGCAGGCCTTCAGCGGCTGCAGGAGGAAAATGGAGAGATTGGTTCCTCTATGTCGGTGTTTCGCAAACTTTTTCCAGTCAGGGCACCCTTGAAGTATACCCCTAGGTGAATGGGGCTACAGTGCAACCCCCTTGCAACTGTGTGCATTGCATGCAGTTGCAGCATAGTGATGATGTATTTAAGGGGTTAAAACAGGCGCTCAGTAGGCAACATGTTGCCTCTTTACCGGCTGTCAAATGTCTCTTAATAGCGATCTAAGCATGGATCGCTTTTCGGAGGAATAGCATTTTTTGACGATACTATGAACAAGCAAAAAAAATAAACAAATAGGTTCTGATTGTACACAAATAGGGGATCGGGATTAAAAGTGCATACATAAAATATGCATACATACATGTAAACACACATATAAAAACACACACACATATATATATTTATATATATATATGTATATATATATATATATATATATATATATATATATATATATATATATATATATATATATATATATATATATGAATGCACATATGCACACACATGTAAACCAGTGGCAGCTGGTACTCAAAATTTTTAGGGGGGCGCAAGCAAACTGAAAAATTCTTAAAAAAACATAATTTGCAACCACTGTGCCCATCAAAAGCTGCCACTGTACCCATCAAATGCTGCCTATTGGACACTTATCAGGAGGAGAGGACGGGAGATGAGGACGGCAGGAGATGCATGGAGGATCCTGCTCGTAGGAGTCACCCGCAGCCCCACAAGACAGGGTAAGAGTTGGGTAGGCGGGGGGATTCACAGTGGTGGCATTCGATGGCACAGTTGCAGCATTTGATGGCACACTGGCAGCATTTAATGGGCAAGCTCCTTCCCTGCACAGTTCGGCTGATGATCGGGAGCTCATGTCAGCCGTCCCTGCCGCTCCTCCTATCAAAGAGTAGAGGGGGGCCCCCTGCAGCAAGGGGCCCGGTCGCCATGGCGATCTCAGCACCCCTATAATTACGCCACTGCCCGGGTTCTCAAAGACGTTTTCCAACAATAACTTGAATATTGGTCTTTAAAATGATAGTTTTTGAATTCAAACGTTCGAGTCCCATAGACTTCAATGGGGTTCTAAATGTTCGCTCGAACAGTCGGTCTGTTCGACGGTTCTGGTGCGAACCGAACGCGGGGGTGTTCGGCTCATCCCTAGTATCCATATATTCCTTCCTAATTGTGTGTTAGCCCGATCAGCAGTGTTTGATCTCTCGGTTCTCAGTGTTAGAGCAGGTGGGGACAGATGCTGCATCCACCTAGGTAAGTTTTTGCGCCTGATCTCCCAGACTTTGGGGATCTGGTACTGGCCGGCTGTAGGTTCCCTGAATCCTAAACTTGGCACACATGTAGCCCCACTCTTTCTCTACAAAAGTGCAAAGTTTGTTGTCTGGGGGACCAACGACCGGGGAGCACCGATTTTTCAAACCCGGGCACCCCTTCCATAGACTCCTATGTTAAACTGTAATTTCTTCGGTGACTTTGGGGACCCGGTACCGGCCTCATACTAACCTATTTTGACAATGGAAAAATATTCAAACTGAACCTCGATGGTGTTTTTTTTTTTACATATACAGTAAAACCTTGGATTGCAAGCATAATTTGTTTCAGAAAAATGCTAGTAATTCAAAGCACTTGTATATCAAAGCATTTTTTTTACAGGGTATAAAAGAGAAGAGAGGCACCGCTAAGTGTAGCAATACGTTGCTAAATGTTGTACCTTCATTAAATGTAACCATATTGCTACACTTAAGCAGGCCATACACGATTCGAATTTCGATCGAATATCGCATACGAGCGTGAAATCGGCCGATTTTCGTATCATTAGTGTGCTTGTTCGACACGCGATTTTCGTACGACAGGCGAAATTTCAAAAACCAACATGTTGTTTTTTTTTCTGAAAAACGTCCAAAAAATCGTATCGTTAATAGTAGAGTTGGACGATTTTTCCCAAGAAACATAACTGCGCATGATCCGAGTTGGCGCGACCCGACTTTTGACAGTAGGGGGTATGTTTAAAAGGTCACAGAAGATTACATCACTTCCTCTATGGTATGAAAACATTGGGCCAGATTCAGGTAGATCAGAGCATCTTTGCTCTGGAGTAACGCATCTCATTTACGTTACGCTGCAGAAATTTTAGGAGCAAGTGCTGTTATTCATGAAGCACTTGCTCCTAAAGTTGCGGCAGCGTATCGCAAATGAGCCGGCGGAATTCAAATTGGGCGGGTACGGGGAGCGTATTATTTAAAATAAGCGCGATCCCGCGGCGAACGTACTGCGCATGCGTCGAGTGTCAATGCATCCCAGTGCGCATGCTCCAAGTTCTGTCAGTGAACGTCAATGACGTCACGTCCCCATTCATGAATGTTTTACACAAACAACGCGATTTGTTTTTTTTCAGACGCGATGGCGACGGCTATACCTAACATAGGATATTCCACTAGGGGGCTGCTTTATCTATACGCCGCGTATCGCTTCCGGAAACGTCGTAAAGTCACTGCGTCGAGCCCGAAAAAGATTGTGAATTGCCGATTTCCGCTCATTAACATATTTTTTGAGCGTAAATCGGCGGGAACGCCCCCGGCGCCATTTTTAAGTTGAAGTAACGATGCGATGGCGAAATTCAATTACGCCGATCGCATCGGAACTCCAACCCGGCGTTTCTTGTTTTCTGGTTACAGAAAACAAAAACGCCGGCTTAAAGTGACAGTTAGGCTGGCGGATCCATTGATCCGCCAGCCTAACTCTACCTGAATCTGGCCCATAGTGTTTTCTCGCTCGATTTTCGTACGTAATTGATGGTACACTTGCATGCTTTTGTGAGCGCCGCGTTCGTTTATCGCTCGACGGCTCGTTCGAAATTCGAATCGTGTATGGCCTGCCTTAGAGGCTTCTCTCTTCTCTTTTATACTCGGTTGTGACATGACACTACTCTTATATCAAGACATTGCTTGTATATCGAGGCAAAATGTATTAAAACATTTTGCTCATCTTGCAAAATGCTCTCAGGCGGCGTACACACGGCCGAGGTCCTCACTGAAAACCAGCGAGAACCTCGCTGGAATGTGCATTCCAGCGAGGACTTTGGCCGTGTGTACGGTCTCGGCGAGCTTCCCGTCGGGAAGCCCGTCGAGCAGAAATAGAGAGCACGCTCTCTATTTCCTCGACGGCCCGCCTGGAAGAATGGTTGGTTGCCATTCCCGACGGGCGGGTCGCCGATTTCGGCGGCCGGCAGAGAGCCTCGACGGGCGGAACGATGTGTTCTGCCCGTCGAGGATCTCTGCCGTGTGTACGCGGCCTCAAACCAAGTTACTCTCAAACCAAGGTTTTACTGTAATTGCACAATGAATATAATGAAAGAATAAGCAATTCAAAATTGATGAAGAAATGTAATGAGGCTCCCGATGTTAATTCAGTAGGGGAAAGCAAACGAGAGAGGTTTCACAACAATGTTGTAAAGTACCCCCTAGTGACACATGCTGCCAAAGGACTAAAAGGGAGAAAAGTGCTGAACATAGCTGCTAGCAAACTCACTTTTCAAAGTCTCGTAACAATTGAACAATGCAACAAGCTTAACCCACTGACGGCTGAAGTGTCTTGAATAGTTTTTCTTTGTGTTACCCAGGTTTAATGTCATTCTAGGAGAAAGGCGCTGGCCAAAGATATTTAGGACACAAATCTAACAGCAATTAAAACACCTGTGGGGGAGAAAAACTACAAAGAGCTGATCACCAGGGTGGAAAACCATAGAAAGTGTATGGCAGGGAGTTTGGAGTACTCAAAAAGACATAGGAAATAAGACAAAGAATTCAATGGCAATGGCTAATGTAGCTTGGAATAATTGTTGTGTAGGCCAAGACAATCCCTAAGTGCTTTTGCAGGACAGCTGTGTATTAAATAAGACGATGAAGTATAGAAGTAGGCAGCTTGGGATCCAGTCAAAGGTGAACCTAGTGCCAAAGACATTATCGGACCACGGGCTGTAGAGAACTCAATAACAAGTGTCCTTTCCTTATCACTACAAAGGTGGATAATCAGCACCATGATTGAACTCTCTGTTTATTAAAACAATTTACTTACTCTGTAACTGTTCGAAGCACAACCAGATTTCAATTAGGTTGTTTTTTAGGTACTTTTGCTATGAGCACAAATCTTTTTGATTGCACAGTTCAGAACACTTTGGACCTAATTTACCAAAGTGTGAAGGATGTTAAAAGAAGAGCACCTGCCTGCTCTTCAAATATACAATCATGAATACAAAAAATAAATAGAGCTTGTTCACTTGATTGAATGTTGAAAAGTACACTTCATTTCACACTTTAGTAAATCAGGCTCTTTGTCCGGACAAATTGTATGCTGTCATTTTTGTAGGTTTTCTGGTGATTAAATCACATATTTGCTTCTTCTAGCATAGGAAAAAAGCATCTCTTTACCTTAGGCAAGCTGAGACAGAGCTTGACACTAGTAACATGCATTAAAACAGGTACTCAAGAGATAAAACTATAATTCTATCACTTTTACAAAACTCTAGTTTGGCCACATCTTGAATATGATGACCAGTTCTGGTCACCAGTCCTCAGAAAGCATGTGTTTGAACTGGGAGAGAGTCCAGAGAAGGGCAACAAAGCTAATAAGGGGGCTGAAGGACCTCAGTTATAAGGAATGACTACAAATAATACAGGCATACCCCACTTTTAAGTACACAATGGGGTTTATTTACTAAAGATGGAAAGCGCAAAATCAGGCTCACTTCTGCATAGAAACCAAGGAGCTTCTAACTCTAGCTTGTTCAATTAAGCTTTGGTAATAAAACCTGGAAACTCATTGGTTTTTATGCAGAAGTGAGCCTGAGTTTGCACTTTCCAGCTTTAGTAAATAAACCCCATTGTGTACTTGGAAGTGGGGTATGCCTGTAAACCTATTTTCCCTGGAGAAGAGACACTAGAGAAAAGATACAAACCTTCAAATGATGACTCTAGTATTGGGAGAAAAGTGTTCAATTAGTTCAGCTCTTTGGCATTATTACATGTGTCCAAAGAGTGAAATGTTAATCACAAGTTCATGGTTGCTGCTGTAGCCATCAGCTTGTGCTTTCGTTATTCAGCTGGCTCCCGGCTTAAAAATGAAATTGATGCAGAGCTTTCTCAGAGAAGTCACCTATGGAGATTTTTGGGCACTGTGTTTTTTTTTTTGCAATATCACAGGCACACACAATTTTAAGACTTAACATGTTTGGTATCTAGAGGTGTGCTCCAGTGTTTACATATTCTGGCAGAATTTATGATTTCTTGGCCATTTTTCAGAGAATATGAATGACAACACAAAATAATTTATTTTACTCATGGATAGTGTTTGGCTGAAGTCATTTATTATCAATCAACAATGTTTACTCTTTTTAAATCACAATGACAGCAGAAACTACCCAAATTATTGATTGATTGATTTTGGCCTGATTCATGCACACAAGTTGACACAAAGGGGTTTGAATGACTATTAAAGGTAACCATCCTTACCTGTGATCTGTTTGCTCGTTATTAGTGTGTGTGTATAGGAAAGTCAATCAGTTTCTGGACTCCTGACAGACCCTTGCATCTTTCATCCACTGCACTGATGTTTCTGGATTCTGAGCCAGGGGGAAAGCAAAATAATTGTCAAAGGATCTGCGGGAAAAGGTAGTTGAACTGTATACAAGAGGAAAGGGATATAAAAAGATATCCAAGGAATTGAGAATGCCAATCAGCAGTGTTCAAACTAATCGAGAAGTGGAAAATGAGGGGTTCTGTTAAAGCCAAACCACAGTCAGGTAGACCAACTAAAATTTCAGCCACAACCGCCAGTAAAATTGTTTGGGATGAAAAATAAAACCCACAAATAACTTCACGTGAAATACAAGACTCTCTGAAAACATGTGGTGTGGCTGTTTTTAAGATGCACAATAAGAGGCACATAAAGAAAGATGGGCTGCATGGTCGAGTTGCCAGAAGAAAGTCATTACTACGCAAATGCCACAAAGTATCCAGCTTACAATACGCCATACAGCACAGACACAAGCCTCAAAAAATACTGGAGGAACATTTGCAGTCATCAACCAGGATGTACTTGGACATTCCAACATGACAATGATCCAAAACAGAAGGCCAAGTCAACCTGTCATTAGCTACAGTAAAATAAAGAGAAGGTTCTGGAGTTGCCATCTCAGTCTCCTGACCTCAATATCATTGAGCCACTAATCTCAAACATGCAGTTCATGCAAGACCGAGAATTTACAGGAACTGGAGGCTTTTTGCCAAAAGGAACGGGCAGCTTTACCATCTGAGAAGATAAAGAGCCTCATCCTCAAATACTACAAAATACTTCAACTATCATTGATGTTAAAGGGGGCATTGCACGGTATTAAGACCTGGGGTATGTAAACTTTTGATCAGGGTCATTTAAGTTAGTTTTTGTTGCCATTATGATTTAAAAAGAGTAAACACAGTTGATTGATAATAAATGGCTTCAGCCAAAGCTGTCCAACCTTCGCACCCCCAGCTCTTACCAATGTCAGTCGATATTCGTGACCGGGAAAACTACCCTGCAGTAGAGTCATTTGAAAGCAAGGCTTGAAGAGCTTGTGGAAGGTATGACGTCCATGGCGGTGCGGAGGACAGTCTATATGGACAGCTTTACCCGGGATGCCTGCATACTTGCATGTGCCTATTTTAATTATGAACCATGTGACTTGTTAAATGTTGTAACTTCATTAAATGTAACCATATTTCTACACTTAGAGCTGCCTCTTTTCTCTTTTATACTCAGTTGTGACATGACGCTACTTTTATATAAAGACATCGCTTGTATATCAAATCAAAATGTATTAAAAAAATTAGCTTTCTTGCAAAACGCTCTCAAACCAAGTTACTCTCAAACCAAGGTTTTACTGTAATAATAAGTAATTGTATTGCCAAAAATTGAAGATTTTTACATGTGAGCAAAAAGAGCCGAACTGTTTAATCTTAGGTCTCTACAGAGTATATACAGCCACACAATGAAGTTTCAGTCTTGAACTGCGTAAAGTGGTTCTTTACTGGTAAAGTTATAAGGATGTGGAGCTCCCTTCCACAGTTGTGGTGTCAGCAGGAGCTGTGGATCAATAAAAAAATAATTAGATGTGTTTCTTATCTGATGAAATATACAGAGATATTAAAAATTGGTAGTGACATAAACACACACACACACCTCGGTTGAATTGTATTGACTGGTGTCTTTATTCAACCTTACCAATGCATGTAACTATGCAACATGATCCATAGCACTCCTTTACCAGATCACATGAACACAGTGGTTGTCTCAATAGACTGATACAACAAATAGGTGCAATGGGGTAAATTTACTAAAGATAAATAGACTGTTCACTTTACAAAGAAACATAGGGCCAGATTCAGAGAGCCATTACGCCTGTCTAACTGGTGTTAGACTGGAGTAATTTCAAATTACGCGCGTTTTCTAGCTAGTCGAAAACCTCAAACCATGAATAGACGGCTGCGGGCTTCAATTCGACTGGATTACGTGTTCGTACGCCTTCGGATCTACGCTGCAATAAAATTGCGGCCACTGGGTGGACTTCCCGTCGTTTTCCGCGTCGGGGTATGCAAATGAGCTTTTGCCGACGATCCCTGAAATTTAGTCATCTTTTATTTGCGTAACACTATACCAGCTTTTTGCTGCTCTAATATAAGACAGCCCATGTTAAGTATGGCCGTCGTTCCCGCGTCGAATTTCTACGTTTTCCGACGTCTTTTATTATTTTTAACGTAAGTCGTCCGGGAATAGGAATGTTCGTAAACGCCGCTACTCAAACAACGAATGACTTAACGACGTGATTTCGCACAATGCACGGCGGGAAATTTCAGAACGGAGCATGCGCAGTTCGATCGCCGCGGGGACGCGCTTAATTTAAATGCTTCACGCCCCCAATCGCGTATTTTGATTACGCGGCGAGAAATAGACTACGCCGCCGTAGCGTACAGGCAAAAATCTACCAGGATCCGGTGTAGAGCCTGGTAAAATACGGCAGCGTAGAGTATTTCGATTACGCAGCGCAATATTAAAGGGACACTAAAGTCAGGGATTTAAAAAAAAAAAAAATAACAAACATGTGATACTTACCTCCACTGTGCAGTTCGTTTTGCACAGAGTGGCCCGGAAAGCCCGTTCTTCACTGTGGCGCCGTGATTGATCGTGTGTTCCCTTTTATAGGGAAACACAATCAATGACATCACACCTACAGCCACACCCCCCACAGTTAGAAACACAAATGAGGTCACACTTAACCCCTTTAGCACCCCCTTGTGTTTAACTCCCAAACTACAATTGTCATTTTTACATCCCCTCTTTTCTTTTCCTTTCCCCTCTTTCCTCTTTCCTCCCTTCTCTTCCTTTACCTGTTGACTATCTATTTAGTAGTTTGAAGGTTGTATTCCCTTTTTTATTTATAAACTTTTTTTAGGTTTTGCTGGTCTGCTCGTGCTGGGTCCGTGCTTCCCCCTTTGTCATCTGGTTCTGTTTGGCTCCCCTCAGTTCTCCCCACCATCACCTTTCGCCTCTTGCCCCCCCCCTCCGCCCAGTGTGGGGTCTTTAAGTGCGCCCTCTCGTAGGCATGGAGGACGCCCACCTACTTGCAGCCTGGTTTTTCCCATCGACCCTCCCATTCCATGTGGTTTTCTGGGGGTGCTGTTTTTCGGTGATGGGGTTTGTGGTGGACCTATGGTTTCAGTTTTTTTTACATTTATTCTTTGATAAATAAACTTACCTACGCCAATATGGCAAACAATGATTTTATATAATTTATTGTATAAATATTTGTTTGTTTTTTGTTGTAACAAATATCACCTATATGTATCTTTTTTCAGAGTTCATGTTTTCAATCATTTTCCCCTGAAGAGACCTCCATTATCAAAAGTCGAAACGCGGAGTGCGCATGCGCGGGACTTCCGGGAAGACGCGCTGACCGGGAGCTCCTGACCGCCCCAGCACATAACGGCTCATAACTCACGATCTACTGGGAGACCGGAGGCGTGCAGGACCCTTAAGGAGAGCGGAGGGTGCGGAGCTCACTCCTGGATGTCTGGCCCCGGTGATAAGAAGGGATTCAGCCGGCAGCTAGACTTCGGCCTAGCAGCCCCTTCAGCCTCCAAGATGGCGGCCGCGATCTCTCCGCATGGCGACTCGGCAGGCCTCGATACAATTGCGGACCCTGTGTCCCCATCCCAGCATGCTATACCCCTGCTGGCAACCCCAGTGAGTACCGCCCCTCCTTACTTAGTCTCTCCAGCCTCCACTGAGTCGCTCCTTAGTCGCACAATGGCAGACATGCTAAATACCCCCATGCTGCAATCCCCCATGAACTTCCAGATGCCTTCCCCCATCCCGCAGCCTCCCCAATCTGATATGGCCCATCTCCTCAACTGCTTCTCAGACATGCTAGTGTCAGGGCTGAAGCAAACAGCAGCACAGATCACATCCTCCATCAAGGCGGACCTGCAAAACATTGGGGCTCGCATTGATGCCATTGAACAAGCAGTTGACAACACTGCTGCCCGCACTAACCAAAACACTAACTGTATACAGACACTGCAAGACCAACTTGATGTCGCACTTGCTAAAATTGACGAGTTGGAGAATCGCAGCAGGAGATATAATTTTCGGATTAGGGGAATCCCTGAGGCGGTTACTAATATCCCTGAAGCAGTGAAACTTTTCATTAAAACTGTTATTCCTGATATCCCGGAACACAAGCTCGAGCTGGACAGGGCCCATAGAGCATTACAGCCTCCCCGCCAAGATGGTCTTCCGAGGGATATAGTGATTAAGCCCCACTACTACAGTGTTAAAGAGGAAGTTATGAGGAGATCCCGCAATATTGCTGATCTCAATTTTCAAGGGGATAAAATACAGATCTTCGCCGATATCTCCCCAACTACAATCCAGAAGAGGAGGTCCCTGAAGCCCCTTCTGGGGGTCCTCACACAGAAGTCCATCAAATATAGGTGGTCCTTTCCTTTTCGCCTCCAATTCGACTACAAGGACAAATCGCATAGTTTCTCAAGCTTTGGTGACGGGGAACAGCTGTTGTTACGCCTTGGCCTCATTACTCAAGAATTACCCCCTCAGGATTCCTCTCTACGCCCTGGCTCCTCCAAGAGGCCTCCCACAGGCAGCCCTATCACTCCGCTGTGGAACAAACAGCAACCAAAGAGGCACCGAGACTCTCGCCCCCCGAGATGACTTTGTTCCTCCTGCCCATCTCTTGGAATTCGCTGTGTCCTAGGCTGGACGATTCACCCCACGTCTGTATAGTGTTGCTCACTATACCCACCGTGTTTTGGTTTTTGTAACCCACATATCTTTTTCTGCTTCAGGGCTCTAAGAATGTTCTCCGAATTGTGCTTTGCATGCTCTGCCCACCCTGCCCTTTTAATGATGAAGTCAGGACATATCCCCTCTAAAGTGTACCCCCTTGCAACCCTCCCTCTGTTTTTTGTTCTTCTTTTTCTTTCTTTTTTTTTTTTTTTTTTTATTTATTTTCTTCCTATTTTGTTTAACTGTCTTTTCCTTTTATGTTAGGGGGCAGGGGGTAGACAATCGCGAAGGTATGGGACAGAAATGATATTGGAAGAACCGGTTTTTTTTTTTTTTTTATGCCCCTTAATTTTGCAGTTTATGGTTTCCCTCTGGCTCTGTATAGTTGCTATCCCATTCTCTACCCCCTCTCCTGCAACGTCTTTCCTCCCCTCCCTACCCTTCCCCCTCCCCATCCTCCCCCCTTTGTTTCTCACTCAGCACCAAGATTTTTATGATATTGTTTATACTGTTTGCCATTCTGTATATGCTCCATCTTTGTTTATGATTACAGCTTTTTGTTTTTCTGTTTTGTTTCAGCTTAAATTTTGAAGCTCCAGCATAGAGGTCTCCTAATTTCTGTTTTACTATATTTTTGGGGGCCTTTGTGCTGGGGCGGACAGTCATGCCACTTTCTCTGTAGTTCCGGGTAGGAGCTCGCTCCTCTTGTGACTGCAGGTGTACAACCCCTAGAGAGGTTGTTGCTATTCTGAGCCCACCCTCTCATTGGGACTCAGCACAGGACTTGACCGACCAGTCCTGCACACGCTTCTTCCTAGGCGTCTTTACCTAGGCTTCTTTTCTTTCCTCCTCTTTTTCTTTTTTCTCTTTTCTCTTTCCCCTGTTCTCTTCTTTTTGCTTCATGTATAAGTCTTACTTATCCTGCTTTTCTTATTATTATTTTCCTACCCAGGAATTTACACGGAGGGCTTCCATTTTTTCCAGACATCAACTACGATCTCTCCCAGGATCTTCTGTACACACTTCCAGTCTCTCAGGGATCAAGGTAAGCCTGTCTCCAGTATGCTCGTGCCTACCCTTGTGTGTCCATGGCTGATACATCACTCCGTCAGACGGCCCTTAAGATAGCCTCCCATAATACCCAAGGCCTTAATTCCCCAATCAAAAGACGTAAGGCCTTTCAGAGTTATTACACAAGGGGCCTAGACATAATCCTACTGCAGGAAACCCATTTCCCCAGCAGCTACAACCCTTCTTTTCTCCATCGCGGGTACCCCACCTTTTTCCTGGCAAATGCTGATACTAAAAAGAGAGGGGTAGCTATATTATTCTCTAAAAAGACCCATTTTGTGCACTCCCTAACTGTCACTGACAAAGAAGGGCGCTACATCCTAGTCAAAGGCTCAATAGAAGGTATGGTACACACCATAGTTTCCTATTATGCCCCTAACCGGGGACAAACTAAATTTTTCTCCACTATGCTTAATACTATTGCCCCTCTCTTTGAAGGTAGGGTTGTTTTGGGCGGGGATTCCAACATTACTTTTGACAATATCCTAGATAAATCGGCGGCAGGGATCCCCCTCCTCAAAAATCCTCCTAAACATAGCGGCCACATCGCACGTCTTCTCCACTCTTTGGGCCTCATTGACACGTGGCGGGAACTTAACCCTTCAGGGAAAGACTACACACACTACTCAGCACCCCATAAAACCTACGCCAGGATTGACCATATCCTCATGCCCTCATCCGACATACACGTTGTTTCCCATGCCTCTATCCATGAAATCCCGTGGTCTGACCACTCCTTGGTTCTCCTTAGGCTTTCTAACGTGATATCCTCCCCCGGACGCGGTCCATGGCGCTTAAATGCATCTCTCCTCTCCAACCCGGTGCACTGCGCTGTGTTGGAGAGGGAGATGCGGGAATACTTCAGGAATAATGACAGGGGAGATATCTCTCCCATTTCCCTTTGGGGAGCCCATAAAGCGGTAATAAGGGGTAAAATCATTCAACTTTCGTCGCAACTGAAGCGGGAAAGGATGGTGGACATCGCAAAACTTGAGAGAGATTTTAAAATCCTTAGCAAAAACCATAAACGGATCCCCTCTAAGGCCTCCCTGGCCAAACTTGACTCGGCCAGGTTAGCGCTCAATTTGGCTCTTACCTCATCAGCGGATAAACATTTGCAATGGTTGACTAGTAAACATTATATGCGGGCGAACAAGTTTGGCCCACAGCTGGTGGCCAAACTGACCCCCAAACTACGAAATCTTACAATTCCCAAGATCAGGGGGTCGGACAACTCCCTGACCCAGAACCCTGTGAAGATTCTTAAAGCTTTTCAGTCATTCTACTCCAACCTATACTCATCCGATAACCAATCCCCCCAGACCAGTCTTGATGCCTTTCTACAAAATGTCCCTATTCCTAAACTTTCTGACGCCCACCGCTCCATCCTAGACTCGCCTTTTCAGGAAACTGAGATCTGCGCAGTCATTAAAGACCTTAAGAAAGACTCGGCCCCAGGCCCCGATGGGTTCTCGAACCATTACTACAAGTCCTTTTCGGAGATCTTATCCCCTTATCTGGCCCGGTTCTTTAACTCCCTGCGCAGAGAATCCTCTCTTGACCCCTCGATGAACTTAGCTTTTATTTCTGTAATCCCTAAACCGGGCAAAGACTCCAGCGAAGTAGGCAATTATAGACCGATCTCTTTGATCAACAATGACTTGAAGATAATGACAAAAATGTTAGCGAACAGATTAGCATCTTTCATAAGCTCATATATCCATAAGGACCAGGTGGGGTTTATCCCGGGGAGACAGGGACCGGATCAGATTCGGAGGGCGGTTGACATCATCTCCCTTATGAGGTCAGGTTGGGATGGCGGCCCCCCCCAGGAGGGATATTTGCTTTCCATTGATCTCCAAAAGGCATTTGACACGGTTGCATGGCCCTATCTTTTCACCTTACTCCAGAAATGGGGATTTGGTCCAGGTTTCATTAAAACTTTGGAGGCACTTTACTCCCAACCCATAGCGCAGGTTAGGTTTCAGGGTAACTTCTCTGATCAATTTCCCATCAGGAAGGGTACGAGACAGGGATGCCCCCTTTCCCCCCTCCTGTTCGCGGTTGCCATCGAGACTCTGGCTATCGCGATTAGAAACCACCCGGACATCCAAGGAGTTCGATGCGGACAATCGACGCACAAATGCGCTTTGTTCGCAGATGACGTCCTCCTTTTCATTACATCTCCTCTCACCTCAACCCCTTCTGTTACCCAACTCCTCAAAGATTTTGGCAGCATATCTGGCCTCGAAGTCAACATGACTAAATCAGTGGCTCTTAACATAACAACTCCTCAAGCCCAAATAGACAGTTTGAAAGAACAATTCCCTTTTTCCTGGAGCTCTGTTTCCATTCCCTACTTAGGCATTTACCTCACCTCGCGGACTGAACTCCTGCACAAGCATAATTACCCCCCCCTGGTTGGTAAGCTTACGGAGGATCTACGCCAATGGTCCCTTTACAAATTATCCTGGCTAGGCCGCATAAATGCAGTCAAGATGACCCTCCTACCCAAAATTCTGTATCTCTTCCGTTCCCTACCCATCCCAGTCACAAAATCATACATTAACATTCTCCAATCTGCCGTTAATCGCTTCATTTGGGACAAAAAAGGACACCGTTTAGCTAAGACCGTCCTCTACAGACCTAGACTAAAGGGGGGCCTTGGGTTACCCAATCTGTGGTGGTACTACCGAGCTGCCCAACTTAGTCAGTTCTCGACAATCTACATGAAGGGGCCTAAACCAGATTGGGTTTCCATGGAGAGGGCAGCGACCCCGGGATTTACCCTGGACTTTCTTCTCTGGAATCACCCCAGACACCGACCCCCGATTCTCGCTCCTACTTTATCCCATTCAATGACACTCTGTGACTCCTTGCATAAACTAAAGCCCCTGATATCCCACTGGCACCCACTGGCCCATATCTTCCACAACCCGCGGTTTCCCCCTGGGCTGGATATTTCAGCCTTCAATTGGTGGACTGACAAAGGCCTTTATAGGATCGGACATTTTTTTAACTCCAATGGACCCCTTTCCCTAGGCTTTTGCACCTCTAAACTTAAAATGCCCTCTTCTGAGAAATTCAGGTTCCTTCAGCTCTCTCACTTCCTTCATCAGATCAAGAAAACCAGTGTTGACCCTCCCTCAGTTACCCCCTATGAGCAGTGGTGCTCCTCAGCCATGGACACAAAAGGGGGTATTTCGCTTATTTACTCAGCTTTAGCCGAGCCTTTGGAGAAGGTGTCTTATATGTCTAATTGGGACCGAGACCTTGACCTCGAGTGGACGATGGAACGGTGGCACTCTAACTTGGCTCGCTCATTTAAGGGCATTTTGAATACCTCGCTGGTAGAAGCGAGTCTAAAGGTCATGACCCGATGGTACCTAGTCCCCACCCGTCTTGCCAAGTTCTACCCACAATCCTCCCCCCTGTGCTTCAGGGAGTGCGGTCATACAGGTTCCCTCCTCCACATAATGTGGGAATGCCCTAGAATTCGGTCCTTTT
Organism: Rana kukunoris; assembly: GCA_029574335.1. Classification (NCBI taxonomy): domain Eukaryota; kingdom Metazoa; phylum Chordata; class Amphibia; order Anura; family Ranidae; genus Rana; species Rana kukunoris. The sequence goes on along the minus strand of CM056052.1, from coordinate 100,929,847 downwards.
GGTATAAAACCTTTAATCTTATCCGGAAAATCACGGGTGTAGGGGTTACCCAAGACCCTACCATAGCCTTACTCAATGACCCAATCCCTGAAACACCCAAGAACACGCAGGCTCTGATCTTCTTCATCTTACTTGGTGCCAAGATGACCATCACCAAGGCCTGGAAAACCCCAACAGTCTCCTTCTCAATGGCCAAACGAAAAGTCTCTTGGATAATGTCGAATGAGAGGCTATCCAGTGTTATCCTTGATACTTCCGACAAGTTCAAACTCATCTGGGAACCTTGGGCTTCATATGTTGGAGTCCTCCTCTGATCTAACCCCGACGCTAGTCAGAGAATTCTGCGATATTACACTTGAATCCTCTGATTCCTTGGCCCTCCGTGTTCTTCCGAACCCTTTCTCTCTCTCTTCCTCTTTCTCTGCTCTCTTTCCCTCTGTCTTTTCTTCCTCTCTTGTCTTGACCCTTATAGTTAACATAATATATTGGTTGAGGAAGCTTTGGACCATAAGGGTCCCCTCGTTCTGTTTCTTAGTTTTGTTTTGTAATTATACCCTTAGTGTTAGGTGTTACTGGTAGGCAACTAGTCGAGACCTAGGAGTTTGGAATCTTTTCCTTCTGTCTGCTTTTAGAATTTCCAGGACCCTAATACCTTGTTAGCCTTCATTCAGGTATCATTCTGTTAGTGGTTTAGACTTTCTATCCACTTTCGGGGTATGTATCTTGGAGCAAATGTTACATGGGGGGTGGTTAGCTCCAGACACCTCCTGCGCAGCATGATCCCACTTGGGGCGCGGAGGGAGAATGGAGCAGAAGCTACAATCGCCTTAATTTGTAATGGTTTGATATGCTCTTTCATGCTTTTGTGGATACGATCTCTCTTTGCCTTATACCTGGATTTGACCAATGTTTGCCTTACCTTGTATTATTACAAACCTTCAATAAAAATATTTGAACACAAAAGTCGAAACGCGTTGGGGTTTCTAGCACAAGTTTATTTACTTCATTGTTACATGAACTCATATAGTTGTATTTATTCATATGCATATTCTTCTAAATTGCATTCTGGAACTCATGTCTTGATCCCACTATAACGTTTTTTCACCATGTACCTTTTTAAATAAATTATATTTTTTTCAATCTTTGAATCCATCATAATTTTTGCTGAAACTCAAAGCCCCTTGGGGTACCTTTCCTTCTACAGTAAACAATGCATTTTTAATGCATTTTTTGCTGTGAAAATGACAAAGGTCCCGAAAATGTGTCAAAATTGTCCAAAGTGTCCGCGATAATGTCGCAGTCACGAAAAAAATCTCTGATCGCCGCCATTAGTATTAAAAAAAAAATATATATAAAAATGCAATAAAACTATCCCCTATTTTGTAAAGGTTATAACTTTTGTGCAAACCAATCGATAAACGCTTTTTTTTTTTTTTACCAAAAATAGGTAGAAGAATACGTATCGGCCTAAACTAAAGAAAAAAAAAATTTTATATATATTTTTGGGGGATATTTATTATAGCAAAAAGGAAAAAATATTGATTTTTTTTCAAAATTGTCACTTTATTTTTGTTTATAGCGCAAAAAATAAAAACCACAGAGGTGATCAAATACCACCAAAAGAAAGCTCTATTTGTGGGAAAAAAAGGACGCCAATTTTGTTTGGGAGCCATGACGCACGACCGCGCAATTGTCAGTTAAAGCAACGCAGTGCCGAATCGCAAAAACTGGCCAGGTCCTTTACCTGCATTTTGGTCCGGGTCTTAAGTGGTTAAAAAAAATAGCTCAGAGCTGTCTTCTCCCGCTGCCGCCTTCCCCCTGGTGCCGTCTTCTCTCGGTGACATCTTTTCCCAGAGCCGTCTTCTTATTGTGCTTTGTTCTTCCGTGCCGCTGTGTTCTTCCTCGCCACAGGTTACCTGCTAAAGACAAAAAAGGCCGCTCTTGTCCTGAGGCTGTCTTTCGTCATTGTTATGTCCCCTGCTGTTTGACATCTCTTATATAGCCATGGGGCGTAGCCATCCGATGACGTCACCCGGAGAGCCCATTGATGTCCTGACTTGGCAGGCCACACCCATATTGCTTTTCTCTCCAGAAGGATGGCACCATCTGTGTTCAGGCATCATCAGCATCTATTTCAAGGACTAAGGTGACAGATGACACAATCATGTAAACCCTGGTGCCTATCCAGTTCTTGGCTGTGATTTGCTCCAAAGATACAATGTTGTAGACTGCTCACTTGGAGTGGAGGAGACTCAGAAAATGCTTCCTTCTGATTGCGATCGACTTAACCTAAGCAAGTAACTAGACTAGTAGACATGTGCATTCGTTTTCGTTAGAATGCATTTTCTTCCGAAAATCAGTTTTTTTCGTTAACGTTTGTAAACGAAAGCACAAGAAACAAAAACCGAAAGATCCGAAATAAAAAAATGCTTTATTTTCGTTTTCGTTGCGGTAAAAATTCCATATAGAGAGATTCGACATTATAGGGAAAAGATTCGACATTATAGGGAAAAGATTTGACACTATAGAGAAAAGATTCGACATTATAGAGAAAAGATTTGACACTATAAAAATAATAGATTCGACATTACAGAGATTAGATTTCGATTTATGAGAAAATAGATTGGACATTATTACTAGTCATACAACATTAGAATTCTTGTAGGCGGAATATTTGAACGGAAATGTACGATTCGAAGTAAAGATTCGACGTTCCATCGAATATTCTTTTGACCATTCGACAGAAACCAAGTATTATTGGATTTTCGGGCAAAAGCTATTCCCCAACGAAAAACTAAATAAATCAAAAATATTTTCAGGAGTAACTAAATAAATTTATTTTCCAAACAAAAACGAAAAAACGAAACAAAATATTCCAGTCAGCACATGTCTACAGACTAGAGCTGAAAGACTGCTTTTTAATGAATAAAGTTTAAAGATTTTGGCCCAGATTCACGTACATCTGCGCATTATTGGACCGGCGTAGCGCACCGCCTTTACGTTAGACTTGCGCAATTTTTCCGCGTAATCACCCTATTCTCGTAGCTTTTGCGCAGAAAATTGCGCATGCGTAACGTTTTTTCATAGGCGTAAGGCGGAGTAATACAAATTGGGAAGGACGTGGGCGTGTTACATTGAAATGAGCCGTGACCCCATGCAAATGAAGGGCCGGCCGGCTCGCGCATGCGCGCTTGAAGGAGACCATGGTCAGCTCCGCTGTGCGCATGCTCACAACTCGGGAGCGGCGCAATCAGTGAAATTGGAAATGGACTAGGGCAACGTTGTGAACTACGCAAACAGCATAAATAGACAGAGACAAACGCACTTGCATTGCAAAAGTACATCCCTTTGTCCCTTCCCATTTAACCAAGTGCTTTTGTCCTGTTGTTCGTTGCGTTGTGTTTTGTAGTTGTCAGATTAGTGTTCTGTGTGATCAAGTGTTTGTTAGTAGATCTTTGAAAGTGTTTTTTGATAAGTGTTTGAGAGACTGTTTGTTTGATATATTTCTGTTTGTTTGTTTTCTTGCTGTTTTTTTGCTGTTTGTTTTTGTGACTGTTTCTTGCTGAGTGCTAGTGTGATTTTTTGGGTGTTAGATTTGTGTGTGTTCTTGCTTGATTGGTTGTGCTTGTTTTTGTGAGTGATTTTTGCTGACTGGGAGTGAGTTTTTTGGGAAGTATGACAGAGAGAAAGCTCAATTTTACTGTGGGGGAAAAAAGAATTCTTGCCCGGGCCATTAGCGATTATGGGTGTTTCCTCCACGGCCCAGACAGTGCCAACACCACCCCGGCCAGGAGGAGGGAGATTTTGGATATGATCACTGAGCAGGTCAATTCAGCGGGGGAGGGGGAGACACGGACCCGGTCTGGGATTGACAAAAAAATCAATGACCTCCGGCATCTGGTCAAACAGAAGCTGGCCAGAATGCATGCCCATGCCAGGGGCACAGGAGGGGGCCCACCATGCCCTATTAGGCTGACAGCGGAGGAGCGTGCGGTGGCCCTGACCTTTCATCGGCATGAAGTTGAGGGCCTGCCCGGCTTTGACTCAAGTCCGGAGCCCGTGGTGCCAGGTAAGTTTTTTTTTTTAATATCAGGTGTGTAGCATGTGTGGGGGAGGGGGTGAAAGGGAATATGTGGTAAGTGTGTGGATCCTCCAACCTGTGAATGTTTTGTGTCATCCACAGATGTGCAGGAGGGTGCAGGGCCATCTGGCCTGACCGCACCATCCCGAGGACAGCAGCCTAATGAGGCCCCCCCCAACAAGGTCGGAGTCCACGGAGGAGGTTCAAGAGGAGGAGGAGGTTCAAGAGTAGGAGGAGAATCATGAGGAGGAGTCCATGTCAGGCACTGGACGTTTGGTTTTTGAGGACTCTTCCCCTCTGGCTGGCAGCAGGCAGCCCTCCCTAAGGGGGAGCCCCCCTCCTCCCCCAACATGGCTCCCCTCCCAAGGGCCTCCCCTTCTCCCCGGCCACAAGCATCAGCTGGAGGCAGGATTTCATCCCAGAACACCAGGGGGTTGGCCGATCTCCTGCCCGCCACTCTGAGAAGGGACCAGTTCCTCCAGACCCGCCATCTGGGACAGGTCAGCCAGACATTGGCGCGGATGGAGGAGAGCCTGTCCTCCATCAAGGATACGCTGGGGAACCTGGACTCCCACTCCCGGGCTTTCACAACCTGCCTAAACGAACTGCAGACGACATCAGCAGGCGTTGGGCAGGATGTGAGGGCCCTTACCCAGGCTATCCAGGCCAACACGGCAACACTTGGTGCTGCCCTGGACAGAATAGCCGTGGCCTTGGAGGGCAGGCCGCCAGGTGGGCAGAGATCAGGGGCTGCTCCTCCTTCCCCGGTTTTCCCCCTCCCCCATGAGTCTCCCCTGAGGAGCCGGGGCCATGGCCGGGGGTGCCCCAGGCGTGGCTCACGTAAAGGGCAATCATTTTTTTTCCCCCTCTTTTTTTTTTTTTGCTGGAAATTTTTTGATTTTGCTGGGTATTTTTTTTTTTGGGTTGTGAATGCTGCTTGAATGTGGGGGTGACATTCCTGCCGGAAAAGGGGTGTCACCCTCAATTTTGGTGGAGAAGGGTTCCCCAGGACCAGGGAGAAGTGATCCCCAGGTCCGTGTGAATGGTGTGAATGAATGTACAGTGACATAATTGGAGCCTTGGCGTGGCGTTGCTGCTCACAAGTCCAGCATGGTGGACTGGTACCAATCCAATTTGATGTGGATGTGGGGTGTGTGTGCTAGGGACCACAGTGGTGTGCATGCATGCATTCTCATTGTGCCATGATTAATGTGTGTGTTTAACGTGCAAAGATGCCCAATGTGAGCTGTCTCCTGGCTGCTCTTCCCTCAGAAGACGGGGGACCCTCGGTTAGGGGGGGATTGTCTGGTTCAGGGGTCAGGTCATCACGTAGGTCAATCTGCAGGCCCTTTCTTTCTGCGAAGTTGTGCAGCATGCAACATGCACCGATGATCTGGCACACGAAGTTTGGGGAATACAAGAGGGTACCCCCAGACTTATCCAGGCATCGGAAACGTGACTTTAGGAGGCCAAAGGTGCGCTCCACCACTGCTCGTGTTTGGGCATGTGCTTGATTGTATCTTTCCTCTCCTGGGGTTTGGGGGTTCCGGATAGGAGTCATGAGATGGGGTCCCAGTGGATATGCAGAGTCACATGTAAGGGAAAAGACAGGAGGATTTTAGTCATGCATGTGCCCCTTGTGATGTGTGCATCATGGGAGGGGATAGTCATGCCTGCCACCCATGTCACTCACCAACCAGCCAGGTGTCCCCATACACGTTCTGATCGAATTCCATTCGGATGTCGCTTTGATTGTATATGTAGCTGTCATGGCTGGACCCTGGGTGTTTGGCACGGACGTGCCATATGAGGCCTTGGGCATCGACTATCACCTGTACGTTGATGGAATGCCAATGCTTTCCGATTGCGGTACATGTGCTCTGTCTCATGGGGGGGCTGGAGTGCCACATGTGTGCAATCAATGGCCCCCACAGTGCGTGGGAATCTGGCAATTCTGTAGAAATCTGTCATTGCCTTCAGCCGCAGGTCCTCAGTGGTGGGTTTGATGATTTGGTTGGCCATGCATCTGAGGATTGCAGGGACAACCTGGTGCACACATCTGCTCATGGAGGATTGTGACATCCCAGCCACCACTCCACTTGTATGCTGAAAAGAGCCACTGGCAAGGAAATGGAGTGTTGCCATGACCTTGACCAGTGGCTGCACTGCATGTGAGCGGTGTGTTGGGCTGGTGATGTCCTCCTGCAGGGTTGTGGTTAATTCCAGAATGACATGAGGGGTGAATCTGAAGATGCGAAACACCTCAGAATCACTCATGCCAAACAGGTCTATGCGGGTGCGGTATATCCTCTCCCGTGCCCTCCTCCGTGCCATCCTCCGTGCCCTCATCCTTCTTTGTTCATCTAAAGTCAGTAGTATAGCTATGTGCGACGATGCCCCTGGCATGTTGGCATACAGATTGTTGTGCAACACGTGTGACTGCTGAGCTCCTCACTAACAGTGTTGCTTTATCTAACAAGTAGACTTTTTTTCTCTTTTTAGACCAGCTTTTATATGCTCTAATTTTAGACAGGACATTTTGCTGTTGCGCACACTGCGTCGCCTGCGCTGCCCCAACGTTCTTTTGTGGATCCCCGTAAGTCCCTCATTAGCATATTTGACTAGCAAATCAATGGTCTGTCTAGCGCACTTTTGCGCGGACGGATGCGCCAGTCTAACGAAATTACGCGGAACAAAAAAAAGTAGATTTTTTGCGTATCTCGTTCTGGGGATGCCGTGCATCGAAACGCACGCGCACATTTCGACTTACGCCGCGCATCTCCTGTTGCGCAGGCGTAATCGCTCTGTGAATCTGGGTCTTTATTTTTATATCAGGAATTTATTGATGCAGATCTGTGAAGTAACTGAAAGGTCCACTCTAAAGTTTTGGAGCTGCTTCTGTCAGTGATTGTCATTGTGTACTTGGTCCTGTTCTGGATTATGGGCCCATTTAGATTTATGTGTGTGTAGAGGTGTGTTATTTTATCACGTTAAGCAGGAATGTCGACATGCATCAGTATACATTTGTTTTGTCCATTGACATGCTTTTTAATGCCTATTGACATGAGTTTGTAATGTGTTTTTGATTTTAGAACTAAAAGTGAATGTAGTTAAATGGTGCCATTGATCAATGTTTCATAATACCTGTTGTCATGTTACATGTGTTTTCATGCGCTGATATTGACTTCTGTTGCCTTTCCAATGCACCAAAACACAGCAAAAGTGGGCACACTGCACTGCAGAAATGGGAACAGATGCTATTTTTATGTGGAAATACAAGACGTGGTGTAGTGCATTGCAAATGTATGTTTTAAAGCGGTATTGAACAACAAAAGCAAACATTTATTAATTGCACCTCTCCAATCCTCAGATGTTATGGTTGCATTCGTTTTCTTTCTTATGTTTTCTTTCCTTTATTTTTATCTGGTGATCTGGCCAGTAAGTCTATTGTTTTTCAACAGAACAAGCTGTTCTGCAGATGAATTAATTAGGAGTGTTGAGACAAACCATCTACCACTGACAGGGGCACTTACAATGTTCAGCTTTTATTTATTCATGTAAAACCTTCATTTCAAAAGAAAAAAAAATGTTGCTGTAGCTGCTTGTGTAACTGCAATATGAGCTGGAATTTAGCTTCAGTTTGTTAGTGTATCTAAATCTGCTAGTACGTCTAAAACTACCCTTCACTAAGATTTACAATGCTGCTGTCCAAAGGTGCCCCCTATGCTTCTTCATCAAGAGTGGGGGCACTCTAATACAGGAGGTGTGTTATTGTCCAGATTACTAGGTGAAAACATAGTGGGGAAAAAATGCAGTCACCACATCCAATGACTGGTAAGCTGCAATATACTATATTTCTGGTTTTGGGTTTAATACCACAAACACTTAAGAACCGGGCCTATATTTCAGACTTGGTGTTTACAATTTAAAATCATTGTTTTTTGCTAGAAAATTATTTAGAACCCCCAAACATTTATATATATGGTCTTACAAGCGCAATTTTGGGGGAAAAAATACACTTTTGTAAATAAAAATAAGATAACGGTAAAGTTAGCCCAATTTTTATTTTATTTTATAAAAGATAATCTTACGCTGAGTAAATTAATACCCAACATGTCACTTGAACTGTGAGGGGTTACAGTGTTCTGGCACCAGCAACACCTAAGGCCCAATGTTTCTATTCAGATTATATAGTGCAGTTCGTATAGTATATATACTGCAGTTCAGAGTATTTAGTGCAGTCAGTGTAGTATATATAATACAGTGCAGGGTATATAGTTAAGTGTACTTAGAATTAAGAAAAACACGGCATTGGTTCCCGTTATAGATTTTGATACCACACCATTTAAAAAAACATTTTTGCTGTGGAGTTCCCCATAATATCCATACCAGACCCGAAGTGCCTGGTATGGACTGGGGGGGGGGGGGGGGACCCACGCTGTTTTTTTCAATGATTTTTTTATGTATATTGCTAGGATCTGGCAATACATTACAGCCGCAAGCAATTTTAAATTATGTTTTTTCCTTTCGAAATTTGATTTTGCAGCGGTACTGTTCTAAACATGGGAAAAATGCGCTACTTTGCATGCAGACTAAGGGGACCCCCCCTGGCACGATATTTAAAGGAACATTTCATTTTTATTGTTTCACTTTAAGCATTTATAAAATCACTAGACATGTGCAGACTGGAATATTTTGTTTAGTTTTTTCGTTATCGTCCAGAAAATAAATTTATTTAGTTACTCCCGAATCCCCTATTCACTGTATTCAGAACGACGATTTTCGATGACTGTGAAAGACGGAAATTCGACAAAGTATCGAAAATCTTCATTTTGAATACAGTGAAAATACCTATTCACTGTATTCAGAACGACGATTTTCGATGACTTTGTGAATTTGAACGACGGAAATTCGACAAAGCGTCAAATTGTCGGATCTGAACGAAAACGAAAATAAAGCATTTTTTATGTCGGATCTTTCGGTTTTCGTTTCTTGCGCTTTCGTTTTCGTTCGTTAAAACGATAACGAAAATACCTGATTTTCGGACGAAAATGCATTGTAACGAAAATGAATGCACATGTCTAAAAATCACTGCTCCTGAAAAAAAAAAAAATGTTTGCATTGATACATGTCCCCTGGGGCAGGACCCGGGTCCCCAGACTTTTTATGGCAATAACTTGCATGTAAGCACAAATTTTTTGTCTGTTCGCATGTTCCCAGCCTAAGGATATGGGTCTGGAGAGGTGGACATCAAAGTGAACACATTGCTTTTCACTTTAAAGTTAGTCTGCTGCAGCACTGATTAGTGTATTGTGACAGCGGAGGAGTCACTGCTGTTAAAAAACATTAGCACAGCGGGGAGGATTCCTCCATCCACTTTGCCTGTGTGGATGGGGAAATCCATACATTTTTGTTTTTATCAGCCTGCTGGCTGATCGAAACTATAAAAAAAAAACACATCTTTGGGACGCCTTAGGACTCATTCAAACCAGCTTGCAGGCTACAACGGGCTGCTTTAGTGTGCATACTGGTGTCTGTTGTGTACGAGGGTTATGCCTTCAATTGTTAAAATGCAAGGCACTGTTCACCTATTTTTTTAAATCTTCATTGGAGCAACACCTTCAGTGACCAAAGGTGACTTCAGATGAGCTGCTGTGCATTGTGGAAAAATGTGATGTGAACTAGACATGTGCATTCGTTTTTGTCCGAATGCATTTTCGTCCGAATTTCAGGTATTTTCTTTATCGTTTTAACAAACGAAAACACATGCACAGAGTATGAAAACTGAACGATACGACATAAATAAATGCTTTATTTTCGTTTTCGTTGGTCGAATGTGAATAACCTTAACTCTGATAGTCCAAGATTGTTCTACATAGAGAGAAAATATTTGACATTATAGAGAGGCAAGATTTGAAACTTATAGAGAGAAAAGATCGCTGCTGGAATTGGGTGGGGAAAGTAAAATAAAAATAATGACGATGATGAATGTTATTGGCTGATTGTAACCAAAGAGGAGGAGAAGTAAAATAGCTAGAACTAACTTGACAATTCAACATGAACAATGAAGATTCGACAAAGCATCGAAAGACGTAGAATCTGTCATTGAAGGCTTACAGTATGGTGTCTGTTAATAGTTCTAAGAAGATTCTAAACTGTACGACGCTGCAATCAGACATTTCTGGTCAATTGCTCGGCCCATAGGTTATAGAAAAATTCTATTGTTGGTTGACTAGTAAAAATAATTAATAAATAAATATAATTATTACTAGTCATACAACATTAGAATTCTTCTATAGCTTGTAGGTGGAACATTTGACCGGTACAGTATGATTGAAGCATCGTACAGCATTGTTTCTTCTTTGAACATTCGACAGACAGTCAGACACCATAAGCCTTGAATGACAGATTCAAGGCTTAATTAGTTCGGATTTTCAGATGAATGCAATTTCCAACGAAAAACAAAATAAATTCAAAACAAATTAAACTAAAATCCGAACAAAATATTTCAGTGTGCACATGTCTAATGTGAACAGAAAATATAGAAAACAATTGTATCCGATGTTCCCCTATCATTGAACTTGTATTGATCTGTGCAACACAGCTCAAGTGAACTGATAAAATAAGTTATAAAGTAAAAAAAAATAATAATATAAGCTTTCTTTTCTAAATCATACCTTCATGTGTTTAGCTCGGTGTCATAATAAATGGCTGCTTCCTTTCTTGCTGATTTGTCTTTGTCCCCAAAAATATGCATGTAATCACATATAACGCTTATAGTGCGTAACTATGTGCACAGCAATAAATATAGAAACTGCTTACAGTACAAAATAAGAAGGGAGGTAAAAGACACGTTATATTGATACAGCAATTTGCGGTTTTCAGACCAGCACATAGCTAAATAGGGAGTCCCATATTTACACATGACCATATTAATATGTATGCCTTTTGATTATCATAATGAGTAGAAAGATTTGTGAACGGAGGTGACAGTCTTTGTCCAGTAATGTATTTATAGATCCCTGAATACATTTGCTTCTGATACCCCATCACAACGAATAGCCAAAAACAGGGCAGACATATGTTAAAAAATAATGAAGGCTGTGAGCATTAGCTACATTTACATGCAGAGAGGCAACAACAGCTGTGGGGAAGGACAAAGGCTCTAGGGTGAATGTTTTCTATGGAGTCATAATTAGGAGAGGCTCCTTCGAGACTCTCAAACTACCTTAAACTGGATATGATCTGCCTGGTGGCAGCTTTATTTTTCTAGGATATGTCTAAAGTGTCATTGATGTTATTTGTGCTCCATTCTCCCGTTTAAAAATGGAAACAAGCTTGCACACTTTTAGACATGAAAAAATGATGGTGTATTTTCAATGTTAATTGAAGACACAGAAGAGAATGCAATCAGATACACACTGTAGTAAAACACATCTATTTTGATAGTCTTACCTTTACTTTCCTGTTATGTGAAAATGCTGTCCAATAGGCACTAGAGTTAGACCCAGTGCTTTCAGTGCTATCACTCAGTAAATAACTTGTCAGAGATACTTAATTTTCTGCATCACAGGTCTACGAGGATATGTGTGCTCATATGTGTAAATGTTATTCCAACATGTTATGCACTGCGTTGTGAGGACAGTGTAAGGTGATCATGCTGATTTATTGGGTAAGTGGTACTCTTGTGCTGTCTGTTAAACAAACTAAGTGTAAGCGCAACCAACTTCGGCAGACACCGTTCAGCTAATACGTGACAGATAAATAAATTGCTAAAAGTGGTGGTGATGCGCTGAAGGGTGACTTGTGATAGTGACAAATAAAGAAAACTCCAATTAAAGTGCAAGTGTGTGAATATTCCCACAAATAGATTGATAATTCAAATGTAAATGAACTGAACAGTAAATAAGTGAAAAACTTGATGTGCAAGCAAACGAAAAAGCTCGAAAAGTGTCACGTGTCACCTTAGGCACTGGTAGCAATTAGAAAGTGATATTTAAAATATGATGGATGAGTAATGATACCCTTCACCATAACCAGTGAATCAATGGCCGATGCCTGGCCAATCCAATATGATGACACCTCTGTATGCACTAACCTCTCACCATACTGCTGTAAGGTAACAGCATAAAGCTAGGTCAGATGCTTCTCCAATAGATCTGACTGGTAGTGCCTTGAGATGGATAAAGTCTCCTATGTGGTTTCCTTGGTATTAGTAATAAAAGTGGAAGGAAGATTCCAGATAGTGTAGTAACATTTGGAAAAAGATTTATTAAAATAAGAAATGTGGCTAATACACTCACTTTTAAAATTGTCTCACAAACAAATGTAGCACTGACCCCCGCAGGAGCTGCTGATTAAATTTTGGGCCTGCACTCTAACTACAACCCCAATGATAAGGCTCAGTCCCCTTTACACAGCTGTGGTGCAATACAATACAATACTGTACAATGTGATACCAGATACCTGTTTGTAACTTCAGGATCCACGAGCGGCACCTAGAGTGAATAAAGCAATACGCCACAACCCTGGTATGCTTAAACAGTAGTATTCTTTTACTGTTGATAATTGGCAAGTAAAGAAACACCAGTACATAAACTGTGCTATCCTCCTAACATGGGATGAGAGCACAATTAAAATTAAATCTATACAGCAATCAAATGGCAAACAGTATACCTGCAGGTATATGAATAAGAAAATAAAACTAAGCCTAGGAGCTCCCCCTACTTTGTAAGGTAACCGTGAGATCTCACAAAAAAAAAAAAAAACAGTCAGTTCTTGATCTTCTTTCTTCGCTAGCTAATAATGTTTCCCAAGTAATTTGTAATCCAAACAAAACGAGTAAACTTCCTGAAAAAGAAATGTCTCCGCAATGAGTGGGTTAACTGCCTTGGCCTTCTGGAGAGCGTCCCGAACAACTAGGCCTTCAACCTTCCTAAAGGCAACCCCTCCGCTTCTTCTTGGAAGTATGTAGTGAGGCCTGTGTGTTAGTCTAATGGCGTGTGAGGCATGACAAACTGTGGGCCGTAACCCACTCACCTAATTGGACACAGGCTCCGTACAGTCTCGCGACCTCCTCCCGTGGCTCCGTCTGCTGGATCAAACACCAGGCTAACTCTGCTGGGGGACTCCCGTCCTCCGATGCTCAATGGAAATGTCCGTGGGCCTTGCTGTTCGGTCCCGTCTCCTCACAGATCCTCTCCGGCTGCCCATGCGGTTCCAAAGGGACCTAAGATGGCTGCTCCCACTCCTTATATAGCAAATCCCAGCATGCACTGCGCAAGAAATTGTTCCTGGGTCTTTGATCAACTTCCTATTTACAAAGGTCAAATCTGAGAACCAATAGTCTTTCTTCAATATTTATCAGATAGTGGAACCCTTCTTGCATTAACAACAATTGGCCACTAGATGGCTCCAAACACTCAACAATCTCAATGTCCATGAATGCCATTTAGGGAATGCAATATACACATTTATGTACTATATATATACATCAGCGCTACACACTCCCCCTACTTTGTCTCTTTTGGTCCCCCAAAGAGGTCCAAATTGCTAATCCTATCTTGCATTCTAGTTTCTATACGTTCACACAAAACGGACAGAGGAGCTTCCCACCAATTGTCATACAGTGGGAAGCTATCCTGTGCACCCACAGCTGATACTACCATGTCTGGTACAGATGTGTCAAGGGGTGAGCTGGGGCTGTCCCTTACTAAATCAAGAGTAGAGGGACTAGGCAGTTCAAAGTTTCTTCTGCTCACAAACTGTGAGGCTTCAGAGCATTCGCCCAATGTGTCATAAGTCAGTCTGCGTGGTGGGCGAATGTCTCTCTTTGCTCTGGGCACTTTTGGAGTGTCCTTTCCTTCTGGGCCAAGGTCATCATTCCGTTCAATGCTTAAGGGTGGGGAATGAATGGAAGCACTGGGCTCTCCTACAGAGTGAGTGGTCGGCACAAATTCCGGGGCCTCTGCCCTAAGAGTTCCATTATCATCCTCCTCTACCTCCGAAAGGACATCAGCATCTGTTTCTGAATCTTCAGGAAGCCACAGCCAGCTCATCTCCACTCCCTCATCCTCATCTATAGAAGGTGCAGGTTGGGACCTGGTTATTGGTCTACACACATCAGTGGGTGTAGATTCCTTCTCTGTGCTTGTCCTGACTGCCTCAGTGAGAGGTAAGAGGTGATTCCGGTGCCATGTTTTTACCGGCCCAGTTTTTCCTTCTGGCTTGATCTCATACACTGGGAGCCCTGGAAGTTTCCTGCACACAACAAATGGCTGTGATTTCCAGCGATCAGCCAACTTGTGTTTGCCTGGAATGCCTAAGTTCCTCAACAAGACCCGGTCACCTGGCTGAAGATCCTGGACTCTCACTTTCAGGTCAAAGTTCCTCTTGTTCCTCTCCCCCCTGGAATCCGAGGTGGCGTGAGCCTGCTCGTAAGCTGTCTTCAGGCTCCGCCGTAGTCTGTCCACATACCCTTTATGGGAGGCCTCGGAGGTGTGGTACAAGGAGGAACCAAACGCCAGGTCCACTGGCAATCTTGCTTCACGGCCAAACATCAGTCGGTACGGGGAATATCCAGTGGCATCACTTTTGGTACTATTATAGGCATGGACTAATGCAGCAATGTGTTTACTCCAGTGAGGTTTTTGCTCGGCAGTCAAGGTCCCCAACATGTTCAAGAGAGTCCTGTTGAACCTTTCCGGTTGGGGGTCCCCTTGTGGGTGGTAAGGAGTAGTCCTGGACTTTTGTATGCCTAACAGATCCAACAGCCTTTTGATTAGTCTGCTCTCAAAGTCCCTTCCTTGGTCTGAATGTATGCGTTGAGGCAGGCCATAGTGTACGAAGAACTTTTCCACGAGAGTCTTTGCTACTGTGGTTGCTTGCTGATCCCTAGTAGGGAAAGCTTGAGCATAACGGGTGAAGTGATCTGTCACCACTAAGATGTCACCTTGCCCACTCAGATCGGATTCCAGACAAAGAAAGTCTATGCAAACCAGGTCCATTGGGCCCTGACTCTCTAAATGGCCCATTGGGGCAGCCCTCTGGGGCAATGTCTTCCGTTGGATGCATCTGAGGCAGGAGTGACAGTAGCTCTCCACTTCTTTTCTCATGTGAGGCCAGTAGAACCTATCCCTTACTAGTTGGAGAGTTCTCTCGGCTCCCAAGTGTCCATGGTGATCATGTAAAGCAATCAGTACCGTCTCTCTGTGCTTTTCAGGCAAGAGTAACTGCCACCTTGCTTCTGGATCATCAGAGGGGCCCCTTCGGTAGACCACCCCTTGCTGCAGCTGCAAATGATCCCATTCTCTCAATAACACCTGGGCTTCCCTCTCAGGACTCTTCCGCAGTACATCAGGCTGTCGACATTCCAATGCTTCAAGCACCAGCCCACACAGTGGATCTTCCTGCTGATCTCTCCTGAGATCCTTCCTGGATAACTTGGGTAGGCCCTCCTGTGTGACCTGGGAGACGTTACAGTAGCACCTGGGTACTGCCGCTGAGGATACTCCTACTTCTTCAGCTCTGGCTCCACCTCTCTGGTACTGACTTGTGCCCTCCCATAGGGCCCTCACTCCTTCTGGAGTAAGCTGGGTCCATTCTTCCAAGGGGTCATGGGGTCTTCTTGACAGGGCATCCGCATCTCGGTTACCAACTCCTGGTCTGTACTTCAGGCTGAAGGTAAAAGCTGAGAGAGCAGCTAACCACCTGTGACCGGTGGCATCCAGCTTTGCAGTGGTGAGTAGATATGTGAGGGGGTTGTTGTCCGTCTTGACCACAAATTCAGCCCCGTAAAGGTAGTCCTTCAACTTGTCCACCACTGCCCATTTTAAAGCCAGAAATTCAAGCTTGTGAGTTGGATAGTTTCTTTCAGCAGGGGTCAGACTTCTACTCACATAGGCAACTGGCCGTAAGTGCTCTTCATGCTCCTGGTAAAGCACTCCCCCCAGCCCGTCGCGGCTGGCATCCACATGTAACTCATATGGTTTGGCAGGGTCTGCATAGGCCAACACTGGGGCAGTAGTAAGACTCCACTTCAGCCTCCTGCAGGCCTCTTCACATTCTGGAGTCCACTGATCCTGGATGGACTCTTTCTTCCTTCTAGACCCCTCTTTAGGCTTTTTCGGCTGACCCGCACTTTCACCAGCTTCTTCCTGCTTCTTTAAGAGTTCAGTGAGTGGGTGGGCTATTTTTGCGAATCCCTCTACGAATCTTCGGTAGTATGAGCAGAAACCCAAGAATGACCTGAGCTCAGTTACGTTGGTGGGCCTGGGCCAGGAAATGACAGCTTCTAGTTTCTCGGGATCAGTTGCCACTCCTTCTTCAGACACAATGTGTCCCAGGTAACTCACCGAGGGTTGGTAGAACTGGCACTTCTCCATAGAGAGTTTCAGGCCTTCATCATGAAGTCTCTTCAAGACCTTCTCAAGGCGTTCTTCATGTTCCTCCAACGTCCTCCCAAAGACTATGACATCATCCAGGTATACCAGAACTTCAAGGAGATTCATGTCACCCACTGTCTTCTCCATCAACCTCTGGAAAGTTGCTGGGGCCCCAGTCAGGCCTTGCGGCATCCGGTTGAACTCAAAGAACCCAACTGGGGTGATGAAAGCGGTTTTTTCCTTGTCTTCAGGGCACATAGGAATCTGGTAATACCCACTCTTCAGGTCCAGTACGCTGAACCACTTTGCTCCTGACAGACTCTGTAAGGCATCCTCAATTCGGGGTGTGGTGTACTGGTCTGGGATGGTCCTCCGATTCAGGGTCCTGTAGTCAATGCACAGGCGTAGGGACCCATTCTTCTTCCTGACCACTACTATAGGGGAGGCGTAGGGACTCCTGGACTCTCGGATAATGCCCGTCCTCTTAAGTTCAGCCAATTGTTCCCTCAAGTCTTCCAGATCTCCTAGGGGGATCCGCCGGACCCTTTCCCGAAATGGCTTGTCTTCCTCCAGACGAATTCGATGGGTGGCACTCTTTGCCAATCCTACGTCAAATTCACTTTTCGAGAAGGCTGCTCTCCATCTCAGCAGTTGGGCTTTGGCCCTTTCCCGCCATGCAGGAGTAAGAGGCGTATTTTTTGGGCTGAACTCTTCTTCAGGGATTTCTGGGGCTGACCCTCCTTTCAAACCTCCTGGTTCGACTGGAACAGCCGGACTGACCTGTCCCAACAGTAGCCTGGCTGGCACTCTCACTGGCACTGTCGCTGTGTTGCGGACACTGACTGGAACTTTGCTGTGAGTTCTCTCCAATACTCTGGTGGGCAACACTTCATTGATGAGTTCTAGTCCGTTTCTCCCCTCTTTGCGGTTTTCCAGGACAATGAAAGGGCCTGGTTTCTTCCAGCTCAATTTGACCGAGGCTTTTAGGCAGATTACTTCACCCGGCTGGACTATTTTCTCTCCTTTGTTCAGCAGCCAGATTTTTCCCACTCCCTCTTCAGGAGCCTTCTCCTCCTGTATAAGGTCTCGGTATGTCTGAGCCAACATGGGATGTATTTCAGTGGGGCGGGTATCCTTCTTAATTACCAGCGGTGCAAGTAGTCTCCTCACTAAGTCAGTGTTTGTCCCAATGATAAGAGAGCTCTTGTCAGCTCCTGGAGGACGAGGACACACTATGGCCAATGTGTCAAAGGTCTCCGTCTCTCCCACTGTACTTGGGTCGAAGGTGAGTCTGACTGGCAGGTAACCATCATATGGAAAGTTCTGAGTGCCCAAACCCCATATCTCCAACTCCTCCAATTTCCGTAGTGGCAGGTGCTTGAGATGCTTGTCATAGAAGTCCCTGTATAATAAGGTTACTTGGGCTCCAGTATCCAGCAGGGCTTTTGTGTAGATCCCTTCCACTTGGATGGGGACAATTGGGGAAGGTCCCACCAGCTTGGGAGGAAATCCACTGGTAGCTGTACCCTTAGCCTGCTTTGTGGCTCGGACTTTGGCCTTTGAGGGCCTCTTTTTCTTCTGCCCCGCCTTGTTGGTGGCTCCAGTGGGCCGTGGCACGTGAGTCGGTGTGGAGTTCGCTACTGCACCCGGGCGCCCAGTTGACTCCTTCACTGGGGCCCTCTGAAGTTTCCCTCCGACTGATGTGGGTTTTCCTCGGGTAGTGGGCTGGGGCACACTCGCCTGAAATGTCCCATCCCTCCGCATTTGAAACAGACTCTTTGTGTTTGTTTCGGAGGGCATAGTAACTTTTTAGAATCCTCTTAAGCTGGTTCAAAGTCAAATCACTCTTTCTCTCTAACATGCCCCTAACACTTGAGCCTGGGCTGATGGCGTGGATCACAGCCTCTCTGATTTCCGATTCCAGATATCCTTTTTGTAGCCCCAGCTCTATTTGCTGTAGGAGGCCGGTGTAAGACAGTTTGCCCTTCTGTCCCTTTTCTCCTATCTGGCCATCAATGCGGAAATCCTTCCTAATAGTTACTTCTTGCAGATAGCCCCTGCTGCGTCTTCTTGGCTCCCTCCTTGGGTTTGGTGTCATCTGGCCAGCTCTCTTGTCTTCTGAGCCGACGCGCAGTCCATCCATGCGATCTGCTATGATGCTGGATGTCTCCTGAAACTTTTCCTGTATTTCACGGTATTGTCGCTGTAACTCAGCCAGTTGTTGTTCCGCCTGCCGCTGGGCGGCGGCTCCTGCGTTCCTGTCTAGGGGTTCTAACTGCTTTTTGCAGGGGTGTGTCAGGTGAAACACTGTCTTCTCGGACAATTTTATGGTGGCACCGTGGAAATTTTCAGGAACACCCCGTCCCCACTCTATCAGAGCATAGGTGCAATCAGTCCCAAAATCTGGTTTCACTGCAACCACGTAGGCCTTTCTGTCTGGAGACAATGTCTGTACCACCTCTTTGATTTGCTTCTTCTCCCAGTAGCTCCCTGGGAGTTCAATGGCCACGCTTGCTTCTGAGCGTGTCCCTTCTGCTTCGCACCAACGGACTACTGTGATGGGGTCCATGGTGACCTCAAGGGGGGGGGGTGGGTTTCTTGTAGAGTGACAGGATCCCGGACGAGCCCCCACGTGTAGCACTGACCCCCGCAGGAGCTGCTGATTAAATTTTGGGCCTGCACTCTAACTACAACCCCAATGATAAGGCTCAGTCCCCTTTACACAGCTGTGGTGCAATACAATACAATACTGTACAATGTGATACCAGATACCTGTTTGTAACTTCAGGATCCACGAGCGGCACCTAGAGTGAATAAAGCAATACGCCACAACCCTGGTATGCTTAAACAGTAGTATTCTTTTACTGTTGATAATTGGCAAGTAAAGAAACACCAGTACATAAACTGTGCTATCCTCCTAACATGGGATGAGAGCACAATTAAAATTAAATCTATACAGCAATCAAATGGCAAACAGTATACCTGCAGGTATATGAATAAGAAAATAAAACTAAGCCTAGGAGCTCCCCCTACTTTGTAAGGTAACCGTGAGATCTCACAAAAAAAAAAAAAAACAGTCAGTTCTTGATCTTCTTTCTTCGCTAGCTAATAATGTTTCCCAAGTAATTTGTAATCCAAACAAAACGAGTAAACTTCCTGAAAAAGAAATGTCTCCGCAATGAGTGGGTTAACTGCCTTGGCCTTCTGGAGAGCGTCCCGAACAACTAGGCCTTCAACCTTCCTAAAGGCAACCCCTCCGCTTCTTCTTGGAAGTATGTAGTGAGGCCTGTGTGTTAGTCTAATGGCGTGTGAGGCATGACAAACTGTGGGCCGTAACCCACTCACCTAATTGGACACAGGCTCCGTACAGTCTCGCGACCTCCTCCCGTGGCTCCGTCTGCTGGATCAAACACCAGGCCAACTCTGCTGGGGGACTCCCGTCCTCCGATGCTCAATGGAAATGTCCGTGGGCCTTGCTGTTCGGTCCGGTCTCCTCACAGATCCTCTCCGGCTGCCCATGCGGTTCCAAAGGGACCTAAGATGGCTGCTCCCACTCCTTATATAGCAAATCCCAGCATGCACTGCGCAAGAAATTGTTCCTGGGTCTTTGATCAACTTCCTATTTACAAAGGTCAAATCTGAGAACCAATAGTCTTTCTTCAATATTTATCAGATAGTGGAACCCTTCTTGCATTAACAACAATTGGCCACTAGATGGCTCCAAACACTCAACAATCTCAATGTCCATGAATGCCATTTAGGGAATGCAATATACACATTTATGTACTATATATATACATCAGCGCTACACAAACAATCCACGAGCGGTGAGCATGTACTCCTGCGTCACTTCCGGTTTTGCCTATCGCTCAATCCCAACGCGAAGCGTCACGCCCATGTGACGTCATCAGGGGATGCTGATTTATTGCCCACCACGAGGCTGGAGGAGATGAATTTAACCATGAAGTTGAATTGCTTAATCAAAAAATTCTTGTGTTACTTGCCTGACTATGCAAAAAAAAAAATTAATGTAAGGGCCCTTTCACACGGGGCGGATCAGTAATGAGCCAGCGGATGACAGGGCGGTCCCTGCACACTGTGCAGGGACCGCCCTGTCTTTTCTCCGCTCTCCCCTATGGGGGAATCGGATGAACACGGACCGTCTGTCCGTGTTCACCCGATCCGCAGACGGAAGGAAAAATAGGGTTTTCCTCCATCTGCAGAATCGGAGGAATGTGGAAGCGGACGAGATCGGGTGTCAGCGGATGTTCATTCGCTGACACCCACGATCTCATAGGGATCAGAAAGCAGTTTGCCTGCAGTTTTTGTCTAAAATCAGATTAATAGCAATAGATTTGACCTATGTCCCAAAATGCATAACTGTGATTATCAAGATACATGATAATAACAAAATATATGTGCTTAATAACCTTTTATCATATCAAAGTATAATTAATATATGAAACACCGACCAAGTCTTCACCTTATAGTATATAGAACATGTATGGCTCGTAAAAAAAAAAAAAAAAGTGCATGCAAGGTTCACATCATAAATAGAGCATTTATAACTAAATCCTCCGCTTTGTATAATGACTTAATTATCAACTTTTTAAACGTATTTTGACGAAAGTATTTGATCTTTTTTAGTTCTGGATAGTTTGCAAATAGTTAAGGCCCCTTTTCACACTGGGGCGGGGGGTGCGGTGGCGGTATAGCGCCGCTAAAAATAGCGGCGCTATAACGTCAGAATTACCGTGGGATTTGGCCACTAGCGGTGCAGTATTAACCCCCACTAGCGGCCGATAAAGGGTTAATACCGCAGTTTCCCATTGTTTTAAATGGGAAGGAGCAGTGAAGGAGTGGTATACATACTGCTCCTCTCACCGTTCCAAAGATGCTGCTTGCAGGAGATTTTTTTCTCTTCTGCTAGCACATCGCCTCAGTGTGAAAGCCCTCAGGCTTTTACATTGAGAAGGCTGATCAGGAGTTTTTCATGCGGTATTTAGGCGCTATTTTTAGCGCTGTAATGCCTGAAAAAACAGGGGTCTAAATATTCTGGTTATTTTGCTGCCTGTGTCTCTATTAGAAATATTTCCCAGCATTTTCAATCTTGGTCACACCTCAGGCATTGCTGTGAGCTGATTGTATACTGTTTTGTATATATATTTTATTTTGCAGAATGCACTAGGAACACAGAGTCACTATTTCTCATTTTTGCTGGACTATAGACTGTAACTTTATAAAATGGCTAGTGAAGTTCTTGGAAAACCAGCAAAGTTGACATTTCAAAGGCGATTGACTTTAGTCTGTTGGGTCATAAACTTAACGTAATAAAATACAACCTAGAATTCACTGGTCTCCACACTGAGAAGGAACTCACATCAATAGTGTGTGCATGATGACTTATTGGGGGGGGGGGGGTTCATTAACTGGAGAGCTCAGAGTTTGGTGCAGCTGTAACCAATCAGCTTCTAACTTTAGCTTGTTCAATTAAGCTTTAGCAATAAAACCTGGGAACTGATTGGTTTCTCTTCGCAGCTGCACAAGATTTTGCACTCTCCAGTTTTAGTAAATCTCCCCCACTGTGATAACATTGATGGTTAGGTGAACAATATTATGATAATTCTGGAGAAAACAGTTCAAGACCTTGTGCTGAGATGAGAATCCGGCAGCTGGGATGATTGAAAGATCAGGTTGGTGGCAAATAAGGTGTAAAAGTTCCATGCCAAACCCAACATGGACCTGGGACAAGCCAGCTTCACCAGGGCCAAATGACAACCAATAAACACTATGGCTTTCTGTTAGCCATACCCAAATGGTCTTGTGTTGTTAAGCCTGTTTCTTCTCATATGTTGTAACTTCTGTTAAATTATGCCTGGTTAGCAATTGGGTATTGGATTGGATTGTATTGAAAACTGTTGTTATGGTTGCAGAGCAGTATAAAGTAGTCAATTAATAGTAATTATGGTATTGATTTTTTTTTCCAAACGGTTCTTGTTTGTTTAGTTTTTCTCTGTTGTGAATGGTTTGTTATTAAGCACGATACACAAGGGATTCTATGAATGAAAAACTTAAGAAAATAAAGAAAGCTGAGCTGTGGCACAAAGCGTCAAGTCATATTACTTTAATTTTACCAGAAATTTGAAAAAGAAACCTTATTGGTCACTGAATTACAAATCCACTTTGCTCCCATTTTATTCAGATGTTATTTTTCTTCTTTATTGATAGGTCTTCATGGATATTCTTTCTCACTATATTAGTTACATATTCAGCATCCTTTGTTTTTTAGTAAACTATTTTAGTCACCTTTAGATCAGTACAGTCAGCTTCA
Source organism: Rana kukunoris (assembly GCA_029574335.1). Classification (NCBI taxonomy): domain Eukaryota; kingdom Metazoa; phylum Chordata; class Amphibia; order Anura; family Ranidae; genus Rana; species Rana kukunoris. The sequence continues at coordinate 100,907,052 of CM056052.1, read as the reverse complement.
ACACAATTTTTGGTGTGTAGTTGTGCCAGTATATATCGTTTTTCCTATACCTTTTGTATTTGCTCCTTGGTTGTGGTGGTTCCCCTCTTTTTTTGTGCTAAGAAGAGGAAGAAGAAGTCTTACACCACCCCCAAGAAGAACAAGCATAAGAGGAAGAAGGTCAAGCTTGCTGTGCTCAAGTACTACAAGGTTGATGAGAATGGCAAAATCCACCGCCTGAGGCGTGAATGTCCATCTGATGAGTGCGGTGCTGGAGTCTTCATGGCCAGTCACTTAGACAGGCACTACTGTGGAAAGTGTTGTCTGACTTATTGCTTCAACAAGCCTGAAGACAAAAAAATGTACATGTGTTAATAAAACCAGTTGACAGACAAAAAAAAAAAAATGATTAATCGAACACAAAAATTTTGATCAGTAACAGCCCTAATATATATATATATATAGCAGAGAATCTAGAGAATAAAATGGCAATTGTTGCAATATTTTATGTCACACAGTATTTGTGCAGCGGTGTTTTAAATGTTTCATGAAGTTAAAAAAAATGAAACAGTAAAGTTAACCCAATTTTTTTTATAATGTGCAAGATGATGTTACGTTGAGTAAATAGATACCAAACATGTCGTGCTTTATAGTGTTGCTCACGAATATTCGCATTGCGAATATTCGTAACGAATATTGCATATTCGAGTATTCGCGAATAAATCGAATATCGCGGTATTTTTTCACATTTATTTTTAAAACAGATCACATCCTAGTGATCTCCATCGACATCTAAAAGCATTGCTGGTATGATTAGAGACCCTGGGCCGAGTAGCTGAGGCGATCCTTTTATGTTGCCGAATATTCGCAATGCGAATATTCGTATTACGAATATTCGCGAATACTTTCTCTGCCCTTCTGTGTTTTGTGCATAAAAAAAAAAAATTTGCTTTAGTTTAGTTATATAAGTTTGTGTAAGTAGAGTTAGTGTTTAGTGCATATTAGTTTAGTAATCCAGGAAATGATCTCCGTTTTCGCGTGTTGACGAGAATTTCGCAATCAATTTCGCAATTCACATTAGCGAAATTTCGCAATTTTTTTTTTTGATAAAATATCACGAATATTCGATATTAACGAATATTTCACGAATATTCTTCTATATATTCGTGAAATATCGCAAAATCGAATATGGTGTATTCCGCTCAACACTAGTGCTTTATAATTGCACGCACTTATGGAATGGCGACAAACTACTGTACCTAAAAATCTCCATATGCAAAGCTTTAAAGTATTATTGCTCTCATTTTGACGATCGAGGCGATACCTCGCATGTGTGATTTGAACATCATTTACATATGCGGGCGTGACTTCCGTATGCGCGAGCTCGGGGGGATGGGGGCGCTTTACTTTTTTTTTTCTTATTTCTTTTGTTTCTTTTTAGAATATTAAATTGTGTTTTTTTATTTTAAATGTGATCACTTTTATTGCTGTCACCAGGAATGTAAACATCCATTGTGACAGTAATAGGTGGTGACAGGTATTCTTTATGGAGGGATAAAACCCCAAATCCCTCCTTTACACTTCAAAGTATTCAGATCGCCGATTCTGAATACTGTATATTTTTTGAAATCTGGCTCCATTGGCAGCCGAGTAAACCGGAAGTGACATTGTGATGTTGCTTCCACGTTTACATTCAGGAGACTGGATCGAAGCCTTTTACAGCTTCATTCCAGTATGTGGCTAGGCGCCAAAGGTGGCTCATCATTGATCGGGTCTCCCAGTGGGACGGGAGGCCCAGTAAGAGTGGCGGAGGCGGCAGGGGGGGGATGTCCCCTCCCGCTCCACCGGTATAACAAGGGTTATATATATATATATATGTATATATATATATATATATATATATATATATATATATATAAAGTGTGGTAGAGAATACATAATTAAGATCGATCGATGGCTCAGGGGAGGACCGTTGACTGTGCATAGGATTTGGTGAGGGGACTTTGCCCAGGAACCTTTAATGCTTTTCATAGAATACCACATACAAATATTGTCCACAGAGCTCCTACATTGCCAGTGAAGAAAATAAAAAGCAAAGCTTTGCCTCCAAGAAATTACCGCAGTTGCTCCTAAAGGGGACACACCACAGGTATTGAGATAATTTCACTGGGTGTGTACTAGAAGCATCGTAGGCTGGCTTGGGGTTCCCCTTTAGCCACAGCATCCCACACACCCCAAAAGTTATCGGGGAGTCTATTTAATCTGTACATATTGTTACCTATTGCTTTCGTTGTTTGGATAGTGTTCTTGATTGTTTTCTTTAACCACTTCAATACCAGGCTTTAAAACCCACTTCCATACCGGGCCTATTCTGGCACTTCTCTCTTACATGTAAAAATCATCATTCTTTTGCTAGAAAATTACTTATAACCCCCAAACATTATATATGTTTTTTTTAGCAGACACCCTTGGGAATAAAATGGCAGCCATTGCAACTTTTTATCTTGCACGGTATTTGCGCAATAATTTTTCAAACGTTTTTTTTTGTAAAAAAATGGTTTCATGAATTAAAAAATAACAAAACAGTAAATGAATGAATGAATGAATGAATGAAAACTTATATAGCGCGGCACATGCGAACTGAATCGCCTCTGGGCGCTTGTTGTTCCAGTCTCCTTTGATATCAAAAGAGAAAAGTCTTGACCTTTTTCCTAAATGCTAGGTGGTTCTCCTCCAACCGAATGCTGGTTGGTAAAGCGTTCCATAGTCTGGGACCTTGGATCGCAAATCTTCTCTCTCCTTTGGACTTGAAGTTGGCTTTCGGAACCTGGAGCAGGTTCTGATTCGTGGATCGCAAAATGCGATTTGGATTATGCGCTTTTATTAATTCGCATAAGTAAAGGGGGGCACTCTCGTGGACACATCTATGGGTAAGACAGAGAGCTTTAAAAGCAATTCTGTCTTTGACTGGCAGCCAATGAAGGGATCTCAGTGAAGGTGAGATGGATTCCCAGGGTTTTTTCCCAGTCACAAGTCTGGCGGCCGTATTCTGAACGACTTGCAGACGAGCGATTTGGTACTTGGGGAGGCCGAGGTAAAGGGCATTTGCATAATCCAGCCTGGAGTTTACAATAGCTCCCACCACGACCGCTAGGTCTTCTTTAGGGATGAACGGAGTGAGTCTGCGTAGTAGGCGCAGTAGATGGTGAGATCCGCTGACCACTGACCCTATTTGTGCGTCCATTGTCATAAAGGAGTCAAAAATGACCCCTAGGCTTTTGACTTTGGCGCTAGGGGTGATGAGTTTGCCCAAAATAGGCGGGGGGGTCCACGCTGTTGAAAGTTGATTCCTACGCTTGGCGTGAAACAGCAGAAGTTCTGTTTTCGCTCCATTGAGTTTAAGATAACTCTTTGTCATCCAATCCTCTATCAAAGAGAGGCATGTCTCTAGATTGAGGTGGTGATCCTGTCTGTTGCAGATGCGGAAATACAGTTGCGTGTCATCTGCATAAGAGTGATAAAGCAGTTTTTGGCTGCTAATAATCTCAAAAAGAGGACGAAGGTAGATGTTAAATAGCACTGGTGACAGCGGCGATCCTTGAGGGACTCCGCATGTTACTGTGCGTTTTTCAGACGTAAATGGTCCTAGCTTCACTGTTTGCGATCGGTTTTCCAAAAAAGAGGAGAACCAAGATAAATCGCCTTCTGCGACCCTGGCTACTTCAGTAAGCCGAGTCAGTAACAGATTGTGGTCTACAGTGTCAAAAGCTGCACTTAGGTCCAACAGGACCAGGAGACAAGATTCTCCTTCGTCTGCGGCCTTGAGAACATCGTCCCATACTTTTAGCAATGCTGTTTCCGTCCCATGTCCGGGACGGAAGCCTGATTGCAATGGATCAAGTAGCTTGTGGGTATCTAGATGCTGTTGCAGCTGTTGTACCACTACTTTTTCCATTATCTTAGAGAATACGTTGAGGCTTGTTATGGGACGGCGGTGGAGTGGGTCCTTGGGGTCCAGGGAGGGTTTCTTCAGGATGGGTTGGATTATACCCTCTTTCAACTGTGAGGGCACTATGCCCTCCAGGAAAGACTGGTTGATAAGCTGCGTAATGGGAGGAGCCAGGATGTCGGCGCATTCCTTCAGCAGTTTTGTGGGGATAATGTCATTTGGCGCTGCGCCATTGCGCAGAGTACAAATGACATTTTTAGTGGACTCAACGGAGATGGGTTCTAGGGTAAACTTACCTGATATCGAAGAATTACTATGGGTGCTGTGTGAGAGGCTACAGGGGGGGCTGAGGGGAGAATAGTTTTGCTGAATGCTTTCACGGATTGCCTCGATTTTATCAACAAAATAATCCGATAGCTCATTGCAAAATTCTTGTGTGTCAGAACTGGGGGCCTCAATACATCCTGGTTTCATGGTCTGGGTGACCATCTTGAAGAGTTCGCGGGGGCGGTTAAGGGCCCCGTTGATAGCCTCCGAGAAATAATTCTTCTTGGCTTGGAAAATTCCTTTGTGGTATTTTCTTGTTGTCGCCTTGTAGATGGATAGGTTTAGCTCTGAAGAACATCTTTTCCAGGCAGATTCTGCCCTTCTGCGTTCTTGCTTCAGTAACGACAGCTGGTTGTTAAACCAGCTGCGGTTGTTTTTCCGAATGCGGGTTTTTCGTTTCGGCGCTACCAAATCGGCTGATTGTAGCATGGCCGAGTTGATGGCTTCCAATGTTTCAACGGCCGTTTGATGCGGCTGAGTTGTTTCTATTTTTTTCCTTAAAGTCGTTCTGAAGAGTTCCGAGTGGAGCTTCTTCTGACATCTAGTCCAGTGTGTTGTCACTGGATTTGATGTTTTTGTTGTGGGGGGGATTGTGGAAATGAATTTAATTGCATGGTGGTCTGTCCATGGCAACTTTTCATTTTTCAAAATTTTTATTTCCAGATATTGTCTGAAAATAAGATCAAGTGTGTGGCCTGAAGCATGTGTGGGCCCACATACTAGTTGCTGTAACCCTAAATCTTCCAGGTGGTCAATACAGGCATCCGCAACGATGTCTTGTGAGGAGTTGGCCCAGAGATTGAAATCCCCCAACAGCAACAGGTGTTTGCTGTTGAGGGTATAAGTGGAGAAGAAATCCGTCCATGATGATAGCAGCTGCGATTTTGGGCCCGGTGGCCTATAGCAGAGCAGAATGTGGATGGTCTCCTTTGAATTTGCTTGCAGTTGCAGAGTAAGGGTTTCCATGAATGGAAGAGGGTTTTGAAGGGCTGGTTTTGTGATTGCAAGATGAATCTTGTGGATCACCGCCAGGCCTCCCCCTCTTTGCCCTATTCTGTTTTCTGTGATAATACGGTAGTTTTCTGGCACCAGTTCTCCTAGAATGGTGTTACAGTCTGCTGTGAGCCAACTCTCTGTAATAAAGAGGCAGTCTAAATCGTGTTGTAGAATGAAGTCATGGATTTCAAGTCTATGTTTTACTGCCGATCTTGTGTTGATCAAAGCACATAAAATGTGCTTGGGCTGGGGTAAACGGCTAAAATTTTTGTTGGTCGATCGTCGATCGATCCTCAAAAGTTGCTCCATTCTTAGGGTCTTTTTGGTGATGGCTGGCAGTATTGCGGCGCAACTCCTCAGATCCCAAATGGTTTCTGCGGAGTACCGCAGATTAGCCATGGTAGCCAATCACCGGGCAAAGGTGACGATGGGGGGAGGATTCAGTGAATCCTCCCAGCTTGATCCAGAGGAAGGCAAAAAACCCCTAGCCGTGCTGTGCCAATTTGCTTTGGTAGGGGAAAAAATTCCTTCCTGATCCCTGAATGGCGATCGGGCGAAGCCCCTGGATCAAGTATTATTAAATTATGAAACAGGGGGGTGAGAGCTGTCACTGCTGCTGGGGTGTACCAAGATGGCCGCCGACTGAGAGCAGGACCAGGGACCCAGGCTGATGTATAGTCAGCTGGAAGGACTGGGATGGGGGGGGACTGGTTGTTGAGGGGTGGATGAGTCCTGCAGGGGGCTGGGGGCGAACTCCTGGGAGGTTTCTGGTGGCTTGGAGGGGATTCTGTTTGTGAAATTGCGGCGCGGAGTTAGGCCGCAGGTGAAGCCGTGGACTTTCCTGGATCGCGGCCCCGCGTATGAGAGAGGCCTGGCGCGGAGGTCCCGAAAAACGACCTGGAATGGCAAAAAATTGCCGTGGAGAGGAGGCAAGTGGGTGACTCTGAATGGTGATGGCTGTATGGGGGGCGTATGGACCAGAGTGAAGGAGCGGGGGAGCGGCTGGTTGTTGGGGGCGGCCGAAGCTGGAGGAAGCGGATCGCGGGGGGGTTGTATCTCCGCTGGGGGAGATTAGGCTGCCGGCGTGGCTGTCCTAACAAGGACGGCCACCTACAGGTCCTGGGGAGGTGTAGATTGCCCTGAGTAGCAGGGGCTTACCTGGAGGGTGAGGAGCAGCCAGAGAAGGCGGATGAGAAGGCCTGCTGGGGCGGGGGGGTGGAAAACCCTGCCTGTCTGGAGCCCAGGAGCCACACGTCCTACTGGTAGGTACGTGCGCCGATTACTACTGGGACAGTTCTCGCCCTGGGGGAGGGTCACTCTTTCAGACCCAACAGGAAGAGCTCCTGGAACAATGATTGTGAGCCCAATTTGGTAATATATGAAAGATGATGTTACACCGAGTAAATAGATACCTTACATGTCATGCTTTAAATTTGCGCACACTCATGGAATGGCGCCAAACTTTGTTACTTAAAAATCTCCATAGGCGACGCTTTAATTTGTTTGCAGGTTACCAGTTTAGAGTTACAGAGGAGGTCTAGTGCTAGAAATGTTGCACACGCTCTAACACACGCGGTGACACCTCACATGTGTGGTTTGAATGACGTTTACATACGTGGGCGGGACTTACGTGTGCGTACGCTTCTGAGCGCGAGCTTCCGGGGACAGGGGCGTTTTAATTTTGTATTTTACTTATTTATTTATTTTTTTACACTTTTTTTTTTACATTTTTTTAGATCACTTTTATTCCTATTACAAGGAATGTAAACATCCCTTGTAATAGGAATAGTGTGTGACAGGTCCTCTTTAAGGAGAGAAATGCGTGGTCAATAAGACCCCACATCTCTCCTCCAGGCTGGAAAGAAAAATTATATCTGAATGATGCCTCTAGGTGCAGGCATCATTCAGATATCCCCCCGCAAAGTGCAGGACATCATATGACGTCCACCCGAGATAACAGATCCCCTTTTTGGACGTCATATGACGGTGTGCGGGTGTCGAGTGGTTAAACTGTTTCAACTAAGTCCTGGGTACTTAAAAAGGTCCTGGCTGACTAATATTAACCTGAATTTTACCTTTCTTCAAGTAAACTACAAGAAGAACTGTGTTGTGTATTCCTGCTGGGTGTGCCAGGGGGACTGGAACAGTTCATTGGGGTCGAATGGCAGAGTAACGAACTGAACAAACAAAAGCAGCTCCCTCTCTGGTTTGCTACAACTATATTACCAAAAGTATTTTTTTTTAAAGTGCCTTTACACGCACGTTCTTAGTCTGTAGGGTTCAATATGAAGTTGGCCCACCCTTTGCAGATATAACAGCTTCATCTCTTCTTGGAAGGATGTCCACAAGGTTTAGGAGTATGTCTATGGGAATGTTTGACCATTCTTCCAGAAGTGTATTTGTGAGGTCAGGCACTGATGTTGACAAGAATGCCTGGCTCACAATCTCCATTTTATTCATCTCATACGTTCTATAGGGTTTAGGTAAGGACTCAGGCAGGCCAGTCAAGTTCCTCCTCCCCAAACTCGCTCATCCATGTCTTTATAGACCTTGCTCTGTGCACTGGTCCAAATCATTTGGTGGACGAGGGATTATGGTTAGACATGTGTAATTTGTTTTGTTCTGAATTTGTTTTTGACAAAATTAGACAAATTAGTAAATTCTGAAAAAAAAAATATCAATATTTTTTTGGGGGGGAAATGAATTTTGAAAGTTCAGAAATTCAAAAATCCGAAATTCTAAAGAACAAAAATCCGAAAATGGAAATAAAAAAAATAAAAAAATAAACAGTAAATTAAAAAATCTGAAATGATAACTAACTAATAATAACTATTACTAACTAATAAATTATGGGTATTGGAATTTCCTTGGCTGTTAGTGAACATAATGAAAACAAATGTATCCGAAGTTACGAATTATCCAAAATAATGAATGCCGTATCTAAACGAATGGAAAGTAACAAATTAATAATAAGAAATAATAATAATAAAAACTATTATTTATATTATTAATTTGTTTAGATGCAGCATTCATTATTTCAGATAATTTGTAACTTCGGATGAATTCTTATTCATTACGTTCACTAACAGCCAAATTTGAAAGGAAAATTCAATATCTATAATTTAATAGTTAGCGATTATTAGTTAGTTATTAATTGGTATTTTCTGATTTTCTTCTAAAAATGAAAAAAAAAAAAAAAGAATGAAATGAAAACGAAAACATATTTTTTTGGCAGTGCACATGTCTAATTATGGTGTATGGTAGTTTTTCAGGGGTTGGACTTGGCCTCTTAATTCCAGTGAATGGAACTCTTAAAGTGGAAGTCCATGCAAAAACTAAAATCCCTGCATCTATAGACACCAACATTCTAAAGCCTCGTACACACGATTGGATTTTCCAGTAATAATTGTGTGATCGCAGAGCTTTGTCGGATAATCCGACCGTTTGTACGCTCCATCAGACAATTGTTAACGGGAATTACAAATGTTTTATAGCATGCTTTCAAATTTTCCGACAACAAATGTGTCTTGTCGGATTATCCGATCGTGTGTACATACCTTTTCTACAGATAATCCAACCCGATCTCCAGCGTTGGAAGCTTTGATCCCACGCTGAGCTGTCAGCCGCGGCTTCGCTGTGGAGGCGGGTGCATAGGACATGTCTGTCAACGGAAGCCCCTTAGTAACTCTATGGGAGACGTCACTTCCTATTAGTTTGACAGCTGTTGTTGGATGTGTACTCAGCAGAGCTTCCGCCACTGAAGATTAGGTCGGATCACCTGCAGAATAGATATATATTCGTTTTTTTCTTTACAGGGCTAGAGAGGTTAGTTAGACAAATCTGTGGAATTTTGTGCGAAGGGCGTTGGCCGTGAACTTGGTATGTATACAGACGGCAGAACTTTTTCAGCCAACATACACAAAACTATGTGTCTTTTCAGCTCTTTGGCGCCACCCTTTGGGCAACTTCTGCTAATGTTGTGCTATGGTTATCATTGGTTCGAAGCATGCGTGTTTGTACTTTGTATTTTTTTCCGACGGACTTGTGTAGACACGATCAGATAATCCGACAAGACACATTTGTTGTCGGAAAATTTGAAAGCATGCTATAAAACAGCTTTCAAAAAATTCACTCGCCTGGTCGCATTTTGCGAGTGGATTTTGAGGGCTGGCGAGGAAGGGCTGCCTGGGAAGCTGGAGGGTGAGCACCGCCGGCATGCGGCAGTCCTTCTCCCAGTGCTCGTGGAGGGGAAGAGAGGAGAGCGAATAGCCGGATCATGAGGAGCACAGGGAACATCACTGGCGGCTTTCATTTCAATTGCCATGTGTTCTCTGCACTCGCTGTCACACACAACCCCGCCCCCTGGTCCCAGGAGTTTGATTGACAGATCACCCGTCCAATCACAAGTGACGTGTATCAATGTTCCCCGGCCAGGGGGCGGGGCTGCATGTGACGGCGAGCAGCGGGAACACCTGGCAATTGAAATGAAAGCTGTGATGTTTCTCAGTGCACTCATCATCCACCTGGTAATTAGCTTCCTCTTCTCTGTTCTCTGCATGATGGACAAATATAAGCAGCATAATGGACACAGATCGACAGCATGAAGGACACAGACAGCATGGTGGGCACAGATTGGCCGCATGGTGGGCACAGGCAGCATGAAGGACACAGGCAGCATGATGGGCACAGATAGGTAGCATGGTGGGCACAGGCAGCATGAAGGACACAGGCAGCATGATGGGCACATATAGGCAGCATGGTGGGCACAGATAGGCAGAATGAAGGACACAGGTGGCATAGTGGGCACAGATTTTCAGCATAGTGGGCACAGATTTGCAGCATGGTGGGCACAGATTTGCAGCATGGTGGGCACAGATTGTCAGCATGGTGGACAAAAATAGACAGCATGGTGGGCACAGATAGATAGCATGAAGGACACATGCAGCCTGATGGGCACAGATTGGCAGCATGATGGGCACAGATTGGCAGCATGAAGGACACAGGCAGCAGGATGGGCACATATTGGCAGCATAGTGGGCACAGATAGGCAGAAAAAAAGAACACAGGCAGCATGGTGGGCACAGATTGGCAGCATGGTGGGCACATGCAGCATGGTGGACACAGATTGGCAGCATAGTGGGCACAGATAGGCAGAATGAAGGACACATGCACCATGGTGGGCATAGATTGGCAGCATGATGGGCGCAGATAGGCAGCATGGTGGACACAGATTGGTAGCATGATGGGCGCAGATAGGCAGCATGGTGGGCACAGATTGGTAGCATGATGGGCACAGATTGGCAGCATGATGGGCAAAGATTGGCAGCATCGGTGGACACGGGCAGGCTGCATCGGCGGACACAGGCAGGCTGCGTCGGCGGACATGGGCAGGCTGCATTGGTGGGCACAGATAAAGTTGTTAATATTTATTTTTAGAACTTAATTCTGCATAAAACATTTTTAGTGTAATTTCATGAGATAATTTCTGAGGGCCTGTTTAGGGCATGGTAGGGTTTGAGTGGGGCAACTGTTGGTGAGTAACCCTTAAAGCTTGGCTAGTAGCTTAGGACCTGAAATTTTGAGCCCTGCTATAAAACATTTGTTGTCATAAATTCCGACAACAATTGTCCAATGAAGCGTACAAATGGTCAGATTTTCCGACAAAACCCTGCCATCACACATTTGTTGTTGGAAAATCTGATCGTGTGTACGAGGCTTTAGAATGTTGGTGGCTATAGATGCAGGGATTTTAGTTTTTGCAGAGACTTCCACTTTAAGGCATCAGCATACTAAGTGATTTTGGACAATTGTAATGCTCCCAACTTTGTGGGAACAGTTTGGGGATGGCCTCTTCCTGTTCCAACATGACTGCACAGCAATGCACAAACAATGTCCATAAAGACATGGATAAGACGGTTTGGGGTGGAGGAACTTGACTTATCTCAACCCGATAGAGCGGGTCCCTAAAAATTAGCTTGTTCAATTAATCTTTGACAATAAAACCTTGAAGCTGATTGGTTACTATGCATATTTTCCCCACTGTGTTTATGATTTATTAATTGATTTATTTTAAAACAAAAATTCAGTTTTCAAATAAAGGGATATATTTTTATTTTATTTTGGTATTAATAGGAGTGTATGATTATGTATTGCAGCAACAATTTACACAGTGCTGTACATACTGGACACTCACATCGGTCAATTACTAATGCAGCTTGCAATATTATTTAAACAGATCTTATTATAGATGAGAACATTTAAAACACAATCACTACTGCTTTGAAGTTTAAGAAACCAGTAAAAACATAAACGTCTATGAAACAGAAAAGCATAAAAAGATGATTAGCAACAGCAAATAAACTGAGAGTGAGTAGCTCTTGAAACAGGCTGATCATCTTACAGAGCTTAGCTGCATATGGAAAACTTTTCTCATGTTAGGTCTCTGGAATGGCCTTTGACCCTTACCAGGGTTTAATTGGAGAGCAGCCTAACCTTTGACCTTCTATGCTTACTTTCCCATTGGACTTATTGCTGTCTTCAGTGCAGATTAGTGGTAGCTGTGTTCATCATAATTATGCTTGTCCATTTCTGCATCTGTCAGTTATTATCTTTTTTTCAGTGAAAAAGAACATTTTGGTATCAATTATTTTAACCAAAATATGTAAAAACATTGTCGTAAAAAGTGTCGTCACTCTGCTATAAAACACCATGCTACGAAATTGTAATGTAACTGTAATGCCTGCATTCATTTTGTAAAGTGCTGCACAAACTGTTGGGGCTATATAAATCCTGTAAAATAATAACAATAATAAAAATTGGTTAATTTCCAATTTTAAAGCATGAGTTTGAGAAATGTAAAGCCGCGTACACACGGTCGGAAATTCCAATGGGAAAAAAGTCCAATGGGAGCTTTTCATTGGATCTTCTGACTGTGTGTATGCCCCATCAGAGTGTTGCCCGATCAAAAGTCTGACCGTGTGTATGCGGCATAAGGTGGTAAAACCTGTGGCTCAGCTGCCTGTTTTTACTGCCCCCCTAGCTGCCCATGTAAAAGGGTCCAAAAAGATAGATACATTAGGGTAAATGTATACAGTACATGTGATAGTACAAAGACTGCTAGTCAGACAGGCACAGTCTCATGCATACCAATAATCCAGGTTCATTCTATGTCTTTTTAGACAAACAGAGATGATCCTAATTTTATTTATCACAGTCAGATCAATGAAATATGCTTTATGTCAATATTGATGTTGTTAATATTTATTTTTGAAACTTAATTCTGCATAAAACATTTAACAGTGTAATTTCATTAGATCATTTATAAGGGAGTGTTTAGGGGTGGAATTAGGGGCGGGCATGGTAGGGCAACTGATGGCGAGTAACTCTTAAAGCCTGGCGAGTAGCTCAGGACTTGAAATTTTGAGCCCTGATAATTATAGAAATGGTGGATTCTCCCACTTAGCACTTACTTTAAAGATTTGAAGTGCAGTAAAGTGGCGTAAATATCTAAATATAGACGAAAGATCTAAAAATCTATTAAAGAAAAGCTGAGAAACTTCCAAATTAGCTTGTTAAAATCCTTAAAAAAATGTGTACCAGATGACCTGAGGGGGAATTTTATTTTCTTAATGAGAGTTTCATTTGAAAGGCATCAAATCAGATGAATTTATTATAAAAACAGAAACAGGAACATTATTACCTTTATTAAAATTCACTGTGTTGTAATTACCATTTTAAACGTTAACAAGAGAAAAAGTTATACAGTAACACATATGTTAAAATAGTAATTTAACAAAATGAAATATTATCAGATGCTCTAATGAATGTCATTACATTTAATTCACTGACATAAAACATATTTTTGTTAAGTCTTTAAGTTGGGCTGCCCTTTAGAAACCTTACCCGTGGTGTATGGCGTATAAATAAATTGATAAATAGCCTCCTTCACTTGTCTCATTTACCATCTGGCTCCAAGGCAATTAGGCTTATTAAGGTAAAAATAAGGATGTTGTTATGCAAATTGGCACTACCCCTTTAACCACCCACAGACATTGAAAACTAGGGAAAATAAATTTTGCCCTGAAAAACATTACAATCTATGTACAGTATATAAAACATTTGTGTATTTTAATTTAGAATGGCCTTAAAAAGAGATCCTTTATGTTTTGCTCTTTTATTTAGCATCAACACATCTTTGAGGTATACCCGAGGTCCCAAGTGTTTTTAGATTTAGCCTTCTTCTAAAGTCTTCTTAATGTCTGTCACTGTCCAGTCTTAAACAGGATCCCTGGAGGTCTTCCTGTGCCCTGCTGGCAAGAGCTGATGTTGCAGTCAGGTGACTGCAATGAAGTATCAAACGGACAGACAAATAAGAATATATATATATATATATATATATATATATATATATATGTGTTTTACTTAAAAAATACATTATCTTAATGGAATTTTTTTGCTAAATAGCTTCCTTTACCGTACTACAGTACTGGTTTCATGTCCTCATTGTTCGTTTTTGCTATGATGTTGCTGTAATTCTTCTCTGTTCTGGACACTTCCTGGTTGTCTTTTTCCTGTCTTTTTCCTGATGAAAAAAAGTACTGGGAGCTTCTCTCTGTGGTCACTACTCAAGGAGGTGTGATTACTGTGTGTCTAAAACCCCTCAGAACCAATCAGTTTTGTTTTACAAACCATCACTGCCCTGTATTGGCTCTGTGTCTCTGTACATCACAGAAGCAGGAAACAACATGCAAAAGCTAAACTAAAACTGTAGGTACATTATTGATTTTTATCTATTTTTAATCTATTTTTAATCATTTTTAAAAGGAACCAGTTAACTATTATGTCTCTATACCCTGTAAACAGTCATTTCAGCAAAAAAAATATGTTTCCTTTACAACTCCTTTAAAGGACAAGACAGAGCCCATTCGAATTATGGGCTAGATTCAGGATGGAGAGCGTATCTTTGTGCGGGCGTAGCGTATCCTATTTACGGTACGCCTCCGCAACTTTTACAGGCAAGTGCTGTATTCACAAAGCACTTGCTCCGTAAGTTTCGGCGGCGTAGCGTAAATGGGCCGGCGTATCCCCGCGTAATTCAAATAGGGCAGGTAGGGGGCGTGTCGTATTTAAATTAACACTGACCCCACGTAAATGATGCGCTGAACGTACTGTGCATGCGCCGGCCGTGAACTTATCCCAGTGCGCATTCTCCAAATCATGTCGCAAATAGTCAATGAAAACGACGTGAACGTAACTTACGCCTAGCCCCATTCTGAATCGACTTACGCAAACGACGTAAACGACATACAATACGACTCTGTCCTGACGTTCATACTTAACATTGGCTGCGTCTCATATAGCAGGGGTAACTTTACGCTAGGAGTAAGCCTAACGTAAACGTCGCAAATAGATACGCCGGCCGCAACTACGTTCGTGAATCGGCGTATCTAGCTCATTTGCATATTTAACTTGTAAATCGACGGAAGCGCCACCTAGTGACCGGTGTAAATATGCAACTAAGATTCAACGACTTAAGAGACTTACACCGCTCATATCTTAGCTAAATTCTGGCGTATTCTTGTTTTCTGAATACAGAAAAAAGATACGCCGGCGCATCTTAGAAGTTACGCGGCATATCTTGAGATACGCCGATGTATCTTCTTACTGAATCTAGCCCTATGTGTTTATGAAGGTAAATCTTCATATTTCATTTTACACAATCACTGGTTAAGAAATCATTTACAGATCTTTATAATCCAGATGGGCAATAAGGTATAGCGAATGGTGAAATTTGGTTTCTAAGCACTTGGGAGCCCTTGCAAGTTCCAGCTGTAGACACAGTCTGAAACATTGCCATTATGAGGTTTTAAACAAGGTAATGGGACAGGTATGAAGTTAGTAAAATTCATTTTTGCAACCTACTATCATTATGTATATTTCCTTTAAAATTGGGTCCAGTGATTGTTGTCAAGTATTCACTGCAGTCCCAAACAACTCCCCTGGCTGATGCAGTATTTAGGTTTGTTCAAACAGTGTATTACTTCATTGTATTTCTCCTGAAGAAGAAGACCATTTCTTCCCGAAACATGTAAAACGGGCTCCAGGATACATCATTATGTGACCAGTCTAAGGCCACTAACAAGTTATTTTATAACTGTGGATTAAGCATTGTGACTACATAGCTTGATATAGATAAGTGGGCCACAATGGGCCACATAACAGTAACATAAGTATTTCAATGTAAGTATAGGAGGGGCTTTGTAGTTGGCTAGATTTGGGGGCCAAGAGCAAGTTCCTTCCTCCAACCCTGTCCTGCTATAACACTGTCCCTCCTGCTGAGGCTGAACCCCCCAGCATCCTGTGCCTCAACTTGAGACCTCCACATGACATTTCCTTGCCGTTGATCTTTGTATTCACACATAAAATAAACTAGCTGCGCTTCACTAATGAAATTCAGGACATGGCATAACAGTCACATCACATCAACATGCATTCCAGAGTCACTCAACATTACATAATCAATCAAATTTTGTGAACGGTCCACAGTAATCATATGTGAAAGCATATGCAGCACCTTTAGCAGCTCCCTTTAAGGCTGGGTTCACACCTATGCGAATTAGTAGCGGTTTCAACCGCATCCAAAACGCAGAACATTTCTAAATACATTGTTTTCAATGAGGCTGGTTCACATATGTGCGATGCATTCGCACTGCGCATTGCCGGAAATCCGTATGCGTTGTGGAGGCCTTGCGGTGCGGCTCAGGTGCGAATTCAGTCCCATTATCTTCTATGGGTACGCAGCTGATTCGCAGATGTGTTCAGTTCTCTTCAGGAATTTCTCTCATTCAGCTCAATACATTTCTCCCCCACTCTCCTCTCACTCAGAACTTCCCCCAGGTCTCCAAATTCGCAGCAAAAACTGAGCTAATCTCCTGAACACTTCTCTTATCTGTCTGCAGAGATAAAAGAGCTGAAATTCTCACCACACAAGTGTGAACCCAGCCTAACAGTCTATTTCCACCTAGGGTCATTAGTACTCACAGGAATGTGCTCTGTATAGCCACCTCCTCCTTAAAAACACCTCTCCTGGTACCCTCCAGGGAAGCAGCCTCACTCATGAAGCTCTTGGCCTGGCCTAAAGGTATTTTGCAATGTGCCCTAGTCCCCATCTCCATAAGGGACAACACGTCTACAGCCAACACTTCCTGTTTGCAGGTCTACACCTCCCGGCCTCTTACCCTATCCAGGGCCTACACGTGCTGGTTACATCTGCATATGTGTGGTGTGTTTATCTTCCGTACTCCAAGTGTGTGTGTGTGTGCCTCTACCTACCTGACTGATTTATGGGTGCTGACTCAACCATGACATCACTAAAAGGAAAGACTTCTCTAAAAAGAGAGCTATCAGTTACACATAACAGTTTAATTTACCATACTATTTTAGGACAGCGCCACCTAGTGGCAGACAAGCTAACTGCAGCTGCTTACATATATGCTGGGCAACTTAATGTGTAAAGTAAACTTGTTTTTAGGAATTTGTGCACATTGTAGGGCATTTTTATAAAAATATATATTTGGTTTAACAAAGAATATAAAATTATGTTCGGATGTCGAAGAATATGGTAAACTGAAAGTCCCCTTAATTATTTTGTGGTATATATACAAAGTGTACCAAACAGGCAAGCAGATAATTTTGGTCTCATAGAAGCTAAAGTCATGTAGACCCCAGAAAGATATAGCTTTAACCACTGTAATGTGAAGGAGGAAAGATATCTGATGCTAATATATCTTAAGTAGATAACTCCTTTAATTCTTTGTACTCCTCATATGCTGTTCTTGGTACTACTGATTGCTGTTCTTGAAGTCATCTGTCTTATATTTCCACAGAATTTCCAAATATTTTTACCTTAACATTTTCCTGGCAGAATATTAGAACATTGTATTCTCATTTCTTTGTTGTATGACATATAAAAATAGAAAACACAAAAAAAGGTATTTTATTCATTTTACTGATCCCATTTTTGAGCAATATCCTATATGAATTCCGCTATGTAAAAGAGATTTAAATCAAATCAATCTTTTTTTATGATAAACATATCATATTTCAAGGGACTCTAATATTTCTTTAATGTGCCACAGCTTTTTGCATTAGACAGAACCATGCACGAAATTCCTCTTCTAATACGCATAAATGCTTACAATCACTTTTGTTTTAATAACTCCGGTAGAAGCCTCATAATGTGTAAGCTTCTACATTGTAGAGGTTACGTCATTGAAGCTAAAGTAAGATCCCGCCTCAACAGAGATTACTAAGAGAGTGATTGAGTTGGCTGAGGTAGTAAGATTCTTCCCTTATACATCAACTCTCCTCCAATCTGCTATTTTAAATTTACCCAGTATGAAAAGGCTATGCAGACTATCCTTTAAGGCAGTGTTTTTCAACTCCAGTCCTCAAGGCACACCAACAGGTCATGTTTTCAGGCTTTCCATTATTTTGCACAGGTGATTTGATCAGTTTCACTGCCTTAGTAATCACCACAGCCATTTCATCTGAGGGAAATCCGTAAAACTTGACCTGTTGGTGTGACTTGAGGACTGGAGTTGAAAAACACTGCTTTAAGGCTCATAGATATAATCCAGACTTTAGCATTTGGTGGTAACAAATAGTGGATGGTTACTTTTATTTCCTAAACACTAATGCCACCTTTTGCTTCATGTTATGTGTTGCACTCATATTTAGGATATAACATGGTAAACATGGGATCACCCCATGCCCGAACTGCCCATCAGCTGACAGCATGTAGGGGTTCTTCTCCCCCACAGTAGCTGTAACTTTTAAATTTTGCTTCACCCACACAGTCTCATCATTTTTTTACAGAAGAGATCTATGGAGGAGTAAACTATAAACCAGGTAGAAAAACTTGTAATTCTCAATTGAACACAAGTGTGGTGACAACCGCACTCATGGGTCATTGACACTTCCTCCAGCCCTCTAACTGAAAGTCCATAGTCTGAAACATGTAAGAACTGCAGTACAAGGTTTCCAAATGCAAAATAAGACACTTGGCTAAAAAGAATCCTATTATACAAGGGGGTCTTTAAAAAGTTTTGGCACGTTTATGTATATTTTTGTTGGAAACAGTGAGGGCGGGAGGAGTAGTAATTGGTTGTGTCTGTTGGTTGTGTCTGAGAGTGTCACGTGACTAGTCTGTCTGGCAAGTCAGCTGACCTTGCAGTTTAGAATAAGTTCTGCTTTAAGGCATGTCAGGAATGTAACTGTCATATTTGCTTGTGCTCTCAACCAAACAGTCAAACCATCAAATGGTTGGTGCTATACCTGATCACATGTGCAGCCACATGGCAATTGCAGATCAAACACAGACTTATGCCCTGTACACACAATCAGCAGGAAAAAGGCTCAAACTTGTCACGGTCACACAAATCTTGTCTGAAATTTCGAACGTCAAGAACGCGGTGATGTACAGTAGGTGACTGGGATATTGTGTCAATCTCGCTCCCTTTCTCGGCGAGATTGACCACCTACGAGCCCCATCGCGGGAGCCAGCGCCGAGCTGGCTTGCCGCGATGGAGACAAAGCCGTCATAGAAGCGACGGGAATCCGACGCGGATTCCCGCCAATTCTACACGTGGGCGGAGTTTGTTATGAATCCTGAACGAGAAATCCCCGCCTGATTTTTAAAGAAAAATCCGGCATCCCTCAGGAGCATAACGGGCCCTTAGGTCGGTTATGGGTTGTAAGGAGACCCCCTACGCCGAAAAAACGGCGTGGGGGTCCCCCCACAATCCATAACAGACCCGTATCCAAAGCACGCCGGCCGGCCGGTCAGGAAGGGAGTGGGGGCGAGCGAGCGCCCCCCCCTTCCTGAGCCGTACCGGGCAGCATGCCCTCAACATGGGGGGGTCAGGTGCTCTGGGGCAGGGGGCGCACTGCGGCCCCCCACCCCAGAGCACCCTGTCCCCATGTTGATGAGGACAGGGCCCCTTCCCGACAACCCTGGCCGTTGGTTGTCGGGGTATGCGGGCGGGAGGCTTATCGGAATCTGGAAGCCCCCTTTAATAAGGGGGCCCCCAGATACCGGCCCCCCACCCTAAGTGAATGAGTATGGGGTACATTGTACCCCTACCCATTCACCTGCAAATACAAAGTGTAAACACAAATAAAACACACAGGGTATTGAAATATTTTATTAGTTGGCCGCCGGGGGGGGGGGGGTGTGTATGATCGCTTTTATAAAAGCGCCCCCCTCCGGTGGGCTTCTGTGGGGGGTGGGTGCCGCCGTCTGGTTCTCTTCTGCCGCCGGGGGGCGCTTAGATAAAAGCGCCCACCACCCGGCGGGCTTCTTTCGACGTCTTCGGCGGCGGGGGGGTCTTCTCCCACTCTCCGGGGGTCTTCTCCCACTCTCCGGGGGTCTTCTCCGCTCTCCGGGGGTCTTCTCCGCTCTCCGGGGGTCTTCTTCTTCTTCAGGAGTCGCAGTCCCATCATGCTCCGGTAGGTACCACGTGCTACCTACCCACGTGATACCTACCGGAGCATGATGGGACTGCGACGTCACAAGACAGGCCTATATATTTCGCTGCGAGCCGCGCGCCCGGCATAACAGCGGAAGGATGCGTCGCGTCAACATCTGGACAGCAGAAGAAGAAGAAGACGCCGACGTCGCAGAAGAGGGGGCCGCCGCCGCTAGTAATTGAGCTAACACACGAAGATAGCGGCGGCGAGTCCTGAAGAAGAAGAAGACCCCCGGAGAGCGGAGAAGACCCCCGGAGAGCGGGAGAAGACCCCGGAGAGTGGGAGAAGACCCCCCCGCCGCCGAAGACGTCGAAAGAAGCCCGCCGGGTGGTGGGCGCTTTTATCAAAGTGCCCCCCGGCGGCGGAAGAGAACCAGACGGCGGCACCCACCCCCCACAGAAGCCCGCCGGAGGGGGGCGCTTTTATAAAAGCGATCATACACACCCCCCCCCCCGGTGGCCAACTAATAAAATATTTCAATACCCTGTGTGTTTTATTTGTGTTTACACTTTGTATTTGCAGGTGAATGGGTAGGGGTACAATGTACCCCATACTCATTCACTTAGGGTGGGGGGCCGGTATCTGGGGGCCCCCTTATTAAAGGGGGCTTCCAGATTCCGATAAGCCTCCCGCCCGCATACCCCGACAACCAACGGCCAGGGTTGTCGGGAAGGGGCCCTGTCCTCATCAACATGGGGACAGGGTGCTCTGGGGTGGGGGGCCGCAGTGCGCCCCCTGCCCCAGAGCACCTGACCCCCCCATGTTGAGGGCATGCTGCCCGGTACGGCTCAGGAGGGGGGGCGCTCGCTCGCCCCCACTCCCTTCCTGACCGGCCGGCCGGCGTGCTTTGGATACGGGTCTGTTATGGATTGTGGGGGGACCCCCACGCCGTTTTTTCGGCGTAGGGGGTCTCCTTACAACCCATAACCGACCTAAGGGCCCGTTATGCTCCTGAGGGGGGAACCCATGCCGGATTTTTCTTTAAAAATCCGGCGGGGATTTCTCGTTCAGGATTCATAACAAACTCCGCCCACGTGTAGAATTGGCGGGAATCCGCGTCGGATCCCCGTCGCTTCTATGACGCGCTCGCTGGAATGTGTTTTTACTATTCCAGCGAGTGCGAGATATCGGCAGCCTGTCGCCGAGATTCAGCGCGATGCTGGCGTGCTGAAAACACATTCTCGGCGGCAGGCACTGTACAACATGTACTGTACGATAAGCCGAGATCAATGAAGTTCAATAGGCAGTTTGGCGCTCTTCTGCTTGATTTTGAGCATGCACGTTTTTTTTCGCGTAGTAATTGCATACAGACTACCACGTTTCCCGATAGGAATTTTTCCTGTCACAAAAATTTTGATCCTGCTCTCAAATTTCCTAAATTCCTGTCTCCTAAATGTAATGTTTGGTATCCACAGTGTCTTGAAAAAGTATTCATAACCCTTGCAATTTTCCATATTTTTTCATGTTACAACCAAAACATACATGTAATTTATTGGGATTTTATGTACGGGCGCCCAGAAGCGATTCAGTTCGCATGTGTCGCGCTATATAAGTTTTTCATTCATTCATTCATGTGATAGACCAGCAAAAAGTGGCACATAATTGTAAAGAAGAAGGAAAAGGATAAATGGTTTTCAAACGTTTTTACAAATAAATATCTATAAATTGTGGCGTGCATTTGTATTTAGCCCCCTTTACTCTGATACACCTAACTAAAATCTAGTGGAACCAATTGCCTTCAGAAGTCACCAAAATAGTAAATAGAGTCCACCTGTGTGTAATTTACTCTCAGTATAAATACAGCTGTTCTGTGAAGCCTTCAGAGGTTTGTTAAAGAAACCCTAGTGAACAAACAGCATCGTTAAGGCCAAGGAACATACCAGACAGGTCAGGGATAAAGTCGTGGAGAAGTTTAAAGCAGGGTTAGGTTATAAAAAAAAATATCTCAAGCTTTGAAGTTTTCACAGAATACTGTTCAATTCATTATCCAAAAATGGAAAGAGTATGGCACAACTGCAAACCTACCAAGACATGGCTGTCCATGTCAAGGACCGGGCAAGGAGAGCATTAATTAGAGAACCAGCCAAGAAGTCCATGGTAACTCTGGAGGAGCTGCAGAGATCCACAGCTCAGGTGAAAGAATCTGTCCATAGGACAAATATTAGTCGAGCACTCAACAAATATGGTCTTTATGGAAGAGTGGAAAGAAGAAAGCCATTGTTGAAAGGAAGCCATAAGAAGTCCTTTCTGAAGCTTATGAAAAGCAATGTGGGGACACAGCAAACATGTGGAAGAAGGTGCTCAGGTCAGAGGAGACCAAAATTGTAATTTTTGGCCTAAAAGCAAAACGCTATGTGTGGCGGAAAACTAACACTGCACATCACCCTGAACACACCATCCCTACTGTGAAACACGGTGGTGGCAGCATCATGTTGTAGGGATGCTTTTCTATAGCGGGGACAGGGAAGCTGATCAGAGTAGATGGAGCCAAATACAGGGCAATATTCAAAGAAAACCCGTTAAAGTCTGCAAAAGACTTGAGACTGGGGCAGAGGTTCGCTTTCCAGCAGGACAAGGATCCTAAACACTAAACATACAGCCAGAGTTACAATGGAATGGTTTAGATCAAAGCATATTCATGTGTTAGAATGGCTCAGTCAAAGTCCAGACCTAAATCCAATTGAGAATCTGTGGCAAGACTTGAAAATTGTTGTTCCCAGATGCTCTCCATCCAATCTGACAGAGCTTGAGCTATTTTGCAAAGAAGAATAGGCAAACATTTCACTCTCTAGATGTGCAAAGCTGGTAGAGACTAGAGACATACCCAAAAGATCTGCGAAATGTAGTTCTACAAAGTACTGACTTAGGTGGGCTGAATACAAATGCATGCCATTTATTTGTAAAAAAAAAATGAAAGCCATGTATAATTTTCTTTCCCCTTCACAATTATATGCCACTTTGTTTTAGTCTAACACAAAAATCCCAATAAAATACATGTATGTTTTTGGTTGTAACATGAGAAAAATTGGAAAATGTCAAGGGGTATGAATACTTTTTCAAGGCACTGTATAAGTGACTTGGTAGCGGTTTACTCCTAATGATTGGGTTGCAGAAGAGGTGAATAGGTACCAGAATAGCTTGATATCAATAGAAGAAGGAATGTATAAAGTACTTTTAATCATATAAGAACACTATTAATTAAATATAACTTTGAATGTATTCTCTTAAAATATATGTAGGATACACTGATCAACCATAACATTATGACCAATGACAGATACAGTGAATAACATTGATAATCTCATTACAATGGCATTTGAAAGTGGGTGGAATATATTAGGCAGAAAGTCAACATGTTGTTACTGAAGTTGATGTGTTAAAAGTAAAAAAAAATGGGCAAGAGTAAGGATGTGAGCGACAAGGGCCGCATTGTAATGACTACTAGATGACCAGGTTAGAGCAACTCCAAAATTGCAGCTTTTCTGGGATGTTCCAGGTCTGCAGTGGTCAGGACCGAACAAAATTGGTTCACGAAAAACCAGAAAGCCTGGCGACAGGATCATGGGTAACCAAGGCTCATTGATGCATGTGGGGAACAAAGGCTGGTTTGTATAGTTTGACCCAATCAACAAGCTGAAAATAGTTCAAATTTCTAAAAAAAGTTAATTCTGGGTTGGATAGAAAGATGTCAGAAAACACAGTTCATCACAGTTTTTGCATATGGGGCTGCATAGCTGCAGACCAGTCAGGATGTCCATTATGACCCGTCTCCATGCATTTGCAATAAGCACATGAGCATCAGAACTGTTTTCAATATCTTTTTATTAGTTTTATATACAATATTACACAATACAAATACATCAGTTTTCTCACTATCTATACACATTATCCTATTCAACTGATATGGGACCATATTTTATAATTTAGTGACTACTATCCCTCTTCGTTATTTCCCTTATCATACTGTTAGGATCCCTTTATAATTATTTTATTTCTCATTCATTCACTTAATCATTCACCCCTACAAAAAAGAGGGGTTTTCCCCTCCATGTGTTCCCCTTTATAGATATTTTGTTAAGTTTGTTGAGGACCGAAATTCATCCCAGTGTTGCCATATTTTTGGCATTCGTTTTTTTTTTTTTTTTATAAATCCTTCATCCCTTATCTGTCTTTCCATATGTTGTATTTTGTTCATTTCACATACCCATTCCATTATTGTTGGGGTTTCTGTCTATTTTCATCTATGGCCTATTATTGTTCTGGCCGCTGTTATAATGTGATAAAAGATATCTGATTTTATAGCTTTTATTGATCTTGGTATTATAGATAATATTATAACATTTATACTTGGTTGTATCTCTGATCCTGACACTTTTCGATATATCTTAAATATTCTACTCCAAAAATCCTTTACCAATCCACACCCATACCAGATATGTGCCATGGTTCCCCTATCCTTAAGGCATCTCCAGCATGTTTCTGTATTCTCTTTATTTAATTTTTTCAGGGCTACTGGACTCCAATACCACCTCATCAAAATTTGATATCTTTCTTGGTTTTTACTGCTACTGATGTTTTGTGTATTATTAACATTGCCTTTTCCCATTCTATTAATGATATATTTCTCATATATACCATTTTATTAATAGGTCCTGAGGGACGTAATAATTTATAAACTTTGGAAAGGCTTTTGCTCGCTTTTTGATCTTCTATTAGTACGTTTTCAAAATCGGTTAATGGTCTATTTAACACGGATAATTGTATTTTTGATTGAATATATGTATTTAATTGGTGGTATTGTATCCATTTGTTTTTATTTTCTGGTCCCATATCTTGTGGTTTTGGTAATTTACCCTCTACAAGGATTTGTGCCAGTCTTGTCATCTCTGAGCTATTCCATTTCATACATTTTTTAACTCTTTCTGCTGGTGGAAACTCCGGATTGGAGAACAATTGAGTCATTGGGCCAGCTATCGTAGGTAATCCCCCCTTTTTTATTAGTGTATCCCATATTTTTAGGGTATCTGAAACAAAGATCGTTAGTCCTTCTTTCTCGGGTCAGAACTGGGGTTTAATCCATGGAAGGTTTTTTAAGTTGTATTCCTATAATATTTTCTTCTATATTGACCCATTGCTTATTTCCTGTATTATGATACCAATCTATTATCCTAATCAGTGATGCAGCTTGTAGATATTTAGAAAAATCAGGGAGCTTGGTGCCAAGATACCACAGAATACCTTCAGAGGTCTAGTACAGTCCATGCCTCGATGAGTCAGGGCTGTTTTGGTGGCAAAAGGGGGACCTATTAAATATTAAGAGGGTGGCCGTGTGGTCATAATGTTATGGGTGTAATCTAATCACCTTAATATTCATATTTTGTCTAAACTGCATCTGAAAAAATCTGTGTCCAGCAAAAAAATGTGCTACTTTGTCAAACTCTTTCAACAGCTCCTTCTGATTTATAGGTAAATTATCCTCAGTCATTGTATTGACTTTATATATACTGTAGCGATGAGGAGAGGGGGAAGTGTCCTGAAGTCCAAATCAGGAACTAATAGAAGGGTGACAATCAGGGGCGGACTGACCATTCTGGCACTAGGGCACTGCCTGAGGGTCCCAATGCGACTAGGGGGCCCTATCAAGGTTGCCAGCCTCAGTAAAACCAGGGACAGTATGTAAAAATCTGTGTTTTTAAAAAAATTACAAGATTGTAGCTGCCCCGCCTCACCAGTACCTTTTCAGCGTGTGTATGTGTTTTCTGTGTGTATGTATACTGTGTGTGTAAATTATGTGTCTGTGTATACTGTGTATGTATACTGTATGTGTGTGTGTGTGTATACTGTGTAGCCCCATAATCTATTGCCTGCGGGCCCCATAATCTCCTATTGCCCGGGGGCCCCATAATCTTCTATTGCCTGGGGACCCCATGAGTTGTCAGTCTGCCCCCGGTGACGATACTTCTTCTTCAAACATACTGTACATCTAGTGAGCGCTGTCACCCTAGGCCAGGAAGTCTATTAATGGCAAGAACGCCAGTTGAAACGAAAGTAAAGAAACCCTTAAAAAAAAAAAAAAAAACACTGCACCCATCATATCTGGAACTGCTAAACTGCTATATCCAGTATTAAACTTTTGTTCTTGGGTTTAAACTTGATGGTCCCGTGTGCCTTTTCTAGCTTTAGAAGGGGTCACACTGAAAAAAAATGTGTTAATGGATCAATGGCTGATAGGAGTATTGATAAAGTCCCATATCAAGGTAGGTGATCTTTGTTGTACTTGAGATGTCTCTACTCTCCATGTCTTCCATGTAAGTCAGGCATGGTCTGGAGATACCTGCCAAACGGTTCAAGGGCTAATAATTAAGAATATTTTTGCCTTCTGTGAATATATATATATTTTTTTTTTATTGTCAATATTGTATAAGCATTACTACATTCATGGAATTATCACATTTGCGTAAAAATATCTGTTTTTTTAAATTAAAATAACACTTACAAATCACTTTCGGACACCTACTGTATAAGAGAATCCTTTTATGCTAGATCTTTTTTTTTTCTCTGTAATATATCAAATAACAGAAGATTATACAAAGCAAATGTACTCTACCATAACAGGAATTGTTGGTTCTAAGAGCCGACTGTTAGCATATACCTTCGATAGATGTGATGATAGATTCCATATGTCTTGTACAATGGCATTCATGCTGAATTTCTAAGGAGAAAACATTTCCAAAGACATGTGTCGGGTGCTTGAGATTCTATCACACAATCCTCTGTGATGTAGAATTATCTGTTTTCAGATTATGTGTGCCGATTGTAATCTATACAAACCCGCTACATAATAGCGCTGAAATCTATTTTTCATTAAATTTTATTTATTGTGTTTTTTGCCTCCTTGTAACATCCTCTGTAAGCTCCCAACCCCCCCCCCCCCCCCCCCACTTCCATTTGTTGGAAATGAGCAATGCACTTTAGGTGGGTTCATGTGCACTGCTCTATGCATACTACAAAATCCCATAGTCCCCATTTTGTTGTCCATCTCAGGAGTGAGAAAGAGAGGATGGTTTTGTTTCTACACACAGTGGGACCATAGAGAAATAACTTAGCCACCTTCTAACAGAAAGTCAGAATGCAGCAGCACAAAAAGATAATTTGGAGATTTGGAGGAGGTGGAAAACAATAGAAGGTACTTTTTTGAGTTAAGAATGCATACTTGAATAGATTTTTTTTTTAAACTATTGTTTAGTGTCAGTATTATTGTGACTTTATTTGCAGTTTACAATATAACATAATAGCCACCAATACTGAGCAGTAACTAACAACATACTCATCCCCTTTTGCTGGATGTATGTATTAGCACATGTGTGCCTCCTATGTGACACCATAATGCTGCCATTGGTTCTTTATGACCAGTGAGGACACTGCTGATGGACAACCAATTGAAAGTGTCCGCATACCTAGGCAGTGACATGGGCGCACAAAAAAGGATACTACCGTTCTGCAGTCTAGAACAGTGGTCTCCAAACTGCAGCCTGAGGGCCGGATGCGGCCCTTTGCTTGCCTTTATCTGGCCCTTGGGGCACTATCCCTCCCACTGATATGAGACACTATTCTGCCATCTGACACCGACAATGGAGCACCATTTCTCCCACTGACACAACTAATAGAGCACTATTACTCCCTATGATACCAGCAATGGGGCACTATTCCTCCCCCCAATACCAGATGTTCACTAATAATGATGCCAGGAAAATTTCTACTCCTGCTGGCCAAAATCCGGCCCTCCAAGAGTCTAAAAGACAATAAACCGGCCCTTTGTTTAGAATGTTTGGAGACCCCTGGTCTAGAAGAAAGATGACTCATACCAGGCATACAATTAGGCCATAGATTTAGGTAGGTATTTGGGCTTTTAGTTTCATTTTTTTTTATTAAAAAGCAAAGATTAGTTAGGGTAGGGGGGATGTTCACTTCATTATCCACTTACATATAGACATTTAGGCACAATCACATGCATGTATGTGATTGTGCTCACTCTCGTTTAGGAGCACACGTGTGTATCCTAGTGCTAGGGCCTGGTGATCATGTGATCCCATAGTGATCTGTATGGGCCCCACCCACAGTATAACAGCTGTTTCCTATGCTGTGATTAGCCAAAGCTATCAAATGTTATCTGGGCCAATCACAGTACTCTGTACCATGTGATTCGCTGTAGCCAATCACAGATCAAAGCTGTCATGCTGTGGTTGTGGCCCATACAGTTTGGGGTATGGGAACAGGATAACCCAGAGCTACAAAGGTGTAATCAATGGTCTTCTAAATGTGAGTGACAGTGAAACCTGGGAGTATATGTCATCAGGGAGTGTACCCAGCTAGGCAGAGCTATAGAAGGAACATTGGGAAGACACTGATATACTAACTGAAGCACTTTGTTTCCCCCAACCCTCAGATACAGATCCTGTGACTCGGTTATGAAAGCCTAGGGCTGTGGACTTAGTATATTGAGGAAAGTGTTCCCAATTATATGATGCTCTCAAGGAGAAAGGGAAGTTGGCCTAACTAAAAATGTGCACTTGTGATTCGCACTGAAATGATTGCTACAGAATGTCTAAATTTGCATGTTGCGTTCCTTGCTGCAAATTCTCATGTGAAATGATATGTCACGGGAAGCTTGCAACAAATTGCTGAAAGTGCACTGGTGTGTGGACATTACTTTATTCTACATATTAAAGCTTCTGGTCAGGAATATTGTAAGCGGTCCTATGGCCAGGAGTATGACAAAATAAGATTTTTTGGAGAAAAAACTTTGTGTATGCCTTTGAGAACTACTCTTACATAACAATATATAAAACCAAATTTTATTTTGTCACTAATAAAATCATGATATTAAAATGCTTTTTAACAATGTATGAAAAAAAAAATTACAGAGCCTGTCGGTTGTAGACTTGTAATTCAATTGTTGGTCGGTCTACGCATTTTGCGGAATAGTAGACATGTGCACAGAAAATTTTTGTTCCGTTTCGTATGGTCCCGTCTGTTCGTTTCCGTTCGTTTTTCGTAAGATGCCCGTTTTTCCGTTCGTTTCCGTTCGTTTGTCGTACGACGCGATTTTTTCGTATTCCGATTGTTTCGTATTTCCGTTACCGTTTTATTTTCGTACATGCGGGATGATTCGTTATTCTGTTTAATTCATGTTCGTTTCTTGTTAGACAATAATTATCGTGAATTTTCGTCAATTTGCATTCTGTGTATCTTGAATGCTTTTCTTTTGTTAGTGTCAGTTGTATGTTCATTGTTCAATGACATCTATAACAAAAGAATTTCATTATGTATATTGAATGAATTCCTTTTTCTGTTATAGGTGTCATATCAACATACGAAAATAACAAAAGAAACAGGTTCAAATGCAAATCTTTTGTTTATGTTTTTTTTTGAATGGCCAGAGAGTTAGGCTGGCCATACATGATACAATTTTCTGTGCAAGGGCCTGCCTGATTGCATACAATTGAAAGTGTTGTTTAGTTTGACCTCATATATGGTTTTTGGTAAATCTAAAAGAAAATTGTACAAGAAAATTCAACATGTATGGCCAGCCTCAGTGACTGAAAGCAGCTTCTCTTTTGTGCAGAATAGTGAGTACACTTGTACAGTAAAGCCTAATAAACTTTTCTGTGGATTTTCATCTGAAGGGAGATCAGTTGGTCAGACTTTTGAACCCAAAAATGGTTTTCTGATGCAGTTTAAAAACGAACAAATTTTCTGAGAACGATCGTTTTTATGTTTGTTGTTAAAATAGTCTGACCAAGTGTATGGAGCTTAACAATAGTATTGTTAAGCCCCACACACGATCAAACCAAAATCCCCGCCAGCAGACGACGCGGATGACGTTGACGCCGCCACGTCACCGCACCAGGAAGTAAATCACTTCTGCGCATGCGTCGAATCCATTCGACTTGTGTGCGAGAAGACATGTCTGCTGGTTAGCGTACTAACCAGCAGACATGTCGGGCGGACGGGTTCCCAACCGACATATTTGAAAGCATGCTTTCAAATCTGTCGGCTGGCCAAATCCGTCTTTTAGCCCGTACACACGAACAAATCTGTCTGCTGGGATGGTCTGGCAGACCGTTTCCAGCAGACAGATTTGGTCGTGTGTACGCGGCCTTAGTATGGCATTTCACTTCAAATCTATACAATAGATTCTGAAAAAACATGGTTGAGAGTTTAGCTCCACAACAGGTGGGTTTCCAAGAAGCGGGGCAGGAACTTGTACAGTTTGTGGGGAGGGGACTTGTACAGTTAACACCTGCCCAATCAAAAGGTCCCCTTACATGGGGTCCTCAAAATGTCTTCATTATAATAGCACAATGTGCTTACAGTTTAGTAGCACTATGCAGCTACCTTATTTTTCCTCTCAGTCTAATGCCATGGATTTTTTTCAGACTGAATTTTGGCTCAAACTTGTGTTGCATAAACACGGTCACACAAATGTTCTCTGAAATTCCGAACGCCAAGAACGCGGTGACGTACAAAACATACGACAAGCCGAGAAAAATGGAGTTCAATAGGCAGTGCAGCTCTTCTGCTTGATTCCGAGCATGCGTCAGAATTGCATACAGACGATCGGATTTTCTGACAAGAACTTTTCTTGTCGGAAAAATTGAGAACCAGCTCTCAAATTTTTGCTGTCGAAAATTCCGACAGAAAAAGTCAGATGGAGCCTACACATGGTGGGAATTTCCAACCAAAAGCTCACATCAAACTTTTCTTGTCGGAATTTCGAATCGTGTGTATGTGGCATAAGGCAGTATAGATTGATTGAAATCAATGTACTCTTTATTTGACTTTTCCTGTTGTTACAGCAGCCACACAGCCGGGGATACAGATACTGTAGATGCTAGAGGGAACTACAAATATTTATCTGAACTACCCTCATATAAAACACCAGAACAGCATCTTAATAAAAATAAGTAACTTAGATGACATATTACTTACATGAAAGATTTTTAATCATAGCTTTTAAAAAGTACCTCTATAATGAACAAAAATAACTTGTAACTTCTTTTATAGATCCTTTTAGTAAGTGTCACCTCACCTTGACAGAGTACAGTATGGCTTGTAATTGTAACGGTTGCATTGCTGTGGTTTCTTGCTGCTAACCTGAATTCTTGTCTTCTTTGACCTTCCTTTTGATTGGGATTTGGAATGACCTTTGGTTACGTACTTCATCTGCTTTAAAGTGGGCTCTTTGCCTGACTCTGTTTCAGACTATTTCTTCACAATGCTAGTCTCAGTTATTACAATAAAGTGTACCATGTCATTAAGTTAAAGTGTATCTGAAAGCCAAACCTTTTTATAATAGAGTGGGAAAAGGTAAGCAAACCTAATGTGTTTTTATTGTAGTCCATGTCTTTTTTAGGAAATGTCAAGCCTTGTACACACGACCTGTTGGGGTCACATATAGCAAAAATAAATAAAAGGAAATGTGAACGCTTAACCACTTCATCAAAACATGCTTACATTTACTCCCCTCTTTAGTCTACCATGAATGATGCTGCCAGACCCCCCCCCCCCTCTCTGCCAATCCCTCCACTGGCTTCCCATCCCACCCAAGGATTACAATTCAAAATATTAAAAACAACTTACAAAGCCGTCCACAAATCTGCCCCAAACTATTTCACTAACCTTGTCTCAAAATACTCACAAACCATTCTCTTTACTCCTCCCAAGACATTCTGCTCCCTTGTCCCCTCCCATGCTTATCGCTGGGACTTCTCTCAAGCCTCTTTCATCCTCTGGAATGCCTTGCCTCAATCTGTCTGACTATCTCCTACTCTGTCTACCTTTAGGCAATCCCTGAAAACTCATCTCTTTAGGGAAGCCTATCCTGCCTCCGCCTAACAACTAAACTTGGTGTCAGGGTCAGTACCGGGGAATTGAACCCAGGACCACTCTGTTGTTATTCCAACTCCTTATCTCTGAGCCACCTTCCAGTTTAGCTTTCCATTGAAGCCTGGTGCTGACTGCTTGATCTCATTGCAATCTGCACCTAAATATTCTGGTCCAGCTGAGGCAATTTACCCAAATTATCCAGGGTATAAAGCCCTGCCTCACTCTGACAGCCTTGTCAGTTCATTCTGATCAGATCATTCTGTCTGTGCCATCAGTTCCTATATGTTGATCTTCTGCTGCAAGACTGATCCCCGGCTTTTGACCCGTGGCTCGTTTTTGGACTTCTGCTTGCCTGAACCCCTGACCCCGGCTTGGACTTTGGTTACCCGATCTTCACCTGCCCTTTGACCCCCGGCCTGTATTGTTGGACTTCCCCTGTCTTCTCCAGCCCCTGACCACGGCTTGTCTCCTGGACCTGTTTTCAGCCCTGCCCTGACCAGTGAAGTACTTTTGTGCCTGGACGGTCTTCTGTTCATCCGCTGCAGCCTTCCAGTCGGTGATCTGCCTGTACCTGCTCCACGCACCTGACCATCGTCTTTCCGCTGGTACCGGTGCCTCCTGGTGCGTCCGTCCCTCTGTCCCAATCTCAGGGGGCGGATCGCATCAGGTCGCAAAGGTAGCTCACAAGTCTGCAAATGGACTCCACTCTAGGTAAGCCCTCACACTTGGACTTTCTCCATCAGCTGTTTACGGGTTTTACCTTTTTAGCACGTGACCTTTCATTTTAAGCTGGCCATAGAGGGATCAAATTAGGCTGTTTCAACAAGAAACAGCCACATTTTGATCTATCTATGGGCAGGCTGGTTGTACTGAAGTCAATCTATCAATCAACCTATTTTTTTTTTGGTGGGATCACTGCCGGCAGTTATAGCTGCCTACAGTGATCATTGTATCCTGACAGCAGAGAAATCTCCCAGTGCAGTAGGAGGGAATCCCCCATCAACACTGACTGTGTTGATAGGGAAACAAGCTACAGTAAAACCTTGGTTTGAGAGTAACTTGGCTTGAGAACGTTTTGCAAGACAAGCAAAATGTTGAACATACATTTAGACTTGATATACAAGCAATGTCTCGATATACAAGTAGTGTCATGTCACAACTGAGTATACAAGAGAAGAGAGGTGCCTCTAAGGCCGCGTACACACGATCAGTCCATCCGATGACAATGGTCCGAAGGACCGTTTTCAGCGGTTAACCGATGAAGCTGACTGATGGTGTGTAGGCACATCAGACCATCAGTCAGCTTCATGAGCAGGGTCTCTGATTCCTCTTGTATTGAATTGTATTGTAACTGTACTTTCTGTCCTCATTTTGTAAAGCACTCTACAAACCGTTGGCATTGCATAAATCCTGTATCCTGTATATATTGTAGCAGAGGACCCTGTGCTACTCTGTAAAAGGGTGGTTTATGCCAGATTTTAGAAGAAACAAGCAAACTGAACCACAGCCCCGAATATACCCCCTTAATGATCAGTCCATTTTTTTTGCAAAACAGCAATGTGTAGATTTAACTGACAATTGTGAGGTCGTGCGACACTGTACCCAAACAAAATTGGTGTCCTTTTTCCCACAAATAGTGGTATTTGATCACCTCTGTGGTTTTAATTTTTTGCACTATTAACAAAAAAAAGACTGAAAAAAAAAAAAAACAAGCACATCTAAATATGCAGGCACCTGTTCACATAGACCATTCTCCTCACCGCCATTGAAGTCCCTCCCCTGTTGCGCTCCAGGTGTGGTTCAAGCTTTTCTTTCAGAACGCTCTACTGCAGGGTAGTCTTCCTGGTCATGATTGCTAACTGACAGCGGTGAGAGCTGGCGATGCAGAGGGCGGTCTATGTGAACAGCTTTACCCTGGATGCCTGCATACTTAGATGTGCCTCGTTTAATCATCAACCATGTGAGTTTCTAAATGTTGTACCTTCATTAAATGTAACCATATTGCTACACGGCGTCTCTCTTCTCTTTTATACTCTGTAGCTCCTGCTGGATTTTTCTTCTAATCCCCTTGTGGAGGCTTCAATTTGTGAATGGACATTTTTTTGGTTACACAACCTGGTCACATTGCTTATAATCTTTTTATATGGACTATAAACAGAAGGACTTATGAATAAAAGGTTGTGGAACGAATCATCTGAGTTTCCATTATTTCTTATGGGGAAATTTGCTTTGATATACTTAGTGCTTTGGATTACAAGCATGTTTCCGGAACAAATTATGCTCACAATCCAAGTTTATACTTTATTTTCTTTCCTTAAACCTGGTGTTGAAGAACAGAAAATTGCATAATTCATGGCCAGCCTTAGATTGTAAAAAATAAATAAGCAGGGTCTCTGATCCTCTTGTATTACATTGTATTGTAACTGTACTTTCTGTCCTCATTTTGTAAAGCACTGTAAAATCTGTTGGCATTGTATAAATCCTGTATCCTGTATATATTGTAGCAGGGGACCCTGTGCTACTTTGTAAATGGGTGGTTTATGCCAGATTTTAGAAGAAACAAGCAAACTGAATTACTTCAGCCCCTAATTTACCCCCTTAATGATCAGGCCATTTTTTTTGCAAAACAGCACTGTGTAGATTTAACTGACAATTGTCGTGAGACGCTGTACCCAAACAAAATTGATGTCCTGACTTCCGGTTCCGGCGCCGCATGGAGTAGCTGTGCGCTCACTCAGCTCCCGCACACAAAAAAACGGCGCGTGATCGTACGCACTCGTCGTGGCGCGGACGGGGCAGCCGCAAATCGAGGCCCCGACTTCGGCCTACACGGACCCGATCGTGGATCCGATCGTAGAAACGGCGCCTGCTATGGAGGTGAGCGTAACACCAGCCCCTCCAACCACCCCTCAGACTGTCTACATCTCCTCACCTCCCCCCTTAACTATTTGGATAAGTCTCTCATCCTGCAGAAGTTCAGGCAGTCCAGGACCCTCTAGATAGACGGCATGAATATCTTGGTCTTTGCGGACTACTCTCTGCCCGTATGCAACTGGGATCCAGGGTTGTAAACATCACCAATGTATATGCTCCCAACAGCCCCACAAGTACTTTTTTTAGCAACCTCACCTCTTGGGCGCTTCGAGACCCAGCTTGCCCACACCTGATAGGAGGGGATTTCAACTCCATTATGCACCCAACAGACGACAGGTCCTCTACCAGACACTCCCGTCCTCCATTGACTCCTCTCACCCAGACCTTGTTGGCGTCAACAATTGACTCACTGCACCTTCACGATTTATGACGAGTAAGACACCCGGCTGACAGGGAATTCTCGTTCTATTCCCACCCTCACAATGTCTTCACAAGACTGGACTATCTTTTCTGCTCTGACTCTCTCCTCCCACTGATCTCGGAAGCTGACATACACGACATTGCAATCTCGGACCATGCCCCGGTCTCGACCACTCTTGAAGATCCTGACCCAGCCTCCAACCCCAGAATCTGGCGGTTTCCCTCCTATCTTCACAACAACTTCCAACAACATCTGGAAAAAGCCTGGTCGGGATACGCGTCGGATAATGCGCTACACGCCGACAACCCTAACCTTTTCTGGGAAGCGGGCAAGGCTTTCCTCAGGGGCTGCATAATATCCTACGCCGCCACCTTCAAAAAACACACACTTAGACGCTACAAACAGGCCAGCGCAACACTGCATCAGGCCCAGCGGGTCCTCTATACTGATGACTCCCCCAGCAACCGTAGCGCCTGGTTTGCTGCTAAGCAGGCCTTTGATAACTGGGCGGCCACCCTTGAACGTACCCAAAAGGCACATCTAGACGCCTCCCTCCACAAGTTTGGCAACAAGGCAGGTAGACTCCTTTCCAGATTAAGTAAAGGACCCAACCGCCCGACACGTATCATGTCTCTGAGAGATCCGTCGGGCTCCGTACACAGCACCCCGAAAGATATCAATAGTACTATGCGCCAATTCTACTCCTCCCTATATGCCTCAGACCCTATTGATAAGCCAACCGCCCTCAATTTCCTACAACGTATTTCCCTAGATCGGGTAACCCCCACCCAACTCGAAGCCCTCAATGCCCCTATCTCCATCCTGGAGGTCCAATCCGTCATCAAACAGCTTGCCCCCTCCAAAGCTCCAGGCCCAGATGGCTTCACTGGAGAATTTTATAAGTCCTTTAGTTCGACTGTGTCCCCCCCCCTCCACGACATCTACCAGCATTTATGGTCGGGTGGGTCCTACCTACCAACGGGCAATCAGGCCATCGTAAAACTCTTGGAGAAAAAGGGCAAAGACCCCCTAGAACCTGGCTCTTATAGGCCCATTTCACTTTTAAACCTTGACGTTAAGATCCTCTCCAAGATAGCGGCCACTAGGTTGGCATCCATTATACCCTCCCTGATCCACCCCGCACAATCGGGCTTTGTAAATGGTAGGACGGCCACCATGAATATCAGGAAGGTAATGCTGGCTCTCGAACACGCAAAAAATGACCCGGCAGGAGACCATGCCATCATCACTTTAGATGAGAAGAAGGCTTTCGATAACGTCAGTTTCGAATGGCTCTCCATGGTCATGTTCAAAATGGGCTTCTCGGGGCCCCTTCACGCACCTCATAGAGTCAATGTACACTGCCCCTGCCGCGAGATTGGTCGCTGCGGGCCTCCTCTCTGAGGAATTCAGGCTGCACAAAGGCACGAGGCAAGGCTGCCCGCTTTCCCCGCTCCTTTTCAACATAGCGCTTGAACCCCTGTCCCGCCACCTAACCCAGATCGCCCCCCTTCATGGCATTCGTGTCAGAGATCACGACCTTCGCACGTCACTATTTGCCGACGACGTCCTTATTTTCACATCCAGCCCTTCACTTGACATGTCCACAATCAAGACCACTTTTGACGAATTCAGGCAATGCTCTGGGCTTCGTATTAACTATAATAAGAGCGAAATACTCCCCATAGGTTCCCTATCTGTCCCCTCTTGGTCCCAGAGCTCACTATTCACTGTTGCGAAGACCCATATCACTTACCTGGGAATAAAAATAGGTAAATTACCCTCCTCCCTATACCATCTCAACTACCCCCCCCTGTTCACCAAAATATCCCAAGAACTGGCGAACTGGATGGACCTGCCTCTCTCACTGCTGGGAAGATGCCACCTGGTCAAGATGGCAAGATGGTCAGTTTTGCACGCCTGTTGTACCCACTACAGACCATCTCACTGCGCCACAAAGACATCAAATCCCTAAACTCTGCCA
Organism: Rana kukunoris; assembly: GCA_029574335.1. Lineage (NCBI taxonomy): Eukaryota > Metazoa > Chordata > Amphibia > Anura > Ranidae > Rana > Rana kukunoris. Next base: position 100,870,104 of record CM056052.1, on the reverse strand, counting down.
TTTCCAAGTTCCTCTGGCATGGCAGGCGGGCGCTCATAGCATTTGCCAAACTGCATCTTCCCAGGCGAGAGCCCTTCCCAACATCAGGCTATATAACCTGGCATGTCTATTGAGAACGGGCCTGGGTTGGATTTCCCAGTCCTCCAGATGCTCGAACTACCCCCTTGAATTGGCGATGGTCCGCCCCTTCTCCCTTACGGCCCTTCTCCATTGTCACTGGAAATCTGCCCCCCCTCCCCTCCAACACAACCTCCTTCTCCGGGATACGGTCATTGCCTGGAGAGAGGTCAGGAAAGCCATCAATATCCCATCAATATCCCATCCTCTATCTCACGATACCTTCCAATCCTGCGTAACCCAAGCTTCCAACCAGGCCTAGATAACCAGACTTACCTCGACTGGCAGGATAAGGGTATCAACATTTTTTATTCATTGTGTGACCCCCTTTCAGGCCGCCCCATGGGCTTTAGAGCCCTGGCGGACAAATTCTCTCTCCCTCCATCACACGTATTCCAGTATATTCAATGCATCAGTTTTCTGAAAAACACCTGCCGGGATGATAGAAAAAGGTTCCAGAGCTCCTTCAACAACCTTATCTCCCGGGCCTCGTACAAGATATCAGACATTTACCGTCCCCTCCTCCTGCACAACACCCCCCCCCCCTGGCATCAACATCAGCGGCCAACTGGTCGAAGGACTTCCCCAACCCTGAGCTGGTGGGGAAGCTCCTTCATGGCCTCACCACCGTCCATAAACTTATCCCTAACGAGATATGGAGAGAGACGCAGATCAAAATTGTTCACCGGGCCCACATCCCCTTCAGCCGAGCCCATGCCACCCCAGAATGCCCCCTCTCTAAACAACCCAAACCTTACTTGGCTCACAAGTTCTGGTTTCGATGTCGCCCTGTTGCGCATACCCAAGGACCCGCTACTACTTATCTTTGGCTATTGGGACCCCCTACTGCTCCCCTGGTCTCCCCTTACCACACCCCCGAGCAGGAATTGGACCCTGATATGTCTCTTGCTTGCCCGGAGAGCCATCCTCCAGAAGTGGATATCTGCTGACTGCCCAACCACTGCTCAAGTCAAAAAGGAACTGTTGCAGCTCTTATACAAGGACAGGCTCAACACTGACTTGACCCACGAACGGAGCAAGAACTGCTTCTATCACCTATGGAATCCCTTTCTGTTGCACACTTTTACTCCCACGGAGAGATTGAACTTTGAGAAAATGTCCTTTCTTTACCAGGATCCCTCGCGGGACTGACGATCTCTAACCATCCCTCCCTCCTCCCCTACCCCCCCCTCTTGTGTTGGAAGGACTATTCCATCTACTCCATGTACCCCTAAGCCTATGCCCTCCCCTTAATTTTTCTTTGATTACTTTTCCATATACTGTTCTTCTACCATGTATGTCCTCAAAAATGTTTATATGTCCTGTTTTTGTATTTACTCTGATGTGTAACTTCCTCAATAAAAACATATTTAAAAAAAAAAAAATTGATGTGCTTTTTTCCCACAAATAGTGGTATTTGATCACCTGGTTTTTATTTTTTGCACTATAAACAAAAAAAGACTGACAATTTAAAAAACAAAACAAACAAAAAAACAATATTTTTACTTGCTGCCATAATACACATCCAAAAAAATTATAAAAGAAAAACAAATGTATTCATCGGTTTAGACCGACATGTATTCATATTTTTTTGATTTAAAAAAATCGCAATAAGTCTATATTGATTGGTTTGCGCAAAAGTTATAGCGTCTACAAAATAGTTGATAGAATTATAGACTTTTTTTGTTTGTTTTTACTGGTAATGGTGGCGGTCTGCAATTTAATGGGACTGCAACAATGTGGCGGACAAATATGACTGTAGCGCCTGTGTACTTCCAAGTACCGGTGCTGTTTAAAGTTAAGGGATAATCAGAGTGTAAGTGACTCAGTGATTTCAATTATAATTGTTTAGTTATGTCTCTGTTTCAGCTTGGCTGTGCTGTGGGCTCATTCTGTTGTGCCTGGGGTGTTGTTCCACCCCAGGACGTTAGGTGGCAGTAGTGGAGTCAGGACTTGGGTGCTCTTTCCCAGCAGCCAATCAGGAGGGAGTTTCTTCGCTGGGCATGCTGGGAGAGGGTACATATGAACAGACGCCATTTGGTCTGGGTTCTTCTTTGAGTGTGGCACCTACCTTTAGGGTGACTGCATCACCGCGCCCCTATCGTTATGGCCTACTTGGCCGGGGTGTGCGTGCCACGCGGTGTTCCTGGTTTCTGGGCCATGTTCAAGCAGGACGGAGACTCAGTGATCGACTGGGTTCCCACTTTTGAAGATCCCAAGCAAGTGTTGCTGTTCGGTGGGGAGTCCATCTGAGAAGCGCCAATGAGAGGCTGGCGGTCCAATAGGATTCTGACGAACCACCGGGGATCGAGGTTACCGGACACTTAAGGATTGACTCCTCTTTCAGCGGGTACCTGGGCAACGTTAAGAAAAAGATTCAGGCAAAACTTTACCTAGGAGGGGCTCCTCCGTAACCGCAATCAGAGAGGGCCTGTGGCAGAGGTGTCTCCCTGAGTTCATCCTAGAAGAGTCTGTGGCAGAGACATCTTTCTAAGTTCTGAGTGATATTCTGGCTGCCAGGTCGGTGAGAGAGACCTGTCCAGGTACGCTATACCCACTCCTGCTAGAGTGGCGAAGAAATGTAAGTGTTGTCGGAAGCAGGACTGTTTTCACATTGAAAGGCTGAATCTGCTGTTCTCCTTTCAACCTCCATCTGTCCTTTCCATCACCTGTTCCTTTAATGCTGCTGTATGCAACATTTATCCCTAGACATTTCACAAGAGCCATGAGGTAACATGCCATCCCATTAATTCTCATGTAGCAGGGGTACCGCTACATGACCCCAAGTGAAAATTTACGTCCTTTTTTCCCCACAAATGAAGCTTTCTTTTGGTGGTATTTGATCATCTCTTTATTTTTTGCGCTATAAACAAACAAGAAAAACTGTAAATTTTTTAAATAACACAGTATTTTTAACTTTTTGCTAAAATAAATATCCCATTTTTTTTTTTGTTTTATACATTTTTTCTCAGTTTAGGCCGAAACGTATTCTTCTGCAATAAGCGTATAGTGATTGGTTTGCGCAAAAGTTATAGCGCCTACAAAATAGGGGATAGATTTATGACTTTTTTTTAATCTGTGATTTTTGTCAGGGCTGCAATATTGCGGGGGACAGATTGGACACTTTTGACACTATTTTGGGACCATTCACATTTATACGGCGAACAGTGCTATAAATATGCACTGACTACTGTATAAATGTGACTGGCAGGGAAGGGGTTAACACTAGGGGGCGATCAAGGGGTTAAATGTCTTCCCTGGGAGTGATCCTTACTGTGGGGGAGGGGACCGATCCGTGTCCCTATGTACAATGGACACACCATCGGTTTCCTCTCCCTGACAGGATGTGGATCTCTGTGTTTACACACAGAGATTCACATCCCTGGCTCTGTAAATGCCAATCACGAGGTACCTAGTGGATATCGCGGCCACCAGGCACGCGCATCGGCACCCGCGTGACGCGGCGGGCACGGATTTTCCCCCGATGGGAATTTGTACACAGGAGGACATCCTCCCGGCAATTGAGTGCCGCGCTGTAGACGTCTTTTGTCTATAGCGGGGGCGCTAAGAGGTTAAATATAAGTGGGCTACCATGCCCTTAAATTACAGTTTTGGACTGGCACAACTCACCGTAAACACACCTACCACTTGAGTTTAATCACCCACCACTTGAGTTTAATCACCCCAATTTTACAATATAATTTATTTTTATGCAATGTTTCTATGTAAAGCTTTCCTTGAGTTGGATGAACCGGTTCCTGTTTAGAGGTTTTTATTGGGAAGACTACATTGGATTACTGATTGCGATTGGTAGGGAAGATTTTTAAAACTTTATATATATGAACAAATGGTTTTGTAATTTTGTGATTTGACCCTGATTGCCTTAATTTATACGACTGTTAAATGTGCTCAATGAAAAACAAGTAATTTATTTCCACCCATAAATTCTAACAAGAAGGGGTATGCAATTAGATAGCAATGTATCTTAATGCATGCATGTATCTTAGAGCAATAAAATTAATTTGTATGATCCTAAACATGTTTGGCTTAATACAGGATGTGAGTTGAAGATAATTACATAGAATGGAAGATCAAACATATATCATTGCTAAACTCCAAAAAATCCTCCCCGAGGGTGACAAATGTAAGGATAAAGCCCACAGACAAAACCAAAGATTAATTTTATTTATTTTCTTTTTATGGTCGGCCGAAACTGCTGAAAGACTTATCTTATTTGAAACAGTATCAAAATATTACACACCCGTGCCATGATTCAGGTTTAAGAATAGATAATAAAATGATAAGGTTTGTCTGGCTTTCTTTCTAAGGAAGACTTAAGGCTAAAAAAAGAAAAGAAAATTCTGATAACAAAGCTCCAGGAATTGAGATAGCCAGAGGGTTCGGGCAAAACAGTGATTACTTTTCAAATGTGAAAAAGCCACTTATTTTTATACTGCACCTGCTGCCTTAGCAGTGCTGTATTATTGAAGAGGGGAGCAGCCAGATCTGTATATCAAATAGCTGATTTGAAGATGAGGTCATTCGTTCCGTGGTTATATGTTTGCTGTGCTGGGAATGGTTTGTTGCCTAGCAGTAGACCACAAAGTCCCAGCAGGTTTAATGAGTCAGCAGCAGACCCTTCATGTCCCTCGACTTTACCCCAGTTCACTGGATTGCTGTGTATGTAGAAAAAATACAGAATATAGCTAGTCTTGGCAGTTGACAGCCTGTCTGTGCAAGCATGAAGATCCCTCTGTTCAGTTAAAAAAAAATAAAAAAATTATATATATCTAAAATTACTTACAGGAAAAGCTTAATATTAATTATCTTCCATTTTTTAACTTTTATGATATATATATATATATATATATATATATATATATATATATATATATATATATATATATATATATATTGTTTTTTTTTTAATCAATTACTAAATTTTTCTTAGAATTCTAAAATATATAAATAGGTATTATCTTCCTTATTTTACCTGAGGCTAAAGTATGGTTAATTTTGTGATTCAGTTGTGTTTGGCTTCTGGGTCCCAGTGTGCAGCTGGGAGTGTTGATACAGATTTTTTTAGTATAGGAGATAGGTAGGTATGACAATGTAGAGTTTAATGTGTTACTAAACCCACAACTGTGAAATTAGTCTCTATATGCAGTAAAGCATGCTTGTTATACTCTCTGTGGAACTTAAGGGGTTAGTCCTCTGCATTGTGTAAAAAGGCTGTTTAATCCTGTCTTTTCTGATTCTCCCCTTCTTCTAATGTCCCTAATCCATCTGCTGATAATACAGAGCCTTGGGGGCACTCTGCACATGCTCAGTTTGGTGTGCATTTTTAATATTTTTGTTTTTTGTTAGAAGTGTGCATGTGATCATCACAGGGCCAATCAGCACTGTCCAGACAGAAAGTCAGGGGTCATACAGCCTCATGGAACAGTCAGAGGATAATAACAACTCATTTTATAAGCTTTAACCAGACACTGCTAAAAGTCATAAGACTACTATATACTGCTGATGAGAAAAGGTATTTAGCAGTTTATATTTACTAAAATAATTGCATTTCCATGTTCTGTGTACTGGGGGAGACCAGATATAGTGAATGCAGGGTCCTGGGTTTAGTAACACAGGCGTTTGGGTCATGTTTTTTCTGCTCCCTGAACACCTAGCAATGCACCCTACAATGGTTAATATAGACAGATCTGTTCACATTTGCTTCATGTTGCGGTGCAGCAAAAATTAAGCTACTTGTCAAGTTGAAGCTTGTGTACTCCCTTCATTAAAGTCTTTTGTAATGCGCCGTAAATGTGCCTGCTGCATTTACAGTGCATTTACAGCATTTACAGCATGTTTTTATTATGAGGTAAAAAAAAATACTTCTTCCTAAGAAAAAAATAAATCACTTGTAAGGGACGTCTGAGATGCGAAGTTTAACACACTTGAATGCTACAAGAGTCAATGCTATCGATGCATTCATTCACATTAGTATCAACTTTAGAATTTTTTGCAAGTATGAACTTAGCCTAAATGTTAGGTTAGGGTTATGCCGCCTACACACGATCAGGCTTTTGGCCAGTCAAATCACATCGAAATTCTGACGGAATTCCATCGGGAAAAAATAGAACATGTTCTATATCCACTTAAGGACCGCCGCACGCCTATGTACGTCCACAACATGGCTCGTACAGGCACAAGGCCGTAAATTTACGTCCTCGCCTTTGTGCGGTTCGGGGGTCCGATCGGGACCCCCTCCGCGGCGTGCAGCGGTCCCCCTGGCTCTGGGAGCGATCACTGACGAGCGGGCGGATGTCGTTTTTTTTGCCCCCCCCCCCGCGATCGCTCCCAGCCAATGGGAGTGCTCCCCCTTCGTGTCACTTCCTCCTCCGGTGTTTACACCGGAGGAGGAAATGATGTCATCTCTCATCGCAGCAGTGTTTCCCACCGCTGCTGATGAGAGAAGACATCCACAGTAAGTGTGCACCAACACAACACTGACACACACACACAGGCACATTAACCCCTTGTGATCACCCCCCCCCACCCCCCTGTCACAGTGTCACTGAATGCAGTGATCTAATCACTGCATTTAGTGTCAGTGTGAAAGTTAGTTAGTGTTAGGTTCAGGATAGCCCCCGTACCCCCCCTAATAAAGTTTTAACCCTCTGATCACTGCCCTAGTTAACCCTTTCACTCCCTATTGCCAGCGTCACTAAGCGATCATTTTTCTGATCGCTGTATTAGTGTCGCTGTTCCCGCTAGGTAGCTATTTTATTTTTTTACTAAAGACATGTGGCTGAATTAATTTTGGCCTAAATGTTTTACTAAAATTTAGTTTATTTGATTTTTTTTATAACAAAAAGTAAATAATATTTATTTTTTTTCAAAATTGTCGCTCTATTTTAGTTTATATCGCAAAAAATAAAAATTAGCAGAGGCGATCAAATACCACCAAAAGAAAGCTCTATTTGTGGGAAGAAAAGGACGCAAATTTTGTTTGGGAGCCACATCGCACGACCGTGCAATTGTCTGTTAAAGCGACGCAGCGCCGAATTGTAAAAACACCTTGGGTTATTTAGCAGCATATGTGTCCGGGTCTTAAGTGGATATCTAAACTCTGATGGAATTCATTGGAATTACCAATTAGAAAATCCGATGAAAAAAGCTAATCTGACTTTTTCCATGGGACGGGGTATTAGAGTCAAGGGTTAAGTTTGGTTATAGGATTTAGAAGGTTAACTGTTAGGATCAGTTAGAGGTAAAGTTATCTGGTATAATGCAGGATTAGGTTTTAGGTTAAGGATTAAAGTTAGGATAAGGTTTACAATTAGGGTCACATTATTTTTAGCCAGGTTAGGAGTAAAAGATCAAGGGATAAAAGTAGGAGTTAAGTATGAGTTAAAACAGACCTTGCAATAAAAATGCAAGGCCTGCTTTATGTACAGTATATGTGGGCCTTCTCCCCTATTCCATATAGCAATTTGTGTTTTTGATACATCCTGGTGCATTCTCTTTCGTAACCTCTGGTGCAGGGCCGTTTGAAGGAATTTGGGGGCCCCAAGCATAGAAAAAAAAATGTGACTTTTCAAGTTGAGAAGCCGGGGGGGGGGGGATTTACTGAATTGTATTAATTTAATAGGCAGCACTCCTCTCTCCCCACCATCCAGGACCGCTATACCCCCGCACAAGACACTCTACCTTTATCCTCCGCAGAGCCTCACATGCCGGCATATGTTGGTGTCCGCATGGCAGGAGATTCAGTTTGCTGTTCCCGAGGCCAGACTGAAAAGAAGTGAACACTCAGTGTGTGCACTTCCTGTCAGTCCGGCCGGGAACAGGAAACTGAATCTCCTGTACCGCGCGGTTATGGTACACGGCCGACTGGACTGCAGGAGGAAGCAGTGGTGTAGCAAGGGCCCGCCCTGCTGGGGCCCCTGGCCAGCTCTGGGCCCCAAGCAGTTGTTTGGTTTGCCTGTCGTTTTCCGATGGCCTGTTCTGGTGCAATCCTTTGGTTCCCCCTTTTCTTTTCTTTTTTCATCTCAATTCAGGACATACACGTTTTGGTGCATTTTTCATGCAATGCAGTTCTGATGCATTTTTGCTGCATCCCAGTTGCAGTCCATACAGAAAGAATGCAGCATTTTCTATTTTTGTTAATTCCCTTGGAATGCAAAGTGTTGGTGTGAACTATGGCTATTGGAATACATGGAAAACAATGTGCATGCATTTTTTTTTCTCAAAAAAGGATGTTTATTGAAACATATGGTAAAAAAAAACAGGGTTACATACATTTTTCCTATAACACAATAAAATAAAAAATAAACATTTATACAGTCACTCCATTAAGAACAACAATGAAATGCTATAAAAACAGACAAAGAATAACTTTAATCTCTCACATTCCATAACTCATCCCATTGTAAACAGTGACCCGGTCCCGGATCCCACTCATCTTCCCCCGTATATGCCAGCACACTAATCAAGCTGTGTACTGCTACACACAGCTTTTTAATGAGCAACCTGTCCAACACCAGTTCAAGTGGGGCTAGCCTCGGCGTATTCAACCAGGGAGCCCATATCAATTCAAACCTCTGCCACCGGTCACTGTGCTGGTATATATATTTCTCTGCCCGGAGAGTAAATCCCATCTGAGCTATCCATTCACTCAACCTAGGGGGTTCTGTGGCCTTCCAATGGTGAAGAATAAGTTTGCGGGCCTGAAAGAGGGCCCTACTAATGGCTTTTTTCGGATTGTCCTTAAGTGGTAAATCATCTATAATACCCAAAATACACACTTTAGGGTCTTGTGGTACCTGAATCATAAATACCTCATTTAAGGTTTTAAGAACCCCTGTCCAATAGGGGTGCAGTTTAGGGCACCGCCACATCAGATGAATGAGGTCGCCATGATCTCTAGCGCATCTGGGACAGTTATCATCCTCCACCAGGCCCATCCTGTAAAGTCTAGCTGGCGTAAAGTGTACCCGCAAAACAATGTACAATTGTGACAGACTTTGTGCAATGGTAAGTGAGGACCCCATGTATAGCTAGCAGCTCCCCCTCCCATTGTTCCTCCTCAAATACGCCCACATCCCTCTCCCAGGAGGTCACTACCCTAGAGGTAATACCCAGCAGAAATGATGATAGCAGCATGGCATATGAGCTGGAGATAAAGCCTTTAAAACTGGACACCCCAGTCATATAGTGAAAAATCGGGGCAGGGGACAAGACCAACGGATTGTTCCCAGCCTGGGAACAACTGCAGGTAGTAGAAGTGCATCGACTGAGGTAGTCCAAACTTCTCCCGGAGCTCCGCAAAAGAAAGCAGACGGCCCCCAGAGAAGATATGAACCAAGTGGGTAACCCTGTACCTCCTCCATTGATCTCCACAAGTCCAAAGCAGTAACTCCCCATAGTACTGATTGTTCCAGATTGGGCTGTGTCCTGTAAAACTGTCTGTGTTCTGTAATTAAACGAAAGTTATTCAGCGCTGGAAAATAAATACAAACAGTGAAACTATACAATGCTAGCCAGCACTTAGGATAAATTCAGATAAAACGTCCCAACAGAAATTGTAATAATAAAGTGCAGCGCAAAAAAAATGAAAAACGACTAAATTAAATAAATTGTGTGATCAAATAAATAAAGTCCATAGAGTGCACAGGTGCAGAAGAGTGATCCAATACGATCAAAGATTAGTGCAAAATCCAGAATCAGTGACCCCAGGATAGATCATCCACCAGATAGTAAGGATGGCCTCTCACCTGAACCATTCGACCTAATCTAGGTCACAAAGCATGGAAAATATACACACATCCTGATCTCAACAGGGACAGCAGCAGACAGGCAGCTCCGTTTCTCACCCCAGATCCAGAGGATGGTAGATGAATCGTATGCAATAAAAAAGAGAGGAATCTAGTGCTCTCTGTAACAATCCGACAGTTTATTAAAACCATAAAGGTTTTAATAAACTGTTGGATTGTTACAGAGAGCACTAGATTCCTCATATGTTGTAATATGGCCGCTCCCGGGTCACCCAACCCCTTGTTTATAGCTCGAGCAATATGTTGCAACTGGGCGGCTAGATAGTACAGCCAAGGATTGTGGAGAGCTAGCCCCCCTGCCTCGTCCGGCTTTTGTAGCTGTTCCAATTTAATTCTGGGAGGTTTATTGAGCCAGAGAAAAGCCCTGAAAAGGGTGTTGATAATCATAAAGATCTTGAGTGGGACCACCATATGGATATTGTGCAAAATATATAAAAGCTGTGGCATAAAAAACATTTTTTTTTTTTTTTTTTACTTTCAAAAGGTATTTATTGAGAAAGTCACATAAACAAAAAGAGTACAGTTCATCTTGATCATGCCCATCTAATACAGTCATACAAAGATTGCCTGAAACATGTTAAATACAACAATCCGGGTGAACAATATGAAATCAAACTAGTCAAATCAAACAGGCAAGTATTTAGACCAAAAAGACGTATTCTTCTGGAGGGCATAAGGTATAGGAATAAAAAAGTAGACCGTTCAGATGGCAGTGTACTCACAACTAAGACATTCAAGGAAAAGAACATCAGAGATTAACACATTAGAAAAAACGAGAAGAAAGGAAAACAATAAAAACTTGCAAAAGCTCAGGACGTGCATCATGAGGCCAATATATGTGAGAGGGAGAAAAAAAAGGAGAAAAGAAAAAAAAAAGGGGGCAAACCTCTTCCAGTATAGCCCGGCGCGACCAGGCCAAAACGAATCCAGCAGGAAAGAAGCAAAGCGCCCTCAGTGCTGGAGACGCAACAGCCACCACGGGGTCCACTTAGCCTCATACACAGGGATAGTATCATGCAGCCTATGGAAAATGCGTTCGGATAACATAACCTGGTCCATTCTGGCCAGTACCTGCGAGAAAGGTAATGCAGTGGATTTCCAATTGAAAGCCACCATCCAGAGAACCGCTGTACAGAGGGAATAAATCAGATTCCTCAACTGTCTAGGGGTGTCTGGGATTTTCTCAAAAAGTAGACAATGTCTATAAGATAAATCAATGTGTCCTCCCCCCAAGCTATCTACAAGTTCAAAGACACTCTTCCAAACCGAAGAGATCCTCTCACAGTCCCAAAATATATGAAAGAAGGTGCCAACAGTCTGGCACCCCCTAAAGCAGTTAGGAGAGGACTGAGGGAAGATTTGGTGTATGCGGTGGGGGGTATAGTACCAGCGAGTAAAAAATTTGATTGCAGTCTCCCTAAAAGATAAAGAGAGAGAGCTTTTGCGGATATTATGCCAATTAGCCTCCCAGTCACTCAACTCATACTCCAAACCCAACTCTGATTCCCATTTGGACATATATTTCAGTTTCATGCTATACTGATCCCAATTCAAGGCACTATAGAGGGCCGAGATCATACCCCTCTGTCTAGGCCCAGACCTACACAAAGATTCAAAGGAGGAGCACGGCTGGGTGGGGGAGAGTGAGTAGTGAGTAAGAAAGAAATGGCGAATCTGCATAAACCTATAAAATTCCCCCACAGGAGTTCCTCTAAGGGACTGTAGTTGAGAAAAGGATATGAACCTACCCCCATGCTGAAAGTCCCCCAAAGTTGTCAGACCGGAGGAAACCCACCAACGAAATGAGTCAGGGTCCAAAAAGGCCGATGGCAATCTGGGATCCCCCAGAAAAGAAGCGTTCTGAGGAGCCACAGAGGCCAGAGCACATGAGGAGCCATGTCTCCTCCATAACTTCAAACCCTGAGCGACCAAATGGTTAAGATCTGCCAACTCCGGGGGACGGGGACCCGAAAACCACAGCAAACTCGATAAATAGAAGGGGGAGATGGCGTTACTTTCAAATTTGACCCAGGGGACTTTAGGATTCTTGATGGTCCACTGAGTCCTACTGACCAAGTAATACAGCCAGAGCTGCGGTACCCCCAGACCCCCAGCTTTATAGGATCTATACAGGATCTCCCTGGAAAACCTAGCGGGTTTATCTCTCCAGATAAACCTATTAATGGAGGACTGAAATCTAAGGAGAAACGCTTTAGGGACCAGGACTGGGAGGGCACGAAAGAGGTATAAAATTTTGGGGAGAATAGACATTTTAATTGCGGTGATTCTGCCCAGGAAGGAGATATTATAGGAAGACCAGGATTTTAGCAGTTTTTTTAAATGAACTATTAAAGGGGGGAAGTTTAGGTTAAACATGTCATTGAAGTCTCCAGAGATTTTAATTCCCAAATAAGGAAGAAAGGACCTGGACCAGGAGAAGGGGAACACCGCCTTGAAGGATTCCAGCTCAGCAGGGGAGAAACCAACGGGCAAGGCTAAAGATTTAGATACATTCACAGTTAGGCCCGAGATGTCGGCAAATCTAGCTAAGGTGTCAAGAAGGTTCGGGAGTGTGATCAAGGGGTTTGTGAGAAAAAGGAGCACGTCATCAGCGTACATGCAAAGCTTATATTCCGAGCCTGATTTCACATATCCAGATATATCCGGATGTTGTAGTATGGCTATAGCAAGAGGTTCAATTGCAAGGGCAAAAATTAATGGGGAAAGTGGGCATCCCTGTCTGGTCCCCCTGCCAAGCTGGAAAAACTCTGAATTGCAACCTGGGATCCTAATTCGGGTGCGGGGGTTCATGTACAGGGCACGAAAGGCACAGAGAAACTCACCACGGAGGCCAAAGCGCTGCAGCAGGAGGGATATAAAGTCCCACGAGACACAGTCAAAGGCCTTTTGTATGTCCAAACTTAACATAAATAATTTTCTAGAGGAGATATTGGCATCTTGAATAATATTAGATACTAGGCGGGTATTATCAGTAATAAATCGATGGGGAATAAACCCTGACTGATAAGGGGAAATTAAGGAGGAAATCAATGTGCCTAGCCTATCCGCTAGGATCCTACTGAAGATCTTTACATCATTATTCATGACAGAAATAGGCCTAAAGTTTTGGGGTAATGTATGGTCTCTGTCTGGTTTAGGGATCAGGGACATGTTGGCCAGAAGCATTTCCTCCGGGAAAGAGCCTCCCTGTAATACGTTGTTAAATAGTCGAGCCAATCTAGGGGAGAGCAACGCTGAAAATTTCTTGTAATAGGGGGCAGAGAATCCGTCTGGGCCAGGGGAAGAAGAGTTTTTAAGAGAGCTAATAACTTGAATCACCTCCGTCACTGATATGGGACGGTTCAGAGACTCAAGCTGAGATGGCGTGAGAGCCGGGAGGGGCAGATCATCAAACCATGACCGAGCAGTCCCGGAAGGAGCACTGTCTTGAGGTCCCAACAATTTGGAATAATAGTCTTGGAAAATATCCAAAACTTTGCGAGGATGAGAAACTAGACCACCAGAGGGGGAAGACAACTTATAGATATGTTGGGGTTTAAACGATTGATTGAGTTTCCTGGCAAACATTGTCGATGCCGCGTTACTATGGAGTAAAAATTTGGCCCTAGCCCACCGCAAAGCCTTTTCTGTCTTCTCGGTAAGCAAAGCGTCCAATTCAAGCCTCTTTTGATTAATTATTCTTCTAGTAGATTCTAAACTTAAGGATGCAGAGTCTCTATATAACTTATCTAGTTCCGAGGATAGCTGAACGATCTTGAGTTTATTCGTGGCATTTCGAACGGAGGCCAACTTTATGAAAACCCCCCGCAAGACTGCCTTATGAGCAACCCAGACCGTGGAAATGGGGGTTTCAGGAAGGTCATTCGCAGCAAAGTATGAGTTAATAGATAGAGCAATATCAGACTCAATCAAGGGGTCAGAAAGCAAAGCTTCATTTAAACGCCATGTGTATGCGGAGGGGGACAGTTTAATGAATGCAGTGGAGAAGGACGTAATGTGGTGGTCCGACCACACACAACTATGTATACTGGCCGAGCCAGTATTGGCCAGTATAACTGGAGTAGTGAAAATGTAATCCAGTCTAGCATAGCTCTGGTGGGGGTGTGAAAAGAAAGTATATTCCTTTGCACCAACATTAAGTGCCCGCCAGGAGTCAATTAATTGTAGGTCAGTGAGCTTACGGGTAAGGGATTTAGGAAAGGCTTTTGAGATAGCTGAGGCGTGGCTCCTGTCCAGAGAAGGAGTAGAAACCAAATTAAAATCACCTCCTATGATCATATGGGGGGAAAGGAATTTCTCTAAAATCATAAAAAAGGAGGAGAAAAAAGTTGCAGCAGCATCATTCGGGGCATACACACTAGCTATGGTACACTCTCTGTTGTGGAGGACCCCTTTTATGATAACAAACCTACTTTCCCTGTCCTTATAAACTTGTTGTACCACCATAGGGAGGGAGGAATGTAAAAATATAGCTGCCCCCCTACTCTTGGAGGAATGAAGGGTAAAATAGGCTTGTGGGTAATTTCTGCTAAAAAAACCTGGGGTGGGAGTCCTGTGAGAAGTGAGTCTCCTGTAATAGTAGAATGGAGGCCCCTAACTGTTTATACTGGGAAAATGCCTTTTTACGATTTAAAGGGGAATTAAAGCCCTTAACATTGTGTGAAACACATTTAATAGCCATTCCCATAATCTATAAATAGAGCAACTGACATGGTCAAAATCACAGGGACCTGAATCACTGGACAACATTTACATCTCCAAACAGGTATAACACTTTCCAATAGTTCAGAACCGCATACATAGGGATACAAGTGAGCCCCCACAAAAATTATACATAGGAGATTGCATGAAAACATACCCTGAGAGCAAACACATTGAACTGAAAACCTCACAGTGCAATTGCAATTAGAGAGAGATAAACTGGTGAAAAAAAATGAGCAAATGACAAAAGAGGAAAAAAAAAACATAGTTAGATGGATCAGGATTGAAATAACTCCTGAAAAAAAAAATTCAAAAAACTGAGACATTCACGTCTCAAATCCAGCAAGTCCCAGACCGCGACTTGTAGCCGTCTGTGGAATCACTGGAGGGGGAAAAACATGCAAAGGCGCTCCAGGACAGAGACCCAACCATATGGGTAATAGTGACAGAGATGCATGTTCCAACGGAGAAAACCAGAGTGCAAGGTGGGATCTTTAGTTCCTCGGGGAGGGTTCCCCATATTGGATCCTCCGTCTGTCCCGTCTTGAAGGCGGCGTTTGCCAGATCTGCGATGGGCGGGGGGTCAGCGGGGGACGACGAACAGCTTCAGGGCCAAGCAAGCCCAGTTTGACCAGGATCTCCTTACCCTCTAAAACCGAAGTAGCAGAGTATGTAGATCCATTATGAGGGATCACTAGTTTGAAGGGAAACCCCCACTTGTAGCGGATGTGTGCTGATTGAAGCACCGTAGTGACCTCCTTCATACCTCTCCGCCTTTCAAGAGTAGCTGGAGACAGATCCGGGTAAATTTGGATTGTAGAATCATCAAGGGCAATCCTGGGCGTATTTCGAGCGGCCCTCAGGATCTCCTCTTTGATTAGGAAATCCTTAAGGCAAAGCACAACATCTCTTGGCGGTTTGTCAGCTGGGGGTTTAGGTCTGAGAGCCCTGTGAATCCTGTCGCACGTAAAAGCTGCGGCATCGCAATCAGGAACAAGGGACTTAAAGAGCCTGATCACCGCCGGGACCAAGTCCGTGATCGATTCAGGAACCCCCCGCAAACGAAGGTTATGGCGGCGGTTCCTGTTGTCAAGGTCCTCCACTTGAGATTGGAGCTGGGCAAAAGCCACAGCGAGGTTCTCATGGTCTCTGCTCAACTCACTGTATGCCAGGGCCAGCTCGTCATGCTTGGTCTCCAGCAAGTCTGTGCGGGAACCCAGAGAAGCTATCTCCTGTGATAGCGTGTGAGCCGTTTTGCTCAGCTCAGTCTGAAACTTCGAGGCCAAACGCGAATACATGGCCTCAAGGCTAGCGTCCAGATCAGCCTTAGAGAGGGAGCCAGGGTTCTCACTGACCGGAGGTGGAGATGAAGGAGGCAGGGCGGGAGCTGAGGCGCCATCTTGAGCCATGCCGTACTGCTCCCGTGTACGGAGGAGGTAGTGAGTTAGAGAGGTTTGAGTCGCTCCCTTGTTTATTTTCTTCGCTGGCGACATGCACCGTGATGTCCTGAGCCAGGGGGTGATAGTCAGCAATATAGTCCGGAAAGTAATAGCCCCCGGGGAATAGAATCAGTCCCGAAGAGCACGGAGCAGGTCTATCAGGCGTCCATCTCCTTCAGCGCCGCGCATGCGCCCCAAAAAACATTTTTATAAGGTTCACTCTACCTACCAGGGACATTTTCAATTTTGACCATATTTTAGATTTGTCTCTAATCCTGACTACTAAGGGAGTGAGATTGAGAGCAACATAATCAAGTGGCTGAGGTGTAACCCAGACACCCAGATATTTAAATTTAGTCGACACCGGGATGTTCTGTAACTTGGGACCCTGCGGGGTCACTGAGTCCAGAAGCATAATTGCGGACTTAGTCCAATTGATTAGGAGGCCAGAAAAGGAGCCAAAAGTCTGAACCACAGACATAGTCTCACAAAGGGATCCCAATGTATCACCCAATAACAGCATGGTGTCATCCGCGTAAAGCATAATCTTTTCATGCGTCTGTCCATATTGAAAACCCGTAATTGTGGGGTTGGAGCGCACCAGTGCCGTCAATGGTTCTATGGCAACAGCAAACAGTAAAGGTGACAGGGGACAACCCTGCCGGGTCCCCCTGTGCAGC
Source organism: Rana kukunoris (assembly GCA_029574335.1). Taxonomy (NCBI): domain Eukaryota; kingdom Metazoa; phylum Chordata; class Amphibia; order Anura; family Ranidae; genus Rana; species Rana kukunoris. The sequence continues at coordinate 100,853,319 of CM056052.1, read as the reverse complement.
GGGGAGGGAGAAGACACTCTGCCCTCCTCCCTGATGACTGCCAAGGGGGAGTCGTACAGAAACCGCACCCAAGACTGAAACGAAGGCCCAAAACCAAATTTTGTTAATGTCACCCATAGGTACTACCATTCTATGCTATCGAATGTCTTGTGTGCATCTAAAGACAGCAATGCCCTATCCCCCGTATTATCCACTGAGGATTGTCAATTAAGGAACAATCTCCTGAGGTTAATAGATGTAGATCTCTCCGGTATAAAACCTGATTGATCCGGGTGTACTATTGCTGCTATCATCTTGTTCAATCTCATTGCTAAAACTTTTGCCAGTATTTTTATATCATTTTGAAGGAGCGAGATGGACCTATATGAGCCTGGGTCTAGTGGGTCTTTCCCGGGTTTAAGTAACAGGACTATGCTGGCTTGTCTCATGGAATCAGGGAGCCGTTGCGATTCAGAGTGCGAAGCAGTTTCGGCAACACAACATCCCCATACCTTTTGTACACCTCAATCGGGATGCCATCATCCCCTGGTGCCTTGGAGTTGGGAAAAGAGTTGGTAGCCTCCACCATCTCCTCAATAGTAATGGGAGCTTTAAGGAACTCCACCTGGGACTCCATCAAACACGGTAGCTCTATCCCGTGTAGAAAATCCAGAGTCTCCTCCATCGTTTGCGTTTGTTTTGATTTGTAGAGGTCAGAATAGAAATTTACCAATTCCCGCATTACCAGGTCAGGAGTGTTCACCAGCTTTTCCCCCTCAACCCGTAGGGCCCCAATGGATGGAAACGCCTGTTGTGATTGAACTATCTTAGCCACAAGTTTACCCGTCTGTTCCCCCTCCTCGTAGAAGGCCATTTTAGAAAAAAAAAAAATTTTTTGTCTGCTTTATCGATTCTATTCAATGCGTCCTTTGCAGCTATCCATGCCTCTGGGAAACCCTCCCCCGAGTTGGTTATGTACTCTGCCTCTAAACGTTAGTGCATGCATTTTTGATGGTGATTAAAATTGCAATGGACTGCATCTGGAGTGAACCAGCCCTACATAGATTTGCCTTTCCCCTGACTTCACCTAGATGAGCTAGTGGCCATTCTCTTTCCAGCAAGACCCAGCAAAATGCTGAGTAGCTCAGATCTCATGAGAAGTCATTCAAGCACTGTGTTGTAGCATCTTGTGAGATTTGGAATAATCGGCATTCCCATGGATCTTGTTGGAAGGAGTGTGATGTCACCTTCTGCAGAATAGAAGCTGGGGTTGAGGTCAATGTATGCATTAACTTTTTTCTTAGAGGTTTTTCATTTTGACTTTAATGCTGCTATATGGAAAAGTGACCCTGATATTTGAACTGATCTTTTTTTTTTTTTATATAATCTTTATTTTATAAAAGTTTTCATTTTAAACATACATACAAGAAAGTTGCAAAATGAGTATTCCATACAATAAACATTTTATGTTAAAGATATCCCTTCACTTTCTCCATTTTACATTACCCTATTCAAGTCTAATGCCGCGTACACACGGTCGTTTTTTACGATAAAAAAACAACGTTTTTTAAAACGTCATTTAAATTGATCGTGTGTGGGCAAAATGTTGTTTTTTGTCTTAAAAAAAACGACCCAAAAAAAATTCCAACATGCTTGAATTTTTTGTGTCGTTTTTCAAAACGTCGTTTTTTGTGTCATAAAAAATGATCGTGTGCGGGCAAAACGACATAGAAAATTACGTTTTAAACCCGCGCGTGCTCAGAAGCAATTTCTGAGATGGGAGAGCTCGTTCTGGTAAAACTACTGTTTAGAATGGATTAAGCATATTCGTTATTTTAAAACTAATGAAGAAAACAATGCGCTGCATTTGCCACAATGCTTTTTAAACCATTTCCAAGCTACCCTAAACTCCTAGTTTGTTGTGGCTCATCTTGTTTGACATATTTCTGTCCACCTTTTGACTTTATTATTTTTTTGGGCCCTTTTTGTTATTTATTTTTTGTTTTTTGGGACACATGTAATTTTTTTGGTGTAATATCTTTTAACAGATGTTTTGAACTACATTTTTTTTTTAAGGATTTTGGAGGGTGTGAAGTGACCACAACAGCTTATTTTTTTTTTGGTTTAATTTACCCACAAGGAGGTTGTTGTTCCTTGTTTAATGTCGTTTTAATTTTTAAAATGTGTCTGCCTACTCACTATAACAATCTCTATATTTGTTTGTAAAAAATACACATGGTCAAAATTTGCAAACCAACCAAAATATACCTTTATTCAGGTTGAAAAGGTAAATAAATAAAAAGTACAACCATCTGGCAATCAAAAAGCAAAACCAAATAAAAACAAAGAAGCCTGGAGAAAAACAAAGGAGACCCTGCTTGAAGCTGTAAACACAAGGGTCCACCAAGAAAACAATGAAGGCTGTGAAGGCCAAAAAAAATTCGCTTCGGGGCACCATCTCCTCACTTCTTCCTCCCTGCAGTCTTCCCTGCAGTCTTCCCTGCAACCTTCCCTGCATGCCGAGTCCTCAGGGGCTGTGTTCCTGGAGCCGACGTGCCAGGAGCCAGAGCAGGCTCAGGAAGAGGAGGAGCAGGAGCAGGAGATGGAGCAGGACCAGGAAGCGCAGTAAGGACAGGAGTGCGAATCAGCCCAATGCCAATATCGTCATTGAGCTGTCCCAGTGTGGCCATGCTTATGGCCTATAATATAATGGATTTTCAGAGCACACGCTGGCCCAGCTCAAGATTTTTAAGCTTGGCTGCGATCAGCGCTGCAAATCCCTCTTCCTCACTGGGCTGCTCTCTGATGGCCAAAGTTGCTTCACAGAGCATGGCCTGGGTCTCCTCCTCCATCTGCATGAGCCTTCTGGCCCTTTTTGCTGGGTTCCGGATAGGAGGGATTTGGGAGATACAATCACGCTGGCGTGACTCCTGTCTCCCACTGGGGCCTGCCTCCTCCTGGCTCCCTGCGTGGCCTGCCTCCTCCTGGCTCCCTGCGTGGCCTGCCTCCTCCTGGCTCCCTGCGTGGCCTGCCTCCTCCTGGCTCCCTGCGTGGCCTGCCTCCTCCTGGCTCCCTGCGTGGCCTGCCTCCTCCTGGCTCCCTGCGTGGCCTGCCTCCTCCTGGCTTTGCTCTGCCTGTGTATAATAAAAAAGGGACATATTTTATTTTTTGGCTTCATTCATCACACACATTTCTAACTTAATGACATATCATAATTGAATGCTAAAATATATTTTTCACAGGCCCTCCATCCCTAATTATGTGGCCCTTTACACAGCTTTGGATATGTGCCCCCTGGAGCCGGGGGGGGGGGGGGTTGATGCTGACTGAAATTCCAAAGTAGGGGGCCTTCACCCAATCGTTTTTTTACTTTAGGGTGGACAAAATGTTAATGGGCAAAAAGGGTGTTTAACATCTGCGGCCACTATATGGTGTACCTAATGGCGTACAAGAAAATGACACACATTCATTATGACCTCTGCATTTATTTATCTTGTCCCCATTCTGTTTTGCCACTATTGCTTAGTGATATGTTCCTAATTTTTTGGGCAATCATTTATATAATTTCGATCACTTGTAACATAAATTACTCATCATTATTATACTTTGCATTACAAAAATGAATATGAAAATGCAATACCTGGCTCCATGGGTCACAATCTGGGTCCTCCAGGAACTCAGGCTCTTCCTCTGAGCTTGCCTGCTCTTGCCTGCAGGGAACACTGGAGGGCTGACTGCAGGGAACACTGGAGGGCTGACTGCAGGGAACACTGGACTGCCTCCTTGGGGGAAGGGTAGACAGGGATGGCCTGGACTCAATGTGATCATCCAGGAACTGCATCTGACTATAGTACCACAGGTTTGGCTTGTAGACGCTGTCAGCTGCAGCCCCAGATCTCATCGAGGCCAGGACTTGTGACCGTTGGGTCCTGTAGGTGCCCCGAAGCGAATTTATTTTAGCCTTAACAGTCTCCAATGTAGCGTTGGGGACCCTTGTTTTTACAAACTCAAGCAGGGCCTCCTTTGCTTTCTTCCGGGCATCTTTGTTTTTATTAATTTTGCTTTTGGATTGCCAGAGCACTGGATGTTCCTTCCATCTCTGGATAAATTCTGTCAGAAATTCGGGATCCTTAAAGGCCTCCATTAGTTCTGCATGTACAAAACAAAAAACAAAGCCTAGTGTCAGTCAAGCCACTACTACTAATTAGCTTTTAACACCATGGGGGTTATTTATGAAAGGAAAATACACTCTGCACTTCAATTGCACTGAAAGTGCACTTGGAAGTGCAATCGTTGTATAAATCTGAGAGGGGTAGATCAGAAATGAGGGGAAGCTCTGCTGATTTTTATCAGCCAATGATGTGCAATGCTATTTATAAAATTCTCCTTGCATGTCCTCCTCAAGATCTACAGCGGCTGCATTTCCAAGTGCACTTGTAGTGCAAAGTGTCTTTTCCCCCATATCTTCTAGCCCACACAATCATCCACTGTTCCCTAATATTATTTAATGTCCATAATCCAGCTACATACCGTCTTATGATCCGATCGTCTCTTCCGCCTTGTTCCGCAGGTTGTGAACGCCGCTTACAATGACGTGGATCCCTTTAAACGGCGCAAACGTGTGACGCGATGCACGAGATCCCGCCCCTGACGTTCGGTCTCATCTTTTCCACGCCCCTTTCTCAATCTTTCTTTGTGGGTGTGTTTTAGGGAAGAAAAAGATGGCGACAAATATGGCAAGCTCAAGCCATCAGGCAGGCCAGGCCCAGCCAACCGGACGATCCCGGCGGAGTTACAAGGCCTCAAACATGGCCTTCCAGGAGATGGTGGAGATGGTCACCATATTACAAAGGGAGGATTATGATGGGAAGCATGGCCCTTACATGCATCCAAACAAGGTGAAGGCCGACATCATGGAGAAGGTGATCAGGAGGCTGCATGACAAATTTGGCCAACACAGGACTAGAGAGCAATTGAGAAAGAGGTGGTCAGACCTAAAAAACAGAGAGCCAGAACAACTCCAGCATATCAATAGGCTGATTCGGGCAAAAAGTAATTTTTTTTCTTTTTTGACACATTTGTGGTGTTTGTTAATTGTGCCATGTGATTTTAATTTCAGGTTGTACTGTATCTGTTTGTGGGCACAAAAAGTGGTCGGAGGAGTCGTCGTTCATACGTTGTTTTTCGACCTACTAAACGTCAATCTTCGTGCTAAATATCATCATGCGCCTAGTTCGCATGGACAAAATGGAGTGTATAAACACTATATCATTCCCAAAAAACGTCTTTGTATTTGTTATTATTTGAACAAACGACGACGACTCCTACGATTTTTGGTGTAATGTGACTTCACTTGTGATCTTTTGTAATGTGGATTTGTACCTAAATTAAAGTCGATGTGAAAAGCTTAGTAAATATGACCAATAAACAGAAAAAGGAGAGTCTACTCAGCAGTGGATTCTGCACATGTTTATATACTCTGTACTTGTATTTTTAGTTCTCACTCATATCTCTTTATAATCTTTTACCTTTCTTTTTTCCCTATCTTCAATCTCGTAGGGCGCAGTGAAGCAGCAAGGCAGGATGGAACTTCCCAAGCCCCACCCCCGAGGGATGATGACGCTGCCACCACATCCGGTAAATTTTCAACATAACACCCATACCCAGGTAATCTAGATCAGGAATCCTCAAACTACGGCCCTCCAGCTGTTGTGGAACTACACATCCCATGAGGCATTGTAAAACTCTGACATTCACAGACATGACTAGGCATGATGGGAATTGTAGTTTCTGAACAACTGGAGGGCCGTAGTTTGAAGACCCATGATCTACATGTAGGTCTTCCGAATTTTAAAACCTTTTTTGTTCCCACATTTCAGGAGCAAGTCGTGCAGCGACAATGGACAAGGATACTGCCAAGTTTGTGCTGTCCGAAATATGGTCCTTCAGGGAACAACTAGAGGACATCCAGGTCACTGCAACAGAAGTGATTGAAAAATCTAAAGGGCTGGAGCTACAAATTAAAAATGTAATTGATTTTTTGGGTAGGTTTTGATTTATTTTGTGTTTATTTTGTAATAGAAAAAATGTTAGACAGGTTTGGTTTATAAAAAAAAAAGTGATTTTATTTTTGGAATAATGTAAAAAAAAAAAAAATTGATTTTATTTTTGGAATAATGTTATAAAAAAAGTGATTGTTTTTTGAATAATGTGACAAAAAAAAAATAAAGATTTTATTTCTTTTGTAAATTAAAAAAATTGTAATGTTAAAAAGTTATAATGTTTTTCAAGATGCAAAAAAAAAAAAAAATATGGACAGTAAAATATGTGTGTCTTGTTATTTAAGCTCAATGATGAATCGAAAATACCTCAAAAAAATGTATGCTGAGAACATTAAACAATGATGGATAGTTATTTCAGTCCATCACAAACACATGGCACTATGATAACCTAGGACAGTGATGGCGAACCTTGGCACTCCAGATGTTTTGAAACTACATTTCCCTTGATGCTCCGCTATACTGCAGAATGCATGAGCATCATGGGAAATGTAGTTCCAAAACATCTGGGGTGCCAAGGTCGCCATCACTGACCTAGGAGATAAAATAAAAACACAAACCTTATAAATTAATTAAAGAACAAAGAAAAGACTGTTTCAGGCAAAAAATAAATTTATTGATTCAGCCAAGATCTGGCATTGGAATGGCCCCCCTACCCATAAAATAGTCCACATATGCCTGACGCACAGCACGTGCGTTTCGGGGGGCCAATTGTGGATGGGCAGCCTCACGAGCCGCCTCTGGAAGTTCAACTGGGTCATCAGGCAAAAGAGTTCAATAAGTTGAAGAATGTCTTCTTAAATAATTATGGAGAATGCAGCAACACATAATTATGTAATTAAACTTACAGTGCGGAAAATAAGTATTTGAACACCCTGCTATTTTGCAAGTTCTCCCACTTGGAAATCATGGAGGGGTCTGAAATTGTCATCGTAGGTGCATGTCCACTGTGAGAGACATAATCAAAAAAAAAAAATCCAGAAATCACAATGTATGATTTTTTTAACTATTTATTTGTATGATACAGCTGCAAATAAGTATTTGAACACCTAAGAAAATCAATGTTAATATTTGGTACAGTAGCCTTTGTTTGCAATTACAGAGGTCAAACGTTTCTTGTAGTTTTTCACCAGGTTTGCACACACTGGAGGAGGGATTTTGGCCCACTCCTCCACACAGATCTTCTCTAGATCAGTCAGGTTTCTGGGCTGTCGCTGAGAAACACGGAGTTTGAGCTTCCTCCAAAGATTCTCTATTGGGTTTAGGTCTGAAGACTGGCTAGGCCACGGCAGAACCTTGATATGCTTCTTACAGAGCCACTCCTTGGTTATCCTGGCTGTGTGCTTCGGGTCATTGTCATGTTGGAAGACCCAGCCTCGACCCATCTTCAAAGCTCTAACTGAGGGAAGGAGGTTGTTGCCCAAAATCTCGCAATACATGGCCCCGGTCATCCTCTCCTTAATACAGTGCAGTCGCCCTGTCCCATGTGCAGAAAAACACCCCAAAGTATGATGCTACCACCCCCATGCTTCACAGTAGGGATGGTGTTCTTGGGATGGTACTCATCATTCTTCTTCCTCCAAACACGGTTAGTGGAATTATGACCAAAAAGTTCTATTTTGGTCTCATCTGACCACATGACTTTCTCCCATGACTCCTCTGGATCATCCAAATGGTCATTGGCAAACTTAAGACGGGCCTTGACATGTGCTGGTTTAAGCAGAGGAACCTTCCGTGCCATGCATGATTTCAAACCATGACGTCTTAGTGTATTACCAACAGTAACCTTGGAAACGGTGGTCCCAGCTCTTTTCAGATCATTGACCAGCTCCTCCCGTGTAGTCCTGAGCTGATTTCTCACCTTTCTTAGGATCATTGAGACCCCACGAGGTGAGATTTTGCATGGAGCCCCAGTCCGAGGGAGATTGACAGTCATGTTTAGCTTCTTCCATTTTCTAATGATTGCTCCAACAGTGGACCTTTTTTCACCAAGCTGCTTGGCAATTTCCCCGTAGCCCTTTCCAGCCTTGTGGAGGTGTACAATTTTGTCTCTAGTGTCTTTGGACAGCTCTTTGGTCTTGGCCATGTTAGTAGTTGGATTCTTACTGATTGTATAGGGTGGACAGGTGTCTTTATGCAGCTAATGACCTCAAACAGGTGCATCTAATTTAGGATAATAAATGGAGTGGAGGTGGACATTTTAAAGGCAGACTAACAGGTCTTTGAGGGTCAGAATTCTAGCTGATAGACAGGTGTTCAAATACTTCTTTGCAGGTGTATCATACAAATAAATAGTTAAAAAAATCATACATTGTGATTTCTGGAATTTTTTTGGGGGATTATGTCTCTCACAGTGGACATGCACCTACGATGACAATTTCAGACCCCTCCATGATTTCCAAGTGGGAGAACTTGCAAAATAGCAGGGTGTTCAAATACTTATTTTCCGCACTGTATATTCGGCCATGTTTATGGCAGTCAGAAATAGCCGAAAACGGCCTGTAATTGAACACCCTCCTCTCAGGGGTGAGGGCGCGTTGGGGAAATGGCCTCATGAGGTGAGGACCCAATGCGAAAGCCTCATCTGCGACAAAAAGGAAGGGCAGACCCATTATCCTCCGCAGGCGGCAATCCCAGGTCCTCCGAATGAAGCCGTTGGGCGAACTCCGTCTCGGCAAACACACCACCGTCCGACATCCGCCCATTTTTCCCAACGTCTAGGTAGAGAAATTCATAATTTGCAGACACCACCGCCATCAGAACAACACTGTGGAACCCTTTGTAGTTGAAATAATGGGATCCACTATGGGGTGGTGGCACGAGGCGGACGTGCTTGCCGTCAATGGCTCCTCCGCAGTTAGGAAAATTCCATCGCCGGGAGAAGTCCGCTTCCACAGTCTGCCATTCCTGTGGCGCGGTGGGGAACTGTAGATACCAAAAAAAAAAAAAATTATCAAACAAACATTCCTAAAAGAACATCACAAAACATTTTTTGATACCAAAAACAATAAAAAACATTAATTTGAAGTATTATTAAAAATGGGAAAAATAATAAGGGATCACTAAAGCAGATTAATCACACCCACTGATGGTCACAATCCTACAAAAAATAAGGGGAGTGGAGGCCCAAGATGAGTTTGACCTCTAAAAAAAAAAAAAAAAAAAAGGTAATTTATACAATTAGAAAATAAAGAGGGGGGGGGGGGTTGTGCGTGCACTACAATATAGGACAAAAATATAGGGGGATATAGGGACTTCTATAGACAGCACTACAATATAGGACAAAATATAGAGACTTCTATAGACAACACTACAATATAGGACAAAATATAGGGACTTCTATAGACAACACTACAATATAGGACAAAATATAGGGGGATATAGGGGATTAGGCTAGGTGGGTTTGGGCCACAAAAAAAAATAAAAAAAAAGCTGGACAGGTTGGCAAAACAAAAGATGCATGTAGGAGCAAATATAAAATGAATACAGCATGCATGGAGATGAAAGGGAACATTCCCAGCAGATCACAAACAGGTTAATTAGGGACTGTTTAAAACCAAAAAAATTGAAACAAATACAAAAGCCTAAATAAAACATAGTTTGTGCATTTAAAGGGCACCACTTGCCTTAATATAGTCCTCCTGCAGAACATGAATGATGGCAGAACAGGTCTGGGGAATTATGAGGCCCAGAGCCTGGGGGGAGATGCCCGTCGAGAACTTCAAGTCCTGCAGACTTCTCCCTGTTGCCAGGTACCTCAAGGTGGCAACTAGCCGCTGCTCAGCAGTGATGGCTTCCCGCATAACGGTGTCCTGCCTGGTGATATAAGGCGACACCGAAGCCAAAAGCTGCTGGAATACGGGGTCAGACATCCGAAGAAAATTCCTGAAATCATCAGGGTTATTTTCTCGGATCTCCCGCAGCAGAGGCATATGAGAGAACTGGTCCCTGCGAAGAAACCAGTTCTTGGCCCACAAAGTCTTCCTCGCCCTCCTCAAGGACTTGAGCCGGGATGCAGCACACATCCTAACTAGAAGCACAGCACGATCTCGGCGACGAGAATGTACCCGCAACATGGCTAGAAAACGGTCGTCAAATCAGATCGCACTAAAACACCGCTCTGAAGTACAGAAAGGCCTTTGAAGAACGGACCTGCAAAACAGGAACGTGTAGACAAGAACGCACTGCCAAAATAGATACGATCGGAAAACAAGCACTGTATCACAAATACGACCCCAAAAGCACAAACTGTACGACAGTAAACGATATTAAAGCACAAAGACTGAAAAGCGCGAATTGTCTCTCACCAAACTTTTACTAACACGCAGTAACACGATATCAGCAAAAGAGGCCGTCTTCCGCATGGAAATGACCCTTTATAGTTCCGTCGTACGTGATGGACGTCACGGCGCTTTGCTAGACTTTTTGGGAAAAACGATAGTGTGTACGCAACGTCGTTTTGGAAAATGAAGTTTGAAAAACATCGTTTTTTTTCATGAGATAAAACGTCGTTTTTTTTTCATCGCAAAAAGTGATCGTGTGTACGCGGCATAATAGTGGGACAGTTTCTTATCATTATCATTTAATGGATTTTAAGGTTATGCTTCAGTATCAAAGACCTCCCCTATCAAGAAATTAATTCTCTCAATCTAAATATATACCCATAAAACCTATGTCTCCCTACACACCTAAATAGGGTATCTCTCTAATCCATTTATATTTCAATAATTATACCTATATTCTAATTAATATTTATTGGAATTATCTTGAGTCTAACCTCAGGTATTTTTGACCACATCCTAACATTAATATGTCTGTGTTTGTGCATGATACTAAGCTAAGCAGGGCAATAACTTCTCCGCAGGATGTGGGAACCTTGCAAAAACATCTGAACAAATTAATGGGGTGGACAACTACATGGCAAATGAGGTTCAATGTAGAAAAAAGTAAAATAATGCATTTGGGTGGCAAAAATACGAATGCAATCTATACACTGGGGGAGAACCTCTGGGGGAATCTAGGATGGAAAGGGGCATGGGGGTCCTAGTAGATGATAGGCTCAGCAATGCCAAGCTGCTGCAAACAAACAAACAGAATATTAGCATGCATTACAAAAGAGATTAATTCCCGAGATAACACGATAATTCTTCTGCTCCACAAGACTCTGGTCCGGCCGCACCTAGAGTATGCTGTCCAGTTCTGAGCACCAGACCTCAGGAAGGATGTAGTGGAAATGGAGCGAGTACAAAGAAGGGCAACAAAGCTAATAAAGGGACTGGAAAACATTAGTTATGAGGAAAGGTTGCGAGCGTTGAACTTATTCTCTCTGGAGAAGAAATTCTTCGACAGGGGATATGATTTCAGTTTACAAATACCGTACTGGTGACTCCACAATAGGGATAAAACATTTTTGTGGAAGGGAGTTTAACAAGACATGTGGCCACTCATTAAAATTAGAAGAAAATAGGTTTAACCTTAAACTACAGAGAGGGTTGTATACTGTAATAGCAGCAAGGATGTAGAATTCCCTTCCACAGGCGGTGGTCTCAGGGGGGGGGGGGTCTTCGATGGTTTCAAGAAACTATTAGATAAGCACCTAAACAACCACAACATACATGGTAATACAAGGTAATACTGACATATAATCACACACATAGGTTGGACTTGATGGACTTGGGTCTTTTTTCAACCTCAACTACTATGTAACTATGTAATATCAAATTTCTTCTACACACACACATATGGACCAAGACCTACAAATTAACACTCTAAAGACAAACAAACCGGAGCAACAAAAAACACAACACTTCCCACAAAAAAAGGGGAAGGGCCCTAAGTCGAATTACTACAGAGGTTGGAATATGTTCCCATTGTTGCCATGTCTTTAAGATTTGTTATTTTAAGCATCTGTTCCAGGGATTGCATCTTTAGATTTTTTTTTTTTTTTTTATAAAATAAACCGGCATCCAAGTCGCACCAGTGTGAACCCAGCCTCAAGCGATATTAAACTCAAATCCAAAATGGTATTATATTGCAGCTTACCAATCATTAGATGCCTTGGCTGCATCAGTTTTTCACGTTTTACCTTTGTTTTCACCTGATGATCTAGTAAGTAACACCCTTCCTGCACAATAGTGTCTACACTCTGGGCAAAGAAACAACATAATCAACTTTGTAAATTTTGGAGAAGGGTAGTGTTAGATGTGCTAAAAGATTTAGATACACTAAAAATTTGAAGCTGATTTCCAGCTAACACTTTTTTACAGCAAACAGTTGTTTTCCTTTTGGGATAAATGTTTTACATAAATGAATTAAAGCTGATCCTTGTAAGTACCACTGTCAGTGATAAATAATTTGCCACAATTCTTTAATTCCTACATCTGCAGAACAGCTTGTTCTGTTGAAAAACAGCAAAAATACTGGCCAGATCATCAGGTGAAAAGAAAGGAGAGAAAGACTAAAAAAGAGAGCTAATGCAGCCATGTTTACTTTTGTGTTTAATATAGTAGAATGAATAGAAGGACGTCAGCTTTCAATGATTGCTAGTGGTAGATATGGGCTTCCTCAAGGGGTAAAGGGCAAGAAGTATATTGGTCTTCAACCAGAGCAACCTCCAGGTTTGCACTAGTGGAGACCACAGATGCAGAGAGCCAACCTTGTTGGAAAGTATGGGAAGAGCTGGGAATGAGCCAGCACCCATAACCAGAGAATTAGCCACCAAAAAACTGGAACAAGTAACAAGCCAGAGACTAAGGTTAAGCCAAATTCAATACCTGTTGAGAGGCCAATTTAAATTTAAAAGCATATGTAGAAGTATAAATGCAAGGTCAAATGCCGGGTCAGATCAGGAAACGGTTACAGGATTAACAGGAAAGGTGCAAACACAGTCAGACTAAGGATCAGTACATTCTAATGCACAGCCACATGTCAAACATTACTTGATGTGTTTTCTTTCTACTGGATTGGGCATTGAAGATTAAAGACCTTTGAATCTGAAATTAAGAATGACCCCAATCTTGTACTGCTCTTAACCACTGACCAGGCTAGGTGGTGGAGGCTGTGGGTGTTGTCGACCAGAAAAAGGATCTCCACCTTCTGACAGTTAGGTTTGGGTACCACTTTTTTTTTTACTTGTTTTGGGGCTGATATCCCCACATGATAAAGCAGACCACATTTATTTTAAGGGTGAACTCAAGGCAAAAGGCTAAATTCACAGATGAAATGCATATAAGGGAGCTGATTTAGGCTGGGTCCACACTGATACGACATACGCTCCAACTTTGGAAGCACATGTTGCAAAATGCGTATAGCTCTCCTTTGAGAGCTGTCTTACTTGTCTAAACTGGTCCGACACAAGTCAATCAGACTTTGAAAAAGGATCCTTCACTACTTTGGTCCGACTTTGGTTCGACTTTGGTCCTACCTCAGCACTTTGAATATCATTGAAGTCGGATCAAAGTCAGATCATCATCTTAACCAATCTGACTTTGGCATGTGACTTGTGCTATGAGGATCTTGAAGGGGAACCCCTTCCCAAAAATTAAAAAATAAATGGTGTACGGTTCTCCCCAAGACCAAGGAATGGTGTGTCCCCCGACAGTCCATACCAGACTCTTATCTGAGCACGCAGCCCCACCCCCTTGTAATGTCACTGCCCGGGGCATGATATCACAAGGGGGAAGGGTACCCTGATGAAGTCACCAGATGTCCACACCCCCATGGCTAAAAAAGAACTTGCAGAAAGCAGAGTTCACACAACTGCTGGAACTAGCATCAGGGTTATCGCGAAGAGACCCTTGTCCCTGTCACCATGGTGGGGGGGGGGGGGGGCAGAGCCTCCCTGCCCCAAAGAACCCACACCCAGGTAAAGTGCATGTAGCCTGGTATTGTCCAGGAGGGAGGCCGCTCGCTCATCCTCACCCTTTCCTGACCTGCTAAGCTGGATGCTCAGATATGGATCTGGTACAGATTTTGTGGGAGACCCTACAAACCTTACATATAATGAATAAGCACATCTTTGTGTGAAACATGTCTACCATTTCAACTGTTTGTAACACTTGGGATGTTCGTCTATTAAATAAGAATCAGGTTAGAGCTGTGGTGGCTCAACGTGATTGGCACTGCGCTGACAAGCCATTCACCTCTGCAGCCAAGGTTCGGATCCCGGTCTCGGCTACATGTGAATTGAGTTTGGTGGTCTCAGCCCGGCTCCTGGTGGGTGTGCTATGCAAGGTACGCCTGTGCTTAGTACGCCCCCCCCCACAAAAACCACCACACTTGCACACACACGAAATTGGTTTAACACACATGCACTTTGGCCATGCGGTCTCCTAAAATAAAGAGAGGTGAAGGACCTACGGGGCTGGCTGGGTGGGCTAGGCCCCCTCACTCCCTCATAGGGGGAGTCCCTCTGCCCCGTTGGGGTCCCGTTGGGCCCCAGTTGGGCTCCCAAGTGGAGCAGGTAGGGCGGGGTGAGTGGGGGGCCCCCCCTCACACCCGCCATTGCCACCGGGGGCAAGGAGAAGGATGGCGATTGCCTCCGGGGGGAGGGTCTGCATACTCCCAACTCCGGCAGTCTGGCTCCTCTCTCTCGAGTTCATGCACAAAAAATACACTTTAAAAAATAAATAAAAAAAATAAGAATCAGGTAAAGATTGGGGGCAGAACCGACAGAGGAAGAAGGCATCAGCGCAGGGAGAAGAACCGGAGAAGAGATGAAGAGATGCTGGAGCTGCTTCAATAAAGGACTTTCAAAAACCTGAGTGCTTTTTTTCCCTGGGTGCCCAGCTGTTTTAGGAGAATGGAAGGTCTGGAGTAGTGCCCAAGCAGTGTGGAAATTCTCAGAGACAAAGCAGCAGTCATAAGGTTTTCCAGGAGAATGGATCTGAGAGGCCAGAATTCTCTCACCCAAAGACGAAGAGAGACTAGTGCGAATAGTGGCCAAAATTCAGTTTGGAGGTATCAGTAGGAACAGATTCCATTTTGGAAAACTGCAGCAACAATGCATCTGCCCTTATATTCTTCTTATCAGGTAAGAAGGAGACCATGTAATTGAAGCTTGACAGAAAAAAGGCCCACTAAGCCCCTCTAGGAGATAAGCTTTGAGCCTCAGACAAAAATGTGAGATTCTTTTGAGGAGTGGCACAGTAATACCCGCAAAGAGATGCCTCCGCTCTTTAAGAGATAAAATAATGACTAATAATTCTCTGTCCTCAATTTCGTAAATTGCATTCTGCTGGAGACAACTTCTAAGAAAAGTAGCCACAGGAATGCATAACTCTCTCATTGACAATGGAGAGCACCTACTTCAGTCCCAGACGCATCTCAGATGCATCAACTTCAAAAATTAAGGGTAACATAGGATTAGGATGTGCCAGCACTGGAGCGAATAATCAGATGAGCCAGGGTCAGGAAGCCAGAAATCAGCATAGTAAGGATTAAAAACAGGAACAGGTATTGGAAGTGTAGTGAGCCAGACCAAGTCATACACAGGAACAAACTGGAGATCATAGACCACGCAAGGGCACAGTGGAATTGAGCAAAGCTGTTTAAATAGCAAAAAGGGGCTGGCTGTAGGCTGGACTAATGAGGCAGGTAATGGTAACCAGATGAGTCACTGTGGAAATGAGTGTCTGGTAATTAACCGACAGCTGAGCAGCCTCTGTGCACTGAAACAAAAGAGCTGCTCGTAAATAGCAGGAGCCCATCCCTGACACAAACACAGCTGAGGCTGTCAATTAACTGCTGCATGCTGGGGGGTGGGGCCTTCTCTCAGGATTCTGTGGTGCCAGGTTGGACTGTCAGAAGTGACTCATATAGCAGAGGGAGGAAAGAGCAGGAAGGAACTACACTAGGTGCTTTGGACTGAAGAACACACAATAGAGGGATATGCTTTGTTTGTTTTTCATTTCAGAGGTTTACAACCATGTTAATGAATGCAAACCTTTATTCATTTGTGTGTTTTATATCTGCCTGGGGTTTAGCTTTAACACATATTAGAATGAAACAAACAATGTTTTTTTGATCTCTGCACTGAGCTTTTTGGTAAAATATAATCTTTGTGCATTAAGTTTGAATGATTGCTCAGTAGGTGTCACTAATAAACACTGCATACTCCTCTTTTGGCCCACATGTGCATGAATCATTGCACCATTGCTTCTGCATCTTGTTGGAGTCCCTCAAACTGCAATAGCAATGCTGTGAACAGACTTGAAAGTATTAGGAGTGAAACTAAACAATATCATTATTCCCCAAAAGCAATCTATACTCTTCCACTGCTTAGTGGTCCGGTAATCTATAAAAATTGTGGAGATTTGGAGGAGGCTGAGAATACTTGAATAGAATATATTTTTTTTAAACCAGAGCTCAGTGTCACTTTAATATAAATTCAAAGAATACGTGTGCAACTTCTGGAGTCCACCTTTTGCAGGGTGTTTACATTCCTGATGTTATACAGTTGTACAGTACTGAACTGATCAAAGATGGGGTTTTATTTTGCATTGCACATTTTGGTTATGGAATTTAGCTTTAAAGCAACCCTTATGAGTTTATATATTAGGCGGCGTACACACGTACGAGAACCTCGACGGGCGGAACATATCGTTCCGCCCGTCGAGGTTCTCGGCCGGCCGGCAGAATCGGCGACCATCCCGTCGGGAAAGGCGACCAGTTATTAATCCCGACGGGCCTGCCGAGAAAATAGAGAACCTGCTCTCTATTTTCTCTCGGCGGCTTTCCCGACGGGATGCTCGCCGAGAGTGTACACACGGCCGAGGTTCTCGGCAGAATGAGGATCCCAGCGAGCTTCTCGCTGGTTTCTGCCGAGAACCTCGCCGGCGTGTACGGGGCCTGACAGTGTTAATCTGACATTCTCCTAACATTCACTGGAGATAAATCTTCCTGGTGCATGCATTTAAATGAATGCTTGGTGAATGTCATCTGTATTGCTTTATAAATATCCCCGTCGTCATCCTTCTCTTTTCATTGCCAGTTTGAAAAATAAAATAACTACACGTTTTTATAATGTATATATGCATTTTTCATAAATGTATAGGCAAAGCCAGCTTAATACTATTAGGCCTCTTTCAGAGCGCTGACCCCGTCAAGCTGATCTTTCTGCTCAGCAGGGGATCTCTACGCTGATCCCTCTGAGCAGGCAGATGACAGGTGCATGTCCACTCCGCTATGCAGAGTGGACAGGGATACAGCCCACTGTTCTTTATGGGGCGGTCAAATGGAAATGGACCACCTGTCAGTTTCCATCCGACTGTCAGCCGATCCATCGGACGGATGGGGAACAGATCCCCATCCATCTATTCGGCATCCGATCAGGCTGGATCTGATCGGATGCCGACAATTGTCAGCAGTCACATGTTCGCTTGCATCTAAAAAAGCTATGGATGGTCTGATTTGGTCCATCTGAAAAACTGATAGGCGGACCCAATCGGTCCGTCAGTGTGAAAGGGACCTCGAGCTTAACCACCTTCCCCCTTCCTGCCCAGACCAACTTTAATCTTTCAGCGCTGTCGCACTGTGAATGAAAATTGCGTGGTCAAGCAACACTGTACCCAAACATCATTTTTATTATTTTGTTCCCACAAATAGAGCTTTCTTTTGGTGGTATTTGATCACCACTGTTTTTTTTGGCTAAACAAATAAAAAAAGACAAAATTTGAAAAAAAATGTAAATAAGTAAGTTTTCTCCATCACTGATAGGCCTTTCTCCAACCCAGAGTACCCGGGTACCTGTCTCCAGCCCAGGGTATCCAAGTACCTGTCTTTATTCCAAAGTACCCAAGTACCTATTTGCAGATCATCAGAGTACCCGGGTACCTGTTTCCAGCCCAGCCCAAAGTACCTAAGTACCTATCTGAAGCCTATCAGAGTACCCGAGTACCTGTCTCCAGCCCATTAGAGTACCCGAGTACCTATCTCCAGCCCATCAGAGTACCATAGCCAGTGTTTTAGTGTAAACAATGTGGTGCTTTCACTAAAGCAAGTAATAGAGTTTATTCCATGGTTTGTAGGGAAACAAAATCCATTACTTCCCCGCTGACAGGACTCTGCCTTGTTGACATGGCAGGACATAGGAGGATGCCAGTGGTAATCCATTAGCCAGCACCCACTGATGGACATCTGCTGTGTTTAATTACAGCACAGCCGGGTCACCTGCGGCATGCGTACTCATCCCCTACTTAGAGCTAGGGTGACCACGTGTCCCGGATTGCCCGGGACAGTCCCACATTTTGCAGGTCCTTCATTCCAGGACAATACAGTGTCCCAGAGTGAAACTGACACAGCCACCCCCCAAGCCAATCTGATGCCCCCAAAAAAGGCCGCCACATCACCGCTTTACTCACTGACAGTACTTGTCCTGGCTGGGAATATCTGGAGGAGCACAATCCCTACCCCCTGCTTGTGATTGGAGAAATCATAAATCCTGCCTCTTGTGTCCAATCACTGTGCTGTGATTCATTACAGCACAAGCTGATTTTTGGGAAGGGGGGTGTCCCTGAATGGTAGTTGTGAAATGCGGTCACCCTACCTAGAGCATGATCTGGCACAGCAGAGCCGCCTTGCTGCCATATATCTGTGTTATGCAGTCGGTAAGTGGTTAAATACAAAGTCGGGAATCGCACATCTTTATTTCTGTCCTCACAGCAACCCTTTAATTTTACATTTGAATTAAAACAAAAACCATGCTTATTATATTGAAATTAGATTTTATCGTTCCGACATGCATACATTAATTTAATTTACTTTCATTGACTTTCAGAATTGTATTATGCCTTATACTAATCAATGTGGAAATCTATCATGGAACAATAGCATGGATACAAATAATAAGTACAGTACTGCCAGATGTGTCCTCATTGTCCCTATGTATCTGGGTGGCGGAGGATAATAACGTTACTTAATCATCTAATATAACATTTGAACTGGCAACACAGGCAAATGTAACATTTTTCTCAGATGAACAACCTTTTCTTTTTAAATGTCACCCAGGCTTCACCCGGACTGCGGCAGGGTAATTCTTTATGCATCTGCCCAAACTGAAAAGGTTACTTGTGAGCCTTCAAGATGACTCTTGAGCTGATGGCAGAGTTAAGGGCTGAACCCCCTGAAAGAATAGTTCTCTACTAGTTGCTAGGTGATAAGCCAGAGATTTCAAACTGCCTTGGTAGAAGTTATCTCTAATTGACAGCTGTTTACCCTAAGGGTCTAATTCCAACCTTGAGACTGGAGTATAATAAGAAGGCAGCTTTTCTTCACCCCTGTGTCCATGCCCTCACCATGAGATTACTGAAGCCTTGTATTCCTACCCCCTTCAGTGGTGGGCTCCTTGTCATAGAGCAGAGAGGGATCTCAGGCCTGCTGTGCATTGTGAATACATAGTTTACATCTCCGTCTCATTCCTACCACCTGAATAAACGCATGCTAACCTCTCAGGTTTCTTCAATTTTTTAAGCATGGTGAAATCACATTTGGGTCTATCTAATTGTCTTGACAAGTATTGCCCCTTGAGGATTTATTTTTTTCTCCTGTTGCTGAAACTGTTAAGTGTCCGAGAGAATGTGTTTAAAAAAAAAAAAAAAATGGGGTATGTCCACCGTTTATTAACCGCTTAAAGAGGAAGTAACCCCCCCCCCCAAAAACGGGGGGAAAAAACCTGAAAGAGAAAAGCATAATGAGCTAGTATGCATAGCATACTAGCTCATTATGTGGCACTTACCTGATATCGATGCTCCCTCGTGCCCCTCGCAGATACTTCCTGTTTTCGCCACTCCGGCGTTGTGATTGGACGGGCAGGAACAAAAGCATTTCCTGGACAGCCGCACTCTGAACAAATTGTAGCCTTTATTAAAAGAAGGACAGCACTACAAGTCACAGCAACAATGAAAATAAAACCTGGCTGCTGACGTGTTTCACACTACTAGTCATAGCTGAGTTATCTGCAACGGTGGATCTTCATTTGGGTTCCCACCTGGAGCGGCTACTCCCTTTCCCGCTGTGATTGGCCGGAGCGGCGATGACGTCACTCCCGCACATGGGCGTGGAACCGGCAGGTCCCCGCGCATGCGTGGAAATACGACATTAACCCTGGTTATGCCATTAAGAAAAACTGCACTTTCAGTGCGCCTGCGCCGTTGTCTATGGCGCCTGTAATTACAGTAAATATCTCCTAAACCATGCAAGTTTAGGAGATATTTCTTACACTCACAGGTAAGCCTTAATCTAGGCTTACCTGTAGGTGCAAGATGTGTGGTTGGGTTTACACCGCCTCCTGTATATTTACGTCAGCAGAGTGGCACGGACATGCATAAGGACGTACAGTGCAGAAAATAAGTATTTGAACACCCTGCTATTTTGCAAGTTCTCCCACTTGGAAATCATGGAGGGGTCTGAAATTGTTATCGTAGGTGCATGTCCACTGTGAGAGACATAATCAAATAAAAAAATTCCAGAAATCACAATGTATGATTTTTTAACCATTTATTTGTATGATACAGCTGCAAAGTAGTATTTGAACACCTGAGAAAATCAATGTTAATATTTGGTACAGTAGCCTTTGTTTGCAATTACAGAGGTCAAACGTTTCTTGTAGTTTTTCACCAGGTTTGCACACACTGGAGGAGGGATTTTGGCCCACTCCTCCACACAGATCTTCTCTAGATCAGTCAGGTTTCTGGGCTGTCGCTGAGAAACACGAAGTTTGAGCTCCCTCCAAAGATTCTCTATTGGGTTTAGGTCTGGAGACTGGCTAGGCCACGCCAGAACCTTGATATGCTTCTTACAGAGCCACTCCTTGGTTATCCTGGCTGTGTGCTTCGGGTCATTGTCATGTTGGAAGACCCAGCCTCGACCCATCTTCAAAGCTCTAACTGAGGGAAGGAGGTTGTTGCCCAAAATCTTGCAATACATGGCCCCGGTCATCCTCTCCTTAATACAGTGCAGTCGCCCTGTCCCATGTGCAGAAAAACACCCCCAAAGCATGATGCTACCACCCCCATGCTTCACAGTAGGGATGGTGATCTTGGGATGGTACTCATCATTCTTCTTCCTCCAAACACGGTTAGTGGAATTATGACCAAAAAGTTCTATTTTGGTCTCATCTGACCACATGACTTTCTCCCATTACTCCTCTGGATCATCCAAATGGTCATTGGCAAACTTAAGACGGGCCTTGACATGTGCTGGTTTAAGCAGGGGAACCTTCCGTGCCATGCATGATTTCAAACCATGACGTCTTAGTGTATTACCAACAGTAACCTTGGAAACGGTGGTCCCAGCTCTTTTCAGGTCATTGACCAGCTCCTCCCGTGTAGTCCTGGGCTGATTTCTCACCTTTCTTAGGATCATTGAGACCCCATGAAGTGAGATTTTGCATGGAGCCCCAGTCCGAGGGAGATTGACAGTCATGTTTAGCTTCTTCCATTTTCTAATGATTGCTCCAACAGTGGACCTTTTTTCACCAAGCTGCTTGGCAATTTCCCCGTAGCCCTTTCCAGCCTTGTGGAGGTGTACAATTTTGTCTCTAGTGTCTTTGGACAGCTCTTTGGTCTTGGCCATGTTAGTAGTTGGATTCTTACTGATTGTATGGGGTGGACAGGTGTCTTTATGCAGCTAATGACCTCAAACAGGTGCATCTAATTTAGGATAATAAATGGAGTGGAGGTGGACATTTTAAAGGCAGACTAACAGGTCTTTGAGGGTCAGAATTCTAGCTGATAGACAGGTGTTCAAATACTTCTTTGCAGCTGTATCATACAAATAAATGGTTAAAAAATCATACATTGTGATTTCTGGAATTTTTTTTTGATTATGTCTCTCACAGTGGACATGCACCTACGATAACAATTTCAGACCCCTCCATGATTTCCAAGTGGGAGAACTTGCAAAATAGCAGGGTGTTCAAATACTTATTTTCTGCACTGTATATATACGTCCCCTTTAAGATGCCGCCGTGTGGTCGCGCATGTGCCACCGCCGGCGCGCTCGTGACCATGCCTCTTTCTCCGTGAGCCTGACTGCGGGGCCCCGCGGACTCGATCGCTGTGGGGACACCCACGATCATCTCATGGAGAGATAGAGCGGGGGCGATGCTTGTGTAAACAAGCATCCCCCCGCTCTGCCTAGTGACAATGACACTGATCTCCGTTCCGTGTAGTCAGAGCGGAGATCAGTGTCATGTGACACACAGCCAATACCCCTGAGGCTCTATTCACATCTAGGCGACAAAACGCCCGACGCCCGACGCTCGTGCCGCTGGAGGGGCGAATTTCCATTGATGTCTATAGAGATGGTTCACATCTCTGAAACGCCGTACGCCTGCCGCCTAAAAAAAAAAGTCCCGGACCCTTTTTTTCAGGCGACATTGGCATTCGGCCATAGACATCAATGGAGAGAATTTGTTAAAAAAAAATCAAAAAAAAATCGAATCGTGGCAAGTAAAGTCGCGTACGCGCCGTTTACTTGTCGCCTAGATGTGAATGCAGCCTTACAGTAAGAAGCAATCCCTATGAAACACTTTTTCACTGTAATCAGTGCATTTTTATAGCACTGATCGCTGTAAAAATGACAATGATCCCAAACATGTGTCAAAAGTATCCGATGTGTCCGCCTGAAACCCGGACACATGATTTAAAACTCAAACTCTCAGAATTAATCCCAAACAGGTGGCAACCCTACCTCCGGAAGGTTTACCAACCCTTCTTGACCAGACCATTTTATACGATATGGCACTGCATTAGTTTAACTGACAATTGCGCATTCGTACGACACTGTACCCAAATAAAATAATTGCCCTTTTTATCCCCACAAATAGAGCATTCTTTTAGTGGTATTTAATCACCTCTGTGGTTTTGATTTTTTGCGCTATAAACAAAAAAAAAAAGGCAGGCAATTAAATAAAATAAAAAAACAATATTTTTAACTTTTTGCTATAAAACACTTCCAGTAAAAAAATAAAAGGATGCCACCAGGACCACCAGAGATGGCATTGGCCACCACACAGGACCACCAGGGGATATGCCAATCAGTGCCAAGGCAGCTGCCAACCAGTGCGCCTTTAAAAATGCCTGCCAGTGCCACCAGTGATGCCTATCAGTGCAATCTATCAGTACCAGCCACCGGTGCTGCATTTCAGTGCCCATTAGTGCCCATCAGTGCTGCCTAACAGTGCCACCCATAAGTACCCATCAGTGCAGCCTTTCAGTGCCCACCAGTGCCACCTATCAATGCCCATCAGTGCCGCACATCAATGCCATCTTTCAGTGCCACCTATCAGTGCCCATTAACAGTGCCCATCAGTGCCACCTCATCAGTGCCCACCAGTGAAGGAGAAAACATACTTATTTACAAAATCAAATAACAGAAACAAAGGAAACCTTTTTTTTTTTTTTTTTAACTTGGGGTCTTTTTTTTAATCAAAGAATAAAAACCACAGAGGTGATCAAATACCACCAAAAGAAAGCTCTATTTGTGGGAACAAACTGATTAAACTTTAGTTTGGGTACAGTGTAGCATGACCGCACAATTGTCATTTAAAAAGTAACAGCGCTGAAAGCTGAAAATTGGCTTGGGCAGGAAGGTGCGAAAGTGCCTGGTATGGAAGTGGTTATGGACATGACCTTAAAGTGTTACTAAACCCACAACAGTATTATTAAAGTCAGTCTGTGAGCTCTGAGCAGCAGGGCCCTCAGATTCCTACTGTATTAAAGTGTATTTGTACTGTCTACCCTCAAGTTGCAAAGTGCTGCATAAACTGTTGGCACTATATAAATCCTGTCTAATTATAATAATATATATGCAGTAAAGCATGCTTGTTATACTCACTGTGGAACCTAAGGGATTAATACTCTGCATTGTGTAAAAAGGCTGTTCGATTCTGTCTTTTCTGATCCTCACCTTCTTCCACTGGCCCTCAAACCATCTTCTAAAAGTACAGAGCCTTGGGGGCACTCTGCACATGCTCAGTTTGCTCTGTATTGCTAGAGAGCTTTTTTTCATTGGGAAGGTGCATGTGATCAGCACTGGGCCAATCAGCACTGTCCAGACAGAATGTCAGGAGTCATGCAGCCTCACAGGACAGTCAGAGGAGAATGAAAACTCCTCCAACAAGCTTTAAACAGTGCTCTGCTGAACACTGATAGAAATCACAAGACTGCTATATACTGCTGATGAGAAATGGTATTTAGCAGGTTATATTTACTAAATTAATTGCATTTCCATGTTCTGTATACTGTGGGAGACCAGATATAGTGAATGCATGTTCCTGAGTTTAGTAACACTTTAAAAAGGGGGAGTGGTTTGTCACATACATGTAGCGCATTGCCCTAACTATAGCCTTAGCAGCCCGGATGATGTGGGCCAGATGAGGTAGGTTGTTTAACCACTTGAGGCCCGCGCTACCGTCGGATGACGGCAACAGCGCGGACCTCAATATCCAACATGCCGTCATTTGACGGTATGTCTTTCTGGCGTTCCCAGCGTGCGCTGTACAGCGCGCTGCGGGGAAGCCCTGTGTTGTCCGTGTCCCTTGGACACGGCCAATCACAGATCGCGGCAAACGGCCAATCAGAGCGGCCGTTTGCAATGCGATCTGTGGGCGAATGAGAGATGATCTCTCATAGATCATCTCTCATTGCCGGCTGACACAGAGACAATGTCCTGTCTCTGGAAGGGAGGAGCCCGATCTGTGTTCCTTCCTACATAGGGACACAGATCGGTCACCCCCCCAGTCACCCCCCCCTCCCCCTACAGTTAGAACACACCTAGCATACACATTTAACCCCTTCCTCACCCCCTAGTGTTAACCCCTTCAATGCCAGTCACATTTATACTGTAATAAGTGCATATTTATAGCACTGATCGCAGTATAAATGTGAATGGCGCCAAAAATGTGTCAAAAGTGTCCGATGTGTCCGCCATAACGTCGCAGTAACAATAAAAATCGCAGATCGCCGCCATTTCTAGTAAAAAAAAAATAATAAAAAATAATAATTCTCTCCCCTATTTTGTAAGCGCTATAACTTTTGCGCAAACCAGTCGCTTATTGCGATTTTTTTTTTTTTTTTTTTTACCAAAAATATGTAGAAGAATACGTATCGCCCTAAACTGAGAAAAAAAAATGTTTTTTTTTTTTTTAATTGGGATATTTATTATAGCAACAAGTAAAAAATATTGTATTTTTCTTCAAAATTGTCGCTCTTTTTTGTTTATAGCGCAAAAAATAAAAATCGCACAGGCGATCAAATACCACCAAAAGAAAGCTCTACTTGTGGGGAAAAAAGGACGTAAATTTTGTTTGGGAGCCACGTCGCACGACCGCGCAATTGTCAGTTAAAGCGACGCAGTGCCGGAAGCTGAAATTTCACCTGGGCAGGAGGGGGGTGTAAGTGCCCAGTAAGCAAGTGGTTAAGCAACCTAAACATGGAATGTCAATGTAAAGATAACATAGATCCAGTACATCACTAACCACGATCTTGAGCTTTCCTTAGTCAGAACTGAGAAGCCAGGAAACGGAAAAAAAAAAAAAAAAAATAAAAAAATAAAACACAATAAGAGAAAAATGCACTGGAATGCATAAAAAAACACCCTGAAAACACACCAGAACGCATCAAAAACACATAAAAATTAAGCTTGCAGAAACGTATCTGGGCCACACCACATACAATCCAGTGTGTTTTTAATCTGCATCAAAAATTCATGGACAGTAGTTAACATGGATTTCAATGGCATAATTCACACCAGTGCAGTCAATAAAAGTAGAACATGCTGTATTTTTTCCTGCATGAAACGCACCAAAATGCATCAGAAAGCACCATATGACAAGGGAAATCACACTGTTTTCAATGGCACCCATCCTAAACAATGCAGCTCAACAAGTGTGATTTTGAAAAAACGCACCGAAAATGTGCATTTCGCTTGCATTGCCATTAAGGCTGCATTTGCATCTACACATTTCCGAATGTACAAACGTGCGTTTTGCTGTGGCTTTCAGAAACACGCTGCAAATGCCATGGCACTGAAAGTGTGATGTGTAACACAACACAGTTAACCCAGGAAGTAAAAAGGATTTATGTCACACCAGCTATTGTTATCATAGGGCACAACTAAAAATGCATCAAATCTCAAGAAAGTCATATTACAGTCACATTGAAGTTGCATCATAGTTGCAAGTAAGTCACATTGGAAATTGCATGAAAATTGCATCTCAGTAATTTGAACCGAGAAAAAAAAAAAGAAACTCTGGCAAAACAAATACAAAAAAAAAACACAAGAGGGGAAAAACGCACTTGAACACATTCAAAAATGCATCAGAAAGTATCAGAAACACATTAGCAAATTGCACATAGAAAAGCCTCCAGATATAAAGAGTGTAGTGTGAACCCAAAGATCTCCCTTTCTTTTCCCCACCTATGAATAGATTCATTGCTTTCAGAGCTTCTAGTGTCTCAAAAAAAAAAAAAACAGACAGTTGAGATTTGTAATTCTGCAAATTAGAGTAATTGTGCATTGGAGCACTAACAATTATGTAATTATATACAATTAAAATAATAGATTTTTTAGGGGTTCTTTTTACTAAACTACAGTACAATGTTTAGCACCTGTTGGCTGGGGTGGGGAAAGGCTTTAGAATTTATAATAAAGCCCAAGATTTTGGGCCATATTCACGTAGTGCGGCGTAAAGTTGTGCTGGCGTAGCGTATCTCAAATACACTACGCCACCATAAATTAGAGAGTCAAGTGCTGTATTCACAAAGCACTTGCTCCTGAACCACTTCAATACTGGGCACTTAAACACCCTCCTGACCAGACCAAATTTCAGCTTTCAGCGCTCTTACACTTTGAATGACAATTACTCATAAAAAATGATCACATCTGATCACACCTGATGTACTGAAGGCCTCTCTCATTTCTTGAGACCCTAACAAGCCCGGAAAGTACAAATGCCCACAGATGGCACAGGTGGGCACTGATGAGGTGGCACAGATGGGCACTGATGAGGTGGCACAGATGGGCACTGATGAGGTGGCACAGGTGGGCACTGATTGCAGATGTGCACTGAGGTGGCAGGTGGGCACGGTGGCACAGGTGGGCACGGTGGCACAGGTGGGCACATGTGAGCATGGTGGTACTGGTAGGCACAGGTGGGCACGGTGGTACTGGTGGACATGGTGGTACTGGTGGGCACAGTGGTACTGGTGGGCACAGGTGGGCACACGGTGGGCACTGGTGGGCAACACGGTGGTATTGGTGGGCGCACAGTGGTACTGGTTGGCACACAGTGGTACTGGTTGGCACACTGTGGTACTGGGGGGCACTGTGGTACTGTGGGGGGCACTGTGGTACTGTAGTGGGCACTGTGGTACTGCGGTGGGCACTGTGGGGGCCACTGTATTGTGGGGGGCACTGTGGTACTGTGGGGGGCACTGTGGTACTGTGGTGGGCACTGTGGTACTGTGGGGGGTACTGTGGTGGGTACTGTGGTACTGTGGGGGGCACTGTAGTACTGGGGGGCACTGTGGTGGGCACTGGTGGGGGGCACTGTGGGGGCACAGGTTGGTGACTTTTTTTTTTCCCTGCGCTGGTTACTCACAGTTCTCTCCCTCCTTACACGCGCTGTCTGTGTAAGGAGGGAGAGTCGGCAATGAGAGATGATCTCATATGTTTACATATGAGATCATCTCTCATTGGCCGCACAGATCGCGCTGTAAATAGCCGCTGTGATTGGCTATTTACCGCGATCTATGTTTGGCTGTATCTGAGGGACACGGCCAGCACAGGAGTTCCCGCTGTGCGCTCGGGAGCGCGCGCTGGGAACGCCAAAAGGGACGGTCGTAAAAACACGGCCTGTTAGGAATTCAGGACTGCGCTGCGGCCGTACAAAGTCGTACGGCCGTCAGCAGGTGGTTAAAGGGGTTGTAAAGACAAAAATATTTTCCTCTTAAATTAAAGTCTGACAGTAGCTGATAAAGTAAAACGTAAAGTTTTGCATTATAACTAGTTTGATACCTGTTGAAATCGAGCTGTTTTATTCACCTCCGTCACTCCTGAATCCTTATTCTCACTGACTTCCTGGTTTGCGGTGCGCATTCATTCTTGCTACATCACGGCCTAATGGGAACTATAGAGGCCATAGGAAATGGAATTTTTAAACCTGGATTACTGTATTTTGGAGGTCAAAAGGAAAAACAAGGTAAGTGATATCTAAATGCTCTAACTTACAGCAATCAATTGATCTAATAAAAAGCAAACCTTTAGTGTTCCTTTAAGTTACGGCGGCGTAGCGTAAATGGGCCGGCGTAAGCCCGCCTAATTGAAATGTTTTTCATGTGGGCGTGAACATGACATTTTTTTTAAACTGCGCATGCACCGGCCGTGAACGTATCCCAGTGTGCATGCTCCAAATGACGTTGAAAAGAGTCATTGAAAAAGACGTGAACGTAATTTACGTCCAGCCCCATTCACGGACGAGTTACGTAAACGACGTAAACATTTTACAATTTGACACGGTCACGACGTCCATACTTAACATTGGCTGTGCCATCTTTTTGTTGGAATAACTTTACGCCTGAAAACGCCTTACGTAAACGGCGTATCTGTACTGCGACGGCCGGGCGTACATTCGTGAATAGGCGTATCTCGCTGATTTACATATTCTATGCGTAAATCAGCGTACGCGCCCCTAGCGGCCAGCGTAAATATGCAGTTAAGATACAACGGCGTAATACAATTACGCCGCTCGTATCTTAGCTCAAACCCGGCGTATCTTGTTTTCTGAATACAGAAAAAAGATACGCCGGCGCATTTTAGAAGTTACGCGGCGTATCTCGAGATACGTCGTCGTAACTATTGCTGAATCTGGCCCTTTATGTTCTTTATGCTAGAACGAGTGCGATTCCTGTGTGGGTTCACGCATCGCATGTCTCTCGCAGGCAGTTCACACTACCCTATGCGAACTACTGCAGGTGTCAATACAAAGTTAATGACACCCCCTGATTGGTTTGCTGATCACAGTGCGAACTGTGAAAAGGTGCAGAAATCAGATCACATAGGTGTGACCACCCATGCGATCTGATTCCAGTGCGGACCATTTTGGTCTGACTGCGATGCATATTCAGCCATACAATCTGTATGGCTAAATTTGTATCGCACAGACATTGCATGTGATCTGCATGGCAATGCGGTGTGAATCACATGCAACGTCTAGTACCAAAATAGTGTGTACCCAGCTTTAAAGCTGAAAAAATTCTGGTAAGCCCCTAAATAAGTTCAAAAATCTATTCTCTAGTAACTTCTATGCAAAGCAATGGTCTCTGAAGCTGGGTTCAAACTATTGCAATGTCAGACATCGCATGTGATTTGCACCAAATTGCTGTGCAGATCACATGCGATGTCTGTGCAATGCAAATTCACCCATACAGGTTGTACAGACACATGATTTTGCGCTTAAGGACTCTTCTGGCGCAGTATATGTACATGGGGCAGTCCTTAAGTGGATAAAGTAACGCCTATGGACAATTTCCTGTAGCAAAACTGGTTTCATGGGTATAAGCAATTTTAAGATTTAACTTGGGTATCTTTACTAGTCAAAACGTCATCTTTTATATTTTACAAAAAAATGGACAATAAAAAAAATTGTGATTGGAATGATAAATATGTGCACTAATATTATGTGACATTAATTATTATTTTCTGGGTCTCCGCTTTTAGAAAACATATTCTGTTTGTGGGTTTAAAGTGATTGTAAAGTCTAGTTTTGTTTCTCTATAAAAATAACAAACGTTATTTTATTTTATTATAACAAATGTTATAATTACCTTCTCCGTTGCAGTGGAATTGCACAGAGCAGCCCAGATCCTCCTCTTCTCAGGTCCCTCTTCTGTGCTCCTGATCCATCCCTCCTGTTGAGTGCCCCCACAGCAAGCAGCTTGCTATGGGGGCACCTGAGTTGAGCTGCAGATCTGTGTGTCCATAGATACGCGGAACTGCAGTTCTTTCTCCTGATTGGCTAACTGACTTTGATTGACAGCAGTGGAACCCAATGGTGCCGCTGCTGTGTCTCAGCCAATCAGGGTAGCCGGGACACTCGTGGACATTGCTGGGCAGAGTCGGGGTTCAGGTAAGTGTTAAGGGGTTGAGGGGGCTGCTGCACACAAAAGGCTTTTTATCTTAATGCATAGAATGCATTAAAATGGTTGTAAAAAGGGGGTGTCTCCTGCGCTTGCCAAATGAATCAACAAAATAAACAAGGGAACCTAATGTGTTAAATATGTGAGAGTGCAGGTCGAATCTATAAGTGTACAAATCACTAAAAATTGGGATATGAAAAATTGTGATGAGCGCAACCTCTAAAACACTTTCTAAATATAATGCCGCGTACACACGATCACTTTTTGTGATAAAAAAAAAAGAGATTTTTAAAAATGTCATTTAAAATTATCGTGTGTGGGCTTTACATCATTTTTTGTCTTGCGAAAAACGACAAAAACACATGCTTCAATTTTTTATGTCATTTTTTAAAATGTAATTTTTTGTGGCAAAAACAGCATTTTAAACCCGCACATGCCCAGAAGTGAGTTATGAGACGGGAGGTAAAACTACCATTCATAATGGAGTAAGCACATTCATCACGCTGTAACAGACAAAAAAGCAGGAATCGTCTTTTACTAACAAGTAACCAGCTAAAATCAGCCTCAAGGCAAATAGAACTTCCCCTTTAGGGGGCCGTCGCTTTGTTCATCATTTTTCAAAAATGATTGTGTGTGGGCAACATCATTTTTAATGATGAAGTTGGAAAAATTTGTTTTTTTTTCATAATGAAAAATTACATTTTTTTCAAGACAAAAAGTGATCGTGTGTACGGGGCATTAGAGTCACCGCTATATCAAACAGTGTATGTATCAATTGAATAAAGTGCAAAAGTGCAATATTAAGCTAAAACATGGTGAAAAATAATGGAGCATGCGTATAACGGACTTCAAATAGCACTATATCACGTAAACAGATAACGTGTGGGGGTGACCAACACCCAAATAAGTGGATGTAAACCCCCCCAAAAAAATGTTTGTTTTTTTGATGTCACAATGTAGTGACCAGTCTTGCCACACAGAGTTAATCCAGATCTAAGTAATCCTATTTTTTGGGGTTTACATCCACTGCTGAAAAAAACAATAATAATATAAAACAATAATAGGCAGCTAGTGAAAAATAAATAAATAAATGAGTCCAAAGTGCTTGTGCTGATAAATGGTCAAATAATAGCTTCAAGTGCTCCAAATATTCAATGTGCTTCAAGTGATGGTCCTCTTAACATGTGGGCTCACAGAGTGCTTACCTCTATATCACGATCGATGATGTGGTTGTCAGTCTGACACAGGCTCTTTACCACATGTCCAATTACAGCTGATCACAGTGTAAACAGGAAGAGCCGCGACAGGCGCAAGTAGAGCAAAGACGATCAACTGCTCTCCTAACAGGGGGGCCTGCACTGATTGATTTTCAGCGCAGCCCCCCAAGGATGCCCACCCAGGACCACCAGGGATACCCACCCAGGACCACCATGGATGCCCACCCATGACCATTAGGTATGCCAATCAGTGCCCAATATGGATGGCACTGTGCCCATCAGTGATGCCTGCCAGTTTCCCTTGAACAGTGCTGCCGAACAGTGCCATCTATCAGTGCTGCCAATCAGTGCCACCCATCAGTGCCCATCAGTGCTGCCTCTAAGGCCGTGTACACACGATCGGTCAAAACCAATGAAAACAGACTGAAGGTCCATTTCATCAGTCCAAACCGATTGTGTGTGGGCCCCATCGGTCAGTTACCCTTGGGTCAAAAAAAATACAACTTGCTTTAAAATTTAACCGATGGACGCCTAACCGATAGGTCAAAAACGATCGTTAGTACGCACGAGCATCGATTAAAAATCCATGATTGCTCAAATTCAAGTTGACGCATGCTTATGTAGCCCCCCCTATTTTGCAGGGCATTACGCTGAAGTTAGTGGGGAATGGGAGAGTTAAGTTGCTCCCACTCACAAATTGGTTAAGTTCAGGCTGCTGTCAGCTTAGAACTGCTTTCTAGGTCAGTCTGCATGCTAGGGGAGGTGTTTTTACCCCTGGGTGACAGTTGGCGCTAGAAGGGGTTCTGACAGACCCACTTTCTCCCAGCAGCCAATCGGAGGTGGATCTTCCCTCTAGGCATGCTGGCGGGAGGGTATATCTGTGGCAGACTCCTGAGAGAAGCATGCGACATTCTATGCGGGGCCCGCGTTTCAGGTGTGGCATCCACCTTCAGGGTGCACGCATCCATGGGCCCCGCCATCGAGGCCCGTCTGGCCGAGGCTGCGCACCAAGCGGAGCATCACCCTGACATCGAGAGGGGCCCCAGCGGCTTGCTGGGTCCCAGATCCTAAGCTGGGAGCTGTACGGTGTGGGATTGGCTCAGGAGACCCAAAGGCAGAGGTTGTCGGCGAGGCCTAGGCGAACCACCGGGGATGCAGTCATCACTACATGACAGGTACACTTCTACTGTCTTCTGATGACTATAGAGAATGACTTACTGGGAGGATCCATTAGTTCTACCCCTTTGAAAAGTATGGAAATTGCTCAGGCCTGTGGCAGAGGCCCTAATTCCTCCCAGTGACTATTGCAGGTGACCTTCCGGCTGCCAGTCCCAAGTTAAACGCCTGTCCGGGGCACTTTACCCTCTCTGACGGGAGTGGCGACGATTAAGTGTGATTGTACTGAGAGCAAGCTGCTCTTTACAATATCCAAGGCCTGATACTGCAATTTTCTTCCGCTCATCAACCTTTCTCTATAGTGTGCCATGTTGATGTTGGCCATGTTGGGCCTTGGAATAAAACTTTGAAAACGTACTCTGATGTCTGAACACTTGCTTTATTCACTTTCCACAAGTATTCACCCCTAGACAAGCATAATTGGTAACTTAATACGCCGACCCCAAAATCAACCTGCGGCTCCTTCGGGGGTGAGCGCTGCACTTGGGATCATTAAACTTCATTTTTTTCAGCACGACGTTGTGTTTTATGTCACCGTGTTCTGACACGATCGGTTATTTAACCGATGGTGTGTAGGCACATCAGACCATCAGTCAGCCTCATCGGTTAACCGATGAAAATGGTCCGTCGGACCGTTCTCATTGGATGAACTGATCGTGTGTACGTGGCCTTAGTGCCCACCAGTGCCACCTATCAGTCCCCATCAGTGCCTCCTATCAATGCCCAGTGCCACCTATCGGTGTCCATCAGTGCTGCATATCAGTTCCACCTATCAGTGCCCATCAGTGCTGTTTATCAGTGCCACCTTTCAGTACTGCATATATATCAGTGCCCATCATCATCAGTGCCCATCAGTGCCACCTCATCAGTGCCCATCAGTGCCTCCTATCAATGCCCAGTGCCACCTATCAGTGCCCATCAGTGTTGCGTATTATTCCACCTATCAGTGCCCATCAGTGCTGCATATATTTGCCTCATCATCAGTGCCCATCAGTGCCACCTCATCAGTGCCTATCAGTGCAGCCTCATCAGTGCCCATCGGTGAAGGACAAAACATACTTATTTACAAAGTTTTGCAACAGAAACAAAGAAAATATTTTTTTTTTCAAAACTTTTGGTCTTTTTGTTATTTGTAGCACAAAAAACATAAATCCCAGTGATAATCAAATACCACCAAAAAAAGCTCTATTTGTATTTGTGGGGAAAAATTATTTTAAAAAAAGCTGAAAATTGGTCTGGGCAGGAAGGTATAAAAGCTCCCGGTGCTGAAGTGGTTAAAGAAGGTGGTACTTAGCAGTTCTGAGAATGAAATCCCCCCAAGGTAGGAAGCGCTTCCTATTTAGGCTTTGCCAGACAGTAGGTCAGAATAGCCCCCCCTCTACTTTCTACAAAAAATAAAAACTTTTCTGAAATGATTTCCATTCCAATCTTGTTCCTGGTTTAAGTCCCCAATAACTGAGCTTGAATCCTGCAGCCAATTACAGTTGTTGATTCATGTTCCTGATTCTTGATTTCGGTTGTGCACTGCCCAGACCCATGAAAAAGTTTTAGTCTACTTTTACCGTGTATAACTTTGTTTCCAGAATAAAATGTAACCTCTGGACACAGGGGCCAAAAACCAGGCTGCCTAATTGAAAACCTGACTGGTAGCAGACCTACAAATCTTATCCCAGGGTAATAAAGGTAGTGAGTTACTTTGAAAATAAATAGAACTCTAAATTATCTTATGTTATGTGTCAACCTGCTGGCTTTAGAGAATAATATACACAAAAATAGAAGAATGGTGTAGTTACTAAATCAGAAACATTAATAAGCTGAGTGGTGAAGATACAGTGTGCCTTAATTCATGTTATATCACTTTCCTCTAAAAAGACATTTTAAATTAAACTTAAAGAAAGTTTCTTACATATAAAACAAGGTCATAACACGCAGAAAAGATTAAAACAATGCAGACATTTATTTTCATTCTTAAAGGGAATCTCTTACTGAACAGACTACATAGGTGACAAGGGACTGCTGGAATGTGCAGCATTCTATTTTTTCGGACAATGCGTATAAAAAAAGGCTTCACTTCATATTGTCTGACACTACTAACCTTCTTCATGTTCCATTATCGTCCAAAGGGGTGTCCACACCCCCGTTCTCTTCCAGGCTGAATGACAACCAGTATCATTTACTCAGGACAGCCAATTTTAGGCCACCTTATTGAGAACCGGGGGGTGATGCCTCGAATTGAGAACCGGGGGGGACGGGGACGAATTGAGAACCAACCGGGGGAGGCTGCTGGAAATTGAGAAGCGAGGCATCTCACTCACCTCTTCCTCTGGCCGAAAGCTGAGAAGGGGGGCGGTCGGGCCCTTGGGAACATTTGGACCCCTTGCAGGTGTAATAACTGACGCCCCTGATGGCGGTCCTGCATTATTTACTATTAGCTTAGGTTGTCATAAACACACCTTCTTTGTGGAAGGACTGCCCACTGCTGCTAATGGGGAAGAAAGAGGAAGAAAGAGGAGGATACTCACAATTGTAGTAGAAAGGTACGCAGTAAAAAAGTGATTCCATAAATGGCTACAGCATGTAGAACCCAAACTACACTCCGAATGGACATGGAGGATGTGATGAGGATCACTGTCAGTTGACGCGTTTCTAAGCACAATGCTTCTTCATCAGAGCCCAGCAGGGTCACTGTCATCCTCATCACATCCTCCATGACCATTATGAGTGTGGGTTGGGTTCTACATGCTGAAGCCATTTATGGAATCACTTTTTTACTGCGTACCTTTCTACTACAATTGTGAGTAGCTTTTATATTGTATTTTAATAAAATTCATCCAAACGGTAATACACTAGGCTGGTGCTCCCTTGTTTTTCCTTTTGTTTGTTACCAGGATACCCCCATCCATGAAGGGCAGCAAGGCCAGTGTCATCGTTATGGATTATTGACTGCCGGACAATCCACTCATGCGCAGGAGCGTTTGTTTTCTGTTATCAAAAGAAAGAGGGGGGCTTTGAAAGAAAGGAGGGGGGGGGGTAACTAGAGTTTCACTTACAATTTTTGCTGCTTTGCTAAATAAACAAAATCAGTGGTTACGTTGCCTGTCTCTCTGTGAAAGAGAGCTGCATATATTCAGATTAGGGATGAGCCGAACATACCCGCGTTCGGTTCGCACCAGAACCGTCGAACAGACCGACCGTTCGCGCGAACATTTAGAACCCCATTGAAGTCTATGGGACTGAAACGCTCGAATTCAAAAACGATAATTTTAAAGACCAATATTCAAGTTATTGTTGAAAAATGTCTTTGAGAACCCGGGTCTTGCCCCAGGGAACATGTATCAATGAAAAAAAGTTTAAAAAACGGTAATTGTTTCAGGAGCAGGACTCCTGAAAAAAGTGACCGTTTTTAAAACTTTTTTTTTCATTGATACATGTTCCCTCGGGCAAGACCCGGGTTCTCAAAGACGTTTTCACAGGCAAACTATAGACACCCAGCAGGTACAATATTTAAAGGAATTTTTCTTTTTTTTTCTTTTTTATGTTAAGCATCATTAAAATCACTGCTCCAGGAGCAGTGATTTTATTGATGCTTAAATAAAAAATAAAAAAAATTCCTTTAAATATTGTACCTGCTGGGTGTCTAAACCTGTGATAACGTCTTTAAATATCACAATCACCTGCCTGCCAGTAAATTAGGAAGAACTGATCTATCTAAGCTATACAGTGTATAAATATATGTACAACTCCTAGGGATGTATATATATCCTCTACACACTGTAACATTAAGCTAAACTGACTAGACTGCCTGCCTGCTCTATCTAGCTATATAAAAAGACAATCTCTCTGTCTCTCTGACTGCTCTCATTAACAAGCCGGAAAACACTACACGAGGCCTTATATATTGTGGGGCGTGTGCTAAAGCCCTGAGCCATAATTGGCCAAAGCCACCCAGGCTTTGGCCAATTATGGCTCTTCGTTTTTTGCGCGCTGTGATTGGCCAAGCATGCGGGACATACAGCATGCTTGGCCAATCATCAGCGCGCAATGCCGCAGTGAATTATGGGCCGTTTTGTGTCACTCTAATTTGGCTCGAACGACCGCTTTTGTTCGAATTTCGTTGAACGTACGAACAGACAATGTTCGAGTCAACATACGTTCGTATCGAACGCGAAGCTCATCCCTAATTCAGATGTTCCTAAGACTGCTTTGTTCTGTACACTATTAATATTTATCCAATATGGCTGCAACCATAATGTTTTTTTTTTTTTTACACTCTAACATTTACATTCATAGAGATAAATTTGGTGGAAACATGTTTTTTTAATCTAATTAGTAATAACTGATTTACACCAGTGGCCGGGCTTATCACCCAATGTGGATACTTTTGCAAACGCATGCACTAATGCTTCAAAACAGAGGCATGGGGGCCACCGTCATGTGAAAATCAGTATTATGGCAGCACCCCAACATAAAAGCATGCTGTTCACCTTACATAGTTAACTCTTTGTACATCAAGAACTTTACTGTAAGCACTCTTCCCACGTCACTGTACACATTCTCCTCTCTTAAGAATGCAGCACTTGTGAAGGGACACCGCAGAGCCTGTGTGCTGCTCCACCAGCACAGCCATTATTGCCACCTCACAACTCAGTTCTCTGTTGCTAACAAGCTTAAATACTTTATGTGGATTCACTTCTCCCTCCCTCCTTGTGACCTCCAGGCTACTACATCCCTGTGCTGCAAGATTGGTCCTAAGATTTATGGTAAAGGTCACAAGGGAGGGGGTCTAGTTCACCAACCCCTTCATTACCAGGGTCACATCTTCCATGCCAAGTCACATAACTCTTGCTGGCTGCTATACGATTCCACACCACTCAACTGGTTACTCATGATATGGCTGCTTCTCCCACCAACTCATTTGTGGTGTGCTTTCTCTTCTTCATCCCCCTTTTTAGTAAAATTATTGTTCTTTTGATACACTTTTGCATTCAACCCTTTATAGGCCAGGAATATGGTAACTTTAGAAACTTTTAATTGAATTTCTTATAAAGGTAATGTGGCACAGTCTCTAAGAGATCCTTCCATACAACGCTCTAATTCATCCTAGCTAAGGCTGCCCAAATCATACCTTCCAGATAAGAAAGGTCCTTTCATAAGTGTCCATATCCATCATTCTGTACCCCCACTGGGTACCCAAAAAGGGAGGCCACATGTTTCATTACAGCTTCACATGTCACAGGGCTCCTTCCCCTCTGTTCCTATCCTGGAGCTCTCTCTCACACAAGCTGATCTTTTTTTATATGTTTCTCTCCTAGTTAACCCTAGCTTCTCAGGCAGCACCACTTCTGCTGAGAAGCATTATTTAAAGAACATACACTTAACCTCAGAAATACTGAACACTGTAATACCTCAGCAATCCCCTGTTTACACACCTATTCCTACATAACGATAGTTTACCCTAAATTCTAAGGGTTTCCTCACACCAGAGGCTTCTAGGTTAATTTTATAAATGCATTTGGCACTCATGTACAGTAAAATCAATGGTTTCCATTCACTATAGTTTTCACCACTTTGTTTATTTCCGGTGCTTTCAAAATGAGTACAGCAGAATTAATTTTTACACTCACTTGCTTCCTTGCATGTATCTCAAGAGCTCCTTCTCTGGATCTTTTCAAATAATATAGAAACTTAAACAATCCCTATTACAACTTAATCTGACCCCATTGCTATATTGTCTCACCTTCACTGACATTATCCTATGACACTCCCTAAAACTATGGGATTTAGTGAACTTTTCCTGTAAACTCATTTCTCCTCACTTACCTCTCAATTGTCCTTAGGGTGACCACATTTCTAAACTACCTTTCAGGGACACCCTTCCTTCCCAAAAATCAGCTTGTGCTGTAACGAATCACAGCACAGTGATTAGACACAAGAGGCAGGATTTATAATTTCTCCAATTACAAGCAGGGGGTGGGATAGTGCTCATCCAGGCATTTCCGGCCAGGACAAGTTCTGTCAGTTAGTAAAGCGGTGAAGTGGCAACCTTTTTGGGGGGCATCAGATTGGACCGGGGGTGGCTGTGTCAGTTTGATTCCGGGACACTGTATTGTCCTGGAATGAATGTGCCCGGGACAGACCTGCAAAATGCGGGACTGTCCCGGGCAATCCGGGACACGTGGTCACCCTATATGTCCTCGTCTCACTCCAGCTTTTGAGGAGCTTCAATTTTTCAAAGTATTTCTCCCTAATGTCATCAAATATGCAAATTATAATTATCTTTGCTGTAAGGGGTGCTAAATCATTTCAATATCTGCAATATATTTAAAGTTACCTAATTCAAAACACAATAAATACCTTCAGATTAAATATTTTCCAACACCCTCTTTCCCAAAGATGTCTATTGTCTGCCTCTTCTAGGGTGGGCATATCAGGATTCAACTCAGATAGAGAAGATGGAGTTGGAAAAGGAGCCTAGCGTTTTTGAGCCCTGGACTGTGATGGCTAAAATAAAGCCATTTGTTTTTAGAGAAATCGTGACATAGTTGCAGAAAAATCTGGAAACAAAATACAAGAACAATTCTGTGCTGTCTAAATGTGAGCCGCTGACACTACCAGTGAACAAATGGTAAATACAAAACAAACATAAAAAAGTGCAGCGCATATATGATAAAAAAAACTATATAATACATATGGTGTCCAACAATGAATGATGAACAAATGGATAAATATACGTATGTCACCAAATAAATTGAACAATCACTATTAAATGTTCATAAAAAAGTCCAAAGTGAATAAAGTGATAATAAACCCTATATTCTGGAACGTGAAGTTAGAGAAACCGCCACCATCCAATATAGAAGTGGCTTACCGAAGGCAGTGAACCCAAAAGAACGTATGTTCAAAAGGGTCAACTGGGCATGGTATGAAAGACTGGAAGAACTGGATCCTCCGCTGTAGTTCCCAAACAAACGATACCCACACCAATCAAAGTAAACAAACGGGTCCTTCGATTGTAAGTAGCTTTCAGGTGGAGACCCAATGAGGGCCGAGAAGTGGAGCCAATGGAATGTAAATTGAAGGAAAAGGGCACATAGCATAATACTGTATATAAATGAAATTTAATGTAGGTAGAAACACTTACATTAAGAAGGAAAAAAACAGCGCTTATAGGTAAAAACGGCAGCAGTGGAGTTTCCCGACGCGTTTCGCAAACATCTGCCTTGGTCAAATAGGTCTATTGTCTTGCCATTGCCATTGACACTGGTGAGGGTATTCCCTTGTGCGATACTCATAGAATAGAGTGTGGACATGAGGTAAGCATGTTTAAAAAAAGAGGTACTCAGCAACCCAGATGCAGACTGCCGTGTTGCAAAGGCCTTGTGGCAAAAGGGCAGGAGGATGTGCCTAAGTACCTGATAAGGACTCTAGACAGAAGTGGAGGTAAAGTGTTAAACCTGTGGTGTGATGTTACACCTGGCCTTCCGTAAGAGACTAAGCTCTTGAAGTGATTGAATTGTAGCTCTAAGTTTGAAAAGTTTACACAGTGTAGTGAATGAATTTCAAGTACATTTCCAATTTCCTGATATAAACACATACTATTCAGGGTTGGGAGCTACAGTGACGGATTAATAAACAGAATAACCCTGTCTTACCTGTTCACGTCACTGGTTCCTATATAGCAGGAGTCTCCAAACTATGGCCCTCCAGGTGTTCAGGAACTACAATTCCCATCATGCCTAGTCATGTCTACGAATGTCAGAGTTTTACAATGCCTCATGGGAAGTGTAGTTCCACAGCAGCTAGAGGGCCGTAGTTTGGAGATCCCTGCTATATAGGATCCATCCCTCGCCCTTCATGGTTGGCATACCCCCAAAGAGGTCTTCAGGCCTGGTTCTATAAGGATGGACCATTGCCCTGGACCCATATAGCACCCTACATCTGACTACATATGTTGCAGTGCAGTGGTGAGCATAAATGTAGGATCATGTGCCTGAAGCAACATTATTGACTGTACCCAAGGTGTGGGAAATGAGTATGCTTCCCAAGGTTAGGACTGAGGTTGTTCCAATCCAAATGCAGTGGTAAAAGAAAGTTAGAAGATCGTTGAAGAGTTGATTGAAGATCTGAAGTTAAATTATTAACTAGAGCACTAGCAAGAAACTGAGGACTCATGGGTTATAGGGGGGAAGTACAATGGGGTGTGTCCTCAAAAAGCTTTGCCACTGTTCAATCACCTGAAGGTACCAGCCTTTAACCCAGGTTTTTTAAATATTCTGCCCATGTCCTGTACTGTACGCTTAAGATGAAACGTGTTTCTGAAACTGCTTAACCCCTTTAGCTCTTTTCATGTATCTGATACGTCTAGAGTCTGAGAAGGTTAAAACAATCTTGTTTCCGTTGTGTGCAGCCACCTTCTGGCTTTACTTTAATTTTGATCTGGGTGGCTGTAAATCTGCCCAATCACTTTTATGATATATCACCAGGTGAAAAATGGATTCAGTTGTAAAAATGTGTGAATCCTAGGTGAAAGTTGAATAAATGTTGTGTGAAAACATTTATAGGTTGACTTCCAAGTGCCCTTTAAAGAGAAATAAACACAAAATGAACATACTGATAGTATTTTATTGCAATATACTTTACAGTATTACTTTCTTTCTCTTCCCTCCCTGTATTAATATCAATGACAAATGTAGGAAACTACAAGCCTTGTGACTGACAGGTGTGGAAAGCTTTGTCAAACATTGGAAAATAGTGCCAACAATTTCCCTTAGCAATGTACTAAAAGAGATTTCATTTAATGTCTACACAACTACCTTGAAGTAAAAACCCTCTATTAAATCAAGGCAATGTTGTAAAGTGCACCTGTTATTATTATGACTGGAGGATCCAACTTCCAAATTACCATCCTGAGTTCAAATATTTGCTGCCATCGTATATCAGAACACCTGCAACCTCTTCAAGCCATTGTATGCGAGTCAACTGTGCTGGGGAGTTTTATGGCACAAACACATTAACAAAGAAATTAATTTCTCGTGTTTCTCAGGCATTTAGGCTGTAGTCTTCTTATCCAAAGCTCAGTAATTAGTGTGAACATATAACTGGTAAAGGCAATTCATAGTTTGTTAAATTCAGAGAAAAAGGCAAGAAATTGTTATTTTGTACCATATGTTCTACACAATGTAACTCTTTGCAGGTAAGTGCAGATACAGATAGATGTTACATACACACAATGTGCTAACTATTTGGGTAGCATTAAAGAGACTCTTTTAGCCTAAAAATGCAAAAATTCAGTTACAGTAACCATTGTGGTGGAGTAATGTGTTCTTTTCAGTGCCAACCTCACCTGCTATGGCCTTCTGTTATTCAAAAACCCCATACTAGTAGTTTTTTTTTTTTTCTGATGGTACCTCCTCCCCAGTTCCAACTAGGAGCGATCCTTCCAGGCACACACCTGCCATATTATGGCTTTTTAGTCCTATTGCAATTAATACACTGGAGTCAAACTGGTCAGTTTTAAAAACAATGCTCAAAGCACACGTGCTATGCCTGAACAAAGTGGCTAAAGAGTTAACACAGAATCCAGAGTTAAAATCCCATTCTGGAGTACTATCTGTTTGGGCTTTGTATGTTTTCCCATTGTTAATGTGACGTCCCTCTGAATCTTCTTATTGTCCTAAAACTGTACTGATAGGTTAATTGAAGCTCCTAAAACTGACTACTGAAGTTGAAGTATATGCATGAGTGTGACAGGAAAACTAAAATGTAATATGTCAACAGTGTATACATACCGAAAATAAAGTTGGATCATCCGCCATCCTTTATGGTACTGAATGGCTATTAGAAATATTGTGTGGAAAATCTGGTGGCGTACGTGTAAAAAGGCATCATTATTAACATACTCCTTGGCCATAGTAATTTTTTCTGTTGCCCTGGTAAATGATTAATAAGGTTTGGATGAACGGCTTGACTTTTTGCCTGTTTGCTCCATTCAGGGAAAACCTGGATTTTCAGGGAGTATGGAGGACGCTGTTGGATTTGTAATGGAAAACCCCCCACCAAGATGAAAATAAAATGGCGTGGGGTCCCCTCCTAAATCCGTACCAGACCCTTATTGGAGCATGTAGCCTGGCAGGTCAGGGGGAGGGGGGGTATGAGCGAACGCCCCCCCCTTCTGAACCATACCAACACACATGCCCTCAACACCTTGTCCCCATGTTATTGAGCCCGGACCAGCGTCAGCTGACAGTGTACCTTAGCCTTAGGTCACAGGAGCCCAGAGTAAACTGCACTCCTGTGATCCATAGGAGAAGTATGACCAAAAAGGCTCTGCCAATATTTCTCCTTTAACTACCTTACGTGATGTTTTTTTTTTTTTTTATATATACCCACTTAGTTGGTTCACTATGTTTTAAGGTAGTTCAGACTCCACAGAATGACTGTACATATTTTTCACAGAAACCATAGAGGGCAAAGTGAAAAAAAAACAAAAAAACATTAGAGATGGAAAAAAAAAAGTTATAATAATGAAAAGTATGTTTTTTCTGTCTTTAATAATTCTTTGAATCCAACTTCAAGTACTTTGAGCTGTTTTTGATCGATTCTCAGCAGATGCACAAATAATGCATTGCTAATTCATTTCTTTAAGAGTCAGATCACCTTTGTTCATTGTTATTGTACTGAATACCTCATTCTTAAGGTTATGAATGCAAAATATCTTGTTTTTCTCGGACTAAGGCAAAGAAGTGTACAGACAAATGAAAATTGATGTCAGATGTCCGCCAATACAGTTGAATGTTGCACAGTCATTGTAGGCTTTCTGAATGTGTTGAGTGCTGTTGAAAAGACTGCTTTTTATGGCAACAGGAGATTGTCAGAATAGGCAGTGAGAGCCGGCACATGGAGAATTGTTTCCAGCAGCTGCCTGCTAGGTAAGAGCTTGTATAGAATCAAATTGGCCCTCCTTGCAGAAGTGGTTGCTGACCCATGACCCCTCACTTGCTCTGCAAGGATCGGATTAAGGATAGAATTAAACTGTGCTGATTCACAAAGAACCAATAGATTTGGCAAGGCTTTAGAGTTTGAGGCATGTCAGTTATGTTTGCCAAAAGACAACGCAACCATGTTTTAATTGAATTTATTTAATTTATTGGTGAGCGACATCTTTAGTGAAACTTAGCAAATTAAATACATCAAGAAATACATCTTCGCAATGACAAATACTGTGAAAGGCACACTGCTGTCAGACATGAAAATGTACAAAACTACAACAGCACAGCTGCAGATTTGTATTCTGACATTCATGCTAGCCAAATCCTTACAACTGTTACTATCATTCTCAATGAGCCCAAACAGGACCCTGTAAAGGTTGTATTGTATTTTTTGTATACCATTGTATTTGTATGGCTTGTCTTTAAATCCAATTTAAGCTTGCTACTATGGAGTACATACATTACTATGTATGAGAGCAACTCTGCATACTACTGAATCATGTGACATCAGGGTGCAGTCTAAAATTTTGAAAAGATGACAAATTCCTCCGTCCTGATATACTGTATATTATATAAAACGAAAGCCTCG
This sequence comes from Rana kukunoris, assembly GCA_029574335.1. NCBI lineage: Eukaryota > Metazoa > Chordata > Amphibia > Anura > Ranidae > Rana > Rana kukunoris. The sequence continues at coordinate 100,809,174 of CM056052.1, read as the reverse complement.
TACACACAATTGGATTTTCCGCGGACAAAGCATCAGACTGTTGTCCAGGAATTTGTCTTGCATACAAACGGCAAAGAATTGTCATCCAACAAACACGAACGTAGTGACGTACTAGACGTACTACATGGTTTTTCAGCTCTTTGGTGCCACCCTTTGGGCACATTCTGCTAATGTTGTGTTTGGTAAGCATTGCTTCCGAGCATGCGTGTTTGTCCAACGGATTTGTGTACACGCGTTCGAAAAACCCGACAATAGACTGTTGTCTGTGGAAGTTTTTTAAAGCCTGCCATCCAACATTTGTCTGCGGAAAATCCATTACAGCTGTCCGATGGAGTGTACAAACGGTCAGATTTTCTGCCAACAGGCTGTCAACACACAATTCCCGTTGGCTCGCACTACTGTCAATCACATCCAATGACGCAGCACGCTGGAGGGCAGGGCCGAGTAATACAGGGAGCGGCTATGGCCACCGGCTGTATCACAGGAGCGAGCAAGCAAGAACTAATCACCATGCAAGCTCGTCCACATGAAGGCAGGGCCGTCTTAATAGCATCATGGGCCCATGGGCAATGTAATGCTCTGGGGCCCCTACAATGATGACAGTGCAGGTAAACAGACATCAAGTAGGTAGGAGGCAGACTGCCTCCCCTGTGTATCTATCACTCTCAGTGCCATAATGGGGCCCCTAATTTCGGGGCAGAGTGGGCTCAAGGACCAGCTGCTTTGGGGAAAGTGCATGGGCCCCCCATGCAGCTGGGGCTCCTGGGCAGTGCCCAGATGTGCCCTCTCATTAAGACAGCCCTGCATGAAGGTGATGAGCTCTTGCAAGGGGGAGCTGAGACAGCCACCAAGGGACCCCAGAAGACCAGGTTCGGGGTCACTCTGTGCAAAACGAGCTGCACAGTGGAGGTAAGTATAACATGTTTGTTATTTAAAAAAAAGTTCTTTACATACCCTTTAAAATAGAGTTATCACTATGTTTTAACATATTTGAGTTCCAAAGTACTTGTTTTCCAAATAATTTTTTATAGAAAAGTACTTGTAATACTTTAGTACTTTGCCCCATCTACCTAGAAAGCTGGTCTTAAGCAATGATGAGCAATCATCAATCCTGAAGTAAGGGCATGTAAGCAGACAAAAAGGCTTTAGGAATTTAACAGCACTAAGATGCAAAAAGTTCTAAAAAGATAAAAAAAACAAAAACAGCATTTTATGAATGAAAAAAAAAAAAAAACAGCGGGCCTTCCGGATACAGCTGACTAGTGTTGAGCAGAATATGCCATATTCGAATTCGCGATATATCTCGAATATATAGTCGAATATTCGACATATATTCGCTAAATACGAATATTCGTGATATTTTTTGGAAATGAAATGATTGCGAATTTTCGCTATCGCGAATTGCGAATTGCGAATTGCGAATTGCGAATATTCGAGAAATGCGGAATGGAGCATTCTGATTGGCACAGAATATTCGTGATATATTGCAATATAAAATAATTGCGAATATTCGAGAAATGCGGAATGGAGCACTCTGATTGGCTCAGAATATTCGTGATATATTACAATACACAATAATTGCGAATATTCGGCAAATGCGGAAGGAGCACTCTGATTGGCTCAGAATATTCGTGATATATTACAATACACAATAATTGCGAATATTCGAGAAATGCGGAAGGAGCACTCTGATTGGCTCAGAATATTCGTGATATATTACAATACACAATAATTGCGAATATTCGAGAAATGCGGAAGGAGCACTCTGATTGGCTCAGAATATTCGCGATATATTACAATACACAATAATTGCGAATATTCGAGAAATGCGGAAGGAGCACTCTGATTGGCTCAGAATATTCGCGATATATTACAATACACAATAATTGCGAATATTCGGCAAATGCGGAAGGAGCACTCTGATTGGCTCAGAATATTCGTGATATATTACAATACAAAATAATTTCGAAATTTCGAGAAATGCGGAATGGAGCACTCTGATTGGCTCAGAATATTCGTGATATATTACAATATAAAATAATCGCGCGATATCGCTATTGCCGAATAATCGCATTGCGATTTTTTCGGCAATATAAAATGAGCGCTGCAGCTACTCGGCCCAAGGTCTCTAATCATACCAGCAATGCTTTTAGACGTCGATGGGGATCTCTAGGATGTGATCTGTTCTAAAAAAAAATTGAAAACATTCGAATATTCGAAATAGCGAATATTCGCCGCGATATTCGCGATATTCGCGAATACTCGAATATGCAATATTCGTAGCGAATATTCGCAATGCGAATATTCGTGAGCAACACTACAGCTGACATCCGAATCCAAAACGGCAACTTGGAAGAACAGAAGAGCTGGGATGAATCAAGTGTGAGGAAGACAGTAATAATCCTCAACCACCTAATTGGTAACATCTATTTCATCACTTCTTTATTAGCTACATGGCACTATACACTAGTAACACACTAACGTGTTTCGGCCGAAGCATACTCATAGCATGCAATATATGTTATTGAGTAAAGGATTGTTGCTACATTCCAAAGGCACTTGGGCAAGAGCACTGGTTCCCAATCTTCTAGGTAATTTACGGTAAAGCATGTTTTTTTTGTTGGATTGACAGTGCTGGAAAATAGTTACATAGTTGGTAAAGTTGAATAAAGACACTAGTTCAACCTGTGTGGGTTTGTGTTGATAATCATTTACCATGTCCCTGTATATTGTGGTCACTAAGGCCGCGTACACACGATCGGTTAAACCAATGAGAACAGTCTGATGGACCGTTTTCATCGGCCCAAACCGATCGTGTGTGGGCCCCATCGGTTAATTAACCATCGGTTTAAAAAAGCCAACTTGTTTTAAATTTAACCGATGGATTCCTAACCGATAGAAAAAAAACTTTTGCTTGTAGGCACGACCATTGTTTAAAAATCCACGCATGCTCAGAATCAAGTCGACGCATGCTTGGAAGCATTGAACTTAATTTTTTTTCAGCACGTCGTCGTGTTTTACGTCACCACGTTCTGATACGATCGTTTTTTCAACCGATAGTGTGTAGGAACGACTGGCCATCAGTCAGCTTCATCGGTTAACCGATGAAAATGGTCCATCAGATCCTTCTCACCAGATGGACCGATCATGTGTACAGGGTATATGTTGCATGTCCAAGAGTTTTTTAAAACTATCAATACTTGTTGCTGACACCACCGATTGTGGAAGAGATATTAGAAGGTGATAGGGGGAATGGCGCTGCTTAATGGATCTGTGGTGCTTGACCTGTGGGTGGTGCTATATTAACTGTGATATAGTACTTAAAGTATACCAATGTTGGGCAACTTGTAGACAGGGGTTAATCCATAGGTGAGGATTCCCTGAACCCACGTGATGCGGGAGCAAATAGGTTACCACTTTAATGTAAATTGTTACTGTTAACCATATGTGTATCAAAAATAGTGAGTGTCCCCCATCCAATGGTGTCCACAAAGGGTAGGTGATAGTGACCAAACACCAAGGTTAGTGGTTAGTCCTGTGTTCAATTCTGTAATTTCTACAAATGTAGAACAAGTGACTAGTGTGGTGATCCTAAAATCTCAAAGAAAAATGTGTCTCAAGGAAAAAGGGGGTGTGTAAAGAAAAATCAATCAATCTAAAAAGAGGGCCAGCCTGCCCATTAATTCATGGTTATAATCAAAATCAAAACACAAGGGTGTATAAACACGACACAACACCACAATCTTAGTGTTAAATTAAACCATCAGTATGGTAAACACAGAATAATAAAAAATTAAATTAAAATGCGATGTGTAGGATTTCAATTGGCCAGACTCCGATGTGTCTCAGGATACTGTGCAGGCCAGGTGTAAGAAACAGTTAATAAGCTGCGTGGAAGCTCAAGGGATGAGCCTGGGTGTGCAAACTCAAAATAGGTGGTAAGTCACCACGTGAGGGTTAACACCCCCTAGTGGGCGCTAGGTAGGTCTAAGTTGCAGTGAATAAAATAACATAGGTATATAAATGAAAATCAAAAATACAAAAATACAAAAATACAGAGTTGATATAGATGAGAAATGCAAAGAGTTCTGATATGCACTAATTAAGTTGCGTTGCAGATGATTAATGGATAATACTGCAGAGAGCTTCTATTGGTGACTTAAGTGCTGTTTCCTTTTAAAGGGTGCTGTTCCGTGACTTTTGTGCTCCCCCTCCTAGGACCCCACTCACCAGATTTGTACCCTCCAGGGGCAATTGGCAGATGGTGGTGGTACCTTTAGTATTCCTGGTATATAACGATCTGTGTATTCCCAGCGGTTGTTCCAAGATGTATAAAGAGGGTCTGGAAAGGTTCCAATGCGGTGCTCACGGTGTCACTCAAGAAAAAATAATAAAAAATATCCCCATAGCGTGATATGTATAAAACTCACAGGGCTTTTATTGTAAAAAAAGAAAAGTGGTCATTTCCACCATAAAAGCTCAGAGGCACCTGAGCTGGTGCATAAAATGACAGAAAAAAGTAAATTGAAACAAACAAAATTTAAAAACAAAATATAAAAACAAACAAAGTTCAAAGCAGGTGTAGTCCGCTGTCCACCAGTCCTGTATGGTGGCGGGGCTGCCAGCTCCGTTGGAAATTTAAGAGCGTGTGTCTCTGCGTGGCAGCTGCCGTTCCATAAGGTGGTGTCTGAGGCAGCTGTTAACCTGAACGTGCGTACAAGCTTGCGTGTTGGTCACCTGACGCGTTTCGTCATGTGACTTTCTCAAAGGTGACGTAAGCTGTGTACGCGCGATCTTCAATTATATATGCTGCGGCAGATACACTCCTCTCCCATTGATGACCGTGATTGGTTGTGGGCTTAACTTGGGTCCCAGGGCTTTCCTCCCCTCCATTAACCCATATCATTGCCAGATTGAGGGTGGGGAAGAATGTGGATATGCCGCTGCATATGGACAAAAGTAAAGTTTACATACAAGATATAGACGAATAAGTGAATTACCATATATGCGTAACATACGTGATCCCTAGGAACATTGGTTATTTTGTATAAGGTTGGTTACTATTGTGTGATATTTTCTAATTATAACTCCTTATGACAAGGAAAGAAAAAAGAGGGAAGCGCTGCTTCACATGGTAGAAGTACGTGTTTGTTGTTCTAAAAGTACTATATTATCCTGTGTGGGTATGACAAATAAAAAATAATAAATAATATATAAAAAATCCATACACTTGAAGTGATGTTTGGGTAAGGTGAGACCACATACTATATAGCAATATTTAACAAGTAGGAATTAAAGTAGGTATCTACCTAGGTTGATGGTGGTATGGGCAAATGTCACTTAATGCGGCACAGGTGTCATGTGCTAAACTATATATAAAAAATATATATGAAAAATGTATATATATATAAAAAATATATATAGCCAGAGAGGATGTTTATATATGTCAATATTTGTGAGGCTTAGTTATTAGTGTATTTTATAGAGACATGGTTAGAAGGGAACCAGGGGCGATTTCTTGGGTAAAGACAAAATTCAAAAAACATCCACAAACGGGCTTAGTAATGTTGGTAAAAATACATTGGTGGAGTAGAGTATCAGGGTTCCACCCCTAGTGATGTTTCAGAAAAGGTATGTCAGTGTTAATTGGTGTCCAGACCCTGTTATATAAATTAACATGATAGTTACTCTAGGGGATTACTCCTAGAGGATGTGTCGGCATTAATATATCTGTAATTCTAGATGCTCGAGTGCCCCCTTAAAAGCCAGTTGGTTAATTTTTCACTGAAGTTTGTTATTATGGGGTCATAACCTTTTAATATGATTCCTCATTTTTCAATCTTGATGGTATGTCTGAGAAGATAGAAATATTTTGGGGTGATGCATAGTCAAGAGCTTATTGGCTATGCTTCATCCGGATTGTGGAAGAGAGTTCCAAATCCCAACCACCGTGACATTGAAAAACAAACCTACGCAGCTTAAGGTTAAACCACTTCTCCTCTAGTTTCAATGAATGGTCATGTGTCTTTTTACATTCCCTGAGACTGAATCATTTTCTTCCTACGCTGGGATCATTTTTGAGATATTTTTATATTGCTATTGCCTCTCAAGCATCTCTTCTCCAGAGAGAATACATTTAATGTTTGTAATTGTTCCTTGTAGCTGCGGTTCTCCAGTCCCTTTATTAATTCTGTTGCCCTTCTCTGGACTCTAGGTAGGCCTAGCTTTCCTATTTGTTTTGATCTGTGGGCTGGGAGTGGTTTAGAGTAGGCTGGTGACTCACAGCTAGCTTCATCTTTTGGTTACCTCCCTTCTGTTTCTAGAAGCTTTTAGAAGGAAGGAGTGGAAGAAAGGTAGAGCTGGCTGGGGTGTTCTAAGTAGCCCTGGCCAATCCCCAACCTTGATTGGCAGGGAGCAGGCCTCCTTAAATACCCAGGGTCAGCCCAACTGAGGAGGAGTTGTTCAGGTGGAAGAACTGGAGATGGAGTTGGGGCCTAAGAAAGAGCCCCCCAGGGGAGAGGCATGCCGGCGCGAACTGGGAGGCAGTCTGAGATGGATATAGAGCCAGTGGGAGAGACTTGATGTTACTGGCAGTAAAGCCAGACTGCTGTAGCAGGGTTAGCAAAAGGGCTGACTGGGATTAGTAGTCCATCAAGGAGGGCAGCTAGTACCAGAACTTTATTTGCTACACCATAGGGGCCCGCTACCCCTGCCTGTAATAATGTACTCTTTTCTAAGGCCTGGCTGAGACTAGACATAGGCCTTTCCATGTGCTAGCTGCGCCTGTCAAATTGTGCTTGAGGGAGAAGGGGAGATAGTCTGCAGCAAGTGTTGTGCAAGAGGAAAATACATGACATTTGTGTCCTCTGCCGGTTGTTTCAGTGCTGTGACAAGTTCCGATGTCCATAGCAACCAACAAGGACGGTCGGTATTTAGTGTTCCTTCTTACCCAGTTGCCCCAACTGGTGCTGGGACATACACTTGTACTAATCCTGCAGTTAAGGAACTGTTCACTATGTGCTGTCACCCGTGGCAACTTCACTGGCGTCTGGCTGAAGCCTTGCGGAGGGCTCGCCTTGGGAGTGATCATTGGAGGGGAGCGACTCTGCATGCTCTGTCCAGAGTGCTGGATTATGACAGCAGTGGTCACTGCTTAGGTCCAGTGCAGTGATTGTGGGGAGTCACTAACACGACTAGGACCCGTCCAGCAGGAGCAGCAGCATTACAGTGTGGACCTGCTATCAGGACTTTGTACACTACAGCCACGGAAGACCCGGAAGGTCGGAGATGGCCTAGGATTATTCCCTAAAGGTGGAGAGAAGTTGCAGCTTGGCGACTCCTCCATGAACACAGAGGACATCAGTGAGAAAGAGACTGCCGTGACCTGTGGCCTGGCCAGGGATCTGGCGACTGCGAGTAGCACAGTGCAGGAGCCAGATGCAGCCCCTGAAGAGCTGGCCAGCTCCAAGTCCCTTGCTGTACCTGTCCAGGAAGGAGCAATTAACAGAGGGAGATGTGCCTCTGGGTGAGCTGGATGAGGTGAGGGAGGGCTGGGTCATTAAGTGAGAGCCGAGTTTGGGTCCCTGGAGAGGTTGGCAGCATGGTGGTCCTCCTGTGAGAGTTCCGCAGAGGAGTGGGAGACTGGGAAATCCCAAGTTATTGAGGCAGGGGATGGACCAGAGATGGACCAGAGCCAGGAGTGGGAACTGATCAAGCTGCAGGAACCCTGAAAAGCATCAGGCAACTTTTTCTTGATGCATTGTTTTGAAGTGTCTGGAAGTGAATGCCAGGCTGGGCAGGGTGACAAGTGGGTTACATCACTCAGCAGCCCCATATGGGGGTACCGCTACATAAGATATTGTTGATCAGAAAATTGAGCTGTGTATGGCTACCCTAAACATCAGTGCTGAATGCTAAAATAAGAGGCTATAACTTCAATTAATTTCAGCTAAATGGGTAATTTTGTGGCAAAAAATGATTTACCTAAACCTAGTAGAGAACCAATGTATTCAAATTACTGAAAATCAAACTGAAAAGCATTCTAGATCACTACAGAATGAGTAATGTGTTTACCAGTGGGTAGTCCGAACTACCTAGAGTTAATAAATTCAAATTATTCTGATTTGACCATTTTACTAGATATTTCCTTTAAATACATTCCAACCTTACCTCTATGAGCCTTTTAATAATGGCCACAATCATGAAAGATTTTTTTTTTTTTGTGCAATCTCTGTCTACTTATGATCCTCTTCCATAGTTTAAACTTTGCTTTATGTTGGTGGGTGGGCACTTCAATCAGAGCAGTGTAGCTTTATTGTTCATTGCTCAGAGATTATCAGCAGGAGCACCTGAATAATTATGACTTTATCTCTCACATGCAAGCAATACACTAGTAATGCTGGTGGTCATTAATAAATTGTGTAAACTTTGAACTTGTAACTAGAATTGAGTGGACCTGATTGGGCTCAATTCACGCCGAGTTCAAGGAACCCAGCATGAGGTCCACCCACCACAAATGCCTACCTCCCAACTTTCTGAAAAGATAAAGAGGCACACAATATGTAAGCAATGGACACGTCCCTGACATGGCCCCGATTACACAGACCACATCTAATTTGTAGAAAATGATTGGCCAAACCACACAAGTGCTTTTGTGACCTCCGTTTTTGTATTTATGTTGGATTTTCAAAATAAGAAATGCAGTAATATAGAGGTTAGAAAAAAGGATAGTGCAGCATAACTGCAATTGAACTTTTGGTAGTAAAACAGTACATTTTGTATAGAGATGTACACAACAGACTAACAAGAGGGACAACTGAAGCTGCATGAGGTATAGAGAGATTTGGTATCAAAAGAGGGACAGTCCCTTCTAATGAGGGACAGTCTCTCCAAATAAGGGACAGTTTGGAGCTATGCAAACATAATACGAATCCCACTGAAGTATATTGAAGCCGAGTCTCGAGTAGGGTTGCCACGTTTTCTTCAAGTCAAACCCAAACACTTTTGCGGAGCACAGCAATTTTGTTTTATACAGTAGTATAGACAAGTGGTCATCAACCATTCCTGCAGGGCCCACTAACAGGCCAGGTTTTATGTATTACCTTGGGGAGATGCAGACTAGAATACTGCAATCAAATGATATCAGCTGTGATGTATTTCAGTTATCTTGCAAACCTGGCCTGTTAGTGGGCCCTGCAGGACAAGGTTGATGACCACTGGTATAGACTATACATATATTTTGAAATTAAATAACATTTCTAATCATATGAAGTTAATAACAAGAGTCCCCTTTTACATCTGAACTCGCAAGATTTCCCTTTTCACTGTAAGGGGGGGGGGGGACTCTGCAGACTCTGATGTAAGGAAGAACTCTGGGGACTCTAACATAATGGATGCTCTGGGGACCCTGATTTAAGGGGGGACACTGAGAACTCTGATGTACAGAGAGATAATTCTAATGCAAAGGGAAACACTGATGTAAGGGGTGCTCCGAGAACCCTGACTTACCTTAGTGTTCTCACTCAGAGGCAGGAGGGAGAAGGAGGGAGACTCTGGTCACAGAGAGGGATGGATGGTGAGCTCACTCACCCCTTACCAATCAGCACCTCTCATTCAAATGTATCTGAGGATGCTGTACTTCAAATTTCCTGCCCCCGCATTCCCTTTCTGAGGCACAGAACCAGGGATTGGAGTGTGGGCAGGCACAGAGGTGTAGGAGGCGGAAGGAAGAGGTGCAGACCGAGCCCTCTCTCCTCTCCCATCTGTGTGTGTGTTTGGGGGATAGTTAGTGCTGCATTTGGGCAGTGTAAAATACATTGTAACAGCCACTCCCAGCTTAGACAACTGCAGCCAGCAACCCTGCTGGGAAGCCATAGTGCAGTCTGAATATTGTGTCTGGGTTTCAGGCAATCTGAAACCCGGACACATGATTCCAAACTTGAACTGTCCCGGCGAATCCCAGACAGGTGGCAACCCTAGTCTCGAAGGCACAAGAGATTCGGAGTCTCTGAGTCTCTTGAACAAATGGCCATGGAGAGCTGGGCACTGCCATTGGGGACATGTACCAATGCAAAAAGCAATGTATTTAGAAATATAATTTAGTGCACAGAGAGGGTCTTTTAAATACGCCTTAAAGTGCAACATAAAAATGTTACAAATCCTTTATCTAAAATGCTGTTTAGGTGCCTTAAAGGGGTTGTAAAGTCAGAAGATTTTTTATCTTAATGTATTAAGATAAAAAGCCTTCTGTGTGCAGCAGTTGCCCCAGCACACCCCTAATACTTTCCTGAGCCCCATTCTTTGTCCAGCGATGTCCATGAATGTCTCGGCTGTCCAAGACTCTCCCACCTGATTGGCTGAGACACAGCAGCAGTGCCATTGGCTCCCGCTGCTCTCAATCAAAGTCAGTTAGCTAATCAGGAAAGAGAGGGGGCAGGGCTGGGTCATGGCACTGTGTCACAGCTCTGTGTCACGTCTTTCGAAGGCACAGCCTCGCCTGCTTCGCGTTCTGATTAGCCAGACAGCATGAAGGGCGGCTCCCCAGTTTGCAGCCCTGGGCCACTCCCACCCAGAGACACACAGCTGACATCTCCATGAGGCTTATCAAGGCTCCAGCTGCGGCTAACACACGGTGCTTGTGGATCCCTCAATACAGACTTTCCGGCGGCCCTCCAGTGCTTCTGTGACACTGCATGTGGAAGTTCCAACCATATAGTACTCTGCAAGTGCTCCAACAATTTTCACGCAAGTTTTTAGTGTTGTTTTATACTTATATACTGAATACATTTCTAAGCTGTTTAAAGGATTGGCTTGGTGCGTCTCTCTCCTTCCTTTGCCTTACATTCTCAGTTTGGTGTGTATTGCTTGGGAGGGTGCATGTAATCAGCACAGGGCCAAACAGCACTGTCGAGACAGAGAGTCAGGGGTCATGCAGCCTCATAGGACAGTCAGAGGAGTATGATAACTCCTCCTAAAAACTTTAACCAGACACTCATACAAGTCACGAGACTGCTATATATTGTTGATGAGAAAAGGTATTTAGCAGTTTTTATTTACTAAAATAATTGCATTTTCATGTTCTGTGTACTGTGGGAGACCAGATATAGTGAATTCAGGGTCCTGATTTTAGTAACACTTTAACCATGTGTAGTACTACCCCACAAGGAGCTGCTGGTTTGTTTTGGGTGGCATGTCACCTATTTTCCTTCGCCATCCAGGATATAGGATGAGAGCCTAGAAAAACTGCAATGTCCACACTTTAGATGTCCTTTTTCTGTGCTTTATTACCCAACGGGGTGAAAAAAATAAAAGTAGTAGTTAAAGAGGTGGAAAGGGTAATAGGTAGTAGGTTCAGCTGTATAAACTTTGTTCGGAAACACTCCTGCATCCAGCAATGTAACTTTCGTTGCCACTCTAGCCAGAGTGGGTATTGTGCACCTAGATAGGCCTTTCTCATCAGCCTAGCAGTCAGGATGTCACACGGAAATTTTAGCAAAGTCTCTGCCGCAGACCTTCCCAAAGGTGGAGATGTATTTGGTCCAACACAGGATTAAGCACCCGGATCTCCTCTTGAATAGACTTGTGAACTCAGAACTGACAGGCAACCATCATCCAGCCTCTCAGTAATGGTGAGTCCTTCGGTGAAAGTCTTAGGCCTCTCCTGAGATTCCAGCCTCATGCTTGGTATTTCCCCAGACAGGTTCTTCATCGGGTGGCTTCCTCCCTCAGGACGGACAGCACAGGACTACTCTGTGATTGTAGATCCAGTCTGACTACCAGGCCTACATAGTAGATCTCAACCCTGGACCAACGTGGTCCTGGAGCCAGGAAGACTTGAACACGCACCCCTGGTCATTCGGGCCACACACGGGGGGTGGTGGGACGACAGACCAGCGATCGACGACCCAGAACTAATGACGTCTGTCCTTTAAATACTCTCCCCCAGCATGCACAGCGAGGCGATCAACCCTCACTAATTGGCTGCAGAGGAAAAACACCCAAAACGACCTGACTCGACTGCTGCCAGCCTTGGCCTGGGGTGGTACCAACACCCCAGATAGCAATAGTGGTCACTCACAGTACAGCCATGGCTGGAACAGAGGCCCAAATTTGGTAAAACAATACAGTCAGAGGTAATTAAATCTGACCACCCTCTAAATTTAAGGCAGCACCAGCTATGAAAGTAGCAGGCCGCTACACATGCATTAAATACTAATGTATATTACATTGGTGTTCAAAACCAATATGGTAAAAGCTAGTATTTAAAATAGTTAAGTATTTTAATTTATTTGGTATAATCGTGTCTTGTAAAGCAATTTTGCTGTGTTAATTTATTGTGCCCTCTTGATTAGCCAAGAGACTTTATTGAGTCTGGGTTTTGTACAAATAAGACTGTCATTTTAACATTGCCAAATAAACATAAAATAGTACAAAAAGTCACCGAAAAGTGTATTAATTGTGCAATCTCATTTTACAGCAAAGGGAATAGAAAGGTTACAAACATTTAATGAAAATTCTACATTATCATTTGTATTGTCAAAAAGCTTTTAAGCATGCTTATTTTATAAAAGACAAGTACGGCATATCATGTTCCACTTGATGCTGTAAGCTCCATGTCATGATAAATTACTGAGACTGCAGAGAAGGAGCCAAAGTATTACATTCAATTTCCTGATAACAAGTTGAAGTGATCTTTACTTACTATAGAAAGAATGATTCATTTCATGGCCAGACCTCTAGGCACAGAATGTCAAGAACGGTTCCATTCTGTGTTATAACCTCTTGTGAAACGTTTTACTTTTTGAACAACTTGGGTTGAAATAAGTTCTACGCACACTGGAAATCTTTCTGCTCACATATTCATACAAAGCATGACCATTTGCCAGGGTATCAATGACTCCAGGGTATGATGCCCATTGTAAAAGAAGCCCATGCTTTTTGTACATGGTTGATATAAGTATGTTAGCTTGCAGAAGTGCTTGGAGTCAATTACGATGATTTTAGGAAGTGCTAAATTCAAGCAAAAATTGCCTTAGGCCCCATACACACGAGCGGACAGATCTTCAAATCTGTCCGTCCGACAGATTTGAACAAACCTGTCTGCTGTAGCTCTGTACACACAAGCAGGAAAACAATCCCCGCCAGCAGAGACGTACACAAGACGTGGGGGTGACGTTGACGCCGCCACGTCACCGCACCAGGAAGTAAAACACTTCCGCGCAGATTTGATCGTGTGTATGAGGCCTTAGATAACTCTTCAAGACAAGAATCGGTAGCTCTGACAACAGGAAAACAATGTAGAGATACACAAGACTACTGAAGGTCCTCAGAATGTAATTGTGTTTAGATTATGGGCATTCACATACATGTACTTGGTTTTCCACGTTCTTTGTTTTACAATACAGTCGATTTCTTGTGTACCGCCTGTGTACTTTATAGTACTGGTTTATTTAGAGGGAGATCAGAGTGTAGTTAAACCCTGATCCAAATTATTATGTGTAGAATGGGGTCTCTCTCTCAGGTTAGCTGTGCTGCAGGCTTATTCTGTTGTACTAGGGGTGTTCTTCCAACCCCGGGGCTGCAGGTGGCAGCAGCGGAGTCAAGGTGTTGGGTGCTTTTTCCCCAGCAGTCAATCAAGAGGGTTTGACCTTGCTGTGCATGCTGGGGAGAGGTATTTATGGGGCAGACGCCATTGGTTCTGGGTCTTCTTCTTCTTCGAGTGTGGCACCCACCTTTAGGGTGACCACATCACGTCACCTGGCGTTATAGCCTACCTGGCCGGGGAGTGCGTGCCACAAGGTGTTTCTGGTTCCGGGGGCCATGTTGGCCTGAAGCATGTGAAAAGCGACGGGGACCCAGCGAGCAACTGGGTCCCCACCTTTGAGGATCCCAAGCTGTATTTGCTGTTCGGTGGGGAGTCCGTCTGAGGAGCGCCATGGAGAGGCTGGCGGTCCAAAAAGGGCCTTGACAAACTTCCCGGGGATCGAGGTAGCCGGACACTGAGGGATTGATCACCTGTCAGTCGGTACCTGGGCGACAAGTTGAAGGAGATCCAGGCGTAACTCATTTAAGAAGTATCATCTCCGTAACCACAAGTCAGAGAGGGCCTGTGGCAGAGGTACCTCTTTGATGTTCACCAAGGAGGGTCTGTGGCAGAGATTTTTCCTGAAGTTCAAGTTCACCAAGGAGTGTCTGTGACAGGGACTTTATCCTACAAATGTTCGAGTGATACTGCTGCCAGGTCAGTGAGAGAGGCCTGTCCGGGTACACTAAACCCACTCACATAGGAGTGGCGCAGAGAAGTGTTACGTTTGGGAGCAGGACTGTTTCCCTATCATTACGCCTGAATCTGCTGCTTTTTTCTCTTCTTCAAATTTACTTTCCTCACCACAAGTTTATTCTTTATTGCTTACCTGACTGGGTAATAAAGCGCACACCAAAGAACACCTGTTGCAGACATTCCTTTACTTCTACCAAATGCAATATGCTTCATCCACCCCTAGGAGGAGCCATGAGGGTAGATGTGCCACCCAAAACAACCAGCAGCTCCTCCAGGGGTAATGCTACACTTAGCACTACAAATGGGTAGAATTGAAGAACAAGTTTTGCCCCACCAGAATTTGCAACAAAGTAAACTTTTGTAGCAGAATTCACAAAACATTGATCTGATATCAATTTCTTGCAGTTGTTGTGCAGCAGGGCTGGAGTTCAGAAAGAAGAAGCAACACAAAGAGCTAATACGTTTATGTGCTGACAAGAGGTATGCTGATAGAAGTTAAAAGTAGAGTGAGGAAAAGATGAGCTTTATCGCTGTGCTGCTTCTCATTTTATTACCCAGTCACAGGTTGGGGCTGGTCCAGGATAACCTGGGATCAGTGGAAGTGGGTTAAATTATTCAAGCCTTCCATTAAAAACTGACCACACTAAGCAAGAGAGCACACCATGCTGGGAACTCAGCCCCCTTATGGGTTAATTAAAGTGCCTTATATGTTTTTTGCAGCATGGCTTATCTATATATAGAGTGAAGACTGTAATAGTTATTAATGTGTTTCTTAAGATATGATTTTTTTTTTCAATAATTTTTATTGAGAGATTTTTAATAGATAACAGACATCCAAATAAACAACATATGCAATGAGACAATATCAGTAACAAAGATACCGTATTTATCTGGCGTATAACACGCACAAGCGTACAGTATAACACGCACCCTAACTTTAAGAGGGAAGTTTCAGGGAAAACAATTTCCACAGCCCCCTGCGTGTAACACGGAGACACAGTTTACCCTCTATTTTCAGGGTAAAAAGGTGAGTGTTATACGCCAATAAATACAGTATTACATTTCAAGTCCTGAAGAGAGAACCTCAAAATCCTTCCCCCAATAACACAAGTGAGCATCCAAAAAAAAAAAAAAAAAATAAACCAACATTTACCATCTTCAAACAAGGCTGTTCGACCAGCCCTGGGGCAGTGAGTCCCCCTAAAAACATGTCTGGGAAACTCCCCAGCGGGTTGGGGATGGAAAACACTCAAAATGCTTAAACTCAGCCATGTATGTTGGTACAGAGGGAGGTTGTTCATAGTAACATAACTTGCAGTAGAGGAGCCAAGGGAGGCGACAGAAAGAAGAAGGAAAAAAAGTGTAGCAGAGAAAGGGAGAGAAACGCGCCACCTCCGTCAGGGAGTAGCACGAGGCGTCAAGTTTCCGAGCTGCACTCCCGGTATTAGAGAAAGATTACAGAAGATGGCCCAGGGTTCCCAAATCGCCATGAATTTCTCAGTTTTGTCATGGAGTTTAGCTACAATTTGTTCTTACATTATGATCCAGGATACTTTCCTCCTGAACCCACGGAAGGGGACCCTAGGTTTCTTCCAGGCCTTGGCAATGGCCTGGGAGCGTTTGGGTAGATCAGGGATACACTGGTTTAGAAGAGCTATGCTAGGATGGGGAGCTGCACACTGAAGGAGTTTTACCTTTATACACAGAAAGCATGATGGTAAAAAACATTCAGGGCCAGATTCCCGTAGAATTGCCGCTGGCGTAGCGTAAGCCATTTACACGACGCCGCCGCAATTTAACAGAGCATGTGCCGTATTCCCAAAGCACTTGCTCCGTAAGTTGCGTGGGCGTAGTGTAAATGGCTTTGCGTATCCCCGCGTAATTTAAAGGGGGCGGCTTGTATTTAAATTAAGCGCGCCCCCACCTCAAAAATAGCCCAGTGTGCATGCTCCAGCTCACGTCGGAAATGAAGTGAAGTGAATGAAACCGACGTGAGCGTCGTTTATGTAAATCCCTATTCGTGAACGACTTAGTAAAACAACGTAACCGACGGAAAAAGACGACGCTGACCCGACGCCATACTTAACATGGCAACGACGGAACTTCGTAAGGTTACCCCTCATATAGCAGGGGTAACCTTACGCGTACGGAAACAACGTAAACGACGACGGGGCGGCGTAAAAACGTCCGGGAATCGTCGGATTAAGCTCATTTGCATAGGCAAATGAAAAATCATCGTAAAGGCCACCTAGCGGCCAGCGATGTCATTACATCTACGATCCGACAGTGTAATTGTTTTACATCTGTCAGATCTTCACTGTATCTATGCGTAAGTGATTCTAGGAATCACACGCATAGATACACAGTAAAAAAAACAGAGATACGACAGTGTTTCCTACGAAACGTCGGCGTATCTCTTTTGAGAATCTGGCCCTCAGTCTTTAGAATCAACTTTATTTGCCTGATTTTATTGTATGTAGAATGATGTGCCCCAAAACCTGTGGCCAGAGATACTGAAAGGAGGAATAAATCTAAGCATCGTTTGACCAGTTGAAGTCTAAGTTCATATTTGAGGTCAGGAGGTGGTAAACAAAACACACAGTTAAGCCAATTGGTTGTGGCATTTAATTAAATGGGGCTGTGCCACAGCCACAACACTTGTATACATGAACCCTTAGTTAATTGATCACACCAATCTTGTGGGTTTGTTTCTCTTGGAGCTATCTCTGATGGTGGAAAGGGTACTACCCATACATTACCTGATACTGCTTTTTACCTGATTGGCAACTAATAATCATGCTTTTTTTCTGAGTACTTTGGAATGAAATAATTGAATAAACATTGTGCACTTTTTTTTAACTCATTTATCACATGTTGCATGTTTGCAACAATGTTTTATTTGCTCATGTATTCATTTATTAGCGCTATTTTTGCACAATACTGTTTTTGAATTGCGCTCTTTTAAGTTGTATTATGAATAAAACTCAGCATAGCTATTCCCAGTTCTTTGTATGTCTGTGACAGAACACTGTTGGAGGGTGTCACCCGCTGCCGACCCGAGACAAGGTAAGGGCCGGGTAGCCAGCAGGCATGTGGGGGGCAACGATTGGGACACTGAGGCAACACTTGAGGCACACTGCAGCATTGGTCACACTGGCAGAATTGAGCACATGGCACACTGGCAGCATTTGGCACACTGGCAGCATTTGATGGCACAGTCGCAGCATTTGGCACATGGCACACTGGCAGCATTTGATGGCCGAGTCGCAGCATTTGGTGTGCACAGTGGCAGCATTTGGTGGGCACAGTGGCAGTGTTTGATAGCACAGTGACACTGCTTGATGGCACAGTGACACCGTTTGATGGCACAGTGGCAGCGTTTGATGTTTTTATTTTTTTTTTTCAAATCCTTTTCAGTTTATTTGCGCCCCACCAAAAAAATTTAGCACCACCCGCCACTGGATCCATGTATAGCCGCCTTAAGAAATACTATATCTACTGCTCAAGGTACATTAGCAGGATGGTCAGTATGAGGAATCCCCCTTATAGATAACTAAAAAGATTAATGGTTTCAATGGTTTCTTATCTAAGAGGTAGAAGTTAATCATTGCTCATGGAACCCCCAGCAACCAGTGGAGAGCCCTAGCATTTCATGGTTGGGAAAGCCTGGTGTAGAGGGACTTATATAGGTAGTGAACACTGTATCCTTATATTGTCATAAATCAAGGCCTACTCAATATTTAATCAACCCCTAAAATATTCTCTCTTGGTAACATGCTCTTTGTCTTAGCCCCTTATCCTCAGGCGGCATACACACGATCGAGGTTCTCGCTAGAAACCAGCGAGAACCTCACTGGGAGCTGCATTCCAGCGAGAACCTTGGCCGTGTGTACGCTCCTGGCTCGCCCCGCCCGTCGGGAATCCCGTAGAGCGCATAGAGAGCAGGCTCTCTATTTGCTCGACGGCCCGTCGTGATGAATGGCTGGTTGCCATTCCCGACGGGCGGGTCACCGATTTCGACGGCCGGGCGAGAACCTCGACGGGAGGAACGATGTGTTCCGCCCTTCGAGGTTCTCGTAGTGTGTACGGGGCTTCAGAGTTCCCTCCAGTCATATTATCTTTAAAATTGTAGTGGAAAGATCATATTAATCAATGTGACCATAATCCAGTTTCCATTGCTCTTCGCACAGCCATGTGCTGCTCTAAAAACCTTATTTATTAACCTTAGTCTGGCCAGAGTTACTAAAGCCTTAACCACTTCAATACAGAGCACTTTCAACCTCGTTCCTGCCCAGGCCAATGTTCTGCTTTCAGTGCTGTCTCACTGTAAATGACGATTACGCAGACATGCAACAATGTAACCATATGATTTTAATTTTTTAGACAGATGGAGCTTTGTTTTGATGGTATTTAACCACTTAAGGACCGCCTACTGCACATTTACGTCGGCAGAATGGCACGGCTGGGCACATCAACGTATATATACGTTGATTTTAGTACCCAGCCGTGGGTCACGGGCGCGCGCCCGCGGGCGCGCGCCCGCGACCCAGTCCGAAGCTCCGGGACCGCGGGATTCGCGGACCCGATCGCCGCTGGAGTGCGGCGATCCGTCCCTGGAGCGGAAGAACGGGGAGAGCCGTGTGTACACACGGCTTCCCCGTGCTTCTCTGTGGCCGCAGCATCGATCGCGTCATCCCTGTAATAGGGGGACGCGATCGATGACGTCACACCTACAGCCAGACCCCCCTACAGTTGTAAACAAACACATTAGGTCACACATCCCCTACAGCGCCACCTGTGGTTAACTCCCAAACTGCAGCTGTCATTTCCACAGTAAACAATGCAATATAAATGCATTTTTTGCTGTGAAAATGACAATTGTCCCAAAAATGTGTCAAAATTGTCCGAAGTGTCCGCCATATTGTCGCAGTCACGAAAAAAAAATCGCTGATCGCCGCTATTAGTAGTAAAAAAAAAAAATTAATAAAAATGCAATAAAACTATCCCTTATTTTGTAAACGCTATAAATTTTGCGAAAATCGACCGATAAACGCTTATTGCGATTTTTTTTACCAAAAATACGTAGAAGAATACGTATCGGCCTAAACTGAGGAAAAAAAATGTTTTTTTTATATATTTTTGGGGGATATTTATTATAGCAAAAAGTAAAAAATATTGCATTTTTTTTAAAATTGTCGCTCTATTTTTGTTAATAGCGCAAAAAATAAAAACCGCAGAGGTGATCAAATACCACCAAAAGAAAGCTCTATTTGTGGGAAAAAAAGGACGCCAATTTTGTTTGGGAGCCACGTCGCACGACCGCGCAATTGTCAGTTAAAACGAAGCAGTGCCGAATCGCAAAAAGGGGCAAGGTCCTTTACCTGCATTTTGGTCCGGGTCTTAAGTGGTTAATCAACACAGTTTTTTTTCTAAACAAATGACAGAAGACCGATAAAAAAAAAAAATTTCTTTGTTTCTGTTATACAACTTTTGTAAATAAGTAAATTTTCTTCTTCACTGATGTGTGCTGATGAGGCTGCACTGATGGGTACCGATAGGCTCCACTGATGGACACTAATGAGGCTGCACTGATGGACACTGATGAGGCTGCACTGATGGGCACTAATAAGGCACCACTGATGAAGACTGATATGCTGCACTGATAGGCACTGATATAATTCACTGATGGACACTGCTATGCTGCACCCATGGGCAGTGATGGGGCTGCACTACTCATCAGGGCACTGATTATCAGTGTAAATGTTTCCTTTCTTCAGACACTGACAGAGGAAAGGAAATGCTGCTAATGTCATCAGATGACACAAAATCCTAATTTCTATGTGATCCAACAAGGTAAATTTCTATAGGTTTTACCAAACTTTATTCATTTATCCCCTTGGTTCCTTTATTATTTCACCCAGGCTATATTTTCCTTTCTTCTCATCCACTTTCATACTTGGTGCTTGCTCAGTTCTTCCTTTCATCTGACTTGGTGCATGTGCTTTTTCACACTTCTTAAAAATATTATACATTCATTATATACCACTGATCTCAATCCACAGAAGTGTTGGCCCACTGTCATCTACATTTACACATTGGCATTGGGGAATACACAGTGCTCCCTGTTTGTCCACGTGTCTCTACCTCAGCTCCCATGCCAGACAATTTCAACAGCTGTTCACATCTATACAGTTGACGTGAGTATTTATGGGGTTATCCAGCTTGTCCCTTACACATTATTTATATTATTCAACTACAACATTATACATATGGTTAAATCTTTTATAGATCACCATTGCATTCGCCCTGAAGAGTAGGTATACCCCAAAGAAACGCGTCGGGCATACATAGATGCATGATGTTCATACAGATGATTTTATGTTTTTTATACTGTTTTACCCCTAGATTTTCATTACACCATCAAGCCCCTCCATTGGTTCATGTTGTGCAAGACTTGTCTTTACTGCACGATATGCCAAGTAAAGTACCATGGCGTCAATATGTATATGTAATTTGTAGTATGTTCATGCGATTTTGTGGATATTTGCTGTCACTCAGTATGCTGTACATGATCTCACAAGACATAATAAAATGCTTTTGGGTAAGACTGCTTTTTGGTATACATCTCTCATTCTAAGCCCCTAACTAACTCCCCCCCTTTTGTGTTGTAATATATAACGTCACCTCGTGAATCAGCCAATAGGGGCGTGTGCGTGCGCCCCCCGATTGGCCCTGGTCCCGACGCGCATTGCCCATCGTTGCAGAGCGAGAATCGGGAGCTGTGTGTGTAAACACACAGCTCCCGGTCCTGTCAGGGGGAGAAATGACTGATCGCCTGTTCATACAATGCATGAACAGCGATCTGTCATTTCCCAAAGTCAATCCCACCCAACTTCAGTTGGCATTTTTATAGTAATCAGTCCCACCCCCCTTCAGTTGGCATTTTTATAGTAATCAATGCATTTTTATAGCACTGATCGCTATAAAAATGACAATGGTCCCAAAAATGTGTCAAAAGTGTCCAAAGTGTCCGCCATAAGGTTGCAGTACCGATAAAAATCGCTGATCGCGGCCATTACTAGTAAAAAAAATTATCAATAAAAATGCCATAAAACTATGCCCTATTTTGTAGACGGTTTAACTTTTGCACAAACCAATCAATAAACGCTTGCAATTGCAATTTTATTTATGAAAAATATGTAGAAGAATACGTATCGGCCTAAACTGAGAAAAAAAAAATTTTTTTATACATATTTTTGGGGATATTTATTATAGCAAAAAGTAAAAAATATTGTTTTTTTTTTTTTTTCAAAATTGACGCTTTATTTTTGTTTATAGCGCAAAAAATAAAAACCTCAGAGGTGATCAAATACCACTAAAATGAAAGCTCTATTTGTGGGAAAAAAAGTAAGCCTATTTTGTTTGGGAGCCACGTTGCACGACCACGCAATTGTCAGTTAAAGCGACGCAGTGCCGAATCGCAAAAAGTGGCCTGGTCCTTTACCTGCATATTGGCCTGGGGCAGAAGTGGTTAAGCAATACTGTATGTCCCACATGCTTACTCTACATAGTGATTGGTCTCATTTAAAGTCCCCCTGACCAAACTCTCTCCTTTTTCTGTTCAAATTTGGGATGGAGGCCAATTACCCATGGTGCCTTGGACCACATCATTCTCTCTTACATATCCTTGATGGGAGCTTCAGAGCATTCTCTGCTGAAAATGGGTCACAGGAGTGCCAAACGAATTGCACTCCTGTGACCCATAGGAGAAGCCCAGCCAAATGAGCTCAGGCTGGACTTCTGCTTTAAGTGACTTTGAACGTGGCATGGTTGTTGGTGTCAGACCAGCTGGTCTGAGTATTTCAAAAGCTGCTGATCTACTGGGATTTACACACAAAAACATCTCCGGGGTTTACAGAGAATTGTTCAAAAAAAAGAAAATATCCAGTGAGTGGCAGTTGTGTGGGCGAAAATGCCTTGTGGATGTCAGAGGTCAGGGGAGAATGGGCAGACTGGTTTGAGATGATAGAAAAGCAACAGTAACTCAAATAACTACTCGTTACAACCGGAAGTATGCAGAATACCATCTCTGAATTCACAGCACTGCAAGCCTTGTAGCAGATGACCGACAGCAGCAGAAGATCACACTGGGTGCCACTCCTGTCAGCTAAGAACTGGAAGCCGAGGCTAGAATTTACACAGGCTCACCAAAAATTGACAATAGAAGATCGGAAAAACGTTGCCTGGTCTGATGAGTCTTAAATTTCAGCTGCAACATTCAGATGGTAGGGTCAGAATTTGGTGTAAAACACATGAAAGAGTGGATCCACCCTGCATTGTATCAATGGTTCAGCCTGGTGGTGTAACAGCATGGTGGATATTTTCTTGGCACACTTCTTAGTAGCAATTGAGCATCATTTAACCACTTAAGACCTGGACCAATATGCAGGTAAAGGACCATGCCCCTTTTTGCGATTCAGCACTGCATCGCTTTAACCACTGACACATAAACCCCCTGCCCAGGCGAAATTTCAGTTCCGGCACTGCGTCGCTTTAACTGACAATGCGCGGTAGTGCGACGTGGCACCCAAACAAAATTGGCGTCCCTTTTTTTCCCACAAATAGAGCTTTCTTTTGGTGGTATTTGATCGCCCGTGCGGTTTTTATTTTTTGCGTTATAATGAAAAAAAGAGCGACAATTTTGAAAAATTATATATATTTTTTACTTGTTGCTATAATAAATATCCCATTATTTATTTTTTTTTTATATTTTTTTTTCTCAGTTAAGGTCGATACGTATTCTTCTACGTATTTTTGTAAAAAAAAAAAAAAATCACAATAAGTGACTGCTTTGTGCAAAAGTTATAGCACCTACAAAATAGGGGACATAATTATGATTTTTTTTTTTATATTTTTTTTTTACTAGTAATGGCGGCGATCTGCGATTTTTATTGGGACTGCGATATTGCGACGGACACATCGGACACTTTTGACACATTTTTGGCGCCATTCACATTTATACAGCGACCGGTGCTATAAAAATGCACTAATTACTGTATAAATGTGACTGGCATTGAAGGGGTTAACACTAGGGGTGAGGAAGGGGTTAAATGTATTGCCTGGGTGTGTTCTAACTGTATGGGGGGAGGGGGGTGACTGGGGGAGGTGATCGATGCTGTCTCCCTATGTACAAGAGAAACAGCATCTGTCACCTCACTGACAGGACGTGAAGCTCTGTGTTTACACTCAGAGCTCCACGTCCCTGCTGTCTCACCGACGATCGCGTGTACCTGACGGACATCGCGGCCGCCGGGTACACGCATCGGATCCTCGGTGATGCGTCGGGACTGTTTTTCCCCGCCGCGCGCCACCCTGTGGCGCGCGCGGGGAATTACAAGCAAATCACGTCCAAAGACGTGACCCCGGCGCCTCAGGTCCGCGCTGTTCACGTCTTTGGACGTGATGCGGTTTCCAAGTGGTTAACTGACAATTGCACGGTAGTGCGACATGGCTCCCAAACAAAATTGGCGTCCTTTTTTTCCCACAAATAGAGTTTTCTTTTGGTGGTATTTGATCACCTCTATTTTGCGCTATAAACAAAAATAGAGTGACAATTTTGAAAAATTCAATATTTTTTACTTTTTGCTATAATAAATATCCCACAAAAATATATAAAAAAAACTGAACGTGGCTGGATGTGTGAGGTCATTGATCATCTTTCCCTATATCAGGGAACAGACGATCAATGACAGTGCCACTGTGAAGAACGGGGAAGGTGTGTGTAACACCTCTCTCCGTTCTTCAGCTCCTTCTGTGACCGATCGCGGGACTCCGGCGGTGATCGGGTCAGTGGGTCCCACGGCCGCAGTCACGGAGCTTCAGACCGGGATGCGCGCCCACGACCCACGGCTGGGCATTTAACAATCACGTACAGGTACGTGATTGTGCCCAGCCGTGCCATTCTGCCGAAGTATATCGGCGTTAGGGGGTCCTTAAGTGGTTAATCACCACGGCCTACCTGAGTATTGTTGCTGACAATGTCATCCCTTTATGACTACAGTTTACCTATTTTCTGATGGCTAGTTCCAGCAAGATAATTCAACATGTCACAAAGCTCAAATCATCTCACCACTGGTCTTGAACATGACAATGAGGTCACTGTACTCCAATGGCTTCCACAGTCAACAGATCTCATCCAATAGAGCACCTTTGGAATGAGGTGGAAGATTCACATCATGGATATGCAGCCAACAAATCTGCAGCAACTACGCAATGCTATCATGTCAATATGGACCAAAATCTCTGAGGAATGCTTCCAATGTCTTGTTGAATTTTTGCCACAAAGAACTAAGGCAGATCTGAAGGCGAAAATGGGGTCCAACCCGATACTAGCAATATATAAAAAAGAAAAGTAGGCTATGGGGGTACTTCATCCTATATAATATTTAGAAATAAGACAATGATGGACTTTTGCGGTACCAGATAGAATACTTATCCACTAGCTGACCAGCCGCCGTGGTTCTACGGCGGCAGGTCGGCTCTCCTAGGTGAGAGCCCGTAGCTCTACGTCGGGACTTTCGCGGCCGCTAGGGGGTGCGTGCGCGCCGCCGGCGGGCCGCGCGCCAGCCCCCCCGCTCGCCCCCGAGTCCCGCGCGCATATCGTTCGTTAGAGCGGGGAATAATGTGAGTGTAAACCAATTCATTCAGCGGGGGAAACGCTTTTCCGTTCATAGTATGAACAAGATTGATCGCCACCCCCCCATATAAAAATGCCAATGGTCCCAAAAATAATCCAATGTGTCAAAAGTGTCCGATGTGTCCGCCATAATATCGCAGTACCGAAAAAACCGCTGATTGCCGCCATTACTAGTAAAAAAAAAATATTAATAAAAATGCCATAAAACTACCCCCTTTTTTGTAAACGCTATAAATTTTGCGCAAACCAATCAATAAACGCTAATTGCGATTTTTTTTACGAAAAATATGTAGAAGAATACGTATCGGCCTAAACTGGGGAAAAAAAAAGTTTTTTTATATCTTTTTTGGTGATATTTATAATAGCAAAATGTAAAAAATATTGAATTTTTTTCAAAATAGTCGCTCTATTTTTGTTTATAGCGCAAAAAATAAAAACCGCAGAGATGATCAAATACCACCAAAAGAAAGCTCTATTTGTGGGAAAAAAAGGACGCCAATTTTGTTTGGGAGCCACGTTGCACGACCGCGCAATTGTCACTTAAAGCGACGCAGTGCCGAATCACAAAAAGTGCTCTGGTCTTTGGACAGAAATATGGTCCGGGGCTAAAGTGGTTAAAGATAGAGGGCCAGATTCTCAGAAAAACGTGTATTTCCCGCGTAGCGTAGCGTATCCCATTTACGCTATGCCTACGCAGTTTTTACGGGCAAGTGCTGTATTCTCAAAGCACTTGCTCCATAATTTGCATCGGCGTGGCATAAAGAGGACTGGGTAAGGCCGCGTAATTCAAATAGGGAAGGAGGGGGGCATGCTGTATTAAATTAAGCGGGCCCCCGTGCCGAACGAACTGCCCATGCGCCAGCCTTTAACGTAGGCCACTGTGCATGCTCCATAGTACGCCGCAAATACAGCGATTATGATGGCAATGTAATTAATGTAAAGGCCTATTCGCGATGAGTTATGCAAACGACGTAAACACCGGAAAAACACAACGCTGTCCCGACGTCCATACTTAACATGGCTTACGTCGGACCTACGCAAGGTTGCCCCTCCTTCTAACAGGGGTAACCTTACGCTACGCAAACTACGTCGACGACGTTCGGGAATCGGCGTATCACGCTCATTTGCATATTCGACGCAGCGGCCGGTGTAGTATTGCACTTAAAGTGTAAGTAAACCCACCTATCATTTTCAGCCAAGGAAGCTGCCATCTTGTTTAATCTTCAACCGCCATGTGATCAGTTATGACACCAGCCATTGGATGGTTTGACAGTTTGGTTGAGAGCACAACCACCATGTGACAATTAGCAATTCCGGCATGCTGGAAATGTAACTGCTTTTTGAAACTGTTAAATCGATGGGTTTACTTCCGCTTTAAGATCCGACGGTGTAAGTGACTTACGCCAGTCGGATCTACGCCGTATCTATGCGACGTGATTCTAAGAATCACGTCGCATAGATACCCGGGCTCAGAAACAGAGATACGACGGTGTATCTGGAGATACATCGTCGTATCTCTTTGAGAATCTGGCCCAGAATTTTTTACTAAATATTTTTATTAACAAAAGTTAAAAAATGTATTACATTCATAAAACCATTAAATTGTAAATGGATATCATAGAGTTTAAAGATTTCTGTTACTGTAATTGTCAAGTGGTTGACGCATTCTTGCTTCTTTAATACCTTAAACTCTTGACTTTGAACATATTCCTTAATCAAATACAAATGCCGCGTACACACGGTCGTTTTTTGCGTTTTTTAAAACGTCATTTAAATTGATCGTGTGTGGGCAAAACGTCGTTTTTTGTCTTAAAAAAAACGACCAAAAAAAAAATGTTTGTGTCGTTTTTCAAAACGTCGTTTTTTGTTTCACAAAAAGTCACCGTGTGTAGCAAAAACGTTGTTCAAAACGACGTTTTTCAACCCGCGCATGCCCAGAAGCTAGTTATGAAGCGAGCTTCAATGGAAAAGAGTGGTGAACGTAACCTTGCTTTTTGTGAAAAAAACGATGGTGTGTATGCAAAATTGTCTTTGAAAAGTGACGTTTCAAAAACGTCGTTTTTTACTTCACAGAAAACGTCGTTTTTTTTCATCGCAAAAAACGACCGTGTGTACGCGGCAAAAGAAATACATGGATATTATTTCTGATTGGATTCGCCATGGATAAATCCATTAGCACAGCCCATCATCTCATCAAATGTGGGAAAAGGGAGTAGCCGCTCCAGGTGGGAACCCAAATGAATATCCTCCGCTGCAGATAACTCAGGTGCAGGCAATTCACTTAGCAATGCAGGAACAAAAATTGTCTCTGGACAGCCGCACTCTGAAAAAATTGTAGCCTTTATTAAAAGAAGGACATCACTACAGGTCACAGCAAAATAAAATAAAACCCGACCCTGATGCGTTTCGCACTGAAATTACTAAGCACTAGTTTTAGCGTGAAATGCGTCAGCTATCGGGTTTTATTTTATTTTTCTGTGACTTGTAGTGCTGTCCTTCTTTTAATAAAGGCTACAAACTTCAGAGTGTGGCTGTCCAAACACACACAATCATCATGGCACACGGACAATGCACGCATGCACACCACTGTGGTCCCTAGATCACACACACCACATTCACATCACATTGGATTAGCCTAAGTCCAACATGCAGGACTTGGGAGCAGCAAGGCCCCAATGGTGTCGCTGTCCATTCATACCACATTCACACAGCCGTGGGGATAACTTCTCCCCAACGACCGAGGGTGACACCCCTTACTGGCAGGAGTGTCACCACATTCACACACCATTCACACTGTAGCCTGCACTACTGACCGTGTGCAGTATAACAAAAAAGGCTCATGACCTGAGCATAAATCAAAACAAAAAACTCATATCATGAGCAGAAAAAATAAACGCCACTCATTTGGCCTGACGGGGGCTGCGTCTGGTGCCATCTCTCTGGCTCCTCAGCTGCCTGGAGGGAGCCTCGGGTGGGGGGGTGGGGCATCTGGAGGTGGCTCATCCCCGGGTGGGCCACTCCTGGCAGGTGATGGCTGCCTGCCCTCCAAGGCCACAGCAATCCGGCTGAGGATGCAAAGAAAAAGAACATATATGGACAGCCACACTCCCATGCGGCTGAGGAAGTGGTTCGTCTGGGCCTGCATCCTCAGCTGGCGGTTCAGATTATGACGCTGGTTGCGCTGCCTCTGCCTCCCCTCATCCCGGATGGCAGCCGTGTTGGCCTGGACCACCCCAGTAAGGGTGTAAACATCTGCCTGCAGCTCCCCCAGGCTGGTGACCACTGCAGCACAGTTGGCGCTTATATCCTGCAGGCATCAGTCATCTGTGCCACGGAGGCCAGGCTGTCAGCCACCCGGTGCAGGTGTCCGGCTATTTCCCCCATATGCCGGGTCTTCCGGGCCTGGTCCCTTGCCATTTCATCATGGACAGCATCAGAAACACCCCTGGTCTTCTGTGTCGCCTTCCTGGGGGCAGAGGATGATTGGACCCGGCTGTAAGGTGTCGCCCTTGAGGCGCTTACCCTGCTGGTGGCTGAGCCTGAGGGGCTTTCCCTGATGGGGGAGGAGGTGTGAGAGGGCCCGGCCAAAGAGGAGGAATCCCCCAAATAAAGGCAACCATGATCCAAGGTCACCGTCTCCTCCTCAACCACCTCCAGAGGAGAGGTGTGACCACTCCCCTCCACCGCTGGATCCTGGCTTCCTAGGGGGTCAGGATCAGGATGATGTTCCGGGGATGATGTGGGATGGCCACCTGCAGCAGATGGCCCTGCTCCCTCCTGCACATCTGTGGATGACACAAAGCATTCACATGTTGGTGGACCCTCACACTTGTCACATGTCCCCTTCCACCTGTCACATGCTACACACCGGATGGGGGATAAACAACACTTACCTGTCCTCGAGGCTTCATTAAAGGAATCAAAGCCCTCCACGCCCTCCAACTGCTCCCTCTTCAGACACCGGGCGACCACCTCCTCCTCCACTGGGGTCAAGCTCACCGCACATGGTGGTCTGACCCCCGTGCCCCTCTGGTGCCTCTTGATGGCGGCCACCTTCTCCCGGACCTTGCACCTGACATCATTTATTTTTGTATTAATATCCGTGGCTGTCCAGGTCTAATTGCCTTGGATATTTACTTCAGAGGCGATGGTCTCCAGGATGACCTGCTTCCTGGCCCGACTGGTATCCCAACTTTGGGCACCATGGAGGAAGGCGTCATACCTCTCCATGCCAGAGATGAGGACTGCCATCTCCTGGGGTGAAAACATTTTCTTTCTCCTCTCCTTTCTGGGAACGCGAGCACCCATCGCACAGCAAAAAGTACCTTGCTCAGGGGGGAAAAAGGAGGATGTACTTTTGCGTCGGACAGCGCATGTCTGGGCGTGTTTATGCGCTCGGCGTAAGATGGTACGCCGGGCGTATCCCAGGAAGTTGGGCCGGCGTAGTTGTGAGCATGCGCACAGGGAAGCGAATATACGTCAACGTCATTGCGCATGTTCCGTGGATTATAAGCCGGGCGTAAGTCTCTGCTCCAGGCTCAATCTATTGCATAAGATCACACCCACATCCACTTACGCCGACTTGCGCCTTCACATTAACGTTACACCGGCGCAACGTTGGGAGTAAGTGCTTTGTGAATACTGTACTTGCCTCTCTAAGTTGCGTCGGGGTAACGTATATGCGATGCGCTACGCCTGCACAAAGATGCGCCCATCTACCTGAATCTGCCCCGTAGAGTCCATCCGTTCAACTTTTCTGCGTCGCACAAAGACACGGTGATTGGAACCACAAATCTCAAATTTGGACTCATCAGACCAAAGCACAGATTTCCACTGGTCTAATGTCCATTCCTTGTGTTCTTTAGCCCAAACAAGTCTCTTCTGCTTGTTGCCTTTCTTTAGCAGTGGTTTCCTAGCAGATATTTTACCATGAAGGGCTGATTCACACATTCTCCTCTTAACAGTTGTTCTAGAGATGTGTCTGCTCAAAAGGTGGCTACTTTGAAGAAACTAGAATATGACATATATTTTCAGTTCTTTCACATTTTTTTGTTATGCATATAATTCCACATGTGTTAATTCATAGTTTTGATGCCTTCAGCGTGACTCTACAATTTTCATAGTCATGAAAATAAAGAAAACTCTTGGAATGAGAAGGTGTGTCCAAACTTTTGGTCTGTACTGTAGGCGGCGCAACCCATGCAAAGGTATGGACCAGGGAACAGCCGTCATATTTTACGTCGTTTGCGTAGTACTATGTGAATAGGGCTGGGCGTAGGTTATGTTCACGTCATAGGCAGTGATTCGATGTATCTTAGGCAGTTATTTTGATGCGGTTGTACACATACGTCCAAGCTACGACGCATGCGCTGTTCATTTTAAGTACTTGGATGATGCTCAGCCCATCATTTACATGGGGTCTCACTTCATTACAATGCATTATGTCCACTTCCAGCCCACTTCCACCTACTTTGACTTACGTCGGCTTACGCCGACCAATATACGCTACGCCAGCGCAACGTTGGGCGCATTTTCTTTGTGAATTTCATACTTGCCTCTTAATGTTGCGCCGGCGTAGCGTAAAGAAGTTACGCTATGGCGGCATTAAGATGCGCCAATAGCTGTGAATCCGGGCCAATATTTTTTAAATGTAATGAATAAAAAATGTATTAAGTTACTCACCTCAAAAAGATTATGGAAGATCCACGAGCGGGGAATATTGATCGAAAATTACTTCAATGAGAGACGAGATGGATTTTTGTTATCACATTTTTTTGTAATAATTTTTTTAAATTTGGTTAATATAAATATTTAGTAAAATATTCTACCTATAAGTTTGTCTATGGTACTGTAAAATGTTTGTTCGCTTTTTACCCGGTACTAGCAAGATGTATATAATAAAGTGCCCGCTGAGTGTATATCCTTTGTGACTATTGAGAAGTATATTGCTTGCAGTTCAGTTTTAACCACTTAAGGACCGCCGCATGTACATTTACGTCGGCAGAATGGCACCGACAGGCACATCAATGTATATATACGTTGGTGCCTTGGGGTGGATCGGGGGTCCGACCGGACCCCCCCCCCCGTACATGCGGCAGTCCGCGCGGCTGCAGGAGCGATCCGGCAAGAGGGGGCGGCTATTCGTTTTTGTCCGCCCCCTCCGGATCGCTCTCAGCCAATGCGCGCGCCCGCCCGCCCTGTCACTTCCTCCTCCTGTGTAAACACAGGAATGGAGGAAGCGACGTGATCCCCTCCCCCCTGTCACAGTGTCACTGAATGCAATAATCATACATGTATGATTACTGTATTTAGTGTCAGTGTGACAGGCAGTGTAAAAGTCAGTTAGTGTTAGGTTCAGGGTAGCCCTGTACCCCCCCTAATAAAGTTTTAACCCCTTGATCACTGCCCTAGTTAACCCTTTCACTCCCTATTGCCAGCGTCATTAAGCAATCATTTTTCTGATCGCTGTATTAGTGTCGCTGTTCCCGCTAGGTAGCTAAATTTTTTTTTTTATTGCGATTTTTTTTTTACTAAAGACATGTGGCTAAATAAATTGTGGCCTAAATGTTTGACTAAAATTTAGTTTATTGATTTTTCTTATAACAAAAAGTAAAAAATATTGATTTTTTTTTCAAAAATGTTGCTCTATTTTTGTATATAGCGCAAAAAATAAAAATCGCAGAGGCGATCAAATACCACCAAAAGAAAGCTCTATTTGTGGGAAAAAAAGGACGCAAATTTTGTTTGGGAGCCACGTCGCACGACCGCGCACTTGTCTGTTAAAGCGACGCAGTGCCGAATCGCAAAAACCCCTTGGGTCATTTGCCAGCGTATTGGTCCGGGTCTTAAGTGGTTAACTTACATCACCAGTCTAAACTCAGAACTTCATAATCCGACAAATCTAAATCTAAAAGTGGATTTTTGGAGGTGACCTGTTTAAAGTCATTAAGTCTTTTCATCAATTTATATAATAAAGTAAAATATGTTTATACAATGAAATATTACATTTTTAGTTACAGTAGAATTGCACAAGTGTCTGTCAATTGGAAAGTAAAGCAGACATATTATTTTATCCTTAACTGTAAAACATTATGACACAAAGAGTAATTCATATAATTAGTCTAAATAACTAATTGTTATACTATGCTAGGGAAGGCAAGATTAATGTAATTGATGTTGAAGGCTCTTTAACTGTACCATAGTGTTAACAGGTACAGGGGTTCCACACTAACAGAATCTCAAACAGTAGTGACACATTGTATATATATCATATATGTAATGGGAGATTATTTGCAACCATTAATCTTCTCACTAGACAAAGAGTAGAAAAAATGTATGAAATGTTGAAAAAAAAAACATAGACATGTCAGACTTAATTTCCAACTCAATGGAAAATATTGTTTTCAAAAGCCAGGGTGTATTTTTCTTGAAAATATAATGCTATCAAAATAAATGTTTTGATATAAGTATTCAACAGTACAGGGGTATATATTTAAATGTATGCCTCAGCCATAGATTTACAGTTTGCATTGAAAAATGACCACTGCTTGCACAGAATTTGTCTTCGAATTATGGCACTGCTAGCTAAATCGCTGTAGTTAAATAAAAATCACCTTAGGTCTGTCCCTTCGAAACTGCAAAAGGTGATCTCTGTTTCCAGAACTGATCTCAGCCCACTGCAACCTCTCCTCCCTTACATACAGTAGAAACATGAAAGATGTAGAGCACAGAATCATAGAACAAGAGGCTGCATTCCTACTTATAAGCAGTGCTGGGGTGAAGTAATCCAGTGTCCAGGGTATAAATGCCAAATACTGCCCATATGCAAGCCCTATCACAAAAGGGGAAGTTGTTCCAGGCCCCCCTCACAGATGGCGCCTCAAACTCTGTTTATAAAAAATGTAATCATTATAAAACTAGCAAATCAGCACTGATAAATAATTATATGAGAACCACAATGAACCATAAAAGACTAACTGCTCTGTGATTACTGACTGTGGAGGGCAGTGTCCACTAGATGATATAGTTTGGTAAGTTGGCTAAATTTTTTGCAGATGATGAGTGCAGGAAGAAAGACTTTTGGTAAATATTGTAGTGTGACGCATAACTGTGATGTATGACTTGCTGGTTCTCATTACCTGTGTAATGTGTATTCTTACAGTCAATAAAATTGAGAAAATAAATCAGGCAAGTGTCTTCTTCGAAACCCATTTTTATAGATATACTTTTAGAACAAACACAGTTTATCATTTATTTTAGTTCACATAGGTATACATAGGGGGTGTGCCAGGCAGGGCCGCCATTAGGAATTATGGGGCCCCTTACACAGCTTCAGGCATGGGCTCCCTGGAGCAGAGGTATGGGGGGTGCCATGAATTAGGAGGGTTGGCCCCTTACAATATATATATAATTCTATAAAAAAAAGGGGGTAGCCATCCAGGGCGCTGGGGACCTCTGGGCCCTTTAATAAAAAGGAAAAAAATATATATAAAAAAGGGGGGTTGCCATCCGGGGCCATGGGGACCTCTGGGCCCTTTAATAAAAAAATAAATAAAATAAAAATAAAAATAAAATAAAAATAAAAAATAAAATATTTTTTATATAAAAAAAAAACCCTCTGAACCCTTTCATAATAATAAAAAAAAAAGAAAAAAAGAAAAAGGGGGGTTGCCATCTGGGGACCTGGGCCCTTTAATAAAAAAATAAATAAAATAAAAAGAAAAAAAGAAAATATTTTTTATATAAAAAAAAACCCTCTGAACCCTTTCATAATAATAAAAAAAAAGAAAAAAAGAAAAAGGGGGGTTGCCATCTGGGACCCTGGGGACCTCTATGCCTCTTACAGGTGTACTGCCTGTACCCCCCTGATGGCAGCCCTGGTGCCAGGTGTTCTTGGGCACACCCTAATCACTACATACTGTGCTGATTCCCCCTACTGCCGGTTCTCCCCCGTCCCACAGTGCTGCTGGCTTCTCTTCTCTCCTCTCTGGGGATGTTTCAGGATGGAGAATGGGGGAAAGGGATAGTAAATATGTCATTTACCAGCACCTTCCTTTTCTATATGAACGCAGTGAACACACTCACTCACTCACTGTGTTCATTCATAACTGAAGCACAGTCAACTATGTTGACTATGCTTCAGTTTGTGAATAAACAGGAAGCTGCTCAGCACAGAGCACTTCCCCGTCATTCATTCACTGTCCAGTGCAGCTGAGAATGCAGAGAAAGATGTGTGTGTTTGCGCTTTGGGGTACACACCCTAGTACAATAGGATGCGCTCACCTATGTCAGTTCACTTTTTCATTTGTCATATACTTTCATTTCTATGTTGAGGGGCCCCATAACTTGAAGTGCTCTGGGCCCCCCCAAGGTCTAAATCTGGCACTACCCTACCATCTTCTGCAGCTGGGATCCTAATTCCAGCTGTCACAAAGCTTGTCTCAGCATTACCGTGCAGCTCCAGGTCTACCATTAGGGGTTCATGTGGATCCAGAAGTGCACAGTGACATTGTGTGTCCTTCTTTCTCTGTGTTTTCTTCCTCTGCTAGTCTCTTTGTGCTGCCTGTGAATAGCTTTGAAGTACATGGGTCAGGAGTATGCAAAGTATTGAGTGCAGGGGTTAGGAGTGTGTTATATGCAGAGTGTGATGGTTGGGAGTGTGTTTTGTACCAGATGCAAGGGACAAGAGAGTAAATAGCACTTGAACACAGGTGTCAGGATTGTGCAATATAATGAGTGCAGGGGTCATGATTGTGTTATATATAGAGTGCAGGGGTCAGGTGTGCATAGAATGTAAAACTCAGGGTTTAGGAGTATGTAATGCAGAGAGTGTGGGGGTTATGTCTGTGTAACATAGAGAGTACAGGGGTCAGAAGTATGTAATATACAGAGTGCAGGGGTCAGAAGTAGAGATGTAAAATTTCTGGACATTTTGAAACCATGGGGAAAAATCTTTTTTTCAATTATTTTTCAGAAAAAAAATAAGATTTTCAGAAAAACTGAAACACATTCCGTATGAAGTAATTTTACAAGTTGAAAGTCATTTTGTTACTCTGGGAAGGTGAAATGCAGTGTATATAAAAATATTATGCTTGAAATAAAAGTATAGCTTGCTCAGTAAATAAATTAAACTTGGTTTTTAAGATTGTATTTTGTTATTACAAATGCAATAACAATGACTGTATATGTTAAGAACATTTCACCTTTCATAATATGGAATCCTCCACAATTTAGAAGTTTACATACAAGGAGGAGGAAGGAGTACACTCCATTGGAACAACTATGTGTGGCCGAAAACTCAAAAGGGAATATTTCAAAATTATATAAATTCCTGATGAGGGCGGAGGAGCTGGGGACGCCCAGGTATATTCAAAAATGGGAAAGAGAGTTTGAAAGCACTAGGGGCAAAACGACAGTAGAAAGAATCCTCAATTTAACTCACTCATCAGCAATAGATACAATAACGGCCGAGATGAATTTTAAACTCATTACTGGATGGTACATCACCCCTGATAAAATCAGCAAATACAGAGAAGGGCAGTCAGCTGATTGTTGGAGAGGTTGTTCAACTAGGGGATCAATGGCCCACCTGTGGTGGAACTGTCCTAAGATCAAAAACTATTGGAATTTTTTTTTTTAACCCTAATTAAGGAAATAACTAAAAAAGAGATTGAAGAAGATCCTTGGGTTGTCCTCTTCCATGGGGGGGGGGGGGTTGAGCCTATAAAAGAATATAAAAAACCCTGATACCGCACCTTCTTAATGCGGCGAAACGATTGATACCCAAGAAATGGAGGGAAAAGGAAAGCCCTCAGATATGGGAGTGGATCGATTCGGTGGAGGAAACTCATAGGAGGGAGGGGATGAGACTTGGAGGGGAGGAAGACAATAAGGATCTAAGGGATAAATGGGGTATATGGAAAGAATTTAAAAAATCCCGGAGTTGCGCAGAAAACTTAAGAGTGTTATAAGATAGTAAAAATGGAAAGAAAATTGCGCATACCCTATATACTACAAATATAAGAAAGCTGCGATTCAAAAATGTGCCATTACATCACGTTTAGCACGATTCCTCCCCTTCTTCCAGTGTTATAAGATAGCAGGGAGGAAACAGGATCCAACTTAGGGGGACCACCAGGGGGAGTGAGACTGTGTAATCACGAGATGGAGGGAGGGAGGGAGGGAATGGGGAGGAAAATACACACGCTACCTTTTTCAGTAAATAAAAAAAAAAAAAAAGAAGATATATTACAGAAACACTTAAGGAAAAAAAAAAAAAAGAACATTTCACCTATACATGATGAGAACAGATAATCACCCCTTTCGCCTCATAACAATGTAAAAGCTTTCTGCCAATAGGTATTTTCAGTTATTCACAATGCTGATCCAAAAGTATACAGTATACTGTATTGCTCTTGGAGAAGCTTGGTCAAATTTCTCATGACTTTGGGTGTAATATTCTCTATAAATGAAGGTATTGTATATTGTAGAAGGCTGTGGTTTGTAACACAATTACTTACTCGAAGATGCTGCTGGTGAAGAAACACTTTGTGATGATCCAGAATGAGATCTATGGAGGGAAAAGCTGCTTGCACTTTAATACTGGTCCTCATCATTTCATTCTATAAATTATTTTACTGACCAGACTCTAGGTAGACATTATGCTGTGATGGTGGAGAACATTAATAGGGACCCCTATTTTGTCTTGTCCAACAACAAAATCATTGTGAGCAACTTTAACCCTACAATTGAGTCCCCTCTTTCCTCCAACCTAAAATTAGGTATTATTCATCTAACCCCTTGTCCTTCACGGGCCCCTCCAGTCATATGGAGTACAGGCACAATTGGATTAATCTCCAATCATTTTGGTATTTTTCTGCCAATTTCGTGTATGTTGTTCGACAACTAATACTATCTTTTCAAGGTATTTAAGTTATCTTAGACAAAATTGAATTAGTCCCTGTTATCAATGGTTAAATTATGTCTATAAGATATTCAAACCTTTTAATTTTAAGTTCAATGGGCCAGATTCAGAGAGCCGTTAGTCCTGTCTAACTGGTGTTAGACAGGAGTACTTTCAAATTACGTGCGCTGTATCACTAGTTTGAATCCTCAAACCATGATACGGCGGCGTTGGGCTTAGATCTGACAGGCTTACGTCTTCGTACGCCTTCGGATCTACGCTGCAATCTTTTTGCGGCCGCTGGGTGGAGTTTGCGTCGTTTTCAGCATCGGGGTATGCAAATGAGCTTTTTCCGGCGATCCACGAAGTTTCGAGCGTCGTTCGCAATCGCGTACGTCATTTTTTTGCTACGTAAAGTTAAACCAGCTATTAGCTGGTCTAACGTTACGCGGCCCATGTTAAGTATGGCCGTCGTTCCCGCATCGACTTTCAATTTTTTTTTTATTTTTTGCGTAAGTCGTCCGGGAATAGGAATGTCAGTAAACGATGCTACTCAAAAAAAAAATGACGTAACAACGTGATTTCGCGCAATGCACGGCGGGAAATTTCTGAACGGAGCATTCGCAGTTCGATCGCCGCGGGAACGCACCTAATTTAAATGCCTCACGCCCCCTAATCGCGTAGTTTGATTCCGCCGGGAGAAATACACTACGCCGCCGTACCTTACGGGCCAAAATCTCTCTGAATTCCTCGTAGAGCCAGGTAAAGTACGGCGGCGTAGAGTATCTCTGATACTCTGCGGGAATCTAATTCTACCTGAATCTGGCCCAAAATATCTAGATTGTGCAGGTATAATTCAATACAGTATATATATTTTTTTTAATGTAGATTTTAAAATAGTACTCTCGTGTCAAGGTTTAATCACAAACACAAGGTTGCTGTTGCTTGCTAACTGCTCAGATTATGTCCTGCTCCAGCGACTGAGTGGGGTCACAATTTATATAAATGGTGCTTAGCGTCTTTGGGCCAGATTCTCAGAGGGGCTACGACGGAGTATCTCAGATACCCCGTCGTATCGCCATTTTTTTTGCCGGGTATCTATGCGAGTGATTCCTTGAATCACTTTGGCATAGATACGCCTGAAGATCCGACAAGTGTAATACAATTACACTTGCGGATCGTAGTTGTAATGACAACTCCGGCCACTAGGTGGCCTTTACGTTGTTTTCTCATTTGCCTATGCAAATGAGGCTACTACGCAGATTCTCGAACGCTTTTACGCCGCCCCGTCGTCGCGTACGTCGTTTGCATCCGCGTAAGGTTACCCCTGCTAATATGAGGGGTAACTTTACGCAGTACCGTCGGATGCCGTCGGGTGCCGTCGGATGCCATGTTAAGTATGGCGTCGGGTCAGCGTCGGCTTTTTCCGTCGCTTACGTCGTTTTACTAATTTGTTTGTGAATAGGGCATTGCGTAGTGACGATCACGTCGTTTTGACGTCGGTTTCAACAACGCTTTCCAACGTGAGCTGGAGCATGCGCACTGGGCTTTTTCCCCGGCCGGCGCATGCGCAGTTCGATCGACGCGGGGGTGCGCTTAATTTAAATACAAGCCGCCCCCTTTGAATTACGCGGCCTTACGCTGGGCCATTTACACTACGCTTCCGCAAACTACGGAGCAAGTGCATGGAGAATACGGCACTTGCTCTGTTAAGTTGCGGCGGCGTAGTGTAAATGGCTTACGCTATGCCGCCGGAATTATGTGAGAATCTGGCCCTAAATGTATTGGTGTGCAGAGTGAATAAGTCAAATTTCACCCCTTTTTCCAACTACCACACTTCCGGATTTACGTCCGTGATCCAGCATAAAATACGTGACCCCCCAGTGACCAGGCACGCCCCCCTGAAGACGTTACCCATACGAAACGTACGTCGGTCGGCGCAGCCTGGTCACGTGTATGCCAGTTACCTCCCATCCCGGCGTCTGTTTCGAATGATACAGCCACGCAATACGAGGACTTCGCTGCCTGTTTTGAGCTATCTGAGCGGAGATCATCACCACGCGAGTGCGGCCATTGAGCCTCAGTTTAAGACTACCTGCAGCCTCAGTGCCGGGATAGGGGACTGTTTAATGTAAGTGGCCCTTTGGCCTGTTTGTTTTTATTCCTTTTTTAAATAAATTGATCGCACTATGAGAGGTCTCTCTCTGTTTATATATCCTATGCTCGTCTCCCTGGAGTGAATCGTCTTGCTTATCAGTGAAGAATTTTCCCCAAATGAATGCAGGCATTTTCCTGCACAAGCGTTAATGACCTTCTTTTCGTTAAGAGGTAATTTCCATCTGGTAAGCGCAATCTTTTTCTGAGCACGGTTGCTGATGTTTCAATCTACTTGGTGAAGGAGCTGTGGAATCTCTTTTTGGAAGCCTACTGGTGTTTCCCCTTTTGGATTCTATGGACTGCACTGTTTGTCATTGCCAGAATATATTAGAACTTATTAGTTCTATCCTTCATGCATATTTTGCACGCATTGCATTTTTATGTCAATTAATTCACATTGTTTGTAGCTTTTTTGTATATAAATGTATGTGTCATTAATTTCAAGAGCGCCCTCTACCACAACTCTATCACATTGCAATACTAGTTTCCTACACTAATATTTTTAGAGGAGCAGCTATTTTTTGTTCAATCAATTTTTTAATTAGGTTTTCAAACACTAATCATTTATATTTAATTATTAGCGCGGAAATTTCCCCCTTTTTTATCATTAAGTTTCACTTTTAGTGCACTTTATTTTTCACGCAGCCATGGATATTTTTAATTTCATGCAAAATAGACATGTAAATTTAGAAGAAATATTCCTCAAAGCTCCCAGTCCCAATATAGACCTTGACAAAGCGTTTAAACAACTCCAACTTGACATGGAGAAACAAATAAGACTATGGTGGGACATGGCATCATTTAAAATGTATATCAGCAAGAATATCACCCCCAGGAGACTAAGGTGGGATGTCAGTCCTAACGATGGGATTGAAGATTTAGAGCTGTTAGATGAATGGTATCAATTCTTCAATGCATGTGAACAAAAACTCATGCAGATGATGATTATAAGATGTAAGTCAAAGAAAATAATACTTGATGCGAAGATTGTAAATTTGAAATAAAGAATGGAACCCTTCAAGACGCACAGCGAATATACAGAGAAGAGAAACTCCTACAGACACATCTAACCAAATACGATACAGAAAATAAGAAGCTTAAAAAATACCAACGGGATATTGGTGATTTCGAATGTGGCAAAGTATACAAATGGCAAAATTCCCCAAATCCGGAAACCACCCCGGAGTCATCCCCAATTTCAAAATTGGGGATTATACCATCACTTATACATCAGGAAGTCAAATCCACCAAAACGAGGACTCCAAGCTAAAATACCAAAAAACCTGTAGGGAAACCCCAACCCAAACCCAATGCTCCACCTTATTATCCTCAGCCTTATATTCAACCCCATCCAGTGGATAATTACTATCAATATGGCCCCCCGGATCCACGCCAGATGGAGCCTGGGTACTATGATAGACCTTATTATCCTCCAAGACCACCAACACCACCTAGGGGAAACCACAGAGGTAACTTCAGAGGAAGACCATCCCCCTATTAAAATCAACAAAGGGGGGGGAGGAAGAGGGTGGAAAGAGACATATCGTATCCCCCCCAAATCCCCCCAATATACCAAAGAACCTACAGAAAAAGAGGTAGACGAGGAAGAGGCCGAATGAAAAAGAAAAAGAGTCGACTAGAGGAGGGAATCTACAATCTAGCGAATGTAGAACTCTCAGAACCGGAAAGGCAAATATTACATAGAGGATTGAAATATGCACCTGATAAAAGTCTAGATAAATTCGAGGTATTCGTTGATATCGAAAAATGTATCAGGAAACTCAATATAAAAAAACATTTTGCAGGGAAAGAAATGATCAGTGAAACAAAAAATCCAAAAACCACACACAAACATAGCGGATTAAAGAACAACTCTACCTTCAACCCCAAAAAAGGTATGAATCATCAGATAGAAGCCTTCAAATCCATGGTACAAGATGAGATTAGAGAAATGGAAGTTTCCAAATATCCATCTGATCGTAAAATCTGGGAAGGTATCAAAAGCCTAGAAGAAAATAAACAAATTGTAGTGAGACCAGCCGACAAAGGCGGTGGGTTGGTTATCCTTACGAAGGAGTATTATGATTTGGAAATGCAAAGACTGCTAGGAGATACATTCACGTATCAATTAATAAAGGGCAATCCGACAACTAATCTTAAAGAACTTTTCCACAAATGGGTAGATGAAGGAGTATCCCGACACTTGCTGGATAAAAAAGAGGCAAATTATCTTAAAATTCATGCTCCCAAAATACCTGTGATGTACATACTACCCAAAATCCATAAAAACAAAGATTTTCCGCCAGGAAGACCAATTATTAGTGGCATTGAATCCATCTTTTCACGGCTAGGTGAATACCTTGATAGTTATTTCAAAACATTGGTACTGTTGAGTCTCTCA
This sequence comes from Rana kukunoris, assembly GCA_029574335.1. Lineage (NCBI taxonomy): Eukaryota > Metazoa > Chordata > Amphibia > Anura > Ranidae > Rana > Rana kukunoris. The sequence goes on along the minus strand of CM056052.1, from coordinate 100,767,740 downwards.
TATCTTAAAGATAGTAAAGATCTCATAGTGGCACTACAAAAAGTTCCAGCCACAGCCACAACCATAATGGTCACAGTCAGAGCTTTTTTTCTCAGAAAATAGGTGCAGGAACTCAACCACGACCCCATTCAGATTTCATAAATAGTAGAAGGGTCTTTAAGGGGCATTACATACCAGGATTGTATTACATACAGAGTGAAACGTTCAGGGGGTTACAAACAGAGTGCAGAGCTGTCCCTTGTAAACACAAAACCAGACTTCTGTGTTTACAAGTGATTGTGGTAAGCAGGCACCAAAGGGTCTGAGCCAGAGGTGGTGGAACTGAGTTCCCCCAAGTTCCCCTTGAAGAAAAGCCCTGGTCACAGTAGATATCGAATCCCTCTACACAAATATACGACATCGTGATGCATTAGAGGCAATCAAGTGGGCCCTAACCCGACAAGGCACAATGAAGAAGATTCAGATCAAATATCTGGTTAGAGGCCTCCAGTTGGCCATGACCAACAACTGCTTCTGGGCGAATCATCAATATTACGAACAGTGTAGCGGTGTGGCCATGGGGGCAAGATATGGCCCGAGCATTGCCAACATTGTTCTCAACAAATGGGAAAGTGAGAATATTTTTCTCAATTAAAATCAGTCGTTGGTGTTCTACCGAAGATATATAGACAATGTGATATTGTTTTGGGAAGGAACATCGATTGATCTAGACCATTTATTGATGCTAATGAACACAAACGAATATGGTCTTAAATTTACGGCTGAAAGGGACTTAGAATCTATCCACTATCTTGATCTTACCATTAAGAAAAATGGAATGAGGTATGAGACTAAAACATACTTCAAACCAACTGACAGAAACGGGTTTGTGCCAACTAGTAGCTGTCACCTCCCACGGTGGATAGGAGCCGTACCGAAAGGCCAATTCATGAGACTAAAGCGGAACTGTACCACTGAAGAAGACTTTACCAACCAGGCAGAGATTCTAACGACCACATTTCTTGAGAAGGGGTATGCCAAAAATACTTTAAACAAAGTTGTATACCAAGTATCACAAATGGAAAGGGAATCTCTGTTGATAACTAAGCCAAAAAAAACATTTGATGGACAAACAGCTTTCATCACCGGTTTCAATCGACAATATCGACAAGTTGAAACCATTTTCAAAAGGCACTGGCCACTCCTTCTCAAAGATGCTGATTTAAAATCCACTTTAACATCACAACCAAAATTTATTTATAGAAGGGCCCCAGGTCTTAGAAACTGGATCGCACATAATGTACCGGAACCTCCAAGAAAATGGGTCACTTTTTTGGATGGCTCAGGTTTCCATCATTGCACTAGATGCAAAGCTTGTCATACTACTAGATTACCAGGAGCCCCCAAAAAAAGAACACATTTCCAGTCTAATGTGACCCATGAAAGTTTTAAAATCAAACCACTAATCACATGTAACTCTGATCATGTGACCTACATTTTGGAGTGCCCTTGTTCCCTCCAATACGGTCGAACTACTCGCAAACTGTGAGTACGAGTTAATGAACATCTGACTAATATACAAAAAGGATTTCCGAATCACAGTGTATCAAGACACTTCAAGAAATATCATGACAGTGATCCCAGCCTTTGTAAGTTCTATGGTATAGACAAGATATCAAACCATTGGAGAGGGACACACATGAGAAGAATGATCTCCCAGAATGAAACTATGTGGCTGTAAAAAATCAAAAGCATGCAGCCCTATGGGTTAAACATCGAATTGGATCTCAACTGTTTCCTCTCTAATGATTAAAATACATCTACCAGTTCCAATCCTGCAACTTGAGTACTCCTTTCTCTTTCTATACAATGATAGTCATCTCCATCTTAGGCCCTCTGGGTATCTCCAGTTTCATTAAATACAGATAAAAACTATGGTTAATTTTCCATTTTTGTTAATTTCGTGTATGTTGTCTCACAACTAAGTTTTTTGGGTTACTTCGGAGATTAACATTGCACTGGACCCCTATTTTGTCTTGTCCAATAACAAAATCATTGTGAGCAACTCTAACCCTACAATTGAGTCCCCTCTTTCCTCCAACCTAACATTAGGTATTATTCATCTAACCCCTTGTCCTTCATGGGTCCCTCCAGTCATATGGAGTACAGGCACAATTGGATTAATCTCCAATCATTTTGGTATTTTTCTGCCAATTTCGTGTATGTTGTCCGACAACTAATACTATCTTTTCAACCAAGGTATTTAGGTTATCTTAGACACAATTGAATTAGTCCCTGTTATAGATGGTTAAATTATGTCTATAAGATATTCAAACCTTTTAATTTTAAGTTCAATATATCTAGATTGTGCAGGTATAATTCAATATATATATTTTTTTTTATGTAGATTTTAAAATAGTACTCTCGTGTCAAGGTTTAATCACAAACACAAGGTTGCTGTTGCTTGCTAACTGCTCAGATTATGTCCTGCTCCAGCGACTGAGTGGGGTCACAGTTTATATAAATGGTGCTTAGCGTCTTTGGGCCAGATTCTCAGAGGCGCTACGACGGAGTATCTCAGATACCCCGTCGTATCGCCGTTTTTTTTGCCGGGTATCTATGCGAGTGATTCCTTGAATCACTTTGGCATAGATACGCCTGAAGATCCGACAAGTATAATACAATTACACTTGCGGATCGTAGTTGTAATGACAACTCCGGCCACTAGGTGGCCTTTACGTTGTTTTCTCATTTGCCTATGCAAATGAGGCTACTACGCAGATTCCCGAACGCTTTTACGCCGCCCCGTTGTCGCGTACGTCGTTTTCGTCCGCGTAAGGTTACCCCTGCTTCTGTGAGGAGTAACCTTACGCAGTACCGTCGGATGCCGTCGGGTGCCGTCGGATGCCATGTTAAGTATGGCGTCGGGTCAGCGTCGGCTTTTTCCTTCTCTTACGTCATTTTACTAACTCGTTCGCGAATAGGGCATTGCGTAGTGACGATCACGTTGTTTTGACGTCGGTTTCAATGACGCTTTCCGACGTGAGCTGGAGCATGCGCACTGGGCTTTTTCCCCGACCGGCGCATGTGCAGTTCGATCGCCGTGGGGGCGCGCTTAATTTAAATACAAGCCGCCCCCTTTGAATTACGCGGCCTTACGCTGAGCCATTTACACTACACCTCCGCAAACTACGGAGCAAGTGCATGGAGAATACGGCACTTGCTCTGTTAAGTCGGAGGCATAGTGTAAATGGCTTACGCTACGCCGCCGGAATTATGTGAGAATCTGGCCCTAAATGTATTGTTAACCTAGCCTGAAATTGAGATTGCAGAGTCAATTGGTCAAACTTCACCCCTTTTTCCAACTACCTCACTTCCGGATTTATGTCCGTGTTCCAGCATAAAATACGTGACCCCCAGTGACCACGCACGCCCACCTGAAGACGTTACTCATACGAAATGTACGTCGGTCGGCGCAGCCTGGTCACGTGTATGCCAGTTACCTCCCATCCCGGCGTCTGTTTCGAAGGATACAGCTACGCAATACGAGGACTTCGCTGCCTGTTTTCAGCTATCTGAGCGGAGATCATCACCACGCGAGTGCGGCCATTGAGCCTCAGTTTAAGACTACCTGCAGCCTCAGTGCCGGGATAGGGCACTGTTTAATGTAAGTGGCCGTTTGGCCTGTTTGTTTTTATTCCTTTTTTAAATAAATTGATCGCAGAGAGGTCTCTCTCTGTTTATATATCCTATGCTCGTCTCCCTGGAGTGAATCGTCTTGCTCGTCAGTGAAGAATTTTCCCCAAATGAATGCAGGCATTTTCCTGCACAAGCGTTAATGACCTTCTTTTTGTTAAGAGGTCATTTCCATCTGGTAAGCGCAATCTTTTTCTGAGCACGGTTGCTGGTGTTTCAATCTACTTGGTGAAGGAGCTGTGGAATCTCTTTTTGGAAGCCTACTGGTGTTTCCCCTTTTGGATTCTATGGACTGCACTGTTTGTCATTGCCAGAATATATTAGGACTTATTAGTTCTATCCTCCATGCACTTTATTTTGCACGCATTGCACTTTATTGTCAATTAATTCACATTGTTTGTAGCTTTTTTGTATATAAATGTATGTGTCATTAATTTCAAGAGCGCCCTCTACCACAACTCTATCACTTAAAGGTAAAAAATATAAACTAATTTGTCAGGCAAATTTACCCTCTTACCTGTCAATTAACCACTTCAGCCCCGGACCATTTTGCTGGTCAAAGACCAGGCCAGGCCACTTTTTGCGATTAGGAACTGCGTCTCTTTAACTGACAATTGTGTGGTCTTGCGACATGGCTCCCAAAAAAAATTGAAGTCCTTTTTTTCCCCCACAAATAGAGCTCGTTTTTTCCTCAGTTTAGGCCGATTCTTATTCTTCTACATTATTTGGTAAAATAAATCACAATAAGCTTTTATTGATCGGCTTGTGCAAAAGTTATAGGGCCAGATTCACATACACTTAATATTGCGCTGCGTAATCGAAATACTCTACGCTGCCGTATTTTACCAGGCTCTTCACCGAATTCTGGTAGATTTTTGCCCGTACGCTACGGCGGCGTAGTCTATTTCTCGCCGCGTAATCGAAATACGCGATTAGGGGGCGTGAAGCATTTAAATTAAGCGTGTCCCCGCGGCGATCGAACTGCGCATGCTCTGTTCAGAAATTTCCCGCCGTGCATTGCGCGAAATCACGTTGTTACGTCATTCGTTGTTTGAGTAGCGTCGTTTAGGAACATTCCTATTCCCGGACGACTTACGTAAAAAATAATAAAAGACGTCGGAAAACGTAGAAATTCGACACGGGAACGACGGCCATACTTAACATGGGCTGTCTAATATTAGACCAGCAAAAAGCTGGTATAGTGTTACGCAAAAAAAAGATGACTAAAGGTGCCGTAAGAGATTGCGATTGAAGATCGTAATTTCGGGGATCGCCGGCAAAAGCTCATTTGCATACCCCGACGCGGAAAACGACAGGAAGTCCACCCAGTGGCCGCAATTTTATTGCAGCGTAGATCCGAAGGCGTACGAACACGTAATCCAGTCGAATTGAAGCCCGCAGCCGTCTATTCATGGTTTGAGGTTTTCGACTAGCTAAAAAACGTGCGTAATTTGAAATTACTCCAGTCTAACACCAGTTAGACAGGCGTAAGGGCTCTGTGAATCTGGCCCATAGCGTCTACAAAATAGGGGATAGATTTATGGAATTTTTATTAATATTAATATATCGTGATCAGCGATTTTTATCGTGACTTCGACATTATGGCGGACACATCGGACACTTTTGAAATTTTTTTTGGACCATTGTCATTTTTACAGTGTACAGTGCTAAAAAAATGCACTGATTACTGTGAAAATGCCACTGGCGGTGAAGGGGTTAACCACTAGGTAGGGGTTAAGTGTGCCCTAGTGAGTGCTTCTAACTGCAGGGGGGATGGGCTGTGTGTGACAGGACAGTGATCACCGCTTCTGATCAGGAAGCGGTGTTCACTGTCCTGTCACTAGGCATTTCCCCCTTCTTCCTCACCGTGACACGATCATGGGAATGCCGAGTCACAGAGCTAGTGGAGTGCATGTCCACAATGCCACTTCTTAAAGGGGATGTATATATACGCCCTATTGCCTGCCCGTGCCATTCTACTGACGTATACCTGTGTGTGGCGGTCGGCATGTGGATAAGGGGTTGTAAAGTCTCCAGGTTTTCACCTTAATGCATTAGGAGAAAAACATTCTGTGTTGCAGCCACCCCCCCTTCTCACCTGAGCCCATTCCTTCCAGTGATGTGCAGGAACCCAACGACTCCAGCTGCGGTCTTCATTCCTCATTGGATAGATTTATAGCAGCCGGATCCATTAGCTCCCCCTGCTGTCAATAAAATCCAGTGACACGGGAGCCAGGGGGTAGGGCATAATCCTGCTGTCTGTGTCAATGGACGCAGCAGCGGGACATGTGAGCACGCCCGCACATGTGCCCCATGGAAAGCGTCTCTCTGTGGGGGCACCTGATGAAAGGGAGGCTCTTCTTTTTGGGTGCCGCTGGGGCATACCAAAAGAAGAGGATCAGGGCTGCCCTGTGCAAAACCCTCGCACAGAGCAGGTAAGTATAACATGTTTGTTATTAAAAAAAACATTACAATCACTTTAAGGCCTGAGAAGACATTAACTATCATCCACTGTATCCCAACAATCACCCAAACTGTAGAAGGTACAAGATGCAGCCTGGGACACGTGAGCACGCCCGCACATGTGCCCCATGGAAAACGGCTTTCTGTGGGGGCACCTGATGAAAGGGAGGCTCTTCTTTTTGGGTCCTGCTGGGGCATACCAAAAGAAGAGGATCAGGGCTGCCCTGTGCAAAACCCTTGCACAGAGCAGGTAAGTATAACATGTTTGTTATTAAAAAAAAAACATTACAATCACTTTAAGGCCTGAGAAGACATTAACTATCATCCACTGTATCCCAACAATCACCCAAACTGTAGAAGGTACAAGATGCAGCCCATAAGCAAACTAAACTGAAACTTTTCCACTGCAGTGCCCCCTGGTGGCAGAAATGCAAATTTCTCTTGTTTAAGAACTGCCTTGAGAAGTACAGTGTTACTTGAACTGTATTCCAGGATTTATTGTCTTTAGCTGAGAGAACATGTAACAATTCAAGACTTTACATAAATAATAGCGAATGGACAGGTCAGGAGTGTGTAACTTACAGTGTGCAGGGGTCAGTAGTAAAAGTACTATACAGCCCACAGAGTGGTCAGGAGGAGAGAAAAAAACAACACATAGAAAATCAGATTAACGAAGGTGTTGGATGTTGGATGTTGGATAAAGATTATATTTCACATTGGTGGTATGTAATCACTTACATTTTACCCACACAGGGAACCAGTCAGAATATTGAGTTTATCAACCATTCTCATACAGCCGCAGCTCAATGTTCACATTGCTGTGACATAATTCTGTGAGCATTGCACAGCATTTTTTCACTTCCAGTTTATATTTATGAGCCGCATAATTGAAAAATGAGCAAATAAGACTCTTTTATGGCATAATTAGTTTACATTATACAATTTTTTACTCAACAATGACTATTAGCTTTATTCTTTATATGAAACTGAATATTTACAGTGAATGTTTTAATGCACACATAAATCAGTAGTGCTGTCCAGGTGTAAATTACTATAACCATAAGCATTTAAAAGAAAAACAGGTAGTAATTATATTCCTGCTGATTAACAGCTGTGCTAGTTTACATACACAAACAGCAGTCATCTGCATGAATATCATCGGGAAGTATAAATAAAAATAAATGAGCTGTGGACAATATATCATAGCTAATCAACAGTTCATAACAGTCCAGTGCTTTATCGCAGACAGCTGCAGCAGGAAGCATGGAGGTCACCGGCGATAAGATATTCAATAGTGTTTGCAAAAACAGAACCATCATAATATTAAGGGAGTTCTCCACTTAGGAAAATTAAAATACATCTAAAAACTTGCGTGTGACATTTCAAACTGGTCCAAAGTTACTATGTGATGTGCAAGCCTTGTAAAGTAAACAAAAACATTTCTTTACTTCCCTTGAGAGAGCAAAAGAGCCACACCCTCTTTCATTTTTGTCTCACACGCTCCCCCTCCCAGACACTGCAGATCACAGTGGGAGGGTTTCTGGAACAGATACAGTGCTGTCAATCCAAAAAAAACAGTGGGCAGGACCAGGGCCGATCCTAGGCAGGGTGCACAAGGTGCATTGCACCCAGGTGCCTGCAGAGGTGGGGGTACCGAAGTGCCAGAATTCTCCCCTCCCTCCTTCTCACCTTGTATCCATCCAGAACTAGTGTTCTAAACATAGGTGTGTGTGTCCATCCAGAACAGATTTGTGAGCATAGGGCAGCCCGTCAAGCCTGGCAGTGCTTGGGGGAGGGGCCGCTTCTCTTCCTGACACGAGAGTTCTAGTTCTCAGTGGCTGCTGAGTGCTGATGTGCAGGAATGAATTCCTCACGCTGGCAGTCTTGGATCCCGCACTGTCTCCACCAACTCCAGTTGGAATGCCTCCTCCTCCCAACTCTATCTCGGGTTGCACAGAGAGATATTTTATGGCATGATAGTTTGCATAGGATACACAGCCCCTGCCCATTCCTGAGCCTAGTCCATCTAAGGATGTGATGTATAATGAGATGTAACAAGAGCCCTTTGCCATTGACAGTGCTGGTGCATCAGTGGTAAAGAGCCACTGGTTTTAGCAGCACTTTACTGTAATTTTAGAGGTACATTAAACCCCCACTAGCGGCCAAATAAAGGGTTTAAAGGCGCCAGGGCCAAAGCCCTTTGCAGACACTGCCCATTGATTTCAATAGGCAGGGGCGCTTTAGAAGTGGTGTATAAACTGCTCCTAAAGTGCCTCAAAGACGTTACTTGCAGGATTTTTTTGGACGTCTGGCCAGCGCACTGCCCCAGTGTGAAAGCACTCGGGCATTCACACAGGGATTGCAGATTTTCAGCCAATATTTTTAAAGCTAAAGCGCCTGACGTGTGAAAGGGGTCTAATGGACCATCTTCTGTACTATTGTCTGCAGTCTCTGATCATCTCCTGTAGTATGTCTGCAGTCTCTGACCGTCTCCTGTATCATGTCTGCAGTCTCTGACCTCCTGTAACATGTCTTTAGTATGTCTGGGGGCTCTAACAGACTCTCTAACAGAAGCCCTCTCTGTGTTCATCAGAGAGACACCCCTCAAGGTCCCAATAAAGTACTCTGCTTCTCTTCCTGTATTTTGTTTATTGTTAAGAGATCGTGTAAGTATCCCAGGTTAATGGAGACTTCGTGGGGAAGCATCTCTGTGGTAGAGTCATTGCCAATGAAGCATTTGTAAAGGGGAGGAGTTAGTAAAATGACAACGCCCATGTAGGAGCGCTAGAAATATTTCTGCACCCAGGCACATGTGACCCTAGGATCGGCCCTGTGCAGGACTAGGTGTGGTCTGGTGCTGAGTCACAAGCTACAGGTTTATGATTTAGCAGTGGCTATGCTAATAGCAATACCCCTTGCAACATCTTTTCAGCCTACTGTGATGAAGCAGGAAAAGCCTACATGTGGGTTACAGTGCTCCTCCTAATTCAGGAGTGTTGCAGTGTTGTCACGCCTAGGGTTGCCACCCATGTGGGATTCACCCGGATAGCCCAGGTTTTAGATCCTGTGTCCGGGGTTCAGTCCACCAGAAACCTGGACACATCAGTGCCAGCTCTGCCGCACCAGTCCTATTCCCCTCTCCCCTCCCATCGGCTTTCAGTGTTTTTAATTATATTGTTAGGGGGTGCTTTAACTCGGGTACAGACTGGCCTGGGGGATTATACCAGTGACAGACAAACCTGGGGGGGTGTGTGTACTTATGTAGAGACTGACCTGGTGGGATTATACTGGGAGACATACCGACCTGGGGAGATGTACCTTTAGAAAGACATCTGCTTTTCCCAGAATAAGCAAGGTGGCAGTGTCTCTTTATTAAACAGCAAATTCAATATTTTTTTTATTTATTAAAGTGAGCAAACAAATAAGAGAAATAGCAGCCTTGGCTGGGCCACGAAACAGTTGTCCTCCCTGCACCCTTAGTTGTTATGTGGGTGGATGTTATAAGTGGAAAATACATTTTATGGCATGGCATGGTCAAAGTATTTCAGCTTTAAGTACTCCTTCATACAGAAACATAAAAGGGTCACTTCCAAACGCAAGCAGGCATATCGAAGTACCCAGACTGATGGAAGACACAGTCTTCTTTAATACAAATAATAAAATCGTAATAAAATCATGAGTTCCCATAAAATGAATAGCTTTTTGTATTCAATGAATAATATACATGAAGACATTAATGCATTTGGGAGATATGGCTAAGGTTTCCAGTTTAGAACTATTCTTCCATCCGTGGAGCGTGGCTACTTTTGAACTATGTTCAGTCTATGGATTTGCAGACAACCATAACAGAGTAAATGCCGAAGTATAAACAAAAAAGTCAGCACAGACTAAGAACAGTCTACCTCCCTGAAAGAATTTATTTAGCATGCATTAACAGGACTTTGCAGACCGCACTGCTCACTTTGAAAGATCATTGATAGATGGCTTTAACATATTAGCAGAAACAACAGATATGCCTTTGTTTATCACATCAATATTGACTAATGTTATTATTTATCCTTTTATGTTTAAAAATAAAATAAAAAATCTTGTGTGATTTTAGACATATTTAACTGAGATTAGATATTATTCTAGATGACTCAGCGATATAGCCCAAAGAATGATACTTTTCTTTAAAGGGATATTATTATGCAAATAAAACTTTAAAATAACTAATATATCTATCTATATATAGATATATATATATATTTATACAGTATATACAGTCATGGCCGAAATTGTTGTCACCCCAGATATTTTTCCAGGAAATCAAGTTTTTCTCACAGAAAAGTAATGCAGTAACACACGGATAGTTTGGCGCTGACACTGATGCTCCCTGAGCCTGCAGGACAGCTTGGATTTCTTTGGAACTTGTTTGGGGCTGCTTATTTACCATCCGGATGATGCTGTGTTGCAACCTTTCATCAATTTTTCTCCTCCGTCCACGCCCAGATAGATTAGCTACAGTGCCATGGGTTGCAAACTTCTTGATAATGTTGCGCACTGTGGACAAAAGCACATCTAGATCTCTGGAGATGGACTTGTAACCTTGAGATTACACAATGCAAAGACTTATGGCCCATACACACGATCCGAATATCGGACGAAAACGATCGTCCGATGATGGATCGTACGATTTTCGGATCGTGTGTACACTACTTTCGACAGCCGATCACGACCGTTCATCCGATTAAATTCGATCGGACAAGCGCGAAAATTTTTCTCGTCCGATGTCCGATCGTCCGATTTTCGTTTAGTCAGTACAGCCGTCGTCCGACAATACAATACAAATACATTACAACACGTGACATCGCTTCCGATCGTTTTTTTCTATCGTACGAGAATTTTCGTGAGTTTAAAAACCTATTTTATTTTACTCGCGATTATTAAGCGAAAAAAGTCGTACGATCCGTCGGCCGATATTCGGATCGTGTGTATGGGCCATAAGTGAACTTCTCTCCTTTTTATCTGCTTTCAGGTGTGAATTTTATATTGCCCACACCTGTTACTTGCCCCAGGTAAGTTTAAAGGAGCATCATATGCTTGAAACAATCTTATTTATTCACGATTTTGAAAGGGTGCCAAGAATTTTGACCGGCTCATTTTTATAGTTTTGTGTGACATTTTGTCCAATTTGCTTTTTTTTCTCCCTTTTTTGTTTTCCTCCCTTTTTGGTTTTCCTCCCTTTTTTGTTTTGTTCTAATACACACAAAGGGAATAAACAGGTGTAGAGCAAAACATGTGTTACTGCAATACTTTTCTGTGAGAAATACTTGATTTTCTGGAAACATTTCTGGGGTGACAACAAGAGATAGGAAAGAGGGGGGGGAATTTAATAAAGTAAGAATGGCCCTTTTCTAACATGGCCCTTGCCTAAGTCATGAAAGCTCTGTATTTTGTTACTAGTACCAAAGCATAATCCAGTTTAACCACCTAAGGACTTACCCTCTTAACCTCCCTGGCGGTATGATTGCTGGAAGCGGTACCATTATTTTGCAAGGAAATTTGGCGTTTTACATTGTAGGCCTGTAATCCTTAGGAATAACTCACTTAAATCTGTCCAAACAAGAGTCTAGTAGACATCCCGGGTATGATAAAGTTTGAAAAACAAAATCATAAATTATAATATAATGAGTAACTATAAATAATTATAACAAATAATAATATAAGTATAATAAAAATTATTCATTAATGTAATCAAATCAAAAACACTGAAATTTGCTCAGTTGCAGAATTGTCGCTGTCATTAATTTTATATTTTATATCCCATTGTTAACGTCTGTTGATGACGAAACGCGTCTGGGGGACGCTGAGTGACGTCACCACGTGGGGAGAATCCCTATCACTTGCCGGCCAGCTTTTATATACATGATTTTATTGTTTAAATTGTAAGTAGAATGTGTTGTGTTTGAATAAATTTCCATACGGAATTTCCCCCCGTCATGTCCAGGCCATTTTTTGCTATTTAGCACTGTGCTACTTTAACTGGTAATTGCGTGGGCATGCAATGCTGTACCCAAACAACATTTTTTTTCACATACATAGAGCTTTCTTTTGGTGGTAATTGATCACCATTGTTTTTTCTTTATTTTTTTGCGATATAAACAAAAACAAATTAATATTCTTTTACTTTCTGCTATAAAACATATACAATAAAATAAAATAAAAAATCTTATTTCTTCATAAATTTTGGCCAAAATGTAGTCTGCTACATGTCTTTGGTAAAAAAAAAATCCCAATAAGTGTATATTGATTGGTTTGCGTGAAAATTATAGTGTCAAATGATGGTATATATGTACTGGAATTTATATGTATTTACTTTTTTATACTACTAAATGACGGTTATCATGGGACTGTGATAGTGGTGAGCAATCTGATACTAAATGATCCGGAGGAGAACTGACTAACTGCCACTGACATTGTCACTGACATTAATACAGTGATCAGTGATAATATTATACACTGTCACTGTACTAATGACACTGCCTGGGAAGGGGTTAACATCTAAGGTGATCAACGGGTTAAATTGTATAATGTGCGTAAAGTGTGCTGATTTTACTAACAGATCTCCACGTTTCTCATTCCTGCTTTTCAGGGATAAGAAACCAGGAGATAGTTCTCTCTGTACAGGGCTTTGTGTTGATTATCAACACAGAGCTCTGGGCTGTGATTGTACATAGCCCATCAGCAGGTACTTCTATGCCACCATCTTGAATCTCCTGTTATGGGGAGTCGGCTGTCTATTCTTGATTTTCAAAGCTGTCTACTGATAACAAGCCGCTAGACCGCACAAATGTGCAGACATGCCCCAAGTCTCTCTCACATGTCCCAAAAACTTGAATCACGCCCAGGATGGAAATAGAGAGATACCTCACACATACGGTACTAAAACACAGCCTTATGGGAGGTGTTATATTGATATCTCAGGTGCTTCTGGTAGCCAGTAGGGATGAGCTTCGTGTTCGGGTCGAGTCCATGTTCGACTCGAACCTCGGCTGTTCGACCGTTCGCCGAAAATCGAACAAAACGGGTCGTTCGCACCAAATTCGAGTGACAGGCCACGGCCCATAATTCACTGCGGCATTGCGCGCTGATGATTGGCCAAGCATGCACTATGACCCGCATGCTTGGCCTATCACACCGTGCAAAAAACGGAGAGCCATAATTGGCCAAAGCCAGGGTGGCTTTGGCTAATTATGGGCGGCCGCGTGTAGTGTGTTCCGGGCTTGTTCCAGATCAGACACACAGAGAGAGAGAGAGCTTGTCTTTTTTTTCTAGCTAGATAGAGCAGGCAGGCTAGTCAGTTAAATTTACAGTGTGTAGAGGATATATATACATCCCAGGAGTTGTACATATATTTATACACTGTGTAGTTTAGTTAGATTAGTTCTTCCTAATCTGTCAGGCAGTTGATTGTGCTAGCTGCGGTGTTCTCACGTGTTGTATTGCCCGTGTGCTCAGTGCACCTAAACCAACTTGCTGTATACTGCAAGTTTGCGCATTACTTTGCAACTAAACCCACTTGGTACATAGTGCAAGTGTGCTCATTACTTTACAACTAAACCCACTTGATGCATAGTGCAAGTGTGCTCATTACTTTGCAACTAAACCCACTTGGTGCATAGTGCAAGTGTGATCATTACTTTACAACTAAAACCCACTTGGTGCATAGTGCAAGTGTGCTCATTACTTTGCAACTAAACCCACTTGGTGGTGCATAGTGCAAGTGTGCTCATTACTTACTTTGCAACTAAACCCACTTGGATGTGCATAATGCAAGTGTGCTCATTACATTGCAACTAAACCCACTTGGTGGTGCATAGTGCAAGTGTGCTTATTACTTTGCAACTAAACCCACTTGGTGGTGCATAGTGCAATTGTGCTCATTGCTTTGCAACTAAACCCACCTGGTGCATAGTGCAAGTGTGCCCATTACTTTGCAACTAAACCCACTTGGTGCATAGTGCAAGTGTGATCATTACTTTACAACTAAAACCCACTTGGTGCATAGTGCAAGTGTGCTCATTACTTTGCAACTAAACCCACTTGGTGGTGCATAGTGCAAGTGTGCTCATTACTTACTTTGCAACTAAACCCACTTGGATGTGCATAATGCAAGTGTGCTCATTACATTGCAACTAAACCCACTTGGTGGTGCATAGTGCAAGTGTGCTCATTACTTTGCAACTAAACCCACTTGGTGGTGCATAGTGCAATTGTGCTTATTGCTTTGCAACTAAACCCACCTGGTGCATAGTGCAAGTGTGCTTATTACTTTGCAACTAAACCCACTTGGTGGTGCATAGTGCAAGTGTGCTCATTACTTACTTTGCAACTAAACCCACTTGGTGGTGCATAGTGCAAGTGTGCTCATTGCTTTGCAACTAAACCCACTTGGTGGTGCATAGTGCAAGTGTGCTCATTACTTTGCAACTAAACCCACTTGGTGGTGCATAGTGCAAGTGTGTTCATTGCTTTGCAACTAAACCCACTTGGTGGTGCATAGTGCAAGTGTGCTGATTACTTACTTTGCAACTAAACCCACTTGGTGGTGCATAGTGCAAGTGTGCTCATTGCTTTGCAACTAAACCCACTTGGTGGTGCATAGTGCAAGTGTGCTCATTGCTTTGCAACTAAACCCACTTGGTGGTGCGTAGTGCAAGTGTGCTCATTACTTTTCAACTAAACCCACTAGGTGGTGCATAGTGCAAAGGTGCTTATTACTTACGTTGTGACTAAACCCACTTGGTGGTGCATAGTGCAAGTGTGCTCATTGCTTTGCAACTAAACCCACTTGGTGCATAATGCAGGTGTGCTCATTACTTTGCACATAAAGTTACTTGTTGAGTACTGCACGTGTCCTCTGCAGTTTGCACCAAAAGCTACGAGGTATGTGTACTGCCTTTGACATTATAATGTCTGGAAGGGCAACAAGGAGAGGCAGAGAGTCATGAGGGCAGGCAGGCTCTGCGTCTACAGGCAACAGTGCTGGTCGTGGACATGGTGCATCCTCATCAGCAAGTGGCCATGTGACACGCTCGCCCTTGTTTTCGGCAGCTGGCCGTGTTGAGCCGCAACATGCCGAAGACTTGGTAGAGTGGATGAACAGGCCATCCTCATCCTCCTCATCCTCTCTTACCCATGCTCAGGGTACTTTGTCTGGCAAAGTAGCTGCCAAGGCCTCCTCTTCCCTCTGCTCAATGGCATCACTTACTCCTTCCCTAGTCCCACCATGTCCTCCCACGAACTGTTTGAACACAGTGTTGGGTACATGCTGCATGAAGATGCGCAGCGTTTTGAAGGCTCCGATGATGGAACACAGATAGAGGAAGGCAGTAATGTGAGCCCAGAGAGAAGGGGTGCCCAAGAAGGACAGCAATCTGGCAGTCATCTTCCCTCAGTTGCAGCATACTACCAGGTTTGACAGTAATGAGGAGGGAGGGGATGATGAGGTCACTGACTCTACGTGGGTGCCTTATAAGAGATAGGAGGAGGAGGAGGAGGAGGCACAGGCACATCTCCAAAGAGGCAGGATGCCCTCCAGGGGACAGCTTAAGGGCAGCACACCAACTGCATTACATCGCAGAGCTACGCCTGTGCAGGGCGCTGCTGTGTCTCAGCGTTACTGCAAAAGTTCTTTGGTGTGGGCCTTTTTTGAGACATGTGCATCAGATTGCACCGTTGCTATTTGCAACATATGTCTCAAGCGTATCTCGCGTGGCCAAAACATCAACCACTTGGGTACCACATGCTTGACCAGACATATGTCGACCTGCCATGCAGTTCAGTGCATCCGTCACCCGTCAGAGTGCTGACTCACCAAATAAAGATGCCGCACACTCTCGTGTGCAGGCAAACCAGCTTGTAACAACAAATTCCATTCCCATGAATAAGTCGGTATCGACGAAACATGTCGGGGCGTGGCCTAAGTGAGAGTGTTTGAACTAACGTGACACTATTTTGAGCATCCTGAGTGGCGGTTGGAGTTTGTTTGCTTTGCTTCCACCTTTTAACTTATCCACCCAGCAACTTTTCCACCAGATGTAAACTGCGGAGCGGTGAGACTTTACATAGTTTAGTGGGGGTCCCCCGTGACCGAATTGCCAACAAATGAGGACCTGTCACTCTGTGTGTTTGGAAGTGTTACCTGGACAAGTGATGTGATTTCATGCCGTTTTTACACGGGCGTTTGTGAGTGTAATTTTACCTATTTTAGTGTATTAAATTGGTTTACGGTATTACACTATGGTGGAAGATTTTTGAAGATTTATTATCTGAAACATATGGACTTTTTTTCTTCATTTATTCACTCTTTTTGTGCACGGGTTCATTGTTTAATTTATTGCCTACACTATTAATTTATGTTGGTAGTTCATTTTACACTTTTATTGTCATTTAATTTTTAGTGATTTATACACATTTCACAGCGCTGTTTATAGGTACACACTTCACTTTAAGTGACTTTACCTATATCTACTTCCATAATTTACATTTAAACAGCTGCTAGGGAGTTTGTTCTAGCGCAGCGGAGGTTAATCTTAGGGGGCGGTTTATCAAGATTATCCTACAGTGTCTATTCCTGCCATGCAGTTCGTTGGCAAGCATACCTGAAAGACCTACACCAAAGAACAAAGCAGGACTCCCCTTGCCCCTCATCAGCTGGGATCTCCAACCCCACTATACCATCAGTCCTCTCTGAAGCCTGCACTGATAGGACTGAAGGTGTAGAATTAGGTGTGTCACAACCTAGTAGTACATGCTAGCAATCTACTATTGTTACACTGATGGCAGATTGCACCAGACAAATTTCCTTGCCCCAGCTGCTGCAGCTCCAAAAGAAGTACTCTCCGAGCCATCCACATGCCCAGAGGTTGAATGCTAGCTTAGCGAAATTGCTAGCACTTCTGTGAAGTGCTGTGGCACCAGCACCAGAGCCTAAGGCCCAATTTTTGTGCACCTGTTCAACAGGGGCGTGTAATTACAATTCTTGATCTAATATTTCACAGCAGGGAAGGGCGTTCCAGCGGCCACCAAGACTAACTGTGAGGGGTTGCAGTGTTGTCGCAACACCAACACCTAGGGCCCTAATTTCTGCAGCGTATATACGGCAGGCCCCTACTTTAAAACATCCAACTTACAAACGACTCCTACTTGCAAACGGAAGGAGACAACAGGAAGTGAGAGGAAATCTACCCCTAGGAAGTGAAATTCTATTCTGTAAACAGTGTCTCCTGTCCACTGATGCTTTATCACAATCCTTGTTTCACATTTTTTTTTTAAAAAGTCATTTGTCTTTGGGACAGAAAGGTGAGGTGCAATCTTCTGAACAGATGCACACAGACAGCAAAACAAATGTTACAGGGGTAATAACCCTTCTCTATGTTTTCAGAAAAGCTTAAAAAAAGATTCTATGGCTGAAGCTACACTTTAAAGAAGTACCAGTTGAACATTACAAACAGATTCTACTTAAAAACAAACCTACAGTCCCTGTCTTGTTTGCACCGCCTGTATACTGCTGTTCAAAGTATATAGAGCCAAAGGGGCTTGTAATGACCTGGGGGGAGGGGGGCGGGGAAACCCATGCTATTTTTATCAGTGATTTTCATCCATATTGCAGGGACCAGACATTACATTAAAGCCACAAGCAGTTTTAAATTACATTTTCCTTATAGTAATCTTATTTTGTGCAGGGACAGTTCTAGACACGTGCCACTATTGTAGACACCCAGCAGGTACGATATTTAAAGGAATTTTCCTTTTTTTTTTCACTTTAAGCATCAATAAAATCGCTGCTCCAGAAAAAACTACTGATTTTAAAACTTTTTTTTCCATTGATACATGTACCCTGGGGCAAGACCCGGGTTCTCAAAGACGTTTTCTGACAATAACTTGCATATGGGGCAATAAAATGAGCACTTTTGAATTTGAACGTTCAAGTCCCATTGACGTCAAGGATTTATTAGAGGTGGACCACCTATTTACTATTGATGGTATTTACTTTGATAAAAATATGACAATTACCTGCTTAAAAGAGGAGAAAATAGGAGAACATTCATTTTCGCCTTAGATCTACTGTATATACACAGCTATGAGGCTATAGGTACAAGAGTGACTCACATATATAGAAGTGCACTTCCAAATAATAGAATTATGACTGAAGCCCCATGTCTGTTTTTATCATTATATGTTGTGTCAATACATGGACCCCGATCTTTGCTGTTAACATAGCAGACTATGCAATATTCTCTTCTGTTTGTTGTGTTTAAGGGAATGTGACTTAAGCTATGCCTAAAATCACTTACAGGAAAAACTCTGACCTTCCACATGAGACAGCCTGCCACAGAGACTCATTGATCAATGTCAAAAATGACTAGGAACATTTAAAGCAACATATTATGCAATTGCTTTCTTTTCTTTTTTTTTTTTAAATCAATCCTATCATCATTTTTCTGTTTTTCTTTTAAAGATTTGATTATTAAAGGTAAATCATCTGTTACTGCCTAGGTTCCAATATTTTGATTTCCATAGTAATGACATGTTTGGAGGACCAGGCTAGAGATGGTTTAGGTTCATGATAATCCTAAATCACAAAAGTATGCCTGTTATTGCTAAAGTTGAACTCTCTGTGATCTAATAAGCACACTCCTGGCTTCCTCTAATAATTTGCAATCCTTTATTGAACATAGTAAAGAAAGAGAATATTTTTTTCCCACCACAATCTAAAGTTGCATGATGCATTGCAGAAGGATTCGGATTTGAATCACACTAGTCTCTGAACGGGTAATACTTGCCATGTCTACAACACTTCCAGGTGGCATAGGAACTGTTTAGCAAACTGCAGTTCTGATGAGGTTTTTGGACCTTTCCACATTGTTTATGGACCTTTCCACATTGTAGGTATTGGGCCAGATTCAGGTAGAGTTACGCCGGCGTATCAGTGATACGCTGGCATAACTCACACTTTGTGCCGGCTTATCTGTTTTCTGTATGCAGAAAACAAGATACGCCGTTTTGCTGCAAAGAACCGACAGGCGTAATTGTATTACACCGTCGGATCTTAAAGGCAGTTTTAAAATGGCCGCCGGGGGCGTTCTCGCTGATTTACGCCGAGAATATGTAAATCAGCGAGATACAGCAAGTCACAAACGTACGCAGGCCCGACGCAGTCACTTTACGACGTTTACGTAAGGGTTTTCCCGGTGTAAAGATAAAGCAACAAAAAGCAGGCGCATCCTATGTTAAGTATGGATGTCGTGACCGCGTCAAATTGAAAAAGTTTTACGTCGTTTGCGTAACTCGTCCGTGAATGGGGATTGACGTCATTGATGTTCATGTCCCAAACACCGTCATAATTTGGAGCATGCGCACTGGGATACATTGACGGCCGGCGCATTCGCAGTACGTTCTCCACGGGATCGCGCCTATTTTAAATACTACACGCCCCCTACCTGCCGAATTTGAATTACGCCGACCCATTTACGCTACTTCGCCGCGTTTTTAGGAGCAAGTGCTTTGTGAATACAGCACTTGCGCTAAAAGTTACGGCGGCGTAACGTAAATGAGAAACGTTACGCCAGCCAAAAGAACCGCTTGCCATCCTGAATCTGGTCCATTAAGTTTATGTTGAAAATGAATTCATGCACTATTCCAATAATGCCTACACTTAAGCCTAGTACACACAGGCTTTAGACCTGCTTCTCTTGTATGCCCTGGCAACATACTTTACTAAGAAGAAAAACCTCTACATATCTGAAGAGGCAAAAGAAGAAGGTAAAAAGCCCCATGAGGGATAGAAATCCTAAAAAAAAAAAAAGATACAAAAGATAGAAGGAAAGACGAAGGAGAAAAAAAGACACTGATAGGGGAGAGGAAGTCAGTGTTGGAGGGGGAATGCATCGAGGTAAAGGTGAGTTTACTATACCATCATCCAGGGAAGTGAGGGCACCCCAAAGGCCCCCCACTCTTCTCTTTTTTCAAATACTCTCAGGAGCAAAGAGGGAACTCCCTTCTTACGAGAATTTACATGTATTCCATTGCCCCCAAGTTTCTAGATATGTCTCCTTCTGATTTTGAGCCAATAATAACAAATCCTCCATCCTTTTATCCTTTTCAATTTGTGTGACCCGTGGAAGAGTGTAAGAATTGTGGGAGGGCTTGTATCTCTCCACTCATGTACGATACATGAACTAGCAGCGTTGATAAGATGGCGCAAAATTTATTTACTATATGTTTTCCCCGGTATGTTTGAGACATGTAACAAAAATAATGCTGGGTCTTCTGGGAGGTTATACTCAGTACATTTCTGTGCTATCTGCCGTATCTCCCTCCAGAAGTTCTCCAGTATTGGGCAGGACCAAAGAACGTGGAGTAGAGTGCCTCTTTCCTCCTGACACCTCCAACATTTGTCCGGGATCTCCAGAAAGAATTTATTATGTAAAGCAGTGTGCAGTTGCAGTTAAGTGTGCAGTGTGCAGTTAAGCAGGCTGGAGCCAAATAGCATTAAGTTTCTCCAGAAGACCCACCTACTGTGGGCAACCCCTCCTTGATTGCTACCAGTTCTTCAGTTCCTGTGGGGTGGCCCTATGTTATTTTTAAGACATTATCAGAAGGTACATTTTAAGACATTGGCATAGAGTATTTCTGGAAAGGAGAAATACCACAATAGTGTAAGTAAATAACTAGATGTGAGTAGAGAAGAAGTTTATGTACCTTGCAGAGGCTTTAAATAAATGAAGACATACGTGGATGTTATGTTATATTAGAATGACTTTGTGGAGAAAAGGTGAAAAAAAATTCTTTGTGAAATGGGCAGCCAGTTGGGCACCTGCAAAGAGGAATAGCATGTTTTTAATATCAGGAAAGGTAGAGGGTTGAAAAGACGAGCAGAAGAATTTAGGATAGACTGGAATGGTGCCACTGAAAGGCCACAAAGTAGGTTTTTACAAGAGTCACAGCATCAAACAGAGAGATAATTTTTATAATTTTAATGATATCATATCATGTACAAGAAAGCTGTGAACTAAAGTCAAATTTGGACAAGAACGCTGTGAACTAAAGTCAAATATGAATCACCAGTGGTGTGGTCCCCAGATGGTTGTCAATAAAGGAGTTGTTTACCCAAACACACACAAAGTCAAATAAAATTAGACATGTGGGATTAAAAAAAAAAACTTTTTTTTTTTTTTTAAAGTATACTGTATATATATCTTAATATATTCCTCAGTATATTCAAGGAGAATTTTGAAAAAACTCAAAAAAGATTTCCTGTCTTGTCTAGGGCCTTCTCTCCTTTCAAAAACATCTAAGGCTGTATTCACGCTATGTGCGGTGACCAGCGTTTTACCACATTGTAAAACATCTGTCACAGCAAGGACAAACAGAAAACGATTGTTTTCAGTGAATTCTATTCACACACATGCATTTTATCACAGCACATCATACAGGATCACATGTCACTGTACAGGAGCACAGACAGCGCAGAATATATGACATGAATGAAACTTTTGTACATTTCGAATAAAGTTAAAGGGGTTGTAAAGATAAAAAAAAATTCACCTTAATGCATGCTATGCATTAAGGTAAAAAAACATCTGCAGATTAGAGGCCCCCCGAACCCCCCCTTTACTTACCTGACCCTTCGAAATTCCCACGCCGTGAACACGCAGGTTTCTCGCGGGTACAGCAGCACAGACAGCGCAGAATATGCACGCGAAAAACAATGCAGGTACAGCAGCACAGACAGCGCAGAATATATGATATGAATGAAACTTTTGTACATTTCGAATAAAGTTAAAGGGGTTGTAAATAGGGTTGTCCAGATACCGATACTAGTATCGGGACCGATACCGAGTATTTGCGGGAGTACTTGTACTCGCGCAAATGCTCCCGATGCCTAAATAGAATACTTTTTTTGTATTTATCAACATGTTCTGTGAAAATTCTTTGAGTTTTTTACTACTGCGTGACAAGAAAATAAAACATTTTTATTCATTTTTACTCATTTTTATTCTTTTATAATGTCTTGAGTTAGAGTTCTTCATAATTTTAAAGAAAATATCCTTAGTCTGTATTGTGGTTTGGAAACTGTCACATGACATTTAAAAAAAGTATCGGTATTCGGTATCGGCGAGTACATGAAAAAAAGTATCGGTACTTGTACTCGGTCCTAAAAAAGTGGTATCGGGACAACCCTAGTGCTATGCATTAAGGTAAAAAAACATCTGCAGATTAGAGGCCCCCCGAACCCCCCCTTTACTTACCTGACCCTTCGAAATTCCCACGCCGTGAACACGCAGGTTTCTCAACCATCTTCCCGGCTCATTCATTGGTTGTTTGAAAGCAGCGCAGCCATTGGCTCGCGCTGCTGTCAATCACATCCAATGACGCGATGCGCCGGGGGCAGGGCTGAGTGATACAGTCGGCTACTATGGCCGCCAGCTGTATCGCAGGAGCTTGCCCGCAAGAACTCAACACTATGCTCGCTCACTCGCATGAAGGTGTTGTGTCCTTGCGGGGGAGGGGGACCCGAGACAGCCGCCGAAGGACCCCAGAAGACCAGTTTGGGGCCACTCTGTGCAAAACGAGCTGCACAGTGGAGGTAAGTATAAAATGTTTGTTATTAAAAAAAATTATATATTTTAGTGATCCTTTAAGTGAGAAAAAAGGGAGCTGTGTGATGTGCTGAATCATGCCCCACACTGCCCCCTAGGGCAGCCAGAACAGACAGCTGCCAGACAGGAAACTATTGCGGTTTATCTCTCCGGCAGCTGTCCATTGTCAATACAGTCAATGGTTACATTTTTGGGAGCTTATTCACAAGAGAACTGATCTTATTGGATTGTAAAAGATTCTTATGTTCCAATTCTTGTTGCCTAATTTGCTTTTGAGTACTACTAATACTACTATTAATAATAATAATAATAATACATATTATTATTGGTAATATTATTAATTTTATTATTAATGTTACATTAGGACATTGCAATATTTTGTGGAAGCCCTTTAAGTATTTTTACACTTTCAGCTTTATAGCTTAAATCATTTTCTGTACTGTAATATATATTACATAATAAAAGCCATTCACCATTTCCTTCTCGGTATTAAATTGATGAGCAGGATATATAAAAGGAAAGTAGATGTGTAATCTGAGAAAAATCACAGTTGAGTCATCCATAACTAATGGTGAAGGGAAAACTGTACATGCTCAATGACATTTAAAGCCTAGGCATTTTGCAAACTTTAAAACATCTACTTAACACATCCTTTTTGGATTTTGCATGCTGAGCAGAATTAGAGCCCATGCTTGGATATTTGTGTGCAGAAGTTCTGCGGATGCTCATATATGTTAATAGGTGTTATCATAAAGGTTATGTCTCCAATGTCACCTTTCTGCTTGATATTTCCTTTCATTAAAGTAGCAAATGTGACAGTCTAATGTGAACTTAAATGACAAGTTTTATATTATGAAATCTTCTACTAGGCTTGTTTAAAGCGTATCTAAACCCAAGAAAAAAATTGGTAATATTGCAGTTTACTTGTCCTTAGAAGTGGTGGCTGCACACGTTTTTTGTTCACCATTTTTTATTTAAACCTGATAATCTTGACATTAACTTACTTCCTGTCCTAGGGTGACAACTGTACAGAGTTGTCAGCCTAGCACAGGGAGAGTGTTAGGACTACATAAAACCTACCTCTCTACTCCATAACACAGGGAAGTGTTTTGCATTCTTTAGAGATAGCAGGGAATAATGCTAATTGCCTCTGTCAAGAGGCAGCAAGCTCATAAGTTTCTAGGCCGGTTGAATCACTATCTTTTTTTGCACTTATCGAACAGATCTAAAATGCATTTTCAGGCATACCCACTTTTAAGTACACAATGGGACCAGAGCATGTATGTAACTACTTCAGCCTCAGAAGATTTGGCTGCTCAATGATCAGGCAATTTTTTTGCGATACGGCACTGCGTTGACGATTGCGTGGTTGTGCGACAATGTACCCAAACAAAATTTACTGTATTTATCGGCGTATAACACACACAGGTGTATAACACGCACCCTAACTTTAAGAGGGAAGTTTCAGGAAAAAAAAACTTCCACGGCCCCCTGCGTATAACACGCAGGCACAATTTACCCTTTATTTTCAGGGTAAAAAAGTGAGTGTTATACGCCAATAAATACAGTACGTCCTTTTTATCCCACAGATAGAGTTTTATTTTGGTAGTATTTGTTCATCTCTGCAGTTTTTATTTTTTGCGATATAAACAAAAAAAGAGCGTCAATTTTGAAAAAAACACAATATTTTGTACTTTTTGCTTTCCTCAGTTTAGGCTGATATGTATTCTTCTACATAGTTTTGGTTAAAAAAAAAGTGCAATAAGCTCATATTGATTAGGGGATAGATTTATGGCATTTTTATTATTATTATATTTGTTACTAGTAATGGTGGCGATCTGCAATTTTTATAGGGACACATCGAACACTTTTGACACATTTTTGGGACCATTGACAATTATACAGCGATTAGTGTTATGAAAATGCACTGATTGCTGTGTAAATGTCACTGGCAGGAAAGGGGTTAACACAAGGAGGTGATTAAGGGGTTAACTGGGTTCCCTCACTGTGTTCTAACTGTAGGGGGTGGGACTAAGTAGGGGAAGAGAGAGATCGGAATTCATACATTGTATGAACACACGATCAGTATCCTCTCCCCTGAAAGAACCGGGATCTGTGTGTTTACACACACAGATCCCGGTTCTCACTGTCATGAGCAATCGCAGGTGCCTGGCGGTCATTGCGCCTGCCGAGCACTCGCATCAGCTCCAGCGATCAGCACCATTCGTGAGCCAGTGCCTCTGGCAGCGTGTGCGCGCTCCAAGTGGCCAAAACGCAAAGCGATGAAAGGTAACATCGCTCTGCTCAGCCGTGCCGCTCTGCCTCACTAAAACTGTAGTGGCTGGTCGCTAAGTGGTTAAAGTGACGCAATACAATTTTTCACTTCTCAATGCATGTACTGTATTGCAATAATAATTTATAGGCATAACTGATTACCTAGGCAAGCTGGCTGACCCCTAATCCTGGGTCCCCTCTCGGTGCTCCCCAAGGTGGTGGTTCCTGTCACTTGTGGTTCGGGAGCAGTGCTATGCACCCAGTGCTATTGACATACCTCCCACATACCTCCCACATTGACATACCTAAACACACAGATCCCGGGTCTCGCTCTGTCATGGGCAATCGCAGGTGCCTGGCGGTCATTGCGCCTGCCGGGCACTCGCATCAGCTCCAGTGATCAGACCCATTTGTGAGCCAGTGCCTCTGGCAGCGTGCGCGCGCTCCAAGTGGCCAAAAGGCGAAGCGATGTAAGGTAACATCGATTCGCTCATCCGTGCCGTTCTGCCTCAGTAAAACTGTGGTGGCTGGTCGCTAAGCGGTTAAAGTGACGCAATACCATTTTTCACTTCTCAATGCATGTACTGTATTGCAATAATAATTTATAGGCATAACTGATTACCTAGGCAAGCTGGCTGACCGCTAATCCTGGGTCCCCTCTCGGTGCTCCCCAAGGTGGGGGTTCCTGTCACTTATGGTTCGGGAACAGTGCTATGCACCCAGTGCTATTGACATACCTCCCACATACCTCCCACATACCTCCCACATTGACATACCTAAACACACAGATCCCGGCTCTCGCTCTGTCATGGGCAATCGCAGGTGCCTGGCGGTCATTGCGCCTGCCGAGCACTTGCTTTAGCTCCAGCGATCAGCCCCATTCGTGAGCCAGTGCCTCTGGCAGCGTATGCGCGCTCCAAGTGGCCAAAAGGCGAAGCAATGTAAGGTATCATTGCTTCGCTCAGCCGTGCCGTTCTGCCTCAGTAAAACTGTGGCGGCTGGTCGCTAAGCGGTTAAAGTGACGCAATACCATTTTTCACTTCTCAATGCATGTACTGTATTGTAATAATAATTTATAGGCATAACTGATTACCTAGGCAAGCTGGCTGACCCCTAATCCTGGGTCCCCTCTCGGTGCTCCCCAAGGTGGGGGATCCTGTCACTTATGGTTCGGGAGCAGTCCCATGCACCCAGTGCTATTGACATACCTCCCAGGATCAGTATGTTTGGTAACCTAAAAGGTTTCTTTCCATGTAAAAAGTGCAAGGTCTGCAAAATCTCACAGACGGTGAGAACATCTTCTTTTAGCTCACATGTCAGTTCTAGGTCCTATAGAATCAAAGAGTTTATTACCTGCGGTGATTTATCTCCTTACCTGCCCATGCGGGTTGCAGTACGTTGGTATAACTAAGAGAGCATTAAATATAAGAATAGGAGAACATCTAGGGAATATCAAAAGAGGTTTTACTGAACATAGTGTTTCAAAACATTTCCGTACATATCATTATAAATACCCCTCTTTGTTGAAAGTGCTGGCCATTGAAAAATACACCCCACATTGGAGGGGAGACAATTTGGTTAGACATATATCTCGACGTGAAACTCGATGGATTTATGACCTCCAATGTTACAGACCCTTTGGCTTAAATGTGGAGTGGGATGTTAATTGTTTTATTGACAATAGTTAATTTTCTACACTCCTCCTCTGTTTTTTCTTTCTGTTTTTTTCTGTCCATTAGGATAATTATATCTTCCAGAATTTTAAATGTTTTTATTTTTTATGTATATAATTGCAAATTTTACATTTGATTTATGGACTTATCTATGAGCTTAATTTACATTATTCAGCTGGTTTGATCTGCTCTGTAGGTTTGTGTGTGTTTTTTTCTGCGGAGAAATTAAGTTTTAGTAATATTATTACTATTATTATATATATTTTTTCCCTCCCATCTGGAGGGGTTTACTTCTTCCCTCCGGGAGGGTGGTCCTTCTCCCGCATACATATTATTATACTGCTAAAGAATATTATGAGTTTAATATATATATAAATTTGAATGTATTGATCCCACTGATCTTGTGACCCCGAGGGCGAGACTGAAAAATCTCACTTCCGGTGTCATGATAGTCCATTAAGTATTTAAGTGTGATGTGTTGGCATGGGAAGTCAGTCTCCGTTCCCAGTTGAAGCCATTTTTGGGGAAACGCGTCAGATGGAGCATTTCCTAATGCCATCATACTCATATTATACAGCCCTCTTAGGTTTGATCCTTTGGCTGTTAATTTATCCTTTTTTTTTTACGTTAGTTTTTTGTCATATTTTTTCTCTACCTTGATACGATCATTTGCTGTGATTGCTGTGATTTTTTTACTTGCTTTGACATTTTTAAGTGATACTTTTTTAAATAAACCATCTTTTTGGACATACTTCACTATTGGAATTTAGTGCATTTTTATAACACTGATCGCTGTATAAATGTGACTGGTCCCAAAATTGTGTCAAAAGTGTCCGATATGTCCGTCGCAATATCGCAGGCCTGACAAAAAAAATCGCAAATCGCCACCATTACAAGTAAAAAATAAAAAATAAATCATAAATCTCTATTTTGTAGGCGCTATAACTTTTGCGCAAAATCAATCAATATACGCTTATTGCAATTTTTTTTAACAAAAATATGTAGAAGAATATGTATCGGCCTAAACCGAGGAAAAGATTTTTTTTTTTTTAAATGGGATAGTATTAAAACAAAAAGTAAAAAATATTGTGTTTTTTTTCAAAATGTTCTGTTTTTTTTTTGTTTATAGCGCAAAAAAAAATTGCAGAGATGATCAAATACCACCAAAAGAAAGCTCTATTTGTGGGAAAAAAATGATAAAAATATAATTTGGGTACAGTGTTGTATGACCGCGCAATTGTCATTCAAAATGCATCAGTGCTGAAAGCTGAAAATTGGTCTGGGCACGAAGAGGGTTTAAGTGCCCAGTAATAAGGTGGTTAAAACCAAGGTCCATCTTGTTCGGTAAGAGTCAGTAATTTCATATCTTTCTGATTATGTATAGAGTATTGCATCGATCGTGAACGTTTTTTCTATTATTGTTGGGACTTTACACCATATATTGTTTTCACTACCTTTGGGTAGTCAACAACTGGTTTATTCCACTATACTGTGTTTTTTATTTGTATGTATCAACCAATTATTTGTGTGCATTGATACACCAATTTTTTCACTCAAGGGAATATTTTTGATACATCTATATGCACTTTTTTTTGCACCTGCTGTAATTTATATTTGGGTTGTGCGCTTATTCTTCTGTTTGTAAGATTTTCTATAGATGCCAATGTTAAAAACCAGGAGCAATACCATGTCAAACTGACCAAGATTTCCTATAGATGCCAATTTTAAAAACCAGGAGCAGTGCCATGTCAAGCTGACCAAGATTTCCCATAGATGCCAATGTGTCTGTACTCATGGGTGTACATAAAATAAGGGTATGTAAATCTGGATATACCTGTCACTGTACAGTTTTAAGGTTTACATAAGTCTTTAACCACTTAACACCCACCTGCCGTCAAATGATGGCGGGCGGAATGCTCTATTGTTCTCACAGGACGCTAGGGGGCGCGCGCGCCGCAGCGTTACTGGGAACACTGTGTGCGTGCCCGGGGGCCGCGATGACCGCCGGGCAACCGCCATTGCCCAGTAACTAAGCAGGAACGCAGGAACGTGTGTAAACACAGGGAGAGAGAAGACCGATCTGTGTCTCTTGTACATAGGGACACAATCGGTCACCTCCCCCAGTCACCCCCTCCCCCTACAGTTAGAAGACTACTTAGGACACACATTTAACCACTTCCACATCCCCTAGTGGTTAACCCCTTCCCTGCCAGTCACATTTATACAGTAATCAATGCATATTTATAGCATTGTTCACTGTATAAATGTGAATGGTCCCAATAATGTGTCAAAAGTGTCCGATGTGTCCGCTATAATGCCGCAAACCCGAAAAAATCGCAGATCGCCGCCATTCCTAGTAAAAAAAAAAACATAATTATGTCCCCTATTTTGTAGGCAATATAACTTTTGCACAAACCAGTCACTATACGGTTATTGCGATTTTTTTTTGTTTTTTTAACCAAAAATATGTAGAAGAATACGTATCGGCCTAAACTGAGATACATTTATTTATTTATTTTTTTAAATGGGATATTTATTATAGCAAAAAGCAAAAAATATTGTGTTTTTTTTTTTTTAAATGTACGCTCTTTTTTTGTTTGTAGCCCAAAAAATAAAAACTGCACGGGCGATCAAATACCACCAAAATAAAGCTCTATTTGTGGGGAAAAAAGGACGCCAATTTTGTTTGGGAGCCGCATAATTGTCAGTTAAAGCGACGCAGTGCCGGAAGCTAAAATATTGTCTGGGCAGGAAGGGGGTGTAGGTGTACAGTAGGCAAGTGGTTAAACTGGTTCTTAAGCCACTCTAACCTGTATACTGTACACCATCAACACTGCCTCCCATTGTAGGATGCCCCTGTGTGTGATTTGTAAAAATAAATGCTGCAAATACCTAATTTCACTGCCAAGATTGCGATCACGTGACTGGCCAGCTTTCTCCTTTTCTGCTCTGAGAGATGCAGTGGGTGGGGCTGAGATTCCTCTGCTGATGTCACTCTGGAGGAGGGGAGGATGGGAGGAGGGAAGGAGGAGAGAGCTGACTGGTCATGTGATCGCAATCTCAGCTCTTAAATTAGATATTTACAGCATTTATATTTATAAATCATTCACAGAGGAGGCCACTGCAATCGGAGGCAGTGGTGATGGTGTATACAAGTTAGTGTTATGAGAGCAGCAGGAGGGGCGGCTCACACATAGACGGGGGGGGCACAGAGGGTAGAGAGGAGAGCAGAAAACAGGCTGCTGATGACGGAGGCATGTAAACTGACCACAGTGTCTGGTCTCAGTAGCCATGATACACTGTGGTCAGTTTAAGGGTGGGGAGAAACTGGCATGATCAGGCAGGTTTTTTAAGTATTACAGGGGGGCACACAGGACAAACACTCGTCATATAATATGCTTTAAAGGAGCAGGAACTTTTTTTTTGGGGGGGGGGGGGGGGGGTTAACAAACGCTTTAAGCATTGAAAATAGATAGGTAGATAGATAAACAGATACACCTTATTTTCAAAAGTATTGGAACACCTGCCTTTACAAACACATGAACTTTAATGGCACCTAAGTTTAATGCCGTGTACACATGATCATTTTTCAGCATGTCCAAAAAACAACGTTTTTCCAACTTCATCATTAAAAATGACGTTGCCCACACACCATCGTTTAAAAACAATTATGAACAAAGCGTGGTGACGTACAACACGTACAACAGCACTCTAAAGGGGAAGTTCTATTCGACTTTGGGCTGCTTTAGCTGATTCCTTGTTAGTAAAAGACAATTCGCTCTTTTTTGTCTGTCACAGCGTGATGAATGTGCTTACTCCATTATGAACGGTAGTTTTACCAAAACGAGCGCTCCCGACTCATAACTTGCTTCTGAGCATGCGCGGGTTTAAAATGTTGTTTTATCCCACACACGATAATTTTTTACAAACCTTGGAAAAAAAACATTGTATAAAAGGCCGTTAAAAAATGCAGCATGTTCAATTTTTTTTTTTTTGTCATTTTTCAGAACCAGAAAAACAATGTTTTTTTCATGCCGAAAAATGGTCGTGTGTACGCGGCATTAATCTTTATGATTCAAAATTGGGTTGACCCACCCCAAACATTCCCATAGACACACTCCTAAATATTGTGGACAACCTTCCCAGAAGAGTTGAAGCTGTTATAGCTGCAAAGAGTGGGCCAGCTTAATATTGAACCCTACGGACTAAGACTGGAATGCCATTAAAGTTCATGTGCGTGTAAAGGCAGGTTATCCAATACTTTTGGTAATATAGTGTATATAGCTAGCTAGCTAGATAGATAGATAGGTAGGCTGGTCACAATTGTCCCTTTGCTTAGTGAATGTAATGAAAATCCACTTTGCAAAGAATACCAAATCAGATGCAAAGTTTTTTTGCTTGCACTGTCACATGTATGGATGATGGAAGTCAGCAGAATTTCACCTCATTCACCAAGCTCTCGGGAATTTTCATTTGCAAAATGTAAATATCTTTATAAAGTGAACTGCCTATTCGCCTTTAGTAAATCAACTCTACATAATTCAAAATGTCTTTGTATGTCGTACATACTGTGCATTATGGTATTTTGTTTTAAATAAGGGGTCAGATCTGTTTTTTCCATGTATTACAGTGCACTGCCAGACAAAGAACTGCCATAACACATCTTGCCTGAATGCACAATAATGTGTTGCATTAGCGCAATGCCTAGTCTGAATGGCCCGTATAACATAATTTACATCAAGATGACTATGCATTCACTTTAAAGTCCCATTCACATTGTATGGCAATACATGTTGGCTGTTAATGTGGTGTTATTCCTAATGACACCTCAATGCACCTTGCACACTACAACACATTTTAATGTGCTGCATTGCAAAACAAAAATAAAAAATGGTGCATGTCCAGTTTTTAATTGTGGTCTAGTGAGTTGCCAGACAATTTCAATTATTTGGCTGACTTAACGAAACATGTGTTAAAGCGCGGAATACTATGTGTTAACAAGATGAAAAAGACTGCAAAAGTGTAAATAGGCCCTATGGCAAGTTGGTCATATGTAAAGAAAGACCCGCATATTGTAAGACCGACTGAAACTCTCCCATGAAAGTTAATGGTCCCATTGCTGAGTAGTCACTATTGGTAAATCAATCATTCCATTGTTTTCTTTTGAAATCTCAGGGTTTAACCACTTCCAGCCCAAGGACGTCATATGACGTCCTGGACTTTCAATGGGGATATCTGAAAGATGCCTGCAGCCACAGGCATAATTCAGATATCCATCTTTTCAGCCGGCGATTCCCTGCACCATAATAATGATCATAGCGGCGGTTTCGCTGCTTGAGCGCCCGGAGAAGCACCAGATGGCGGCGGGAGGGGGGGCATCACCTCCCGCCAACATCTGGTGCTTCTCCGGGCTCTCCTTTGCCATCGGAGACCCGGAGAAACAATCCACCGGCATCGAATGGAAACCATAGAGTAGACTGGTGACCAGATGTTCACCAGTCATCTCTATGATCGTCGGAGGCCCGGGCGCGATGTTATGACGTCACGCCCGGTCCTGGAATGTAAACACAGCTGCAATCGCGACTGAAAGCATTAGATCTGTGAATTTTTTTTCACGATCTAATGCTTTCCAGCCTGGAGAAGAGATGTGGGGTCTTATTGACCCTGCATCTCTCCATAAAGAGTACCTGTCATGAACCATTCCTATTACAAGGGATGTTTACATTCCTTGTAATAGGAATAAAAGTGATCAAAAAAAAAAAAAATGACAAAAAAAGTGTAAAAATAAAAGAAATTTTGTAAAATAAAAAATAAAATAATAATATATTTTTTTTAAACGCCCCTATCCCCAGTAGCTCGCGCTTAGAAGCTAACACACACGTAAGTCCCGCCCTAGCACTAGACCTCCTCTGTAACTCTAAATTTGTAACTTGTAAAAAAAAAATAAGCGACGCCTATGGAGATTTTTAAGTACTGACGTTTGGCGCCATTCCATGAGTGTGCGCAATTTTAAAGCGTGACATGTTAGGTGTCGGCGTAACTTCATCTTTCACATTATACAAAAATATTGGGCTAACTTTACTGTTTTGTTGTTTTTTAATTCACAAAACCGTTTTTTCCCCAAAAAAAGGCGTTTGAAAAATGATTGCGCAAATACTGTGCGAAAAAAAAAGTTGCAATGGCCAGCATTTTATTCCCTAGGGTGTCTGCTAAAAAAACATATATAGTGTTTGGGGGTTTTGAGTAATTTTCTAACAAAAAAATTATGATTTATGCATGTATGAGAGAAGTGCCAAAATAGGCCCGGTATGGAAAGGGTTAATAGAAAGTTATATTCGGTACGGTAAATTCAGACAACGATTAGATCGGCAGAAGTATGCCAGGTAATTGAATTAGTACACTGCAACGTGTCTAAGTGCTCCTTTTATAAAGACAGATTTTCTTCCACAAAACCTGAGATAATCATTAGTATCTCAAGCTTTATAGGCAATTTACATTATCACACTATTTACCCACCATTTCACAGCTTCGGCATGTTAATAATGCAATTTATTAATTACTTTATTCCCTCGATGGCAAGGTGATTATGATTAATTATTAACATTCATGAATATAAAAACTTTCTCTATCATGACAAGAAACATGTCTAAAATCTCATACATACAGCCCCATTCCCCCAAATAACCTGAACTCTGGAAGCTATACCCAAAGAAAGTGCAAAGGACTCATCATTAACCTCTTCAGGTCCGCGCTATTAACAGAATACGTGAACAGCGCGGACCTGAGGCGCCGGGGTCACGTCTTTGGACGTGATTTGCTTGTAATTCCCCGCGCATCACCGAGGATCCGATGCGTGTACCCGGCGGCCGCGATGTCCGTCAGGTACAGGCGATCGTCGGTGAGAGAGCAGGGACGTGGAGCTCTGAGTGTAAACACACAGCTTTACGTCCTGTCAGTGAGGTGACAGCTGCTGTTTCACTTGTACATAGGGAGACAGCATCGGTCACCTCCCCCAGTCACCCCCCTCCCCCCACACAGTTAGAACACACCCAGGCAATACATTTAACCCCTTCCTCACCCCCTAGTGTTAACCCCTTCAATGCCAGTCACATTTATACAGTAATTAGTGCATTTTTATAGCACTGGTCGCTGTATAAATGTGAATGGCGCCAAAAATGTGTCAAAAGTGTCCGATGTGTCCGTCGCAATATCGCAGTCCCAATAAAAATCGCAGATCGCCGCCATTACTAGTAAAAAATATATATAAAAAAAAAATCATAATTATGTCCCCTATTTTGTAGGTGCTATAACTTTTGCGCAAAGCAGTCACTTATTGTGATTTTATTTTATTTTTTTACAAAAATACGTAGAAGAATACGTATCGGCCTTAACTGAGAAAAAAATATATATATAAAAAAAAAAAAAATGGGATATTTATTATAGCAACAAGTAAAAAATATATATATATTTTTAAATTGTCGCTCTTTTTTTCATTATAACGCAAAAAATAAAAACCGCACGGGCGATCAAATACCACCAAAAGAAAGCTCTATTTGTGGGGAAAAAAAGGATGCCAATTTTGTTTGGGTGCCACGTCGCACGACCGCGCAATTGTCAGTTAAAGCGACGCAGTGCCGGAAGCTGAAATTTCACCTGGGCACGAAGGGGGTTTATGTGCCCAGTAAGCAAGTGGTTAATACTTTATTAATATTGACTTACCATGCCTTGTTTTGTGCTGAGATCCTATGTGGGGGAAGCCTTCTTGGTAGATGAAAGGCTTGACTACCTCAACTAAGTTGAACCCCTAGTAAGAGTGACAGTAAGTAATGCAATTGTGACATCACCAAGTCTTACTCTAAATCTCTTCAGGAAGCAGTGGCCTAGGCCTAATGCATACAGACACTGAGAGGCATAAAAAATGCTGGGCGTAAAAATTCAAGCATTTTTTTACACCAATGAATGAATGAATAAAAAATTGATATAGCGCGGCACATGCGAACTGAATCGCCTCTGGGCGCTAGTTGTTCCTGTCTCCTTTGGTATCAAAAGAGATGAGTCTTGATCTTTCTCCTGAATGCTAGGTGGTTCTCCTCCAACCGAATGCTGGTTGGTAAAGCGTTCCATAGTCTGGGACCTTGGACCGCGAATCTCCTTTGGACCTGTAGTTGGCTTTCGGTATCTGGAGTAGATTTTTATTGGTGGATCGCAGAACGCGATTGGGATTATGAGCTTTTTTTTTTTCGCATAGATATTGGGGGGCATTCCCATGAATACATCTATGCGTTAGACAGAGTGCTTTAAAAGTAATTCTGTCTTTTACTGGTAACCAGTGAAGGGTTCTCAGTGAAGGTGAGATTGATTCCCAAGGTTTTTTCCCATTCACAAGTCTAGCGGCCGTGTTTTGAACGACTTGTAGACGAGCGATTTGGTACTTGGGGAGTCCGAGGTAAAGGGCATTTGCATAGTCCAATCTTGAGTTTACAATTGCTCCCACCACGACTGCTATGTCTTCTTTGGGATAAAAAGGAATAAGTCTGAGTAATAGGCGCAGCAGATGGTGAGATCCGCTGACTACTGACCCTATTTGTGCGTCCATTGTCATGAAGGAGTCGAAGATGACCCCAAGACTTTTGACTTTGGCGCTAGGGGTGATGATTTTGCCCAGAATAGGCGGAGGGGTTCAAGTTGTTGCAGGTTGATTCCTACGCTTGGCGTGAAACAGGAGAAGTTCTGTTTTTGCTCCGTTGAGTTTAAGATAACTCTTTGTCATCCAGTCCTCTATCAAAGAGAGACATGTCTCTAGACTGAGGTGGTGATCCTTTTTATTGCAAATGCGAAAATATAGTTGCGTGTCGTCTGCATATGAGTGATAGAGCAGTTTTTGGCTGCTGATGATATCAAAAAGAGGACGAAGATAGATGTTGAATAACACCGGCGACAGAGGGGATCCTTGAGGGACTCCGCACGATACTGTGCGTTTCTCAGAAGTGAAAGGTCCTAACTTCACTATTTGGAAATTAAGAAGTTCCCCCAAAGGAGGGGCTTTTAGGCAACAGTAGTAAATGGAAATATAATGGTACAATAAAAAAGAATTGTATATATTTGATAATTATTTAAGATATAAATAATATATTAAATAATTATCAAATATATACAATTCTTTTTTCTTGTACCATTATATTTACGTTTACTACTGTTGCCTAAAAAGCCCCTCCTTTGGGGGAACTTCTCAATTTTCTAATCGATTTGGGGTGTTGGCAACTCCTGCAAGGTCACATTCTTGTGATGTTACATTCATTTTTAACTTCACTATTTGAGATCGGTTTTCCAAAAAAGAGGAGAACCCAGATAAATCGCCTTCTGCGACTTTGGCTACTTCAACTAGCCGAGTCAATAGAAGCTTATGGTCTACTGGGTCGAAGGCTGCGCTTAGGTCCAACAGAACCAGAAGACAAGATTCTCCTTCGTCTGTGGCCTCGAGAAAGTCGTCCCATATCTTGAGCAGTGCTGTTTCCGTCCCGTGTCTGGGCCAGAATCCCGATTGAAATGGATTAAGTAGGTTGTGGGTATCTAGATGCTGTTGCAGCTGTTGTACCACTACTTTCTCCATGACCTTGGAGAGAGCGTTTAGGCCTGTTATGGGACGGCAGTGGAGTGGATCCTTGGGGTCCAGGGTGGGTTTCTTTAAGATGGGTCGAATTATGCCCTCCTTCACCTTGAGTAGACTGAAAGACTGGTTAATAAGCTGCATGATAGGAGGTGCCAGGATGTCAGCACATTACTTCAGCAGTTTGGTGGGGATGATATCATTCAGCGCAGTGCTGTTACGCAGAGTACCGATGATGTTT
This sequence comes from Rana kukunoris, assembly GCA_029574335.1. Classification (NCBI taxonomy): domain Eukaryota; kingdom Metazoa; phylum Chordata; class Amphibia; order Anura; family Ranidae; genus Rana; species Rana kukunoris. The sequence continues at coordinate 100,731,158 of CM056052.1, read as the reverse complement.
TTTGTGGCATCGATAGAGATGGGTTCCAGCTTGAACTTACCTGGTTGTGGTGAATTACTGCAGGTGTTGTGTAAATAATTCCGGGGGGGGGGCTACGGGGGGAATTGTTTTGCTGAATACTTTGCCGGATTCCCTCGATTTTTTAATGAAGTAATCCGATAATTCATTGCAAAATTCTTGTGTGTCCGAATTGGGGGCTACAAGACATCCTGGATTCATGGTCTGAGTGACCAGCTTGAAGAGTTTGCGGGGGCGGTTGAGGGCGCTGTTGATAGCCTCAGAAAAATATTTTTTCTTGGCTTTGAAGATTTCTTTGTGGTATTTTCTTGTTATTGCTTTGTAGATGGAAAGATTCTCATCTGAAGAGCTTCTTTTCCAGGCTGCTTCCGCCCTTCTGCGCTCCAAGGAAGCCGCAGGTGCCATGTACAGCCTGACATACAATTACATGACTGTATGCAACCGCATTCTTGTAAAAGCCAAGCATTAGAATATACAAGAGCATGCCAGTGTACAACCCTTTGCTTGTATGGCAGATTGTACACAGTACCTGCAGCCAGAAGCATGACTAGAACCTCCCGGTGCAATAAACCATGAAGGGCCCCCTGACCCCCGACCGGGGCCCTTCCCTCCGAGCCTGGTGGTGGAACAACATTGGCCAGGCACAAGTGTGTCCTTTGCAACCCTGGTAGTTTTGCCACTGGTGTGAGTAGTTTTTATTTTTTGTTATACTTTTTTTTTTATTATTTTCTACTATTTTATTATTATTATTTTTTTTACAATATTTTTTATAATCTTTTAAAAAAAAATGATGACCCCCATTGGGGAGCTTTGGTGAGATATCAGGGCTCTAAACAGACCTCTGATGTTCCCCTTTTGAGACAGAGAAATGAGATTGAGGATATAGCCTTCGATCTCCATCTCTGCAACCTCTGCTGCACAGAATGAATGAACAGGAAAAGCTCTGTACATAGTTTACTATGCTTAAGTTAGTAATAGACAGTGTCAGTGACCAGTACTGATCAATGATTCTGTTTATTTTCACAAGGAAGGGGCTGGAAAATTACATGTTTACTGACCCCTTCCCTGCCTTCTATACTGACAGCATCCTCTGCAGCAACCACCAGGGTAGGGGAGGGGGGGGGACCTGGAAGAGCTGTGGGGGATGATAAGGGACCATATCATAGAATTTTACTGATGAAAATAGTATCATTAGCAGTAATCAGCATGGGTTTACGAAAGGTCGCTCTTGCCAAACCAACCTATTAAAATTTAACAAGGAAGTGAGCTGACATCTGGACAGGGGTAGACAGTGCATTTGGATTTTGTAAAAACATTTGATACAGTCCCCCACAAATGTTTAATCTACAAAATTAGGTTATGGGTATAGACCAGTCGTCTCCAAACTGCGGCCCGGGGGCCAAATGTGGCCCCTTGCTTGCTTTTATCTGGCCCTTTGGGCACTAATTCATCCACTGATATTTAACAGTGGGGCATAATTTTCCCACTGACACCAATGAAGGTGCACAAACTCTCCCAACGATGGCACACAATTCTTCCCAACAACACAAACGATGGGGCACAATTCTTCCCAACACAAACGATGGGGCACAAATCTTCCCAATGATGAGGCACAATTCTTCCCAATGATAGAGCACAATTCTTCCCAACAACACCAAGGATGGGGCATGATTCTTCCCGACAAGACCAAGGATGGGGCACAATTCTTCCCAATGATGGGGCACAATTCTTCCCAATGATGGGGCACAATTCTTCCCAATGATGGGGCACAATTCTTCCCAATGATGGGGCACAATTCTTCCCAACAACACCAAGGATGGGGCACAATTCTTCCCAACAACACCAAGGATGGGGCACAATTCTTCCCAACAACACCAACGATGGGGCACAATTCTTCCCAACAACGCCAACGATAAGGTACAATTATTCCCAACAACACCAACGATGGGGTACAATTCTTCCCAACAACACCAACGATGGGGTACAATTCTTTCCAACAACACCAAGGATGGGGTACAATTATTTCCAACAACACCAAGGATGGGGTACAATTCTTCCCAACAACACCAACGATGGGGTACAATTCTTCCCAACAACACCAAGGATGGGGTACAATTCTTCCCAACAACATCAACGATGGTGTACAATTCTTCCCAACAACACCAACGATGGGGTACAATTCTTTCCAACAACACCAAGGATGGGGTACAATTCTTTCCAACAACACCAAGGATGGGGCACAATTCTTCCCAACAACACCAACGATGTGGTACAATTCTTCCCAACAACACCAACGATGGGGTACAATTCTTCCCAACAACACCAACAATGGGGTACAATTCTTCCCAACAACACCAACGATGGGGTACAATTCTTCCCAACAACACCAATGATGGGGTACAATACTTTCCAACAACACCAACGATGGTGTACAATTCTTACCACTTACACCAAAGATGGGTCGTTTTTACACTGACATTGAGACCTTTTCTACACCTAATAACCAAAGTCTGGCCCACCTCATGTCTGAAGGACCATAAACTGGCCCTTTTTTTTCGAAAGTTTGGAGACCCCTGGTATAGACCAAAGGGTCTGTTTTTGGATAAAAAAAAATGGCTATGGGGTGTCTCCAAAGGGTTGTGATAAATAACGTGTAGTCAGCCTGTTCGAGTTGTTAGTGGGGTACCCCAAGGATCTGTCCTGGAACCAATTCTGTTTAATTTATTTATAAATGATACAGAGGCTGGGGTGGCTAAATAAATGGCTCAATATCAGTGTTTGCTAATGACACAAAAATAAGTAGGGCGATAACATCACAGCAGGATAAATAAACTTTACAAGAGGACCTGAATAAATTAATGAAGGGGGCTAATAGAAGGCAAATGATGTTTAACATTAGTAAATGTAAGGTATTGAACTTGGGGGGTAAAAATATAAACTCAAGTTACTCACTGGGTGAGAACCCCTAGGGGATTCCAGGATGGAGAAATATCTGGGGGATACTAGTAGAAGACAGACTGAGAAATAGCCTGCAGTGTCAAGCTGTAGCAAGCAAAACCAGAATATTAGCATGCATTAACAAGGTTAATTTACTCCAGAGATAAAACGATAATCCCGCCACTTGAAACTCTGGTTCGGCCTCTTCTGGAGTATTCCGTCCAGTTCTGGTCACCAGTCCTCAGAATGGAATGTGCTGAAGCTGGAGAGGGTCCAGAGGAAAACTAAATTAATGTGGGGACTGGAGGACCTCAATTATAAGGAACGACTACAAGAGCTTAATGTATTCTCTCTGGAGAAGAGACGCTTGAGAGGAGATATGATAGCAATATACAAATATCTCAACTGTGATCTCAGCGTAAGTATGAAACTTTTCAGTCCCAAGGAGTGTAAGAGGATACAAAGCCACACGATGAGACTGGAAGAGAAATGGTTTAACCTTAAAGTGGATGTAAACCCCCCCAAAAATTTTTTTTTTTTGATGTCACAATGTAGAGTATACAATTTCCTATCATCTGTGCCCAGTCTTGCCACACAGAGTTAATCCAGCGCTGAGTAATCCTCTTTTAAAGTCCAGTGCAAATTAACCGGACTTCAGATAAAAACTCTGTTTTTGCTTTCAGTAACAGGTTATTTACAAATATAGCGTGGACATGTTTATCATAACAAGAGGTGATCCAAAGTTCATTGTATATTACCAGGATGTGTTACGATGTTATATCACCTCATGTTATGATAAACAAAACATAACATATGATAAACATGTCCTAGCTATATTTGTAAATAACCTCTCACTCAAAGCAAGAAGGGAGATTCCGGACTTTTTGATTTAGGCAGGGTTTTATCTGGAAGGCTGTTCGTTTTCACTGAACATACTGTAAAAGAGGATTACTCAGCGCTGGATTACCTCTGTGTGGCAAGACTGGACACAAATGATAGGAAATATTATACTCTACATTGTGACATAAAAAAAAAAAAAAAATCGGGTTTACATCCACTTTAAGCTGCGTTGTGTTTTTTTTTATTTTTTACTGTCAGTGTCCTCTGGATCAATTGTGGGTATAGAGTTGGGTATATGGGATTGTACGATTTTTTTTCTTATGGTTGAACTAGATAGACGTGTGTCTTTTTTCAACCTGACTAACTATGTTACTATGTAACTATGTAAGGATGTGGAAATCTCTTCCACAATCAGTGGTGTCAGCAGGAAGTATGGATAGTTTTAAAAGACTCTTGGACTTACATCTTAGCGAAAACAATATATGAGGATATGGGAAATTATTTTCTACACACACACACCAACACAGGTTGAACTGGATGGACTGTTAAATAAAGACAACCCATAGTTTACCAACTATGTAACAAAGCAACTATGGATGAGAAGGGACAGGAGAGAGCACAGGGGCTCTGGGGCAGCACAAATAACCTAGCTAGGAGAGGCAGTGGGGTGGCATATAGAGCAAACTATCCCCTTCATGTTCCTCTTATAGCTGCTGAATGCCTGTGGAAGGGAGAGGAGGAAAAGTGGCTGCAGAGGAACACAGAGGTGATCGGTTCCTCTATAAGCCACACCACCGCCCCTCCTATCCAAGTATACAGATGAGCTACATGGGCCCCCTGAAGGATGGGGCTGGGCATGGGTAATCTACAACATTTTTACACCCTGAATTTTTTAATGCTTCTCCCTGTCCTTGCGCAGGGGCTCTTAGATCTCACACTGCAAATATACAGCTATAAAGCAGTAGGTACAGGAGTGCCTAAGCACACCTACATATCAGAAGTACAGTACTATTTTCATGAGAACTTCCAGACAGAAAGAAAAAATGTCAGGGTACTGCTTAGGCAGCACAATTACCATTTCTAATTGTTTACTATGACATTGAAAATCTTTACTTTTTGGGTTCAGGTCCCCTTTAAAACAATTCAGCCTTGCACTATGTATTTTTATGTTATATAGGCTTTTCAAAAGATTTGACTTTCAGTCATGTGATGGTAAGGATTTTTTTTCCTCTTGATAAGCTCTTTGAATGAATGCAAAAGTCCTGCTCTTCTTGGGTGTGTGGCAGTTGGGTCAAACAAATTCAAATGTATTGCACAGACACAAAACAAACAGGTTAAAGTGCATGTTGGGGCAAAAAAAAATGCAATACATCTCTGCAATATATCCACATCTTCCAAAGTTTTATTCTGCACCATTGTTTTGCCTCATAGAGGTCATCAGTAGCCAGTTTCTTCTTCTGCATTTTTTCGTCCCACTCTGGATGGACAGAGCAGAGAGCGGAGTGGTAACTGACAGTCACTGCTCTCTGCTTAGAGTCGACTAAGATCTAAACGATCAGCGGTCATGTGATTGCTCAGTTATCGGGCTTAGAGCTTGGGGGCAGAGGCATCATCAAGCAATGCTGAAGCATGGAGGTAAGTATGAATGTCTGTTTATTTTTATAACCCCAAACTTCTCCTTTAAGGAGTTGTATAGTAATGTTCTTTTATTTTTCCATAGCGGTAGAATGTAAAGCATCTTATAAGTTTGCTATGGTGGCTTTGAAGCAAACAGAAGTGTAATATACATGAAAGAAGGAATTAATGCTAAGTGGCAAATCCTTTTCTTCACCCTTACATTTATTAAAAGTTAATTCTGTCATTTTTCCGATAAGTACTAAAAACGTTGGGAACCATCTCTCAAACATTATTGGTAATATCCGCCTATATTTTTTCCTGCATAATATTATCTAGTATGACAAGAGTACCATGTATCCATCTATCCTGACCCTTTTAATGACCTTCTTTACTTATATCTCCCATGAGATGAAAAGGACATTATAGAATAAATATCATTCTAGGGAAAGTGATCATAAAACCTTGCCATCTCATCTTGATTAATCAGATAATCATGTCTTTTAACATAATTAAAAGAGAAATCTCCTTGAATTTCTAGAAAAAGCTTGGTGGAACATGGAATGTCTTCCTAGAAAGGGATACCGGTACTTTTTAAAATTTATGGATAGTACTAAATCTCACCCCTTAGAAGTCATCACTTTTTTTCTACAAGTTACGTTTTTTACTGGAAATATCTTAATGTAGGAATTATTTCTAAAGTATGTTATGCATAAGAAATGTTTTAGAAATTCATTGTGAATTTTTGAAGGGAATTTAAAGATGAACATAAGGCAGAGGCAGAGGCAGATATTTAAAAAGTACATATGAATGCCGTCATACTTTAATTAAAAAAAATATATATATTTCAAAGTGTATGTATAGCCATGATTTTTTTGGGATACAGAAGGTTAAAATGAAAAGAAATTTAAACTTTTATAGTTGTTGCTAGAACAAGAGGCAAGAGTTAAGCCTCGTACAAACGCTCGGTTTACTCGGCAAAAAACAGCAAGAAAACTGCTGGCAGAGGGGTCTCTGCAGATATGTGCAGTGATCTCATGTGGAGGTTTGCATTTGTGCAGGAGCTTCTGACCATAAAGACCAGTCACTGCTGTTCTCAATCCTTGTGAAGGGTGACTGGTCCTGTCTCCGTCCCCTCCTGTAGTTTCCTGCAAGTAACCTGTAGTGGGTGGAGCCTGCTGAATACCTTCCACAGCTCTGCTCACTGCACAGCCTATGTCAGGGGTCTCAAACTGGTGGCCCTACAGCTGTTGCATAACTACAAGTCCCATGAGGCATTGTAAGACTGACAGTTACAAGCATGACTCCCACAGGCAGAGGCATGATGGGTAGTTTTGCAACAGCTGGAAGACCACCAGTTTGAGACTCCTGGTCTATGTACAGCACAATGATATCACTGCTACTTTTACCTGGTAATAAATGTGTTTGCAAAAGCATTTGGTGCTTAGAAAGCAGATTTATATATTTTGTGACTAATAGGGAATATATTCAATTGAACATTGTTGTGCCCAGAGTCCAGCTTTAAATGTTTTGTAACTTAATTTTTCATAGATTATTGATTTGGCAGAATGAGCAGGAGCTGAGCGATCACATCAAAGCCTATGTGGTGCAGAGCTGTAGTGTTGAAAACAGGAGAAGAGTGTTCCTGAAAATTTGTAAAGCTCACCTTACACTATAAACTCTGGCCCAGATTCATAAAGCAATTACGCCTGTCTAACTGGTGTTAGACAGGAGTAATTTCAAACTTCGCGCGCCGTATCACTAGTTTGAATCCTCAAACCATGATACGGCGGCTTCCGGCTTCGATCTGAGAGGCTTACGTCTTCGTAAGCCTTCGGATCTACGCTGTGATATTTTTGCGGCCGCTGGGAGGAGTTTGCGTCGTTTTCATGCGTCGGGATATGCAAATGTGTTTTTACGGCGATCCACGAAGATACGAGCGGTCTTCACAATCGCTTACGTCTGTTTTTTTTTACGTACTGTTAGACCAGCTTTTTGCTGGTCTAACGGTGCGTAGCCCATGTTAAGTATGGCCGTCGTTCCCGCGTCGAATTTAATTTTTTTTTTTTTGCGTAACTCGTTCGGGAATAGAAATGTCCGTAAACGACGCTACTCAAACAACGAATGACGTAACGACGTGATTTCGCGCAATGCACGGCGGGAAATTTGCGAACGGAGCATGCGCAGTTCGCTCGCCGCGGGAACGCACCTATTTTAAATCCTACTCGCCCCCTACTCATCTAGATGGATTGCGACGGGAGAAATACACTACGCCGCCGTCGTTTACTGGACAAAATCTACCTGGATTCCACGTAGAGCCAGGTAAAAAACGGCGGCGTAGTGTATTTCTGATACGCTACGAGAATCCAATTCTCTCTGAATCTGGGCCTCTGTTTGTACAATATACTTTAGATCTACCATCAACTATGTAGTGCAAGGGCATGCCTCATTGGATACAGAGTGATTAGATAGATGGTATGTCTTCAAATTATATAGTTTTAGTCAATCTAAAGGATATTGTACAGAGATTGTACAATCGGATTGTATACTGTATGGCCATCTTTGTACACCTATAATTAACTAGTTTTTGGTGCCATTAATTTTTAACAGCACACCAAACATAGACTCAAACACACATTTTGATGTGTGAAAAATGAGGGACAAATTAGCAAAACACAGAGAAAAAAATGATCAAACCACAACACGCCCAAATGTCCCATGAGCTACTTTTCCATATGTAAGGCAGCCTACTTAAATACACTTACTAAAAATAATGCAGCTCTTTAAATAAACAAATGAAGTCCATAAATAGTGAACAATAGCAGAAAATGTGTAAAACGAAACTCCAAAAATAAATATCCAGAGAATAGTTTGTAAAATTGTGAAAAAACAAATATTCTGAAGATATAAGTGATCAAATTGCACAATGTGATCCACCACCTAATGTGAGATAGACCTTACCAGAGTTACAGGACACTTATACAGAGTCAAATGCATTCAGTAGAATGTATCAGCATGAATCCAACTTCACATACCCTTCAGGAGCATGAAGTGTCTAGTGGTTCAAGTATATCTCAGTAGTTGTAGGGAAGAGGGAGTGCATCATGAATATAAATGGAAAATACATCCACATTGTGTAAATCCGTACACAGGAAAAACAGCGTGGAAATCGCACATACATAGGCTCCGCCCTACATGTTTTGTCACAACTGACACCATTGGGGTATTTAAATCAATGGAATGCACTATCCATGTGTAGCGCTACCCCTGAAGGAGCTGCTGATTGATTGTTGGGATCAGCACATTAAGTTACCCTAGCATTGTCTAGGGGTGTGATGCAGGAACAAAATAGTGAGCGGAGGTCCAGACAGTCAATAAAGGTTTTTCCAATGCTTTATTTCCAGGCCAACATCAACTTCAGTTAGGAAGGAAAAAAAAGGTTGACGAAAGAAGAGGAGAACTTGCGGTGTCAGGCCTGGATATGAATGGGCAAGCCTGCCCTCAGTAGTACCAATTTGTAAACTCGTCGCCACTCCTGCCTGAGTGGGTGAAGTGCCCACGGACAGGTCTCTTGCACGAGCCTGGCAGCCGAGGCATCACCCTGGATTTCTGGGAGGAACAGGTCTCACACACGCAGACCTGGCTCTAGAGCCTCTGCCACAGGCCAATTACTTTAGATGAGATTAGGTGGATGAACAGAGCGAATCCTTCCAGTAGACTCTAGCACAGGTCACCGGGAGACAGTAAAGCGTACCTGTCAGCATCCCGGTCACCAGATCCCTGATTGGTTCGTTCAAGCCCTGTTGGACAACCTGCCTCTGGGTTCCCCTTAAGCCGATCCCCCAATTTTATGGCAGCCAGCCTGGGATCCTCTCAATTGGACTGGGAACCCAGTAAGTCACTGGGGTCCCCTTTCGCCTCCGGTTGAAGCTCAGTGAAGCCCAGGTGGGCCACACCGGCGGGGTCCATGGATGCACCCTAAGGTGGAATGCCGCACCTGGAACCAGGACCCCGCGAAGATTTAAAACACATGACCCCTCTCACAGATATACCCCTCCCCAGCATGCCCCGTGAGGGAAAAACTCCTCCAATTGGCTTCTGGGGAAGACTTGGTCCGCCAGAAACCCCTCTGACGCCAACTGCCGACCAACTGCCGACCAGAGATGATACCACATCCCCAGAACGCAGACTGACAGAGGTCACAATTTAGGTAAATCATGAATGGGAGCAAGGTAACTCTCCCATTCCAACTAACTTTAGAGTAGTGCCCATACTGAAACACATGTCATGGGAAAAATGAGCCAAAAAACATGTGCTCCTATTACGCTAGGCGTGAATGGGGCCTACAAGTGAAATAAGTGTGTTCACAAAAGGTTAATGAGGTTCCATTCACAGTTGCATGTTTGTGAACACATGGCAAACCACACAAAAAACGCATGCTTTGCTGCTCGTTTTGGATATGCACTGCAAATTTGCATTGCATTTAAAAGTTAAAGGCACTCCAAGCACAGGTCGCAGGTGCGCATCTGCCATGCAACAAATGTGCTGCAAGCGCACCAAAGAGCGCAGTAAAAAAGCACCACGCTCTGCTCTGCTTCTTTAGGGCATTTGTCATGAGTAGGGCAGCTTATTCAAGTGAATGGGCTGCCCTATGCGTGACAAGCAGAAGCGCTCCAAAATGCCAGAAAAAATGCCTAAAACTTCCACGGGAACATGGCCTGATATCTAGATGTCGCCATCCACTCCCTCCTATGTATTTGTATAAAGATGGCAACACACAATTCAATCTCACTTAGATTTACCAAAATTATGGAATAAGATGACCCAATTTAATAATCTATTCAATCTAGATCTAAAGGAGTTTGTACAATCAGACTGTAGTGTGTATGGTCACCGTATGCGAAGAAGTGATAAAGTGGGTGGAAGTAAATCAAGTCCTATTATGTTATGTACTAAGGCAATGCACAATGGGATATGATCTACAGAAAGCATTTTTTTACTTCAAATTGAGAGGTGAAAAGTCAAAGCTCCTGTGGACAAGGTAAGTGAGATATAAGCACATTGGGATGGCTTGGGCAGAAAGGACATTAGAAAAGTCTTCTATTTATGATGAAAAGTGAAATTCTGCTTGAAAAGGTAAACTTCATCTTTAAGAAAGACATCAAAAGGGAGTTGTGAAGGAATATTCAAAATATGAGGTATTTCTGGAAATTCCAAAAGAAATGAAAAGTTTAGCTTTCCTATTCTAACTGTAGCCAGAGTCACTATTCCCTGTCTCCAACATGCTCATTATCCCGGCAATTATAACAGGTTACTCAGGGTGAAAATGACCCCAGCTCATTATTCTAAGGTCAAACAGGAAGTCCTGCATATGCAGGGGGTCCATAGTCTGCTAAAAATGAAAAAAGAAAGATACATTAGTTCTGTCTGTAAAATATGCAGACGGCATATTCAACTGTGATCATTATTTTTTACCATATATCACAGCCTATTCTATGTGCACTTTCACCTCCACCTGAATCTAATAAGAGTGCTATATGGTGTGCTATACTGAGTTGCCATTTTAAAGTGACACTCTAATTTTTGTAGAAAAAATAACACTGTATTCCCGGTGAACTATATGCAGTATTTGCAAGGATTTTCCACAAAGTTTACTGCAGGTTCTTACTTTTGTTTCTATCTTGAATATGCAAGTTTTGTGGCCAAGTGGCAGTAGAAGCAGGTGGTCCACCCAAAAGGGGAAGCTCCGCTTGTCTGCCTCCTTCCCACCTCCAGTGCTACATTTGGCACCTTTTGGGTGGGAGGGGGGAGCGGGTACCTGGTTTTGACAGGTACCTGCTCCCACTTCCTGCTGAGTTTGCTACAGGAAACTCAGAAAGAAGTTCAGCCCTCGGCCCATTAAGAAAGCGAAGTGCGATTCGCGCATGCGCAGTAGAAGACCGGCTGTCATCCTCATCAGGTCATCCTCAGTGCTCTAATTTGGGCTGCATGGCTCTTTTAGGGCTCTTTCAGACTTGTGGCCAGGTGGCAGTAGAAGCAGGTGGTCCACCCAAAGGGGGTAGCTCCGCTTGTCTGCCTCCTCCCCACCTCCAGTGCTACATTTGGCACCCATTGGGTGGGAAGGGGGAGCGGGTGCCTGGTTTTGACACGCTCCCACTTCCTGCTGAGTTTGCTACAGGAAATTTAGCAGTAGAAAACTGGCTATGAAGCCGCAAAGCTTCACTGACAGTTTCCCTTACCCAAGATGGCAGCGCCAGCACCCGAGAGACGAATAAAGAATTGCCTTGGGTGAGCAAACATCGGGATCCCTGGACAGGTAAGTGCCCTAATAGTTACCGTCAGCAGCTACAGTATTTATAGCTGCTGAGCTGACGTTTAATTTTTTGTTGGGGGGAGGGGCTGTAGCTCCATTTCAAACTGGTTGTAAATCTCTGAAATCAAAAATGAACAAAACATACCTGTCTATAGTATCACTCAAAAGGGGAAGCTCCGCTTGTCTGCCTCCTCCCCACCTCCAGTGCTACATTTGGCACCTTTTGGGTGGGAGGGGGGAGCGGGTACCTGGTTTTGATAGGTACCTGCTCCCACTTCCTGCTGAGTTTGCCACAGGAAACTCAGAAAGAAGTTCAGCCCTCGGCCCATTAAGAAATGGGCCGAGGGCTGACAGGTAATGCCAACACTACAGAATCTTGGCAGAAAGCCTTGCCCCCCTTCTCCTTCAGCACACAGAAGGTGACTGAAAGCTACAGCTGTGCGTGCTTTTTTATGAGACTTTGTAGGAGGGGGGTGTCCTTTCCCTCCACTAAGGTCTCAAATTACACTCAGCTCCCTGCTCTATTCTTTGCAGTGTGTGATAACTGATCCCCGCCCTCTGCCTTATGGAGCTCAGAGATGCTGTGCAAAATGTGTGCTTTAGGAGGCTGTATGGAGGTATGTATATAGAGGTATGTAGGAGGATTTGTTTCATCCCTGCATATCAAATAAGGCCAGGCATTAAGTATAAGCAAGGGTTTTTTTTTTTTCAGTTTCATACTTACCTAGGTGGATGCAGCATCAGTGCCTCTGCACTAAAAACCGATCAATCGAACATCACCAATTGCTAGGTTCTCACAGCCCCCCGAGCAGAGAGCTGCTGACTGTCAATCAATGCTCTGCTCCCTCCTTGCTCACTGGAGCGCTGAGCTGGGGAGTGGACCATCTCTGGCTCCCAGGGGCTTGCTGAGAGGCTGAGACAGGTGTCTGTCCTGGCAGATCCAGACTCCCATTGTAGGGGTGATGCGGTGCCTGGTCCGATTTCTGTGATGTCAGCAGAGCGCAGACCTCAGTCGGTGCTGAAAATGGACCACAGGAGTTCAAAACAAATTGCACTCCAGTGATCCATAGGAGAAGTACAGTCAAACAAGCTTTGGCTGGACTTCTCATTTAATGTAGCTGCAGCGCAAACTCCCTGCAATGGCATGCAATGCCTGTGGTTGCAGTGTGGTGGTTTGGCCTTTTGAGGGATACAATAGGTTAGGACTGAGGAGGAAATGGATTACTTTTCAGAGGGACAGCAAGTGCTGCTGCATGTCTAAACAAGCCCTTAAAACATCATCATGGCAGCATACCTACTACAGGATATTGTCAGAGACTGCAGACATGATACAGGATATGGTCAGAGACTGCAGACATGATACAGGAGAGGGTCAGAAACTGCAGACATGATACAGGAGAGGGTCAGAGCCTCCAGACATGATACAGGAGATGGTCAGAGACTGCAGACCTACTACAGGAGATGGTCAGAAACTCCAGACATGATACAGGAGATGGTCAGAGATTGCAGATCTACTAAGAGAGATGGTCAGAGACTGGGCTATTTGCTGCTGGAGATACATATGTTGCTGATAGAGAAACTCAATACTAGATGAAATATGAACCTGACAGTTCTGCACCTACTTGCCATAGCTACTATATCCTTGAGTAAATGATAGTTATTATAAAGCTATTTTTATATAGAAATAAAAAGATCCATGGCCATTTTTAAATAGAAAGAAAGAGACCCATAGCCACTTTTAAAATAGAAAGAATGAGATCCATGGGAGATTAATGTTCTTACTTAGTACCCAATGACAGTCTGTGAGAGTGAGAGCGCATCCTGTATTCCAGGACTCAGGAACACTCTCCTGCTGAAGTCTGCAACACAGCGATGCTGGGTGGCTGAGGATGACGTCAGCGGGAGGTAAAAGAGGGCATGGCAAATGCCCATGGCTCTTTTTGGCTGCTTTTGGCTCTGTTCAGAAAGGGGCGGATGCCTTTCAGAGAGAAGCAAGGCACAGCGCAGCGTACGGATGATGTCCTCACCCAACATTTGATTTCGCCAGTCGCAGCATCAATGCCACAACAATGTTGCCATTAAATTCAGCACCCCTAGTGCATTACCTTACATTTACCTTACATTTTTCAATGTTAAACTTAATTTCCCATGCAGTAGCCCACTCATTCTTTTATGCAGGTCCTCTTGTAAAGTTTCTGAAGTTCCTATCTATAAAATGTCTGTGTTATTGCACTACATATTTTTGTGTCGTCAGCAAACACTGAAATCGAGCTATTCTTCCCACCCTCTATATCATTTATAAATAAATTTAAGGCCGCGTACACACGATCGAATCTATCTGCTGGAAATGGTCCTACGGACCGTTTCAGCAGACAGATTCGATCGTGTGTACGTGTGTACGGGCGGACAGACGGTTTTTAGTACTAGTGCCGCATGCGTGACAGTGTCGGGACTGGAGTCGGGACTCTGACAGTGACGGCGTGACGGTGTCAGTGTGTCAGACTCATCACTGTCTGATGGTCGGAGCCGCCGACGATCACACCCGTGACCCGCCATGAGTGACCCGTCCCCGCGAAGGCTCCGCTCCACCATGGACCGGACCAAGGCCAGCAGCACAGCAAGCCAGAATGAACCACCACCAGGCAGCAAGCAACACTGTGGCCCTGCCCTGCTCAAGCCAGCAGACAGGAGGTGAGGTGCACCATGCAGCACCATCCGCCAGACCTCCACCGACTGACTGTGGCCCCTGCCCTTCCCCCTGCGTATCCAGGTCCCAGCCCAGGTGAGGAGCCGATTGGAACTGGGGGGGGGGCACAGCGCTCAGGTCACGGTGTCGGTGTGACACTGACACTCACACTGGTCCTTTTTTATACTTCATGAGAAGTTGAACAGACTGGGGAACTGTTGCTTAAAAGACTCCAATTCTATCTGTCTGTAAATATAGGCTTAGTTATTATTTATTATAGACACTGACAGATAAGATAATAATTGGAGTCCTTTAAGCTTTACAGTCAATTACAATCAGCAGCAGCAACCAGTCAGTCACTGTCAGCTCAGCCAGCCCAGTAGCACAGAGTTCATATTTCGCCACACCAGGCCTAAGGTCTTAGCCTAATGCCGCGTACACACGGTCGTTTTTTGCGATGAAAAAAAACGATGTTTTTTAAAACGTCATTTAAATTGATCGTGTGTGGGCAAAACGTTTTTTGTCTTAAAAAAAAGACCCCAAAAAAATTCCAACATGCTTGAATTTTTTGTGTCGTTTTTCAAAACGTCAGTTTTTGTTTCCCAAAAAGTCACCGTGTGTAGCAAAAACGTCGTTTAAAACGTCGTTTTTGAACCCGCGCATGCCCAGAAGCTAGTTATGAAGCGAGCTTCAATGGAAAAGAGTGGTGAACGTAACCTCGCTTTTTGTGAAAAAAACGATGGTGTGTATGCAACATCGTCTTTGAAAAGTGACGTTTCAAAAACGTCGTTTTTTACTTCACAGAAAACGTGTTTTTTTTTCATCACAAAAAACGACCGTGTGTACGCGGCATTAGGCCTGGTGTGGCAAAATATGAACTTTGTGCTACTGGCTGAGCTGACACTGTGACTGCTGCTGCTGCTGCTGATTGAATTGTAAAGCTTAAGGACTCCAATTATCTGTCTATAAGCCTGGTATATATTTATAGACAGACAGATAATTGGAGTATTTTAAGCTTTACAATTAGGCAATGTAATATTTTTGAGGTGATATAATTCACCAATATTACCCTGTGTATCTTTCATGAATTATAGGGTTTCAGGCAGTCATCACCTCACCATATGATCTATGGCAGGCTGCAATCTATTGAATTGGGTTCAAATAAATACGAAATGTTTTAAAATACTGTATATATATATTTTTTTCTTCAATCAGTTAATATAAACATCTTTGATATTAAAAATGTTACAGAACGTAATTGCATTGTAGAATATGAAAAAAAAAAATCTCAGTTACTTTTCCGAGTAACTAGTTACTTTGCTAAAAAAAGTCACTAACTCAATTAATTTTTCGGCCAAGTAACTTGTAATTGTAACTAGTTACTTTTTTAAAGGAAGATGAACAACACTGTAAGGCTCCTTACACACGGAGCGGTCCGTTTTTCGGTCCGCTCCGTGTGTGTCCGTCGGCTCAGCGGGGGGTCCCGCTCAGCTGTCGGCGGACACGGCGGTCCCCGCACACTGTGCAGGGACCGCCCTGTCTCTCCTCCGCTATCCCCTATGGGGAATCGGATGGAAACGAACCGTCTGTCCGTTTGCATCCGATCCGATCCACCGGACGGAAGAAAAATAGGGTTTTCTTCCGTCCGCAAAACAGATCCAGACGGACGCGGATCGTAGGCGGACGTTAGCGGATGCATCATCCGCTAACGGATCCGCTCCCATAGGGACACATTACAAGTAGTCCGTAAACGGACTTGTAATTAGCGGACCGTTCGTCCGCTCATGTGAAAGGGGCCTAAATCGCTTCCTTTACCTTAGTGCAGTCCTCCTTCACTTACCTCATTCTTCGATTTTACTTTTAAATCTCCTTATTTCTTTTGAGAATCCCTGACTTCCTGTTCTTCTGTCTGTAACTCCACGCAGTAATACAAGGCTTTCTCCCTGGTGTGGAGTGTCGTGCTCGCCCCCTCCCTTGGACTACAGGAGAGACAGGACATCCACTAACGCACATCTCCTTTCTCTATCTGCAACATAGAGAGCGCCCTGACTCTCCTGTAGTTCAATGGAGGGGGCAAGCACAACACTCCACACCAGGGAGAAAGCCTTGCATTACTGTGTGGAGTTACAGACAGAAGAACAGGAAGTGAGGATTTCTCAGAAGAAATAAGGACATTTAAAAGCAAAATGGAAGGATGAGGTAAAGTGAAGGAGGACTGCACTAAGCTAAAGGAAGCTATTTAGGGAAAAAAAATGTTGTACCTTTACAACCCCATTAAGGTGCAGCCTGTCCTTACTAAGGAGTCGGTAACCAACTGAGAAGTCAATTTATCTCTCCAGGAACTCAAACCCCTCTTTCCTACTTCAGTTCCTCAGCCACTTGTTCAGTTCCCTAAGCTCCTGCTGCCTCTTTTTTGTGACTCGAGGCACAAGTAGTATTTCCAAGAAAACCGCCTTGGAGGTCCTTCTCTTCAATCTATTCCCTAAGTCCCTGAAATTTTTTTTTTAGGACTCTCTACCTTCCTTTTACTTTGTCATTGGTGCCAATTTGTACCATAACAGTTGGGTCACCCCCAGCCCCACCCAATAATCTGTACACATGATCCACAATATTTTTATATAAACAACATACAGAATGCCTTCACGTGTTGCCTTGGTTGCAAGAAAACAACATTTGGATGTACTGGCATTTTTAGAAAAGCACACATGCAAAGATAATATGAATAAAATGACAATTTTAGAATTAAGTTTACATGTATATTAATTGTATACAATTTTAGTAAATCTGAAACACGGACTGAAAGAAATACAAGGGAACTATTACTATCCTTGTTTTAAAAGTCTTAGTTATCTGGAAGTCTCTACCAGATAACTGTTGTAGTGCTTTAACACAGTGGCACATTTGAAGAAGCATTGTGGAAAAGCACTAAAATGCGCTGAAATTTTTTTTTTCATAACGCAGAGTACCATGAGGCATGGTAGTGCATTACCACACTGCGTTAAAGAAACCTAGGTGTTGTCATTGTTCAATGACATCACCAAGGATGCCCTTTAGCTTGTGTACAATGTGAAAAAAGCTGGCAGGTGGGCAGTAGGATGGGTGGATGGCTAAGTCTGGCCATTTAGTCCACCCAGTGAACTGTGAACAAGCTGGGCTAGGGCCGCACCTAATGCTCATCCCCAAATGCCAGGCAGTGACCTGAAATCACCCAGCCCCTGTGTGTATGAAGTCTTATTATTTTTTAAATTGTAGAAAGAAAGTCTCCTCTAGAACTTCAATATATAATCTGTCAAGCAGGAAAAAAAAACACTCTCTTGTTAAATCATCAGTTTAAATAACACCTCTGAGCTGCAGTGGCGGCTCCTTAAAGCAAGAGCATTTAATTTCGAATGACAGAGGAAGAACTAGATCAATTAATTCTGCAAAAAGAACATACGTTCAAGCTAAGCTTTTAGTGATCCATGTGGAGTAGAAATTTATACTCCTAAACAATGACAAATTACTGTGTAGCATAGTATATCGATTCTAGTAAAATTTTTATTTTAAGTTGTTCAGGATATCTGCCTTTTTGAACAGGAATCTGCAACTATTGCTGTTACAATGTTGTGACATAATCTTTTTGTCTTTTTTTTTAAGTTTCTCCCCAAGCAAGGCCCTCTGGGGTCTTGGCCTTCACCCATAAAAACAATACCCTCAACTGCCATTCGGCCTCACACAGTGTACATTAGATGCTGCAGCAAGTTAGATAGAGCCCAGGCCCCAGAAGCTGGCTGGCAACTTTTGGCCCAGAAGGAAATGTACAACCCAGAGGCCCATGGTGCAACAACTCAGCCCCAGTCTCGCTCTCCCTCTTCCCTGCCTCCTCCTAACCCCCATCCAAGGGCTGAAGCTTTGCTACATGTAATCTCTGCTCACTGGGTGGGTCAGGCTGCACAGTCTCTGCTGCACCGACACCAGGTTCCTGAACTGGCCAGCAGGGGGTGGCTGGGGTCTGTAGGGGAGAGCCAGGGTGGCTGAGTAAGGGACGGCCAGGGGATGAGAGCTTCCAATGGGGCACGGAGCTGGCCTCTGCTCGGACACAGCATATACCATCCATGCCATGGGATGGGGGTATCCTGCATTCTGTCCTTCTTCTGATCTCACACTCAGTAAGACACCAGTAGGCATTTTTTACTCCTCTTCACTGTGAAACCTTGGCATATGTGTGGCGTAAGTGGTGCAGTCCTTTTACGAGCACAAGAGCAGTTTCCCCCCTGGCCCAGTCCGCCCCTGAGCCTGCTTCATGTTCTGGCTAAAGCATATCCACCATCATCTAGCCCTTTCCTCCCTAGCCATGCTGAACCTGCTCCACCCCTTTCATTCATTGTACTTCAGTTCTTTCAATCAACAAGGCTCAGCATTACATGCAAGCTTTACCTAAGGCTGTTTACATACAAATAAGGCATGCCTAATAATGCTTACTCTTCCAGACTGACATCCACCCATCAAGGTGTTTTGATATTGTATATTCCCCCCAAGAGTCATCCCACTGCTTGCATTAGGACTACGCTCTTGAGACTATTACTGAGTGGAGTCAGTGCTATTTATAGTACTTGTGGCTTCACAACCTGGTTCTCTACTGCACATGCGCAAGTCCTGCTGCGCACCCTTTCTGGTTCCCTGCTGTCTTCTGGGATCTGTGTATCTCCAAGAAAACAGCGGGGGTGGACGGAGGAGGGGCCAGACATGGCCGGACATGGCGTAGATTCTGCGGCGATCTATCTGTGGAAGTGAGATGCAAATACCTGTATTAGATAGATATCTGCTCCCCCCTGAAAGGAGACAAATGGGTGGAACTCCACTTTAAATTTCTGTGTAATAGAGAGAGACTAGTAAAAGAAGGAGAAGCTAACAGTTTGAGAGAGGAGACTGTAGAGGCCAGTGACAGAGGTTCTGTCGAAGGGGTGGATTGTTGGCTATATGGTCTACCCATTTGAGCCTCAAGGAATCAAGGTTAGGGCCTACTGCAAAACAGAACTCTCCTATGGACTGGACAAGGCCTTGCGACGCATACAGCAGTTTTCCTCCATGCTTTTGGGTTTAAGCAAGAACATTCATATAACACATATGAATTAGTAGAGGGCTCCCCCTCCAGGGGATAGGTTTAAATGATCAAACCTTGTAGGATTCTACAATGTGTTTTTTGTCTATAAGTTGAAGCAAACAAAGTGTATTGTGTAACGCGTGTAAAGAACTGGTGTAGGAAAATCAGTGTTACAAATACACTCTATTTTGAAATATCTTTGTAGTAAGTGCCGAAACAGGTGTCACTTGTAGGTGAAGGCATTATGCTTGTGTTGTGGGTCCCTGGGTAACAGCTTGGCCTCTGGCCATAAGAGGGTGCTAACTCACTCATCAAGTGGCACCATTATGGAAACACTTAAACAATCATTAACAGTCATAGCATGCAGTTCCCCCATTGTATTAACCAACACTGTGGCTTCTTGTCTCAATGACAACCAATCTCCCCATTTCTTTCCTGGTTGCACAAAGATAGGAAATAAGAGAAGATCTCCCCAATGGGGTCACAGACGGGAATAAAAAACAGAAATTTTATCTCTTTCAGTCTCTAGCTAGACCAAAAAATGACAATATTAGGAAAAATGGCGCGTACACGCGACCTTTATTCATATCATGGAAAAAAACAATGTTTTTCTCTACGTGATTCCTCTCAAGACTGCCTTGCGTACACACAACCGTGATAAAAAAATGCTTGAGCAAAGCATGTGACGTACAACCCATACGACGGCACTATAAAGAGGAAGTTCCATTCGAATGGCGCCAACCTTTGGGCTGTTTTTGCAAATTTCCCTTCTCATAACTTGCTCCTGAGCATGCATGTCGTTAAAGCCTACACACGACCGTTTTTCACAACGAGAAAAACGACGAGAAAAAATAGAGCAGGTTCTAAATTTTTAATGGACATTTTTGTCATTTTAACAACCAATTAAAAAAATAAAAATGTTCTCATCATGAAAAACGGTTGTGTGTCCGCGGCATAAGACTTTATCTTACTAGCCCAAAAAACCCTTGAGTTGTGAAATGACATGCTAATAAAAACATTGTACTTTGCGTTTAACCTTAAAAAGGAACCCCTTTGCAGGTACAGATTCCGGGGCTGCAATGCCCATCCTTATTTGATTGACCTGAAACAAGTATCTGCATATTAAATGTTGGGATGCTCTATGCCAGGGGTGCCCAACTTTTGAAGAGCAAGGGCCCCTTAAGCAACTTGGTAACCGGTCGCTCACAATGAGTGGAGTAGGTGGATGGCAGCCCACTCGGCTCAATAGAGCCCACTCTACTGTCAGAACACCAAACTCGCAGGTAATAGAAGTCTATGGCTCAGTGCAGGTAACCCACAGGTGCTCTTCTCTGCACCTGCAGATCAGTTTGAAAGCAGCTCAGTAACCACTGCAGAACAGATATGCCCATATACTGTATACTCTGTGATTTTAGTAATAAAAAAAACTTACCTTTAATAACAGTATTCTATTCTATTTTATTCCATCCCAGAGCAGGAGGTTGTGGGGCACATCAGAGGGCTCCAGGGGCCACATGTGGCCCCCAGGCCACTAGTTGGGCACACCTGCTCTATGCAATGATTCTATTGCAGGTCACAGACAGGGAGACAAGTTTGGGGCTTGTACCAATTGCAGCCATGCAGGTGTATAATCCTAACGAGTTTCGACCATTCGGTCTTCTTCAGAGGGTTGTGGCTGAAAGAGATTTGATTCCATAGGGAGGACACAGATAAAAATAAATATTTTTTGTATACACCTATTTATACAATCAAATCTCTTTCAGCCACAACCCTCTGAAGAAGACCGAATGGTCGAAACGCGTTAGTATTATACACCTGCCTGCCACTATTCAGGCTATGTATTTTATTGTTTACCTGGAAATGTTATGGTTATTTTAATTTTTGTTACTCTGCCGCAACTCATTCCTTGTATACCCCAAATTTTATGTCATTCAATTACTTTTGTAATAAAACGTTTTTACCATAGACGTTGCATTGCTACTTTACTTCACACCAGCTGTTTCAAAGCCCCATTGGGACCATTTTTCTATTTATCATATCGGGGTGTGCAGCTAACTCTCTCTACCTATTAGGTTTGTCCCTTTTTTCAAGTACCAATTGCAGCTTCCTCCTGAAAAGTTTCTGCTAAATACAAAGGTCTGACAGTTGACCGAGGATAACGCTAACCATTGCAGGCTGTGTAATCTGGTTCAAAGGTGGACACAAACAAACAAGCATTGATGATAAAAACTTTAACAGATTTTAAATGTCTTTACTTTCACGTTATAAGTGCCCATAACCCAGCCTCATACACAGTATGCTTGCTAGTTATTTTAGTCCTGACCAGAGTTCTCTTTAATCATAGACATAAATACTCATACTAAGTAGGCCAATCCAATATGCATTATACAATATACATTCTTTTAGCACTCTTAAGGGATATAGAACATACCCATGGGATGTGCCTGATATAGAAATAGAAAAATGCTTACAGATGTCTGTCGGTGTTGATGTATAATAGTAAACAGTAAAACATATCAGCTTAGGACACAGACTGCAATAAAAACAATATTCTTCTTACAACGCAACATAAACTTTAGTACTGGACATCTACATAAAAATGCAGATTGGCATTTTACTGGTATTGAAGCATTAATAAACTGCATAATAAAGTTAGTCATCTTTCATATACAAATTAGAGATTTTATTTTTCTGTGAGATCTTATGAGACTAGAAGGTTTCTGACTGATGCAGCTTCTGAGTGTTCAGTATTTTGAATCATGGAGTACACATGTGAGTATTATTTTGTAAGCATGTATACAGTATATGTAAAGGCATATTTTGAAATGTTATGTGTAGAAGCTTTCCTCCCTCTCTAGTAGGGATGACCCTGGGGTTTAGACCCATCTTCGGCCTGAATTTTACATGTTCAGATTCTGGCAAAGGGCAAAATGAAAGTGATACTATCGTTTTTTTTTTTTTTTTTTTATTTAAAAAAAAAAAAAACATATCATACTTACCTCCACTGTTCAGCTCGTTTTGGCCCCCGAATGCCATTTTCGGTGGTCCCACCGCGGCTGTCTCCACGCCCTCCCGCATCAGATGACCCCCTGACGCTCCCGTGTCCAGCATTCTGCATCTATAGCCACCGAATGCAGGACTCAGCACTACCCCCTGACGCCCGCGTCATTGGATTTGATTGATAGCAGCAGGAGCCAATGGCTGCGCTGCTTTCATTCTATCCAATGAAGAGCAAAGAACCCATGGAGCCAGCGATATCGGGAATTCTGGGCTCAGGTAAGTAAAACTGGAGGGGGGGGGGGGCAGACACTGCAAGGTGTTTATTCACCTTAATGAAGGTTTACAACTCCTTTAACTGGAGAAGATTCTCAAAATTATAGAGTTAGGAATGCAGTATACTGGGGTGCCTTGCTGTGACCTCTGCAGCTTATGTATTTGCAAATGTGTGCAAACTAATCGCCTTGGTTTTATTGTGAACTTTTAGACAGGACAATTTGGTTTTCTTTGTTCTTTTCCTGACATTTATTGCTCTCTTGTGTTCTTCTTGCTGCAAATGAGAGTTATAGATTGTGATGGTTGCCATTTGTTTGTAAAGGGAGTTTTCAGCTAAGCTTAACCTCTACCTGCACAAAGAAGTGAAATGTTTAGCAGCAGTATTACCACTGCTGCTAATCGTGACAGTTTTCTGCTCAGGCTGATTGGGAGCTAGCAGCTGCTGGCTTCCAAGCAAACAGGGACATTTCCCTACCTGGGGAAAACAGTGTTGGTTTCCCACCCAAAATTCACACCAGACCCTTTAGGTACCTTCTACCATGAGGACAAGGGCCACTTCCTCACAACCCTGGTCTAGTGGTTGTGGGGGTCTGCAGGTGAGAGGCTTACTGAAATCTCCCCAGATAATGCCCTCCCTACTATATAATATAGAATAAGTAAGGGGTAGATCGTTCTACTCATTCACCCTAAAAAATTACTTAGTAAATAGACACACATTGGAAAAATAATCCACAATGTAAATCCATTGTCAGGTTGTTCAGTGATGCAGATCCTTCTCATTCAAGATTAACTATGCATGCACATAAGGCTAATTACGATTTTTTGCACTGACTAGCGAATTCAACTATTAGAAATTGCTTTTTCCCATTAGTTTCAATGAAATGTTTCCAATCTTGTAATACATTTTTTTATTTTTGCTCGCTCTGATCAAAACAGATTATTGAAAATGGTCCCCTTTAAAGTGGTCCTAAAGGCTGAAGGCTTTTTACCTTCATGCATGCATGAAGGTAAATGACCTTCTGTGTACAGCAGCCGGCACACAAATATTTCTTCTTTATGCAATTTTATTTCGCCAATTCCAGCAGTTACAACAGGACAAATGGTAATGTGTTTTGGTCGTAGCCTTACTCATAGCGAGCATGCAGCGGTGCCCCCAGAGCAAGCAGCTTTCTCTGGGGGCACTGCTTGAGGAGGAGGAGCCAAGGTCCCCGTCAGGGGACCCAAAAATAAGAGGATCAGAGCTCCACTGTGCAGCATAGAGCAGGTAAGCATAACATGTTTTTTTTTTTTAAAGCTTTAACCACTTGCCACAGGCCAATTCTGACATTTCTCTCCTGAGTGAGTGAGTGAGTAAGAAACTTGTATAGCACAACACATGCAAACTGAATCGCCTCAGGGCGATTGGTATCCATTTCCTACTATATTTTGCCTTCAGAATAGATGGGTTTTGAGTAGTTTTCTGAAGGCCTGGTGATTCACTTCCATTCGGATGCTGGTTGATAAAGTGTTCCATAGTCTAGGTCCTTGGACTGCAAATCTTTGTTCTCCTTTGGACTTGTAGTGGGCCTTGGGTATCTGGAGTAGATTTTGGTTGGTAGAACGGAGAACATGATTGGGGTTGTGACATTTTAATTTTTCGCATAGATATTGGGGCGCACTTCCTCGTACACATTTGTGCGTCAGGCAGAGTGCCTTAAACGTAATTCTGTCTTTTACGGGCAACCAATGAAGGGATCTAAGGGAGGGAAAATTGATTCCCAGGGTTTTTTACCTGTTACAAGTCGTGCCACCGTATTCTGGACGACTTGTAAATGAGCAATTTGGTACTTTGGTAGTCCGAGGTTAAAAGCGTTTGCATAGTCGAGTCTGGAGTTGATTATCGTTCCTACCACGACTGCTATGTCTTCTTTTGGGATAAAGGGAATAAGTCTACGTAGCAGGCGCAGCAGATGGTGGGATCCGCTGACTACTGAAATTATTTGTGCATCCATTGTCATGTTAGGGTCAAAAGTGACTCAGAGACTTTTGACTTTGGTGCTAGGGGTGATGGTTTGTCCCAAAATGGGCGGGGGTGTCCATGTTGTCATGGCATGTCTCTTTGGGTTGGCGTAGAGCAGAAGAAGTTCTGTTTTTGAGCCATTGAGTTTAAGGTAATTCTCCATCATCCAATCTTCTATCAAAGTAAGGCATTTCTCTAGTCCGAGATAATGATCCTTTTTATTGCTGATGCGAAAGTAGAGTTGGGTGTCATCCACGTAGGAACGGTAGAGTAAATTTTGGTTGCTGATGATTTTGAGGAGAGGGCGGAGGTAGATATTGAATAGTACGGGCGATAAGGGTGACCCCTGAGGGATTCCGCATGACACGGTACGTTTTTCAGAAGTGAAAGGACCTAGTTTCACTATCTGTGATCGATTTTCCAGAAAGGAGTAGAACCAACGCAGATCAGAGTTTGCCACTCTAGGTACGTCGGCCAGGCAAATCAGCAACAATTTGTGGTCTATTGTATCAAAAGCTGCGCTCAGGTCAAACAGTACCAGAAGACAAGATTTTCCTTTGTCTGCTGCTTCAAGAGCGTCATCCCATATTTTTGAAGTGTATCTCCTACATGTAAAAATCATTGTTTGGTAGAAAAATACACAGAACCCCCAAACATTATACTGTATATGTTTTTTTAGCAAACACTTTATAGAATAAAATGGCAGTCATTGCAACTTTTTATCTCGCACAGTGTTTGCACAGCAATTTTTCAAATGTGTTTTTTTTTTGAAAAAAAATGTTTTCATGCATTAAAAAAAAAACTAAAATAAACAGTAAAGTTTACTTATGTTTTTGCATAACGTAAAAGATGATGTTACGCCAAGTAAATAGATATTTAACATTATAAAACAGATTACAGAGCACACATACAAGAATGACATTTATCCTGCAAGGCTATTAAAATCACCTGAGCATATTAAAAAAAATATGTTTTTTTTTTAATATGTTCAGGTGATTTTAAATAGCCTTGCAGGATAAATGTCATTCTTGTATGTGTGCGCTGTAATCTGTTTTGTACTGTTTGTTGGTCTTATAGCAGCACTATCTTGAACTTAATTGCATTTTAGAGTGAGCCCCCCCAAGTATGTTTTTGTAGATACCCAACATGTCACGTTTCAAAATTGGACATGCTTGTGGAATGGCGCCAAACTTCGGTACTTGAAATTCCCAATAGGCTACATTTTTTTTTTTTTTTTTTTAAGGGTTACATGTTTTGAGTTACAGAGGAGGTCTTGTGCTAGAATTATTGCTCTCACTCTAACATTCACTGCGATACCTCACATGTGTGGTTTGAACGCCGTTTACATGTGGGCACAACTTACTTATGCATAAGCTTTTACGAGCGAGCACGTAGGGATGGGGGCGCTTTAAAAAAAAAACAAAGTTATTGTTAATTTTACTTTTATTTTTGTAGTGTGGTTCTTTCTTCTTACTTTTTATTTTTTTAATCACTTTTATTCTTATTACAAGGAATGTAAACATCCCTTGTAATATGAATAGTGTGTGTCAGCTCCTCTTTACAGTGAGATCTGGGGTAAATAAGCCCTAGGCTCGCAAGCCTGAAAAAAAAAAAAAACAATCCTGGTTTTCAAATGCAGAGGCTGGGCGTGATATCATAACATCGCGCCCGGCCTCCAAACAAACATAGAGACTTGGCGAACCATCTGGCCCACTGGAAATCTCTAAGGTCATCATCCAGCACCAGTAAGTTCCTTCTCTGGTTTGCCAATGGCAGGGGCCAGTCGGGAGAAACACCGGAGGGTGGTGAGAGAGGGTGGACATCCCCTCCTGCCGCCTGTAAGAACAATTAAGCGACTGAAAAGTCGCTATGATTGTTCTTATGGTAAAGGAATTCTACGGCTGAAAAAGAAGATATCTATCTGAATGATGCCTGTAACTGCAGGCATCATTCAGATATCACCGCTCAAACTCGACTACGTCATATGACGTTGGTCGGATGGGAAGCCAATGGCAGAGGCGAGCCGGGAGAAACCCCCGGGATCGGCGAGAGAGAGGGGACGTCCTCTCCTGCCGCCTGTAAGAGCAATCAAGCGGCTGAAAAGTCGCTATGATTGTTCTTATGGTAAAGGGTTTCTCTGGCTGAAAAAGAAGATATGTATCTAAATGATGTCTGTAACTGCGCCATCATTCAGATATCACCGCTCAAACTCGACTACGTCATATGACGTTGGTCGGATGGGAAGCCAATGGCAGAGGCGAGCCGGGAGAAACCCCCGGGATCGGCGAGAGAGAGGGGACGTCCTCTCCTGCCGCCTGTAAGAGCAATCAAGCGGCTGAAAAGTCGCTATGATTGTTCTTATGGTAAAGGGTTTCTCTGGCTGAAAAAGAAGATATGTATCTAAATGATGTCTGTAACTGCGCCATCATTCAGATATCACCGCTCAAACTCGACTACGTCATATGACGTTGGGCGGATGGTAAGCGGTTTTAATATCACTTTAACTCTTAAATAATCAATCGAATGTTCTGAAAACTACAGGCCAGACACTAATGATTAGGAATTGATCATTACACTACTAGCTGTGTGTAATAATGATTAATCTTACAAATTTGGAACATTGTGTGAATACTAGTGATTAATCACTACTACATGCTAAACTCTGTAGGAAGCCCAATTCATACGCGAATGATAAATTGCGGTCAATTTTAGCAGCACAATAGCGCTACCAAGATTCACTCATCTGTGCCTAACCTAAATCAAAAGATTGACTGCATAGAATTGCAAATCAATTGCCAGGTAAAGCAGTAAAATAAATTGTATGTATTTCCACTGTGTATAAAAGCTGTTTGCCTGGAGTTACTTTAAGACTTGCTATACACAAGTGCCCGCGCCGCACATGTGTACACCATGTGGGAATTTAGGGACTGCTCTGCAATTTCTGAATGGTATGTGTTTTCCCCCAGGCATATGTAGTGAATGTAAACATGCACACCTGCCTTCCTGAGTTTGCAGCCAAGCATGGCTATGAAGATTGTGCATTTAAAAACAAGAATAAAGCAAACTTGTGTTGTAGTTATACAGCTGTTTTTTTGGTGCGCATCCCATTCCCCCCCCCCCCCCCAAAGCTACTACTGATCTTATTGCTTAGTATGAACAGTAAAGGTATAACACAGCATAGCATATAGAATACTAATGTACATTGTTTAGAGGAATAGTCATGCCAGATACGTTTATTAGTGTTGGCTATGTGTATAGAAAAAGAAGTTTGGTTTATGTACATATTTTGGAAGTGTTGCTATTCACGTGCAAGCAATAAAGTTATATTTGTATAGTAAACAAGGCAGACAAGAAAACAACAATATTTAGAAAATTGTAGAATGAAAATCATATGGGACACATTACGATATATTTAACATTGCTTCCTTTTGAATTTAGTGAATATATCCTGTACCAGAGGAGATGAGAGAGGAACCATAAGAAGTTAATGAAGGATCGGTTCACATAAAAAGGATTCAGTTACCGGATTATTATGTTTCTCTGGAATTTCACTTCCACGTTCTCCAATCCAAAACTCTGGTTCTTTTGACCTCTCCAGAGTCTCTGTCCTTTTGGTGCACATTTCACTGTGCCTGCTGTATCCTCCTCAACATTAAATAAAGAAAACACTTAAAGTAGAACTAAAGGCAAAACTTTTTTTTTTTGTTTTGGATAGGGGGGAAAGAGCAGTGGTGGCCCATCCCTGATCTACATGCAGAGCACTGGACGCATGTATTTCAATTTTTTTTTAAGCAAGTGATTATTGTCAAAGGCTCTAATTGGCTTTAAAAAAGGGTAGGCCCGCGGCACAGAGCACTGCGTCCTGAGCCCACCCAGTTGTGTGACATTAGCAAATTAATATTCACTAGCGTCTTCCTGCTTCCCCTCCTGGTCAATCAGGAAGTGGATCCTGAGACCTCGGCCAATCAGGTCTTAGGACCCACCTTCTGTTCGGTTGGGAGGAGAAGCAATGACCCGGCACTTCCCATTAAAGGCTGGAGTAAGGAGCAGCCCAATGTAAGGCCACTAATTGGCGCCTTCCCGTCCGTCTCCCGTGGGGGGTGGTCGCAATAGTGCAAGTGAGGGGGGGCAGGTTTGTTCGCCGACCCCCCCCCAAAAAAAATATTGAGTCGTGACTGGGACAGGGACAGTTTTTATTGCTGTCTGTGGCTGCTGTATCCTCCTCAACACTAAATAAAGAAAACACTTAAAGTAGAACTAAAGGCAAAACTTTTTTTTTTTAGTTTTGAATAGGGTGGAAAGAGCAGTGGTGGCCCATCCCTGATCTACATGCAGAGCACCGGACGCATGTATTTCAATGTTTTTTTTTTTTTAAGCAAGTCATTATTGTCAAAGGCTCTAATTGGCTTTAAAAAAAGGTAGGCCCGAGGCACAGAGCACTGCGTCCTGAGCCCACCCAGTTGTGTGACATTAGCAAATTAATATTCACTAGTGTCTTCCTGCTTCCCCTCCTGGTCAATCAGGAAGTGGGTCCTGAGACCCCGGCCAATCAGGTTTTAGGACCCACCTTCTGTTCTGGTTGGGAGGAGAAGCAACAGCCCGGCACTTCCCATTAAAGGCTGGAATAAGGAGCAGCCCAATGTAAGGCCACTGATCGCCGCCTTCCCGTCCGTCTCTCGTGGGGGGTGGTGGCAATAGTGCGAGTGAGGGGGGGCTCACTTTATTGCTGTCTTTGCCCCTGTTAGGGGATTCACCTTCTTTATTTGTCCTGTTTACCATTATCATTGAAAATTAAAGTATAAAAAAAACCTGCATTTTGTGTTATCCCCAGAACAGTAATAGATGGGAAATGTTCCAATAGGGACTTCAGCTTTTTATTGCTATAAAATTACTAAACCCCCTAAACATTATATATTTTTTTCAAACAGTATTTACAGGTTTTGAAAACACAATTTTTTTTAGAATAAAAATACACTTTAATGAAAAAGTTTACTTCCAGCCTGGACTGGAAGTGACGTCATGACGTTGCTCCAGTCTTGCAGGCCATAGAGGTGATCAAAGAGGATATACTCTCTAACTTCTTGTTTGGCTATGGGACAGGAAGTGAAGGTAAATCTCAGCAATGGGACACAGATGGTGAAAACAAATCTGCCAGGGGTTATAATAACCCAAACTTATTCTATCCAATTTAAAAAAAAAAAATGCCTATAAGGGCCCTTTCACACGGGGCACATCAGTAATGATCCGTCCCGTGAACCTCCACTAGCTCAGCGGGGATCGCTCCGTTGATCCCTGCTGAGTTGGCGGATGAAAGGGCAGACCCCGTACACTGTGCAGAGACCGCCCTGTCTTTTCTACGATCCCCCCTATGGGGGGGATCGGGTGAACACGGACCGCCTGTCCTTGTTCACCTGATCCGATGACGGAAGGAAAAATAGGGTTTTCCTCCATCTGCAGAATCAGAGGAATGTGGAAGCGGGCGAGATCGGGTGTCAGTGGATGTTCATCTGCTGACACCCGCTCAGGGACCAATGTGCACACAGATGGATGAGAAAGTGGACATACGGTCCGCACGTGTGAAAGGGGCCTAAGTTTACTTTTATTTAGAATGTTTTACATCAATACAAAAATGTTTTGCCTTTTATTTCTATTTTAACCTCCCTGGCGGTATGATTCTTTAAGATTTTAGGTGCTGAAAGCGGTACCATTATTTGCAAGGGAATTTGGCGTTTTATACTGTAGGCTTGTAATTCTTAGGAATAACTCACTGAAATCTATCCAAACAAGAGTCTAATAGGCATCCTGGGTATGATTTTTTTTTTTTTCTTATTAAAAATTATAATATAATAAATAATTATAAAAAATGATAACAAATAATAATATAATTATAGTAAAAATTATTCAATAATGTAATCAAATCAAAATCACTGAAATTTGCTCAGTTGCAGAATTTTTGCTGTCATTATTTTTTTTTTTTTATGACGAATTTCCCCATAAATCGCTATCGCTAAATTCTGCAAGTGATTCTGATTTATTATCGCTGTTTTTTAGCTGCTCTAAAACAATTTTTGCCATAAAGGGACACTTTTGGTTGCTATGGGCAATCTACAGTTTGCAGGGAGAAAGAACAGTTTTTATTATATAAAATGACATGTAGTGTACAGGGCAGACCACTAGGGACATGGGGGGTGTGTATTTTTTACATACAGTACTGTAATCTATAAGATTACAGTGTACTGTATGTATAGTGTTTGTTTACTTTTTTAAATTTGGCGCCGTTCCCCCCCCTACGTCGCGACGCTCGCAGGGAAGGGAATCGGCGGAACACACAGCATCAGGCGGACATCCGCCCGCCGTGTACTGCGGGGATTCATCGCTGGATCGCAGAGAAAAGGTAAGTAAACTTTTTTCTGCATCCAGCGAGGCAAGTCCGTGTGTGGCACGGGGTTACCGATCGTAGCTTTAAAATCTCACCCCGTGCCACACACGGGAAGACCGCCAGGGAGGTTAAACTGAAATGCCCAGATTAACAAAGCACTTACACCGACGTAAGTGGAAATTTGCGCCGGTAAGTGCAAATGTGCACCGGCGTATCTGTGCGCCGGACCCACAAACCAACATACGCCTAAAAACTGGCCACCCTACGCCGACATAGCTTACATGGGCGCACTTTTTGTCTGGACGCATGTTGCTGCTCCCATTGATTAGACATTCAAATATGCAAATGAGGGAAATACAGCGATTCACGAACGAACGTGCGCCTGGCGCATGCTACGCGAGGTGCGTGTAAGTTTTACGTCTGGTGTAAAGTTATTCCCCATAGATAAAGCGCAACCCAGCAATAGACATGCAAAGGTCTGCACCAGAGAACACAGGCCGGCATATTGGGCGTACATTACGTTCACGGCGTACGTGGTGATCCGGCGTAGCTTAGGCAGTTGTGCCGGCGTGGTTGTGAGCATGCACATAAGGGTGCTGTTTCATGCGTTCATTCCTTCTCCTGAGTATGCCCTCAGCTCTGAATTTTGGAAACAATGTCCTCTGGCAGCTAGGGGATGCTTACAAAAACATCTTTATTTCTGTCCAGCTGTTCTGCTATTTACACGAGCACTGCACAGCTCAGTGTTCACTTTAAGGTAAAACCAGACAGAATACGGCGATTAGTCTTGTGGGCATCCAATGTATGATGTATTTTTAGCAAAACAATGTAAACTAAACAGTGCATTTACTGGAGCAATTTATACACTTTCTATAAAGGTTATTTAAGTTATATTATAAAAAACTAATGCCCAGTTTACAGATCCATACTAAAGAATTCTGAACAGAAATGCAAAAAATGTATCTAAATACATCTAGTTTGCCACTGCAATCCGTTTTTCAGAGTAAATACGATGCATGATTTGCTAATTTTCCACCCGTGGTCTTTTATAGAGTCACAGTCTTCTATTTTCTGGAAAAGCAGAGCAAAAAAAAACTCCCTATTGAGTTCCAACACATTGTCCCTTTTTATGACCTCAGTACACATCTGGAAAGGTGTCTGGATGAAGATATTATAGGGAAAAGGGGGCTATTGCTATTGCATTGTTAAGCTACTTATATATTTTTATTTTTTTACCAAATTCTTTTTTTGGGGGCTTTGGTAATGGGGTCTTTTGACATGTTAGGAGAAAACAGTGAAATGTTTTCTTTTAAAGTTTGGAAAAGTAATTATTGTATACTAAAAAATATAAAAAAGTAAAATACAATTTAATTGTGAGGTTGTCCAGGATAACAGTAGTACCAGTAGTAATTGGCATGGAAACCAATGCAAACATTGTTTTTTTTTATGAGAAACAGTAAATAAACTGAAGCAATGCAAGATGTGAAAAAAGAGCAAGCATGTAACCGTCTACATGACTGTCTGTATGCAGCTGCTATAGGACCTGGAGGCTAAGGAGACACAGTCCATAGCTAAAAATGGGATTGTAAAATAAACTAATACAATCACTTA
Source organism: Rana kukunoris (assembly GCA_029574335.1). Taxonomy (NCBI): domain Eukaryota; kingdom Metazoa; phylum Chordata; class Amphibia; order Anura; family Ranidae; genus Rana; species Rana kukunoris. The sequence continues at coordinate 100,698,405 of CM056052.1, read as the reverse complement.
TGATTTCTAAAATTAGATCCAACTGCCTAAACCAGCCAATTTCTAACTAAAGTTATCCCAAAAAGAGAATATCATCTTCTGTATTATACAACACAGCATTGGCTTTCAAGGAGGAAGGAGAGTTATTATGTCTGTACCTGTGTATTGGCCCATTCAGACTGCCTGACTGCCTGTTAAGTTACATTGATAACCTGTGTTAAGAGGCATCAATAGGTATCCTATAAGGATGTATTTTGAGCCAGGCACCCCTGACAGTCAATGTTAAGAAGTTGAAAATAGCATAGGTGTGTACAAGGAGTGTGCCAGGTGTGCCTGGGCACACCCTAATCCTGGAGCAACCCATCAATTATGAGCAGGTGACAGGCAAGCCGCGATTCTTACTTGCTGCCCCAGAACCTGGACAGAATAGGCGGCTGGAGTTGGAAATGAATGGACCCACCTGTATTTTCTTCTGCTGGAGCTGAAAGTAGGCTTCTCCTCCTCTTCCTCTCGCCGATATTCAGCTGCCACAGGAGGAAAATACAAGGGATTGGTAACAATGTATGCCACCCCTCATGTCCCAGTTTCTTTTCTTTCTGATACCTAGGTCCCCCTGTGTGACCACCGTTTCCCCCCCCCCCATTGTTTTAAGATAACGAGTTGTGAAGAGGCCGGTTAATAAGTAACAAAGACACATGTGTTGGAACTTTGAGGTGCACACCCTAATACAATAGGCTGTGCACGCCTATGGTAAATAGGGTAAAATTATACACTGCTCACCTCTGACCTTCAGTACCAAGAGGTCATTGTTCACCATAAGAAATATTGTGGTTGGAAAATGCAACTTTTTTTTTTCTTCAAAGATTTTATTTCGTTTTCAAAGGCAATACAGAGTACATATATGACATATACGTTGTGCCATAACATTGATAACAAACATTGATATAGTTAATCAAGTCACTAAGAAAGGATGTCAAGTAATACAACCTAAGGTACAGAGCACAGTGGATTCAAAACTCACGTTTTTTTACCTGTCCTCTGACGCGGCACCCCACATGGGAACATTAGTGCCGCATGCGAGGAGAGTTGATTTAAAACAGAAATCCACCTTTCGACGTAGTTGGATCTTAACAAAGCTAGGGTGGTATAATTTCAAAAAAGAAAACAGTAAATAACAGTGTATACAACATGGGTATTGCTCGTTCAGGAAAAATAGGGCAATAGACTCCCTGCCTAGTGAACCATTGTAATAATTTTTGCACTTCTGCCAGGGAGGAGGTGGGGTTTGTGAGAATAAGGATGACGTCATCCACGAATAGGCTGATTTTGTGGGAATGGGAGCCAATTTGAAGGCCTGAGATGGTGTTACAGGAGCGGACATGTTAGGCCAGGGGCTCCATGAGCATGTTGAAGATTAATGGGGATAGGGGACACCCCTGGCGTGTGCCGTTGGTTATGGAGAAGGGGCAGGAGAGCATACCCTCAGTGAATACTTGGGCCGAAGGGTTGGTGTACAATGCTAAAATGGCATTCAGGATTAGGCCTTTAAAGCCAAATTTTTGGAGGACAGCTTTAAAGTATGTCCAGTGAACCCTGTCGAACGCCTTCTCTGCGGCCAAAGATAGGAGCAGAGAAGGCGTTCCGGTGGATTCCGCGTGGTGTATCAGGTTAAGCATCCTCCTGGTGGCGTCAGATGCCTGCCTGCCTTTTGTGAATCCTGTTTGGTCACTATGTATAAGATTTGGCATGATTTCTATCAATCGTGTGGCTATGGTCTTGGCATAAATTTTGAGGTCAAGGTTGAGGAGGGAGATCGGGCGGAAATTTTGAGGAACGTTTGGGTCCTTCCCTGGCTTTGGCAAGGTTATGATCAATGCTTTTAAGTATTCATTCGGAAAAGAGGAAGAGGAGGCAGCATTATTGAATACATCAGTAAGATGAGGTGCAAGTTCAGAGGTGAACTGTTTGTAGTAGTCTCCTGTCAGGCCGTCTGGGCCAGGTGCTTTACCACTAGGCAGGGAGTCTACTGCCCTACTAACTTCTTGTGTGGTGAACGGGGCATTAAGCGTTTCTAGGTGTTGTACAGTCAGTGAGGGGAGATCAACGGCCTGGAGAAAGCGGTCGATATCTGAGCGTGTAGGTTGCGGGGTGTTGGGGTCCTGTTTAAGGTTGTATAGGTCGCCATAATAAGTGCTGAATGCATCAGCTATGTCCTGTGGATTTATCAGGGAGATATTTGTGTGGGGGTTGAGGAGTTGGTGAAACTTAGTTTTGGCCCGTCTGCCTTTTATGCGTTGTGCTAGTTTTTTCCCTGCTTTGTTGGAGGTGGAGTATGAGGACGCCTTAAGTTTCCTCTGAAGGAACTCATAGGAGTGGAGAAGCAAGGTTTTTAGTTCCTGTCTAAGGGAGATCAGGAGTTTCATCTGTGCGTCTGTAGGGTTCGTCTTGTGGGATGTTTCTAATGTTGCTATCTGAGCTGTCAGGTTGTCTATACGTTGTGTCCTCTCTCTTTTGTGGCGTGAACTCAGTGATAGTAACCTTCTCCGCATGTACGCTTTGTGAGGGCTCCACACCACTGCAGGGTCAGACACCGAGCCATTGTTTACTTAAAAAAATTCAGTGATTTGTTCACGGATCGCTCGTGAGTGCTTGTCGCTTTGGAGTAAGTAATTGTTAGCTTGCCAGAGGAATGTGTTTCGCTGCATATTAGCGTCTTCAATCAATATCGAAATAGGGGCGTGGTCTGACCATGTCGTGGTGTGGATCTTAGACATGCATATCTTTGCAAATGCCATTTGTCAGATAAAAACAGGTCTATTCTAGAATACGTGCAGTGTCTAGAAGAGAAAAAAGTGAAGTCCTTCTCAGAGCCATGATGGCAGTGCCATACATCAAATAGGTCATGTTTTGAAAGAAAGGACTTTAGAGGCGATCCTTGCCTCTTTGCTGCAGAGGTGGAGTCCAAAAGGATATCCGGGACCAGGTTGAAGCTGCCAGGTGGGATGGCTTGGCTATTCTGTGGATCCTATCAATAACCACCTCCTGTGGGGACGCTTAGGGTACAATAAGGCGTATCAGATCCATGGCATAACGTGGCAGGTCCGCAGGCGCGATATTTTCAGACACACCCCTCAACTTTGTTCCTGCGGGATCTATCTTCTAAATCGGCCAGCTTGGCGCGCATCCATAACTGTTCGTCTTTGAGATCCCCATAACAATCAATGACCTCATTTACTTTAGCTGTACAGTCTGTGAGACCATCCTCAACAGTGACTACTCTAGCGTCTATGGCCTGCACATCTGAGGTGATTTTTGTAAAAAGAGAGGCAAGGTAAGTCATGAGGGATGTCTGCAGAGATAGTAACATGTCTTTTAGGGCAGTGTCTAACACTGGTTGGCCTGCTGTGGGGAAGGAGGCCATGGAGGAGTTCAGGGCCTTGCTGGATAGGAGGGGGCCTAAAGCCTGGGCCTCAATTTGCTGCCGCGGCGTCCACTGCAGCAGCGCGTCCAGTCTCATTTTGGATTTTGCAGGGCTTGAGGGGAGCATATCACCCTCCTGAAGGTCATGGAGCTGGTCTGAGGTACCTGCTTCCTGGCGTTCCTCCGATCGGTCGTCCGGGAGATCCGTATAGGAGCCGCGCTGCGCGGCTTGGTCGGCACCATCTTGATTGACACTGTGCCTCTCCGCCAGCTTGTAGGCAAATTCAGTCAGTTTGAGAGGCTGATGCTCCGTATTTCTCTTCCTGGGGGGAAGCTCATCGTGACCTCCAGTGTTTGTGGGGCGAGGATGGTCGAGGATAGAGTCGGATGTGCGGCAACGGTGTGTATTATTGTCCCCTGGCTGACGAGCTGTAGGATTAGGCGCCCATCTCCTTCCTCAGCCGGACACGCCCCCATGTTTTTCATTCTTGAGATGATGGCAACAATTACTGCAAAAAGGACTCAGGGTACTCAGAAAACCACCTTGGTCCTGTGCCATGGGTGTCAGGGTCTTGGAAAGCCCCTGATCCTGGCACTGGTTTATTTTGGTACAGAAAAGTTGGACTTTGGCACATGCCAAGAGGAGGTTTAGCTTCATTATAAAGTATGCCTATGGTGGGCACAGGGCAGTTAGTATAAGGGGTAGTATATAAATAATAATAAATATGATCTCACGCAAAGCAAGAAATCTATAACAGACGCAAAACAATATAGAAGTGAACCACAATAAATATATAAATGGATGAATAGTAAATATTAAATAAGCGGCCAATATGATCGATAAATAGTGAATCAATATGATAAGTGCAATGAAAAAAGGTGAGTGGACTAAATAGTGCACATAAACAAATTTTCAAGAATCAAGTCCGTGACCAATCCCATGTCCGCACAAACTATGCAGGTGTACAATCCGTGGAAAACAGCCTCACAGGCCTCTCACCTCACTGACAAAGAACCAACAGCATCCAACAGATCTACAGGTCACCTCCAGTTCCCTCCAGTGGTCAATTGTATACTGGTGTATATCTCTCTCTGATCTTCTATGTTCTCTGCAGGAGCATCTAAATGACACTCAGGGAGAGAAAAGGAGAAGAGAGACTGACCTACAATGGTGTAGTATAAAGTGCAAACGAGCAATTTATTAAAAGTAATTCCCTTACATAAATAAATCACAGTAAGACATAAGATAAAAACAGTTGGCATCTACCACATCCTCACGTCACTCCCGGTGTACGTTTACTCCCTACGCGTTACGGCATGCACACGTGCCTTCATCTGGGGTAGTATGACCTTTACAGAGATGTTGATTATAAGAGTGAAGCCTCGTACACACGCTCGGTTTACTTGGCAAGAACCAGCAAGAAAACTGCTGGCAGAGCTTTCTTGCCGAGTCTACCAAGTGTGTGTACGAGGCTTTCTGGTTTCTCGACAAGATAACTGCCCAGAATTAGGGATAAGCCAAACACCACCGCGTTCGGTCCGCACAAGAACCTTCGAACGGACCGAACGTTCGCGCGAACATTTAGAACCCCATTGACGTCTATGGGACTCGAACGTTCAAATTCAAAAATGTTCATTTTAAAGCCCAATATTCAAGTTATTGTTGGAAAATGTCATTGAGAACCCGGGTCTTGCCCCAAGGAACATGTATCAATGGAAAAAAAATGTTTTAAAAACTGTAGTTTCTTCTGGAGCAGCGATTTTAATGATGCTTAAAGTGAAAAAAAATTAGGAAAAATTCCTTTAAATATCGTACCTGCTGGGTGTCTATAGTATGCTTGTGAGGTGGCACATGCTTAGAACTGTCCCTGCACAAAATGAGATACTATAAGAAAAAAGTAATTTAATACTGCTTGTGGCTTTAATGTAATGTTTGGTCCCTGCAATATGGATGAAAATCACTGAAAAAAATAGAATGGGTTTCCCCGCCACCACTCCTCCAGGTCATTACAAGACCCTTTGGCCCTATATACTTTGAACAGCAGTATACAGGTGGTGCAAACAAGACAAGGTCTGTAGGTTTGTTAAGTATAATCTGAACCATGTCATACTTTGCTGCTGCATATTACACAATTTCCTAAAGAAAGTAATTAGCACACTTGCACTATAAACCAACTGGGCTTAGGTGCACACTGCACAATAATTAGCACACTTGCACTATAAACCAAGTGGGCTTAGGTACACACTGCACAGTAATTAGCACACTTGCACTATAAACCAAGTGGGCTTAGGTGCACAGTAATTAGCACACTTGCACTATAAACCAAGTGGGCTTAGGTGGAAAGTAATTAGCACACTTGCACTATAAACCATGTGGCTTAGGTGCACAGTAATTAGCACACTTGCACTATAAACCGAGTGTGCTTAGGTGCACAGTAATTAGCACACTTGCACTATAAACCAAGTGGGCTTAGGTGCACACTGCACAGTAATTAGCACACTTGCACTATAAACCAAGTGGGCTTAGGTGCACAGTAATTAGCACACTTGCAATATAAACTAAGTGGGTCTAGGTGGAAAGTAATTAGCACACTTGCACTATAAACCAAGTGGGTTTAGGTGGAAAGTAATTAGCACACTTGCACTATAAACCAATTCTGCTTATGTGCACACTGCACAGTAATTAGCACACTTACACTATAAACCAAGTGGGTTTAGGTGGAAAGTAATTAGCACACTTGCACTATAAACCAAGTGGGTTTAGATGGAAAGTAATTAGCAAGCTTGCACTATAAACCAAGTAGGCTTAGGTGCACAGTAATTAGCACACTTGCACTATAAACCAAGCAGTCTTAGGTGCACACTGCACAGTAATTAGCACACTTGCACTATAACCCAAGTGGGTTTAGGCGGAAAGTAATTAGCACACTTGCACTATAAACCAAGTGGGCTTAGGTGCACTACAATACATGAGTGAGAACACTGATTGCAGCTAGCACAATCAGCTGCTTGACAGATTAGGAAGAACTAATCTAACTAAACTATACAGTGTAAAAATATATATGTACAACTCCTGGGATGTATATATACCCTCTACACACTGTAAATTTAACTGACTAGCCTGCCTGCTTTATCTAGCTAGAAAAAAAACAATCTCTCTCTCTCTGTCTGATCTGTAACCAGCGCTGGAACACACTACACAAGGCCGCCCAGCAGGCGGCCTTTTATAGTGTGGGGTGTGTGCTAAAGCCCTGAGCCATAATTGGCCAAAGCCAACCTGGCTTTGGCCAATTATGTCTCTCTCTGTGATTGGCCAAGCATGCGGGTCATAGTGCATGCTTGGCCAATCATCAGCGTACAATGCCGTGAACGACGCATTTTATTCGCATTTCGACGAACGGTCGAACATACAATGTTCGTGTCGAACATACGTTCGAGTTGAACACAAAGCTCATCCCTACCCAGAATCTAGATGAGAAAAATAGAGAACATGTTCTCTATTTTCTCATCGTGAGATTCTCGGCAGTTTTCCTGGTCGCCGTGGTAGCTTCTTAGGCATAGGTAGGGTTCAACAAGATGGCGGTGACGGCATCGAATGTGACGAGACGTTACCACGTTCTTGCCTTTCAAGAGAACTGCGGCTCTTTTGAAAAGTCTGTGTGTACACTCGGGCGGCAAAAGATTCTTGCCAGAAATCTCATCTGGAAAAACAACGTTTTTTTCCTGACGAGATTCTTGCCTGTGTGTACGAGGACTTGTGTAAGGGTTGCAGAGATGGTTAGTTGAAGGGCTAGCCTGAGGGTTAATATTAGGGTCATATTAGGCCCTGTACACACGATCAGACGGACCGTTTTCATCGGGGCCACCGCTGAAGTGGTCTGATGATCTGATGTGCGTACACACCATCAGTCCAAAAATCCGATCGGGTCAGAACGCGGTGACGTAGAACACAACGATGTGCTGAAAAAACGAAGTTTGATGCTTCCAAGCATGCGTCGTTTACTAACCATTGTTTTGGTCCGACGCACAGGCATCCATCGGACAGATTTTAAAGCAAGTTTTAAAACTTTGGTCCGATGGACAATGGTCCGTTGGGCCGTACACACGATCAATTTGGTCCAATGAAACTGGCCTTAAGGCCAGTTTCATCGGACCGGTCTGATCGCGTGTACGCGGCCTCAGGGATATGAAGTGTGAAGGTTAAAGGATTTCGGCAAAGACATTTCTCTCAGCATGGGAACTCCGTGTCATAAACTTCCATTGATGATCTCCCAGGGCTGAAAGCAATATTTTTAAGGCTGTAGTAGACTCAGTAGTCTCTTCTTTGGTTTAGGGATTATTCCTTTTTTCCTCCAATTTTAAGCTTTTAAAGGTCAGATAAAGCATCTATTGTTTAACCCTGTACTGATCTGCCTTGTTCATTATTCATGGGATGCTGACATAGTACAGAGGGGATGCCTAGGGCTAGAAGAACAAAGAATACCACATTCTAAACTTTGCAAAGGTTATCTCTGTTGTCTTTCCTATGAAGATCAGAACATCTAGGTAGGAAGCATCTGGTTTAATTCTAATGATCTATTACTAACATTCTTACACACAAGCTGCATTTTTTAATAAAGGTAGTCATACAATACTGATTTTTTAGATAATTAGGCCAATATAAATTATAACTATGTCATTCAAAATGACCTCCTGGAATCTATTAGTATTTTAAATATCATTCAAAATTATACTGGAAATGTTGTTCTCTACGTATCATTCATTAACTTATTTATATTTGATTATCTGAGAACTGCATATTTCAGTTTATGTGGTCATTACATGTCTTTCTGTATTGCTACTAAGACAAATCAGTCACCGAGGGTCCTTTCATATGGGCTTCATCAGTTCAGTCATGTTTTGGCCTTGTTCACATGCCTGATTACTTTCGTGCCCCATGCAGGGCTGTGGCACGGAGATACACTGGAACACATGGCTGCAGGAACACAGCTGCTGTGTCCCAATAGGCATTTTTTTTCATTAAACAGTTATTACTACTACTTTAACCACTTCCCTCCCAGCCTATTGTCAAATGACGGCTGGGTGGGACATTCACCATTCCATTAACAGGACATCTTTCCAGACCCTGCCTATCGAGTTCCCCAATGGGATGCACTGCCACCAGCTATGTCCAGCAGACATGGCCGATGACTGATCAGTGTTTCGGCCCACTGCTGATACCATGTGATCGCTGTGACTGTTCACAGAAGATCACATGGCAATTGTAAACAATGAATGGCTTTGATTCATGCTATTCATTGTGTACAATGGTGTTGCTAGCTGTGATTGGTCACGGTAATCACATGGTACAGACAGGACCAATCATAGCCCATCTGTACCATGTGATTAGCTATAGCCAATCACAGTTGATCACAACAATGCACACTTAATAAATTAGTTTAATTCAGTAAACAATATTGCTTATACTAGTGAAATTCACTGTTATAAGTTATCATAATGTGTAAAAAAAAATCTTAATCGCTTGCCCTGGACTGTCTACTTTCCAAAAAGGGAGGATTTGGGGAATATTTGCACTGCCCTGGTGTTTTTGGACCTCAAGAAATGAGAGGCCACCAGTACATCAGGACTGATCAATTTTAGGATATATACACTATAGTGTATATCACTGTGGTGATTAATAGGGATGAGCTTCGCGTTCGATACGAACGTATGTTCAACTGGAACATTGTCTGTTCGTACGTTCGATGAAATTCGAACAAAAGTGGTCATTCGCGCCAAATTGAGTGACGAAAAACGGCCCATAATTCACTGCGGCATTGCGCTCTGATGATTGGCAAAGCATGCTGTATGTCCCACATGCTTGGCCAATCATAGCGAGCAAGAAGCAAAGAGCCATAATTGGCCAAAGCCTGGGTGGTTTTGACCAATTATGGCTCAGGGTTTTAGCACACGCCCCACACTATATAAGGCCGCCTGCTGGGCGGCCTTGTGTAGTGTGTTCCGGCTTGTTAATGAAAGCAGTCAGAGAGACAGAGAGATTGTCTTTTTAGATAGCTAGATAGAGCAGGCAGGCTAGTCAGTTTAGCTTAATTTACAGTGTGTAGAGGATATATATATATATATATATACATCCCTAGGAGTTGTACATATATTTATACACTGTATAGCTTAGCTAGATCAGCTATTCCCATTTTTTAGGCAGGAGATTGTGTTCTAACGTGTTGTATTGCCTGTGTGCTGTTTAATTTACACCTAAACGTACTCGGTGTTACTGCACGTTTACTGTTTAATAGCAACTAAACACATTTGCTATTAGTGCACGTTTGCTGTTTAATAGCAACTAAACGCATTAGCTGTAACTGCGCTTTTGCGGTTTAATAGCAACTAAATGCATTTGCTGTAACTGCATGTTTGCTGTTTAATAACAACTAAATGCATTTGCTGTAACTGCGCATTTGCTGTTTAATAGCAACTAAACGCATTTGCTGTAACTGCACGTTTGCTGTTTAATAGCAACTAAACACATTAGCTGTAACTGCGCGTTTGCTGTTTAACAGCAACTAAACGCATTTGCACATTAGCTGTTTAATAGCAACTAAACGCATTTGCTCTAACTGTGCGTTTGCTGTTTAATAGCAACTAAATGCATTTGCTATTAGTGCATGTTTGCTGTTTAATAGCAACTAACCGCATTTGTTGTAACTGCACGTTTGCTGTTTAAAGCTGCGTACACACGATCGAATCTATCTGCTGAAAACGGTCCAAAGGACCTTTTCAGCAGACAAATTCGATCGTGTGTACGGGCGGACAGTCGGGTTTTTCCAGCAGACAGATTTTAAAGCATGCTTTAAAATCTGTCTGCTGGGAACCCATCCGTCTGACCTGTCTGCTGGTTAGTACGCTAACCAGCAGACATATCTGCCCGTGCATGCGTCGAATGGAGTCGACGCATGTGCGGAAGTGTTTTACTTCCTGGTGATGGGGACGTGGCGACATCAACGTCACCGCCACGTCACCGCTATGTCTACCGGTGGGGATTTTGGTTTGATCGTGTGTACACGATCAAACCAATACATCCCAGCAGACAAATCTGATCAGATCGGTCTGTCAGACCGATTTGATCGGATTTATTTGGTCGTGTGTACGCAGCCTAATAGCAACTAAACACATTTGCTGTCACATTTGCTGTTTAATAGCAACTAAACACATTTGCTATTAGTGCACGTTTGCTGTTTAATAGCAACTAAACACATTGGCTGTAACTACATGTTTGCTGTTTAATAGCAACTAAACGCATTTGCTGTAACTGCACGTTTGCTGTTTAATAGTACATAAATGCATTTGCTGTAACTGCATGTTTGCTGTTTAATAGCAACTAAACGCATTTGCTATTAGTGCATGTTTGCTGTTTAATAGCAACTAAACCCATTTGCTGTAACTGCACGTTTGCTGTTTAATAGCACCTAAACGCATTAGCTGTTACTGCACGTGTGTTGTTTAATAGCACCCAAACGCGTGGCTCTTTGTTGCGCTCCAATTACAGTATCTGTGCGGGTTGTAGTGTTGTCTTGTGCCTAAGGCCAAACTTTTCTGCCCCTGTTTAACAGGGGCGTCTATTAACAATTTTAATGCAATACTTTGCATGTGGATATTTGTTGCGCTCCAATTACAGTATCTGTGAGGGGTTGCAGTGTTGTCTTGTGCCCAAGGCCACATTTTTCTGCCCCTGTCTAACAGGGGCGTCTAATAACAATTTTTGATGCAATACTTTGCATGTGGCTCTTAGTTGCACTCCAACTACAGTATGACATGGTTCAGACTACTGAGTCTACTTAACAAACCTACAGTCCTTGTCTTGTATACTGCTGTTCAAAGTATATAGGGCCAAAGGGTCTTGTCAGGGCCGATCCTTGCTATAGGCTCACTATGCAAGCCGCTTAGGGCCCCACAAAGCTGCAAAGGGCCCAGCAAATTACTAGAGGCCCCACCTGGTGAGAAGTCATTTTCGCCGCCCTCACCCTGCTTCTAAACCCGCTGGCTGAGTCATTTCTGACAGCAGAACACTTCCCCCGCTTCTCAGCTTTCTTTAATGTGACAACATGTCACTGTCGTCAGCGCCCCCCGCTTCTCATTTTTTTTTTTAAATGATGTGTATCCATATTGCAGGGACCAAACATTACATTAAAGCCGCAAGCAGTATTAAATTTATTTTTTCTTATAGTAATATCATGTTGTGCAGGGACATTTCTAACCATGTGCCACTACTATAGACACCCAGCAGGTACAATATTTAAACGGATTTTTAATTTTTTTTTTCACTTTAAGCATCATTAAAATCGCTGCTCCAAAAAAAAACGACAATATTTAAAACTTTTTTTTCCATTGATACATGTTCCCTGGGGCAAGACCCGGGTTCTTAAAGACGTTTTCCAACATTAGATTGAATATTGGTCTTTAAAATGATCGTTTTTTTATTCGAACCTTCGAGTCCCATAGACTTCAATGGGGTTCTAAATGTTCACGCGAACCCGCGGTCTGTTCGAACGTTCTGGTGCGAACCGATCGCGGGGGTGTTCGGCTCATCGCTAGTGATTAACCACTTGACTACTGGGCACTTAAACCCACTTAATAACCAGACCAATTTTCAGCTTTCGGTGCTCTCACATTTTGAATGACAATAACTCAGTCATACAACACTATAACCAAATGAAATTTTTGTCCTTTTTTTCCCACAAATAGAGCTTTCTTTTGGTGGTATTTTATCACCTCTGCGGTTTTTATTTTTTTATGAAAAAAGAACGAAAATTTTGTAAAAAAATGAATTTTTCTTCATTTCTATTATAAAATTTTGCAAAAAAGTAATTTTTCTTCATAAATTTGGCCTAAAATGTATACTGCTACATATCTTTGGTAACAAAACAAAAAAAATTTAGATATTATTTAGTCTGGGTGAAAGTTATAGGGTCTAAAAGCTATGGTACCAATTACTGAAAATTGATCAATTTGATCACACCTGATGTACTGACATCCTCTCTCATTTCTTGAGACCCTAACATGCCAGAAAAGTACAAATACCCCCCAAATGACCCCTTTTTGGAAAGAAGACATTCCAAGGTATTTAGAAAGAGGCCTGGTGAGTTTTTTGAAGTTGTAATTTTTCCCACAATTCTTTGCAAAATCAAGATTTTTTTCATTTTTATTTTCTTTCCACAAAATGTTCATATTAGCGGGTTATTTCTCACACACAGCATATGCATACCACAAATTACACCCCAAAACACATTCTGCTATTCCTTCCGAGTATGGCGATACCCCATGTGTGGGACTTTTACACAGCGTGGCCACATGGAATGGCGCCAAACTTTGCGACTTAAAAATCCCCATAGGTGACGATTTAAATATTTTTACTGGTTACATCATTTTAGTTGGAGAAGAGGTCTAGGGCCAAAATTATTGCTCTCGCTCTAACGTTCGCAGCGATACCTCACATGTGTGGTTTGAACACCGTTTTCATATGTGGGCGGGACTTGCGTATGCGTTCGCTTCTGCATGCGAGCTCACGGGGACAGGGGCGCTGTATGCCCAGAGTATTGCGGAGTATGCCCAGAGTATTGCGGAGTATGCCCAGAGTATTGCAGAGTATGCCCAGAGTATTGCAGAGTATGCCCAGAGTATTGCAGAGTATGCCCAGAGTATTGCCCAGAGTATTGCGGAGTATTGCCCAGAGTATTGCGGAGTATTGCCCAGAGTATTGCGGAGTATGCCCAGAGTATTGCGGAAGTATGCCCAGAGTATTGCGGAAGTATGCCCAGAGTATTGCGGAAGTATGCCCAGAGTATTGCGGAAGTATGCCCAGAGTATTGCGGAAGTATGCCCAGAGTATTGCGGGAGTATGCCCAGAGTATTGCGGGAGTATGCCCAGAGTATTGCGGGAGTATGCCCAGAGTATTGCGGGAGTATGCCCAGAGTATTGCGGGAGTATGCCCAGAGTATTGCGGGAGTATGCCCAGAGTATTGCGGAAGTATGCCCAGAGTATTGCGGAAGTATGCCCAGAGTATTGCGGAAGTATGCCCAGAGTATTGCGGGAGTATGCCCAGAGTATTGCGGGAGTATGCCCAGAGTATTGCGGGAGTATGCCCAGAGTATTGCGGGAGTATGCCCAGAGTATTGCGGGAGTATGCCCAGAGTATTGCGGGAGTATGCCCAGAGTATTGCGGGAGTATGCCCAGAGTATTGCGGGAGTATGCCCAGAGTATTGCGGGAGTATGCCCAGAGTATTGCGGGAGTATGCCCACCAGAGTATGCCCACCAGAGTATGCCCACCAGAGTATGCCCAGAGTATGCCCACCAGAGTATGCCCAGAGTATTGCGGAGTATGCCCACCAGAGTATGCCCAGAGTATTGCGGAGTATGCCCAGAGTATTCCCCCCCCCCAGAGTATTCCCCCCCCCCCCCCAGAGTATTCCCCCCCCCCCCCAGAGTATTGCCCCCCCCCCCCCAGAGTATTGCCCCCCCGAGTATTGCCCCCCCCCAGAGTATTGCCCAGCATTGCAGAGTATGTGCAGCAGGGATGGCTGAGCAGGGAGGGATGGATGGATGGATCTGTGACTACATTTGTCACAGATCCATCCCGCAGCACTGGCGCTGCCATCCGCTCCCTCCCCTCTCCTCTCACACTGTACCGATCGGTACAGAGAGAGGAGGGAGGAACCGGCGTCATCAAATGACGCCGGTCTGTTTACATCTGATCGCGCCGTCATTGGATGGCGCGATCACGTGGTAAACCGCCGCTATCAGCGGCGATTTACCGTGATTCGTGACCCGCCGGGTCCTCTGGACCCGGCGGTCACGGACATTCCCGTGTGCGCGCCCCAGGGGGCGCGCGGGAGCGCGACTCTGGAATCACGTTATATAACGTGATCCCAGAGTTAAGCAACCACCTTGCCGCCGTTATTTTTCGGCAGGTGGTTGCTAAGTGGTTAAATGCCACCAAAAGAAAGCTCTATTTGTGTGAATTTTTTTTTTACAAATTTCATATGGGTGCAGTGTTGCATAGCCATACAATTGTCATTCAAAATGTAACAGCGCTGAAAGTTGAAAATTGGCCTGAGCAGGAATGGGGTAAAGTGCCTGTATTGGAGTGGTTCAAGTGTTACTAAACCCACAACAGTAAAAGTCTGTATACTGTATGCAGTAATGCATGCTTGTAATACGCACTGTGGAAGGGGTTAATCATGCACGTTTTGTTAAAAGGCTGTTTGATCCTGTGTTCTTTGATCCACCCCTTCCTCCACAGTCCCCAAGACCTCAAGGGGCTAGTAAGGATTTTTTTGGGGGGTAACCTACACCATTTTAAAAATATTTTTGTGTGTTTTCTCGTAAAATCAATACTAGATCTAAAGGGCTTGGTGTGAATTTTGGGGGGCACTTGTTTACATTGTCCTGTCAGCTTTGAATACCTGGCTGTCAGCTGAATGTGGCAGGCAGGAATAAGTCTGTGTCTGGTAGGATACCGGAGGGTCCTGGCTCTCCAACAACCAGGAGCTTTGAGCAAAAAGTTTTCATGTTTAGTGGCAATAGTCATACTGCTACTAAATGTTTTAGTTTCTGCTGCAGCTGGTGGTTCAGCTTGGTCAACCACCTACTGTATTAGTTCAGCCATTTGCTGCCAACCTCCCAAAAAGTAAAGAAATGTTCAACTTATAAACATGGTGCACAATACAGACCTCTCATATTTGGAATCTCATATTATTTCCCCTTCTGGTTGAATGTTCGTAACCTATAGTGTTAGACTATTTTCTCTATTGGTCAAATGTTCTTAAACTCTTATGCGCTAATGTTTTTAGGGCTTTTTTTTCCCCTCTCAGGGTTGTTAGCAAATGTTATATTCACCCTGCAAAAAACAATAGAAACCAACATGTTACAAACACCACAGGTATTATTTGTGACGTTCATGAACATGCTGAAACATTTACAAAGCAACTTGTTGATACATAGACCCCTAAATGTTCAATACAAGGGTTAGGAGAGAGGTATTTTCGTATTTTGGTTAAGATTCAAGAACTTATTCTGTTTTCAGAGATGTTTTAGCATCAAAATGTATACCATTAAATGTATATACAGTATGGATATGACTGTTCACAGTGGCTGCAATAAATTGATGGACCTAAACCCCCCATTCACCACCAAGAGTAAAGGCCCAGTCAAACTCTTATCCCTATTCATATCACTATCACTAATTTACTATTAGATATATCAGTTTGGATGTCACACCACTTCCTTAAACGTAATCTATCCAAAACTCATCTTATAATTTTTCCTCCCCTGATCTCTCTGTCAAAATTGATGGCACAACGATTAGCCCATCCCCACATGCCAAGGTCCTAGGAGTAGTCCTGGACTCTGAACTCTCCTTTAAGCCTCACGTCCAGTCACTGTCCAAATCTTGTCGCCTCGATTACTGCAAATCCCTCCTCATTGGCTTACCTCTGCATACTCTATTCCCTCTTCAGTCCATAATAAATGCTGCTGCTGTCATCCACCTTACCAATCACTCTGTCTCTGCTACTCCTCTCTGCAAATCCCTTCATTGGCTTCCGCTCACCCAACAAATTAAATTCAAAATACTAACAACTACCTACAAAGCTATTCACAACTCTGCCCCCAGCTACATCACTGACCTAGTCTCTAAATACCAACCTAATTGTTCTCTTCGTTCTTCTCAAGACCTCCTGCTCTCTAGCTCTCTCATCACCTGCTCCCATGCTCGTCACCAGGACTTTTCCAGAGCCTCCCCAAGCCTATGGAACTTCTTACCCCAATCTGTTTGTCTATCTACTTCTCTATTAGCTTTTAGAGGATCCCTGAAAACCCTCCTCTTAAGAGAAGCCTATCCTACCCACACCTAACAACTGTATTTTCATTTTGTCCATCGGATCATCCCCCCACAGCTACTACCCTCTGTTCCACTTGGCCCTCCCTTCTAGACTGTAAGCTCTAAAGAGCAGGGCCCTCTGATCCCTCCTGCATTGAATTGCATTGTAACTGTACTGTCTTCCCTGATGTTGTAAAGCACTGCGCAAACTGTTGGAGCTATAGAATTCCTATATAATAATAATAATAATATGCTACTGCCTCAGCCTTATTATCAGTTGTAACACCAAATTGAGCCGAGTCTCTAGTCATTTGTTTTTTTCATGCATTACTTAATTGCCTGCATTTTAAAATAATGAAATAATTGTCCATTTCATTATTTTGTGGGGTTTCAAGGAGCATTTCCAATCTTATCCCTAAATTGTAAGTCAAACTGACGTCAGAGGTGACTCCTAGTTAAAGGTAGAATCTATTTTTAATCACAATGCAGGATGTATTTTTTCACTGAATTAACTTTTGCTTCAAGTATTTCCTTTCTGCATTTTTTGGTGTTTTAACAGATTGGATATCTTCCTGTTTACAAGAGGGTTAGAAAAAGTCCTAGTACCAGCTCCATTTTAAGATTAAGGTTAATTGAATAAATATGAGCCTATTTGGACCACTGCCCAGAATGATTGAAATATTCCAATCACTGTCTGTTTTCAGGACTTCTTTTTATAGAGTTTACCAATCAGTTTTTATGAATCCAAAATATATTCCCAGTTTGCAGTGCTTTACCTTAGTTTTATACTCTTTATATTCTCATAAAAAGCAGTTTTATGTGTCTCTTTCTACCAACTTCTTACTTTAACCCTTGCATATTCCTCTGCTCGTGTTCTCTCTCAGGCGGCGTACAGACGATCGGACATATCCGATGAAAACGGTCCGCGGACCATTTCCATCGGATATGTCCGATCGGGAGTTTGATCCGATGGCGTGTACACCGCCACGTCACCGCACCAGGAAGTAAAACACTTCCGCGCATGCACCGCGGCAGCGGCGCGGCGGCGGTGGGGGCCGACATGTCTGCTGGTAAGTGTACTAACCAGCAGACATGTCGGGCGGACAGATTCCACCGGATAGATTTCAAAGCTTGCTTTGAAATCTGTCGGGTGGAGAAATCTGTCCGCTAGCCCATACACACGAGCGGAGATGTCTGCTGAAACGGTCCATCGGACCGTTTTCAGCGGACATATCCCCTCGTGTGTATGCGGCCTCACTCCATCCAAGTGTCTCTTTCCTTACTTTCTGTTTCCATCATGGAACCAAAGATAATTTATCAATGCAAACAGAATTGTTGTATTTAGGGCTTTATTGTATGAGTATATAAATTATTATATACATGTAATAATAAATACATCCAGGAAACCTAGTCCTTTTTACTTAACCGCTTAACGACCGTGTCACGCCGATATACGTTGGCAGAAGGGCACGGCTGGGCAGATTAGCGTATATATACATTGCCATTTAAGACATGGCATTGTGGCTGTGCACTCACCACGAGCTCCGCGATCATCTCTTGGAGAGCAAGAATGGGGAAATGCTGATGTAAACAAGCATTTCCCCATTCTTCCTAGTGACAGGACACTGATCACAGCTCCCTGTAATCGGAAACAGCAATCAGTGTCGTGTCACACACAGCCCATCCCCCCTATAGTTAGAAGCACTCCCTAGGACACACTTAACCCCTTCAGCGCCCCTTACTGGTTAACCCCTTCACTTGCCAGTTTAATTTTTACAGGAATCAGTGCATTTTTATAGCGCTGATCGCTGTATCAATGAAAGTTGTCCCAAAATTGCATCAAAAGTATCCGATGCCGCAGTCACGATGATCACCGCCATTACTAACAATATAAAATAAAAAAATGCCATAAAAGCTATTTTGTAGACGCTATAACTTTTTCGCAAACCAATAAATAAACGCTTATTGATTTTTTTTTACCAAAAATATGTAGAAGAATACGTATCGGCCTAAACTGAGGAAATTTTTTTAATTTATATATTTTTGGGTGATATTCATTAAAGCAAAAAGTAAAAATTGTCGCTCTATTTTTGTTTATAGCGCAAAAAATAAAAACCGCAGAGGTGATCAAAAACCACCAAAAGGACGCCATTTTTGTTTGGGGGCGATGTCGCACGATCGTGCAATTGTCAGTTAAAGCGACGCAGTGCCGAATCGCAAACAGTGCTCTGGTCTTTGGCCAGCCAAATGGTCCGGGGCTTAAGTGGTGAAAATTAAAAGTGGTTTTGTATGGCCAATTCCTATTTCTTACAGTATGAGTGAGTGAGTAACTTGTATAGCGCAACAAATGCGAACTTAATCGCCTCAAGGCGCTTTCCTTCCAGTGTGGTCCTGGTCCTTCAGAAGAGATGGGTCTTCAGTTTTTTCCTAAAAACCAGATGGTTTTCTTCCAGCTGGGCAGACCTGAACCATAGCTACATAGTCAGGCTGAGAAAAATGCATATGGTCATTAAACTTAACCTCTTGTCATCTGCCCACCATCAAATGACGGCGGGCAGAGGACTCCATTATCCTGACATCCCGTCATATGACGTGATGTCCCTTTAAAGCCGCGGGCGGGCGCGCGTGCGTCGCCGGCGGCGCGCGCACCCGCCGCTCTGCGGGGATCCCGTGCGAGTGCCCGGCGGCAACGATTGCCGCCGGGCACACGCGATTGCTCAGTAACTGAGCGGGGACGTGGAGCTCTGTATGTAAACACAGAGCTGCACGTCCCTGTCAGGGAGAGAGGAGATCGATTGTGTCCCTTGTACATAGGGACACAATCGGTCACCTCCCCCAGTCACCCCCCCCTCCCCCCACAGTTAGAACACTCATAGGACACACATTTAACCCCTTCCCCGCCTCCTAGTGGTTAACCCCTTCACTGCCAGTCACATTTATACAGTAATCAATGCATATTTATAGCATTGTTCACTGTATGAATGTAAATGGTCCCAAAAATGTCAGAAAAGTGTCCGAAATGTCCGCCATAACATCGCAGTCCCAATAAAAAAATCGCAGATCGCCGCCATTAATAGTAAAAAAAAAAAAAAAAAAAATGCCATAAACTATCCCCTATTTTGTAAACACTATACATTTTGCGCAAACCAATCGATAAACGCTTATTGCATTTTTTTTTTTTTACCAAAAATATGTAGAAGAAAACGTATCGGCCTAAACTGAGGAAAAAAATATTTTTTTTATATATTTTTTGGGGTATTTATTATAGCAAAAAGGAAAAAATATTGGATTTTTTTAAAAATTGACGCTCTATTTTTGTTTATAGCGCAAAAAATAAAAACCGCAGAGGTGATCAAATACCACCAAAAGAAAGCTCTATTTGTGGGAAAAAAAGGACGCCAATTTTGTTTGGGAGCCACGTCGCACGACCGCGCAATTGTCAGTTAAAGCGACGCAGTGCTGGAAGCTTACATTTTGTCTGGGCAGGAAGGGGGTGTAGGTGCACAGTAGGCAAGTGGTTAAACATAGCACAAAGCAAAAGTAATTAGCATCCTTTGATCCATTAAAAACAAATAAAGTGTATTTGCAAAAAAAATGAAAAATATTTCTTGACCCCAAGGATGTAAATAAAAGTTACTCCAAAATTTTAGGGGGCCCTTATCAGTTCTAGAAGATTTATAATGCACCATCTTGCACCCACTTTACATTTTAGTTAGAGATCAGAAGCTTATTATATACCCTATTTACAATTTTTTGTCACTGGTGGTCAGAGGTAACTTACTCAGGTAAGTAATTTATAATTCATCCCCACAGACAAAAAAAAACTTGTGACCCAAAAGAGACGAGGCTGATAGCCTTGTCACCTGCAACATTTTTTACAACAATGTAATGCAAGCAGTCATAGCCTACATGACATTTACTTCTCTGTTTTGGATTAAGGAGCATGGTTGCCGTACATTCTCAGGATGCTGCATTAGGTAAACCTCACTAGGTGGCTCAACAGGTATTTGTAGCACACCCAAAAATTGAACTTCCCCTTTTTGGATTCCTCCCCCCTCCTGTGTCACATTTGGCACCTTTCAGGGGGGAGCAAATACCTGTGTAATCCAGGTATTTGCTCCCACTTCCGGGCATAGATCACCGCAGTTTGCGCCATGTCTGGCCCCTCCTCTGTCCTGCTCGCTGTCTTCTAGGAGACACACAGGACCCAGAAGACAGCAGGGACCAGTGAGATCACGCAACGTGACTCGCCCATGTGCAGTAGGGAACCAGGAAGTGAAGCCTCAAGGCTTCTCTTCCTGATTCCCTTAACGAAGATGGCGGCGCTTTCACCCGAGAGCCGAGGGACAGAACGGCTTCGGGTGAGGACATCATGGAAGCCCAGGACAGGTAAGTGTCCTTATATTAAAGGTCAGCAGCTGCAGTATTTGTAGCTGCTGACTATTATTTTATTTATTTTTTGACGGCTCTCCGCTTTAACATGGGGACTAAAAAGTAACTACTAAGTGCAACAGCACACATTTTTTAATGTGAGGCCCACAATTCTACTTAAAAATTGTATTATCATTGATCAATTTACTCCCTCCCTTCCTGATTTTTATTTGCATGCCTGTGTTATGCTCTCAAATACATTTCTTTACATTTATTTACTCTGACCCTCATTTTCCATGCAGCTCAGAAAAAAAAACTGTTCTTCCAAAATGCAATGGGAAATATATATCTTTAGGTAAGCTGTCATTCAGCATCATGCAGTGGAGGGGGATGTGCTAATCGGTTATGTTTAGCAATCTCTTTAACCACTTTAGCCCCGGACCATATTGCTGTCCAAAGACCAGAGCACTTTTTGTGATTCGGCACTGCGTCGCTTTAACTGACAATTGCGCGGTCGTGCGACATGGCTCCCAAACAAAATTGGCGTCCTTTTTTCCCCACAAATAGAGCTTTCTTTTGGTGGTATTTGATCATTTCTGCGGTTTTTATTTTTTGCGCTATGAACAAAAATAGAGCGACTATTTTGAAAAAAATGCAATATTTTTTACATTTTGCTATAATAAATATCCTCAAAAAAGATATAAAAATACATTTTTTTTCCTCAGTTTAGGCCGATACATATTCTTCTACATATTTTTCGTTAAAAAAAAACGCAATTAGCGTTTATTGATTGGTTAGCGCAAAATTTATAGCGTTTACAAAAAAGGGGGTAGTTTTATGGCATTTTTATTAATATTTTTTTTTTTACTAGTAATGGCGGGGATCAGCATTTTTTTTCGGTACTGAAATATTATGGCGGACACATCGGACACTTTTGACACATTTTTGGGACCATTGGCATTTTTATAGCGATCAATGCTATAAAAATGCACTGGATTACTATAAAAATGCCATTGGCAGTGAAGGGGTTAACACTAGGGGGCAGGGAAGGGGTTAAGTGTGTTCCTATTTGTGTTCTAACTGTATGGGGGTGTGGACTCACTAGGGGAAATCACTGATCTTCTGTCCATACATTGTATGAACAGAAGATCAGCGTTTCCCCCGTTGACAGGAACAAGAGGTATGTGTTTACACACATACCTCCTGTTCCCCGCTCTGTAACGAGCAATCGCAGGTGCCCGTCGGGTATCGTACCCGCCGGGCACGCACGCCCCCTAGTGGCCGAAAAGGAGAGGACGTAGAGCTACGTGCTCCCGCGAGGCCGAGCCACTGTCCAGCAGTAATATGACGGTGGGCGGTCGGGAAGCAGTTAAAGTAATTTTTATTATGTTTTGCAAAGTAATGTCTTGAAATAAAAAAAAAAATACAGTACAAGCGTCTTCGTTATTTAAGTGATAATTTCTTTCAAAGATATATAATAGATCACGAATACTTCGTACATAAAGTAGAAAGTATTTTACAAACGATCAAAGAAACATTATGAGTTATCATTACAATAGACCACTGGAGTCAACAGATGGTACCATTGTGGGAAAATCAACCCAAATTGTCCCAGGTTTATCAAATTTATGTGTCTGACCCCTTAGTAAATAGATCATTTTGTACAGGGCTAAATCATCATTAACTAATCAAATCCATTGAGCCAAGGAAGGAGAATGTGGTCCTTTCCAGAAAAGTAAAATCATTTTTGGCATACTAAAGTAGTATGCATATGATATTTTTTATACGAGATTAAATAGGCAGGTCTTACAAACTACCCAGCAAACACACCACTGGATCATATGCATTTGGGTGTGTTTTAACCTCAGATGGGAAGTTATCCCTTCCTTCAAAGGGATAACTTGCTTCCTTTAAAAGTTATGGATATATATACTTTGCCCCAGTGAAAAAAAGTTTGCATCCTCCATGAACCCCTTAAAGTTATCAGGGGATAGAAGATTTAGAAGCAGATTCCGTTGCAATCAGCAGTGGATCTGTGAGGTGACACATCCGTATTCACTGGGCGGCTGGGAGTAAGACTCTACTGTCCATTTACACCCTGCTACCTCTGATCTACTCCACCTACACAGAATAGGATGGACCCTTTCCCATTTTTTAGCTGACCTAATTGGACCCAGAGATAGACGGGTGTGAATAGACACAAGTCGGTTTTCACCCGCCTATCCATAAGGATGAATGAACCTTCTGATCAGGTACGCCAAAAGAACACGCATGTAGACCTGATTAGAAAGCCAATTTGAAAGGGTCCTTAAAGTGTCCTAATTGTGCTTTAGCAGTGGTAATCAAAGGTGTAGCAGGGTGCACTCCCAAACCCCTCATCCAACTGGGCAAATGTGTTGAAATTTCAGTTAAAGGGGTTATAAAGGTGCAATTTTTATCCCTAAATAGCTTCCTTTACCTTAGTGCAGTCCTCCTTTACTTACCTCATCCTTCAACTTTGCTTTTAAATGTCCTTATTTCTTCTCAAAAATCCTCACTTCCTGTTCTTCTGTCTATAACTCAACACAGTAATGCAAGGCTTTTTCCCTGGTGTGGAGTGTCGTGCTCGCCCCCTCCCTTGAAATACAGGAGAGTTAGGATGCTATCTACGTTGCAGATAGAGAAATGAGCTGTGTGTTAGTGGGCGTCCTGACTCTCCTGTAGTCCAAGGTAGGGGGCGAGCATGACACTCCACACCAGGAAGAAAGCCTTGCATTACTGTGTGGAGTTACAGACAGAAGAACAGGAAGTGAGGATTTCTCAGAAGAAATAAGGACATTTAAAAGCAAAATCGAAGGATGAGGTAAGTGAAGGATGACTGCACTAAGGTAAAGGAAGCTATTTAGGAAAAATAAATGGTACCTTTACAACCCCTTTAAGTTAACTTACATTTAACAATTTCAACAGCTTTTCAGAAATGCAAAATTGTATGAAGAAAAACCAGGATGGCCGCACTCCAAAAAATGTTCCTTTATAATAAAACAGATCACAACATCAACATGTCACAGCAAAAAAAAAAGAGCTGACGCGTTTCACACCAAAATACAGTTCTTATTCATAGCTACTCAGAAATGATACCATTCTTCACCAATAGACCAAGGCTCTCCGTCATTTTACTGCGGGAAATCGGCACGCCTGGGCGAGACCCCATAGCTATACGTCCGCTCTTTTTGTGGCCACTAGGGGGCACCGCCGGTGGCCCGCGCGCCCTCCCCCGCTCGCCCCCCGAGTCCCGCTTGCGTGCCCGGTGGGCACGATCGCCGCTGGGCACGCGCGATTGCTCGTTACAGAGCGGGGACCGGGAGCTATGTGTGTAAACACAAAGCTCCCGGTCCTGTCAGGGAGAGAAACGCTGATCTTCTGTTCATACAATGTATGAACGGAAGATCAGTGATTTCCTCTAGTGAGGCCACACCCCCATACAGTTAGAACACACCCAGGAACATACTTAACCCCTTCCCCGCCCCTAGTGTTAACCCCTTCACTGCCAATGGCATTTTTATAGTAATCCAATGCATTTTTATAGCACTGATCACTATAAAAATGCCAATGGCCCCAAAAATTTGTCAAAATTGTCCGATGTGTCCGCCATAATGTCGCAGTACTGAAAAAAACGCTGATCGCCACCATTACTAGTAAAAATTTTGTAAACGCTATACATTTTGTGCAAACCAATCAATAAACGCTAATTGCGATTTTTTTTAACAAAAAATATGTAGAAGAATACGTATCGGCCTAAACTGAGGAAAAAAAATGTTTTTTATATATTTTTTGGGGATATTTATTATAGCAAAATGTAAAAAATATTGCATTTTTTTCAAAATAGTCGCTCTATTTTTGTTTATAGCACAAAAAATAAAAACCGCAGAGATGATCAAATACCACCAAAAGGAAGCTCTATTTGTGGGAAAAAAAGGACGCCAATTTTGTTTGGGAGCCACGTCGCACAACCGCGCAATTGTCAGTTAATGTGACGCAGTGCCGAATCACAAAAAATGCTCTGGTCATTGGGCAGCAATATGGTCCGGGGCTGAATTGGTTAAACCATACAAAGGGCAGGAGGTGTCCTTGTGCTTGAACCACAGTGAATTTTACTTGTACATTATAGCAGCCATTTATATATTATTTAACTTCAATTTTAACCACTTGTCATCTGCCCACCGTCAAATGACGGCGGGCAGACGACTCCATTGTTCTGACATCACGTCATATGACGTGATGTCTCTTTTAAGCCGCGGACGGGCGCGCGCGCGCACCCGCCGCTCCGCGGGGATCCTGTGCGAGTGCCCGGCGGCAACGATCGCCGCCGGGCACACGCGATTGCTCAGAAACTGAGCTGGGACGTGCAGCTCTGTGTGTAAACACAGAGCTGCACGTCCCTGTCAGGGAGAGAGGAGAGCGGTTGTGTCCCTTGTACATAGGGACACAATCGGTCACCTCCCCCAGTCACCCCCCCTCCCCCTACAGTTAGAACACTCATAGGACATACATTTAACCCCTTCCCCGCCCCCTAGTGGTTAACCCCTTCACTGCCAGTCACATTTATACAGTAATCAATGCATATTTATAGCATTTTTCACTGTATAAATGTAAATGGTCCCAAAAATGTCAGAAAAGTGTCCGAAATGTCCGCCATAACGTCGCAGTCCCAATAAAAAAATCGCAGATCGCCGCCATTAATAGTAAAAAAAAAAAAATCCATAAACTATCCCCTATTTTGTAAACGCTATAAATTTTGCGCAAACCAATCGATAAACGCTTATTGCATTTTTTTTTTTACCAAAAATATGTAGAAGAATACGTATCGGCCTAAACTGAGGGAAAAAATATTTTTTTTATATATTTTTTGGGGTTATTTATTATAGCAAAAAGGAAAAAATATTGAATTTTTTTAAAAATTGACGCTCTATTTTTGTTTATAGCGCAAAAAATAAAAACCGCAGAGGTGATCAAATACCACCAAAAGAAAGCTCTATTTGTGGGAAAAAAAGGACGCCAATTTTGTTTGGGAGCCACGTCGCACGACCGCGCAATTGTCAGTTAAAGCGACGCAGTGCCGGAAGCTTATATTTTGTCTGGGCAGGAAGGGGGTGTAGGTGCACAGTAGGTAAGTGGTTAAGAAAGTGATTTGTTCTAAGCAGAGTTCTGAACACAATAAAATGAAGAGTTGCTACGTTAAGGCTGAGTGTAATCTAATAGCTGTTTCTATATCTAGGGAATAGCTTCATAATGAGGAGTGTACAGATTCTCTGGGGATTGACTTGGATTTGTTTGCTAAACATTTGCAGGTCAAAGTCGAGCTGTTTACATGAATTCAGAGCAGAGCAAAAGTGCCATCCAGTGTGTAACATGATTATGTATACCTATGCTACAAGTCGCAATCCACACGGCAGAGGCGCCTCATAGAATTACACTAGGGGCCCTGAACTTAAGGTCACCTATTTGTCATCCAAACCACCGACTATTCATTAAGTCATTCATTCTGACACCCAAATGTCCCTAATAGGCTATATTTCTTGAAAAATAAACAAATTACCTCAGTTTGAAAAGACCAGATAAAAGAATAATTAGCAGTGACCTCTAATTGGCAGATAAAGGATTTCAATTGACTTGCTAATTGTCCTGCACTAGAAAATGCCTCAAAGCCGTGCATTCATTGCCATATAATTACAACCTGAACTATGTTCAGATTTTAACATTTGACAAGAGATGGAGAGATACAATGACTTTTGGGTTTCCAAAAATGTTGCAAATCATCATGGAATAACATTATCACAAATGCAGATGCACAACACTATATAATAACATTATAACTAAATCATCACCAGGTCACCTGTCTATCCAGCCAGCAAAGCTGTTACCTTTGCCATTTTAAAACATTTGTTTTCACAACAGTTTGATAAAGCTCCCTGAACTAAATATGGGAACTTCCTGCGCACACTGTGCCCTTTAACCCTACATACCCCTTTCCTGCACACACTGCCCCCCTTTAACCATTTAAGGACCTTAGGTGTTTTTCAGTGTTGGTGTTTGCAAGACTAAAACTGTTTTTTTCTGCTAGAAAGTTACTTAAAACCCCCAAACATTATATATATATTTTTGTAACACCCTAGAGAATAAAATAGTCGTCATTGCAATACTTTTTGTCACACCGTATTTGCGCAGCGGTCTTACAAGCGCACTAAAAAAAAAAAAGGCAACAATAAATTTGGCCTAATTTTTTTATATATTGTGAAAGATAATGTTACGCCAAGAAAAATGATACCCAACATGCCACGCTTAAAAATTGCGCCCGCTCATGGCATGGTGTCAAACTTTTACCCTTAAAAATCTCGATAGGCGACGTTTAAAAAATTCTATAGGTTGCATTTTTTGAGTTACAGAGGAGGTCTAGGGCTAGAATTATTGCTCTAGCTCTAATGATCGTGGTGATACCTCACTTGTGTGGTTTGAACACCGTTTTCATATGCGGGCGCTACTTGTTTTCTTATTTATTTTTATTTATTTTATTACTTTTTACACTGAAAAAATAAATAAAAAATGTGATCACTTTTATTCCTATTACAAGGAATGTAAAAATCCCTTGTAATAGAAAAAAGCATGACAGGTTCTCTTAAATATGAGATCTGGGGTCAAGAAGACCTCAGATCTCATATTTAGACTTAAATTGAAGAAAAAAAAATTGAAACTTGTAAAATTGTAATTTTTTCAAATGACAAAAAAAAAATGTTTCTTTAAGACACTGGGCGGGACTGACGTTTTGACGCCACTTCCGCCCAGCAGAGCTATGGGGACGGGTGAGGGACATTTTTCCCTGACACGCATCCCCACACAGCAGCTGAGCGGACCCGATCGCCTCCGTAGCTACCGACAGCAACGGTAAGCGGCGGAGGGCGCAGGAGAGCGGCGGGAGGGGGGCCCCTCTCCCGCCACCGATAACGGTGATCTCGCAGCGGAGACCGCCTTTATCATGTACAGGACCCAAAAGATGGATACCTTGGTTGTGGCAGCAGCTGCTGCTGTTACCGAGATATCCATCTTTAAAGTTAGGACGTATATATACAGTGCAAGGTCCTTGAGTGGTTAATGCTGCTCCCCCTTTCTGTACACACTGCCCCCCATTCTGCATAGACACTTTGCCCTTTAACCCTTCACCCCCCTCCCTGCACACACTGTCCCCCTTTGTGAACACACTGCCCCCCCTTTAACCTTACACCCCTTCTTCTTGTACACACTGCCCCCCTCCCTGTACAAACGGCCCCTTTAACCTTACACTCCCTTCCTGTACACACTGCACCCTGTAACCCTACACCCCCTTCCTGTACACACTGCCCCTCTTTAACCACTTAAGACGACGGACCTTTAGTCAGCTAAAGGACCCGGCCAGGTTTTGCGATTCGGCACTGCGTCGCTTTAAGAGACAATTGCGCGGTCGTGCGATGTGGCTCACAAACAAAATTGGTGTCCTTTTTTCCCACAAATAGAGTTTCTTTTGGTGGTATTTGATCACCTCTGCGGTTTTAATTTTTTGCGCTATAAACAAAAATAGAGCGACAATTTTCAATAAAATGCAATATTTTTTACTTTTTGCTATAATAAATATCCCCAAGAAATATATAAAAAAATATTTTTTTTCCTCAGTTTAGGCCGATACGTATTCTTCTACATATTTTTGGTAAAAAAAAAATCGCAATAAGTATTTATTGGTTGGTTTGCGCAAAATTTATAGAGTTTACAAAATAGGGGATAGTTTAATTGCATTTTTATATATATATTTTTTTTTACTACTAATGGCGGCGATCATCGATTTTTTTCATGACTGCGACATTATGACGGACACTTCGGACAATGTTGACACATTTTTGGGACAATTGTCATTTTCACAACAAAAAATGCATTTAAAATGCATTGTTTATTGTGGAAATGACATTTGCAGTTTGGGAGTTAACCACAAGGGGGCGCTGAAGGGGTTTTGTGTTCCCTAATGTGTGTTTACAACTGTAGGGGGGTGTGGCTGTAGGTGTGACATCATCGATTGTGTCTTCCTATAAAAGGGATCACGCGATCGACGACGCCTCCACAGTGAAGAACGGGGAAGCCGTGTTTACACACGGCTCTCCCCGTTCTTCAGCTCCGGGGACCGATCGCTGCACTCCAGCGGCGATTGGGACTGCAAATCCCATGGTCCCAGTCCCAGGGCTTCGGACCGGGTCATGGGAGCACGCCGTGCCCACGACCCACAGCTGGGTACTAGCACCATTCTGTCGACGTATATGTGCAGGAGGCGGTCCTTAAGTGGTTAACCTTACACCCCCTTCCTGTACACACTGCACCCCTTTAACCCTACACCCCCTCTTCTTGTACACACTGTGCCTGTGCCTGCATGTGCTTCCTTCCACACTCCCCTTCCTGTACAAAAGTCCCCATTAACCCTACACCCCCTTCCAGTACACACTGCCCTTCTTTCTACACACCCCTTTCTGCACACACTGTCCCCTTAACGCTAAACCCCCTCCCTGCAGAAACTGTGCCCTTTAACCCTTCACCCCCCTTACTGACATTGGTTCAAATCCGAACCATGGCACTACCTGGCCTGAAGTTTGCATGTTGGCCCTGTGCCTTCATATGCTTCCTTCCACACTCCAAAGACATGCTGGTAGATTAATTGTCTCCTATCTAAATTGGCCCTAGTATGAATGAGTGTTAGGCACCTTAGACTGTAAGCTCCTTGAGGGCACAGACTGATGTGCATGTACAATATATAAGTTTAGTATAAGTACCTTTAACAAATAAATAAATGGCAGAACTTTCCTACACAGGGCCTGTCCTCTCTCTTGCACTGCTCCTCTATACAGATCTAGCAGTGTGTGCACTTTGCTCTCCTTACAACCCTTGTATAGAATTGCAAGAGCCTAGGTGTGGACGCACTGAGAAGTGATGAACCTCTGGACTACTGGGTGGGCAGGCTTGACCTCTGGCCAGAGCTTGCACAATTTGCAATGGAACTGTTGGCTTGCCCCTCATCCAGTGTCCTGTCCGAAAATGACTTTCAGCGCAGCAGGGGGGTCATGACCGATAAGCGCACTCGCCTAGCTCACAACAGTGTTGACTACCTCACATTTATAAAAAATGAATAAAGCTTGGATCTCGGAGGAATTCAACACATGTGACCAGTAGACCATGTTTCATTCAAATTCAGGTGAACGCCTGTGGGCAAATTTTTTGGGCCTGTACTGGCCGACACTTTTTTCTGTATCTATTGAATGCCTAATGTACCACCAGCCACAGAATAAAAGGTTGTTTGCTGTCAGGTGAATGCCTGTGGCCGTGGGCTAATTTATGGGGCCTGTAATGGCCGACACTTCTGTATCTGGTGAATAGCTTTTAATGTACCTCCAGCCACAGAATACAAAGTTGTTTGCTGTCAGGTGAACGCCTGTCGGCTAATTTTTGGGGCTTGTTATGGCCGGCGCTTACTTATGTATTCGGTTTTTCACTTCTGGTAGGTCAGTGTCCATGTTGTGGGCCTATTTGTGCACAGATAGTAAGTATTTTGTGGCTGCAAATATGACCTGCAGTTTTTAATATTCGCCTGCTACTAAAGTCAATGGGGCCAGCCGCAAACTTGCGGTTCACAGACTTTTGCAAAGGTTTGCGGTTAGCGTTCGCAAACCATCCTGTCGGATGTTCGTCCATCACTAAATTGTTAAAATTGATGTGTTACATCTTTACCACTTCTATAAAATCCTTATTTTACAAATTTACATGATTCATTCAGTTGTGTTTAAACATAAGCTTGAGCTACTGAGCTCAGTACCCAAACTGCCATTTTTTTTAAAGAGAACTAATAGCTCTGCAAACATGTGAAAAGAGCTCTGCTAACTGTCTAGAAATGTAAATATGGATAATAATATGCCATACTTTATATTTACGTAGCTGAAAATGTAAACAAAAAATAATGTTTTAATCCTAAATAGTACATTACATAATAAAATGTTATGCATTTCTTTTAAATGTGCTGCAGAATTTATGTCTACACATGCCATAACTTGCATTTATTTGAGCCATTAAGGTTAATACACTTTCCATATACAGGACACTGTGCAGTGCTTGACACATGCTGGGAATGTTTTCCGACCACCCCTTGTTAGATCTTAGGTACTGTAAACTCAATATACCCTTATGCTGGCTATATATATCAGACTAATATTTACATGTGTTTATGCCTCTTTTTTAGGGATGAGCCGAAAACCCCCCCTTTCGGTTCGCACCAGAACCTTTGAACGGACCGAACGTTCACGCGAACATTTAGAACCCCATTGACGTCTATGGGACTCGAACGTTCAAATTCAAAAGTGCTCATTTTAAAGCCCAATGTTCAAGTTATTGTCGTAAAACATCTTTGAGAACCCGGGTCTTGCCCCAGGGAACATGTATCAATGGAAAAAAGTTTTAAAAACTGTAGTTTTTTCAGGAGCAGTGATTTTAATGATGCTTAAATAAAAAAGAAAAAAAAAGAAAAAATATTTTAAATATTCTACCTGCTGGGTATCTATAGTATGCCTGTGAAAACTTCTTTAAATAGCACAATCACCTGCCTGCCAGTAAATTAGGAAGAACTGATCTAGCTAACTATACAGTGTACTGTATAAATATATGTACAACACCTGTGATGTATATCTATCCTCTACACACTGTAACATTAACTGACTAGCCTGCCTGCCTGCCTGCTCTATCTACCTGCAAAAAATGACACTCTCTCGGTCTCTCTCTGTTCTCTCTAACCACTGCCGCAACACACTACACAAGGCCGACCTGCAGGTGGCCTTTTATAGTGTGGGGCGTTTACTAAACCCCCTGAGCCATAATTGGCCAAAACCACCCTGGCTTTGGCCAATTATGGCTCTCCGTTTTTTTCATACTGTGATTGGCCAAGCATGCGGGTCATAGTGCATGCTTGGCCAATCATCAGCCAGCGATGCCGCAGACCCATTTTGTTCGTATTTCGATGAACAATCGAACATACGATGTTCAAGTCGAACATGAGTTTGACTGGAATACGATGCTCATCCCTACTCTTTATCTTATCTTCTCTCATTATCACCTGCAAGTTTCCAGTAGCTAGAATGAGAATTAGCAAATGAAGTGGAGGCTTCCTTAACCTCCCTGGCTGTATGATTATTTCAGATTTTAGGTGCTGAAAGCGGTACCATTATTTTGCATGTAAATTTGGCGTTTTACATTGTAGGCCTGTAATTCTTAGGAATAACTCACTTAACTCACTGTCCAAACCAGAGTCTAGTAGACATCTCGGGTATGATAAAGTTTGAAACACAAAATCATAAATTATAATATAATAAATAATAACAAATAATAATGTAATAATAATAATAATACTTTTTATTCAGTAAATAATATAATCAAAACAATTACATTTTTTTTGGTCAAACAAGGGTGCAATTTTAGTAATCATATTGCTCCAGGTATGGAAAACGTTAAAACATGGTAGAGCACAAAGTCCGACATCACATTCAGGACAATAGAACCGGTTTATTTTTGGATTTTCCTTCCAGTGTCGTCACGCTTAGAGCAGCAAACCACACACATCCTTGTGGGTGCTGACTTATTTTCTATTAGTGGAACGTGGTCCATACAGTGATGACCAGTCAGGCGTTCCAGGTTCACAACGCCAGCAGCACGACGTCCAGATCTGTTTACAGCCGTTGGTGTTTGGTGCTTCAGAAATATAAGTTTGGCAACCTTTCAAACAAAGTCCGCATGAACCACAGGCTTGTCACTCTTTTTTTTCAGCAGAATGAATGCATTCCAAAAGCATTGCTCAAGAAGATGCCTGAAGATTTTTTTGTAATATTTTTTTTGTTGTTTCCTCATCGCTGGATAAAAGGTAATGGCCTGGTCAGCTCTGTCCACACCTCCCATGGTATTGTTGTTTTCACCTTTTGTGTGTACCAATAGAGGTGTTGTGAATGGTACTCATTAGGCACACATCTTTTTTGTCGCGCCATCTCAGTGCCATAATTTTTCCTTTTTGCCAGGCAACTATTTCTCCTGCCTTGAGCTTTTTATTGCCAAAGGTTGATGGCATGTCACGCCAGTTAGCCCTAATGCTCCCATATGCATCCTTCTTGTTCAGTAGAAGGAACCCATAGAGTTCTGGAGATGTGAAAAATTGTCTGTGGTTACACAGTAGCCCTGATTCAGCAATGGCTCAATCAAAGAAAGAACCAAAGTAGTTGCTATTCCATAACTGCTGAATCATTTGCTGAATTTGGTTCCTTTCCCAGTGTATAGGACTGAACTCCATATGTAACCAGTGCTGGATTCACATAGCATGAATGATTTTATGCCAAATCGTGCTCTCTGACACGATATACTGTATCCAGTTGAGTCTTCCTTTGTAGGCCATTTGACTTTCGACGATACTTATGTCTCTGTCTGGTACATAGGTCTTCTGGAAATTCTTCTGAATTTTGTGATAAACCTTTTTTTTCAGTTTTGGAGCTGGATGAGAACTCTCATCAAAGTCTTCATTATTTCCAAAGTGCAAATATTTCATTAAGAGAGAAAATTTGTATTCCGACATGACCGTGCCAAAAAAAAGAGTGGCTAGTAATTTTTTGGTTGTCCAATCCTCTGGTCACTGGTTCCCACTTTCTACTCCTTGAAAACCTCTGATGGGTAGCAGCTTGTTGATCCTGGTACCGATTTGTCGCCATAACAATTTTTGCACTAACCTCATCGGTCAAAAAGAGTTGGAGGTATACCAAGGATTATCGCTGAAATTGCTTTCTGTGTCTGATGACAAACTTCCCCATGAGTCGCTATCACTCAATTCTGCAAGCGATTCTGTCTCGCTGTCACTGTTTTCCAGCAGGTCATATACCACTTTTGAGGTGAAGGCACGCTTTTTTTGATGCCATGGTCGTTCTGCAGTTTACAGACACAAAGTACAGTAAAACTGCAGGCAAGGGCACTGGAGAAAGTGCTGGGGGGGAACTCTAAGGTCAATTTATTTTATTTTGTATTGTAATCCAGTAGGATTACATTGTATGAGTGTGTCTGTGCTATATACTTTTTGAATTTGCCGCCGGTTCCACCCCCCTGCGTTGTGACGCTCGCAGAGAAGGGAATACAGGGCACACAGTGCATTGGGCGGAAGATCCGGCCATGGTACACTGGGGGAACACATAGCCGGATCCCGGGGGCAAGGTACATCACGTATTCCAGGATCCAGTGATGCAATCCCGAGTGTGGCTCAGGGTTACCGCTAATAGTACTGAAATTCCACCCCAAGCCACACTCGGAAGGTTAAATAAATGCTAAAGGAAATAGAAATGGATGGCTATAGTATGGTAGCAGCACTCTAACACATATTTGACATCATTCTGACAACATGGCATCACAACCCACAAAATTTAATTCAACTGTCAGCCTTTTTTGAATGAAAATTTACATGCCTCTCCAGGAAAGATCAGATTCCACCCTCCACAATCACATCTCAGATGCTGGCCTCTGTCACCACTGGAGTAATCAATTGTACCAGGTAAAGGAATGCCGCACACCAAGATGCAAAATAATATTCTTTGTTTATTAAAATAGCAGCAGGAACAAGTTCTATTCTGACATGTTTTGTGTTATGCAGAATGATTTGCTTAGTGAAAAACATGTCAGTAAAAAAAAAAAAACTCTTTTGAGTAACCATGCTCTATAGTACTGCACTGCACATTTTTAACACACTTTTTAGCGTTCTTGTAATTATAATTTACATTACATGGCCTGTTCTGTTTGACACTCATATTTTGAGTACTCGTTTTAATGGTCTGTTTATCCTGCTGTTTAGCAATCCCTTTTTCAGCTTACCCACTGCTTTGGTTTGGCAATGTGAAAACCCAATCATTAAAATCTTATATAATCTTTAACTTGTTAATGTAGTTTTGAAAGTAATTTTCAAATCTACATCTCTCACTGTTGATTTCCTGTGTTGTTGTGTACAGGCATGTTCTACCATTGTCATTGACAAAAAGCCCACCCTGAGCAACCGCTGGAGAGAGTATATGTTGACGAAACATGGCTGCAAATAGACTGGAGGAGATCCTCAGTGTTAAGATGCAAAAAAGATTGCGCAAAAAAGTAACATTTTTATTTTCTAAAAGAACATATCATACTAAATGTTTATAATACATGTTGATTTACTAAATGCCATCCAATAAGGATTTACATCTGCTTTAAAACTGATCTCCAGGCATAAAGTATATTCCAACCGCCCTTTACCCCTACCTCTCCCCTTAAATAATTGCCATGTTAGTTTAAAAAAAAAACTAAAACAAAAAGGCAATTTTATCTGACTAAATAAACAGTCATGGATGCTCCGGGTCCCGAGACTTCTGGACTGCAAAGCTGTGGCTCTCCAACAGGTACCTAGGGTACCATTGAAAAAGGGAGAGTATGGCCTCAATTACTTAAATAAAAAGAATAATTATAATGTACCAGCATCCCGAAATCATTGAAAAGGAGAGATCATATAAT
This sequence comes from Rana kukunoris, assembly GCA_029574335.1. Taxonomy (NCBI): domain Eukaryota; kingdom Metazoa; phylum Chordata; class Amphibia; order Anura; family Ranidae; genus Rana; species Rana kukunoris. The sequence continues at coordinate 100,663,174 of CM056052.1, read as the reverse complement.
TAGAGACAGCAAGCTGCTTGATACTATGTGTCTGAATTATATTGATCAAATTTGGTTGGTTGCGATTTTTAAGGTACTAATAAAAGGGCATGTATCAGATAAAAAATTTGTTTATTACTTATAAAACAATACAAAATAATTTAAAACAATGGGACAGGCCCCACAATTCGGACACAATTACAGGTATTTAGTTGAAACCAAAACCATATGGGTCAGATGCTTGTTTTTTCTACAAATTATGCATATTTAGATATAGATCCTCCTGAAGAAGCGGTACAATACCGCAAAACCGATAGAGGTCGCAGATTGGCTCCACGCATCTGACCCATATGGTTTTGGTTTCAACTAAATACCTGTAATTGTGTCTGAATTGTGGGGCCTGTCCCATTGTTTTAATTATTTTTGTATTGTTTTATAAGTAATAAACACGTTTTTTATCTGATACATGCCCTTTTACTAGTACCTTGAAAATCCCAACCAACCAAATTTGATCAATATAATTCAGACACATAGTATCAAGCAGCTTGCTGTCTCTAATTATATGGTCTCTCCTTTTCAATACCTAGGGTACCACTGCTTGAGTGAAATGGAATAGTACTATTGGCTACCCAGGCTACATAAGACAGCAGTGGCATGATGACATCATCCTAAGGCCGCGTACACACGAGGAGACATGTCCGCTGAAACTGGTCCGCAGACCAGTTTCCGCGGACATGTCCGATCGTGTGTACGGCCTAGCAGCCTAGTGTCCGCTGAAACTTGTCCGCTGGAAACCTGTCCGTCGGACATGTCCGCTGGTTAGTGCGCCTAACCAGCGGGCCGAAATCCCGCGCATGCGTTGAATTGATTCGACGCATGCGTGGAAGCATTGAACTTCCTGGTTAGAGCACGTTGATGTCCTCTACGACACCGCGTTCTCTGTCCGCGGGGATTTTGGTCTGATGGTGTGTACACACATCAGACCAAAATATCCCTGGAGACATGTCCGATGAAAACGGTCTGCGGATTTCATCGGACATGTCTCCTCGTGTGTACAGGAACTAACAGGACTGATCAGCACAGGCAAAATCTGGATCACTGGTTCCCACTCGCAGACGAGGCAGCAGTGAGGAACATGTAACAGCAGACTTATGCTGCGTACACACGATAGGTTAGTCTGATTAAAACGGTCAGCTGTGACATGCAATTGTTGTGCCGCAACCCAAAGTGTCTGATCCAACATGCTGGATTTTGTTTAGAAAAATTAAACAAGTTATGGCACAATCATATTCACCACTTTAGTTTTTCCATGAACAAAATCTAGAAAGAGGGTTTTATTTTGATTTTTTGGCAATTATGAGAGTGGGGTGGGAGAGAAGGATGTGTGGGGGTTGATATTCATCAGGAGATGGGTTTTAGCACAGCGCCTGCTTGAGCTTTTTCTGTTTCAATATTGTTAATAAACAGCTCAACTGTTTAACTCCTGGAAACTCATTATTTTATTTTTCTAAATCCGTTCCTTTAAGCTAGTGCATTGTTGGTTCACTAATCTTTTCCTTCAATTTCCCTTCTAATTTAGTTTTTCTTTGTTTTCTTTGTCTGAATTTCTCACTTCCCATTCCTCCTCAGTAAGCTGGCAGACTAACCCCCAGCCAGAATGGCTCGGATGATGGTGGAAAGCTTACCGAGGAGAAACAGTAAGTGAGAAATTCAGACAAAGAAAAAAAAACATTTAGAAGGGAAATCGAAGGAAAAAGGTAGGTGAACCAACAATGCACTAGCTTTAGGCCCCTTTCACACTGGGGCGGGAGCCGCGGTGGCGGTATAGCACCGCTAAAAATATACCGTTGGATTTGCCGCGGGATTCGCCATTAGCGGTGCGGTATTAAGCCCCGCTAGCGGCCAATAAAGGGCTAATACCGATAAATGGTTAATTCCGCCCGCAATGCACCGCTGCAAAAGCGCATTGGGGGCGGTATTGCCACGGTTTCCCATTGTTTTAAATAGGAGGGAGCGGTATACATACCGCTTCCTCTCACCGCTCCAAAGATGCTGCTGACAGGAGATTTTTCAGACGGTATAGCAGCGCTATTTTTAGCGCTGTACTGCCTGAAAAACTCCTCAGTGTGAAAGGGGTCTCAAGGAACCTATTTAGAAGATAAAAAACAAACCTTTACAACCCCTTTAATTCTTCTACATAGAAAAGTATGCAATCGGTCCTAATTGCAGGGACATGTTCCAAGGTAGAAATGCTTTCTGTGCAATAATAGGCACCTCTAATGGTTTCTTGCAGTACAAAAACACCTAGATTATTGCAATCGCTGCTTGAGATCATAAGAGTCTCTGGTTTTATTGAATTCCCTAACCAAAAAAAAAATGCAAAAAATTAAATACACCTACATTTAAATATTGTATATACATGTAAAATACATTTCAAACAAATGATTGGATTTCATGGAAAGTAAATATTGCTGTTGTGTGGCAACATTTCATAAATGCTTCATATTTGTAATTATTTCAGTATGTATTTATGGATACCTTATACAACAATAAATATAGCGGGTACATTTAAAGCATTTGTAAGGTTATCTTTATCAACCTACAATTACCAAAATTTGTAACACTAAATTGCCATCAAGCCGTTTTTCCACCACATGTGGTCAGTTTTTTTTTTACTATACATTTTTCAGAATTCCCCAAATGCCATTTTTAGCAGTGGGTTGTTTTTCTTAAATGAAAGGGTTAGGATGAAGGTTAATGTTAAGAAAATAATGATTTATTTCTTCAGATTATTTAATGCAGCTCTGTCATTAGGTCCCTGGTGGAGGAGTATATTTCTGCAATGGAGTCTGAGTGCCACTGTTCCATGCCTGGTGGCAGAGTCTCATATACCTAACATAACTATTTAATGTATTAGGGGGTGGTGGAGTGTTTTTGGTGAACTTCCATCTTTGAACTTTGCACTTTGAGCTGCTTAATTGAAATTTACTGGAAAGAAAAAAACTTTTTCTTTATTTAAAGAGTGAAATTAGGGTAGTTTTGTGTATTTTACTTAGTGATCTTTGTATTTGTTATGCAGGTGAATTTAAATTGTTTTGGGACTTTTAAGAATACACTTTCACAACAGCAATATCATGTAAGCTGATTTTATTTGGTTTACTATAAGACTCGTTTCACACTGAAAAGCGTCCGTAAAGCGCCACTGCCAAAACATTTTGCAGGTGATTTGGCAGCACTGCCCATTGATTTCAATGGGCAGGGCGGTGCGGGAGCGGTGTATACACCACTCCTGCACTGCCCCAAAGATGCTGCTTGCATCCCCGTGTAAAAGTACTCTGGCTTTCACACTGGGGTGGTAGGGGAGGCAGTTTACAGGCGCTTTACTGGAGCTATTTTTAGCACTGTGAAAGGGGTCTAAATTTCCATGATTTGGATTTTGTGAAAAGTATCCCTAAAAGTTCAAACAACCTAAATTGACAGTAGGGAAAATAATTATTTGATCCCCTTCAGATTTTGTAAGTTTGCTCACTTACAAAAAAATAAGGGGCCAGATTCAGGTACATCTGCGCATTATTGGACCGGCGTAGCGCACCGCCTTTACGTTAGACTGGCACAATGTAGCCGCGCAATCACCCTATTCTCGTCGCTTTTACGCAGAAATTAGCGCCTGCGCAACGTTATTTCTGAGGCGCAAGGCGGAGTAATACAAATTGGGAAGGACGTGGGCGTGTTACATTGAAATGAGCCGTGACCCCATGCAAATGAAGGGCTGGCCGGCTCGTGCATGCGCGCTTAAAGCAGACCATGTCAGCACCTCTGTGCGCATGCTCCCAACTCGGGAACAGTGCAATCACTGAAATTGGAAGTGGGCAACGTTATGAACAGCAAACAGCAGACAGCATAATTAGACAGACACAAGCGCACTTCCTCTGCAAAAGTACATCCCTTTGTATCCCTCCCTATACAGCAAGGTGTTTTTGTTCTGTTGTTAGTTGCATTGTGGTTTGTCTTTGTGATATTTGTGGACTGTGTGATTTAGTGTTTGGTAGAAGATATTTGTAAGTGATTTTTGGTGACTGCTTGTGATATTTTTTTGGTTGTTAGTTTGTTGTTCATTTGTTTTCTTGCTTGATTTTTCCTGCTTGTTTTTGTGAGTGATTTTTCCTGCTTGTTTTTGTGAGTGATTTTTCCTGCTTGTTTTTGTGAGTGATTTTTCCTGCTTGTTTTTCTGAGTGATTTTTGCTGACTGTTTGGGAGAGAGTTTTTGTATGAGTATGACTGAGAGGAAGAGGAAGTTAAATTTTACTTTGGGGGAGAAACGAATTCTTGCCCGGGCCCTTTTCTGAATATGGGCGTTTCCTCCATGGCCCGGAGAGTGCCAACACCCCCCCGGCCACGAGGAGAGAGATTTTGGACAGGATTACTGACGAGGTGAATGCATCGGGGGGGGGGGGGGGAGACCCGGACACGGTCGGGGATTAAAAAGAAAATCAATGACCTCCGGCGTCTTGTCAAAACGAAGCTGGCCAAAATGCTAGCCCATGCCAGGGGCACAGGAGGGGGCCCACCATGCACTGTTAGGCTGACAGCGGAGGAGCGTGCGGTGGCCCACACCTTTCATAGGCAAGAAGTGGAAGGCCTGCCCGGCTAAGACTCAAGTCATGAAGGCGTGATGCCAGGTAAGGTTTTTTTGCCTTATCAGGTGTGTAGCATGTGTGGGGGAGGGGGTGAAAGGTATTATGTGGCAAGTGTGTGGATCCTCCAACCTGTGAATGTTTTGTGTCATCCACAGATGAGCAGGAGGGTGCTGGGCCATCTGGACTGACCGCACCATCCCAGCCTGATGAGGACGCCCCGACAAGGCCAGAGTCCTCGGAGGAGGTTGAAAAGGAGGAGGTTGACGTGGAGGAGGTTGAGGAGGAGGAGTTTGAGGAGGAGGAGGAGTCCATGTCAGGCACTGGATTTTTGTTTTTGGAGGACTCTTCCCCTCTGGCTGGCAGCAGCCAGCCCTCCATAAGGGGTAGCCCCCCCACTCCTCCACCAACAGGGCTCCCCTCCCAAGGGGCTCCCCTTCTCCCCGGCCACAAGCATCAGCTGGAGGCAGGAAGGCGATCCAGAAGACCAGGGGGGTGGCCGGTCTCCTGCATGCCACTCTGAGAAAGGACCAGTTCCGTCAGACCCGCCATCTGGGAGAGGTCAGCAAGACTTTGGGGCGGATGGAGGAGAGCCTGTCCTCCATAAAGTATACGCTTGGGGACCTGGACTGCCACTCCCGGGCTCTTACAAACTGCCTAAACGACCTGCAGACTACAACAGCAGGCGTTGGGCAGGATGTGAGGGCCCTCACCCAGGCTATCCAGGCCAATATGGCATCATTAAGTGCTGGCCTAGACAGAATTGCCGTGGCCTTGGAGGGCAGGCCGCCAGGTGGGCAGAGACCAGGGGCTGCTCCTCCTTCCCCGGTTTACCCCCTCCCCATGAGTCTCCCCTGAGGAACAGGGGCCGTGGCCGTGGGCGCCCCAGGCGTGGCTCACGTCAACGGCATTAATTTGTTTTTCCCCCTTTTTTTTTGGCCTGTTGTTTTTTTGTGCTGGAATTTTTTTTTTTTTGCTGGGCATTTTTTTTTTTTGGGTTGTGAATGCTGTTTGAATGTGGGGGTGACATTCCTGCCGGAAAAGGGGTGTCACCCTCAATTTTGGTGGAGAAGGGTTCCCCAGGACCCGGGAGAAGTGATCCCCAGGTCTGTGTGAATGGTGTATTAATGTACAGTGACATAATTGGAGCCTTGGTGTGGCATTGCTGCTCACAAGTCCTGCATGGTGAACTGGTGCCAATCCAATTTGATGAGGATGTGGGGTGTGTGTGCTAGGGACCACAGTGGTGTGCATGCATGCATTCTCATTGTGCCATTAAAAATGTTAACGTGCAAAGATGCATAATGTGAGCTGGCATTAGATGGGGTCATGAGATGGGGTCCCAGTGCATATGCAGAGTCACCTGTAAGGGAAAAGACAGGAGAATGTTAGTAGTGCATGTGCCCCTTGTGATGTGTGCATCATGGGGGGGACAGTCATGCCTGCCACCCATGTCACTCACCAACCAGCCAACCAGCCAGCTGTCCCCATACATGTTCTGTTCGCAATTTGTGGGGATGGGGCTCTGATTGTATATGTAGCTGTCATGGGTGTCATGGGTAGTGTCATGTGTTGGGCTGGTGATGTCCTGCAGGGTTGTGGTTAATTCCATGATGGCATGAGGGGTGAATCTGAAGATGCGAGACACCTCAGAATCACTCATGCCATAGATGTCTATGCGTGTGTGATATATCCTCTCCTGTGAAGAGTGAAGAGTGAAGATTGAGGGGCTTGTATCAGCTAAGAATATTGTATTAGATTAGATTAAATTGTAAAGTTTATATAAGCAAAAAAAAATTTTTCCAAAAAAAAAATCCTGTGCCCTCCTCAGTGCCCTCCTCAGTGCCCTCCTCCTTCTTCACTAACAGTGTTGCTTTATCTGACATGTAGACGAATTGTCTAATTTTAGAGCAGCTTTTATATGGTCTAATTTTAGACAGGACATTTAGTTGTTGCGCACAGCGCGTAGCCTGTGCTGCACCAACGTTCTTTTGTGGATCCCCGTATCTCCCTCATTAGCATATTTGAATAGCAAATCAATGGTGTGTGTAGCACAGTTTTGCGCGGACGGATGTGCCTGTCTAGCGAAATTACGCTGGACAAAAAAAAGTCGATTTCTTGCGTATCTCGTTTTGGGGATGCCGTGCATCGAAACGCATGCACAAATTTAGACTTACGCCGCGCATCTCCTGTTACGCCGGCGTAATCGCTCTGTGAATCTGGCCCAAGGTGTCCATAACTTTTATCTTAGGTGTATTTTAAATGACGAGACAGAATATCAACCAAAAATCCAGAAAAAAATCACGATACAAATGTTATAAATTGAAATGCAGTTCAGAGAGTAAAATACCTTTTTGATTCCCTACCAACCAACAGTAATTCCGGCTCCCACAGACTGGCTACTCTCCACAGAATCTCTTTCTTCCATCCAAACTTACTATCCAGGTGTAGCACTACCCCTAAGGAGCTGCTGGTTTGTTTTGGGCGGCATGTTACCTTGTGTTTTCTCTGATGACTAGGGGTGATTGGTGAAAATTGTAGTAACAGAATGTCTTTTTCTGTGCTCTTTATTACCCAGCCGGGTAAAAACAATAAGGCCCAGATTCAGAGAGAATTGGATTCTCGTAGCGTATCAGAAATACACTACGCCGCCGTTTTTTACCTGGCTCTACGTGGAATCCAGGTAGATTTTGTCCAGTAAACGACGGTGGCGTAGTGTATTTCTCCCGTCGCAATCCATCTAGACGAGTAGGGGGCGTGAAGGATTTAAAATAGGCGCGTTCCCGCGGCGATCGAACTGCGCATGCTCCGTTCGCAAATTTCCCGCCGTGCATTGCGCGAAATCACGTCGTTACGTCATTCGTTGTTTGAGTAGCGTCGTTTACGGACATTTCTATTCCCGAACGAGTTACGCAAAAAAAAAAAATTTAATTAGACGCGGGAACGACGGCCATACTTAACATGGGCTACGCACCGTTAGACCAGCAAAAAGCTGGTCTAACAGTACGTAAAAAACCCCAGACGTAAGCGATTGCGAAGACCGCTCGTATCTTCGTGGATCGCCGTAAAAACACATTTGCATATCCCGTCGCATGAAAACGACGTGAACTCCTCCCAGCGGCCGCAAAAATATCGCAGCGTAGATCCGAAGGCTTACGAAGACGTAAGCCTCTCGGATCGAAGCCCGAAGCCGCCGTATCATGGTTTGAGGATTCAAACTAGTGATACGGCGCGCGAAATTTGAAATTACTCCTGTCTAACACCAGTTAGACAGGCGTAATTGCTTTATGAATCTGGGCCTAAAACTTTGGTGAAGTGTAGAGGTTTAGAAGATAGCAGATCCAGATGCCAGAAAGCCTTAAGCCTGAGTGGGTATAGTGCACCTGGACAGGACTCTTACCAGCCTGGCAGCCAGAATGTCACTCGAACCTTAGGAAAAAGTCTCTGCCACAGACCCTCCTGGTAAATGATCAGCGGAGATAATCCTCCTTAGCAGACTTGGCATCTGGATCTCCTTCAGGAGAATTAGGGTACCGACTGATGGGCGGTCAACATCCAGCCTTTCAGTGTCCGGTTCCCCTGGTCCCCAATGGATAGAACACCAGCTTCTCTTGGTACTCCTCAGGCAGACTCTCCACTGTATGGCCTCCTCCAACTGGACGGACGACCCAGGACCTTCTTAGGTGGAACCCAGTCGATTACTGAGTCCCCAAGTGGCATATCAATTGCTCTAGGCCAACGTTGTGTCGAAGCCAGGATCCTTGCGTTGTACGCTCAACCCCTGCCCGGAAGGCCATTTGCCGGTGGGCGGCGTGAAGTGGCTACCCTAAAGGTGGGCTCCACATGAGGAGAGACCCAGGAAAATGGCGTCTGCCTCATAAATACTCCCTCCCAGCATGCACGGCGAGGCCAAACCCTCCTGATAGGCTGATAGGCTGCTGGGCAAGAGCACCCAATCCTTGACCCCACTGCTGCCACCTGTCGACCTGGGGTGAGATCAGCACCCCAGAAACAACAAAATGGACCACAGCAAAGCCAAAGCTGAGACAGAGACCCAAATTTACACAAATCAACATGGTCAGAGTTGAATAACTCTCTGACCCCCTCTAACTTTAACCTAGCACCGGTTCTGGAAAGTAACCAGGTGCTACACAGGAAAAGACCAAAGAGCTGTCAAAGGACGTAAAGGACAAGATTGAAGACCTGCACACGCTAGAATGGGCTACAAAGACCAACAGCAAGAAGCTTGGAGAGAAGGAAACAGCTGTTGGAGTTATTATTGGCAAATGGAAGAAATACAAAATAACCATCAATCGCCCTCGGTCTGGAGCTCCATGCAAGATTTTTCCTCATGGGGTAAGGATGATCATGAGATAAGTGACGGATCAACCCATAAGTACACAGGAGAAGCTTGTGAATGATCTTAAGGCCGTTGCAACCACAGTCACCAAACAAACCAATGGTAACACAATACGCCACCATGGATTGAAATCTTCAGTGTCTGTAAGGTCCCCCTACTCCAGAAGACACATGCACATGCCTGTCTGAAGTTTGCCAATGAACATCTAAATAATTCTGAGAAGGATTGGGAGAAAGTGCTATGGTCAGATGAGACCAAAATTGAGCTCCTTGGCATTATTTCGACTCGCCGCGTTTGGAGGAAGAAAAATGCTGACTATGACCCTAAGAAAACCATCCCTACAGTCAAGCATGGAAGTGGAAACATTATGCTTGGGGACTGTTTCTCTGCTAAGGTACAGGTTGACTTTGCTGCATTGAGAGGCCAATAGACGGGCCATGTATTGTAAAATCTTACATGAGAACCTTCTTCCCTCAGCCAGAACACCAATGATGGGTCGTGGATGAGTCTTCTAGCATGGTAATGACTCCAGACATACCGCCAAGGCAACAAAGGAGTGGCACAAGAAAAAGCAAATTAAGGTCAAGGAGTGGCCTAGACCTAACTCCTATAGAAAATGTTTAGAGGGAGCCAAAACTTTGAATTGCCAAGTGACAGCCAAGAAACCTTAAGGATTTAGAGAAGATCTGTAAAGAAGAGTGGACAGAAATCCCTCCTTAGATGTTTGCAAACCTGGTCACCAATTACAAGAAATGCCTTACCTTGGTGCTTGCCAACAGGGGTTTCTCCACCAAGTACTAAGTCATGTTTCGCTTGGGGATCAAATACTTATTTTACTTACTGAACTGCAACTTAATTTATAACATGTGTTTTATGTGTTTTTAAAATAAACTTATCCTGTATGATAAAAATGATAGGCCTTTCATTTCTTTGTAAGTGGGCAAACTTACAAAATTTGCAGGGGATGAAATAATTACTTTACCCACTCATTGCTGAATAATGGATTTGGACACCACTATACCAACATTTTAGGTCGCGTACACACGTGGAGACATGTCCGCTGAAACATGTCCGACGGACCGTTTCCAGCGGACATGTCTACTCGGATTTTGGTCCGATGGCGTGTACACACCACCGGACGAAAATCTCCTTGGACTGAGGATGCGGTGACGTGGCGGTGACGTTGACGCCGCCACGTCACCACTCCAGGAAGTAAAATACTTCCACACATGCGTCGAATCCATTCAACGCATGCAGGAGATTTATGTCCGCTGGTTAGGCGTACTAACCAGCGGACATGTCCGACGGACAGGTTTCCAGCGGACAAATTTCAAAGCATGCTTTGAAATTTGTCCGCTGGAAAAACCTGTCCGCTCGGTCGTACACACGATCGGATATGTCCGTTGAAACTGGTCGGCGGACCAGTTTCAGCGGACATGTTCGATCGTGTGTACGCGGCCTAAGGCATCTAGTCTGACCCCTAAAATCATATGTAACATGTTAATTTGTAATTTTGTATTTTTTTTATATTTTTTTATATTTATATATATATATATATATATATATATATATATATATATATATATATATATATATATATATATACACTTTTCTGCCAATGTCCATTTTTTTCTTTTGTGATTTTTTTTCATTTTTATATGACAGGAGAGTTTTTTGGAGCAGGCCCAGGATAACACAAACACAAAAAAAACTCATAAGCCATTTAAAGCCTATTGTACCCCTAAAAGCATAAACCATTTTACATTTGCCTTTTAACATTTCAAAAATTCGGTAAAATTAAAACCCTTAGCTTGTCTTATCCCTTTTCCTCAGACCTACCTTTCTCAGTTAGCTCCATATTGGAGTAAAATAGTCCTCCCTAAAGTTGTAAGGAAGAACTGTTTGTTTTGCTTGACTTGCCTAATTGGAACTTACACTGGGTAAGAGCTCTGGGCCAGATTCACAGAGCGATTACGCCTGCGCAACTGCTGTTGCGCGTGCGTAAGTCTAAATGTGCGCGTGCGTATAGTTGGACGCGATTCACAAAACAATATACGCCAGAAATCTACGTTTTTTGGTCCGGCGTAATTGAGTTAGACATTCGCTTCCCTTCGCGCAAAACTGCGCTAGACACACCATTGATTTGCTAGTCAAATATGCTAATGAGGGAGTTACGGGGATCCACAAAAAAACGCAGTTGCTGCGCAGGCTACGCGATGTGCGCAACTGCAAAATGTCCTGTCTAAAGTTAGAGCACATAAAAGCTGATCTAACTTTTGAAAAAAAGTCTAATTGTCAGATAAAGCAACACCGTTATTGAGGAGCAGACCACACACACGTGTTGCACTACAATTTGACTGCCAACATGCTAGGGGCATCGTCGCTCATAGCTGCACTAGTGAATATAGATGACCAAAGAAGGAGGAGGGCACGGAGGATGGCACGGGAGAGGGTATACCGCACCCGCATACACCTGTTTGGCATGAATGATTCAGAGGTCTTTCGCATCTTCAGATTCCCCCCTCATGCCATCCTGGAATTAACCACAACCTTGCAGGAGGACATCACCAGCCCAACACAACGCTCACATGCAGTGCAGCCACTGGTCAAGGTACTGGCAACACTCCATTTCCTTGCCAGTGGCTCTTTTCAGCGTACAAGTGGAGTGGTGGCTGGGATGTCACAGTCCTCCATGAGCAGATGTGTGCACCAGGTTGTCCCTGCAATCCTCACACGCTTGGCCAACCAAATCATCAAACCCACCACTGAGGAGCTTCGAATCAAGGCAATGGCAGATTTCTACCGAATTGCCAGATTCCCACGCACCATCGGGGCCATAGATTGCACACATGTGGCACTCCAGCCCCCCCATGAGACCGAGCACATGTACCGCAATCGGAAGAATTGGCACTCCATCAACGTACAGGTGATAGTTGATGCCCAAGGCCTCATATGGCACGTCCGTGCCAAACACCCAGGGTCCAGCCATGACAGCTACATCTACAATCAAAGCCACATCCGAACAGAATTCGAACAGAACGTGTATGGGAACACCTGGCTGGTTGGTGAGTGACATGGGAGTCAGGCATGACTATCCCCTCCCGTGATGCACAACAGAAGTGGCACATGCATGACTAACATTCTCCTGTCTTTTCCTTTACAGGTGACTCTGCATATGCACTGGGACCCCATCTAATGACTCCTATCCGGAACCCCCAAACCCCAGGAGAGGAACGATACAATGAAGCACACATCAAAACCCGTGCAGTGGTGGAGCGCACCTTTGGCCTCCTGAAGTCACGTTTCCGATGCCTGGATAAGTCTGGGGGTACACTGTTGTATTCCCCAAACTTCGTGTGCCATATCATCGCTGCATGTTGCATGCTACACAATCTCGCAGTGAGGAAGGGCCTGCAGGTTGAGCTACGTGATGATCTGACCCCCCAACCAGAAAATCAACCCCTAACCGAGGATACCCCGTCTTCTGAGGGAAGAGCAGTCAGGAGGCAGCTCATATTGGGCATCTTTGCACGTTAAACACACACATTAATCATGGCACAATGAGAATGCATGCATGCACACCACTATGGTCCCTAGCACACACACCCCACATCCTCATCAAATTGGATTGGCACCAGTCCACCATGCAAGACTGGTGAGCAGTAACGCCACGTCAAGGCTCCAATTATGTCACTGTACATTCATACACCATTCACACGGACCTGGGAATCACTTCTCCCTGGTCCTGGGGAACCCTTCTCCACCAAAATTGAGGGTGACACCCCTTTTCCAGCAGGAATGTCACCCCCACATTCAAACATCATTCACAACCCAAAATATGCCAAAAAAGTCAAACAAACAAAAATGCATAGAAACAAAAAATGCATAGAAAAAAAAAAATGCTTAGAAAAAACAAAAAAAAGCAGAGAACAAAAATAAAAAAGCTTTCAAAACAAACAAAAGGGGGAAAAAAAAATTATTGCCCTCTGCCTGAGCCACGCCTGGGGCGCCCCCGGCCACGGCCCCGGACCCTCAGGGGAGACGCATGGGGGAGGGGAAAAGCCGGGGAAGGAGGAGCAGCCCCTGAGATCTGCCCACCTGGCGGCCTGCCCTCCAAGGCCACGGCTATTCTGTCCAGGGCAGCACCAAGTGTTGCCGTGTTGCCCTGGATAGCCTGGGTAAGGGCCCTCACATCCTGCCCAACGCCTGCTGCTGTAGTTTGCAGGTCATTTAGGCAGGTTGTGGAGGCCCGGGAGTGGGAGTCCAGGTTACCCAGGCTATCATTAATGGAGGACAGGCTCTGATCCACCCGCCCCATAGTCTGGCAGAGCTGTCTCAGAAGGCGGGTCTGGGTGGCCAGGTTCCTTCTCAGACAGGCGGGCATGAGATTGGGCGCCCCCCTGGTGCTTGGGGATGACCTCCTGGCTCCAGCTGATGGTTGTGGCCGGGGAGAAGGGGAGGCCCTTGTGAGGGGAGCCATGTTGGGGGAGGAGGGGGGGGGGCTGACCCTTAGGGAGGGCAGGCTTCTTGCAGCCAGAGGGGAAGAGTCCGCAGAAACCAAAGGGCCAGTGCCTTCCATGGACTCCTCCTCCTCATGATTCTGCTCCTCCTCATGATCGTCCTCCGCATGATCCTCCCCCTCCTCTTGTTCCTCCTCTGCGGACTCTGGCCTTGTTGGGGGGGCCTCATTAGGCTGCTGTCCTGGGGTTGGAGCGGTCAGTCCAGATGGCCCTGCACCCTCCTGCACAGCTGTGGATGACACAAAACATTCACAGGTTGGAGGATCCACACACTTGCCACATATTCCCTTTCACCCCCTCCCCCACACATGCTACACACCTGAGAGAAATAAAAACCTTACCTGGCACCGCGGGGACCGGACTTGTGTCAAAGCCTGGCAGGCCCTCCACTTCATGCCGGTGAAAGGTCAGGGCCACCACACGCTCCGTCTCTGAAAATCTAACCCGGCATGGTGGGCCCCCTCCTGTGCCCCTGGCATGGGCATTTATTGCGGCCAGTTTTTTTTTCACCTCACGCCGGAGGTCATTTATTTTCTTTTCTATCCCAGAGCGGGTCCGTGTCTCCCCCTCCCCCGATGAATTCACCTGCTCCGTGATCATATCCAATATCTCCCTCCTCCTGGCCGGGGTGGTGGTGGCACTCTGCGGGCCGTGGAGAAAACGCCCATAGTCGGTAATGGCCCGGGCAAGAATTCTTTTTTCCCCCACAGTAAAATTGAGCTTTCTTTTTCTCTCAGTCATACTTCCAAACAAACTCACTAGCAGTCACCAAAAATCTGTCACAAATACAAGCACAACCAATCAGACAAGAACACACACAAAGAGAAAAAGAACAGCCAAAAATCACACTAGCACTCAGCAAGAAACACATACAAAAAAATCAGATGAAAAAAAAAAGCAAGAAAACAAACGCTCAGAAATCTATCAATCAAACAAACAGTCTCAAACACTTATCAAAATACACTTTCACAAAACTACCAACAAGCACAAGATCACACAGAACACTAATCTGACAACTACAAAACACACTCTAACGAACAACAGAGCAAAAGCACTTGATTCAATGGGAAGGGACACAAAGGGATGTACTTTTGCAATGGAAGGGCGTTTGTGTGTGTCTATTTATGCTGTCTGCGTAGTTCACAACATTGCCCTAGTCCATTTCCAATTTCAATGATTGCGCCGCTCCCGAGTTGTGAGCATGCGCACAACGGAGCTGACATGGTTTCCTTCACGCGCGCATGCGCGAGTCGGCCGGCCCTTCATTTGCATGGGGTCACGGCTCATTTCAATGTAACACGCCCACGTCCCTCCCAATTTGTATTACTCCTCCTTACGCCTACGGAAAAAACCTTACGTTTGCGCAAGCTCTTGCGTAAAAGCTACGTGAATCGCCGGATTACGCGGCTAGATTGCGCAAGTCTAACGGAAAAGTGGTGCGCTACGCCGGAATGATAATGCGCCGATCTACGTGAATCTGCCCCTCTGTTCCTTTCTTGAATGTCTATTATATAATGAAAATAATGAAAATGATTGAATCTTTAAAAGACAAGTTTTACCAGCACACTGCTTAAAGTGGCACTTCATTCTCCAAATAAACATCAACTATTTGTAATCCTTGTGTTGCTAACATTAGTAAATAGACAAGACAGTATATAATATTTGCTTGTTTTAAACGTATTTTATAAATTTTCTCAGTTACTTCCTGGTTTACAGACCTAGGAAAATGATGCTGTACATCCCCAGGAGTCTTTAGGAAAGGAGGAGGGTGTTTTTCAGCTAAGCACACCATCCTGCCTGCATGCATGAGCTAAGAGCAGAAGAATTCCAGAAAGTAAATGCTACATGAATCATCTGCCCTTACTCAAGATGGGCACAACCGGAAATGCTACAGGGGGTGTTTTTCAAGGTGATTTCTCAACAAAATAAGGCATGGAGACATGGATGGGTGAGAGAGTTTGCTTTAAATATTAAATATGAATGTACTGGTGTTTTTGTTTTTTTGGTTTGTGGTCCTCAGATGAAATGAAGATCCTCTTTAATTCTTTAATTCCATTGCTACTGAGTACTTGCAATCACTTTTTTAATTATCAGTATAATCTAAATAATAAAAAGAAGCCAAGATAAAAATATTATAGGTTTAATTATTTGATATTGAATGTTTTTAAATTAGGATAAAATTATAATTTTAGCAACACCAATCATCACCAAACACATAACCTTAGACAGAAGTACTCGCTGATGGTGCATTTAGAGACATGCAGACAAACAGATTACCAACAAAGAAATAAGGTTTTAATTAGGGATGAGCGAATAAATTTGCAAACCAGGCAAATTGTGTTTTGTTTTTTGCCTAAATGTAATTATGTCCAGTCTGGATATACTCATATAATCTATGAATCACAGTTGTACAAGCCCCTACTTGCAGGTTTTTGTACACAGAAAGAAATGCTAAAAATATTCACTTAAAAACAACTGTCTGATCAGGATCAAGAGAAAATGTCTCTCTCAGCAGAATATTGCATGCTGATCTGTTTGTTAATTCTGGATGAATACATTTAGGTGATTAAAACTAACTTTGCTGATACATTTTGTGAATGTATAAGTTTGCTTATCCGTATCTACTGTATCTATTTATCAATATATTTAATATATGTATATGTGTATATATACTGTATATATATATATATATATATATATATATATATATATATATATATATATATATATATATATATATATATATATATATATATATATATATACCTTATATAGTGGGGATTGAAAGTTTGGGCACCCCAGGTAAAAAAAAAAATATTAATGTGCATAACGAAGCCAAGGAAAGATGGAAAAATCTCCAAAAGGCATCAAATTACAGATTAGACACTCTTATAATTTGTCAAAAAAAGTTAGATTTTATTTTCATCATTTACACTTTCAAAATTACAGAAAACAAAAAATAGCGTCTGCAAAAGTTTAATATCTTGTACTGCCCCTTTTGGCAAGTATCACAGCTTGTAAACGCTTTTTGTAATCAGCCAAGAGTCTTTCAATTCTTGTTTGAGGTATCTTTGCCCATTCTTCTTTACAAAAGTCTTCCAGTTCTTTGAGATTTCTGGGCTGTCTGTCACGCACTGCTCCTTTTTTTTTATGTTCAAAATTTTTATTGTTTCCAAAAAAAAACGTACATGACATAAAGCAGCCGTAAGTGAACTGACAACTATATTGACAACTATACAAGATCATAATACATGTTGTATTAGGCCGCGTACACACGAGGAGACATGTCCGCGGAAACTGGTCTGCAGACCAGTTTTCGCGGACATGTTCAATCGTGTGTACGGCCTAGCGGACAGGTTTTCAGCAGACAAAAGTTTCTAAGCATGCCCGCTGGAAACCTGTCCGTCAGACATGTCCGATGGTTAGTACGCCCAACCATCGGACAGAAATCCTGCGCATGCGTCGAACTGATTCGACTCATGCGTGGAAGCATAGAACTTCCTTGTTTGAGCACGTCGGTGCCGTCTACATCACCACGTTCTCTGTCCGCTGGAATTTTGGTCTGATGGTATGTACACACATCAGACCAAAATATCCCAAGAGACATGTCCGATGAAAACGGTCCGCGGACCGATTTCATCGGACATGTCTTCTCGTGTGTACAGGGCCTTAAGGGTAGAGTAAGCCAACACTTGTGAAAATCCGTTATCGAGAGAGTCTGTGAAATAATACCCAGTATATTGTATGCCCTGTGGACCCCCGGGAGTGAGCTCAGTCTCACACCCCCCTGCACCCCCAATGGGAACTAACTGTGCTGGGAGGAAGAGAACCGACCCCATCCGCCGGCCCTCCTGATGGCTCATCTTTTCCCAGAGGTACTGGTGGCAAAGAATCAACACACGCTTTATGTAGGCTTCAACCACTCATACTGCTTACACGCACTGCTCTTTTAAGGTCTATCCATAGATTTTCAATTATGTTGAGGTCAGAAGATTGTGAAGGCCATGGCAAAACCTTCAGTTTACGCCTCTTGATGTAATCCCCCGTGGATTTTGAGGTGTGTTTTAAGATCATTATCTATTTGTAGAAGCCAGCCTCTCTTTAACTTCAGCTTTTTCACAGATGGCATCAAGTTACCATCCAAAATTTGCTGAAATTTGATTGAATCCATTTTTCCTTCTACTCGTGAAATGTTTCCTGTGCCACTGGCTGCAATACAACCCCAAAGAATGATTGATCCACAAACCAAAAAGATGTGTACATGTCCTGTAAAAGCAGACTGCTAATTTATATGTGAGGGCTGTTATGAGTGGTCACTCCCCTAATTGTGGGTCTATACCGTAGACCAGAACTAAGCATAAAAATCTGGGGTTTTGTTGAATGGGAGACCTCAAGAGAGAGGTGTCCCAGAGACAGGAAGTGACCGCGGGACCCGCAGACCTGATCGCCACTGGAGTCCCGTGATCGGTCCCCGGAGCTGAAGAACGGGGAGAGCTGTGTGTAAACACAGCTTCCCCGTTCTTCACTGTGGCACCGTCATCGATCGTGTGATCCCTTTTATAGGGAAACACAATCGATGACATCACACCTACAGCCACACACCCCTACAGTTAGAAACAGACATGAGGTCACATATAACCCCTTCAGCGCCCTCTTGTGGTTAACTCCCAAACTGCAATTGTCATTTTCACAGTAAACAATGCATTTTTAATGCATTTTTTGATGTGAAAATGACAATGGTCACATAAATGTGTCAAAATTGTCTGAAGTGTCCGCCATAATGTCGCAGTCATGAAAAAAAATTGCTGATCGCCGCCATTAGTAGTGAAAAAACATTATTAAAAATGAAATAAAACTATCCCCTATTTTCCCCTATCCCGTATATAAAGTGCCTTGAAAAAGTATTCATACCCCTTGAAATTTTCCACATTTTGTCATGTTACAATCAAAAACATAAATGTATTTCATTGGGACTTTAAGTGATAGACCAACGGACCAATATAGACACTATCAAATCTCCCATCTGAGATCCCTAGATATCCATCATATATACCTCCAAGACACTGTGTGGCAATTCTATACAATGACACCCACGCCCTCTAAGGGCATATCCCTTTTTTATAATCTTTTCCAACACAAACTTACCTTCATCAAATCACCTCCTTACCAAAAATGGGAAGCAGATCTAGATAAAACCTTTACAACCTCTTAATGGCAATATGCATTCAAGGCAATATACAAAGTTTCTAAATGTGTAAATAATTGGGAACTCTCTCAAAAAATAGCCCTGAGGTGGTACCTTACGCCTTACCGAATGCCCAGATTCACACAGTCTAACTTCCCTCTGCTGGAGAGAGTGTGAGGCTGTAGGGAATATTATGCATATGTTCTGATCCTGTAGGGACCATCTTCTGGAACAGTATATTCCGACATATCTCAAGCATTACGGGAATCCTTACATTAGACATGTGCACTGCCAAAAAATTCGTTTTTTTCGTTTATGTTATTTTCGTTTTTTTAATTTTTTCGGAAATTCGGAAATTCGGGAAATTAAAAAAAAAAAATTCGTTTTTGTTTCATTCGTTTTTTTTAGTTTTTTTCGGAAATTCGTAAATTCGGGAAGATCGAGCAAATATTTTTTTCCGTTTTATTTGTTTTTTTGCTTTTTTCGTAAATTCGGGAAATTCGAAAATTCGGAATTTTCGGATTTCCGAAAATGCAAAAAAAACGAATAAAACGGAAAAAACGAAATTTCCGAAAAAAAAACAAAAAGAATGAAACGAAAATGAAAAAAAATAGTTTTCGGAAATTAAAAAATTCGAAAAATTCAGAAATTTCCCATTTTCGAATTTTACATTTTCAAACTTTAGATTTTTTAATGTTACAATTTCGAAATTTAGAATATTTGAATTTTCGTAATTTTTTTATTTTTCGAAAATTCGAAAAATAAAAGATGTGAAAATTAGAAATTAGAAAATTAGAAAATGAAAGATTCGACATTTCGAAATTCAAAAATGCAAAATTTCGAAAATGAAAAATTCAAAAATGCTAAATTTCGAAAATGAAAAATTCGAAAATTCGAAATTTCGAAAATGAAAAATTCGAAATTCGAAAATTCGAAAATGAAAGATTCGACATTTTGAAAAATAAAAAAATCGAAAATTCGAATATTCGAAATCCGAAATGTGAAAATTCGAAAATGAAAAATTTGAATATGAAAAAATAGAAAATTAATAATTCGAATTTTCGAAAAAGGAAAAAATCGAAATTCGAAAATTAAAAAAAATCGATTAAAAAAAACTCGTATTTCCGAAAATCCGAAATTCGGAAATACGAAAATTCGGAAATTAAACAAATCGGAAATACTAAAATTTGGAAATTCAAAATTCGAAAATTAAAAAATTCGGAAATTTGAATTTTCGGAAATACGAAAATTCTGAAATACGAATATTCGGAAATTCGAATTTTCGGAAATACGAAAATTCGGAAATTCGCATTTTCGGAATTCCGAAAAATCCGAAATTCGGAAATTCGAAATTTTCGGAAGTCCGAAAATTCGGAAATAAAAAATTCGTTAATACGAAAATTCGGAAATTACGAATTTACGAATTTTCGTTAAAAAACGAATTAGAAACGAAACGAAATGCACATGTCTACCTTACATCTCCAGATCCTGGGATGGCTCTACTAAACCTGGGTATTGAGACCTTTCCTCCATATTTTCGCACGTTGGTCACTCATGTTTTTTTTTACTGGTAGCTAGATTCCTACTAACGAGCTACTGGAAATCCAACAGGGTGCCCTATGTATCTAAGGTACTTGAAATTATACAGTCTCATTACACTTACAAATCCTTAACTGCCAATAAATGTAGCACTAGAAAGAATTTTGAAGTACAGAGGAAAATATGGAAAGATCGGCTGAAATCAGACTGACAATTTGTCTTTTTATAACTGTGTATTTCTGATAACGTTACTTCACAACAGTTGCCCTCCTCTACCCAATTGATGGTTTATTAATGTCCATATCCTTATGACTTTTATTTCCAATTTTACTTATTTCACTCTTTACTATTACACTTGTGCTGTCTATGAGAAACCCTGTTACTTTATGACCTTTGGATTTTTACTCCTTCTCTTTGTATCTGTTATACAGTTTGGTACTCTCTTTTTTTTTTTTGCAATAAAAAAACTAAAAAACTATTTAAAAAAATCTTGATCGGTTAGTCCTATACAGTAAATATATTATCTTGCAATACAGTCTAGTATTCCCAATGTAGGGAAGGCCCAGGTCAAGATGACACCTTTACTTAATGAACTGATAAAGGGGTTCCTATGGTATAAAATAACAGTTTATATAGATGCTTGCTATGGGGGTACCTGTGGAGTTCATGCTCTCGACCCGAACTGTGTGCATTTATAGACACACACAGCATGGCTTCGCCACGCCCCCAGCTCTCTCCTCACAGGATTTGATTGTAAGCCGCAGGATCTCCTTGCACCTTCAGAACCTTCTGTGTATACAGGAAGAGAGAAGAAGAGATGCTGCAGGTTGCAATTGAAAATTGTTTTACCTTAATGCAGAGAATGCTTTAAGATAGAAAATCGTTTGCCTTTAGAACCACTTTAAAGTGTTACTAAACCCAGGACCCTGCATTTGCTATATCTGGTTCCCCACAGTACACAGAACATGGAAATGCAATTATTTTAGTAAATACAAACTGCTAAATACCGTTTCTCATCAGCAGTATATAGCAGTCTTGTAACTTCTATCAGTGTCTGGTTAAAGCTTGTAGGAGGAGTGTTCATTCTCCTCTGACCGTCCTATGAGGCTACAGGACCGTTAACCCACTGTCTGGAAAGTGCTAATTGGCCCTGTGCTGTTCACATGCACCCTCCCAAGAAAAAAAAAACTCTCTAGCAATACACACCAAACTGAGCTTGTGCAGCCTTACTCCAAAGGGTCTGTCTTTTAAGGAGATTGTTAGAGGACAATAGAAGAAGGGGGGATTAAAGTAGGCAGGACGAAAAGGAATTTTTACCCAATGTATAGGATTATCCCCTTAGGTTCCACAGTGAGTATAACAAGCATGCTCTACTGTATATACAGACTGATTTTACTGTTGTGGGTTTAGTAACACTTACAATGTCAAAGGGTATCCTGTACATTCTACTAGGTATATGCAGGTAATTGATTACTTTGTTTTTTTTTAAACATATTGACCCCAGTTTTAAAACTAAGGATTCGTTTCTGTAAATCTTTTGCACATAATCTACCTTGTTATACTCAGAAATTACTTGAAATCAAATTTGGGGTTAAAATGTAGCTTCACAGATATTCCTTACTTAGGAATTACATTACAGACAGTTACACTACACTTTTCTAGGCTAACTATCCAGAACTAATTACGTTGCATTCTAAATTGCTTGAGGAATGCAACCACCGCCACAGTTCATGACTAGGCCATATAGTTTTAGCAGAAAAGACAGTCACTCTTTCTACAATATTGTTTTTTTTAGAGTCCTTATGTTCCAGTATCCAAAACCTTTAACTCCACATTTCAAGAACAGTGTAATAGTTTTACTAAGCCTAATATGTATTTTAGGGTCCATATTCTGACATAAACCACCATATTACAGCTAGATTTACACAGAAGGGGGCAGATTCACAAAGACGTAATATTCCGCTGCGTAATCGAAATACGGTACGCTGCCGTATTTCACCAGACTCTACACCGAATTCAGGTAGTTTTTTTGCGCGTACGCTATTGTGTCGTATTTTTTTTCCGCCGCGCAATCGAAATACGTGATTAGGGGGCGTGAAGCATTTAAATTAAGCGCGTCCCCGCGACGATCGAACTGCGCATGCTCTGTTCAGGAATTTCCCGCCGTGCATTGCGCGAAATCACGTCGTGACGTCATTCGTTGTTTGAGTAGCGGCGTTTACGAACATTCCTATTCCCGGACGACTTACGTTAAAAATAATAAAAGACATCGGAAAACGTTGAAATTCGACGCGGGAACGACGGCCATACTTAACATGGGCTGTCTAATATTAGACCAGCAAAAAGCTGGTATAGTGAAACGGAAAAAAAAGATGACTAAAGGTGCCGTAAGAGATTGCGTTGAAAGTGCGAAATTTTGTGGATTGCAGGCAAAAGCTCATTAGCATACCCTGACGGCGAAAAACAACAGGAAGTCCGCCCAGTGGCCGCAATTTTCTGGCAGCGTAGATCTGAAGGCGTACTAACACGTAATACAGTCGAAATGAAGCCCGCAGGTGTCTTTTCATGGTTTGAGGATTTCGACTAGCGTAAAAACGCCCGTAAGTCGAAATTACTCCAGTCTAACAACATTTACACAGGCGTAATCGCTTTGTGAATCTAGGCCAAGGTGTCTTGGAATGCATACTTTATCCTGGGGATAATATTTAAGAGGTTTACTTTACTTTATGGCATCCTTGAAGGTTCTATAAGTGCCTAAATCAGGGGTCTCCAATCTTTCTAAACAAAGGGCCAGTTTGTCATCCTTCAGATTTAATTAGGACCGGACAGTGGGCATTGGGATTAAAAATGATCCAGACGTCAGAGGAAATTAACAAAGCCCCATCATTGGTGTCATTGGCAGGAATTATGACCCATTATTGGTGTCTTTGGGAGGAATTGTTCCCCATTATTGGTGTCATTGGGAGGAATTGTGCCCCATCTTTGTTTCCATTGGGAGGAATCAGTAGGGGGGGAATTATGCCACATTGTTGTATTAAAATATTGCCCCAAGGGCCAGGTAAAAACAAACAAAGGGCCGCATTTGGCACCTGGGTCACAGTTTGGAAACCACTGGTCTAAATTGAAGAGTCCATGTATAAGGTGCTTTTATTATGCACTTTCTGACCGCCCGCAATGTACTGTGGGCGAGCAGCCGGTGTAGACAAAGCAATGTACTCGTACATTACTGCCTACTTCTTCCCCCCACCTGGCACCTGCTGTGATTGTACACAGCGAGAGCCTGTCAGCAAGTCCTGGCTATGATTCATGGCTGGGAACTGCTGATTGGCTGTGTACAATCACATCCCAGAACTCTGTGTTGATAAACAACACAAAGCTCTGTACAGACGGAGCGACCTGTCAGTTTCTCATCTCTGCAAAGCAAGCATGAGAAGCTGAGAGATCTAGTAGTAAGAGCAGCACACTTTTCACACATTACGCATAGTTAGGCACACACTTAACTCCTTGATCGCCCTAGATTTTAACCCCTTCATGGCCAGTGTCTTTGGTACACTGCCAGTGTATAGTATTATCACTGATCATTGTATTAGTTAGTATCAGTTAGTCAGTTCCCCCCAGCGTCAGTTAGTGTCAGATTGCCCATGGCACTATTGCAGTCCCATTATAAGTCATTGATCACCGCCATTAGTAGTATAAACATATAAGAAAAAAAAAACAGTATACGTAGGTGCTATAACTTTCACACAAACCAATCAATATACACTTATTGGGATTTTTTGTCAAATACATGTAGCAGAATACATTTTGGACACAACTTATAAAAAAAATGCAATTTATTTTAACCTATTTAATTGGGTTTTATTTTTCAAAGTATTTGGTAATTTTTCGTTTATATCGCAAAAAAATTAAAAACTCAGTGATGATCAAATACCACCAAAAGAAAGCTCTATTTGTGTGAAAAAAAATTATATTATTTTGTTGGGTACAGCATTGCCTGATGCACAATTACCAGTTAAAGTAGCACAATAGAAAGAGATACAATAAAAAATAAAATAAAATGGCCTTGTCACAAAGAGATAAAATCTTCGCCAACTCAAGTGATTATGGTACATCAGACAACTTGTACAAAATTTTCCCAGATACATCATCGTTTTTTGAATCCCTGCCCTATACAATCAGCTGTATTCCTCCTACAGTCTGGAGACTTAATACAAACATCACGTAATCTAAGTTAAAGCCCCAAATCTCACTCAATAACAGGGATCAAAATATTATAATTAATAAACCAGCGGCTACATTATGGCTCTAGTATTTGGAAAGATTTAATTGTCTTTATTCTGAAACTGATACTGTTCAAAGTGTATTGTAATAATCTAGTATTTTCCTGGTATACATGTACTGTACGTTTGAATACTATATTTAAATGATACATTTCCTGTTGCAAATGAGGTGCAGATATTCTCTGTATAATTGCACTCTGTGCATGCTGTATAAGCTCATGAGCAGACTGGGATCTAGTCATTATTTCAGTACGCATTTCATCAATAAAAGCATTTTAATACAGAAAAAAAAAACGGAGACTTCCTACTTCATAATTTTAGCCCTTTTGCTGCCAGGGTAGTTTTTACAGGGTTTTTTTTATATTGATTTATTATATATTTTGTGAAAGCAGACACCCTAGAGAATAAAATGTATGTCATACGATATCACCGCAAAGGTCTAGGAAAGGCCAAATTTCAGTAAAAAACACACTAATGTGAATTATAGAGCAAACAAACACAATAAATTACTTAACTTTTTTGGTAAAATTTAGAAGACGAGGTTGCGCCGAGTAAATAGATACCCAACATGCAAAACCTTAATTTTTTTTGCGATCGTGAAATGGCATAAAAATTCAGTATCCTATATTTTCTAAAGGTGATGCTTAACCACTCCCATACGGGGCCTATTCTGTCACTCCTCTCCTACATGCAAAAATCATAATTTTTTTCCTAGAAAATTACTCAAAAACCCCAAATATATATATATATATATATTAGCAGACACCCTAGGGAATAAAATGGCGGTCATTGCACCTTTTTTATCTCGCATGGTATTTGAGCAATCATTTTTCAAATGCCTTTTTTTTTTAAATAGTTTCATGAATAAAAATAAAAAAAATAAAACAGTAAAGTTTGCCCAATTTTTTGTATAATGTGAAAGTATATGTTACGCCAAGTAAATAGATACCCAACATGTCACGCTTTAAAATTGCACACACTCATGGAATGGCGCCAAACTTCAGTACTTAAAAATCTCCATAGGCGACGCATATTTTTATTTTTTTTACAGATTACCAGTTTAGAGTTACAGAGGAGACATAATGCTAGAATCGTTGCTGGCACGTGGCGATACCTCACATGTGTGGCTTGAATGGCGTTTACATATGTGGGTGGGACTTACGTGTGTGTTTGCTTCTGAGCGCGAGGTACCGGGGACAGGGGCATTTAAAAAAAAAATGTTTTATTTTTTTATTTTTTTATTTTACTTCTTTTTATTTTTATTTTTTTATTTTTAGATGTTGTTTTTTTACATTTTATTTTTTGATCACTTTTATTCCTATTACAAGGAATGTAAACATCCCTTGTAATAGGAATGTTTTGTGACAGGTACTCTTTATGGAGAGAGGTGGGGTCAATAAGACCCCCACATCTCTCCTCCAGGCTGGAAAGCATGAGATTGTGAAAAAAAATCACTGATCTCATGCCGACATCCGCAATTGCGGCTTTGTTTACTCCCAGTATCAGTTTAGTGTTACAGAGGAGGTCTTGTGTTAAAATTATTGCTCTCACTTCGGCATGCGCGGCAATATGTAACATGTGTATCGCAATCAACGTTTTTTTTGCGTAGGCACACCGAGACATGCGTTTACGTTCGTGTGTGTGTGTATATGTGGGTGTGGGGGCCTCAAAAATATAGAATTTAAGGGGATTTGATGTGCTTGGGTGTACTTTTTATTTACTTAACTTTTTTCATCAACATTTGATATTTTTTTGGTGACATGTACTCTTTATTGAGATATGCAGGTTCTAAAAGACCCCCAATGTCCCCCTGTGCTCCACTAAATGCAGATCGCATTGCAAAACATAATTTCCTAGCTGAGCTAGCCGGAGACACCGAGGAGAGCTTGACCCAGACGTGACATCAAGATGTCACTTTCCGGAGCACTAAAAGATGGGGAGGAGAGCAGACGTGTGTCCACTCTTCTCCTTCCCCTCCAGCCATCGTCACCCACCATTGAAGCTCCTGGGCCTGCCAATGGGCAAGCGGAGTCCGATAAGCATGGCGGGTGCGGAACGCTGGTGGGGGGGTGTGGTGCCGGTACCGGGGGTGTGTGAGGGCAATCGGGCCGCAGCACCGCCTCACAAATGCTCTCACCTGACAGGCTGGAGTCTGCCTGTCAGCTGTCAGTTTCACACACAATCCCGGTGGCTGCAGTCCCCCCCCCCAGTTATCTGTGTTCCTTTGTTAATCAACCCCAAAGAGTAGCAGTGGTGGCTGGTGAAGTTTTAGGATGGGGGGGCGCAAGACCCCGCCCCTCCACATTTGGCCCATCCCACTTATCATAAGCCACACCCATCATAGAATCCACACACTCTGTCCCCTGTATACCACTTGCTTCCACTCATAGTGTCAGGAGTATACAGCTCAGCATCACAGCACAGAGTATATAGCCCCAGCATCACAAATCATGGTATATAGCGCAGCCTTACAGATCGGCGCAAACAAACTAAAAAATTACACTGTTAGTAATTACCAGAGACTGCGGACATACTGCACAAGATTACCAGAGACTGTGGACATACTGCATGAGATTACCGGAGACTGTGGACATACTGCACAAGATTACCAGAGACTGCAGACATACTGCACGAGATTACCAGAGACTGTGGACATACTGCACAAGATTACCAGAGACTGTGGACATACTGCACAAGATTACCAGAGACTGCGGACATACTGCACGAGATTACCAGAGACTGCGGACAGTGAGGGATGTACACCCCCAGCACTGTACTCTGTGTATGGGATGGATACATTACACCCCCCCAGCACTGTACTCTGTGTATGGGATGGATACATTACACCCCCCCAGCACTGTACTCTGTGTATGGGATGGATACATTACACCCCCCCCAGCACTGTACTCTGTGTATGGGATGGATACATTACACCCCCAGCACTGTACTCTGTGTATGGGATGGATACATTACACCCCCAGCACTGTACTCTGTGTATGGGATGTCAGAGAAGTGATCTCTCGCTGGTTACATTGTAATCTATGACTTGTATATGGAGGAGAACGTACGCAGGGTCTCACTGTTGGTGGAGTGGTGGATCATCCGGGTGTATGGAGTCCAGGGTAGTGGACTGAGAGAGAGGGTAGTGGACAGAGAGAGAGGGTAGTGGACAGAGAGAGAGGGTAGTGGACAGAGAGAGAGGGTAGTGGAGAGGGTAGTGGACAGAGAGAGGGGGTGAGAGAGAGGGTAGTGGACAGAGAGAGAGGGTAGTGGACAGAGAGAGGGTAGTGGACTGAGAGAGAGGGTGGTGGACAGAGAGTATGTAACCAGCGAGAGATCACTTCTCTGACATCCCATACGCTGAGAGAGAGATGAGTCTGACTGGCATCTTTTGGTACATTACATTACGTACATTATTATGTAAGCATCAGAGGCTGCACGGAGGCCCCCCATTACATCAGAGGCTGCACAGAGGCTCCCCATTACATCAGAGGCTGCATAGAGGCCCCTTATTACATCAGAGGCTCCCCCATTACAACAGAGGCCCCCCATCACATTAGAGGCTGCACAGAGGCTCCCCCCATTACATCAGAGGCTGCACAGAGGCTCCCCCCATTACATCAGAGGCCCCCCCATTACATCAGAGGCTCCCGCCATTACATCAGAGGCTGCACAGAGGCTCCCCCATTACAACAGAGGCCCCCCATTACATCAGAGGCTGCACAGAGGCTCCCCCATTACATCAGAGGCTGCAAAGAGGCTCCCCCCATTACATCAGAGGCTGCACAGAGGCCCCCCCATTACATCAGAGGCTGCACGGAGGCCCCCATTACATCAGAGGCTGCACGGAGGCCCCCCATTACATCAGAGGCTGCACGGAGGCCCCCCCATTACATCAGAGGCTGCACAGAGGCTCCCCCATTACATCAGAGGCTGCATAGAGGCCCCTTATTACATCAGAGGCTCCCCCATTACAACAGAGGCCCCCCATTACATCAGAGGCTGCACAGAGGCTCCACATTACATCAGAGGCTGCACAGAGGCTCCCCCATTGCAACAGAGCCCCCCCCATTACATCAGAGGCTGCACAGAGGCTCCCCCCATTACATCAGAGGCTGCACAGAGGCTCCCCCCATTACATCAGAGGCTGCACAGAGGCTCCCTCATTACAACAGAGGCCACCCCATTACATCAGAGGCTGCACAGAGGCTCCCCCCATTACATCAGAGGCTGCACAGAGGCTCCCCCCATTACATCAGAGGCTGCACGGAGGCTCCCTCCATTACATCAGAGGCTGCACAGAGGCTCCCCCCATTACATCAGAGGCTGCACGGAGGCTCCCCCCATTACATCAGAGGCTGCACAGAGGCCCCCCCATTCCATCAGAGGCTGCACGGAGGCCCCCCATTACATCAGAGGCTGCACAGAGGCCCCCCATTACATTAGAGGCTGCACAGAGGTCCCCCATTACAACAGAGGGCTCCCATTACATCAGAGGCTGCACAGAGGCCCCCCCCCCATTCCATCAGAGGCTGCACGGAGGCCCCC
Source organism: Rana kukunoris (assembly GCA_029574335.1). Classification (NCBI taxonomy): domain Eukaryota; kingdom Metazoa; phylum Chordata; class Amphibia; order Anura; family Ranidae; genus Rana; species Rana kukunoris. The sequence goes on along the minus strand of CM056052.1, from coordinate 100,634,129 downwards.
CATTACATCAGAGGCTGCACAGAGGCCCCCCATTACATTAGAGGCTGCACAGAGGTCCCCCATTACAACAGAGGGCCCCCATTACATCAGAGGCTGCACAGAGGCTCCCCCCATTACATCAGAGGCTGCACAGAGGCTCCCCCCATTACATCAGAGGCTGCATGGAGGCTCCCCCTATTACATCAGAGGCTGCACAGAGGCTCCCCCCATTACATCAGAGGCTGCACGGAGGCTCCCTCCATTACATCAGAGGCTGCACGGAGGCTCCCCCCATTACATCAGAGGCTGCACGGAGGTCCCCCATTACAACAGAGGCTGCACGGAGGCCTCCCCATTACATAAGAGGCTGCACAGAGGCCCCCATTACATTAGAGGCTGCACAGAGGTCCCCCATTACAACAGAGGCTGCACGGAGGTCCCCCATTACAACAGAGGCCCCCCATTACATCAGAGGCTGCACAGAGGCTCCCCCCATTACATCAGAGGCTGCACGGAGGCTCCCCCCATTACATCAGAGGCTCCCACCATTACATCAGAGGCTGCACAGAGGCTCCCCCCATTACATCAGAGGCTGCACGGAGGCTCCCCCCATTACATCAGAGGCTGCACGGAGGCTCCCCCCATTACATCAGAGGCTGCACGGAGGCTCCCCCCATTACATCAGAGGCTGCACGGAGGTCCCCCATTACAACAAAGGCTGCACGGAGGCCTCCCCATTACATAAGAGGCTGCACAGAGGCCCCCATTACATTAGAGGCTGCACGGAGGTCCCCCATTACAACAGAGGCTGCACGGAGGTCCCCCATTACAACAGAGGCCCCCCATTACATCAGAGGCTGCACAGAGGCTCCCACCATTACATCAGAGGCTGCACAGAGGCTCCCCCCATTACATCAGAGGCTGCACGGAGGCTCCCCCATTACATCAGAGGCTGCACGGAGGCTCCCCCCATTACATCAGAGGCTGTCACCAGATTCAGTTTGTCATTTGTCACTTATGCCTGTCCCCAGATGCAGCCTGTGACTTATAGCCTGGCTCTCTCCCCCTCCCCTTCAGGCATGCTGGGGGCAGCAGTTCTCTCCCCCCCCTTCCTTAGAATTGATTGCAATTGAGCCTGCCAGTTATTGGGACTACATCCCCCAAAATCGTCTTTTCCCTCCTTTGTTTTTTTTCCCCTAGCAGCTGGGAGGAAAAGGAGGAAGAAACTTGCAGCAGCATGAGAGAGGAGAGGGAGGAGAAGGAGGGGGGAAGAGCCCACAGCTGCTCACTTTACACACACACAGCTGCTCCGATCTCATGCTGTTGTATAGAAATCATCAGAAGAGTCCTCTTCTGATAGTGGTGCCTCGAGGTGACAGTGTCGCTCCTATCATTTGCTGAGGGGACATGCAGGGAGGAGGAGGAAGTTAAATCCTCTGCAATGAATGGTGGGGCACCGCCACTCTCTCCTTCTCTCCTGACGTCACTGGTTGCTAGACACAAAGCGGGCCACGCTAGCAACCAGTTTGTGCAGGGAACCAGAGACTCTTGAATTGGGTCTTGCCACTGCAGCCAGTGACAGCGGCACCAGCGATGCAGTACAAGCAGGAAACTGCACACTACATGGAGGGAGCCCCAGGTCCTCAGGCAGTCCATGTGCGCCGCTGTTGCCGCCCCTCTTAAAGTGCCGCCTGGGACCAATAGTATCACCGCAGGCAATTGTGGATGCAGGGGATGGAGCCGGTTCTACACTTACCATCTGGCTAGCGTCGCTCCTCCATGACGCCCCACACTCGCTCCAGAATACCGGAAGTGATTCACTGACAGTGGCGCTGCCCCCTGACCGCTCCTCCGGTCCACCTGCTGCTCCAATCCCATGACAGCTAGTAGGCATACTAGCAAATCACAGGACAGTGGGAGTGTGTGCGGGTGCACAGCTTGCGCCCTGCACACGCCCTAAACACGGGCAAATCAGCTTCCCAGCCTGCAATCAGCTGATTGTAGGCTGGGAAGCTTCCCATAGACCGCTGCATGTCCGGCGCCTGGTCACTCTTAAAGTGACATTTCGAAAAAAAAAAAACATTTTTTTTTTTACATTTTTTTTTTACAGCTTGGGGGGCGGCGCCCGAGTGCCCTCTATGGGCGGGCCGCCACTGAAGAGTAGTTTGTTTCTTCATCATGTTTTATTTTATTTATTTTTTTCAAAAATCCTGATTTAAATCTTCAAGCAAAGCTTTTACATTATCTTTCACAGACGGATTTAAAAAAAAAAAAAAAACTTGCAGTCTTTCAGGCTCAGAGGCCCCCTGCTCTCTCCTCTATCCAAACAGCATTTTCATACTGTATATATCACATTAGCTTCTAGAAGAGAGTGACCACAAGTTAAAGCGGTATTAAACCCAAAACCAAGTATTTAATATGTTGGAACATAGAACCTGTCCCTAGTTTTTAAACTCTAAGGCCTCGTACACACGATCGGACATATCCGATGAAAACGGTCCGCGGACCATTTCCATCGGATATGTCCGATCGGGAGTTTGATCCGATGGCGTGTACACACCATCGGATCAAATTCCCCGCCGCCGGACGGCGCGGTGACGCGGCGGTGACGTTGACGCCGCCACGTCACCGCCACGTCACCGCACCAGGAAGTTAAACACTTCCGCGCATGCGCCAAATCCATTCGGCGGTGGCGCGGCGGCGGTGGGGGACGACATGTCTGCTGGTAAGTGTACTAACCAGCAGACATGTCGGGCGGACAGATTCCACCGGATGGATTTCAAAGCATGCTTTGAAATCTGTCGGGTGGAGAAATCTGTCCGCTAGCCCATACACACGAGCGGAGATGTCTGCTGAAACGGTCCATCGGACCGTTTTCAGCGGACATATCCCCTCGTGTGTACGAGGCCTTAAGGATATTCCCTGTTGGTTTAATTAAATCAGATTACAGGCTTTCATTGTCATGTGCTGTATCCACCAAGTAATGTTCTGTGCAATGCAGTGTGCCTCATGTAATGTGCCTTTCAGTGCCCACCATGTAATCTGCTGTGCAGTGGCCACCATGTAATGTGCAGTGCTCACCATGTCATGAGCTGTGCAGTGCCCACCATGTCATGTCCTGAGCTGTGCAGTGCCCACCATGTAATGTGCTGTACTCACCAAGCAATGTACTGTGCTGAGCAGGTCCCACCAAGTCATATGCAGTGCCCACCATGTAATTTGCTGTGCCCACCATGTAATGTGCTGTGTTGTGATGTGCCCACCATGTAATGTGCTATGCCCATCATATAATGTGTTGTGCCCACTATGTAATGTGCTGTGCCCACTATGTAATGTGCTTTGCAGTGCTCACCATGTCATGTGCAGTGCAGTGCCCACCATGTCATGTGCAGTGCCCACCTTGTCATGTGCAGTGCCCACCATGTTATGTGCTGTGCCCACTATGTATTGTGCTGTTCCCACTATGTAATGTGCTGTTCCCACTATGTAACGTGCTTTGCAGTGTAGTGTAGTGCTCACCATGTCATGCTGCATTGTGCAGTGTCCATCACGTCATGCACTGTGCCCAACATCTCATGTGCAGTGCTCACCATGTAATGTGCTGTGCCGTGCTGTAGTGCCGACCATATAATGTGTTGTTCCCACCATGTAATGTGCTATGCAGTGTCCACCATGTAATGTGGTGTTGTGTACCCACTGCCTACCATGTAATGTGATGTGGCCACCATGTAATGTGCTATGCAGTGCCCACCATGTAATTTGCTGTGTCCACCATGTAATGTGATGCGCTTCCCCCCATGTTACATACATGTGCCACCCATGTATTTTACTCTGCTATGCCCCCCATGCAATGTCCTCTGCTGTGCCCCCTCTCTCTCACCCCCTCTATTTTACCCTCCCTCTCTCCCACCCCCTTTCTCTCTCTCTCTCTCTTCCCCCTCTCTCTCTCACCCCCTCCCTCTTATTTTTTTTACCCCCCTCTCTCTCTCATGCCCCTTCTTACCCCTCTCTCTCAGCCACCCTCTTACCCCCTCTCTCTCTCTCTTACCCTCTCTTAAATTTAAAGTTTGCATTTTCATTTTATTTATTTCCATAAAGAGGCCCTCCAAAATCCTCATTGCCTGGCCCTTGGTGCTCTTAATACAGCCCTGGCAGCTACTAGCATGCAGTTTAATGAACTAAACGTTTAGTTACGCACAAAAAAAAAAAAAAAAATTGGAAAAACATTGGAACAAGAATCCAATAGTGGAACATGGTGCATTTTTCCTGCACTAGACTGTACTGGAACGCAGAAATGCACCGGAATGCACTGAAACGCAATAACAATGCATCAAAAACCCACTGGACCCCAGTATAGTAAAAAAACAACAGGAAAAAATAAGAAAAAAAGCATCTAGAATACATCCGGAAATGCATCAAAAACTGACTGAAACGCGCCAAAAAACACGCATGCAGAAACGCATCTAGAACAGATCTGGAGCATGTTTTAGTGGTGTTAACCAACCCCAAACTTGTTAAAAAATTTGTATTTCTCTTTAGAATGGATTGCCTCTTTAAGACCATTCAGGAGTGATATAATCTTTTTTTTTTTTTTTTTATTGGAATAAAAGACTGTGTCCTAATGCTGTGTATAGTCTAACAGCTGTGAAAGCCGATCTGTGGGTTTAAAGAAACACGCTTTTGTGTTAAAAGTGTCTCCTGCTAATGTTTTGGCTCCAGTGAAGACCCAAGTCTTATTTATTTTTTGAGTGATTCTTGGATCCAACATTATTTTGAATCAAACAGAAGTAGACTAAACGGCTGATATTAAACATTTGTCACATTTCTTTCTAATGGTTTCAAAAATTAATTAAGATAAAGTCAACTATAAATCTTGCAGGAAAAGTAATAAAAAATAAAAAGACATACATTACAATGAACCTTGAGAAGAGAAATGTATTAAATGTTTAATTTTTATTAGAGTGTAATCTTAAGTAACTGAGAATTCAGAATGGCATTGGTGTTCTAGATGTATTGGTTATGCAATTATATGTTGCGTTTTAAATACTTTATAACAAGGTTGTCAACTTTTAACTTAGAAAGCAATTTCTAGCTTATGAAACAATATTCTGAACTGGCCTTCTAATATTGCTTATTTATTTCTATCTGTATGTTTGTAAACCGTTTATAAGTGTAATGTCTCCTGTTCTTAGCAAAGTTAAAGTATCCTTAAAGTGTTATTGAGCCCAGACTATGAAAAACTCCCATGACATGCTATATAACAGTGTGCCTACTCACAAAGCCACTAAAGCATTTTGAGTAGAATAAAAGATTGTGTAAGTCAGCCGTTGTCAACTACAGAGCATGCTCCATTTTCTGTTCCTTTCTAAACTGTTAATTTACTCCTTTTTATTATCTGTGTATCCCACATGATTATAGAATCACACATGTGGGCTTACATACAGTGGTAAATGACACTCTCTACCTCCTCCTCTTCATGTCCTCCTATTGATAAACACTCTTGGGCTGGAAATATTATTCAGTAGAGATGGGCCGAACGACCCCCTGTTTGGTTCACAGCAAAACTCCCAACAGGGGAAATGTTCTAACCTGAACAACGAACCTGATTAAAGTCTTTTAGAGCTGAACAGGAAAAATCAAAGGTGCCAATTTTAAAGGCTTATATGCAGGTAGTTGGCCACAAAGGGTTATGGGGGTCTGGGTACTGCCCTGTGTCAATGCAATTTTTTAAAAACAATAGATTTTACAGGAGCAGTGATTTTAATGATGCTTAAAATTCACCAATAAAAATGTAAAATTCCTTTAAATATAAAGCCTGGGGGTTCCCTTAGTCTGCCTGTAAAGTTGTGCATCTGTAGCATGCATAGAACATGCTGTAGAAAGAATGACATTTCCAAAGAAAAAAATGACTGGCGCCTGCAACTGCTGACACCCGGCTATGAAAAAAGAAAAGAAAAAAGCTGCATGGAACCCACCCCCCAAAATCCATACCAGGCTCTCTTATCCAAGCATGCAGCCCAACCATACCAGGCCACATGCCCCCTACATGTGGGTGGGTGCTTTTGCACACCCCACCCCAAAGCATTTTGTCGCCTTGTTGATGGGTAAAAGGGCCTCATTCTCACAACCGTGGTCAGTGGTTGTGGAGGCCTGTGGGTGAGGCTCTAAATGGATTTGAAAAAGGGTGAGCTTGGGGCACAGAGCACTTCGATAATGTCTTCCTGCTTCTCCTTCTGGACCAGTATGAAAGTGGGTCCTAAGACCCGATTAGCCAGGGATTCTTAGGGCTCCCAGATAATTGGGTCTCAGGACCCACTTCCCATTAGGCCGGGAGGAGAAGCAATGCCTGCTCAGCCATGAGGAGAAGTAATGTCCCCTTGGTAAGCTGGAACAAGGAGCAGAATCAACCTCCTGCATTGGCAGCATCGGCAAGCTGGAGGGAGGAGCAGCATTAGCCTCCTACAAGTGAAGCGGGCAGGTTTGTTTGCTGCCCACCCCAAAATATTGAGCAGCAGCCACCACTGGATTTTAACCCTCTCTTAGACTATCCAATATGAAAATAAAGGTTTTGCCTTTAGTTCTACATTAACCCTTTCATAATCAATCCAAAACAACAACAAACAGTTTTGGCTATATATGCACTTAAATCAAAAATGAAATTGTCAGGGCAGAATTACCCTGTAATGACTCAGCTACTATAAAGAGTGAATAAGATACAATGTTGCAGTGACAGAACTCCATTCTTTACCTTAGGCGATCTGTAGGCCCCATTTACACAAGCATGCATTATGCTTGTGGTACCATTATTTCTTAATCATACCCCAAATGCACCTAGCAACCCCGCTTTGTGTCATACAACAAAATGCACAACAAACACATCGTAAAGAAACATGCAAAGCTTACTGCCCATAAAGATGCGGGAGCATCTTTGGTGCATTATCCACATGTAAGGGGGCCCATTCAAATGAAAAAAAGATGCAGGAGGAATGCACAAACCCTACATGCCTAGTGTGAATGAGTCCAGTAAAGCTGTCAAACAAATAATTTCCATCTGTGCAACATTGTATCAGCTCTGTATAGCAAGTTGCAGTCTGTACAGAGTTGCAAGACATAAAGTTAGGGAAGAAGGATTTTGGGAAGACCTGACTATATACCTCTTGCCAACATGCTTTCATAAAATAAGCATAAATCTGAACTTGGAATTTTATCCTCTGTGATGCACTATTGTATTCTGACAGTGGGACTCCCCCACCATCATAATACACTAATCAGCACTGCAGGACAATTTTTAGCAGTTATGATTAAAGCAAAATCTTCCAAGAACCCCGTTCAAGAGCAGTGAGTCCTTAGATAATCTACTCTTGAATGGGAATGACCATAGATGGTTTGAAAGTCAGCTGGTTCCTGCTGAACTACCGTGTTTCCCCGAAAATAAGACGTACTCCGAAAATAAGCCGTAGCGGGATTTCGACGCAAGATAGAAATATAAGACACCCCTCCGAAAATAAGACGTAGCGATGTAGTGTCGAATCTCCGAAAATAAGATGTAGTGTCGAATCTCCGAAAATAAGATGTAGTGTCGAATCTCCGAAAATAAGATGTAGTGTCGAATCTTGTAGTGATAGGCGTGTCGTATGCGGCGCGGCGCGGTAAACAACACGTCATAGGTGTATGTTACTGTACTGGTGCTCAGGAGCTGTGAGGAGAAGAACACTCTGTAAAGCAAAAAGATTCTCCCAGCATTGACCAGCAAACCCCTCTCTCACCCCACACAAACAGATCACCCCAGCTCCACTGTGCTCCACATCAGCTTTGCTGGCCTATCTTTTTGTACAACCAGACAAGATGAGTGCAAAAAGAAAGAGTTATTCTGTTGAGTACAAGAAAGGAATTGTGGAGGACTCCCGAGGCAAGAATCTTACGGCTTTTTGCAAAGAGAAGAAGTTGGATATCCGAATGGTCCAAAAATGGCGTGCAGAATACGATAATCTCAGTCTACAGGTGGACAGAGGAAATGCTAAGAAGCGCAAGTGTGGTTCAGGTAGGCAACCTTTATTTTCTGTAATAAAAATAAGACACCCCCCGAAAATAAGCCATAGTATGATTTCTTGAGGGAAAAAAAAATATAAGACGGTGTCTTATTTTCGGGGAAACACGGTAGCTGAAATTCAATCCATGTATGGCCAGCAAAGTAATCTTTATGTTGTTGACAAGGACTGATGAGAACCTTAGCTGAAATCATTGGTGTAAATGTACTAAAGGAATAGAGCATGTTCCCTCTGCAAAGTAAATTTTACCTTAGGTCAGTATGTGAGTTTAAGCTAAGTGAAAATGTATTTTACAAAAATATCCAATAGTGCAAGAAAGAAAAAGAAACAAACAAGGTTTTTGCTCACACGTAATTGAATGATTGACAGGACAGCTTTACATCTTTCACCAAGCTATGTAAAATTGTACTTTGCAAAATTACATTTTCCTTAAGTTTCTGAATGATTTGGAGCTACGGGTGAAACTCGAAAAATTTGAATATCATGCAAAAGTTAATTTATTTCATTAATGCAACGCGAAAGGTGAACCTAATATATGACATATACTTATTAAATGCAAAGCAAGATAGTTCAAGCTGTGAGTTGTCATAATTGTCATGATTATGGCTTAGAGCTCATGAAAACCCCAAATCCACAATCTCAGAAAATTTGAATATCACATGCAATCATTAAACTAAAGGATTGTATATAGAACAATAACAGACCTCTGAAAAGTATAAGCATGCATATGTATTCGGTACTTGGTTTGGGCCCCTTTTGCAGCAATTATTACTAGACATGTGCAAACTGGAATATTTTGTTTCGTTTTTTTCGTTTCGAAAATAAATTTATGTAGTTGCTGTCGAAAATCGTTTTGATTTTTTTCGTTTTTCGTTGTGGAATAGCTTTCGTCCGAAAATCCAATAATACTGTCGAATGGTCAAAGAATATTCGACGGAACGTCGAAAATCGTACATTTCCGGTCGAATATTGCGCCTACATTAATTCTAATGTTGTATGACTACAAAAAAAAAGCGTGGGGGTCCCCCCAAATTCAATAACCAGACCCTTTAGGTCTGGTATGGATATTAAGGGGAACCCCGCCGTCAATTAAAAAAAAAATTACGTGGGGTTCCCCCCAAATATCCATACCAGACCCTTCAGGTCTGGTGTGGATTTTAAGGGGAACTCCAACCCAAATGAAAAAAAAATGGCGTGGAGTTCCCCCTAAAATCCACACCAGACCCCTTATCCGAGCACGTTGACCTGGCCGGCCGCAGAAAAGAGGGGGGGACAGAGTGAGGCCTCCCCTCTCCTGAACCGCACCAGGCCACATGCCCTCAACATTGAGAGGGTGCTTTGGGGTGCCCCCCAAAGCACCTTGTCCCCATGTTGATGGGGACAAGGGTCTCTTCCCCACAACCCTTGCCCGGTGGTTGTGGGGGTATGCGGGCAGGGGGCTTATTAGAATCTGGAAGACCCCTTTAACAAAGGGGACCCCCAGATCCTGCCCCCCCCTGTGTGAAATGGTAATGGGGTACACTGTACCTCTACCATTTCACAAAAGAAGTGTAAATAGTTGTTTGGAAAAAAAACACACACCGTAGAACAACATTTTTTATTCATTAAACCAAATAAAAATCCAGCGGTGAAAATAGACGATAGATGCTGCTCCCTGATCCAACGTTGTCTTCTATCCAGCACCGGGTGATCTCTCCAGCGACAGATGATCTCTCCAGCGACGGGTGATCGGTCCAGCGATGACAAATCCATCCATCCAGAGAGAACAGTGGCGCCGACATCCTACCTCCGCTGGGCACAGCCCAACGAATGACGCGGCCGGGAATCTGACGTTTCTTTTATAGGGGAGGCGGCCACGCGTCACGTGACCCCGTCCCTCTCTGACGCAAGGGCCATCTCTGGGCTTTCCCAGTGACGTAGCAGAGTGTGCGTCAGAGGGGGACAGGCTCCCCTATAAAAGAAACGTCAAATCCCCGGCCGCGTCATTCGCTGAGCTGTGCCCAGCAGAGGAAGGATGTCGACGCCACTGCTCTCTCTGGATGGATGGATTTGTCATCGCTGGACCGATCACCCGTCCCTGGAGACATCACCCGTCGCTAGAGAGATGACCCGGCGCTGGATAGAAGACAACGTCGGATCAGGGAGCAGCATCGTTCGTCTATTTTCACCGCTGGATTTTTATTTGGTTTAATGAATAAAATATTTTGTTCTACGGTGTGTGTGTTTTTTTTTCAAACAACTATTTACACTTCTTTCGTACAGTGTACCCCATTACCATTTCACACAGGGGGGGCCAGGATCTGGGGGTCCCCTTTGTTAAAGGGGTCTTCCAGATTCTGATAAGCCCCCTGCCAGCATACCCCCACAACCACTGGGCAAGGGTTGTGGGGAAGAGACCCTTGTCCCCATCAACATGGGGACAAGGTTCTTTCAGGGTCACCCCAAAGCACCCTCCCAATGTTGAGGGTATTTGGCCTGGTGCGGTCCAGGAGAGGGGGGCCGCACTCTGTCCCCCCTCTTTTCTGCGGCCGGCCAAGTCAACGTGCTCGGATAAGGGGTCTGGTGTGGATTTTAGGGGGGACTCCACGCCATTTGTTTTTTAAATTTGGGGTGGAGTTCCCCTTAAATTCCACACCAGACCTGAAGGGTCTGGTTATGGATATTTGGGGGGAACCCCACGCATTTTTTTTATGAATGAATCATCTCTAAATTGCCGAAGCCGACAATTCATTATAGCCGCAAAGCTACATAGTTGATTGGCTGTTGAATCTCCGTCGAATCTCTCTATATCAATTTTTTTTTTTTTCGCAACGAAAACTAAAATGAATAATTTTTTATGTCGGATCTTTCAGTTTTCATTTTTTGCACTTTCGTTATCGTTTGTTAAAACGAAAACGAATGCACGTGTCTAATTATTACTGCCTCAATGCGGCGTGGCATGGAAGCCATCAGCTTGTGTCACTGGTGAGGTGTTATGGAAGACCAGGATGCTTCAATAACTGCCTTCAGCTCTTCTGCGTTGTTCGGTCTCATGTTTCTCATCTTTCTCTTGGCAATACCCCATAGATTCTCCATGTCCAGGATCCATCTGTGTGTGGTGGCTCTTGATGCACTGACATCAGCCTCAGTCCACTCCTTGTGAAACCCCAAAACCTTTGAATGGCCTTTTCCTCACAATCCTCTCCAGGCTGTGGTCATCCCTGCTGCTTGCGCACCTTTTTCTTCCACACGTTTCCCTTTCACATAACTTTACATTAATGTGCTTTGATACAGCACTTTGGGAACATCCAACTTCTTTTGCAACTAACTTTTGAGGCGTTCCCTCCTTATGGAGGGTATCAATGATGGTTTTCTGCACAACTGTCAGGTCAGCCGTCTTTCTCATGATTGTGATTCCTACTGAACCAGATTGATAGACAATTTAAAGGCTCAGAAACCCTTTGCAGGTGTTATGGCTTAATTAGCTGATTAGAGTGGGGCACTTTAAGCCTAAAATATTGCACCTTTTCACAATATTCTAATTTTCTGAGATTGTGGATTTGGGATTTTGATGAGCTGAAAGCCATAATCATCACAATTATGACAAATCACGGCTTGAACTATCTTACTTTGCATGTAATGAGACTATCTCATATATTAGTTTCACCTTTTAAGTTGCATTAGTGAAATAAATTAACTTTTGCACGATATTCAAATTTTTCGAATTTCGCCTTAATGCTTGATTTTAATGATCAAATCATGTACAAGCAAAATAAATGAAAATAGAACATTTTTTTATTATTATTTTAACTTTTCCTTGTACATTATTGGGTGTTTTTAGCAAAATACATTTTTACTGATCTTCTACCTTAATCACTAAGTTAAGCAAAAATCTACATTGCAAGGTGAACAAGATCTGCTTGTTAAAAACCAATCACAGATAGACTAATTTGCTGAAGGAATTGAGAATCTTCACTCAATAAACTGGACTTCAATTATCCAATCACGTGAAAAGCAAAATCCTGTTTACTTTGAATACCCAATCATGTGCAGATGAAATAATAGGAATCTGCTTTTATACATGATTGGATAATGCAAATAATATGCTCAACTAAATCTGTCAAAGTCTCAGAAACCAATTATAATATAGTTCAGCTTTCTAGTTGAAAAAAAAAAAAAAAACAGCGAGTTGGCTATGATACATTTTAAAATGTTGGCAATTTGGCTAGTATTCAGCCAGGAGAAACAGCGTCACATAGAAAGGTTTTAGATCAGTGGTTCTCAACCTTTTAGTGCTGTGACCAGGGGCGGACTGGGCCAGGTGGAAAAATGGAGATTGCCCCCCAGGCCGCTCACATTATATTTAAAACGGTCGCAGCGCTGTTTTTTTTTTTTTTTTTTTCCCTAAAACTCGGCAGCGGCGGCCGCCGATTGGTTGGCTGCTGCCGCCCTGCATTGTGGGAGTTGTAGGAACTAGGAAGGTCATGTGGCACGTCAGGGGAGGGTCCCGGGAGAGCGCGCTGTTCAGATATTACCTTCTCTGCTCAGTAGGTCGCAGCCTGCTAGAAGAGGCAGGTCCTGTCAGCTCCTGTACTGTAAACTACTAATAAATATAGACTGTGTATTATAAAAAATAAATACATCGCTATCAGTTATTTATACAATAACTGATAGCGATGTACTTATTTTTTATAATCTGTAGTGTACTTACAACATTCTGCACAGAGCTTTTCCTATAGCTTGTACCATGATAACATCTACGCATCTGCCAGGACCTGTAACCTGAGTCCCCCTGGTGAGTGGACACTGTAGAGCAGCATTGTCAGTGAGTGAACGGCTCCTTCCTGGATCTTGGAGGGGAGAGACTGTCCCAGCGTTGTGTACAGGTCAGAGAGGCTTCATCATCAGTGTGTGATCTCCTCCATCACCTCCTATTGTCCTGCCATATGACCCCCTCCTATGTGTACTCTATACCTCCTCTGGTAATGATGTCCTCCTCTCTATCCAATGCAGGTTATTGTTCAGGAACACATGGTTGTATTGTCTACCAGCAGGCTGTGACTTTTACACTGAATACCTTCATAATACATGTTATATGATGGGATTTGTAGGGAATTGTCCAAGGCAAAACTTTTTTTTTTCAGGCACACAAAGTGTGTGATAAAGTGTCATGCGTTTTGGTGTGCTATGAATTATAAAGCATCATGCAATTTTGTGCGATTTTTTTTTTTTTTTTTTTTTTTTCAAGCTGCCCTAAGCGTGATCCATAAAACTGCTCTGTTGCACCTGTATAGGTGTGAGTGGGGCCTGAAAAAAAAATCAGTGGGTAAAGTGCAGCGGCAGTGTTACCCATCAGATTTCAGCTTCCTGGGACTGAATCTGGGAACTATTGAAGTAGAACTGAACTGCTGTCTGTGTACCAATTAGGGTTCTTAAACATGTGCAACCATCTCCTGTACCACGTCCGCAGTCTCTGATCATCTCCTGTACTATGTCTGCAGTCTCTGATCATCTCCTGTATTATGTCTGCAGTCTCTGACCATCTCCTGTACTATGTATGCAGTCTCTGACCATCTCCTGTACTATGTATGCAGTCTCTGACCATCTCCTGTACTATGTCCGCAGTCTCTGACCATCTCCTGTACTATGTCCGCAGTCTCTGACCATCTCCTGTACTATGTCCGCAGTCTCTGACCATCTCCTGTACTATGTCCGCAGTCTCTGACCATCTCCTGTACTATGTCCGCAGTCTCTGACCATCTCCTGTACTATGTCCGCAGTCTCTGACCATCTCCTGTACTATGTCTGCAGTCTCTGACCATCTCCTGTACTATGTCTGCAGTCTCTGACCATCTCCTGTACTATGTCTGCAGTCTCTGACCATCTCCTGTACTATGTCTGCAGTCTCTGACCATCTCCTGTACTATGTCTGCAGTCTCTGACCATCTCCTGTACTATGTCTGCAGTCTCTGACCATCTCCTTTAGTATTTTGGGGGGAGAGCCATGCGCTGCAATCGTGATGCATCACAGAATCGCATCGAATCGTGAGACCAGTGAAGATGCGCAGCCCTACTCAGCAGCGGTGGCCGCCGATTGGCTGGCTGCTGCCGCGCTGCATTGTGGGAGTTGTAGGAAGGTCATGTGGCATGTCAGGGCACGAGCACCGCACCATACATCTCTCTGACTCGTGGGCTGGCTGCAGAGAAGAGTCAGTGAGACTGCGAGAGAGACTGCACTGCACTGAATTGAAAGTAAAGTAAGGTGATGTGAATGATAATAATGATGATTGATGATGACCTGCCTCTTTAGTACTGTATCTCTTTCAGCTCTCCATAGAAGCCATCCAGCGGACTCAGCCAGTCCCCCCCCCCCCCGGCCAGCAGACTCAGCCAGAACCTCCAACCCCCCCCCCCCCGCCAGCAGACTCAGCCAGAACCACCCCCCCCCCCCCCAACAGACTCTGTCTGCCGGCAACTTAGCCCATCACCTAGCTCTAATCAGGTTATTAAAAAAACCTGGCCACTGTACTTCATGTGCCCAGTGACCCGGAAGGCACCAGATGCATGAATATGGGGCAGCAGTGGATAGATTTATGCTATGCAAGAATCTATCCACTGCATATAGTGGGTGGCAACCGGGCCTGCTATGTTGAGACAGACCCTGATACCCCCAGCTGACCCCCACATGCCATGGGCAATGATTAGGCTGCATTGATGGGTACTGATCATGCTGCACTGATGGGCATTGCACTGGTGTGGCTGCATTGATGGGCACTGATTAGGATGTATTAACGGGCACTGTCTGCACTGATCAGGCTGCGTTGATGGGCACTGCACTGGTGTGGCTGCATTGATGGGCACTGATCAGGATGCATTAACGGGCACTGTCTGCACTGATCAGGCTGCACTGATGGGAACTGCACTGCATTAATGGACAATAATCAGGCTGCACTGATGGGCACTGATCAGGATGCATTAACAGGCACTATCTGCACTTTTTTAATTACTACATTGTATCATATTTGTCTTGCTTCATAACATCAATCATCCGTTATAAAACCATGTGGACATGGATGGCGAGCTGATTTGTGGTTCAGTGGGCCACTTGACTGGACTTGCCCCCCAGGCCTAAGGCTGCCAGTCCTCCCCTGGCTGTGACCCTTGATAAAATTTCCCAAATTATGGGGACCCCCAACAGTAAAATAATTTTCGTAGCGTGGGTTGTCAGCACCCAAGGCAAGACAAGTAATTTGCGACCCTAACCCACGGAAAGTTTGCGCTCTGTGAGTCCCTTCCACTTGTACACAGTATTAAAACCTCATATGGTACATTTTAGGATGTACCACTCTTTCTCTTTGTTCTTCTTTCTTTCCCTTTTATCTCTGGCTATCCTAATTTCTTTCCCCCCATCCCTCTCTCTAGCCATCTTTCTTGCTGTTTCTCCTATTCTTTCTCTCCATTTGTCTTTCTTCCTGCTCCTCTTTTCCTCTCCCTTCCATGTACTCTCTATTTTTATTCCTTCTCTTACTCCTTGGTGGTGGTGGGGGGGGTGGGTGGGATCAGTGGCAATGCTGGGGGGAACTCTGAACAGCCAACTTGGGTGCTCTTGATCAAGGTAATTTGCTGATCTGAGAACTGTAATGGGGACTTTTAATGGGAACTATAATCACAGGTAGTGTTACCCTCTGTGTCTCCGACTTGGTGGTGTCTCATAGCAGTGACACCAATGCTGAAATCAGGTGATATGGTCTCCTCCAGCCCCTCCCACCTCACAATCCTCACCAGTCAGCAGACCTCTAGTCTCTGCCCCACAGCCATGCTGTGAACTGAATGGGCCACTGCGAAGAGGCTGAGTGGGTGGCCGTGGGCTCCAGGAACAGCCCAGTTGGGAGCGGCCACAGGCTCCAGAGACAGCCCTACTGGGTAGCCGCATAAAAGCTGGAAGCGGTGCAGGCTTCAGGAACAGCCAAGGATTTGGTGACCCCAGGTTGAGAACCCATGTTTTAGATGGAACAAGGTTTGTAGTTTCAGATATCTCTAGTAGGCAGGGTAGCAAATCTTTCTGTTGTATAGTGGGAGTGGTGTCCTATCCTACAAAAGATTTCTAATTGGCATCCCCCCTTTTTTTTCTTCTCCCTCCTTCTCTTCTCTTTGTTCGTTTTTTATTATGTTGCCCTTTATTTCTTAACAGGTAGTTACTTTACCCTTTTTTATTATTAGTAATCTCTTGAATGTGGCCATAGGTCAAAGGGCTGGCAGAGACTACTCCACAATGATTTAGACCTTTCGGCATGTAGCTTTGGCAGTGCGTAGTATTTCTTCATGAAAGGGTCACATGGTGCTGCAATTGTCAGACCCCATAACACACGTACCTATTTTAGTTCAATTGTTTGTCTCCAGTGAAACTGGTTGTTATTATTATGCAGGATGTACCGTATTTTTCGCTCTATAAGACGCACCTGACCATAAGACGCACCTAGGTTTTAGAGGAGGAAAACAGGAAAAATAAATATTCTGAACCAAATGGTGTACTATTTTTTTTTTTTTATTATACTACTACTATAGGTGGGTGGTGGACACACAGCAATATCATCCCACCTATTAAATCAGCTCAGCTACACTATATCTGGTGGTGGTGGTGGACACAGCAACCCCCCCCCCCCTTCTCAGATCAGCTCAGGGTAGCAGGGAAGACACAAACACCCCTTAAGCCTCTTCTATCACATTAGCTCAGGTGATGAGCAATGGATACCATACCAGCTCACACCTCCCACCCCCTTATCAAGGGCTCACCTCAGGCAGTGGAGGACACTGCCATTATAATCCCCTCTGGCTGGCTCAGATGTACCCAGGAAACGGCTAGAAATGAGGACTGGGGACATCGTTTACAGCAGCAGCTGTGGGGGAAGGAGCAGGAAGTCAGACAGGACTAAACCACAGCGCCGGAAGGCGGGGGGGTTCAGCTGAAAAAAAAAAAACAGCAAAAGCTCTCACTGCCTTCAGGATGGTGTCACCTCTGGCGAGTGACACCCGACCTGGGTGCAGAGCGCACCCCCATAGCACCGCTACTGACATCATAGCACCACTACTACACCCCATGTTTTGACACCCGGGGAAAAACGTCTCCCCCCGCTCCCTCTTGGTATGTCCCTGCTAGGAAGCGCCACACATTTCTGTCATCTCTCCTTCATAGAGAAGGAGAGAGGGATTTTAAAACGGCGGCGGTTGCGACGGGGGGGGGGTTGGTGCCTGGTCAGTATTCACACTATAAGACGCAGGGACATTTCACCCCGTTTTTGGGGGGTGAAAAAGTGCGTCTTATAGTGCGAAAAATACGGTATATAGCGCCAACAGTTTGTGCAAAACTTTACAACATGAGGGCAGACAGTACAGTTACATTACAACTCAATACAGGAGGAATTAGAGGGCCATGCTCGTTAGAACTTCCAATCTAGAAGGGAGGGTCAAGTGATACAAAAGCTAATAACTGTGGGAGATGAGCTGATAGAAAAAAATCAAAGTACAGTTGTTAGGTGTGGGCAGGATATGCTTCTCTGAAGAGGAGGGTTTTCAGGGATCGTCTAAAAGCAAACAGAGTAAGAGATAATCGGAAAGTTTGGGGTAGGGAGTTCCATGGTATGGAAGAGGCTCTGGAAAAGTTCTGGAGGTGAGCATGGGAGGTGGTGATGAGCGAGCTAGAAAGCAGGGGGTCAGGGGAGGAATAAAGACAAAGATTAGATTGGTATTTTGAGACTAGGCTAGTGATGTAGGTGAGGGCTGAGTTACGGATGGCTTTGTGTTTTTGTTAGAATTTAGAATTAAATTTGTTGGGTGAGCGAAAGCCATTGGAGGGATTGGCAGAGAGGAGTAGCAGACTCTGAGTGGATGGTAAAGTGGCTGAATAATCATTCTTTGCTTTGTAAATGCTCCTTTTGAACTTACCAGTTTTATGTATGCAGTCTCTTTTTGTGCCTAATAAAGTTGTTTATGGAAAAAAAACATTTCTGATTGGTTAAATCAGTGTTTTTCAACTCCAGTCTTCAAGGCACACCAACAGGTCAAGTTTTCAGGATTTCCCTCAGATAAAATGGCTGTAGTAATTACTAAGGCAGTGAAACTGATCAAATCACCTGTGCAAAATAATGGAAAGCCTGAAAACATGACCTGTTGGTGTGCCTTGAGGACTGGAGTTGAAAAACACTGGGTTAAATGATGACTTGGGACAGCCCTTTTCTTCATTTCCTCCTTTATACCACTAACGGTCATCCTTTAGAAGCAAACATGTGCTGCCAGTCTGCTTGACTACTGTAAACCTAAATCCTTACTGAATTATTATGACACCGTTTTTACTGTCAACAATTTACTTTCCCTGTGTCTTCAATAAAACATTCCACAAAAAGGAAAAAATAGAACTGTAATATTAACATACTGTAAGTAAAACAACATTTTCTCTATATGTTTGGTATGTGTTTTTGTTTTTTTTAACTCTGCAGGGTGTAATTTTTTCATAAAAACAAAAACAACAAAACCCACAAAAGTAAAATTAAAAATTTGCAGCAATTTTTTACACTGAAAAGCACATAAAACAGGCAGACAGGAAATCCAGAAGTGAAGATGTTCACCCAATTCTAATTTAAATTATTGTCAATGAAATTATAAACTGGTTTGTATAGCAATATTATGTATAATAGCAATTTTTCTTAAGAGTAATATTACAAAGTAGTAAGTACTGTAGAGGCTAAAAAATCGATTCCTACCTCAAGAGTGCATAAAAAATATTATTATAACTAAATGCATTCTTGATGTAAGTAGACAGAAGCTTCCTCCAACTTAACCACCTGTGGAATACCAGTTTACTAAATAAAGAAAGTGGAAAATATGTAGATTTAATTTGGCTGAGTGATTCCTTTGAAGAGAAAAAATCAGAGTTAATATGCATGTTTAGCGTGGTAATTAGTTAAATCTCAAGTGTGGCATGATTGCTGAACAAACTTCAAGATGTTCAAAAGTAATTAACATAATCTATTTACTTTCTGAAAAGTGTGAAAAGCAATATTTTAGAAAGAAACAAAGGGCCAGATTCAGGTACAATTGCCCTGGCGCAGAGTATCAGAGATACACTACGCTGTCGTATTTTACCTGGCTCTAAGTCGAATCCAGGTAGATTTCGGCCCGTAAGGTACGGCGGCGTAGTGTATTTCTCACGGCGAAATCGAAATACGCGATTAGGGGGAGTGAAGCATTTAAATTAGGCACGTCCCCGTGGCGATCAAACTGTGCATGCTCCGTTCTGAAATTTCCCCCCGTGCATTGCGCGAAATAACGTTGTTACGTCATTTTTTTTGAGTAGCGTCGCTTACGTACATTCCTATTCCCGGACGACTTACGCAAAAAATAAAAAAAAATTGAAATTCGACGCGGGAACGATGGCCATACTTAACAAGGGCCGTCTAACTATAGACCAGCTAATAGCTGGTATAACTTTACACAGCAAAAAGATGACTACAGATGCCGTAAGAGATTGCGAAGGACGATCGTAACTTTGTGGATTGCCGGAAAAAGCTAATTTGCATACCCCGACGCGGAAAACGACCCGAACTCCACCCAGCGGCCACAAAAAGATTGCAGAGTAGATCCGAAGGTGTATGAAGACGTAAGCCTGTCAGATCGAAGCCCGAAGCCGTCGTATCATGGTTTGAGGATTCAAACTAATGATACGATGCGCGTAATTTGAAATGACTCCGGTCTAACAGGAGATAGACCAGAGTAAGGGCTCTGTGAATCTGGCCCAAAGTCTACAACTATAAATACATGCCCTTTCTTAGATATTGAACAGTGTATTTTAAGTACTTGATAATCACCCACTTGTTCCCAAAACATGTGACATAAAACTTCCATTCATAGATTTAAAGCAGACCTAAACTGTGTCTGAGCAGGAGACAGGACGTAGACAGGAAACTCCACCATTTATTCATGTCTTTATGTTTTATTTGGATGAAAAGTCACTTAGAAAAACATCCCACTAGCATTTCTAGCCGTGGCCTTGTTGAGTAAGGGCAGATGATTCACGTAGCATTAACTTCCAGGATTCCATCTGTCCTTATTTCAGGCATGCAGGCGGGAAGGTGTGCTTAGCTGAGAAAGCCTCTCCTCTCGAAGAAAGAAAGAAATTGCCCATGAAAACTCCTGGGATATATGAAATCATGTTGGTCTATGCCAGTAACCATGAAGCCCTTCAGGAAATGTTGGAAAAAGTTTAAAACAAGTAAATATAATGTACCTTCCTATTTTTAATTTTTTTTTGGCGTTTGTGCGATCTGTTGCATTCTGAATTAAAATTCGGACACATTTTTTATTATTCGGAAATTTAAATGTATCCAAATTTCCAAATTACAATAGTAACAAATGTAAACAAATCCAACATAACAAATAAAAAAAATAAAAAAAAAATTCAAACAGTTTTCTATTTCAATTTAAATAGTTTTTTGCATACAATTTGAATTTCTAAAGAAAGTAGAATGGAATAGAATATAAAATAAAGTAATACAATATAAAATAATCTCATAGAATATAATATAAAATAAAAGAATATAATATACCATATTTTTCAGATAATAAGACGCACTTTTTTCTCCCAAATGTATGGGGAAAAAAGTGCCTGCGTCTTATGGTCCGAATACTGAATATACAGCCCTGGCACCGCCATTTAACATACCAGGGATAGCAGAACAGTCGGCGCCATCAACGGGCTCACAGGATCAGGCTGGTCGGATGGTGCAGCGGCGTGGCTGGTGTAATGACGCGACATGTCAGCATGGGAAGCGGGCTACAGAGAAGCCCCAGGAAGTATTGCGCCATGTTGAGTCCACGGAGCTACGCCCACACAGCGTCACTGCGTATTGCTCCATGCACTCAGTGCTCTCCTGAGTCAGCTGACCCCCTGAGTCAGGTGACCAAAATAGTGTAACTCATTGGTTTCTCCCTCAGGAGCATCTGGAAAAGCATCTGTTACATGCAGAATACAGGATACAGAATACACTACACTAGTAGTGCTATTTTTAAAAAAACTGAATTTACAGTAATAACGAATTACAAAGAGAGGCACAGCTACATTTAGACATATGGATAACTGGACTAACGTGGCAAGATCGCTCTACAAGACACATCAGAGTAACTGTCAGCGGTCGTGGTTTTTTTTTTCCAACCAGGG
The DNA here is from genome assembly GCA_029574335.1 of Rana kukunoris. Taxonomy (NCBI): domain Eukaryota; kingdom Metazoa; phylum Chordata; class Amphibia; order Anura; family Ranidae; genus Rana; species Rana kukunoris. The sequence goes on along the minus strand of CM056052.1, from coordinate 100,612,913 downwards.
ATTGGTGAGAAGCTTTTGGTTGGTTCACATAGGTCCGCCGTGACCGCAGTTCATCAGCTATTCGGATATTGAGGAACTTCTGCTTTGTTTATTCACGCTTTTGATTCATTTGCTTTTGTGAGTGCAACTTTTGCAGTTTTATATGGTGTGCATTAAATTGTTATTACTATATCACACTATTATATGCTTTCTTTATTTTTCGATCATCACTACACTGGAATTGGAATTTATCTGATGGGTTGAGAATTACATCACATGCTCTTTTGCCAAAGCATGTGAGTGTTAGGCAATTTTGGTGAGTTGCCAACTTAATTGGTGGAGGATTCACTCTCACATCGGGTGTGGTGGAAGACTACTGTGAAGACCATTGATTTGATTTTTGATTTTTCACTCTACTTTCAAACGTTATGAACTTTTTTGTTTGAATCACTACTCATTCACGGGTTAATTTATTCATATATTTTATTTATTTGTTGTTCACTTATGCGGATCAACCACATATGAGCGCTGTTTGTATATGTTTGGTATTCCAAATCACGTTATTTAGATACATCATATATGCTATCACACAATAACGAATTACAGTAACTGAATACAGGTAACACTGACCATGTGCCAGCTCAGCCTCCCAGTCTAGGGATCAGTACACCATTTGGGTCAGAATCTTTTTTTTTTCAAATTTTTCTCCTCTAAAATATAGGCGCATCTTATGGTCAGGTGCGTCTTATGGTCCGAAAAATACGGTAATAGAGAAAAACGGAACAAAATTGAAAATAAAATATAGAATAGAAATACAGTAAAAGGGACAGAATATAAAATTAAATTATAGAGTAAAAAAGAAAGAAATAGAATTGAAAAAAAAAAAAAACGGTATCAAATTGAATAGAAAATAAAGGAATAGAATAGAATATTATTAAGCTTATGATCTACCAAAACCCCCAGATCCTTCTCCACTATAGATCCCCCCAGTTGTACTCCCCTTATAATGTATGATGCATCCATATTCTTAGCCCCCAAGTGCATAACTTTACATTTATCAACATTAAACCTCATTTGCCACATAGCTGCCCAATTAGACAGAGCATTGAGGTTGGCTTGTAAATTGGAGACAAGCTGTAAGGACGTTATTCCACTGCATAGCTTGGTGTCATCTGCAAAAACAGAAATGTTACTTTTGATCTCAGACCCAATATCATTTATAAATATATTGAAAAGTAAGGGACCCAACACCGAACCTTGGGGTACACCACTGATAACCTTGGACCATTCAGAGTAAGAATCATTAACCACAACTCTCTGAATTCTGTCTTTTAGCCCGTTTTCTATCCATTTACAAACCGATATATCTAATCCTGTAGACCTTACCTTACACATGAGCCGTGTGTGGGGAACTTTATCGAACGCTTTTGCAAAATCCAAGTATTCCACTTCCTTCGCCACCCCTCTGTCCTTCATTTTACTTACCTCCTCATGAAAAGAAATCAGGTTTGTTTGACAACTTCTGTCTTTCATGAATCCATGCTGTCTATTGCTTAACCACTTAACCCCCGGCCCATATTGCTGTCCTATGACCAGAGCACTTTTTGCGATTCGGCACTGCGTCGCTTTAACAGACAATTGTGCGGTCGTGTGACGTGGCTCCCAAACAAAATTGGCGTCCTTTTTTTCCCACAAATAGAGCTTTCTTTTGGTGGTATTTGATCATCTCTGCGGTTTTTATTTTTTGCACTATAAACAAAAATAGAGCGACTATTTTGAAAAAAATGCAATATTTTTTACTTTTTTCTGTAATAAATATCCCCCAAAAATATATAAAAAAAGTTTTTTTATTCAGATTAGGCGGATACGTATTCTTCCACAGCGTTAGCGTTTATTGATTGGTTTGCGCAAAAGTTATAGCGTTTACAAAATAGGGGGTAGTTTTATGGCAATTTTTTTTACTAGTAATGGCTGCGATCAGCGTTCTTTTTCAGTACTGCGACCTTATGGCGGACACTTCGGACACTTGACACATTTTTGGGACCATTGGCATTTTTTTAGCGATCAATGCTATAAAAATGCATTAGATCACTATAAAAATGCCATTGGCAGTGAAGGGGTTAACACTAGGGGGCAGGGAAGGGGTTAAGTGTGTTCCTGGGTGTGTTCTAACTGTACATAGCTCCCGGACCCCGCTCTGTAACGAACGACCGCGTGATTGTGATTGTGCCCGCCGGGTACGCGCACAGGACTCGGGGGCAAGCAGAGGGTGTGGGCCGCCGGCGGCGCGCACGCGCCCCCTAGTGGCCGCAGAAGTCCTGACGTAGAGCTACGGGCTCTCGCCCAGGAGAACCGACCTACCGCCGTATAACTGCAGTGGCTGGTCGGCAAGCGGTTAAAATATATTTTTTCCAGGAAGAACTCCTCTATGTGGTCTTATATTAAACTCTCCAGTATCTTCCCAGCTATAGAAGTTAAACTAACAGGCAGGGGCGGACTGACAACTCATGGGGCCCCCGGGCAATAGAAGATTATGGGGCCCCCAGGCTTACAGATGGCCACCAAGCAAGGAGGCAGTGCAGAGGCGGGGCAGCTAAAATCTCTGGATTTTCACATCAAAAGCATGTAGGTTTTGGACATATCAGGGACAGATGTAAAAAAAACACAGATTTTTACATACTGTCCCTGGTTTTAATGAGCCTGGTAACCCTGATGGGGCCCCCTAGTGGCATGGGGCCCTCGGGCAGTGCCCGAGTTCCTCAATGGTCAGTCCGCCCCTGCTAACAGGTCTATAGTTACTTGGTAAAGACTTTGATCCCTTTTTAAATATGGGCACCATATTGGCTCTATGCCAATCCAGTGTACCATTACAGTCATTAAAGAGTCTAAAAATAGAATATAATAGAAAAAAACAATGGAATAGAATGGAATAGAAAGAATATAACCATCTTCCAAAATTTGAATTTTAAATAGAATAAATTTGCTTTTGAATGGAATTTATATCAAATGCAAAACGAAAAAATGCAGAGCTGTGTGATACTGAACCTTACAAATGCATAGATAGTGACATAAACAATGAAAATCAATATTGCAAACATTTTTAACTATGATGTAAGAAAAATAAAAATTCTGCGAAAAGCAAGCAAACAGTGAAAGAAATCGAAGATTATTCCTTAATATCAAGTGTCCAAAAAAAATGTTTTTTTCCCAATTTTCATCAATTCACAGAGATATAAGTACAAATTGGAGTATTATACGTATTACTGTCCAAAAAGTGACTCTAGTGATGATAATTCTGATCAGAAGAGGATGACTTCACACACAAGAGGGTGACTTCACACAATGGAATTCAAAACATTTTAATCAATTCAAAACTTCAATCAATTTCTCACTTCCTGTTCCTCCTCAGAAAGCTGTTCAGTAAGCTGTTCTGGCCACTCGGATGATGGTGGAAAGCTTACTGAGGAAAAACAGGAAGTGACAAATTCAGACACAGAAAAAAAAACATTTAGAAGGGAAATCGAAGGAAAAGGTAAGTGAACCAACAATGCACTAACTTAAAGGTACCTATTTAGAAAATAAAAAAAACAAACCTTTACAACCCCTTTAAGTGCCCAGTAAGCAAGTGGTTAACTAAAGAAATGTATGTAAATAACAAATCGAAACAAACATTTTTTTTTGGTGTGATGGAAAAAGCGCTCAGTGTTTTGTGGTTATTTGAATTTTTTTGTTAAACTGCCACAGTGAGAGATATAGGGGTTGATTGACTAATGCAGGCCATACACGATTCGAATTTCGAACGAGCCGTCGAGCGATAAACGAACGCGGCGATTATAAAAGCATGCGAGTGTACCATCAATTACATACGAAAATCGAGCGAGAAAACACAATGTTTTCATACCATAGAGGAAGTGATGTAATCTTCTGTGGCCTTTTAAACACACCCCCTACTGTCAAAAGTCGGGTCGTGCCAACTCGGATCATGCGCAGTTATGTTTCTTGGGAAAAATCGTCCAACTCTACCATTAACGATACGATTTTTGGACGTTTTTCGCAAAAAAACCCAACATGTTGGTTTTTGAAATTTCGCCTGTCGTACGAAAATCGCGTGTCGAACATGCACACTAATGATACGAAAATCGGCCGATTTAACGCTCGTATGCGATTTTCGATCGAAATTCGAATCGTGTATGGCCTGCTTAAAACTAGAGAGTGCAAAATCTGGTGCAGCTGTGCCTGGTGGCCAATCAGCTTCTAACTTCACCTTATTCAATTACGCTTTGCCAAATAAACCTGGAAGCCGATTGGTTTCTATGCAGAGCTGCACCGGATGTTGTACTTTCCAGTTTTAGTAAATTAACCCCTTTGTGTCCTGCACTATGTGAAGAGAAGGACAAACTCTCTGCATGGAAGCAGAAGTTTCTCTGTAGCATAGTGTGCGCAGCCTATTGCATTACACTACCTATGACTCACGATGTTCATTCAGAAAGGGAAGGGGCCAGTAAATTACATATTTACCGGCCCCTTCCCCACTCCTAAAACATCCCAGCAGCAACAGCTGATAGGAAAGGAGGGAAGCTGGCAGCGCTGCAGGCAGAAAGATGGGAGCCAGGGCAGTAGGGGGAATCTTTGCTGCTCAGGGTTATTATGGTGTGCCTGGGCACACCTGGTACACCCTGTGCGCACTCCTATGCTCTGTAGTGTGCTGATGCATCCTCTTTTTTTTTTGAAAATTTACTGGCAAAGTAGATGCAGTCTTGAGGAAGCCAGGCTGTGCATTGCTGACATGTTGACCATAGCGAATCATAATAAATTCCTTATAGAACCTTGCTCCTATTGCAAGTTTTTTTTTTTGTGCCGAACTCCTGCAACAAAAGCTACCAGTCATAGTGCCAAAACTAGAGCAGAACCCTTTGCGCTTAGTATCACACCATACTGCCATAAAGTCACTAATTCATGCTATAAATTTATTAAAAGCTAGCAATTGTAAACCTCTCTGCATGCTCTTCCCAATATAGCAACACATTTTATGTCAGTGGCTTTATGCATGTTTTAAATTTTATGTACATCTTAGTCAATCATCTTATCTGTTTCCTTTCCCAGTAAAATTATATCCATTTTAAAATGTATTTTAGGAAGGCCTTTATGTTCAACATTTCAAATGTGGTTTTAAAATGCATCATTTTATTTTAAACTATCATGAGAAGTGTTCCATGCATTTAGTTCATATTCACTTACATGTTTAGCTTAAATCCCTTTTTTAACATAGTTATTGCGCAGTGAAAATGATTTGTGAATTTCAAGCTGCGCCCGACCTCTTCATGACACCATTAGCAATTCAAATGCAGTGATTTGACTGAATGAATATACCCTCAAATTGCACACTGCATATTCCTCTGGCTGTAAAGGGAAAAGAGAAAAATGTATACATCTCTGTTCGCCCTATAATTGCATTTCTTCAGCATTTTGTGAGAGTCTTGCTATAAATTGAAATCCATGTTACGAAAATTGAAAAAGCAAATCCCCAAATTATATATTTTTCTGAATATGTTGTATGCTATTTTAGTCAAAACAAACATACATACAGACACACTGACACATATGAACAGAAACTTGCAGCAGTATACCTCATTTTTTAGAAACAGGATAAGGAAATGTGATGCCATGGATAGAAGCCTAATAAAATACAAAAAGTGGACCACTGCATTAAGGGGTAACCAGGTTGTCTACCCTCTACTATACCTCTAATCTGATTGGATGTTGTTTTTAAAGCACACCAAAGCCGCGTACACACAATCGGTCAAACCGATGAGAACGGTCTGATGGACTGTTTTCATCGGACCAAACCGATCGTGTGTGGGCGCCATCGGTTATTTATCGGTTAAAAAAAAGCAAACTTGTTTTAAATTTAACCGATGGATACCTAACCGATAGCAAAAAAAACGATCGTTTGTAGGCACGACCATTGGTTAATAATCCACGCATGCTAAGAATTAAGTCGACGCATGCTTGGAAGCATTGAACTTCATTTTTTTTCAGCACGTCATTGTGTTGTGCTGTGTCACTGGATTTGATTGACAGCAGCGGGAGCCAATGGCTTCTGCTGCTATTAATCTATCCAATAAGGACAAAGACAGTGGCTGGTGTTTAGCGCTGGAACGATCGTGTTCAGGTGAGAGAAAGGGGGGCTCTGGTGGGCAGCTGCAGCACAGAAGGGTTTTAACCCCTTTAATTACCTGTTAAATACTCCCTTGTGTGGAAATACAAAAGCCCTATGATTCCTGCTGAGTGCCGCCATGTTGAATGTCAGCAGACCCAGAGTGACTCAAGTCACATGCTATAGTACTTGTTTTCTGCTTCACTCCACCCCTCTGATTATTACGTTAAAGTTTATGTGGGGTGGCAGTTATACTGTCAGATCACACCACTGCAATCACAATGCTCGGGTCAGGAGGCTAACCAAGTGTCCCCATGGGACTTGTCACCCCCTACAACTATCCCTTCTTTTCCTCCCTGTGTGGGCTTCCATGCTTCACAGCTTTTATTGAATTAGTGCAATAAAATGTACAGAGTCTTTCTGCTGGAATTCTTTGTTTATTTTTTAGGTCTTGGGACATCTCTCCCCTCCCAAACCCCACATCCTGGTCACTAGTAAGAAGGTCTGCTGTAGCAATTCTGACCTTTAAAGAAAATGTCCCTGAAACTTGGTTCAATGCATAGACAGGAATGTAGAGTTTACACTGATGTAGCTGATTCAAAAAGGCAAAAGTAATTTCTAATTAGAGTACCGGAGAATCAGCTTAGAGATTTTTAAATATTAAAGAAAAAGATTTGTATTATTATTAAAGGACTTAGTAAAAATTGTGTTTGTGTTTTTTTTTTTTATGAATGAGTAGAAGTACTATGTTAAGTCACATGGAGAGGGTGGTATTTGGGTGCCCTCGTATTGTTAAAGGGGTTCCAAAAGTCCCCTGACTGAAGACCCCCACCTCCACTAGCCAGGGTTGTCAGGAAGAGACACTTGTCCTCAACATGGGGACAAGATGCTTTGCTGGAGGATGTCAGGGGGATGCTCCCAGGCAATATACACCCCCCACCCCTCCATGGTTAGAGCATGTGGCCTGGTATGCTCTTGCCCTAGCCAGCTAGGCTGCATGCGTGGATTAAGGGTGTGATATGGAGGGTAATCATTTTTTTTTTTATGCCTGGGGAGTCCCATTAAAACCATAAATGCATACCAGACTTTTTTCCATTCTTTCTATAGATTGTGATACAGCAAAAGTGACATTTACAAAGAATTCATTTAATTGCTAGCTTCTCTTTTTTTTTTTAAAGCGCACAAACCCCTCCAAAGGTTCCCCTCAAATGCAATCTTCTTTTGCCAAGCCCTTCTAAAACTGAACCCAGGACAATTTGGCTCATCTCTAGCAACCAGACAAAATATATACGATCTAAAGCCGCGTACACACGATCGGTCAAACCGATGAGAGCGGTCTGGAGGACAGTTGTCTTAGGTTAAACGATGAAGCTGACTGATGGTCTGATGTGCCTACACACCATCAGTTAAAAAAACGTTCATATCAGAACGCGGTGACGTAAAACACAACGATGTGCTGAAAAAAATTAAGTTCAATGCTTCCAAACATGTGTCAACTTGATTCTGAGCATGCGCTGGTTTTTAACCGATGGTTTTGTATACTAATGATCGGTTTTGACCTATTGGTTATCAATCCATCGGTTAAATTTTAAAGCAAGTTTGCTTTTTTTTAACCGATGGTTAAATAACCTACGATCGGTTTTGACGGATGAAAACGGTCCTTCAGATCGGTGTCATCTGGTTAACCTATCGTGTGTACGCGGCTTTACTGTGAACAGATACAAAGTATATGAAAAAAATATTTCAGTAGAAGTATCTGAACAAACAGTATATAAATGCTCCTTTACCTTCCAAATCACCACTTCATGACACACTACAAAATCGTGTATCCCAAGCCAGTGCTCTACTAGGTAGATGACCATAATGATGACCTTTTAAGTTGTAAACCATATTTAAAATCAGAATTACTCTAGACACTTAGTAAAATAGAATCAATCTATTCGTTGAAAAATTCTAAGAAGACATGCTAACGTATTAACTATAATAACATGAAAATATTTAAGAATGATGAAAGGGTAAATAAAACACAGTGGATGACACTTATGAATGAAAAACGTTCTCCTGAAAAAATTGTACTAGGGGTAAAAACAGTAAAACCTAGCTTTTAGGAGTCTACGAATAAAACATTGACTGTGTGGGTATGACCAACATCTACACAATCAGAATGAAAGTTGCCATATTTTCGCTAATATGTGTAGTTCCTATATTGTCAATGCAAGCTACTGCCCATTAAGTATTTTTCTCCCAAAAAAAAATCAATCAAAAAATAAAACATATTGTGACCACTAGATGATGCTGATGATTTATAAAACCACACATAGTAGAGGAAGTATGGCAATTTTCATCTGAATTGTGCAGATGCTTATCACATTCCCACATCATACATAGACCCCATAGTGCATATAATCCAAAGAAGAGAGCAGCACTTGCGGGTCTTGAAATGCATAACACATAATGTAGATTTAATTTTGACGAGGCACAAGCTCATCTTCCTCGAGAAGACAGGGGCCCGGATTCAGGTAAGCTTCACGCCTGCGTATGTAGAGATACGCCGTCATAAGTACAAATGTGCGCCGTCGTATCCCTGTGCCAATTCCCCAAGCTAGATACGCCTGAAAAATAGGCTTCTGACGCCCAACGTAACTTGCCTACGCCGGCGTATCTTGGGCGCATAGTTACGCTAGACGCCCCATTGCAAATATGCAAATGAGGGAGATACGTCGATTCACGAACGTAGATGCGCCCGGTGGAAAAGATACGTGGTTTGCGTAAGGCTTACATCCGGCGTAAAGTTATTCCACATATAGGTGGTGCAACCCATGCAAAGGTATGGACGAGGGAACAGCCGTCATATTTTACGTAGTTTACGTAGTACTACGTGAATAGGGCTGTGTGTAGGTTACGTTCACGTCGTAGGCAGTGTATTCACGTATCTTAGGCAGCTATTTTGACGTAACTGTGAGCATGCGCACTGGGATGCGTCCAAGAGACAACGCATGCGCAGTTCGTTTTTTAAAGCTCAGCCCATCATTTGCATGGGGACACGCTTCATTTTAATATATCACGCCCATTTCTAGCCCACTTCCACCTACTTTGACTTACGCCGACAACTATACGGTACGCCGGCGCAACGTTGAGCGCATATTTTTTGTGAATACCATGCTTTCCTTTCAACGTTGCGCCGGCGTAGCCTAAGGAAGATACTGCTGGCAATCCAGACAGCTACTCTCACACAGAGAGTGGTCCAGTGGTCCATCACACCTCCTAAACAGTGCATTAAAAAATAATACAAACACTTCCAGAGCAGCAACCCCTCAGAAGCCCAACATTGTTAAGGTAGTATTAAACCCTCAGCTTTTTTTTAAAGATACCTGGTAACGTCAAGCAATGAAGCACTACTCAGTAAATTTTTTCTAAATATGAGTGGCCAGACGTAGGTTGCCCTCCCTGCTTACCGCCACTGGCTCCATGTCCTCAACAAGAAGCAAGTAGTGGCTTGCCACCAAGGCTGTCAGCTTTAACTGCTTAAGGACCGCCGCACGCAGATTTACATTGACAGAATGGCACGGACAGGCAAATGGACGTACAGGTACATCCCCTTTAATTTGCTGCAGTGCGGTCATGCACACGGCGGCGCGCTCGGGGATATTGGGGGATATTTATTATAGCAAAAAGGAAAAATATTTATATTTTTTTTATTAAATTGTTGCTCTATTTTTGTTTATAGGGCAAAAAATAAAAACTGCAGCAGTGATCAAATACCACCAAAAGAAAGCTCTATTTGTGGGGGAGAAAAAAAAGACGTCATTTGTTTGGGAGCCACGTCGCACGACCACGCAATTGTCAGTAAAAGCATAGCCAAATGGTCCGGGGCTTAAATGGTTAATTGATGTAAGGAGACTCACCCATGCAGCCAGATAGGAGCATATAAACAAATGCTATGGCTAAGTGGACAGGAGTCAATTAAAGACATAAAACAGGAGAGGGGGTAATTTTCAAAGTAGGATTTGAAAGCAGGCACAGCGTTAAAAGAATAGAATAGTAAATTCTGAGGTCTACAGCAGTATGTGTTTTTTTTAATTAGGGTTTAGGCAACTGACGACCCCCAGTCTGAATCTACACCAAATCCTACAAAGCAAAAAATGGTACTCTTTTTTGTGCATAACTTTTTGTGCTGACTAGCTAGATTAAGTACTGGGGAATGTAGTCTCATCTTTACTGTGTTTTAACTTATCATTGTCAGATAAACCCCTTTATTCTAATATTATAAGCATCCCCCTTTTTTGCCTGCAATAATCCTTCAATGACTTTATTTAAATTTATTTTGCATTGCATAAAATAAAGTACTGGTCCCTAAAGGATCACTGATATAATCTTCTTTTGTGTTACGTGCATTATCCAAAAGGCAGCCAGCATTTTAAGTATTGTAAATTAAACTTCTAATCACTGTGAATTTCTAACTGCATAATAGCTCATTTCTATGCAATATTAGGTCAAATAATGTTCTAAGACGGAAGGTATTGTAATGCTGTACTGTCAATTATAATTAGCATTGCTTCTGATATAATTTGGAAACACAATTCCAAAGATCAAGCCATTGTAGCAGGCTCTTAGAAAGAAAAAACATAGCTAATCATTCTGACAAGTAGGCAATCCTTTCTGGCCCTAATTAAGTTTCAGATTTTGAAGATTTAGTTTCTCATTTTGCCCACAAATCATATGACAAAGCCACAGTGGCAGGCAGGGAGCACACAGGATCTGAACTGAATGGCTACAAGGACTCATTTTCTGCCTCATATAAATCCTTCTTGCAACTGATGATCTTATAATGAGAGGCGGTTTTGTTTTTGACTTATTATGCATATATGATTTGTGGCAAGCTAATGACATTTGTAAGCGAACAGCCAGTCTAACATGGCAGCTAATGTAAATGTTAATACTTCAGCTCCACCGAGACAAATCCATAGGCAATGCCATTGGGGAAATTACTAAGTCTGCTTTACTTCTGAGGACACATCTCTAGCTTTGGTTTCATGATTATGAAGCTGATGACAGTGTTTGGTACATTTAGGTTGTCAACATATAATAATTAGCAATTCTCTCTCAATACTTTAAATCTAATAGGTTAGTTTATTTTTTTGTCCAATTTAAATGATTTCTCTCCACTTCCGGTTCTGTACCCACAATATAAAGTGGGAAGATCCTCTAAAGTAAAGCAAAACACCTGTTAGATGGTTGTCACCAGAGCATGGGGACCATGGTCATTATGGGAAGATTTTCAATTTATTCCTGTTCTGGTCACTACTCAAAATTTTGGATTAGTAGTAGAGGAGAAGAAAATCAGAAAGAAAGCTAGTGTGTAAAAACAGAAGGAGGCTTAACATGTCATTAGTTCTGCTAAACTATATAGAGAAGGGCAAAGATGGCTAAATTATTTTAGAGCTGGTTCACACTGGGGCGACTTGGGATCCGACTTCAAGTCGTCCCAAGTTGCCCCAAGTCGCTCGGTCGAGAAAATGAATGGAAGTGAATGGGAGCCGTCTTAATGTACACTACTGAAGTCGCTCCAACTTCAGAAAAGGTTCCTGTACTACTTCAATCCGACTTCTAGGCTTTAGAAGTCGGATCACTGTCTTAACTGAAGCAACAATACAGGAAGATAACATACATTTCTCAGGCAAACCCCTCCCTCCTCCTCTCTCCCACAGAGCTGATTGTTGTTTGATTTGCCACTGGAAGGCCTCCTGTCATGGAGGCGACTTGAAGTTGCCTTGTACTGTCCTGGAGGCAACTTGAAGTTGCCTTGTAAGTTGCCTGATGATTAATACTTATGTCATGTCCAAGTTGCCTCTCAAGTCGTGCTAGAAGTCGTGTTGCCCCTGTGTGAATGGGCTCTAAGGCAGATGACAAGACCTTTTTAGGTACAGTATATCAGTGACAGAATGAAAAGAATCAGTAGGACCACATACGGCTGATTATAATACTCATGTTGAAGGAGATCTGGATGTAGAAAATTATTTATAAAATTACTTCTGTTAGTTTTTCTCAGAAGTAGATGTCAAAATGACAGCATATTGGGGAATCATATCGGTTCTACTAGTGTAGGTTAATTTCCAGGGTTTCTAGAGGCAGAGGTAGCAGATGAACTAGCACACTTAGAGCTTTCAGAATTAATGGATCCAAATGGTATTTATCTCAGAGTTCTAAGAGAACATCAGGGTATGTTTGAATGGACCATTCTCTAATCTCTTTAATTAATCTCATCAAACATGAAAAGACAGCTAAAATTGTATCCGTCTACAAGAGGGGTACAAAGGAAGAAGCTGGCAACTGCATGCCGGTGAGAATAACATTGGGAATATTACATTAATTGAATCTCTCCAAAAAAAACAAAAGAAGAACAATTTTTTTTTTTTTTTTTTTTTTCAAAAACAATTTTATTGAGAAGAAATTTGAATACATACAGAGTAGTATATATAGCGTATAGAGGACTACACAGTATTGAATATACAATCGAGAACAGTTGACCAGGTACTAATACAGAAGAGAAATATCGTTAAAAGACAAAGAAAAACAGAAAAAAACCACGAAAAGAAAAAAGGAAACAAAACCCCCAAAAAGAGAGGAACGGTAGCGTCACAATTGCAGGTATTGCCTCTACAGCTTAAACAATAGACTATCACGTCTGTGTCCCAATAAAGCAGTACGGAGATTACAGCTACACAAAAGGAGGGTAAGGCCCCTCTCCCGATCATTATTGAGGGGGGAAGCGCTGGTGAAGTAGGCCGGAGTCCATCGGAGTCACTCCTCCTCCCACCCACCCCTACCGGGATCAATCTGTGGGTAGGGGAGGAGACCCGAAGAGCTCGACGACCAAGGACTGCAAGAACGGCTCAAACTACAGGAGAATTGCACCCTATAATGGATATTGGGAGTCCAACCCACAAGACATGAAGGGAGAGGGATAATGATGCACCTATCAGGGTGTGCGACGGACCAAGATCTAGACCGCCTGGCAAGAAGCAGAGTGAGGTTGAGCATTGTCGGGTGGGGTATCCTGATCCAGGGTATCCCTATAATGGATCCAGCAGGCCCATGTTTGATAAAACTTTTCGTGCGTGTCACGTGCCTGGTGTATGAGTCGCTCCATTTCTTCGACCCGTCCTACCCTAGTATGCCAGTCCTCAAGCGTGGGGGGCAGGGCAGTTTTCCAGCGTAGCGGGATGCACTGCGTGGCCGCGTTTATGAGGTGTAAGGCGAGAGATTTGTGATACTGAGCCCTGGATAGGGAGGTGTGGTGAAGGAGATATTGAGCTGGGGTGAAATCCACGGCGAGTGTCGTGATCTTGGTCACTCGCTCGTGTATCTCCCCCCAAAATGGCTGTAAGCGGGGACACTCCCACCAGATATGTAAGAATGTGCCAGCGGCTAAGCCACATCTCCAACATTCAGGGGGGACGGCTGGAAAAATTCGGTGTAGTTTATCAGGGGTTCGATACCATCGGGTACATAGCTTATATCTGTTTTCTTGAGCCGAAACGTTGATGGACCCTTTGTGTGTATGTTCCCATACCCGTTCCCAGTCGGCTTCTGATAAACTCGCATCTAGATCTTTATCCCATAATGTTTGGGCCGGTGCTCGAGGTTTTGTATGGGATAGAAGGATAGTGTATATTGAGGAGATTAAGTGCCGTTGGGGACCCTGTGAGCAGCATAGTTGTTCCAGAGGGGTGAGGGGTCTACACCATGCAGAGGGTGTGGGAGTGCTCTGGAGAAAGTGCCTAATCTGCAGGAATTTGAAAAATGGCAGCGCAAGTTGTGGGAAGGCGGCAGCCATGTCAGCGTGTGTATACAGATTTGTGTTACGGAAGAAGAGGTGGGCTCTAATCTGCAACGATTGGGGGACAGTCGTAGTGTCCTTCGGCCTGATACCTGCAGGGAAGTCAGGGTTATGAAGCAGTGGGGTCATTGGGCCTGGAGAGGGGGTTGTCCCGTGGGATCTGCAAAGTGCCCTAAAGGTCTGTAAGGTGGGGCCAATCAGGGGGTGTGCCATACACTCCTTAGGGGTTGCGGGGGCACTGATCCAGGGAAGGTGGGAGATCGGAAAATTGAGGAATGCATTTTCTATTGCAACCCAAGCCTTATTGTCTGCGTGGAGATGCCAGTCCACCAGCCGTACAAGGTGACAGGCCTTGTGATACAGGGCCACATCGGGGACACCTATACCTCCCTTGTGTTTGGGAAGTGTTAGCTTGTCCCAGCTCAGCCTAGGGGGGCGACCGGCCCAAAGGAAGGTCCTACAGATCCCCTTGAGGGAGGTGAAAAAGGTCGGCGGCACTTTGATTGGGACTGCTTGCAAAAGGTATAAGATTCGGGGAAGCAAGTTCATTTTAAGTATGGCCGCCCTGCCAAACCAAGAGAAGTGCCCTCGCCCCCATCTGAGTAAATCCTCCCTAATCGTGTGTAGAATGGGCAGAAAGTTAGCCTTATACAAATCAGTTAGATTGGCCGTAATCTTGATTCCCAGATATTGAATGCCGCTCGTGTCCCACCGGAAGGGGAAATTGTTTTTGCACTGAGTGACCTCTGCATCGGGGAGGGAGATATTTAGTGCGGACGACTTCCCAAAATTAATTTTGAAGTTAGAAATAATATTGAATAGGCGGAAGTCTTGAAGAAGATTCGGGATTGTAACTACAGGGTTGGAAAGGAATAGCAGTATGTCATCCGCATACGCAGCTATTTTACATTGTTTTCCGGGGACATCTATGCCCTGGATGTTGGGATTATCTCTGAGTTTGCGAAGGAACGGTTCCATAGTAATAATGAAGACAATAGGTGATAGTGGGCATCCCTGGCGGGTGCCATTTGTAATAGAGAAGGCGTCCGATAGGTGGCCATTAACTCTGATCCTCGCTGTGGGGACCGAATATAAAGCCATAGCCATTTGGATGAAGCGGGGCGGGAGTCCCAGTGCGCCAAGTGCAGCGGACATATAGTCCCAGGCCACCCTATCGAACGCCTTCTCGGCATCTAGGGACAAAAAAAAACCTTTACCATGGGAAGACGTCAGCCAGTGGTGTATATTTAGGGCCTTGGTGGTGTTATCCCTGGCCTCCCTTCCAGGGACAAAACCGACCTGATCAGGGGAGATGATGTCGGGGAGCAGTGGTAGTATTCGGTTGGCTAGAATTTTGGCATAGAGCTTTACATCAACATTTAGCAGCGAGATAGGGCGGTAGTTGGAGACTAGCGTGACATCCTTTCCCGGTTTGGGTATCAGGGATATGTGGGCTTCTAACAAGTCTTTCCTATGTGGGGTGGGGGAAGTGACGTCATTATAGGTCGCTAGAAAATGTGGGATCAGAATATTCGAGTAAGCTTTGTAGTAACTGGCCGGTAGGCCATCTGGACCCGGGCTTTTCCCGGGCTTAAGCTGTTGCAGGGCAGAAAGCGCTTCCTGAGACGAGATGGGCATGTCTAGATGGGATACGTCCTTGAGGGGAGATTGCGGGGATCCGTAGTCGCGCAGAAAATCCTGAATAAGTGTTTTCCTGTCTGGGACCGACGGCGACGTTGTGGGTGTGGGGAGGGTGTAGAGGTCGGAGAAATATCGGACGAACTGGTTCGCAATGTCTGTAGAAGACGTAAGCGCCGTCCCTGAAGGGGTGGTGATGGTGTGAATGGTATGAGATGACTTCTTCTTCTGGAGGGCAGCAGCTAGCAACTTCCCTGACTTATTGCCGTGTTCGTAAAAGAGCTTGTTGGTTAGGGTATATCTGCGTTTTAGTGTTTTCTGGAGTTCCTCTAAAAGCTCTTGCCGAGCCTTCAGCAGTTCGGTGTGTGTTTGAGAAGCCAGCGAGCGCTTGTGAGCGCGTTCTAGCATCTTAACCCGATTGGACAGATCCGTTACTCTAGCTTTTCTCAGCCTATTACGTTTAGCCATCAGGGAGATGAATTCTCCCCTAACTACACATTTATGAGCCGTCCATACCAAGGTAGGGGAGGCTTCACCCCCGGCGTTTTCGGTGAAGTAATTTGTTAAGACTTCCGATACTGATCTAGAAAGGTCCGCATCCAGAAGGACGGAATCATCCAACCGCCATATCATTGATTTGGCACGGAGTGATGGTATCCGTAGGGTCATGGTGATTGGGTGGTGATCTGATAAAAACATCGGTTCTATTGTAGCTTCAACTAGGGACGTGAGGTCAGACTGCGTTAGAAAGAAGTAATCTATCCGGGTATATTTCTGGTGTAGTGAAGAGAAATACGTGAAATCCTTCGTGTTTGGGTGCAGTGTGCGCCACGCATCATGTAAGGTCAGTGTGGTCAGTTGCGATTTTATGGCTTGCAGGGCTCTGTATGTCAGGCAGGAAGAGCCATTTGACGTGTCAAGGGCAGGGGTAAGGGGGATATTGAGGTCCCCTCCCACTACTAGAGTACCTGATTGGAATGAAGTCAGTTGGTAGAGCACCGTGCGGAAATACGTGACTTGTTGTGAATTTGGGGCGTATAGGTTGGCTATCGTGAGAGTCCTGCCGTGTAACGTGCCTTTTACGAAAATGTAGCGGCCCTGTGGGTCCTGCTGCACGTCCGTAACTTGAAAGGGGCAGTGTCTCGATATCAATATCGACACCCCCTTCGACTTTGCGGAACCGTTGGTGGCATGGTAGACTATTGGGAAATTCCGGTCATATAGTTTGGGAATGTTATCGGATCTGAAATGTGTTTCCTGGATGAGTGCTATGTGGGGTTTCTCTTTCCAGAGTGAATGAAGGAGACGGGCACGTCTTTCAGGCGTGTTAAGACCCCGAGCATTAAGGGAGTATAGTTTTAAGTTGGACAGGGGAGGGGTTTCACCCGTGCTAGGGGATGGGGTTGTGTCCCTGGTCGCCATGTCGTGGGGAAGGGAGGTGGGGCCTTACTCTAAGGGGAGTGAGGTAGCTTACTGCTCACGGAGGGAGAGAACAAGATGTGTGCGTACTAGCACCTCGGTGCGCAGTACCACTGGGTGTATGTGTTAAAAACCGATTAAGTGTCAGGACGGCGTCCCCTCACTTAGAGTGTGTATCCAAGGCAATCGGTATGGTACAGGGTGCACCGTACGCCACAAAAGAACAATGGTCATTTATAAGAATAAAACCTGCTGGACCCAAAACAGCATGGCTTTACTGAGTGAAGACCATGTGAGACTAATCTAACTGACTTTTTTTTTACTATATCACAAATGTCTTAGACCAGAGTGATACTGTAGACATAGCTTATCTTGATTCCAGCAAAGCTCAGAGCTAAGAGAAAATGGTAATTGCAGATGCACTTACAATTAAGTGATGCATCACATATTATTTTTATTTAAAGAACATCCATAGTTTTATTCTAATCAGAACAATAAGTGTGAGGTTGCTGCTGCAAAAGCTGATGAAAAGGGGATTGCATATAAATTCAGCTAAACAATGTCAAGCAACCATGTCAAATAATATATTAGTTGCTAATCAGGAAACAAAGTTCATAGGCAAGACTGCTGCTCATTACCATAGGTAATGGAAAGGTTACTCTAGAAGCAAATGTTAGGTGATTTAGGCTGGCTGATATTGGAGGAAGGTGCAATAATTGTTCATTAGTATGTAGCCATGTATACATGACCAATTCAAAGATTAGTTTGAGATTTAAATACCAAGGACAGCATGTAACATAGAATTGTTATATTTTTACTGTTGTTATTGATCTTCGCTAGAGCAAGAGGATTTTTTCAGGAAAGAAATTTTACACAAATGAAAAAGAAGGTTATTATAGAAGG
The DNA here is from genome assembly GCA_029574335.1 of Rana kukunoris. Taxonomy (NCBI): domain Eukaryota; kingdom Metazoa; phylum Chordata; class Amphibia; order Anura; family Ranidae; genus Rana; species Rana kukunoris. The sequence continues at coordinate 100,594,977 of CM056052.1, read as the reverse complement.
ATAAGAGAGCCGATAACAGAAATTTTCATTCTTTCAAAATAAATATTTAAAGCACAATTGAACTTTTGGTTTGAATCAGCCAAATACATTTCAGGTACAAAAGGTGTTAAAAATGTTATAGTTAGTTTTTTTGGAACATAACAATATAGTGAATAAATACGTCTGTGTTCTGCAAGCATGTTGCAGAGAAGGACCCTTGCTGTCTGTGGAAACTATGGTCTCCCTGCATCAAAGCTATACTAGATGTATTTTGTTTACTACCTTTTTGTATGATAGGACACCTAAATTCAGCTGAAGGAATACTTCAGTGTCTAAGTGGTACTCTTCCCTTTGATCCTGTGTCCTTAAAGTCTACCCCTGTGTAGCTTCCTGCAGTATAACATAAAGGATGTCTTAGCCAAGTGGCTGCAGCACTCTTTTCAAATCCTCCTCAGCACAGACAGAAGCAATTCAAACCTTGAGATTGAGCCATCATTGTCTGTGCCAGATATACTGTACATAAACGTTATATTTTTGCGATATTTCATGATACAAAGCATTACGGGAAAATGGCAAAATGAAATCCATCAATAACTAAAACACATAAGATATTTTATCTACAGTTCCTAAGCTTATTTGGGTGTTCATCTGAAAGCTGGCCTTTTAGCTCATCTGGTAGGAGCCAAACATTATATATAGTAGCCGTTTTTCTAATGCTACCACATGTAAAAGCTTTCTTGTTTTGCTGTCGATAGTTGTTAAAGGGGTTGTAAAGACAAAAATATTTCCCTCTTAAATTAAAGTCTGACAGTAGCTGATAAAGTAAAAAGTAATGTTTTGTATTATTACTAGTTTGATAGCTGTTGAAATCGAGCTGTTTTATTCACCTCTGTCACTCCTGAATCGTTATTCTCACTGACTTCCTGGTTTGCGGTGCACATTCATTCTTGCTACATCACGGCCTAATGGAAACTACAGTTCCCATCATTAGGCTTAGCATCCATGCCTGTGAGGGATAAGAGAGCATCTTCACGCAGGGCTGTAGTCATAGGGAGTGGGTGAGCACATTCTGCTTTCCACCATGCAAAACAGCTCAGATGCTGGTGGAAAGCAAGAAGAGGAGAGACAGGAAATGTCATTTTCAAACCTGGATAACTGTATTTTGGAGGTCAAAAGGAAAAATTAGGTATGTGATATTTAAATGCTCTAGCTTACAGCAATCAATTGATCTAAAAAAAAACTAACCTTTAGTGTTCCTTTAAGGAAATAGCAGGTGCCAGCACCCATCCCCTTTCATTCGCTGGCCAGGAATGTAAATTAAGGGACTGACATCATTGACCAAATTTCAACAGGTAAACCACTTCACAGGCAGATTGAGGGAATCTCCCAGGAATGTTATCTAAAAATATTAGCATTTTAATTTTGCCCTTTTAAGAATTGTTAAAATGACTTGCCAAATTGAATTTTTTTTTTTTTGGTACATGCTTCCCAGTTACCCCTTTGCTAAATTGTCTTGCCCCCATTTTATTGAGGACAAGGTCCTTTTCTATAAAACCCTGCCCTGGGGGTTGTGGGGGTCTATGGAATATGGAATACCTCTTTAAAGGAGAAGTATGGTTTTTGAAAAAACATCCATACACATCTCCATGTTGTAGCATCTGTGTTGTGCTGCAGTTGTCTCACACTGACTCTACCATCAAGAGTTATCACATGTCAGCTGATCGTTCAGTTCTCTGTCTGTTCCAAGCAGAAAGAAGTGACTGTCATGGCAGAACCATCTGAATATAAAGATATCAATTCTGAGTCTGGCACAGCTCTGTTTTGCCTGTACTTATCCTTTAACAATATATTGGCCATGAGATACCCCTCATGTGAATGACTAAGGGATACACAGTACTCATTCACAAACACAATGTAAACAGTATATATGAAGGCGCCACCTCCAGCAGATAGGCAAAAAATAAGCACATCGGGAAAGTCAATGCCAATTGCATTCCAGTATTCTGACCTATCTTAGTGAGCCCCTGTTGCCAAAGCAGTTTAATTGCTTTGAAGCTCCAAAAAATATGAAGATGGATGCCCCTATCTGTTCAGCTTCTAAAACAGAACTCTAGTACTAAAGGATAGAACCTATGGGCCAGATTCAGGTACAATTGCCCTGGCGCAGAGTATCGGAGATACACTACGCCGCCGTATTTTACCTGGCTCTAAGACGAATTCTGGTAGATTTCGGCCCGTAAGGTACGGCGGCGTAGTGTATTTCTCGTGGCGGAATCGAAATACGTGATTAGGGGGCGTGAAGCATTTAAATTAGGCGCGTCCCCGTGGCGATCGAACTGCGCATGCTCCGTTCAGAAATTTCCCGCCGTGCATTGCGCGAAATAACGTCGCTACGTCAGTTTTTTTGAGTAGTGTCGTTTACGTACATTCCTATTCCCGGAGGACTTACGCAAAAAAAAAAAAAAATAATTGAAATTCGACGCGGGAACGACGGCCATACTTAACATGGGCTGTCTAACTATCGACCAGATTTTTGCTTCCCTAACCTTACGCAGCAAAAAGATGACTACAGATGCCGTAAGAGAATGCGACGGACGATCGTAACTTTGTGGATCGCCGGAAAATGCTAATTTGCATACCCCGACGCTGAAAACGACACGGAACTCCACCCAGCGGGCGGAAAAAGATTGCAGCGTAGATCCAAAGGCGTACGAAGACGTAATGGCTCTGTGAATCTGGCCCCATGTTTCTTAGCAGGGATATAATGCTCTTTCACTGCCATTGATTGTGTCCATTTGTGCATTTTAGAAAGCATATCCAACCAATCTTCTGAGGAAAACTCCTGACCTGTCTCAGTCTCCCAACTAAGCATTGCTGAGAATTAGCAGGAAGGTCCCTTTCGATAAGACAGTAGAGATGGTACATTTATCTCTAGATGATGACCTACATAACTGTTCAAAGGTAGTTCCTATTGAGTGGAAAATAAATGTCCGATCTGTAAGTTTTAAAAAATTCAGACTGTGGGAGAACAAGACTGAGTTGGTGAAAAGAAAAGTAGCAAAAAGAGAGCTCACCTTTAAAAAGACTCCATGGTTACCAAATCTTTCCCAATCCTTCTAGAGAAGCCAGAGTCAGAATTAAATGCATGAGGGTCACCCAGGAAGAACACCAACAAAGGGGAGGTGGCCCTCGGGTTATATTTCTCTTTATATAAAGATCACAAATGCAAAAATTGAGCTACTAATGCATTCAGAGTAGCTGGGTCTTTGGGGCCAACTGAGTGTGTCCAGAAAAGGGGCAGAAAATATTATGGTTCTATAGAGGAGCCTTCAAGCAAAGCCATGGTATATGGGCTGGAGGAGCATGTCACTGTGCTAATTTGACCAGTCTGGTGTGAGAAGTTAGGTAAACCCATTCCACCTTGAGCTTGGGGTCTGTACACTAAAAACTTATTTAAACATGTTTTTTTGGCCTGCCAGATAAATGTATTCACTTCTGACTGTATCATCTCAATTGTTTGATGGAAAATGTAAAAAGGCAGGGCATGAAAATAAAACAGATATTTAGGGAGTATAGACATCTTCACTGCCTGAACCTTACCTAAAAAAGATTTATGGTTCAGTGACCATACCCATAACAGTTGCTTAATGCAAGAGAACACCTGCGGATAGTTAGAATTGCTTCGAGAGAATGGCATGAAGTACAATTTTCTTTTGATTAACTTGTTGAAGCAGATCAGGGGAATGATTTTGGCCATGTAAATGGTATAACTTGATTGAAATGAGTCCTATCTGTACTGTTTTTGCACATTGTGACACGACTATAGCACTTTTACCAACAGTGAACAGCACTCAGCACTTTCATTTTTACATTGATTATATATTTGATATATTTCATTTTATTTTATCTTCTAAATTAGAGATCTGAACTGGTATCGTCATTATAATAATTACTATTTTATATTCTAATTACTTCTTCTATTGGAAAACAAGAAAACTTAGTTTAATTTTGCACATTACACTAATACTGGGGGCACGCAGCACATAAGGATCTATCACTATCCCCCAAGGGGAATTATCAGAAAAGGGGGATCACTTGATACTGGCGGAGAGTTTCCTCATATAAACTCATTGGCTACAAGTACCCGACAAAGTATTTACAAATATTTAGCAGCGCCAAAACCTGTATACCAACCTTTATCCTAATTTTAAATCATCTCCTTTAGAGAAGATCACACAGGGGCAGCAGCTCATACACCCAGTCCTAGCGCGGATAATCTCCATAACCAACCAAATGGTATAACTTGTCTAAGGCGGCGTACACACGACCGAGGTTCTCGCTGGAAACCAGCGAGAACCTCGCTGGAAGCTGCATTCCAGCGAGGACCTCGGCCGTGTGTACGCTCTCGGCGAGCATCCCGTCGGGAAGCCCGTCGAGCAGAAATAGAGAGCACGCTCTCTATTTGCTCGACGGCCCGCCTGGATGAATGGCTGGTTGCCATTCCCGACGGGCGGGTCGCCGATTTCGACGGCCGGCAGAGAACCTCGACGGGCGGAACGATGTGTTTTGCCCGTCGAGGTTCTCTGCCGTGTGTACACGGCCTCAGGCCCCTTTCACATTTATACGACTTGTCTCACGATTTTGTACTGCAAAATCGTATGACAAGTCATTCTCCATGATTTTCAATGAACACAATTCATACTCGCACGACTTTAAGTAGTGCCGACTTCAAAGTAGTCCCTGCTCTACTTTGGTCCGATTTTGATGCCACTTACACAGGCATTCATTGAAATCGCAGCCGCGAATCGTGGCAAAATCGCGGTAAAAAAGGGACCTAAATCCTAAAAATTGCAGGTATATCATCCAACTTACGCCTATTTCTGTCAAAAGCTCTTAATCAGGCGATCCTGCATGACAGCCTTATAGGCTGCTCACATCATGGTAAAATAAATATTCTCGGCATTGTTATGATTAACCACTTCCTGCCCGGTAAATATTTACGTCTGGGAAGTGGTGTTATTATACTGACTGGACGTCTATTGATGTACAGCAGGATAACAGCCGCTGTGCGCCCGTGGGGGCATGCATCGCGGCGATTGGTGGTGTGGTGTGTCAGTCTGACACACCGCAACACCGATCTCAGTAAAGAGCCTCCGTCTGAGGCTCTTTACCACGTGATCAGCCGTGTCCAATCACAGCTGATCACAATGTAAACAGGAAGAGCCATTGATCGGACGGATCTGACAAACGCGAGTAGAGGAGAGCCGATCAGCGGCTCTCCTGACAGGGGGGTTTGCACTGATTGTTTATCAGCGCAGTCCCCCCTCGGATGCCCACACTGGACCACCAGGATGCCGCCCAGGACCACCAGGGAAGCACCCAACATATGGATGGCCAGGTAAGTCCCCATGGCCATCCACATGTACAAATGTATACATAACATATGCCAAATAGTGCCCACAAATGGGCACTGTAACAGAATGGCCCGTGACACCCAGAGACGTTGGAAGGATGAGAGATACTCTTGTGCCAGCAGCACCAAAAACTCTTGGGTCGAAATCCACCCTGTGCCCTTTTGGGTATAGGGTGGCTAATAGTGAATCATAATTCATATATTACATGTGATGGGACATTATTAATACTTCATATTGCAGGACTGAGATATCACAAGGAGTCATGATGACATGACCAGGTCAGCCAGTGAGTCATACCTTTTGTATAATAGGCTATTGAAATATCCTAAGGTGTTGGCTATTCAATGTAAAGACACCCACTCTCACTGCCATTGTGTGACAAAGCTGTATAGAGAACTTATTCAACTAGATGTCTGTGTTACTATTCAAGGTTAATTGAACCCTATTGATAATACGGTGCCGTCATGTCTAGCTACCAATTAAAGAATTATCCTCAGTGAGTGAATAGGGGGGTGGAGATTACATTGTCCTGTGATTAACTGCATTATGTTGTACTGGATATAAGCAAGCTAAGAACCAATAAAGATATTCATACATTTTGGAAACTAGAGAACGGAGCGCTGTCTCGTTTATTCTGGGAAATGGAATGGATCATGTCTGCCTGGTTGTTGGTGTGTCGGATAAGCTTGTCGTGGATGGATGGAAGGTTGTAAGCGGTGGTAACCATTACAGGCACTGACTGGCACCATCATGGCACAAACAAAATTGGTGATGCCTAGCAATGCCACCCACCAGTGTCATCAGTGCCACCCACCAGTATTCATTAGTGCCACCTATCAGTGCTCATCTGTGCTCATCTGTGCCCATCAGTTCCCATCTATCAGTGCCCGTCCATGCCACCTATCAGTGCCACCCATGATTACCCATCAGTGTCAGCTATGAGTGCCCATCAGTGCCAGCTATGAGTGACCATCAGTGCCGCCTATGAATGCCCATCAGCGCTGCCTATGAGTGCCCATCAGTGCCGCATACCAGTGCCACCTATCAGTGCCGACTATCAGTGCCCGTCAGTGCAGCCATATCAGTGCCCATCAGTGCAGCCATATCAGTGCCCGTCATTGAAGAAGAAAAGGTACTTTACTTACAAAATAAATTAACAGAAACAAGGAAAAACTTAGTTTTTTTCAAAATTTTCGCTCTGTTTTTATTTGTTGCGCAAAAGAATAAAATCACAGAGGTGATAAAATACCACCAAAAGAAAGCTCTATTTGTGGGAACAAAATTATAAAAAATTTGTTTGGGTACAGTGTAGCATGACCGCACAATTGTGATTCAAATTGCAACAGTGCTGAAAGCTGAAAATTGGCTTGGGCAGAAAGTTGTATAAGTGCCTGGTATGGAAGTGGTTAAAGTATTATTTAACGTGATCAGACAATTGGGCAACCAACTCAAGGTCTGTGAGGAGGGAGTCATTCAAATGTCACATTGCACCAGCAGGTGATAGGACTATGTGCGATACAGCAAAAGATACAATGAGATGGTCTGAAAATGGGCAATTGATGCTAGCCATGGACAAGTAAAATTGGAGTGCCATAAATATAGTCTAAACATGAATAACTATCGGAAGGGTGAGAGTAAAATGTACAGTAGCTAACAAAAGTGAGTACATCCCTCACGTTTTTGTAAATATTTTATTATATTATATTTTCATCTGACAACACTGAAGAAATTCACTTTGCTACAATGTAAAGTAGTGAGTGTACAGCTTGTATAACAGTGTAAACTTGCTGTCCCCTCAAAATAACGCAATAGGGGTGAGTATACCTCTAAGTGAAAATGTCCAAATTGGTCCCAAAGTGTCAATATTTTGTGTGGCAACTATTATTTTCCAGCACTACCTTAACCTTCTTGTGCATGGAGTTCACCAGAGCTTCACAGGTTGCCACTGGAGTCCTCTTCCACTCCTCCATGACAACATCAAGGATCTGGTGAATGTTAGAGATCTTGTGCTCCTTCACCTTCCATTTGAGGATGCCCCACAGATGCCCAATAGGGTTAGGCCTGGAGCCATGCTTGGCTAGTATATTACCCTCACCCACCGCTTCTTTAATAAGGCAGTGGTCATCTTTGAGCGAGAGCATCATGCTCTGCTCCAGTATGTCACAGTACATCTCGGCATTCATATTTCCCTCAATGAACTTTAGTGCCCCAGTGCAGTCCCAGACCAGCCCCAGACCATGACACTCCCACCACCATGCTTGACTGTAGTCAAGACACACTTGTCTTTGTACTCCTCACCTGGTTGTCGACCTAACACGCTTGACACCATCTGAACCAAATAAGTTTATCTTGGTCTCATGAGACCACAGGACATGTCCTTACTCTGCTTGTCTTCAGCAAACTGTTTTCAGACTTTCTTGTGCATTACCTTCTGGGATAACAGCCATGCAGACCAATTTGATGCAGCGTGCGGCGTATGGTCTGAGCACTGACAGGCTGACCCGCCACCCCTTCAACCTCTGCAGCATTGTTGGCTGCACTCACATGTCCACTCACACATTTCCCAAAGACAACCTCTGCATATGACGCTGAGCACATGCACTCAACTTCTTTGGTTGACTATGGTGAGGCCTGTTCTAAATGGAACCAGCCATGCTGCAGCTCAGTGTCAGGGTCTTGGCAACCTTCTTATAGCCTAGCTCATCTTTATGTAGAGCAACAATTCTTTTTTCAGGTCCTGTACACTCACTACTGTACATTGTAGCATAGTGTAATTTGTTCAGTATTGTCACATGAAAAGTGTTCTCACTTTTGTGGGATACTGTATATTCCCTTGCTCCCACGTTTAGCGCTCTCCAGGTGTCAATGATTTGGAGAGAACTGAGCAAATGAGTCAAGGTCTTAAGAAAGAGATTGGCAGTACTTACAACACGACTTCTATCCAGTTCAGAGTGCGCCACCAGATTAAAATCTCTGCCAACTACCACATGAGAGGAAATATATCAATCTAGGACCTGAAAAAAAGACTTAAGGCAGCTTTTGAATCATTGGGAGAATACACATTTGCAATCATAATGACTTTGCCTTGGATAATCAATAATCTACATGGGAGATCCTTATAAACATGCCGTACATCCATTAATACTGAGTTTTTAATAAATATTACAACCCCCCGAGAACTGTACTCAAAGGTTCTAAAATACTGAAAGTCGATTGATTATTCAAAGAAGAATGTGTCTCCTGGAAAAGAAGAATATCAGCCCCTATATGCTTATAAGGCCATCTTTATTTTTATGAAGAGAGTTAAACCCTCAAGTGTTATGTGAGATTATTCTAAGACCCATGGTGAATAAAGATAAAAGATAAGGTGCAATAAAAGAGTCCAAATCTTGAGGGGTGCCACACAACAAGAACAATAAGCGGAGGCATTTAAAACTGACTACCAGGTGGGTGATTAGAGATCTAAGAGAATACAAACCATAACTCAAAAGAAAATGTTCATAAGTACCAGCATAAAAAAGGGAAAAAAAACACATGAGGCAGGAATTCCAGAATCCAATGGAGTTTGGGGGGGGGGGGCAGGCGACCCCACGACCACAGAAAAACCAAACTTGGGCTGTTCAGTCCAGTAAAGCCCTGTACACACGAAAGGTTTGTCCAATGAAAACAGACCGATAGACTGTTTTCATTGGACAAACCAATCGTGGGCCCCTTCGGTTTGTTTTCCATCAGTGGAAAAAAATAGAACATGTTTTACATTTTTCCTGTGAATAAAAAAACGATAGAAAAAAACATTGTCTGCGTGGAAGTCCATCGGTCAAAAAAACATGCATGCTCAGAATCAAGTCGATGCATGCTCGGAAGCATTGAACTTAATTTTTCTCAGCACGTCGTAGTGTTTTACGTCACCACGTTTTGGCACGGTCGGATTTTTGACCGGTGTGTAGGCAAGACTGTCTGTAATAGTCAACTGAAGTAAAAGCAGTATAACATACTATACAAAAAAACACATCTCATCTGATGAAAGAACCTGATACAAAACTAAAGCCTAGTACACACGGTCTGAATGTCAATTGAAACTGGCTGACCTACAGTCCGTTTGTATGGCAGTTGGGTCAACAGCAGCCAGCCATTCAGCCGGCTTCTGTCGAAGGTTCATGACCAAAAAAGGTCTGCCAATTGTCTCCTGATCATCACTATTAGTCAATGGCGGGGGGTCGCCCCCCTGTCAAAAAACAATAGCTCAGCAAGGGAGATATGCGTGGAGTTGGATTGCCTTAGAATAGAGGGCATTCTAGGTAAAACTTGGCTGGAAATTTGGCTTCTTGTGGCAATTTATAGGCGCCAATATCCACTGGATGTTCCACCAGGGGTGTGGGCTAAAAAGAAAAAAAATTGAAGGCTGAATGACCCTGGAGAACCAAGAAGAGAAGTCTCTGCTACCCATGGAGCTCCGATAACAGACTTCCGTTCAGCATTGTGTCGCGTATTCACCCCCTCATTTTATTTTTTTGAACAGCACAAAGCTAAGTGGGGATGTAATTTAGCCAATAAAGTCTAAAACAAATTTAAGCTTATTGCGTGTGCTCTGTGTGCACTTTACTTACTTTAGTAGAATCTGAAAATTATACATTTTATGCTATTTTGCAATTCTTCAAAGAGAAATGAGAATGTGGTTTAGACAAGCTGGTCTGGAAATTGTAGAAATACAGTGTATGCTATGTATGTGGCATTTTCAAGCACTTCAGAGATAGATGCGATAGTGTAGTTTAGCCAATATAAATTACATAAAAACAACCCGAAGGGGCCCACACACGATTGGTTTGTCCGATGAACACAGTCCATTGGTCTGTTTTCATCGGACAAACCGATCGTGTGTACAGGGTTTTAAGTTTGGTTTTTCTGTGGTCGGGGGGTCACCCCCCCCCCCAAACTCCATTGGATTCTGCTTTTCTGCCTCATGTGTTTTTTTCCCTTTTTAATGCTGGTACTTATGAACATTTTCTTTAGAGTTATGGTTTGCAGTCTCTAGGATCTCTAATCACCCATATGGTAGTCAGTTTTAAATGCCTCCGCTTATTGTTCTTGTTGTGTGGCACCTCTCAAGATTTGGACTCAAAGAGCCGGATCCACAAAGCATTACGGAGGCGTATCTCCAGATACGCTGCCATAATTTAAAATTTGCGCCGGCGTATCTTTGTTTTGTATCCACAAAACAAGATACGCCGGAATTACACTAAAATACGACTGGCGTAAGTCTATTACGCCGTCGTATCTTAGTTGCATATTTACGCTGGACGCTAGGGGCGCTTCCGTAGATGTTCAACGTAAAATATGCAAATGAGATAGATACGCCGATCCACGAACGTACGTACGCCCGGCGCATTCTTTTTACGTCGTTTGCGTAAGCGTATGTCCAGCGTAAAGTTACCCCTGGTCTATAGAGGCGTACGCAATGTTAAGTATGGACGTCGGGACAGCGTTGAATTTTCCGTCGTTTACGTAGTTTGCGTAAAACGTTCGCGAATAGGGCTTTGCGTAAGTTACGTTCACGTCGAAAGCATTGACTATTTGCGACGTGATTTCGCGCAGTGGGATACCTCCACGGACGACGCATGCACAGTTAAAAAAAAACGTAATTTACGTCGGGTCACAAATTATTTTAATAAAACACGCCCACCTCTTCCCCATCTGAATTAGATGTGCGTATGCTGGCCCATTTACTCTATGCCGCCGTAACTTAGGACGCAAGTGCTTTGTGAATACGGCACTTGCCATTCTAACTTACGGCGGCGTAGCGTAAATGATATACGCTACGCCCGGCAGAGAGTTATGCTGGGCTTCGTGGATTTGGCCCACAATGTTCAAATAAAAAGCCAAATGGCTGCACTCCTTAAGTAAGCAGCCATTTGGCTTTTTATTTGAACATTTTCAAGTAAAATAAATGGGATTACACTATTTCGGACCGTATCTTCTTATTTGCATATGCCGTCCTGAGTGGCCATGGGCTAAGAGGTTGTTCCATTATCTGCTTGTTCATCTGTTAATAGCAAAGTTCAACTTGCTATAAAGCACATTTGACCATTTGTTTTAGTAAAAGGGTCAACTACTTGTGGTAAGCTGCCATCTTTTAAGCACTTTTGTGGGTGTCCTTATTAGAGGCGGTGAAGATGGACCATTAACAGCTTCTCTGGATATTATTTCACTGGATGTTTGTGACAATTGTTGTGGATCTTGCAGTACACTACAGTACCATGGACTCATATTAGCAGCACATGTATTTGTTGAATCTATGTTATTGTGATTATTTATGGAATATTGGCAGTATATTCATTTATATACTGTATATGATGCCATGAACTGTATGTTGCTGCTACTGTGCTAGAGATTCATACTGTTTCATAACATTGCATATAATTTAAAGGCCTCTCATAAACATGCAACCATATCGCCCATAAAACCACATAATATAAAGGGCCCTTTTCCCACTGAAAAGCACTTCTTGCATTCTTTGCAATGGTACATGGTTTGCATGGCTGTACCCATGTGACTATGGTCTTTTTTGATCATCCCTTCCCTATTAACCATGAAAATGGCTAATGCCCTGTACACACGATTGTTCAAACCGATGAGAGCGGTCTGATGGATTTTTCGATCAGTTAACCGATGAAGCTGACTGATGGTCAGTCGTGCCTACACACCTTGAGTTAAAAAAAAACTATTGCATCAGAACACGGTGACGTAAAACACAATGACGTGCTGAAAAAAATTAAGTTCAATGCTTCCAAGCATGCGTCGACTTGATTCTGAGTATGCGTGGATTTTTAACCGATGGTCGTGCCTACTAACGATTGGTTTTGACCTATCGGTTAGGCGTCCATCGGTTAAATTTTAAAGCAAGTTCTATTTTTTTCGACCGAAGGATAACTGACCAATGGGGCCCACACACGATCGGTTTGGACCGATTAAACGAACCTTCAGTCCGTTTTCATTGGTTTTGACCGATCGTGTGTACGTGGCCTAATGAGATCCAGATACAATTTTGCAATTTCCAGATTTTTTGATGAGTTCAATGAATGGCCCTTGAATAGACCTCAAGCACACTCGATCAATATTAGGGTTAATAGTTTCCTGATCTACGTATTTAAAACGTAAAACTTGTAATCAGAAACACTTTAATTGGCATATAACCAATTTAACCCTAGTGTGTGTCTCTTTGACAGCAGTAGACTCTAAGTTCTCATGGGTAAGAACTGATGAATGGTTTACGTATGCTGTTGGTGCAACTTAAATGTATTAACATTAATCACAATAACCTCAAAGTCACTTAACTAAAGCAGGATATTGTCTGAATTCTACATTAATGCAGGAACAGGCCTTCATGTTCCATACAGGTAACTGGGTGCATTAGACTGGTGGTTTGACCACTTAAATATAACCTGCCCTTGTAAATAGTACATATATTATTGTGAACTGCATATTGCTATTACCCTGTCAGGTTCCTCGATTCCCCTGTCACGGTGTGTCATGTCAGCTCTCCATTTGATTTTGTGAATATTCAGGTAGAGAAGTGTAAATGTTTCATGGAAATGATGTACTTGTCAGTAGTGCACATATCATCTGGCTTCTGAGCTGTCAGTGAACAGATTGTAGAATTAGCATCAGAATACAGAAGTCCGTGCCTGCAGGCTGCAAATGGATAGCTGGTAAGCATATGTCATCAGCGGGATATTTTAGATACATATAAATTTGTGCGGTGGAAACAGGCCAACAGACTTGCCACAACTGCTCAGTACTCTATCTTCCAGGGTTTACTTATAAGCCATTGTATGGAAACAAATAAATTACTGGTTAAAATAAAAAAATGACAGGGCATAAATTAGATATTATTACAAACTTTTCTTCTTACAGTTTGGTCAGGATATTTAGTATTATTGCTTAACACAAGACACCTTCATTCCTATAGACCAATGGGACTAGACAATGTCTTCAAACCATCTGCTATTTTATAATAAAGAGTTTGCCCTCAGCCTAAAGATTGTTTCTTCCATTTGTGTTAAGGAAGCAACATATCCCAATGCAATAAACATACAGTCACAAATACACAAAGGCAGAAAATGTTGCGTGATATGGGGCAATGTTTTAACAATTAATACACAGCTATATGTGAAATAACTACATTATGAACTTCATAACAACAGGTCGGCAGTACAAATGCATGGATTTGTCAGTCTGAGGCAGACAGTATATTGGTCTAAATCAGAAATATATGTGGAAACTATTCACATAATTCCAAAAAAGTTTTTTTTTTTTTTTTTAAAACAAAAAAAACAAAACAACAGAAAACCCTCAGAAATGTAAAGAGTCGGTGTGTTGGATGAAGCAGCCCCTGTATTCTTATAAGTTCTAAAGCTAAACTTCAGGATTTCAGACACTTTAAAAATTTGCCAGACTACAAGGTGTCAAGCTAGGTGCCTGACACCTTGTGGACTTATCTTTTTTATTTACAATTTACATTTTTACCAGGGGAATAACTAGCATTGTACATTTGTCATTCCAAAGTTGGAACTTCTGTCTCAGCTTCTGTAGCCACAGAGTCATGTGTAGCTGCTGTGCCCACCCCTCCTCTTCTCCTGCCCAATTACAGAGCATGTTGTATTATGTAAACCCATTTACAAAACATACAGCCTTTTGTGAATAGACACAGAGGGGAGGAGAAGGCAGAACTACTGCTGTATAAGAAATCAGCATCTCTCCTTTCAGAGTGTCGGAAGTATAGCAATAGGTGTACTTCCAATGCTCAGTAAAACTGTCAGTTCTAAATAAAAGCAATAAGTTCATGAGGTGGCATGCACCTTGTTAGAATTAACCCATAGTAAGGCAGCAGATTTTAGAAAGTAGCTGAATTTCTGTAGTTCAGCTTTAAATGCAATAAAATACTAGTAGTGGTGGGTTCCTCAAGGTGTATATATTCAGATATCTCAATGGGGCACCATTCCTATTGTGAAAGCAACTTGAAAATTTCCCCCTTCACCCCCATAAAGGAGGTGGAAGGGGACAGAAAGAGAAATGGGACTTTAAATGTGCTGCCATAAAGAGTACAGTCAATATAAATATAAAGAATAAATCAAAATCTTTATTATTAACCGGTTAAGACCCAGACCAATATGCAGGGTAAGGACCTGGCCCCTTATTGCGATTCGGCACTGCGTCGCTTTAACTGACAATTGCGCAGTCGTGCGACGTGACTCCCAAACAAACTTGGCGTCCTTTTTTTTCCACGAATAAAGCTTTTTTTTGGTGGTATTTGATCAACTTTATTTTTTGCGTTATTAAACAAAAATAGAGCGACAATTTTGGAAAAAATTGAATATTTTTTACTTTTTTTTATAATAAATATCCCCAAAAAAGATACATATTCTTATACATATTTTTAGTTAAAAAAAAAATCGCAATAAGCGTTTATTGATTGGTTTGCGCAAAACGTATAGCGTTTACAAAATAGGGGATAGTTTTATTGCCATTATATTAATATATATTTTTTTACTACCAATTGCGGCGATCAGCTATTTTTTTTTTGGTGACTACGACATTATGGCGGACACATCAGACTCTTTTGACAAATTTTTGGGACCATTGTCATTTTCACAGCGAAAAGTGGTATAAAAATGCACTGATTACTGTGAAAATGACAATGGCAGTGAAGGGGTTAACTACTAGGGGGTGCTAAAGAGTTAGGTGTGACCTTATGTGTTTTTTCTAACTGTAGGGGAGCGTGCCTGGACATGTGATGTCACTGATCGCCGTTCCCTATGACAGGGAACAGACGATCAGTGACGAGCTACAGAGAAGAATGGGGAAGGTTTGTTTACACTCACCTCTCCCCATTTTTCAGCTCCTGTGACCCGATTGCGGGACACTGGCGGTGATTGGGTCTGCGGGTCCCGTGGGTGTGGTCGGGGAACTTTGGACCAGTTAGCGAGTGCGCCAGCTGGGCTCTTAAAGGGAAGTAACTGTACGCCCTTGTGCCCAGCCGTGCCATTCTGTCGACGCATATCGCCGTGTGGCGGTCCTTAAGTGGTTAAAGTTAAAAACACAATAAAATACAACATATTAAGTGCCATGTGCCCATATGATCAAACATATATATATATATATATATATATATATATATATAAAATAATAAATGCCGTAAAAATGGATCGCCGCATTTCGCTAACAAATCACTTCCTCAGGATCCATTTTTCTTGACAGTATGTTTGTTGTTTATCTTTCAGATCTGCCCAGGTGTAATAGCACCTGCACCACATAAGAATCATGTCTATTCACATGGTGCAACACCCTCCTGGGCAGCAAACCTCCTTTCCAACACCCAGGTCAGGGAAGTTTGCTGGTTTGCTGCCCAGGAGGGTTTTGCATGTGAATGGACAGGATTCTTTTGTGCTGCTGGTGCCACCGGGCAGGTCTTAAAGATATCAGTGACTGATTGTGGTACCTGTCATGGGGGTGATGACATACTATCTTTTTTGATCAACACAAGAATCTTGAAGAAATGTGTGTATGTTTGACCTATTGGGGAAGAGCCTATCATGTCCTTTTGTATATCAGAGCTAAATTCATTTATATGTGTTGCTTGCTATACCTATACATGGATAAACAACAAACATACTGTCAAGAGGCATACATGTAGATCCAGAGGAAGTGACTAGCTCATAAAATCACATTTTACGCAATGTATTATATACTGTATCTGTTTGATAATATGGGCACAAATATATTGTATTTTATTGTGTTTCTTACTTTGTTAATATAGACTTATGTTTTATATTTATATTGACTGTACTCTTTATGGCAGCACCTTTACAGTCCCATTGTATCTCTCTGTCCCCTCCTACCTCCTTGGTGGAGGTGAAGGGGAAGATCTTAAAGTTGATTTTAGCAAGTTGCTTTTAGCTTTAAATACTTAACCAATGAGATTTCTCTGATATAATTCTTGATTCTGACCCTATCCACCTAAAAGTTTGTTTGTGTTTGAACCCAACCCTGTGTATTCCAACATTTCCTGTTGCATTCTCAATAAATTAACAAAAAAATGCTATGGGTAGGGTGGGAACATCTTTCATTGTCTACAGCAGGTGTGCACTGCATACCCAGAAATTCTGGCTTAGTAATATCACTAATTTAGTGCCTGTCCCTGATAAATATAAATAATAGTAAATGTTTTAACTCTATGACTTCCACTGAAAAGTAAAATTAGTCTTCAGTGAGATGGCTATTTGAGAATAATATTTTTAGGTAAAATATGGCTAATCTATGCAGCTCAAAGTTCAACACACACTAGGTGATTTAATTGAGGAAGGATGCTCATGGATAATTAGTGACCCATTTCACTAACATTTACCTTTAGCACTACCCCAAAGGAGCTGCTGGTTTGTTTTGGGTGGCATTTTACCTCTATTCCTCTGCCGTCTAGGGTACTGGATGAGAGCTGAAACAAAGTCAATGTCCACACGTTGCGTTCCTTTATTTACCAAACGTGGTAAAAGAACGACCAGTAGATTTAAGAGGTGAAATAGAGTATAAGTAGTAGGTTCAGGTGGACTCCTGCTTCCAGACATGAACTCTCGTCGCCACTCTAGCCAGAGTGCGTAGTGTGCCCCTGGATAGGCCTCTCTCAGTAGTCCTAGCAGCCAGGGCGTCACACAAAACCTTGGTACAGTCTCTGCCACTGACCTTCCCAAAGGTGAAGATACGTTTGGTCCAGAATACTCTCACTTTAGGATTAAGCCCCCGGATCTCTTCTCAAAGTAGTAACTTGTGAAATCAGGCAACTGACAGGTGATCACTGCTCAGCCTTTCAGTAATGATAGGTCCTTCAATGAAGTTCAGGCCTCCCTTGAGTGTACCAGCCTCGTGCTGGGTGATCTCCAGACAGGTACTTAATTTGATGATTTCCTCCCTCTTGGATGAATAGCGCAGGACCTCTTCAGCAAGGCAAACCCAGTCTAACTCCTAGGCCTGCTCAGCAGGGCACGATTCCAGACCAATGTGATCCCGGAGTCAGGAAACTCTGAACACGCACCCCGGCCAGGAGGGACACACACAGGGGTGGTTGGACGACTGCCCAGAGCGGACGACAATGACCTTGAACCCGTAACGTCTGTCCCTTAAATACCCCTCCCCAGCATGCACAGCGAGGCGATCAACCCTCACTGATTGGCCACTGAGAAAGTTTACACAACACACCTGGATCTGACTGCTGCCATCTTTGGCCTGGGGTGGAACTGACACCCCAGGCAACAATAGTGATCACCTGCAGCACAGCCACAGCTGGAACAGAGATCAAAATTTGAAAAACAAAATAGGTCAGAGGTAACTAATCCTCTGACTAAGCTCTAAATTTAAAGCAGAGCCAGCAAAGAGAATAGCTGCCCTCTACATGTAATATTTACTTTTTAAGTCTGGGGTTGATCCCTAGTGTCCCATCAGTAAATAGCCATTCTTTATCCTGCAACAGACATTCGGCAAGGGTGATTTGCATTGTCATTCCCTCACTGGGTTCCATTTCTTTGTGCTGCTATGTGGCTCCTGATCAGTAGGTTGGTTATGTAGAAAGCTTTAAAGCATATAGTGCATTTGTTACTTGGAAGAGAAGCTAATTCTTTATTAAAACTTTGAGTAGAAAAAAAAAAAACAATACCACACAGCTGTATTGAAAAGTTGTTCCAGACTCTGACTGCACACCTACAATCTTGTTTCAGAGTAATGCTGCCAGTTATTACGGCTCATTCACACCAGGGAGGTCTGTCACAAAGGGCCATATTCAGAAAGCTATTTAGGCAGTGTATCAAGAGATACGCAGCGTAAATACTAAGAATAGCCGGCGTATGTTTTTTTGCTATTCTGAAAAGAAGATACGCCGGCTTTCTTCTAAGATATGAGCGGCGTAAGTCTGTTACACCGTCGTATCTTAGTTGAATTATTACGCTGGCCGCTAGGTGGCGCTCAGGGCGGTTTACGCGTAATATATGCAAATGAGCTATTTGTGGCGATTCCCGAACGTACTTGCGGCGGCGCGTCAGAGTTTACGTCGTTTGCGTAAGCAATCGAGCGGCGTAGGGTTACCCCTGCTATAGGAGGCGTAGCCAATGTTAAGTATGGACGTCGGGACAGCGTCGAATTGTACGTCGGTTACGTCGTTTGCGTAAATCGTTCAGGAATGGGGCTCGACGTTAGTAACGTTCACGTCGTTTTCATTGAGGAAAAGCAACGTGATTTCACGCACGCGCACTGGGAACGTCCACGGACGGCGCATGCGTCGTCCAAATAAAACGTGAATTACGTGGGGTCATGATACATTTACATGAATCACGCCCCCACTTCAGACATTTGAATTGCGCGGCCTTACGCCGCCACACATACGTTACGCCACTGTAAATAATGGTGCAAGTTCTTTCTAAATAAAAAACTTGCGCAAATATTTACAGCGGCGTAACGTATCGTATCGGGGATATGTTACGCCAGCAGAAAGATCCACGGATCTTTCTGAACGTGGCCCAGTGTGTTTAACATTTCATTTGAATAAGCGGCCAACCCACCACAACAAATCAAAAATAGTTTCAGCAGCATTTTTGCTACCACAGCTTGCAACAATACATTGGTTACCACATTCCATGGTAAGCTTCAATGTGGGTGAATTGAAAAGGTGAATTGTAGTGCCTTTCACAACAAGTAATGCATATTACTGCAGTGCAGTAATGTGAACGGACCCTTAAAATAGGAAACAAAAAAAAAAAAAAAAAACACCAGATTGGTCTCTGCTTGCTGATTTAGTTACTTGGCAGCAAACCAGACAGCATGGAGTAGCAATGGCAGAGGGAGATGAGAGGCAAGGTGGATGTATATGGACAGAAAGTACATCACTATCAATCAACAAATTAATGAATTGTCATGCAACACTTTTATTTATGTGCTGCATAAAATACTAAATATGTGTGTATATAGAAATTGGTAAATTTTTTCCATGCACCAATCTTTGTTACTTCTTTCTAGTCTGAATTCACTCTGTTTTTTGGCATGATTGAGTTACTTTTTGTAGAACAATGTTTTTTCTTTTAGCATATCTGGTAGATATGGAAAGTCTTATGCATGCTTCCTGGATTTAAATAAATTGCTATGCATGTCAACTGAAAGTGACGTAGTGTCCATTTCTAGCAGATAGGCATGTCATTTTTAAAACTTCAGAGCAGAATGTCCAGCTGTATCTATTAAGTAGTAAATCCATACATTCCTGCCATGATCTCCCTATGACATTCTTTATCAGGGTCAATAGAAAGGCCACACATTAATATAAATACATGCATTTAATCTTTTTTTTTAAAAGGTATGTGATAAGACCAATTGGAAATGTTATGATAAACAGGTATGGGACCTATTATCGAGAATGCTTGGAACTTGAGTGTTCCGGATATAGGGTCTTTCCAAAACATATTACATTACATTATAATTATGTTTAATTACGTGCTCTATTCTGCAAACTGCCTCCAGTCTTTCTATGATAACGGAATTGTTTACTCCTCATTAGGTGCATTTTTACTCAGTATATATACAGTGGGTTATAGGAAAGAACCATCCCCCTTTAAATTATAAAATTGTGTTGCTTTTGGTTGAATCCAGTTGTATTCAGTCAGTGCAATTCAGTGGCAGCTGGTGCTCAATATTTTGGGGGGCGGCAGAAAAACCTGGCCCCCTCACTCGCATTACCTACCTAGTGCTCAATCGAGCGATCAGGAAGGCTGCAATCCATGGCCTTACCTTATGCTGCGGTAGAGGTGCGGGAAGAAGGTTGTGGATGGTAGACCCGAGAGGCTGTTGATTCTCCTCCCGGCCAAACAGGAAGCGAGTCCTGAGACCCGATTAGCCGGGAGTCCCAGGACTCAGGACCCCCCTCCCGATTGTCCGAGAGGAGAAGCAGGAAGATGTTAGCAAATAATAACTTGCTAATGTCATACAAGTGGGTGACCCCACCCTTTTGTAAACCAATTCGAGCCTCAGGATCTAATCACATGCTTAAAAAATAAAAACATTGAAATCCATGTGTCCGGTGCCCTGCATGGTCATTAGGGGCAGAGTGCATCGATTAGGGTGACGGAGCACCTCCGCCCCTATACAGCGGGTCGCCACTGGTGCAACATATAATTTATATAGTTTGAATACCATGTCATAGCTATATCAATACTTATCATTGTAAGCATATTCCATTTTTTTTCCCATTTTTTTCCAGAAAAAAAACCCAACGGCTTTTTTTTTATGGGCCTTCCAATCTCTAGGCCCACTCTTATGTTTATGAATAGTTATTCCATTTCCCTGCCACAAAAACCTCTGAGGACTTGTCACAGATGTAACTGAACATTGTTAAATGCTCCCCCAATGACTCAAGAGTTACAGACAAGGTTGTGACACAAATGCCATGTACACACAATCGGTTCATCTGGTGAAAACGGACCAATGGATTTTTTCATCAGATATCCGATGAAGCTGACTTTCATCAGTCTTGCCTACACACCATCAGTTAAAAATCCGATCGTGTCCAACGTGGTGATGTAAAACACAACGACGTGCTGAGAAAAATTAAGTTGAATGCTTCCGAGCATGCGTCGACTTGATTCTGAGCATACGTGGATTTTTGACCGATGGATTTCCCCACAGACGATCATTTTTTCTGTTCTATTTTTTCACCGAATGGGGAAAAAAACGATGGGGCCCACACACAATCGGTTTGTCCGATGAAAATGGTCCATCGGACCGTTTTCATCAGACGAACCGAACGTGTGTACAGGGCAATAGTTATAGGATTTCTTCTAGGGTAGCATACTTACCCAACTGTCTTTATTAAATGCTTAAGAGAGAAATTTGGGGTTGTTAAAAAAAAAAAAAACATTCATGCTCACCTTCATGCTGCAGCATCAGGCTGATGCTGCAGCTGTCCCCCGCTGGCTCTAACACCAATAAATTAGCATTCACATGACTTGCTGATCGCTCAGTTCTCTGTCAGCTCTGGGCAAATAGTGACTGTCAGTCACTGCTCTCTGCTCTGCCCCTACAGCTGTCATTGGAGCACTGGGCAGGTGAGGGTGTGGGAGCTGCTGGCTTCAGCTCTTACAGTGCCTCGAAAAACTATTCATACCCCTTGAAATTTTCAACATTTCGTCATGTTACAACCAAATATGTAAATGTGTTTTATTGGGATTTTATGTGGTAGACCAACACAAAGTGGCACATAACTGTGAAGTGAAAGGAAAATGATAAATGGTTTTCATTTTTTTTTTTTTACAAATAAATATGAGAAAAATGTGGCATGCATTTGTATTTAGCCCCCTTTACTCTGATACCCCAACTAAAATCTAGTGGAACCAATTGCCTTCAGAAGTCACCTAATTAGTAAATATAGTCCATGTGTGTGTAATTTAATCTCAGCATAAATATAGCTGTTCTGTGAAACTAATGCCCTGTACACACGATCGGTTCATCCAATGAAAATGGTCTGATGGATTTTTTTCATCAGATATCCGATGAAGCTGCCTACACACCATCAGTTAAAAAAATGATTGTGTCAGAACGCGGTGACATAAAACACAATGACGAATGACTGAGAAAAATTAAGTTCAATGCTTCCGAGCATGCGTCGACTTGATTCTGATCATGCGTTGATTTTTAACCAATGGATTTCCCCTCAGACGATCGTTTTTTTCTATCGTTTTTTTTAACCATCAGATAAATTTAAAACAGGTTCTAAGTTTTTTCACCGATGGGAAAAAAATCGATGGGGCCCACACAGATCAGGGATACAGTTGTGGAGAAGTTTAAAGCAGGGTTAGGTAAAAATATCCCAAGCTTTGAACATCTCACAGAGCACTGTTCAATCCATCATCCGAAAATTGAAAGACTTCTGGGTTACAAGAGAACTCAAGTCACTGCACACCTGCGACCCACAAGGAAGGTATGAGCCATTATTCTCTTTTATAGGGTTGCAATAAGGTTGGTGATTTTAGGCATATCTGGAAAGCATGCCCTTTTGCCACCACATTGTGGTTTAAAAATGTTTGGCTCTTATGCATCCAATTCCATTTTAGGATACAGCATGATTCATGGACTTTGTGTGGTCACGTAGTGGTATCTTTCATGTAGGAAGATAGAGGCAACTTTATCGATACTCTGAATGACTATATAATCACATGGTTTGTGTGGCATCATTTAAGTGCTAAAAACAGCAACTTGATCATTATCATAACAAGCCAGGGTCATACACGGGAAATCAAGCAGATAGGGTTGGGAGGATGACTGGTCGGGGGTAACAGGAGACAGTGAGAGCAGGCGGGAAGGCATCCGGCTGCAGGGAAGGGGTCCAGGAACAGATGCAGAGTTCAGGCTACAGAATACAAGATTCAGGCTACAGGAACACAGGATTCAGGAACACAGGTCTGAGCACATGGATAAAATACTAAGGCGAGGTGTGCTAGTAATCACCAGGTTTAAATGTGCTTCCTGCAATCAGTATCAGGTGATGCCTGATTGCAGGAGATGATGTCAACTCCAGACTGCTGAGATTCACCCACAGGTGGATGCTGGAACTGCAGCCCATAGGTATAAGAGCCCCAGCGCCCCAACAGGTGAAACCTTTTCCTGAGAGTACTCCCCCTTGAAGGAGAGACCTCCGGATGCTTCAACCATTTGTAGCTGAAAAAGTTCAGGGGAAAAAATAAATGTCTCGTAAGTCCAAGGAGTGCCGAGTTTGAAATTAGAAGCCTTGCTGCCTGGATTCAAAATGGAGCTAGGTGTTCCACTGGCTGGGTCTGGTAACTTGCTAGATACCCCACCACTGGGGCTAGGCCACTGACTAGGTATCTTGTTGGCCAAATTCTTAGAAGCATAGGTACTTTGATCCCTCAAAACATTAGACATTCCAATGCTGGGGTACCATGGGTCAGTCGCAAACTTAGCCCTGGAGTCAAGTAACAATACCACAACTCTGACATTGGAATGTCTGATTACAACAATATAGCTTTCCTGATCTCCAGGACTTGTTCCACACTCCAACGGCCATCTAGGTTTTCCCAAGGCACTGGTTACCCGAAAAGGGTCCCCTAATGCACCTAAAGTTGTGGCAATTGCATCCGGGTTGTGGCAAGGGACAGATGGCGCTCTACCACTCCCCTGGAGCTCACCACTACCAAGGTCATGAAGGCAAACGTGGCTACCAATTGTGAAGGGTATGTCCGGACCACCAGGTTTTGGTGCCATCAGAACAATGTACTGTAGGAGGGACCTAATTGAGGCAACTGAAATAAAAACCTAAGGCAGAACAGGTAACCTATACCAGGTACCCAAAGATGTGTCAGGCCCAATGACAGATGGAATCCTACCTTCCACAGAACAATCCGGCAGGGCAGTAAGCATAGAGTCCATAACATCAAGCCGATCTTTGGTCAAAGGATCATCAGCTGTGGAATGGAAAGCAGGCATCGGATCAACAGGCACAGGGTAACCAGACCATGTGCATTGGTCAGAGACACATCAGGCTGGACAGCAGGCAGGGGCATGTCAGGCTGAGCGATGGGCAGGGGCACATAAAGCTGGGCAACATGCAGAGGCACATAAAGCTGGGCAGTGGGCAGAGACACACCAAGCTGGGCAGAGGGCAGAGGCACATCAAGATGGCCAGCGGGCAGAGGCACATCAAGCTGGGCAGTGGGCAGAAGCACAGCTGGCTGGGTAACGGGCACTGGCACATCAGGCAGGGAAACAAAGCACAGAATAAGCAGGTTGGGCATTAGGAACCAGATCATCAGGCTGGGTATCAGGAACTGGATCATCAAGCTAGGCATCAGATCATCAAGCTGGGAATCGGGCACCAGAACAGCAGGAAGTGCAGTAGGCACCGGAACAACATGCTGGACAGCAGGCACTGGAACAGCAGGCTGGACAGTGGACACTGGAACATCAGGCTGGGCAGCGGGCACCAGAACATCAGGCTGGGCAGCGGGCACCAGAATATCAGGAATCATCAGGCTGGGTATCAATAACTAGATCATCAAACTGGGCATCAGAACAGCAGGCAGGGCAGCAGGCACCAGAACAGGCTGGTCAGTTGGCACTGGCTGGAACATCCAACCGGACAGCGGCCACCAGAACATCAGACGAGACAGTGGGCACCAAATCATCAGACTGGACAACCGGCACTGGAACAGCAGGCTGGACAATGGGTTTGGGTCTGTCAGACAAAAGCCCAGCCGCTTTGGCCATCGTGGAGGTAGATTGAAGCAGGTTGGCTAGTGTGGTGGCAGGATTAAATAGTGGCAGGATTGTGTCGGTTGGAAAAAACTTCAGTTTCTTTTTAGGTTTCGCTACTGAAGATCTGTAAGCGACTGAAGGGCTATAAGTAGGCAGTGAATCTGATGGAAAAGAGTGGGAAGATGGAAAACAGGAGGGAGCAGTAGCTAAGGAGGATCTTTGTGGGACGGTTGCCAATAGCGGAGAAGAGGTAACTGGGTTGAAGGCAGTGTAGGTGCAGCAGGTGGAAGCAGTGTACTGATATTTCATTGGTAGCAGGGTAAATGGGGGGGGGGGTGCAACTGGGGTTGCTGTGAGTGATGGAGAAAGAGTCCACTGAGTAGGCAGGTCTCTGGCAGCAGGAATGGGCTGTTGCAACCTGATTGAGGCCGAGTGTAATAGATCTGACCATGCCTGTAGTAAAGGTTGAACCAAATAAGGCTAACATACTGCCTGTCTAACCAGAGACTGCACTGCATTAATACACTTTACCAACACCTGCTGAGAACATGAGGAATAGCGCTCAAATAAATTAACCAGGTCATCCTCCAATAACCACACCAGAGATTCAACCTAATCCAAACTGAAGTGGGGAGAAAAATCATCACTGCCTTTTGGAGTACTGGACAAGGCTATCTCTGCACACAGCTGAATCCAAGGCTGAACATCTTCGAACAGCATACTGCCATAATCAACTAGAGAATGAGCAAGATGGATACATTCTAAAAGCTGGTCCTTGGCTCACTCCACCATCTGACGGCAATACTCATTATCCTCTGTCACCAGTAAAGAAAAATAGACAACCACTTCCGCATGCATTTTAGCACAAACAGCAGAACCAAGATGGCTCCTCTGTGCAGCCACTTCTGGCCAGGGATGGCCTTGGTATTATGTCAGGGACTGATGTGACCAGAAATATGTGGACTGTCACAGAAAATCCAAGCACAGGTTAAGTATAAATAATAGAATATGTTAAAAGTTAAGTGAATATACAAAGTAAACACACCTCCAATATGGCAAACAGTGTACAAACCAGCAATATGGCTGCAGGAAAGAAAATGTCCCTGCCTATGGCTGGTTTGTCTGTGTGTGCGTGAGGCGGGCAATTTTTTTTCCCCCAGGGTTCAATAAATATTAAAGATGGCCCTGATTGGCACCATGTTCCCTCCCTGAGTAGGCACCCCAAACTATATACCCCTCATAGCTTGCACCTACACCCTTCCTCTTCCTCCCTCTCCCTCTATGGCAAGTCCCTCCAAAATAAAACCTTCCACGCCTTTTGGCACATTTCCATCACAAAAAATCTCATCCACTCACATTTTACCTCTTCAGGCCTTTCTTTCTGGTTGAGTTTTGCTCTTCCTAATTTTCCTAACCCCCTTTGATACTTTTTATGTGCCCCTCTCTCCACTTTCATGATGCCATTTGTCATATACATGGTTCCAGATGACTCGTATGCTATTTATTTGGTACTCACTCTCTTACCTGTAGTATGCCCCTTGTTAACTTACCCTTAATCCAGTGTATATGCCTTATTTAGCAATCTTATCACAGTCTGAATTAATGATTCCAACTGTCTTGTTCTTTTCTTTGCAACAAAATGCATGTTCAACAAAGGTTAAAAATATAGATTGGAAAAATATACATTATGCACAGTGTCTTGTTAAAATTCTGAGATTCTGCATAAATGATTTAAACTACACATTTGTATCTTTTCTTTTAGATACATAACATGTAGCCAATTCTTCCACTACTGACAATTATAAATAGTGCCTCATTGACAAGAAGCACAGTGCTGTCATTTTGATAATGATGAATTTAGATAATACATCTTGTAAGTAATGCATATCGCTGATGTAGCCCTCCATAGATTTACAGTGCACCATTCTAGAAGGGATGATCTCACAGCGGATTTACTTTAATTAGGGAAAGGAGTCCAAGAATAATGGGTCTCTGAGAGATCTTTGGAAAATTCAAATTGTAAATAAATCATTTTATTACCTGAATGTATCTGGCACACTTGTCCATGACTACAGACTATCAATCAGTTTCACAGAAGTAAATAGAATGTGTTTTTTTTTTTTTTTTTTTTTTGATAAGGTACCCTGCATCCATGTATCCAAATAGCAAAAACAGTAGTTGCAGCAACCTGTTCAAGTGCAAAAGTTTAAGTTGGTGATTTTGTTGAGTGCAAATAAAAAGAAGAAAACTCACATACTACCACTTTGGCCAAGTGCTGCAAAGGTGTGTAGTGTATATGTACAGTCTATGTATGTATTGATATAGTACTATTAAAGATATTTACATAAATCTTTAAATGTATAGTTAAATTTATTGGATTATTAGTTACAAAACATTGGAGTTAAACCGTTAAGACTGGAATCACATACATGTGTGCACGGTAATGCAATATATGTGCAGTGCAGTGCACTGGCTAGGGATGAGCTCCGCGTTCGATACGAACGTATGTTTGACTCGAACATTGTCTGTTCGTACGTTCGACGAAATTCTAACAAAACGGGTCGTTCGCGCCAAATTCGAGTGACGTGCAACGGCCCATAATTCACTGCGGCATTGCGCGCTGATGATTGGCCAAACATGCACTATGACCCTGCATGCTTGGCCAATCACAGCGCGCAAACGGAGAGCCATAATTGGCCAAAGCCAGGGTGACTTTGGCCAATTATGGCTCAGGGCTTTAGCACACGCCCCACACTATATAAGGCCGCCTGCTGGGCGTGTAGTGTGTTGCGGTTGTTAATAAGAGCAGTCAGAGAGACAGAGAGATTGTCTTTTTATATAGCTAGATAGAGCAGGCAAGCAGGCTAGTCAGTTTAGCTTAATTTACAGTGTGTAGAAGATATATATATACACCCCTAGAAGTTGTACATATATTTTTACACTGTATAGCTTAGCTAGATCAGCTATTCCTAATTTACTGGCAGGCAGGTGATTGTGCTATTTAAAGATGTTATCACAGGTATAGACACCCAGCAGGTACAATATTTAACCACTTAACCCCCGGACCATATTGCTGCCCAATGACCAGAG
Organism: Rana kukunoris; assembly: GCA_029574335.1. NCBI lineage: Eukaryota > Metazoa > Chordata > Amphibia > Anura > Ranidae > Rana > Rana kukunoris. The sequence continues at coordinate 100,567,204 of CM056052.1, read as the reverse complement.
CACTTTTTGTGATTCGGCACTACGTCGATTTAACTGACAATTGCGCAGTCGTGCGACGTGGCTCCCAAACAAAATTGGCATCCTTTTTTTCCCACAAATAGAGCTTTCTTTTGGTGGTATTTGATCATCTCTGCGGTTTTTATTTTTTGCGCTATAAACAAAAATAGAGTGACAATTTTTTTATTTTATACATTTTGCTATAATAAATATACCCAAAAAATATATATTTTTTTTTTCCCTCAGTTTAGGCCGATACGTATTCTTCTACATATTGTTCATAAAAAAAATCGCAATTAGCGTTTATTGATTGGTTTGGGCAAAAGTTATAGCGTTTACAAAATAGGGGGTAGTTTTATGGCATTTTTATTAATATTTTTTTTTTTACTAGTAATGGCGGCGATCATCGTTTTTTTTCAGTACTGCGACATTATGGCGGACACTTCGGACACTTTTGACACATTTTTGGGACCACTGGCATTTTTTTAGCGATCAATGCTATAAAAATGCATTGGATTACTATAAAAATTCCATTGGCAGTGAAGGGGTTAACACTAGGGGGCAGGGAAGGGGTTAAGTGTGTTCCTAGTGTGTTCTAACTGTATGGGGGGGTGGCCTCACTAGGGAAATCACTAATCTTCTGTTCATACATTGTATGAAGAGAAGATCAGCGTTTCCCCCGCTGACAGGACTGGGAGCTGTGTGTTTACACACATAGCTCCCGGTCCTCGCTCTGTAACGAGCAATCGCGTGTGCCCGGCGGTGATCGTACCCGGCGTGGCACGCGCATGGGACTCGTAGTGGCCGCAAAGTAGCCGACGTAGAGCTACGGGCTCTCGCCCAGGAGAGCCACATTCCCGCAGTAATATGACGGCGGGCGGTCGGCATCTAGTTAAAGGAATTTTTTATTTTTTATTTAAGCATCATTAAAATCACTGCTCCTGGAGCAGTGATTTTAATAATGTTCAAATAAAAAATAAAAAAATATTTTAAAAATCGTACCTGTTGGGTGTCTATAGTTTGCCTGTGAAAACGTCTTTGAGAACCCGGGTCTTGCCCGACCGTTTTTAAACTTTTTTCCATTGATACATGTTCCCTGAGGCAAGACCCGGGTTCTCAAAGACGTTTTCCAACAATAACTTGAATATTGGTATTTAAAATTAGCCTTTTTTAAATTCGAACGTTCGAGTCCCATAGACTTCAATGGGGTTCTAAATGTTCGCGCGAACGGTCGGTCTGATCGACGGTTCTGGTGCGAACCGAACGCGGGGGTGTTCGGCTCATCCCTAGCACTGGCTAGTCTTCAAATCTGAATGGCAGTCCGATACACATATGAATGCCTCATGTGTTGTGTTGTCGTTTGCTCAGGTGCATTTTTTCATATGTTGAGGCTCATGGAGGGCTATTCAAAGTGTATGGACTACCTTACAGCAGCACTTTGATGAAGTGCTGAAGCTGTACCTGATCAGATCAGCATTTGGCAAAAAAAAGAGCATAGAAACTTCTGCTAAAGGTAAGTACACCTATGGGTGCACTTCATACCGTACAGCAGCTTTCAGTATTTCATTGTAACTCCACTTTTGTTGAGAAAAAACAATCCCCTCTAGGTGATCTATGTACAATACAAGGATTTTGACAAACTTTGTTGCAGATTCCTACCTTTTGTTATTCTGAAGAAATCCCTGTGTGTGTCTGTGCCCATGTGAAAAAGTGAGTCTAATGGGAGTGGTTTCTTAACCGCTTAAGGACCGCCACACGACTATTTACATTGGCAGAATGGCACGGCTGGGCACATGGACGTACAGATACGTCCACTTTAAGATGCCCAGCCGTGGGTTGCAAACGCGCCACCGGCGGCGTGCTTGCGACCCGGTCCTGTCCTCCAAGACCGCGCCCGCGGCACCTGTGGACCAGATCACCACCGGTGTCCCACGATCGGGTCACAGAGAGGAAGAACGGGGAGAGGTAAGTGTAAACAAACCTTCCCCGTTCTTCCTAGTGTTAGGGAATGATGGTCAGTGATGTCACACGCACAGCCACGCCCCCCCCCAGCAAGAACACTCCCTTAGAACACACTTAACCCCTACAGTGCCCCCTCCTGGTTAACCCCTTCACTGCCAGTGTCATTTTCACAGTAATCAGTGCATTTTTATAGCACTTTTCGATGTATAAATGACAATGGTCCCAAAAATGTGTCAAAAGTGTCCGATGTGTCTGCCATAATGTCGCAGTCACAAAAAAAATGCTGATCACCGCCGTTAGTAGTAAAAGAAAAAATATTAATAAAAAAAGGCCATAAAACTATCCCCTATTTTGTAAACGCTATAAATTGTGCGCAAACCAATCAATAAACGCTTATTGAGATTTTTTTTACCAAAAATATGTAGAAGAATACGTATCGGCCTAAACTGAGGAAAATATATATTTTTTTTATATATTTTTGGGAGATTTTTATTATAGCAAAAAAAAATTTTTTTTTTTTTTAAATTGTCGCCCTATTTTTGTTTATAGCGTAAAAAATAAAAACTGCAGCAATGATCAAATACCACCAAAAGAAAGCTCTATTTGTGGGGAAAAAAAGGACACCAATTTTGTTTGGGAGCCACATCGCACAACTGCATAATTGTCAGTTAAAGTGACGCAGTACTGAATCGCAAAAAGGGGCCAGGTCCTTTACCTGCATATTGGTCCGGGTCTTAAGTGGTTAATTATGAACCAGCTGCTGCACCTGCAAAGCTCTAATGAGGAAAGTGACAGGGTCGGCATTCCTTTAGACGTGATTTCCTATTGGGAGTATCTCCCCCAAAATTAAAATTTTTGTTGCAGGTGATGCCAAAAATCTGACTTGTATCTTAATGTAGACTTCTGGGAAAACAAGTCAGTCAATCACACAAGCAGGAAACTAGGTTTTTGGGGTGCGTTCTGTACACATTCTATGAAAAATGCCACAGAAAGCCCAGTCCGAGCAATGATGTGTAGTTGATGCTTGAGTAAGCGCATTTCAAAAAAGTTATCACTGAGTTTCAAGAAATTAAGATTTTTTTTTTTTTTTTAAATGTAAGGTTTTTAAGTGTTAGGATAATCTTCTAAGCACACATTACCACACATTACCAATTAAGTGTTAAGTTTTGGGTTTAAGTTAACCACTTAAGACCCGGACCAATATGCTGCCAAATGACCAAAGGGGTTTTTGCGATTCGGCACTGCGTCGCTTTAACAGACAATTGCGCGGTCGTGCGACGCGGCTCCCAAACAAAATTTGCGTCCTTTTCTTACCACAAATAGAGCTTTCTTTTGTTGCCATTTGATCGCCTCTGCGATTTTTATTTTTTGCGCTATATACAAAAATAGAGCGACATTTTTTAAAAAAGAACAATATTTTTTACTTTTTGTTATAAGAAAAATCAAATAAACGAAATTTTAGTCAAACATTTAGGCCAAAATGTATTTAGCCACATGTCTTTAGTAAAAAAAAATTGCAATAAAAAAAAATGAGCTACCTAGCGGGAACAGCGACACTAATACAGCGATCAGAAAAATGATCGCTTAGTGATGCTGGCAATAGGGAGTGAAAGGGTTAACTAGGGCAGTGATCAAGGGGTTAAAACTTTATTAGGGGGGGGTACAGGGCTACCCTGAACCTAACACTGACGTTTACACTGCCTGTCACACTGACACTAAATACAGTAATCATACATGTATGATTACTGCATTTAGTGACACTGTGTCAGGGGGGAGGGGGGGCGATCGCGGGGGTTAAATGTGTTTTTTGTGTAGTGTAGGTGCAGTGTAGTGTTGTGCAGACTTACTTGTGTTGTGATCTCTCCTCAGCGGTGGTTGAAAAAACCACCGAGGGAGAGATCACGTCGCTTCCTCCTTCCTGTGTTTACACAGGAGGAGAAAGTGCACTGCAGGGGGAGCGCGCACATTGGCTGAAAACGATCCGGAGGGGGCGGACAAAAAACAATAGCCGCCCCCTCTTGTCGGATCGCTCCTGCAGCCGCGCAGACCGCCGCATGTATGGGGGGGGGGGTGCGATCGGACCCCCGATCCCCCCCAAGGCACCAACGTATATATACGTTGATGTGCCTGTCGGTGCCATTCTGCCGACGTAAATGTACATGCGGTGGTCCTTAAGTGGTTAAAGTGTTAATTTTAAGTGTGAATTGTTGGGAATTAAATGGGAGTTGTATGTACATATGTTTTTGTTTGTTTTGGATAACATAGGGAAGAATTAGGACCCTTGTCAGGTTTTATATTGCTGTCTGTGTCCCTGCTGGATAGATTCACTTCCTCTAATTGTCCTGGAATCGATTATCAATCAAATAGAAAGTGATGGAAAATCTAAAATTTTACATTAGTTACCAGAACAAAAAGTGAGGGCGCAGGGGCCAGGCCCTGCGACAACTATCTAAAATTAAAATTGATCTCACTTTGTAGATGTTTTCTTTCCGCTTACTCCCAACTGCATTCATTGGATTTCATTTTTTCCTACTCCAATTCTAAATACATAAAAAAATACTTTGGCTAAAGATATACTTTACAAGTTCTTTTTATAAACGTTTTCACACCAGATTCACACAGCTTATTGCCAAGATTTACATATTTCACAATTTGATTAAATTAGAATCTTTTTTTGAATTCTGGATTAAAGATATGTGAATCTTGTGTGAAAATATTTATAAATAGACCCCTAAGGCTGCATTCACACCTTAGCGCGGCGTTTTGTACCATGATTTGCCGCGACAAATTGCAGCGTTTTGTACCGCGTTGTTTTTAACCTTGTTTTTTTCAACAGTTCATTGTCAGCTATGCTGAACGCCGAAGCCGCCTGAAAAAAAGGGTCCGGGGACTTGTTTTGAGCTTCAGGTGTTCGGCGTTTCGGCATTCGGCGTGGAGATGTGAACCATCTCCATAGAGAACAATGTTAAATCACCCCTCCAGTGTATTTTAGGCTGCAATAGCGTCAGGCTTCAGGTGACAAAACGCCTAGGTGTGAATGGAGCCTTAGTGTTAGTCAAGTTAAGTGTTCGGGATAGGTCAGTGATGGAACTTCTAGGGTCGCAAAGATTTCACTTGCCACAGAGCCCTGGTGTTCCGCCACTGTGGGGGGCCCCAAGATGACAGGAATATATAGTAGTTGCTAACTGTCCCGATGTGTCCGTTGCAAGCAGCTGCTCTGTGTGCTGCCGGGGAGGAGGGGGGCGGATTCACAGCAATCAACACAGACATGCAGCACACAGTGAGAACACAGATCCCTCCCCCTACCTCCTCCCCCAGAAGCTGAGCAGTGTTTGGGTGGCTCTCAATATGAACTCACTAATGCAAGGTCAGATGAAGCCTTCTGCCTCACAGTGATTGGGCAGGACTCGGGGAGGGGGTGTGGCCAGCCTTGAAGTTGATCACTCCAGCCAAGAAAGTGCAGCAGTGAGCCTGTGTGTGAGGCATGCTCAGTCAGGCTGCAGCAATCCAGAAAACAGACATGATCTTACTACTGCTGCTATTGGGATCTGTGCATGATCTCTGGGGAGAAGATCATGGCTGGGGGTCTCTGTCGTTTTTTTTTGGGGGGGAGCCGAACGACCATTGCTGTAATGGGTTGTATCTAATATTAATGGCTGTGAAGGGGTCTTTTTGTTTCTGGGGGGAAGATGATGGCTATAGGGGTCTCCCACAGCCTGAATATTCCCAGGGACAAAAAAAAACCTTCACAGCCATTCACCTGAGATACACCCCATTACAGTAATAGACACTCCCAAAAAGAAAAACACACAGAGACCCCCCACAGTCGGCATCTTTCCCCCCAGAGACAAACGTTCCCCATCACAGCCGTTCATATAAGAAAATACACCCTATTGCAGCAACAGTGGCTCCCCCCTCCCAAAATAAACACAGAGACCCCATCACAGCCAACATCTTCCCCCAGACATAAAAAGGACCTTGTCACGGGCATATATATATATATATATATATATATATATATATATATATATATATACACACACAGTATATGTATATGTATATAGTATTTGCCTGCAACAAATAAGTTAACACATTAATGATATGCTTTTTGTAGAGCCACGGCCATATTAAATGAATGCCCCACCCCTAATTAAAGTGCATGTTCCACCTACAATGGCATTCCCTGAAAAAGTTTTTGAAATGTTGGCAATGAAGGGCAAAACATGTGAATGGGTCCCACTGCAGGATCATAATAAAGGGCCCCCAGGCTCGTAAGGAAGGGTCCGGGACTAATGTAAAGGACCCCAGGTCGGGCCTGAAGGTTTTAGTTGCCTCTGGGAAAAGTTGTAGGTTATGGCAATCATTGTACTTTGTTTTTTAAGCCTAAACCCCAATTCCAAGATCAACTGAAGCGACAACAAACAACCCTATTTCATAAAAAAAGGGAAGATGTCACACTTTGGGGTTGATTTACTAAAGTTAGAGATTGCTAAATCTGTTGCAGCTCTGCATAGAAATCAATAAGATTTCATTTTTTTTTGTCAAAGCTTAATTAAACAAGCCGAAGTTAGAAGCGGGTCTGCTATCATGCACAGCTGCATCAGATTTTGCACTTTTTAGTAAATTAACCCCTATGTGCCCTACAAATATATTTATTTTATCCCAAATTTGTTCAGTCACAGCTTCATCTAGTATCCTGTGTTAATTTGGAAAAGGGTTCATGCACACAGATGCATTTGGGCGTGCAGCACCAGAATCAAGCATATTTCAATTCCTGGGATTCTACTGGTGTACAGCCGCAGCCAGCAGCCTATACAAATTAAGGCTTAGGCTAGGCTATCGGATACTGTGGTGGTAGCAGCTTGTTTGCATCAATGACAGGCTGTCAGATGCTCCAGCTGTATGCCTGTAATCACACATCTGAGTGTTTACATGTACACAGGGATGGATAAGCGGCCCTGGATGCGTTTTATCTGCAACCGGGGCTGTTCAGGGATGCTTGATCGCTTCTAACCACTCAGATGCATAGATACTGGTGTTCAGTTGCAGCTTCTAAAAATATGTCATGGATTTGTACAGGCTGCAGACCATGGCTTGAACACAAGAACTGTGGACTCCTGGACAAATAAATTCTGGATTCTGGTGCTGTACGCCCAAATGTGTCCATGCATATAAGTCCTAAAAGAAAGAACTCTGTGAATGCCGGATGTTTTTAAATCAGGAATCAAGCCTGGATCTGCACCTACTGTAAGTTCTAAGCGTGCCATGTATAGACCAATCTGCAGCAGAGGTTATAACTACGGTTGTCACCTCATCCCTTTAAAAAACAAACACATATTAATTACACAGTCTCTGTGGCTGATTAAGGTGGTAATTAAACTCACGTATTGCCTTATCTGCATTAAATTAGTCTTAGAACCTGTGTAATTAATATGTGATCAGTTTGAAAGGGATGAGGTGGCAACCCTAGTTATAACATATGCATTAGGTATAAGCAGAAAATAACACAGACTCGTATAGAATCTAGTCCCAATCCTGCAGCAGCGCTGCAAACCTTAAGTTTGTTCAATTCTCAGTAAGTTGACCAGTAGGAAAATGCTTGAGTTCAATGTGTTCCAATCACCAACAGTATTCACCACGTGTGGGAATATAGGGTCCCCTTTGGGGAAACACTCACCAGATGGTAGATTTAAAACAGCATATCAATCTATCTCCTTGGACACCGTCTGTGGATTATCACTCTCCAGGTATTATCCGCAAGTATATAGGGAAAAGAAAAAATCCATATAGCGCAGTATTGATTGATAACTTTAATGTCACCCCAAAATAGATGCCCCCTTACAAATGCATGCGTACCATGAATAATAAATAATCAGGCCACGTGGAGCGCACACGTCACTTCCGGTATTGGTGCTGGATAGCCACACTCTGACATTTCGTCGCTTTCTGACTTCCTCTGAGAGCGCGACTATCCAGTGCATACCGGAAGTGACGTGTGCGCTCCACGGGGGTAAGAACCAGGAAGCTGCTGAAGGAAGCACTCCAAAGCGGTCCTCAGGTGTCCAGCAACCAGTGAGAGTTTTAAACATACACACATCATCATTATTTTGCCTGATTATTTATTATTCATGGTACGCATGCATTTGTAAGGGGGCATCTATTTTGGGGTGACATTAAAGTTATCAAACAATACTGCGCTATATGGATTTTTTCCTTTCCTTGCGGATAATTCCTGGAGAATGATAATCCACAGACGGTGTCCAAGGAGATAGATTGATATGCTGTTTTAAATCTACCATCTGGTGAGTGTTTCCCCAAAGGGGACCCTCTATCCCCACACGTGGTGAATACTGTTGGTGATTGGAACACATTGAACTCAAGCATTTTCCTACTGGTCAACTTACTGAGAATTGAACAAACTTAAGGTTTGCAGCACTGCTGCAGGACTGGGGCTAGATTCTATACGAGTCTGTGTTATTTTCTGCTTATACTTATTGTTACGTTTGTTTTTAGCAGCTGCTTTTATACATTGTATTTATATTTTGTGGAAATTATCTATACACTATGGGCCAGATCCACAGAGCTAGTACGCCGGTGTATCTCCTGCAAATTAGCTTTTTACGGCGATCAACGATCGCCATGGTGACGCGCCTAATTTAAAGGATTCACGCCCCCTAATAGCGTAGTTTGATTCCGCCAAGAGAAATACACTACGCCGCCATACCTTACGGGCCGAAATCTTCCTGGATTAAACTTAGAGCCAGGTAAAATACGGCGGCGTAGTGTATCTCTGATACACTGCGCCAGGGCAATTCTCTGTGGATCTGGCCCTTTGATTTTTGGTTACCACCCTAAGCGCAGAGTTGTACTATAATAGGGGGACGGTTATTAGTACTTTTTGTTCATAACATATGCATTACCCACTAAATATATAACTAATATATTAGGATGTCTTTGGCCTTTTGACATATGTTCAGGATGAAACAGAACTACTACATTCTTCACTGACTGAATGACTACACTGCTTATTTCATATACAGCAACAATCCTTAATTTTTTTAATTTTTTTTTAATATATATTATTGCTTGTCTGGAGTCCTAGTACACATATTTGGCTCACTAAAATTGGAACTATAATCATAGTCGTGTGTATGCTTTTCCGAGAGGAAAAAAAAAACGTGCATGCTCAGAATCAAGTATGAGACGGGAGCACTGTTTCTGGTAAAGCTAGCATTCATAATGAGACATCACATTCATCATGCTGCAAATTATTACGTCGTTTAATGCAGTGCATGAAAAGCGCAAATCGTCTCTCACCAAACGTTTACTAACACAAGGATCAGCAAAAGCAGCCCAAAGAGTGGCGCCGTTTAATGGAACTTCCCCTTTATAGTCCCGTCGTACATGTTGTACATCACCGCGCTTTGGACGGGCGGTATTTGGCGTGATCGTGTGTATGCAAGGCAGGTTAGAGAGGAATCACGTCTGGAAAAACGGTATGTAAGGGCCCTGAATAGTGTTTGCTTACATTCACTTCTTTATTACTTTCCTATCAGTGTTGTCAGTGGTGATGGCTTATCCACAGGGAGTTGAGGCTGGTGCATCCACCTTTTGTTTTCTATACCACTAAGCTTTAAATTCACAATAGAAAAATATATAAAATTGTGAGCTTATTTGCATTGATGTAGCAGGAGAAACATAATCACATAAAAAAAAAAGCAATTATCTGGGTTCCTGATTTTCCCTGCAAAGTAGTTAAAACACACAAATAAAAAATTACACATAAAGCCTTTCACATTTCCATCTGTCTGAAAGAAACATAATGAAATGCTGAAATACTGCCTTTAATTTCAGAGGCTCTTTTCTATTCAGACATTTGCTCTTATGTGTCAGTCAAAAAGGGTCAGGGGCAACAGCGGGAGACAACAGGAGGGGGTGATTGTTCTTTCTAATATAAATCATACATTATTGAGATAGAAAGGCTGCTTAGTGCTGATATCATTTAAAAGTAAGCGATTCACCACTTAATTTAACCTTCTGTAGTAAAAATCACTAATCTATATAACTTGGTTGATGTGTTCCAAGTAAGGTGTCAAAAATAATGACATCAATATCACTTAGGGCAGTCAAACACTCTAAATAAAAGGGGCCTATTTAAAATTGTACGTTGATTGTCGGTACTGGCACAGTAGTTTCCTGGGTTGAGAGTGTTGAAAAAAAGAACAAATCTGAAAGTTTTTCAAGGGTTGCTAACAAAAGAATATACATTAAGGCCATACCATAATACACTGGACCAATGCACATACCATGATCTCTTTTTCCAACCCACAGCCAGACCTACCGAAAAAAAAAATGTTTAAGTAACCCATCCAATTTACTTCACACAAGATATGACTTGGAGTTGAAGGTAGGCACGATATTTTGGGTTGTGACCACACAAAATACTACTGAAATTCTCAACCAGTATAGCACTAAGTTAAGGCCACTATAGAACAGTCTCCTGCCTCTATTGAATGCTTCCCTGGTTCTTTCACCAGAGCACCAGATGAATCCCTCAGAGATGCCCAGAAATTCAGGAAATATACTAGAGGAGTTATAACTTTGGGAAGGGAGCTGATGAGCTGGCAGACACAATATAAAGCAATGGGCGCACAATGGTGCTAGTTTAAAGGAACACTAAAGGTTTGTTTTTTATTAGATCAATTGATTGCTGTAAGCTAGAGCATTTAAATATCACTTACCTCGTTTTTTCCTTTTGACCTACAAAATACAGTAATCCAGGTTTGAAAATGCCATTTCCTGTCTCTCCTCTTCTTGCTTTCCACCAGCATCTGAGCCGTTTGCATGGTGGAAAGCAGAATGTGCTCACCCCCTCCCTATGACTACAGCCCTGCGTGAAGATGCTCTCTTATCCCTCACAGGCATGGAGGCTACGCCTAATGGGAACTTTACCGCAAACCAGGAAGTCAGTGAGAATAACGATTCAGGAGTGATGGAGGTAAAGAAAACAGCTCGATTTCAACAGGTATCAAACTAGTTATAATGCAAAACATTACTTTTTACTTTATCAGCTACTGTCAGACTTTAATTTAAGAGGAAAATATTTTTGTCTTTACAACCCCTTTAAGCAGGGTGAAATAGCAAAAAAGCTGATGCATCTGAGGAATTGCTCACATCTGAGGAATTGCCAGCCCCCGCATAGGGAATCTTACTAATAAAGAAATAAACATTTTATTGGCTTTTTACCTCAAGCAGTATATGCTGATACGTGCAAAAAAATAGTTTAGCAATGGGCATGGTTCCCAAATTCCAGTGAGCAGAGCTCTGTGACATGGCCTTAGCTGAGGCCCATATTCTGTATCAAGATTGTAGAGCATTGCCTAACTATTTCCAGTCTTGTTTCTTCATGCTTAGGCCGCGTACACACGATCGAACATGTCCGCTGAAACTGGTCCGCAGACCAGTTTCAGCAGACATATCCGATCGTGTGTACGGCCTATCGGACCGTTTTCCAGCGGACAAAAGTTTCCAAACATGCTTAGAAACCTGTCCACTGGAAACCTGTCCGTCGGACATGTTTGATGGTTAGTACACAAAATCATCGGACCAAAATCCCGCGCATGCTCAGAATAAAGTTGACGCATGTTTGGAAGCATTAAACTTAATTTTTTTATCACGTCATTGTGTTCTACGTCACCGCGTTCTGGTCCGAGGGGATTTTGGTCCGATGGTGTGTACGCATATTAGACCAACAGACCACTTCAGCCTTGTCCGATGAAAACGGTCCGTCGGACATGTTTCCTCGGACATATCTGATCGTGTATACAGGGCCTCAAGGTGATTGTAGCCATATTGGGGCACTTGCAACAAAATCAACATTCCGTGATATTTTTTTTTTCTTTGCATTAACTTTTACATTTTTAGGAAAAGCTTTTAGATGTGTTCCTTTTTTCTCAGTAAACAGCACTAATGATACACAACATTTTAGCAACATGTTAAAGGAGTTGTAAAGAATTTTATTTTTATTTTTACTGAAATGACTGTTTACAGAGACAATGGCCCGGATTCATGTAGGACTTACGCCGACGTATCTCGAGATACGCCGTCGTAAGTACAAATGTGCGCTGTCGTATCTCTTTGCCGATTCCCCAAGCTAGATACATTGAAAAAATAGGCTTCAGCCACCCGACGTAACTTGCCTATGCCGACGTATCGTGGGCGCATAGTTACGCTGGACGCATTCGGCGTTCCCATTTTAAATATGCAAATGAGTAAGATACGCCGATTCACGAATGTAGATGTGCCTGCCCGCTTCATATAAGTGGTTTACGTAAGGCTTACGTCCGGCGTAAAGTTATTACACCATATAGGTGGCGCAACCGATGCAAAAGGTATGATCCAGGCAACAGTTGCCGTATGTTACGTCGTTTACGTAGTACTACGTGAATAGGGCTGTGCGTAGGTTACATTCACGTCGTAGGCAGTGTATTGATGTATCTTAGGCAGCTATTTTGACGTAACTGTGAGCATGCGCACTGGGATGCGTCCAAGAGACGACGCATGCGCAGTTCGTTTTTTGAAGCTCAGCCCATCATTTGCATGGGGTCACGCTTCATTATAATATATCACGCCCACTTCCAGCCCACTTCCACCTACTTTGACTTACGTCGGCTTAAGCCGACAACTATACGCTACGCCGGCGCAACGTTGAACGCATATTCTTTGTGAATAGTATGCTTGGCTCCCAACGTTGTGCTGGCGATGCGCTACGCCGGCATAAATATACGCCGCTCTACGTGAATCCGGGCCATAATAGTTAACTGATTCCTTTTAAAAACGATTAAAAATAGATAAAAATCAATCATATAATGTACCTGTAGTTTTTTAGTTTCGTTTTTGCATCTAGTTTCGTTTTTGCATGTTATGCTGTGTCTGTGCTGGACAGAGCCATAGAGCAGTGATGGTTTGGAAAACAATACTAGAAGCTCCCAGTACTGTGGTCCTCAGGAAACAGACAACCAGGAAGTGTCCAAAACAGAGGAGAATTACAGCAACATCAGAGCAAAAACGAACAATGAGGACATGAAACCAGGACTGCAGTAAGGTAAAGGAAGCTATTTAGCTAAAAAAAAAAATTCCTTTAGTGACCCTTTATGTAGGGCAAAAAAAAAAAAAAAGAATACACACACACTTACACAAAAATGGTAATTAAACTGGGATAGCTGTTAAGATGAGGAAAGGAGTAAGCTTTGAATGGGGGGGGCAACAGTCACAGAGGTGAGAGTGGTTATTATTAAACTGTTAAATAGTGACTTAGAGAACGGAGGTTCACATTTAGTCCATTACAGTATCTCTTGTGTCACATTGAATTATTATTTCTTTATTTGTATTTAACACAACCCCTGAAGAAGCTGCTGGTTTGTTTTGGGTGGCATGTTACCTCTATTCCTCCACAGTCTAGGGTACACAATGAGAGCTGAGAAGAACTGCAATGTCCACACTTTAGATGTCTTTTTCTGTGCTTTATTACCCAACGGGGTAAAACAGTAGAAGTAATAGTAGTCGAAGAGGTAGAAGGGATAATAAAAAGTAGGTTCAGGTGTATAACTTTGGAAACAATCCTGCTTCCAGCAATAAACTTTTGTCGCCACTCTAGCCAGAGTGGGTTTTGTGCACCTGGAAAGGCCTCTCTCACCAGCCTAGCAGCCAGAGTGTCACACAGAACTTTAGCAAAGTCTCTGCCACAGACCTTCCCAAAGATGGAGACGTATTTGGTCCAAAATCCTTCTCAACACAGGATTAAGCACCCGGATCTCTCTTGAAAAAACGTTGGTAATTCAAAACTGACAGGCGACCATCATTCAGCCCTTTAGTAATGGTGCATCCTTTGATGAAGTAAGGCCTCTCCTAAGATACCAGCCTCGTGCTCAGTACTCTCCCAGAAAGGTTCTTCATCGGGCGGCTTCCTTCCTCAGGACGGACAGCACAGGACCACTCTGCAACTGTAGACCCAGTCTGACTACCAGGCCTACAGGGAAGAGTAGAACCCCAGACCAATGTGGTCCCAGGAGCCAGGAACACTTTAACATGCACCCATGGCCATGAGGGTCACACACGGGGGGTGGTGGGAAGACAGCCAGGGATGGCCTCACAACGACGTTGACCCAGAACTAATGACGTCTGTCTCTTAAGTACTCTCCCCCAGGCCTCTCCCCCAACCCCCACTGATTGACTGATGCACCTTTACTTGACTGCTACCACCTTCGGCCTGGAATAGTACAGGTCCCCCAGGCAACAATAGTGGTCACTCACAGCACAGCCATGGCTAGAACAGAGGCCCAAATTTGGCAAAAATAACACGGTCAGAGGCAACTAAATCTCTGACCACCCTCTAAATTTAAGGCAGCACCAGCTATGAGGCGCCTAATAAACATTATTCATGCAGCAAATTCGACCAAAACGCCTTCTCTGCTCCTTGCTTTGGATGCAGAGAAGGCGTTTGACAGAATACATTGGGCATACCTGGCCAAAGTCCTTACTAAATTCGGCTTTATGGGGGGAATATACTCTGCAATAATGGCGCTTTATACTAACCCCTCAGCTCAGGTGTATATATCAGGCATGTTGTCTTCCCCATTCAATATCTCAAATGGGACCCGCCAGGGGTGCCCATTATCCCCGCTCATTTTTTATTTACTTATGGAGCCTCTGGCCTCATACATTCGTTCTCATCCTAGGATAAAAGGGTTTAAAAGCAAAGATTCAACACACACTATAAGCCTCTTCGCGGATGATATAATCCTGATGCTTACAGATGTGGAATCCTCTCTATCCTCAGTTCAGGAAGCACTGAACCTATTCTCTTCTGTGTCATACTATAAGGTCAATGACTCCAAATCCTATATCCTGGGAATGGGCGTCCCTCCGGAGCTTTGACTGTCCTTAAGTACACGATTCCTGTATGTCTGGAGGGACACAGATATCTTTTTTAGGTATCACTCTCACCCCCAAGTCCTCTGAGTTAGTTAAAAGCAATTATTATCCCCTCCTACAATCACTCCCATCTAAATTAAATAACCTGGCGGGATTTGAGTTCTCTTGGTCGGGCCGCTTAGCAGCATTCAAGATGCAAATCCTCCCCCAACTAATATACATTTTTAGGACCTTACCTATCCCGGCCCCTGCCTCCTTCTTCTCTTCCCTTCAATCACTAATCAACAAATTTCTATGGGGAGGCAAGAGGGCCCGCTGTACATTTAGCAGGATTGTCAAACATAGGTCAGCCGGGGGAATAGGTCACACGCACATTAGAGATTACCATTCGGCATCTATCAGCGCCTACTCTCTGGTCCGGGTTGGAAGGCCACCAGATCCCTGGAGGTAATCTCTACAACTATCTTCTAACCAGTACCTTCCTGCCCCGCCCATCTCCCTTATTATGTCCAACAATTCAGGGTGCACTGATCGCTTGGAAGTCACTTGCACTACATCCATTCCCTGAACTACATTCCTCACCTTTACAGATCCCCATCTCGGCTCTGTCACTGTTCATACCTAATATATCTCTCTCCTCTTGGGACTGGGAGGGGGGTTGAATGTTGCAGATTTATATATAGGTCTGGCTCTTAAGACCTTTAGAACCCTCCAGTTAGAATTGAATTTACAATCGGCCGACCACTACAAATATTTGCAAATTAGCCACCTTCTTAAATCGTTCAAGGAGACCACGATCTCCCTCCCGTGGCAAATCTCCCAGTACTACCTCTCCAAATCGCCGAAAGTGAGGGGTATCTCATTATTTTACTCTCTCCTGCAAAATAAGTGTATATTTCAGAAGTCTCTCCCTATGAGAGCTTGGGAGAAAGATTTCAATACAGTCTACTCGGAGGAGCAGTGGCAAACTGCACTTAGGGTCACTTACGCAGCTACTAGATGCGTAAACTTGTGGGAACTGTCTCAAAAGTTCCTGTTACGATGGTATCTTACCCCCTATCGCATTTCGAGGTTTGCCCCTAGAGAGTCCCCTCTCTGCTGGAGGCTGTGTGGAGGTGTTGGCACACTATACCACATACTCTGGGAGTGTCCTAAAGTCACTCAATACTGGAACCTGGTGTTCGGGCTGATACGTCAGGTGACGGGTCTCATACTAGACCTGAAACCGGGGATGGCACTGCTCTCCCTGGGGATGGACTCGGTTCCATACCAGCTGAGAACCTTGCTGTCTCACATATTGCTAGCGGCTAGGTTGGTTGCGGTCCGTCATTGGAGGGATCCGTCGCCTCCGGACATGGCCGAAGTGCTACGGACAATTCACACTCATGGTAGCTATGAACAAATGTTTGATTCGGGCATGGGTGGAAGGTCTGGCATGAATAAGCACTGGGAACTCTTGAACTGCTGGTATCAAACTTAGATAAATACATGAATCTTCCGCCACAATGTGTATTAGATAGTTTTTTTTTTTACTCTACTGCGAACTTCTGACTTGATATGGCTCCTTCTCCTCTTCCTTGATTCTCCTATCCTCTTCCTTCCCTCTCCCTCTCTGCTTCCCCCCCCCCCCTCGCTCTCTGTGTCTTCCTTTTTCCCTATGTTCCTCTCTCTCTCTTTATCCAGCAAGTACTTGTTAGACAATTTAGATCGTTGGTGTTCAAATTCTATGACATCTGTTTGAGATGTACTTTGCCGCTACCAGTACAGGAGCGCATAGGTACTCAGTTCTCAGTTTTCATGTACCCAATATACTTTGTTTCAGGATAGATGGAATCCAGTCCAATCAGTCTGTTTGAGATTGACCAATTAGTTTGTCTGAGACACCAATGCATTGTAATTCTGGATGCCTTACACACTGTGATGTGAACTATCCAATGCTTGCTTTATGTGTGTACTATCTGTTAAAATTTAATAAAAAACATTGAATTTAAAATCATTATTAGCTGATACAAACACAACATGACTTACAAAATGTCTGCCAAATCTAAAAACTGTTTTGAGATAATAAATACAGTTCTATGTGTAAATTGTGTTTTGTGTGCTGTACAGTATGAATCAGTCAAATTTTTCATGTGGCTGGAGCCACCTGGAGCTGTGTGCAGGCAGCCTGTATCACATCATGGGGACACCGTGGCTGTATAAACACATCTGCAGGTCCTAATTTGAAAGGCATGCGGGTACAGGTGTACAGCCCCAACATGAACAGTGGGCACTTAGGGCAACTCACCCACACCTGCCAAATTAAAACCTTAAACCTTAAGCCCAGGTTCACACTGGGTACGATTTAGTTCGATTTGAGATGCGATTTCACATGTGAAATCACATCTCAAATCGGCGGCAATTGCCGACAATGACACCGTCCTAATCGGTGCGACGCCGCATCTGCGGCGCTGCACCGATTTTAAAAAATAGTTCCTGTACTACTTTTTGCGATTTACATTGACATCTGTGCAGAACCCTGCACAGATGTCTCCTAAATCGCGCCAAAATCGGGACTGCCAGAGGGAGTAAAACCGCGTGATTTCACTCCCGCAGCCCAGTGTGAACCAGGGCTAAAGGTTATTAAAGGTAAGGGAATGAGATTGAACTAGATTGTCAGCTCTCAGGATGAGGGCCCTCTGATTCCTCATTTATTGAATTGTATTGTAATTGTACTGTCTGCCCTCATGTTGTAGAGTTGCACACACTGTTGGAGCAACAGTATATAAATCATATATAATAATAATAATAATAATAATAATAATAATAATAATAATTTGTGAATGCAATTGGACTAGTCATAAGGCTAATAATTTTTTTTTATAATGACAGGTCTAAGCTATAGGTAATAGAAAATGGGACACATTAACCAGATCAGTCAGTAAAAGGTTAAATAGAAGTGTCTGACCAGTGATACAGTACATGGATTTGTAGAGGGAACTGAGTGTGTAATGGGAGTTGACAGTGTAGAGGGGGGGGGGAAGAAATTAAATTGAGTAGGGGAGATTTGTGGCAGTGAACTGGGGGGGGGGGGTACCAAACTAGGTGAGAGGAGCTAAATATACACTGAATTCCGCTGGATAAGATAAGATAAACCTATGGCTGTGACTGTGTCAGGGAGGCAGAGCTGGAGGCGGGAGAGGGCAGAGAAAAATATACAGGCTGGGAGGTTGGAGGAACAGGATCTACAGTGAGAGTACATTACATTCTTTCATAGCCACGCTGGTCGGGAACACTGAGAGGCAGACCCAGAAGTAACGTCAAACGTGTTGCTTGCTTTACGGTCAGCAACAAGGAGGGTAGCAGAGCAGAGCTCTTTCCCCCCTACCCGGTGGTACCCAGTCAGCAACAAGGATGGTAGCAAAGCAGAGCTATTTCCCCCCTACCCGGTGGTACCCGATATGCCGGTCCCGGGCTTGCAGGTGGGCAAGCTGAGCCCGGGTTACATGTGCATGGGGGGGCATTTTACTGGGTGTGTGTGTAAGTAATCAGGTGGCAGCGCAGTCACCCGAAAGCTTCCACCTGACAGGCAAGAGTCTGCTTGTTAGATTTCCACACAATTGAGGTGGCTGCAGCTACTCAGAATGTGAGTGATACGGTATACCCCCTGCTGTCTGGTCCGCACAACGTAGGGAACTGGCAGCAAAGGGCTTGGGAGCACAAACATTCATATCTTCCATACAGTGGTTTGGTTGTGAGAAATGATGATGTCCCACAGGTATGCCAGTAATCCTCTTCCTTGTGTCTTTTTTGTCATTTCTGTCCTGTTTGCCAGGATAACATTTGAAGAACATAAGTTGCATTTTTTGCATTAAATGAGGCACACCATATTACTAGAGGTACAGGTTTATGAACTTGTAGTACTGAAGGTTCCTTTTTGAAAGTGTGACACTTTTTATTGGAATGATTTGGATTCCCAGTTTTCAGTGTTTGGTATTGCAAGATTTGGTTCAGATGTTTGAATACAGGCATACCCCGCTTTAAGTACACTCACTTTACATACACCCGCGAGTAATGACATACCCCTGAGTGTATGTAAAATGCCTTACAAGTACTGTACAGACATTTTGCAGCCGCAGCAGAAGGAGCTGAAGCTCCGAGAGCATAGCCCACCCTGTTCCAGTGTGCCCCTGACACCCCCACTACAGCCCCTGGGACCTAAACTACAGCTTCTGACACCCCCACTACAGCCCCTGATGCCCCAATACACCCTAGAAGTGAACAAAAAGGTATTGTTTCACTTTAAGTGCATTTTCATTTTACATACATGCTCTGGTCCCATTGTGTACAGGGTATGCCTATAATCATAATGACATTTCCTGCTGATTAATTTATGTTTTAGTTTGAGTGGTTGCCTAAAGACCAGCATTGGGGTGGATGAAATATTTATTTTATAGTTTTATCTTCTGTTGTAAAAGGTTGCAGCTCTTTGATTATCTGTCTTATCCCTGTCTTATCCCTTCTACCATTGTAGTGCTGGATTGTATGTGGTTACTAAAGGCACAAGGTTATTTGTTGTTTTCTCTTTTGTATTGTAGGAAATTTTCTCTTTGGATTTTCAAGGCAGTGTTCATGCTAGTGCTGGTGGTTTTGTTCTTCTACCCCTTTATATTAAAGGATTCTGTCAGTGTTTATTTCTGTCTTCTGTGTCTGAGCATATGTGGTGAAATCTAGTAGGGATGAGCCGTAACCCCCACGGTCGGTTCGCACCAGAACCGTCAAACAGACCGACCGTTCGCGCGAACATTTAGAACCCCATTGAAGTCTATGGGACTCGAACGTTTGAATTAAAAAATGATCATTTTAAAGACCAATATTCAAGTTATTGTTGGAAAACGTCTTTGAGAACCCGGGTCTTGCCCCAGGGAACATGTATCAATGGAAAAAAAGTTTAAAAAACGGTTATTTTTTTAGGAGCAGGACTCCTGAAAAAAAGACCCTCATTGTAAAACTTTTTTCCATTGATACATGTTCCGTCGGGCAAGACCTGGGTTCTCAAAAACGTTTTCACAGGCAAACTATAGACACCCAGCAGGTACAATATTTAACCACTAGCCGACCAGCCGCCGTGGTTCTACGGCGGCAGGTCGGCTCTCCTGGGCGAGAGCCCATAGCTCTACGTCAGGACTTTCGCGGCCGCTAGGGGGCACGTGTGCGCCGCCGGCGGCCCGCGTGCGCGCCCCCCGCTCGCCCCCGAGTCGATCGCCGCCGGGCACGCGCGCTCGTTCGTTAAAGAGCGGGGAACGAGAGCTGTGAGTGTAAACACACAGCGCTCGTTCCTGTCAGCGGGGGAAACGCTGATCTTCCGTTCATACAATGTATGAACGGAAGATCAGTGATTCCCCCTAGTGAGTCCACCCCCCCCATACAGTTAGAACACAAATAGGAACACACTTAACCCCTTCCCCGCCCCCTAGTGTTAACCCCTTCACTGCCAATGGCATTTTTATAGTAATCCAATGCATTTTTATAGCATTGATCGCTATAAAAATGCCAATGGTCCCAAAAATGTGTCAAAAGTGTTCGATGTGTCCGCCATAATATCGCAGTACCGAAAAAAAACGCTGATCGCCGCCATTACTAGTAAAAAAAAAATATTAATAAAAATGCCATAAAACTACCCCCTTTTTTGTAAACACTATAAATTTTGCGCAAACCAATCAATAAACGCTAATTGCGATTTTTTTTAATGAAAAATATGTAGAAGAATACGTATCGGCCTAAACTGGGGAAAAAAAATGTTTTTTTATATCTTTTTTGGTGATATTTATAATAGCAAAATGTAAAAAATATTGCATTTTTTTCAAAATAGTCGCTCTATTTTTGTTTATAGCGCAAAAAATAAAAACCGCAGAGATGATCAAATACCACCAAAAGAAAGCTCTATTTGTGGGAAAAAAAGGACGCCAATTTTGTTTGGGAGCCACGTTGCACGACCGCGCAATTGTCAGTTAAAGCAACACAGTGCCGAATCACAAAAAGTGCTCTGGTCTTTGGACAGCAATATGGTCCAAGGCTAAAGTGGTTAAAGGAATTTTTTCATTTTCTTTTATTTTTATTTAAACATTATTAAAATCACTGCTCCAGGAGCAGTGATTTTAATGATGCCTAAATAAAAAATAAAAAAATGAAAAATTTCTTTAAATATTGTACCTTCTGGGTGTCTATACCTGTGATAACGTCTTTAAATAGCACAATCACCTGCCTGCCAGTAAATTAGGAATAGCTGATCTAGCTAAGCTATACAGTGTATAAATATATGTACAACTCCTATGGATGTATATATATCCTCTACACACTGTAAATTAAGCTAAACTGACTAGCCTGCCTGCCTGCTCTATCTAGCTATATAAAAAGACTATCTCTCTGTCTCTCTGACTGCTCTCATTAACAAGCCGGAACACACTACACAAGGCCGCCCAGCAGGCAGCCTTATATAGTGTGGGACGTGTGCTACAGCCCTGAGCCATAATTGGCCAAAGCCACCCTGGCTTTGGCCAATTATGGCTCTCCGTTTTTTGCGCGCTGTGATTGGCCAAGCATGCAGAGTCAGAGTGCATGTTTGGCCAATCATCAGCACGCAATGCTGCAGTGAATTATGGGCCGTTGCGCGTCACTTGAATTTGGTGCGAACGACCCGTTTTGTTTGAATTTCGTCTAACGTACAAACAGACAATGTTCGAGTCGAACATACGTTTGTATCCAACACGGAGCTCATCCCTAATATCTAGTGGCTTGAAAGTATATGATGGTTTATTTGGTGTGTTGGGGGTGTAAACTGGAACTATGGAGATAGTTGCATCAGTCAGTGGTTTTCTTGTATATACAGGTGTGTAGTTTGTCATCCTTGATGCATATTGTGCTTTCTAGGAAGTTCAACTGTATACTATTAGTTTGATTGACAAGTGAAATATGTCAAGCGATGAGTGAAGTTTTTTTAGTTTACCTATATGATGAAAATATTAGTTTAGAGTGTTATGCCGCGTACACACGGTTGGAATTTCCGACATCAAATGTTCGATGTGAGTTGGAAAATCAGACCATGTGTATGCTTCATCAGACATTTTCTGTCGGAATTTCTAACAACAAAAGGTTGAGAGCTGGTTCTCAATTTTTCCGTCAACAAAAGTTCTCCATCTGTAGCCAATTCCGATGCACAAAAATCCTATGCATGCTCAGAATCAATTTGATGCATGCTCGGAGTCATTGAACTTAATTTTTCTTGGCTCATTGTAGTGTTGTACGTCACCACGTTCTTGACGTTTGGAGTTTTTAAAACATTCGTGTGACCGTGTGTGTGCAACACAAGTTTGAGTCAAAATCCACGATTTTGTTGTCAGAATGTCCGATTGTGAGTATGCGGCATTAGTATCATGAATAAGCTTGCAAAATGGAAGCCATTGGGTCAGTCACCTCAAAATAATACATGATACTGCTATTTAACACAAACAAAATTTGAATAATGAAAAAAGTTTCAGTGCAAAACACTAATAGACAAATTCACAATAGCGCAAAACATAAATCAGTGCACATTTACATCAAAAGGCAAAATTAACAAATATATAATAATAAATTGAGTCCGTAAAATGAAAAAAGTCCAAATGAAAAGTAATAAACATCCTTCTCTGTCTGATGCCTGTTGGAGAGAATGTGGACACAGGGGCACCTTCCTCCACATTTGGTGGGAGTGTCCCAAGTTGCGCCCCTTTTGGCAAGACATCCACACACAGATTAAATTGATCTTAGACGTGGAGCTCCCGGATTCTCCATTGGAGTCCCTGCTCCACTTTCCCACTGTCCCAGTTATTCAATACCGTGGGTCTTCGCTGCCTCATCTGCTCAATGCAGCCCAACGGCTGATCCCGATCCATTGGAAGACACCTCAGATACCCACCCGCTCTGAGTGGGTGGCTCTGGTGAACAAAATAAGGGCTGCTAAGGAGTGGATGGCACAGTGTAAAGACAAGTACGATGCAGGGCCGGACGCGCTGCCTGCGCCTGGACCCCTCGGGGGATGACCGCCTCTGTTTTTTTTTTTTTTTTTATACTATGTTGTTGGTTTCTTATTTTGATGTCTGCTCTACTACTCCTCTCGGAGCTCCATTTCCCTGTTCCCTCACTGCATGTGGGCTGGGTACTCAAAGGTATGTTCTGCTAGTTATGGTTGTGTGGAGGGGTTGGCCTTTCACCGGGATGTGCCTGGGAGGTACGGTTGGGGTAATCCACGTTGGAACGGGTTTATAATGTATCTTTCTTATGTTGCTAATTATTTCCCCTGATGTACTCCCCGGTTTGGGTACTCCCTAGGGATGTACTTTGCCACTATGTCGCTATTAAGTACCTGATGCCTGGTCTGTTGTAACATGCAGTGTATCTGTTTTACTCCTCTTACTGAGCCAGGTTGGCTGAGTGTTTGTACATCTGTTTTTCTCTGAAAATTTAAAATAAAGATTATATAAAAAAAAAAAGTGATAAACATCTGTGTAAAGTCCTATTAAAGGATGATTAATGCACCATACACCCTCCATCAGAGTGCTTGATGTGATCCCCTTCAACGTATGGAGTAAACACTCACCAGACCAATATGCCTTGTATTCTCATGAGAGGCAAAATTGCTTTAATTAGTGGTGTAATTTCTGTTTGGTAGGACACTATCTCCCTCTGATTATGCACACAGGTCTCGTCTCCACATGTGTCATTTCGAAAAAAGAAAAAAACAGGTACTTCCGATCGTGCATTACTTCCGAAAACAGTTTTTTTATTTTTATGATAACCCATCATTACCTCGTCCTAAGAACACTGACACACATATATTGCACTTTAAATAGACTTTAATACCATTGCCCAGTGGGATATTGAAAACAGTCCTGCCAACGTTGGGGTCCCTACGGTGGCACTCTTGGGCCGCATACACACGATCAAACATATCTGATGAAACTGGTCCGCAGACTTGTCGGATTTGTCCGCTGGTTAATACGCCTAACCAGCGGACTGAAATCTCCCGCATGCGTCGAATGGATTCGACGCATGCGTGGAAGTATTTTACTTCCTGGTTTGGTGACGTGGCGGCGTCAACGTCACCGCCACATCACTGCGCTGTCTGTCCGCGGGGATTTTGGTTTAATTGTGTGTACACACATCAAACCAAAACATCCCAGGAGACGGTCTGTCGGACCGTTTTCATCGGATATGTCTCCTCGTGTGTACGCGGCATTACTCTCCAGTTTGTGTAATCCCAGGGTAGTTGCTAGCTCCAGTCCTGTCTGGCAGCAACATTAAACAACATCTACATTACAAACAAGGTGGCCAAGCGGCCCCCTCACACTAATCTGGAATTATGGTGGGACTTGAGCTCCCATTCAGGGTGGTCATGGAAAAAAAACATGATCATTGCCCCCGAGTGGTGAAGTCAAGAAAATGGTAGCCCACAGCCCTTGGCCTGCCTTTTCAACCTGTGCAGATACTGAAGATCCTGTAGGAAGTATGAATGATCTGGGCAATAGAAACATTGGAACTGAAGTAACACTGGAATGTTTGGAGTACTGGAACAGTAGTAAAGTCTCTGGAGACATAGCACAGTCTCTTGAAAAAGAGTACTACTCCAAAACCCATAACAGCAGTATTACAACCATATGATTTTCAGATGCAGAATCCCTTGTAGCTTTCCCCAGAAAATCAGGAAGTTTTTGCAAGGCAACCTGCAGCAGAACTCTCAGAAAACAATCTTACAGTCCTAAATTCTTAGCAGGATCACCCAGCAGCCATGTGGTTCTAGCAAAGCATATTTTCTGGTCTCAGCGGCTTCCTCTACTACATTAGCGTTCTCTTTCCTATGCAGGGATTCTGAAATGTTACCCTACACCAGTGTTTCTCAACTCCAGTCCTCAAGGCCCCAACAGGTCAGGTTTTCAGGATTTCCATTATTTTGCACAGGTGATTTGATCAGTTTCATTGCCTTAGTAATTCCCACAGCCTTTTCATCTGAGGGAAATCCTGAAAACATGACCTGTTGGGGGGGCTTGAGGACTGGAGTTGAGAAACACTGCCCTACACACAGGACACTGCTTACAGCACAACAGCAGCAGGAGCAATAGTCAAGGCAGCAGTAGGAGCAGCATCTCTCAGTAATGAGCATCAGTCTTTACCCATACTCCCTGAAACAAACATAGCTGCCAATCCAAAGTAGGATGTCACTTTTGCACACTTCCCCAGAGACTCTCTCTCCCCCTGGTTCCTGGAGACTCTTCTCAATCCCCACAGGGGTCTCTTACACTTGTCAGCCTAACAGGGCATGGTGGGCCCCCTCCTGTGCCCCTGGCATGGGCTGCCATTTTGGCCAGCTTCTTTCTGACCAGACGCCGGAGGTCATTGATTTTCTTGACGATCCCCTCACGTGTCCGGGTCTCCCCCTCCCCAATGCATTCACCTGGTCAGTAATGTTCTGCAAAATCTCCCTTTTCCTGGCCAGGGTGGTGTTGGCACTCTCCGGGCCGTGAAGGAAACGCCCATATTGGGTAATGGCCCGGGCAATGATTTGTTTCTCCCCCAAAGAAAAATTGCTCTTGCACTTCCTCTCAGTCATACTCATACAACAACTCTCTCCCAAACAATCACCAAAAATCACTCAGAAAAACAAGCAGGAAAAATCAAGCAACAAAACAAACAAACAAAATCAAACAACCAAAAAGTCTCACAAGCAGTCACCAAAAAACACTTTCAAATATATTCTACAAAACACTAGATCAAACAGTCAACAAATATCACAAAGACAAGTCACAACGCTACAAACAACAGAACAAAAGCACCTTGCTGTATAGGAAGGGATACAAAGGGATGTACTTTTGCAAAGGAAGTGCGTTTGTGTCTGTCTATTCATGCTGTCTGCGTAGTTCACTAAGTTGCCCGGGTCCACTTCCAATTTCACTGATTGCGCCGTTCCCGAGTTGTGAGCATGCGCACAGAGGTGCTGACCATGGTCTGCTTCATGCGCGCATGCGCGAGCCGGCCGGCCCTTCATTTGCATGGGGTCACGGCTCATTTCAATGTAACACGCCCACGTCCTTCCCAATTTGAATTACTCCGCCTTACGCCTCTGAATTAACGTTACATCGGCGCTAATTTCTGCGCAAATACTACGAGAATACAGTGATTGCGCCTCTACATTGCGCCGGTCTAACGTAAAGGAGGTGCGCTACGCTGGTCAAAATATGCGCCAATGTACGTGAATCTGGCCCCTGGTACTTTGAGGGTAAATATAATATATTCTAATCTTTGGTGATTTTGCGTGCCTAAATTAATCAGTACATTTACAATAATCCTTGCTATAACGTATTATTTCTCCCATGACAATATAGCCACTAGAGCCAGGTATTTTTATTTTATTTTTTTTGTTATTTTTATTTTTTCTTAGGCCATATTGGTGCCTTTTTTTATGTATTTTGATGCTTATTCTTTCTGCAGGAGAACAGTGAAATTCGGGAAACTGCAGGTTTTTGTCTGCTAGGTAAATATCATTGGTTATGTTGTCTATGATGAGAAATTAATTATTTCATTTATTTTACTATCTATACTCGGCTGTTACAGACAGCTTTTAGAAAAAATAGAAAGAAAAAAGGGGGTCTTGCCATCTGTTACAGGTGGATTGCCTGTACCCACATGATGGCGGCCCTAAGGCGGACACTGTGGGTGTGTGGAAGACAAAGGGGGACAGTGCTGGTGGGTTGATGGCTCTGGGGGACACTGTGCCCCTAGTTTACCTCTGCATCCTTCAATATCTCTTTGGTACTACTGTGTACCCCCTCTCCACAACTTCACCTCTGTACACCTTTACATTACACAGAACTCATGGGGCACCATTCCTCCCACTGATACCAATGATGGGGCACTATTCCTCCCTATGATACCAATAATGGGAGACTATTCCTCCCAATGATACCAATGATGGGGCACCATTTATCCCATTGATACTAATGATAGGACACTATTCCTCCCAATGATACCAATGATGGGACACTATTCCTCCCAATGATCCCAATGATAGGGCACTATTTATCTGAATGACACAAATGATGGGACACTATTCCTCCCAATGATACCAATGATGGGGCACTATTTATCCCAATGATACCAATGATGGTACACTATTCCTCCTAATGATACCAATGATGGGGCACTATTTATCCCAATGATACCAATGATGGGACACTATTCCCCCCAATGATACCAATGATGGGACACTATTCCTCCCAATGATCCCAATGATGGGGCACTATTTATCCGAATGACACAAATGATGGGACACTATTCCTCCCACTGACACCAATGATAGGACACTATTCCTCCCAATGATACAAATGATTAAAAAAAAGGTACAACGTTTGATAATTTAATCTAATAGATTAAACTAGACAACTTAACAATGTTTTTTAAATTAGTACATTTTTTATTTTATTATCTTTAAATTAAAAAAAAAAATATTTATGATTGTAAATTTATTCATTTTTTTCTATGATTTATTTATTTTTAATTTATCTTATCTATATTGTATATTATATCAACTATGCCATTATTAAACAAGAATAATCTAAAAGTTAGTACATATCTCAATTGTTTATTTATTTATTAATTATATATATATATTTTTTAAATCAATGCCAATATTTTTGACAATAAAACCACGTGCATCTATAGGTGCGCGAAAGGCCTCATTTATGGGTGCTGATATTACTGCAATTGTGGGTGCGGGAAAGGTCTCATTTATAGGTGATGATATCACTGCATTTATAGGTGCGGGAAAGGCCTCATTTATGGGTGATGATATCACTGCATTTGTAGGTGCGGGACAGGTCTCATTTATGGGTGATGATATCACTGCATTTGTAGGTGCGGCAAAGGTCTCATTTATGGGTGATGATATCACTGCATTTGTAGGTGCGGGAAAGGTCTCATTTATGGGTGATGATATCACTGCATTTGTAGGTGCGGCAAAGGTCTCATTTATGGATGATGATATCACTGCATTTATAGGTGCGAGAAAGGTCTCATTTATGGGTGATGATCTCACTGCATCTGTAGGTGCGGGAAAGGTCTCATTTATGGGTGATGATATCACTGCATTTATAGGTGCAGGAAAGGTCTCATTTATGGGTGATGATATCACTGCATTTGTAGGTGCGGGAAAGGTCTCATCTATGGGTGATGATATCACTGCATTTGTAGGTGTGGGAAAGGTCTCATTTATGGGTGATGATATCACTGCATTTATAGGTGCGGGAAAGGTCTCATTTATGGGTGATGATATCACTGCATTTATAGGTGCAGGAAAGGTCTCATTTATGGGTGATGATATCACTGCATTTGTAGGTGCGGGAAAGGTCTCATCTATGGGTGATGATATCACTGCATTTGTAGGTGTGGGAAAGGTCTCATTTATGGGTGATGATATCACTGCATTTATAGGTGCGGGAAAGGTCTCATTTATGGGTGATGATATCACTGCATTTATAGGTGCGGCAAAGGTCTCATTTATGGGTGATGATATCACTGCATTTATAGGTGCGGGAAAGGTCTCATTTATGGGTGATGATATCACTGCATTTGTAGGTGCGGGAAAGGTCTCATTTATGGGTGATGATATCACTGCATTTATAGGTGCGGGAAAGGTCTCATTTATGAGTGATGATATCACTGCATTTATTGGTGCGGGAAAGGTCTCATTTATGGGTGATGATATCACTGCATTTATAGGTGCGGGAAAGGTCTTATTTATGGGTGATGATATCACTGCATTTGTAGGTGCGGGAAAGGTCTCATTTATGTACACATTTGTGTACACGATCAAACCAATATGTCCCCAGCAGGCAGATTTGTTCAAATCGGTCGGCCCGACCGATTTAAACAAATCTATTTGGTCGTGTGTACGCGTCCTAATAGAATTTAACAATCAAAGGGGTTACATTTTATTATATAGAGAATTAACAATGGTCAAGCCAGTTCAAACTGAATTATAAATGTAACTTCAAAGAGAAGTAAAAGATCAAAACAGAGAATAAAGAGCAAGCAACACAAACAAGAAAATATCCTTAAATTTCTCCTTGAAAGAACGCCATAAATGCTAGAAAAACAAGGATCACTTTGTATGAAGATTTTGTGTTAGTGTGTGCTCAACTGATTATGCATGAGGCTTTGGGAGATGGAACTACTTGAGCCAATTTACTGTAACCTATTTAGCATATTAATAAACACTTATGATTTAATGCATTGGAAAGCATGTGTTGCCACTAGGAATTCAAAAATGAACAAGCATCGGGAACACATGCTGTTTTAATACACTCTCTTTGTAAATAAAGAAAAATGGTAGACCTTGCTTGGTATACAACGTGTTACGTATAATTTTGCACAGTTTGGCTACGGCTGCGGTTTATAATTATTGATACATGAATTTAATCTTTTCGTTTGCATTGTGTGTTTGGTTCTCATTATCAAAGCTCAGCCAAAGCAGCTTGAGATTTCTTTAAAAGGCTTATTAGGTAATTTTTTTTTTTAGACATTACGTCAGAATTATTTAATATACCACAAGGGATTGCTTCTTTTTTTTATAGTGAGCTCAGATGCTGTAGCTGCTGCTACACTTGATTGCTCCTGAAAGTAGCAGCATAAAATGTGAATTACATAAATTGTTATTCACTGTAATAGGCACTATTTTTACCGTGAAGCACTAGAAAGAGCTCTGAGATTTCTATGTTCACATGAAAAATAACGTATTATTACTCTAAAATCATAACAGAGAATAGTAGTACAAATAGCCTGTGGTTTTGTCATGTACAATCTGAATTTGTTCATTTAATGGTGATTTATTTTTAAGTTCAAGTCATTAAATGTAAAAAAAAAAAAAAGCTAATTATTTGTTTCTAAGCTGTTTAATATATTATAATAATTATAATTTCTTTCTTTTATTGCCCATTTTCAAATTTACATAATTTGTATTTTTTTTTTTAACAAATTAACATGTATAGAGGATACACATTTGAAATTCAGTTTGAAAAACATGCTGGAATTTTGAATAGAAAGTCTAGCACTACCTACATGCCTTTCAGAGCTTCTGTAGACTTACCAAGGGTAACATGTTGCCTCTTCAGATATTTGTTTAACAACAGCTTCATTAAGAGGCATCAGAGAGCTTATTTTCTGCTGGCTGCAAGTGGTAAATATGAAACATATTAAGCAATACGTCATATTTTCATAATTTGCGTGCATTTACAAACTATTTTTAAAATGTATATTTTTAGTCTTGAGAATAAAAATATAAAAAACATAGGAGATCTTTAACCACTTCCATACAGGGCATTTTCACCCCCTTCCTGCCCAGACCAATTTTTCATTTTCAGTGCTGTTACTTTTTGATGTAATAAATATAAAAAACAAAACAAAAAAAAAAAAATTTCCTCAGTTTAGACCGATCGTATTCTTCTACATATTTTTGGTAAAAGAAAATCGCAATAAGCGTATATTGATTGGGTTGCGCAAAAGTTATAGCGTCTACAAAATAGGGGATAGATTTATGTCATTTTTATTTATTATTTTCTTTTACTAGGAATGGCGGCGATCTGCGATTTTTATTGTGACTGTGACATTGTGGCGGACATATCGGACACTTTTGACACATTTTTGGGACCATTCACATTTATACAGCTATGAATAAGCACTGTATGACAGTGTGAAACGCGTCAGCTCTTCTCCTGATTTTTTGCTGTGGTATGTTCATGTTGTGACCAGTTTTATTAAAAAGAACCATTTTTTTGGAGTACGGCCACCCCGGTTTATCTCTACACATTTTTGCGGATTAGTGCTATAAAACTGCACTAATTACTGTGTAAATGTGACTGGCAGGGAAGGGGTTAACACTAGGTGCGCTGAAGGGGTTAATATATTCCCTATTGAGTGATTCTAACTGTAAGGGTGAGGACACACAAGGGGACCGATCTGTGTTCCTCTGTACTGGGAACACACATCGGTCTCCTCACCTCTGACAGGAGGTGGATCTGTGTGTTTACACACACAGATCCAGGCTCCTGCCATGATTTCCAGAAATCGCAGGTGCCCGGCGGGCATCGTGACCGCCGGGCATGCACACCGGGTCGCAAGCTTTGCGACCGCGATGCAAAGGACGTCATATGACGTCTACTCGGAGGGACAGACAGTTCCTGCCGACGTCATATTATTATGGCTCGCCCATAGGCCTACTATGGGGCATCCATTGTCAGCTGTCCCTCCTCTACATGGAAGACCAGAGCAGCTTCAGAATAGGGTATCACCGGCGTATACTTTAGGACATATTCACTGTACGTATAGGTAAACCCTATTATAGGCTTACCTGTAGCTACAAGATAAAAAATGGAGTTTACTACTGCCAGATTACTTAGTAAAAGGTTAAATAGCGGGAGATGATACATGGAGAGGGAACTGACAGTGTAGGGGAGAAGAAGCAAAGTTGCATTGGTCAGAAAGCAGCCTGGGGAAGAGGAGTGAGATTCCCAGCTACAAAAAGCACACATAGCACTGGGACAAGATAACAGGCAGCTATGAAACCCAGGGAAAAGTGTAAATTATTCACCCCATGGGAATACAGAGCAATGGAGGAAAGATAATGAAAAACAATATACAGCCTGGGACAAGGCGTATAGGAAGAACTGCAGGGAGAGAAACAAAGTTACAGAGATAACAAACTCACCTTGCAGAGCTAACATTAGAGCCAGCACAGGGAGGGGGATTAGTGACGGACAACATTTGTGTATTTCTTCCTCCAGCAGCTGAAAGCTGGCAGCAGGGAGAGGGGGAGAGACCAGCTTTCATCTGCTGGAGAAAGAGAGACACAATTGTCATCCCTCACGAATCCCCCTCTCTGTGTGGGTCCCCTCATGTGCTCAGACCTCCTACAAGAGGACCCGTGGTCCTCTCCCTATTACCACCCACCTCTGCCTCCACTTCGAGAAATTGTTGAGCCCTAAAAAATTGCCTACCGGTTTTTAGCCCCATGAGGCTCACTGCCTCTCCCTCTCTATGACTTCCACTCTTTCCTATCCTCTTTCTTTTGATTTGACACTACTGTGCCTCTGATCTAATCATTCTAAGCTTCTTCATATGGGATTTGGCCTCCTTATTGGGTGTCTGATAACACCTATCTTCTCAATTGTCTAACCCTTATGGGCAGTGTAGAATTCTCCCTTTGCCCTTCTTTTCCTAACTCCTGTGCTGCAATATATCCACCTTTGCTTCCCGCACCGTGGAATCATTTCATATGTAAGACCAGTTTGCCAGTAAGTACTATGCTTTATCTTTTTAAAGTGTAAGCACATTTGTAATATAGCAATTTGATATCCTCGTGTTCATTGTTCTCCTGTGTGTGCTTTATTGAAACCTTTACTCAAATTCCAATTGTATTAATTTACCCAAAAAAATCTATAATAAAAAAATAGATTTTTTTTTAAATTTGTCCCAAAAGTTTGTACATTTTTAACACATTGCCTTTATACCAAATTAATGATTTCTAATGCATATAAAAGTGCATGATGTATAGCTGTCACACTGCTTTAGGTACGCATATCAGAGATATTTTCTAATTAGCATGCTTCTTTTCTGTCATTGGAAAGCATTAAAGTGATACTAAACCCCAAACCAAAAATCTAATATATTGCAGTTTACAAGTTCTTATAGGTAGTGGCAGTATTTTTTTTATTTTTACACTCTGTTTTAACCTGATGACCTGGTCAATAACACACGCCCTGTATTAGAGTGCCCCGAACTTTGGATGAAGGCCTACAGGGGGCACATTTGGCAGGGCTGGTGCAAGGTTTTTTGACACCCTAGGCAAAACCTAATTTTGCTGCCCCCATTGAATCCACCCCGACTCCACCCCTTTTTCCCTGTCCATGTATTTGGTGTAGCTGGCAGGGGTCAGAAGTTTGTAATTAACAGAATTCAGGGGTCAGGAGTGTGCATTGCACAGCGTACAGGGGCCAGAAGTGTGTAATAAAGAGATTTTTAATACAGCTTACCTGTAAAATCTTTTTCTTGGAGTACATCACGGGACACAGAGCAGCATATTCATTACTATACGGGTTATATGGAGTACCTTCAGGTGATGGACACTGGCAATCTCAAACAGGAAGTCCCCTCCCTATATAACCCCCTCCCATAGAGGAAGTACCTCAGTTTTGTAGCAAGCAGTATGCCTCCCAAAAACGTTCCCCAAAAGAGGGGTGGGAGCTCTGTGTCCCGTGATGTACTCCAAGAAAAAGATTTTACAGGTAAGCTGTATTAAAAATCTGTTTTTCTTTCTCGTACATCACGGGACACAGAGCAGCATATTCATTACTATACGGGATGTCCGAAAGCAGTGCTTTAATGAGGGGAGGGAGACATCTTCCAAAAAAGGATTTAATTTAGAGGTATACTCAAAATAATAATAAATCCAACTTAGTCAAGAAATGTAACTCTGAAATCTAAATCAAGGGAGCCCCCTCAGATCCTGAGGAGCTTGACTCGCGGCCTGCAGTACTGCCTGCCCAAAGGCTGTATCCGCATTCCTTCTCACGTCTAACTGATAAAACCTTGTAAACGTGTGGACTGATGACCACGTCGCCGCCTTGCATATCTGAGCCATAGAGATCTGATGGTGTGCTGCCCAGGAGGCGCCCATGGCCCTGGTAGAATGGGCTTTTACTGACAAAGGAGGAGGCAACCTCTTCAAACCGTAGGCCTGAATGATTAATTGTCTAATCCATCTCGAGATGGTGGATTTTGCAGCTGCCTGCCCCTTCTTGGGGCCATCTGGTAAAACGAACAACACATCTGTTTTCCGGATTTTTTCTGTAGCTTTAAGATAGGCCCTCATGGCCCTGACAATATCTAAGGTATGCAGCAACCCCTCCTTTCTAGACGTGGGTTTCGGAAAGAAGGATGGTAGTACCAAATCCTGGTTCAGGTGAAAACTGGATATAACCTTTGGTAGAAAGGAAGGATGAGGCCGGAGAACCGCCCTGTCCTTATGTAAAATGAGATATGGTTCCTTACAAGATAAGGCTGCCAATTCTGACACTCTCCTGGCCGAAACTATGGCGACCAAAAATACCAACTTTCTTGTCAGTAAAACTAAAGGAATCTCAGCCAACGGCTCAAAGGGTTGTTTCTGTAGAGTGGACAGAACAAGATTTAAGTCCCATGGACAAATCGGTGACTTGACAGGAGGATTAATACGCAAGACCCCCTGTATGAAGGTTTTAACCAGCGAGTGGGTGGCCAGCGGCCTCTGAAACCACACTGACAAAGCTGAAATCTGTCCCTTGATTGTGCTTAATGCCAGGCCCTTATCCACTCCCAGCTGGAGAAAACTTAACACCCTATCAATGGTATATTTGCGGGAATTCCATCTTTTGGATTCACACCAGCCTACGTAGGTCCTCCACACCCTGTAATAAATTACCCTGGAGGCCGGCTTTCTAGCCCTAATCAGGGTAGGAATTACCTGCCTAGACAGACCTCTACCCCTGAGAATCAGGGATTCAGCCTCCAGGCCGTCAAATTTAGACGCCGTAATGCAGGGTGGAGGATCGGGCCCTGTGAGAGTAGGTCTGGTCGTAGAGGAAGAGTCCAAGGGTCTCCCACTGCCATCTTCAGGACTAGTGAGTACCATGTCCTCCGGGGCCAAGCTGGAGCTACTAGGATGACTGGCTTGTGCTCCACTCTGATCCTGCGCAACAGGCGGGGAAGTAACTGTAGCGGGGGGAATGCATATAGAAGTTTGAATTGATGCCAAGGGCAAACCAACGCATCGGTTCCGCAGGCCATAGGGTCCCTTGCTCGAGACACGAACCTGTCTAGCTTCTTGTTGAACCTTGATGCCATTACATCTATGTCTGGCACTCCCCACCTCTGGCAGATTGTCTGAATGACCTGGGGATGTAGAGACCACTCCCCCGGCGACAGAATCTGGCGACTTAAGAAGTCTGCCTGCAGGTTGTCCACTCCGGGAATAAATATCGCCGAAATGCAGGGTACATAAACCTCTGCCCACCGAAAAATCAAGCTCACCTCCCTCTGAGCGGCCTGACTCCTGGTTCCCCCTTGGTGGTTTATGTATGATATCGCTGTGGCATTGTCTGACTGGATTCTCACCGGGGACCCCTGTAATCTGGAAGTCCATGCCAGGAGGGCTAGACGAGCAGCTCTGATCTCCAAGATATTGATGGGCAGCTGTCTCTCCGCTTCCGCCCAAGTTCCCTGGCGAGTGAACCCCTCCAAGACCGCCCCCCAGCCTACCAGGCTGGCGTCTGTGGTAACTACCTTCCAGACTACGGGGCTGAAGGACCTTCCCTTCAGAAGATTCTGAGGGTTTAACCACCAGGCCAGACTTTGCCGGTCCCTTGATGATAACGTCAAAGGGGACTCCAAGGCCTGTGCTCTCTTGCTCCAGGCTGCTAGAATGGCTGCCTGTAGGACGCGAGTGTGGATCTCAGCGTATGGTACCGCCTCGAACGTGGCCACTAGCTTGCCTAGTAATCACATACACAGGCGAATAGTTGGTTTTCTCTTGCTTAGAACCAACTGAACCAACCCCTTGATAGCCTCGACCTTTACAAGGGGCAGGAACACCCTTTGCTGTTCTGTGTCTAACCTCATGCCGAGGTATTCCAGCTGCTTTGTAGGATGAAACGCTGATTTTTCCCGGTTTAGGACCCAGCCGAACCTCTCGAGGTACTGAACCGTGAGGTTTACTGCTTGTTCCAGACACGGCCGTGAGTGTTCTATGATTAAAAGGTCGTCCAAGTATGCTAGGACCGTGACCCCTTGGATCCTTAGATTGGCCAGAACTGGAGCTAGGATCTTCGTGAATACCCGGGGGGCCGTGGCCAGCCCGAAGGGGAGCGCCCTGAATTGGAAGTGTCGCTGCCCCACTGCGAATCGTAAAAATCTTTGATGTGGCTGAAAGATTGGTACATGAAGGTAGGCATGCTTTATGTCTATAGAAGCCAGAAAGTCGTCCCTCTGGAGCGTGGCGACTGCTGATCGG
This sequence comes from Rana kukunoris, assembly GCA_029574335.1. Classification (NCBI taxonomy): domain Eukaryota; kingdom Metazoa; phylum Chordata; class Amphibia; order Anura; family Ranidae; genus Rana; species Rana kukunoris. Next base: position 100,531,206 of record CM056052.1, on the reverse strand, counting down.
ACGGATTCCATCCGGAAGGAACAAACTCTTAGGTAAACATTTAAACCTTTTAGGTCCAAGATTGGCCTGACATCGCCGTTGGGCTTTGGTATGACAAAGAGATTGGAATAGAAACCTAGCCCTTGTTCTTGGGCTGGTACCTCTATTATCACGCCCTGGCAAAGCAGGTGATCCAAAGCTGCCAAGCATCGAGGCCTTCTTTGTTGGATCGTTTGGTAGCCTTGACTCTTGAAAATGAGACGAAGGCAACTTTAGAAACTCCAGTCTGTAGCCTGTGGTTACAGACGACCGGACCCATTTGTCGGGGATATTGGCTTCCCAAACTTCTGAGAAGAAACAAAGCCTTCCCCCCACCCGCGTGAGTGGGGGCGCCCCTTCATAATGCAGACTTAGGGGCTGGCTTTGTCGGCTTGCGATACCATGGCCTCTTACCCCCAGGGGCCTGTCCCTGCGATTTATTGTTAAAGTTTGATCGCGCAGGCGGCCGTCGATACTGCCTGGAATTTGAGGGCCCCGGGCCAGGGGAGAGCTGCCTTTTAAATGTAGGACCCCGGAATCTCTTTTTGACTGGTAAAAGGGTACTTTTGCCACTTGAAATAGTCTGAATGTATTTATCCAGATCCTCTCCGAAGAGTCGTCCTCCATGGAAGGGAAACCCTGCCAGAAGTTTTTTGCATGGGGGCTCCGCCGCCCAGTTCTTCAACCATAAGAGCCTTCTCATATGCACCAAAAATAGTGACAAACGAGAGGCCTGCTGGATGGAATCCTTTATAGCATCCACCGCAAAACACAGAGCTCTGGGAATGTCAGAAAACTCTTCTGCCTGTTGGGTAGGCATGTCTTTAAGCATTTGTTTTGTCTGGTCCTTTAACGCCTGACAAACTCCAATTGCAGCCACTGCTGGCGGTACCACTGCTCCTGCCGTAGCAAAGGATGCCTTTAAAAGTGTCTCTAATCGTTTATCAACCGGATCTTTAAACATTTGTATGTTTTCCACCGGGCACGTTAGTGATTTATTCACACATGAGACGGCTGCATCCACAACTGGGAGCGCCCACCTCTTCGAGAACTTTTCCTCCATAGGGTAAATAACCGAAAACCTCTTAGGTGGCAGAAAAATCCTGTCCGGTCGTACCCAATCCTGGAAGATCAACTCCTCTAACAGAGGATGGACCGGAAAAACCGCGTTGCTCAAAGGAGCTTTTAAAGAGCCCAGAGAGGATACCACAGGAACCTGAGGCTCTGGCAATGGTAAATTAAATGCCGAGCGGACCATGTCCGTCAAAGACTGGACCCACAGCCTCTCTGTTTGGGAGTCTGAAAATGGTTCCTCAGAGGCAGATTCCTCAATCCCTGAACCCTCTTGGTTCCGGTCCAGTTGATCCTCCTGAGATTCTAATTCCTCCGGAGAGAGAATTTCAGCATCTGAGGATATACATCTTGGCGATGGGGATCTAGCCCGTTTCTTGCCAGGAATAGAGCTAGCGATCATCGCTGCTAATCTTTTCTCTAGCCCCCCCTAGGGAGACGGCTAGCATCTCCTCTGTGATAAACACAGGGCTGGGCTGATCTGGGCCAGCCTCAGCACCAGACCCCCCTAATGGCTCCTCCAAGGCGACCTTCATGGGAAGCTGCGGGGAAAGTACCGGCATATCATCAGAATCAGAGGGGGAACCCCTTTGTTTTTTTGGTCTTTTTTGTACACTTTGATCCCGAACCCTTGGAAGCCATAATACAAAACCGAGGGACTGCGCCTACAACAACCGACTGTAGTGGCCAGGAGTACAAAACTAGGGTTTAGGGGACAATAGACCACTAATGCCCAAAAACCGATGGGGCCCAGTATGTTCTCTTTTTTTTTTTTTTTTTTTTCTTTTTTCTTTTTTTTTTTTTTAAAACATACAGTGTCGCCCCAATTTAGTTTGCCAGCCTCCAACCTGTTGCCAAAGGTTTTTTTTTGGCTTAACACAAATGCATTGGAACAAACTCCAGCATGTACTACCCCTCTTCCGCCACCGGGAGTCACTGTTCTGCCGCTCTGCGTCCTCTCCCTTCCAGATCAGCCTCAGACTGAGCCCTGATCACAGCCTGCTGTGTATAACAGCGAATGAAGGCGCGCCCTTGATGACGCTGCAGGCGCGCTCCCCCCCCCCCATGGCGCGAAAAAACGTCTATAAGACGTGCGCGCACGCGCCGGGGAAGGAAAGCACATGGAGGAGCCGCGCTGCTGGAGACCCCGGACTGCAGGCTTCAGGCGGCAGAATCAAACCCCGGCCAGGTAGGACTTTCAAAAGGCCCCATAGGGATCCTTATTAGCCCTGGGACCAGCGAGCAGCAGGTAGCTAGCAAACCTAGACAGGGGGACCAAGTGATGGAGGGAATGAGATCATCCTGTCTTCTCAGACATAGTGAGCAAGGCTGCCAATGCAGAGCATACTTAGGCTACCCCCCTTTGAGGTCTCCCTGGAGAGCCTGCTGTCGAACCAAGTCCCGCAGGCTCCCCTCTTACCTGCTCCATGCTGCAGGACGTTTGCCTAGCAAAACGGTCCAATCTTCTCCCATCTCCGTGGGTAGCGTAGTAGACCTTCAGGCCCTGGGGTCCTGGAAGGTACCCACTGTCCTGGACCTATACAGCACCCTGGCAAACAGGATCTTATGTTTTTTTACAAACTCCAAGTCCTGGGCCCAGGGTCCAGCCCTCTAAAGAGGAGCATTATAGGCAAAACCCCATGGCTTGGGGCCCGGGTACTGTCCACTTTGGCACTGAGGCACCTTGGACAGATCCGGTTAGCCCGCCCTTAATCCAGAGGATGTGGAGGCAAAGCTATTCCGTGACCAACACCTAAGACACTGGCGAAAAAACTGAGGTACTTCCTCTATGGGAGGGGGTTATATAGGGAGGGGACTTCCTGTTTGAGATTGCCAGTGTCCATCACCTGAAGGTACTCCATATAACCCGTATAGTAATGAATATGCTGCTCTGTGTCCCGTGATGTACGAGAAAGAAACACAGAATGCAGGAGTCTGCACTTTGTTTACTACCTGTACATAAAGAGTGCAGGGTTTGCGGGGTGCGCTATGTACTGAGTGCAGGGTTTGCGGGGTGCTCTATGTACTGAGTGCAGGGTTGTGGGGTACGCTACGTACTGAGTGCAGGGTTGCGGGGTATGCAACATAATGAGTGCAGGATTGCAGGGTGCGCTACATACTGAGTGCAGGGTTGCGGGGTGTGCTTCATACTGAGTGCAGGGTTGCGGGGTGTCCTACATACTGACTGCAGAGTGTGCTATGTACTGAGAAGGGGAGGGGGTGAGAGAGAGAGAGAGGGGAGCGGGGAAGAGGAGGAGGAGGAGGAGAGGAGGAAGGCGGGGAGGAGGAGGAAGGAGGGGGAGAGGAGGAGGAGAAAAGAGGGAAGAAGATGATAGGGAGGAGGGAGAGGAGAGGGGGAGGAGGGAGAGGAGAGGGGGAGGAGGGAGATGAGAGGGGGAGATGAGGAGGGGGGAGAGGGAAGTGAAAGAGACCAATTAGCCCAGTCTGCAGTCCCTGTCTGTTGGGAATGTTTGTGTGACACAGTACAGTACCTTCCATGCCAGCAGCAGGGAGGGCCCATTCTTATAGCTGGGTGAGGACCGGAGGTCACAGAGCTGTTTCTGCTCCTTCCAGAGGATCGGTTTACTGACAGATGGCCTGGCTGTCTGCACCTTCCACCCGTCCTCATTCTCCAGCCCAGTCAGTCTGTCCATCGGTCCTGGGGAGGTCTTCACAGGTCTTCTCCCTAAAGGGAAACCGCTCCTGACCACCCTCGTTTTTCTTCCCTGCTGCCTCCTGGAGCCAGGCGCTGCCACCTGACTCTCCATGCTCGCACAAGGCAGCACCCAACTGGTGAGTCTGCCCCTAGGCCACAGATTGTCGTGGGGGGAAGCTGAGTCACTTAGTAATGGGGGGCGATCAGCGACTTATAGTGGGATTGAGAAATTGCCGTGGACAAATTGGACACCTAACTGACACTTTTGACATATGTTGGGGACCAGTGACACTAATATAGTGATCAGTGCTAAAAAATATGCAGTGTCACTATACTAATGACACTGCGTGGAAGGGGTTAACATAAGGGGCAATCAAAGGGTTAACTGTGGTCCCTGGGAGTGCTTTCTAACTGTGTGGGGGTAGTTGTACTGTGGGAAGGCAGAGATTCACGTTTCTGCTTAGCAGAAACACAAGATCACAGCCTTCCATTGTCACACAACGGCAGTCTACCTTTTTTAAATAGGCAGACAGCTGTTCTGCCAGTCTCCTGAACGATTGGCGGGTCCCAGCAGACCCATTTATTGGCTCCTGCTGTGTCTAATCACAGTGGGAACAGGATGTCGGCGGAGCACATGCACGCCCCATACACATAAGTTCCAGATCACATACCTAGCAGCATATCTGCGTGGGGCAGTCAGGAAGAGGTTAAAGAAAGAGACAGCGACAGTCAGAAAAGTAGTATTTCTTAGACGGAGATCTGCAATGACTACCTAAACATTTATACTATCTTGGCTCAGTCAGTTAATATTTTAACAAGGAACATGAGCAATGCCAAAAAAGTATTTTATTATCCAAATCGTGGCCAAGAAGGAGATGTAGTACTCGCTTACTAAAATAAAATAGTCAGTAAATAACACGTCAGAAGGCTGGCCGGAGGCCGGCCTGCATTTGTGGGAGGAGTCTGAGAGTACTTAAGACTCCCTCCCTGTCGGTGCTGGGTCGGCGTAGGGTTCTGGGTTGAGGAAGGGGGGTGGCATGTCGGCGTCAGCAGACGCCATTCAGCCGTCGGCTTTGGAGGAGGGAGGGGTTGTCCACCCGCCCGCACGCGCATTGGCGGCTCCACGTGTCTGACCCAGATTTGTTTCTTTCCCCCCGGGTTCCACATCTTCCCACCCTACCTGCCTGCCTCTCCAGCCGGTCAGCCACCCTTCTCCCGCCGCCGGCGGTCACGTGGTTCCTCCGGTACTCGTCCGGGTCCTCCTCTCACCGCCGCTTTCCCTGGTATTCACGCAGGGGGGGGGGGGGATGCTCGCCCGCCCGCTGTTTCTCCCTCCAGCATGGAGGGAGCTGCCCGCTGCTTCCCCCGGTATTCACGCGGGGGGGGGGATGCCTGCCCGCCCGCCCGCCTGTTGTATTTTCTCCCTCCAGCATGGAGGGAGCCGTCCGCCGCTTCCCCCGGTGTCACGCCGAGGGGGGGGGGATGCGCGCCCGCCCGCCTGCCTGTTGTATTTTCTCCCTCCAGCGGGGAGCCGTCCGCTGCTTCCCCCGGTGTACACACCGGGGGGGGGGGCAGGGATGCCCGCCCGCTGTTTTCTCCCTCCAGCATGGAGGGAGCCGTCCGCTGCTTCCCCCGGTGTTCACGCCGGGGGGGGGGGCGGGGATGCTCGTCTGCCCGCCCGCTGTTTTTCTCCCTCCAGCAGCGGCATGGGGGGGCTGTCCCCATATTTCACTCGGGACATACTGGAGGTGGGGGGGGGGGGCGGTTCATGTATGGGTCTTGCTGGCAGCTGGGGGGGGTGTCTGCCATTTTTTTCCAGGGGTCACATGCTGGCTACTTGGGGGAGGGGCTGGTCATGCTAGCGGCATGGGGGGGGGGCTGTCCACCTTTTACTCAGGTCGGGGGGGGCTTTGCCCCTAGGGTTTTGCGTCATAGCGTTCTGTCCCCAGGTTTGCGTCATAGTGTTTCTGCCCCTACATTTTCTGGCACAGCGGTCTGCCTTCACGTTTGCTGTCATAGCGTTTCTGGCCCCAGGTTTCTGTCCTAGCGTTTCTGCCCCTACATTTTCTGTCCTAGCGTTCTGCCCCCACGTTTGCTGTCATAGCGTTTCTGGCCCCAGGTTTCTGTCCTAGCGTTTCTGCCCCTACATTTTCTGTCCTAGCGTTCTGCCCCCATGTTTGCTGTCATAGCGTTTCTGCCCCCACGTTTGCTGTCGTAGCGTTTCTGCCCACACGTTTGCTGTCATAGCGTTTCTGCCCCCACGTTTGCTGTCATAGCGTTTCTGCCCCCACGTTTGCTGTCATAGCGTTTCTGCCCCCACGTTTGCTGGCATAGTGTTTCTGCCCCCACGTTTGCTGTCATAGTGTTTCTGCCCCCACGTTTGCTGTCATAGTGTTTCTGCCCCCACGTTTGCTGTCGTAGCGTTTCTGCCCCCAGGTTCTTCTGTCGTAGCGATTCTGCCCCCAGGTTCTTCTGTCGTAGCGATTCTGCCCCCAGGTTCTTCTGTCGTAGCGATTCTGCCCCCAGGTTTTTTCTGTCATAGCGTTTCTGCCCCCAGGTTTTTCTGTCATAGCGTTTCTGCCCCCAGGTTTTTCTGTCATAGCGTTTCTGCCCCCAGGTTTTTCTGTCATAGCGTTTCTGCCCCCAGGTTTTTCTGTCATAGCGTTTCTGCCCCCAGGTTTTTCTGTCATAGCGTTTCTGCCCCCAGGTTTTTCTGTCATAGCGTTTCTGCCCCAGGTTTTTCTGTCATAGCGTTTCTGCCCCCAGGTGTTTCTGTCATAGCGTTTCTGCTCCCAGGTGTTTCTGTCATAGCGTTTCTGCCCCCTGGTTTTTCTGTCTTATTTCTGCCTCAGCGTGTCAGGCGCAGTGTTTGTCTCACACAATTCTGTCTCAGGTTCTATTCTTGCATTGGCCATAGCTATAGTATCATGCGTTTCTGCCCCCGGGTTTTCTGTCTTAGCGTTTCGGCCCACACGATTTCTGTCATAACATTTGGCATTGCATATCTGCCTCAGTGTTGCAGGTGCAGCTTTCTCTCATACCGTTTCTGACAGATTTTGCCTCAGCGTTTCAGGCTCAGGGATTCTATCATACCATTCTGCCTCAGGTTTCTGTCATTACATTTGCCTCAGCGTTTTCTCTCATACCGGCAGGTTCTGCCCCAGGGTTCTGTCATAGCGTTTCTGCCCCGGGTTTTTCTATCATAGCGTTTCTGTCATAGCATTTCTGCCCTAGGTTTCTGGCATAGCGTTTCTGCCCCAGGTTCTGGCATAGCGTTTCTGCCCCAGGTTTTCTGTCATAGCGTTTCTTCCATAGCTTTTCTGCCCACGTTTTTCTGTCTGGGCACTACGGCCCCCACGTTTTTCTGTCTGGGCACTACGGCCCCCACGTTTTTTCTGTCTGGGCACTACGGCCCCCACGTTTTTTCTGTCTGGGCACTACGGCCCCCACGTTTTTCTGTCTGGGCATTACGGCCCCCACGTTTTTGTCATTTCTGTCTGTCATTGCATTTCTGCCTCGGCATTTCAGGCTCAGTGTTGCTCTCATACCATTTATGCCCAAGTTTTGTCATTTTAGTTTTGCCTCAGCGTTGCTCTCATACCATTTCTGCCCCAGGTTTCTGTCCTATAATTTTTTCCTCGGCATTCAGGTTCAGCGGGTCTCCCATACCTTTTCTGACCCCGGGTTTTGCCATAAGTTTTCAGGCTCAGCAGTTCTGCCGCCCCCACGATTTCTGTCCCCCTCATTTTCTGTCATAGCATTGCTGCCCCCACGAATCCTGTCTGTGTTGGTTTGTCTTGGCGTTGTCTTTGTGGTTACTATGTCTCGTTGTTTTTTTTTTTTGTCCACGTTGCATCTGGGTTGTTTAGCTAGTGCTCACATCTCAGGATCTGTCACGTCTACAGATTCATACGGGCTGAGGTTTCGTTTTTAATTGATTGTTGACCACAATCTTCTCGCCTGTTTACATACATCATACGTTGCACGTGCATTCAGTACACATACTCGATTACCCACAGCAGTCCGTGGGTACACTAACCCTGAGTGTTCAGTTGTATTGTCTGTCTCTGCGCGGCAGGTCACTCAGGCTCACGTGCCAGTCACACTGGGTTGGGGTGTCATCGGTGCATTCATGCGCAGCGGTCTTAGGTAGGCACAGAGGGCGTTTGTTGTTTCATGTGTGTTTTCTGTCTTGTCTATGTTGTGTCAGCGCACCCCCAGTTCCTGCTCTTCCATTTCTGCCGGCCATGTCATCATCTTTTTGGGTCCAGTCTATCAGGCCTTCTGGTTCATGACTGAGCAATAGGTGTTCCTTGTCAGAGGGGGTGGAATCACCCATCCCTGTTTCTCTGACATCCCTACTGTGGGTACTTTCAGACCTACTTTTGGGGCTCATTGCTGCATCATCAGGTTTTTCATAGTGTTGTGGCTTCAGCTGACAGTCATGCTTTCATTTCCAATCAAGTTTCTGGAGGCAGCCTTTCCAGGGGTTGGTCTGGTTTCTCTACCTTCATGCTGTAGGTGAGGGGCTGGGTTTTTAGGTTCCTAGTGGCTAGTTTTGTAGCATTGTTACTATGGGCTGCTCTCCTGCAAAACTGGTCATTCGGTACTTGTCCATGGTCTGGCGTTCAGCACTTGGGGGGGGGGGGGTTGGTTTGGGTTAGCTGCCATACCGATGTCATCTATCCTTATGCTCGATTTCGTCAGTCCTGACGGTGGCAAGGTAAGTCTTTTTTGTGCAGCATCATCGGGTCTTGCTTCTGCCTGTAACCTGCTAACCAAGTCTATCAGGTAAGAACGGGTTCTGTGTGTCGGTTTGGGCCATGTTGGGTTGTTGTTACCTTAGCGCAAAGGATTCGTCCTTCTGCTCCGTCAACATGTCCATCAGGTATCCAGCACTTTAGGCTCCTGCTAGTTGTCAGATTTTTTGCAACTCACCCGCTCACTTTCCTATCAGTATGGGTAGGCCAGGGGTGTGGGGGTTTCCTCACAGGGCTACGGCTCTGATGTCCGGTTGTAGCTTTCATTGTTAGGCATTATTGCAGGGGCTTCTCGGGCCAGCTGGTTCAGTTGCCCACAAGTGTCCACTCATCATAAGCATATCAGGCTATCATATGGGTTGTCGCAGGCTCGAACCAGTCGTTCTCGGGGCATTGGTCGAGTTCAGGGCTGCTTCACGCATTCGGCAGGGGCTTCCTTCTATCACAGGTCACGAGTCGGTAGCTTCTCCAGTCATAACGGCTACTTATCAGGTGTACATACGATTGCCATCCGGGCGCGTGCTGCTTTGCTTCTTGTTTGCTCATCTACCCCTCTTCACCTACATATGTGTCTTTTGCCCTCTTTCAGGCATACCTACCAGCCGGCCAAAGGCACACTCCAAGCCTTGGTTATTAGGGTCAACGCATTCCTTACTCGAAGACTCTGATTACAAGTCAGAAGGCTGGCCGGAGGCCGGCCTGTATTTGTGGGAGGAGTCTGAGAGTACTTAAGACTCCCTCCCTGTCGGTGCTGGGTCGGCGTAGGGTTCTGGGTTCCCACCCACCCATTCCTCCAGCTTTCATACATTCTCATTGTTCTTTTTCTTGTTCAGGGTATGCCCTCTTTCAGGCGTACCTACCAGCCGGCCAAAGGCACACTCCAAGCCTTGGTTATTAGGGTCAACGCATTCCTTACTCGAAGACTCTGATTACAAAGGTAACTACTTAAGTGTCTGAATGATACACAAAATTATTTTTAAAGGTCAACAAACACTCAGATAATGGGATGGGTGCCATACAAAAAATAAAATACAGCCAATATTCAAAGCATGGATTAGAGAAAAAGCATTGTCCACTTTAGCTTTGTATCCAAGAGTACAGTCATCCTGGAACATATATTACAGTGAAACCTTGGTTTGAGAGTAACTTGGTTTAAGAGTGTTTTGCAAGACAAGCAACATTTTTAAATACATTTTGACTTGATATACAAGCGATGTCTTGACTCAAGTCATGTCACAACTGAGTATAAAAGAGATGTGTAGTAATATGGTTACATTTAATGAAGGTACATCATTTAGCAACTTGCATGGTTGATGATTAAAATGGGCACATCTAAGTATGCAGGCATCCGGGGGAAAGCTGTCCACATAGACCATCCCCCCCCCCCCCCACATTATAGACGTTGTCCCTTTCATGCTGCGCTCCACAAGCGTTTCAAGTCTTGCTTTCAGAACGCTCTACTGCAGGGTAGTCTTCCCGGTCATGTTTGCAGACTGACAGCGTTGAGAGCAGGCGCTGCTGAGGACAGTCTATGTGGACAGCTTTACCCCAAATTCCTGGATACTTTTATCTTTTATTCATCGACCATGTGGGTTGCTAAATGTTGTACCTTCATTAAATGTAAGTATATTGCTACACTTAGAGGCACCTCTCTCTTTTATACTCTGTAGCTCCTGCTGGATTTTGCTTCTAATTCCCTTGTGGAGGCTTCCATTTGTGGATGGACATTTTATGATTACAAAACCTGTCACATTGCTATAATCTTTTTATATGGGCTATAAATGAAAGGACTTATGAATAAATGGTTGTGGAACGAATCATATGAGTTTCTATAATTTCTTATAGGAAAATTTGCTTTGATATACACGTGCTTTGGATTACAAGCATTTTGAATGTTATCCCTAAACCACCAAACTTTACAGCAGACACTATGCAGTATGAACAGTAGTTTTTTTAATTCAATCCACCAAACTCAGATTTCACCATCAGACTCCCAGCTTCTGACATTTGATTCATCACTCCAGAGAACATTTTTTTACTGCTCTCCAATCAAATGGCAGCATGCCGTACATCCAACTAGCTGATTCTTTGCAATACACATGGACTTGTGTACAGCTGGTCGGCCATGGAAACCCATTTATTAAGCTCTAGATGTGCAGTTCTTGTGTTGAGGTTACTTCCAGAGGAAGTTTTGAACTCTATAGTGAGGAGGAAAAACCACTGACTGCCTTTGAAGGACACAGACTACAAGTAACCAAAGAGGAAGATTAGGAGGATTTTAAGAGGAAAACCCCTGGGAAAAAAAAAAACACAAAAAAAAAAAGTGCATGGGATCCTCCCCCAAATACAGTACCCACCAGACCTTGTTCTGAGTATTTTTTTTCTCCTTTGTAAATATTAGGGATGAGCTTCGCGTTCGATGCGAACACATGTTCGCATCGAACATCAGCCGTTCGATTGTTCGTCGAAAACTCGAAAATTCGAATGACGCCCAACGGCCCATAATTAACTGCGGCGTTGCACGCTGATGATTGGCCAAGCATGCACCATGACCCCGCATGCTTGGCCAATCACAGTGCCCAAAAAACGAAGAGACCTAATTGGCCAAAGCCTGGGTGCTTTGGCCAATTAGGGCTCAGGGCTTTAGCACACACCCCACACTATAAAAGGCCGCCTCCCGGGGCGGCCTTGTGTAGTGTGTTTCGGCTTGCTTTTAGAGAGAGAAGTCAGACAGACAGAGAGAGAGAGAGAGATAGATAGATAGAGACACAGGCCCAGATTCACAGAGCGATTACGCCTGTCTAACTGGTGTTAGACAGGAGTAATTTCAAATTTCGCGCGCCGTATCACTAGTTTGAATCCTCAAACCATGATACGGCGGCTTCGGGCTTCGATCCGAGAGGCTTACGTCTTCATAAGCCTTCGGATCTACGATGCAATATTTTTGCGGCCGCTGGGAGGAGTCCGTGTCGTTTTCTGCGTCGGGATATGCAAATTAGTTTTTACGGCGATCCACGAAGATACGAGCGGCCTTCGCAATCGCTTACGTCATTTTTTTGGTACGTACTGTTAGACCAGCTATTTGCTGGTCTAACGGTGCGTAGCCCATGTTAAGTATGGCCGTCGTTCCCGCGTCAAATTTAATTTTTTTTTTTTTTTTTTACGTAACTCGTTCGGGAATAGGAATGTCCGTAAACGACGCTACTCAAAAAAAAATGACGTAACGACGTGATTTCGCGCAATGCACGGCGGGAAATTTCGGAAAGGAGCATGCGCAGATCGATCGCCCCCTACTCGCGTAGATGGATTGCGTCGGGAGAAATACACAACGCCGCCGTAGTTTACAGGACAAAATCTACCGGGATTCCACGTAGAGCCAGGTAAAAAACGGCGGCGTAGAGTATTTCTGATACTCTACGCTAATCTAATTCTATGTGAATCTACCCCACAGTGTCTTTTCAGATAGATAGATAGATAGATAGATAGATAGATAGATAGATAGGGCCAGATTCAGGTAGATGAGAGTATCTTTCCTCTGGAGTAACGCTTCTCATTTACGTTACTCTGAAGACCCTTTCAGCGCAAGTCCTGTAATTCACATAGCAGTTGCGCGTAAACTTGCGCCAGAGTAACGATAATGCGCTGGCGTAACCCGACGCAAGTGGAAGTGGGTGTGATCATATGTAAATGATGGGCGGAGCCCAGCGCAGAGGCTTACGTTCAGCGCATCATCCACGGAGCATGCGCAGTGAGTGCGGCTCCACTCGCCCCCTTGTGCGCATGCTCACAACTTCCGTCGGCACCACTTCCTGGGAAACGTCAGCGCAATGCGTTCCGCTGGGCGCTTAAAAGCGCTGGCGGAAACGCCATTCCGGCGCAAAAGTAGTTCCGTTTCCCCCCACCCCAGGGAAGATACTTTTGCACTGTAATGGCTGCTCCCGCTACCCCCAGAGAGAGGAGGAACCTCAACTTTAATGCCCAGGAGGTCTCAGTGATTATCTCGGCTATGGAGACGGATAATGAATTTCTCCATGGCAAAAAAAGCCGGAAGACCAGCCGGGAGAGGAAGCAGGGCATCCTGGAGTCGATTGCTGCCAGGGTCAATGTCCTGGGGTACTCCACCCGTACTGCTGGGGACATACAAAAGAAAATAAATGACCTGCGGCGCAAGGTGAGGGACAAGGTGGCCTCCATCAGGAGGTATGAGAGGGGCACAGGTGGTGGTCCCCATGTCCTGTCACCCTGACCGCAGAGGAGGAGGTGGTTGCTCGCTGCCTGGAGAGGGAGCAGGTGGAGGGGGTCGCAGGCTATGACTCCGTGGAGGAAGGCACAAGGACAGGTAAGTGTTTTATAATCCCCTATTTGTTGTTTTGCATTTGGGGGGGTGGGGGGGGGGGACATGTGCCAAGTGTGTGGGACCACCAACATGTGTCTGCTTTGTGTCATCCACAGATGACGGAGCTGGGCCATCATCTGTCAGCCTGCATTCCACCCCATCCCCCCCACGCCATCATGTGCCCGAGCCACTGGGTGGTGAAGAGGTTGTGGAGGAAGAGAGTGGCCACACCACACCTGCCGAGGTGGTTGTGGAGGATCCTGCTGTGGCAGAGCAGGACTTTTCTTTGGTTTTGTCTGTCTCCTCCCCTTCTCCTGGCCCGTCTGTCGTCCCCTCCCCCATCCTTGGAAGCCCCTCAAGGGCGACACCTTCCACCCGAGGACATCCATCTTCTGGCCCCAGGAAGGCGACCCAGAAGACCAGGGGGGTGTCTGATGGTGTCCAGGACCAGTTGGCGAGGGATCACGCCAGGCAGACGGAACAGATGGGGGCCATAGCGGTGCACTTGGAGAAAGTGGCTGACAGCCTGGGCTCCGTTGCCAACCTCAGCAACGCAGTGCAGGATGTCAGCTGCAACTGCGCTGCAGTGGTCACCACTTTGGGGGAGGTGCAGGGGGATATAAGGCACCTCACTGCAGCCGTCCAGGCCAACACTGCTGCCATCCATGGGAACAGTGCTGCCATCCGGGAGCAGGGGAGGCTGAGTCGGCGGGCCCAGCATTACCAGGTGACCCGTCAGCTCCGGATGCAGGCCCAGACGAACACATACCTTGGACGGATAGCCAGGGCCTTGGAGGGCACGCAGGCCACACCTGCCAGGAGTGGCCCACCTGGGGATCAGCCACCTCCAGATGCCCCCCCACCCCCACCCACTCCATCCAGGCAGCTGCGGAGCCAGAGAGGGGCCCCAGAAGAAGCCCCCGGCATCCCCGATGAGGCCTTTTTTTTTTTTCTTGTTTTATATTATTGTTTTTGACATACTCAGGTCATGAGTTTATTTTTTATTTTTCTCAGGTTATGAGATTTTTTTTCTTTTAATGATCAGGATATGATATTTATAATTTCTTTTTGTACTGCACACGGTCAGGAGTGCAGGGGACAGTGTGAATGGTGTGTGAATGTGAGAGGGTGGCACTCCTGAAAGTAAGGGGTGTCACCCTCGGCCGTGGTGGTGAAGTGAACCCCACGGCTGAATGAATGATGTGTGAAAGGTGTGTGAATGGACAGTGACATCATTGGGGCCTTGACGCGGCGTTACTGCTCCCAACTCCTACATGCTGGACTTGGGCTAATCCAATGCGATGTGCATGTGGTGTGTGTGATCTAGGGACATCAGTGGTGTACACGCGTGCATTGTCTGTGTTCTTAATGTTTTGGTTTAGTGTCCAAAGATGCCTACGGCGAGGACCCTCCTGACTGCTCTTCCATCAGCAGACTGGGTGTCCTCTGGCAGGTGGGGACTGTGTGGGTCGGGGGTCAGGTCATCACGTATGTCAATATGCAGGCCTTTTTTCATAGCAAAGTTATGTAGTATGCAACATGCACCGATGATCTGACACACAAAGGTAGGGGAATACAATAGGGCCCCCCCAGACTTATCCAGGCATCGGAAACAGGACTTCAGGAGCCCAAATGTTTGCTCAACCACTGCACGGGTTTTGATGTGTGCTTCATTGTATTTTCTCTCTCCTCTGGTTTGGGGGTTCCGGAAAGGAGTCATTAGATGGGGTCCCAATGCATATGCAGAGTCACCTGTAAGGTAAAAGACAGGAGAATGTTAGTCATGCATGTGCGATTTCTGTTGTGCATCACGGGAGGGGATAGTCATGCCTGACTCCCTTGTCACTCACCAACCAGCCAGCTGTCCCCATACATATTCTGGTTAAATTCTGCTGGGATGGGGCTCTGACGGTATATGAAACTGTCATGGCTGGACCCGGGGTGTTTGGCACGGACGTGCCATATGAGGCGTTGGGCATCGGCTATCACCTGTACGTTGATGGAGTGCCAATGCTTCCAATTGCGGTATATGTGCTCTGTGGCACTGGGGGGCTGTAGGGCCACATGTGTGCAATCAATGGCCCCCACGGTGCGTGGGAATCTGGCAATGTTGTAGAAATCTGTCATTGCCTTCTGCCGCAGCTCCTCAGTGGTGGGTCTGATGAACTGGTTGGACATGCGTCTGAGGATTGCAGGGACAACCTGGTGCACACATCTGCTTATGGAGGACTGTGACATCCCAGCCACCACTCCACTTGTACGCTGGAATGATCCACTTGCAAGGAAATGGAGTGTTGCCAGGACCTTCACCAGTGGCTGCACTGCTTGTGATCGGTGTGTTGGGCTGGTGATGTCATCCTGCAGGGTTGTGGTTAGTTCAAGTATTGCATCTGGGCTGAATCTGAATAGGCGATACACCTCCTCATCCCCCATTCCAAAGAGGTTCATACGTGTGCGGTATATCCTCTCACGTGCCCGCCTTCTTGGTTCCAGGGGACCCATCAGTAGTTCTAGGACCACGAGTGCCCCTGGCATGTTGGCACACAGAGGTGTTGTCCTTGCAAGTGGGGGTGCTCAGCTAGCTCCTATCGTCGGTAACGCTGCTGTAGCTGCTCTCCTGCTGACCTGTGACCGTCTGGAGTAAAGATAAAGCAGCCTTTTGTAGAAATAACTTTGCGCCGGACGGACCAGATACGCGCGGCGCATGTAGCCAGCGTATGGTGCTAATCCGTTCGTGAATTGTGAAAAATCCCTCATTTGCATATTTGCAGGGGAAATCAATGGGCGCGACTGATGCGCCCAGCGAAAATAAACGCTGACGATACTCTGGCGTCGGAACGTTCCGCCGGTCGCAAATGAGCCGTTATTGGGCGCATCTAGTTTGGTGGGTACGGGCACATAGAAACGTCGGCGCATCAGCACAGTTACGCGGCGCATATCCAAATACTCCAGCGCAAGTGTTCGTGAATCTGGCCCATAGCTAGTTCTGCTATTAGTATCTGTCAGGCAGGAGATTGTGCTTGATGCTCTAACGTGTTAGTGTACACGTGTTAGTTCATTGCACATAGACGCATTAACTGTTACTGCACGTGTGCTATTTATTTGCACAGAAAGGCAGTTGCTGTTAATGCAAGTGGGCTATTGAATTGCACAGAAACGCAGTCGCTCTGACTGTGCGTGTGCTGTTTAATACCACCTGAGCACATTTGGGGTCACCGTACGTGTGCTGTGACATACCACCTGAGCGCATTTGGGGTCACCGTACATAGTACCAGGCAAATTTTCCTGCCCCAGCTGCTGCAGCGCCGAAAGAAGTACAATCCCAGCCATCCACCTGCCCAGCAGTTGAATGCTAGCTTAGCGAAATTGCTAGCACTTCAACTGCTACCTTTTCAGTTGGTAGATTCTGCCCCCTTCCGTGAGTTTGTGCAATGTGCAGTACCTCAGTGGCAAGTACCAAAACGCCACTTTTTCTCGCGGAAGGCTATTCCGGCTCTCTACCAGCATGTGGAAGGCAATGTCCATGCCTCGAATATTCGAGTTATTTTGATTGGCTCTGATGCAGCATCAGAGCCAATCAGAATAACTCGAATATTCGGCAAAAGGAATATTGCGCGATTTTCTTCTCCGCCCTTCTTTTGCATCAGAGCCAATCAGAATAACTCGAATATTCGGCAAAAGGAATATCGCGCAATATTCCTTTTGCCGAATATTCAAGTTATTCTGATTGGCTCTGATGCAAAAGAAGGGCAGAGTAGCTGATGCGATTCTTTTATGTTGCCGACAATTCGCAATGCGAATTTTCGGCAACATAAAAGAGTCGCATCAGCTACTCGGCCCAGGGTCTCTCTCTAATCATACCAGCAATGCTTTTAGACGTCGATGGAGATCACTAGGATGTGATCTGTTTTAAAAATAAATTAGAAAAAATACGAATATTCGCCATAGCGAATATTCACCGCAATATTCGAGTTATTCGCGAATACTCGAATATGCAATATTCGTAGCGAATATTCGCAATGCGAATATTCGTGAGCAACACTATACAAGAGTAAGGTTGCGGACCTTATGTTGCCATCGCAGAGGGAGCAGAAGATGAAACTTCTGCGGGAGGCCTTGCAGAAGGGTCTGTGCAATGCGTTCCCAGAACCGGGGGGATTACCAAAACCTGGCTCTGGACAACGTCTTGCTGAGGCTTCGGTGAGTCACAGAAGGGGCGGTGGAGAAGGTGGTCGTCTGACGGATGCGTTCAGGCAGTTTTTTAGTCCGCAGCCCCAAGGTCTGACCGGTTCCAGCAACCATCGCCAGCGTCTGGTTTACATGGTCCGGGAATACCTAGGGGCAAGATCCGACTTGGACACCTTCCCCACCGATAATCCTCTGGCTTACTGGGTCTTGAGGATGGATCACTGGCCAGAGCTTGCCCAATACGCAATTGAGCTACTGGCTTGCCCTGCATCCAGTGTTCTTTCAGAACGGACATTCAGTGCTGCTGGAGGCTTTGTCACTGATCACAGGGTGCGCCTCTCCACCAGCTCTGTTAATCGACTGACCTTCATCAAAATGAATCAGGCTTGGATCAACACCAGTTACCAAGCACCTGATGCTGATATTAATGAATAATATATTTTTTGTTGAAATGTCGGATCCCTTTTAGACTGCTGATGCTGAGTGACTGTCCTCTTATGCTGCTGATGGAATATCCTTCTCCTCCTCACTTTTCTTGCTGATAGCTAGTAAGAAATGTTGTGTTTCTGGGCTCCGCCACCAGTGCCTAAGGCACAATTTTTCAGCCCCTGTTTAACAGGGGCGCCTAATAACAATTTTTGTTGCAATACTTTGCACGTGGCTCCTTGTTGCGCTCCAATTGCAGTTATTGAGAGGGGTTGCAAGTGTTGTGTTGTGCCCAATGCCCAATTTTTCAGCCCCTGTTTAACAGGGGCGCCTAATAACAATTTTTGATGCAATAATTTGTACGTGGCTCCTTGTTGCACTCCAATTGGAGTTATTGGGAGGGGTTGCAAGTGTTGTGTTGTGCCCAAGTCACAATTTTCCAGCCCCTGTTTAACAGGGGCACCTAATAACAATTTTTGATGCAATAATTTGCACGTGGCTCCTTGTTGCGCTCCAATTGGAGTTATTGGGAGGGGTTGCAAGTGTTGTGTTGTGCCCAAGGCACAATTTTCCAGCCCCTGTTTAACAGGGGCGCCTAATAACAATTTTTGATGCAATAATTTGCACGTGGCTCCTTGTTGCGCTCCAATTGGAGTTATTGGGAGGGGTTGCAAGTGTTGTGTTGTGCCCAAGGCACAATTTTCCAGCCCCTGTTTAACAGGGGCGCCTAATAACAATTTTTGATGCAATAATTTGCACGTGGCTCCTTGTTGCGCTCCAATTACAGTAGGTTTGAGGGGTGCCCTTTTTTCTAAAAATTTTCTTTCACACATTAATAATGGCCCCCCACCACCGCTAAAATATTCGACATAATGTTGCCACACAGAACTTGCGCAAGTAGCATTAATTACTTTTTTTTTTGGTCCTTTCATGTTGTGCAGGGACATTTCTAAACACGTGCCACTACTATAGACACCCAGCAGGTGTGATATTTAAAGGAATTTTTTTTTTCTCTTTAAGCATCATTAACCACTTAATACCCGCCCACCGTGAAATGACGGCGGGCGGGATACTCAATTATCCTGACATCACGTCATATGACGTGATGTCAATTCAGGCCACTAGGTGGCGCACGCGCGCCGCCGGCGCCGCGCGCGCGCACCCTTTGGGTTACTAACAACACCGTGCGCGTGCCGGCGGCCGCGATGGCCGCCGGGCACCCACGATTTCTGTGTAACTGAGCTGGGACGTGCAGCTCTGTGTACATAGGGACACAATCGGTCACCTCCCCCAGTCACCCCCCCTCCCCCTACAGTAAGAACACACCTAGGATACACATTTAACCCCTTCCCCGCCCCCTAGTGGTTAACCCCTTCCCTGCCAGTTACATTTATACAGTTATCAATGCATATTTATAGCATTGTTCACTGTATAAATGTATATGGTCCCAAAAATGTGTCAAAAGTGTCCGATGTGTCGGCTATAATGTCGCAATCCCGAAAAAAAAAAAAAACGCAGATCGTCGCCATTCCTAGTAAAAAAAAAAAAAAAAAAAAATCATAATTATGTCCCCTATTTTGTAGGCAATATAACTTTTGCGCAAACCAGTCACTATACGGTTATTGCGATTTTATTTTTAATTTTTTTTTACCAAAAATATGTAGAAGAATACGTATCGGCCTAAACTGAGATAATTTTTTTTTTTTTATATAGGATTTTTATTATAGCAAAAAGCAAAAAATGTTGTGTCTTTTTTCAAAATTGTCGCTATTTTTTTGTTTATAGCGCAAAAAATTAAAACCGCACGGGCGATCAAATAGCACCAATAGAAAGCTCTATTTGTGGGAAAAAAAGGACGCCAATTTTGTTTGGGAACCACATTGCTCGACCGCGCAATTGTCAGTTAAAGCGACGCAGTGCCGGAAGCTAAAATTTGGTCTGGGCAGGAAGGGGGTGTAGGTGCACAGTAGGCAAGTGGTTAAAATGGCTGCTCGGCAAAAAACGGCCGTTTTAAAAAAAAAAATTCCATTGATACATGTTCCCTGGGGCAAGACCCGGGTTCTGAACGACGTTTTCCAACATTTAATTGAATTTTGGTCTTTAAAATGACCGTTTTTGAATTCGAACGTTCGGGTCCCATAGACTTCAATGGGGTTCGAAAAGTTTGTGCGAACCCGCGGTCTGTTCGAACGTTCTGGTGCGAACCGAACCCGGGGGTGTTCGGCTCATCCCTAGTAAATATCACTTTTGCTATATTGTTTTGTTTACATAGTTTGGCTTCACAGGCGGGCTTAGGGGACCCCCGAAACTATTTTTTTTTTAATAACAGTGCGTTTTTTTTGTTAAACAATATTACATTTGCTACTGCTTGCAAAATGGTATTTTTTTTTTTTTTTTTACACCTTAACATGTTCCTTAGGACAACTTTTTATACCAATCCCTTAGCTATGAGCTTAAAAATGTAGAACATTTATTTGACAGATTCGGCACCCATTGAATCCTGTGTGATTCGGAATCGATATCCAAAATGTTGTTCGACCAAACCTCCCTGACCCAAACCCATAGGTGTTTAGCTCATCCCCACTGATAGTTAAATGTAGTTACGTATGGCCCAGATTCACAAAGCACTTGCGCCGACGTAAAGCAAGTTACGCAGATGTAAGTGCAAATGTGCGCCGGCGTATGTGTGCACCAGAGTCACAAACCAATATACACCTAAAAACTGGCCACTCTACGCCGACGTAGTTTGCATACGCCGGCGTAGTGTGGGCGCCCACAGGCACGGAGGAGGGCATAGGAGAGGATCTACCAAACACGCATGAACGTCTTTGGCATGGGGGAATCGGAGGTGTGTTGCATCTTCCGATTCAGCCCTGATGCCATCCTGAAATTAGCCACAGCCCTGCATGATAAAGTTACCAGCCAGACGGGACGCTCACATGCAGTGCAGCCACTGGTCAAGGTACTGGCAACACTCCATTTCCTTGCCAGTGGATCTTTCCAACGTACAAGTGGAGTTGTGTCTGGAATGTCACAATCCACCATGTGCACCAGGTTGTCCACGCAATCCTCACATGCATGTCTCACCACATCATCAAACCGACCCATGATCATCTGCGGCAGAAGGCAATGCAGGATTTCTACAGAATTGCCGGATTCCCACGCACCATCGGGGCCATTGATTGCACACATGTGGCACTACGGCCCCCTGTGCCACAGAGCACATATACCGCAATCGTAAGCAGTTCATTCCATCAACGTACAGGTGATAGCCGATGCCCAATGCCTCATATGGCACGTCCGTGCCAAACACCCAGGGGCCAGCCACGACAGCTACATATACCGTCAAATCACCATCCCAACAGAATTCCAACAGAACGTGTACAGGGACAGCTGGTTGCTTGGTGAGTGACATGGGAGTCAGGCATGACTGTCCGACCCCATGATGCAGACATCACGAGGGGCACATGCACGGCTAACATCCAACTGTTTTTTTCCCTTCCAGGTGACTCGGCATATGCACTTGGGCCCCATCTACTGACAACATACCGGAATCCCGAAACCAGAGGAGAGAGAAGATACAATGCTGCACACATACGCACCCGTGCAGTGGTGGAGTGCACATTTAGCATCCTGAAGTTTCCGATGCCTGGATAAGTCCGGGGGGCCCTGTTGTATTCCCCAAACTTTGTGTGCCAGATCATTGGTGCATGTTGTGTGCTGCACAAGTACGCCATGAGAAAGGGCCTAGAGATTGACATATGTGATGACCTGACCCCCAAACTACACAGTCCCCCCCCCCCTTTTGATCTTGGCCAGCTTCTCCCTGACCCACCGACGCATATTGTTTATCTTTTTTTGGATCTCCCTCCAGGTCCTGGTTTCATGCCCAAGGGCATTGATCTCCAGGGTGATCTTCTGGAGGATCTCCTGCTTTCTGGCCTTGCTGGTCCTGGCACTCTGTGCGCCATGGAGGTAGGTATCATACTTTGAGATGGCTGAGATCAAGATCGCACTCTCATCCGCAGAGAAATTCTTCTTTCTCCTCTCCCTGTCCACCTCACTATCTGACATGGCTTAGACCACAGAAGTACCTCTGCACCAGGGAAGACAAGCTGGTGTACTTTTGCCCTGGACGGGCGTATGGCTGGGCGTAGTTGTAAGCATGCACAGAGGGGTGCTGGGCATGCATCCACATCACGGCGCATGCGCTGTTTGCGATACGCTGGGCGTAGACCACTGCGCCACGCCGGCGTACCTGTCCATCATTAGCATGGGGTCACGCCCATTTCCACCTACGCCCGCCTGCGCCTTCAAAATCTACGCCACGCCGATGCAGCATTGGGAGCAATAGCTTGCTGAATGCAGTGCTTGCCTCTCCGCGCTGCGGCGGCGTAGCGTACGGCATTTGCGTTATGGCGGCGTAATGTGCGCCCAAAACTCTGTGAAACTGGGCCATAGTTGGTAAGGTTAAATAAAGGTACCAATTAATTTAGTTCAAACAGTACTCTATACCCTTCCACACCCTAAAACTAAAAACAAATTTGGGCATTAGGTACCATTTAGGGAATCAAGCTGTGGCTGATTAATACAAGTTAATAAGTCATTGGCTCATCCATAACTGGATGGCTTTGCCTGAAGTTTTATCCCAAAAAAACAGAGCCTCAAGGCAGGTAACAGCTGTTGTGCTATTATTTAGACAACTGACTGTGCTCTGGAAATTCTAACATACAGTATATTATATTTTTTTGTAAAAAAATAAAAAAAGTTTGTACGCATACAGTAAAACAAAATAAATATAAAATATAGGATTAAAAACGTATCCAATTTACAAAAACATGATATGAACATAAACCATAATTTCCTTAAAGTTAAAAGATGCACTGTTCTTCAGGTGTGCTGCTTTTGCTACCCCAATATCCTACTTTACTAGCAATAATAAAAGTTTTAACAGATACTGTATAAAATAATTTTTAGTTCTCGGATAAGTGGTGTCTTGTTTAATGTTGTTTTATGACTATCTCTGGATTTATTCTTTCACACTTAGCAGGGGACATTTAAAGCATATAATTACATAATTCTTGAAAATATATAAATAAAGTAAATGCAGACTAACAAAGTTAGAATTAAAATCCACAGGACACTGGTGAGGTTTATTTTAGAATGTGTCTGAAGCATCTATAATGAACTCAAGAAATATCCAATAAGAAAGTTACATAAAAAGGGGTTTTAGAACTATGGGTTATTTTAACCACCTAAGGACCGCCGCATTTACATATACGTCGGCAGAATGTACGTCCCTGCCTAGACGTGGGTCGGGGGTCCGATCGGGACCCCCTGGTACATGCGGCGGTTCCCGTGGCTGTCCGAGCGATCCAGGATGAGGGGGCGGCTGTTTGTTTTTGTCTGCCCCCTCCGGATCGCTCCTAGACAATCCGCGCGCTCCCCCTGCGTGTCATTTCCTCTGTAAACACAGGAAGAGGGAAGTGATGTGATCTCTCCTCTCGGCGGTATTTTCAACCGCCGCTGAGGAGAGATCACATCACACAGTGAGTCTGCACAACACTACACTGACACCAGTACACTCAGGCACATTAACCCCTTGCCATCACCCCCCCACCCCCCTGTCACAGTGTCACTGAATGCAGTGATCATATATGTACTGATCACTGCATTTAGTGTCAGTGTGACAGGCAGTTAGTGTTAGGTCCAGGGTAGCCCCCGTTCCCCCCCTAATACAGTTTTAACCCCTTGATCACCGCCGTAGTTAACCCTTTCACTCCCTATTGCCCTATTGCCAGTGTCACTAAGCGATCATTTTTATGATCGCTGTATTAGTGTCGCTGTTCTCGCTAGGTAGCTATTTTTTTTATTGCGATTTTTTTTTTTACTAAAGACATGTGGCTGAATAAATTTTGGCCTAAATGTTTGACTAAAATTTAGTTTATTTGATTTTTCTTATAACAAAAAGTAAAAAATATTGTTTTTTTTTCAAAAATGTCGCTCTATTTTTGTATATAGCACAAAAAATAAAAATCGCAGAGGCGATCATATACCACCAAAAAAAAGCTCTATTTGTGGGAAGAAAAGGAGCCACGTCGCACGACCGCGCAATTGTCTGTTAAAGCGACGCAGTACCGAATTGTAAAAACCCTTGGGTCATTTAGCAGCATATTGGTCCGGTCCTTAAGTGGTTAAAGAAAACTTTAGTAAAATGATCTTTAAAGTTCACATAGTATGAGAATGGCTTTTGCAGTTTTGTATACATGCAGTACATACTGTGTGTGTATATGTATTGCAAAATAAAGTGAAAGTGCTCTCGCGCTACCAATTAAAATTCAATAAATGAGTAAGTGAATGCTGCTCAATCTAATAGGTAAATGTGTGTGTACCAGTAGCAAATGTAATAAAAAGGAGTGATCAGCGCATAAATATGTATACACATACTATAATAAGGGCTAGAATAGCCTAAGGCCACATACACACGATAGGTTAAACCGATCAGAAATGTCTGATGGACCGTTTTCATCGGACCAAACCGATCGTGTGTGGCGGCCATCAATTATATTGTTTATTTATGTAATTAGTAGGTGGGTGGGGGGGGTTATTCTACACAGGGTGATCCCATTTGGGGTGTCAGGGGAGGTGGAGTTTCTCCTGAACATCTACCATCTTTACTGATCTGGACGTTAGGTCGATTGTATTTCTTAACGTTTCAAGGGACTAGTCTAGATTATTGAACCTGTGGGTGAGGGAGGTCATTTAAGACACATTTTATTATCTTCAATATATTTATTCTCTTTTGTTACTCACAATTTCTTTTACATTTGGGCAATACTTTATTTTAATGATAAACTGAAAGTACCTTGTAATTTAAGATTGTGTGTCACTATGTAATGCTTTCTTTGAAGTTCATCACTTGTACTGACTTTTTCTGAAAATAAACTTATATTGAATGAAATGTAACCGATGGATTCCTAACCGATAGATTAAAACCGATCGTTAGTAGGCACGACCATCAGTTAAAAATCCAGGCATGCTCAGAATCAAGTCGACGCATGCTTGGAAGCATTGAACTTAATTTTTTTCAGCACATAGTGGTGTTTTACATCACCGCATTCTGGCCCGACCGTTTTTTTAACCAATGGTGTGTAGGCGCGATGGACCATGAGTCAGCTTCATCGCGTTAGACTGATCGTGTGTACGCGGCTTAAGACGATGTGCAATATAAAGCAAAAAAAAGTCCCATGTGCAATCTTCATAAGTGAAGTGAATGATCTTCCAGAGTCTTCTCTGGAATGATCTTCTGGAATGATGAGAATGATCTTCTCTTCTATATATTGTGCTCACAGAGCGCTTACCTTTTTGTGTATAGGTATTGGCTTTTCTGAGTAATCTGTGTCAGCCTGGTGAGGTCCTGCACATCCGGCATCTCTGATGAAGCCACGTGACGTGGCGTAACATGTAAAGGCCGGAAATACCAGGAAACAACGGAAGATCACATGGAAATCATTTGCTTTTATTATTTTACATGTAAGTCTCTTATTTTACTCAATAAATCTTTAATACGTACTGCACTATGGGATATCTCTTTTCTTACACCCTGAGTGACGTGTTTGAGGCCGCGTACACACGATCAAATTTATCTGCTGAAACTGGTCTGACGGACCGTTTCAGCAGACATCTCGGGCTAGCGGACAAGTTTGTCCATCGGACAAATTTCAAAGCCTGCTTTTAAATTTGTCCACTACAAACCTGTCCGTCGGACAGGTTTGGATTCGACGCATGCACAGAAGCATTTTAATTCTGAGTTTGGTGACGTGGCGGCGTCAATGTCACCGCCACGTCACCGCGTCCTCAGATCGAGGGGATTTTCGTCCGATGGTGTATACACGCAATCGGACCAAAATCCAATGAGACATGTCCGCTGCAAACGGTTCATCGGACATGTTTGAGCGGACATGTCTCATCGTGTGTACGCGGCCTCAGATATCACCTACAGCGTCAGACATCAGCTGGAGAACACAGGGAAACTACTCCAGGACCTCACCAGGCTGACACAGATTACTCAGAAAAGCCAATACCTATACACAAGAAGATAAGCACTCTGTGAGCACAATATATAGAAGAGAAATTTAAGAAGACTCTGGAAGATCATTCACTTCACTTATGAAGATTGCACATGGGACTTTTTTTTTTGCTTTATATTGCACATCGTCTTAGGCTAATCTAGCCCTTATCAGAGCATTTGTATACATATTTATGCGCTGATCACTCCTTTTATTACATGTGTATATTTATTCTTTTTTATATATAAACACCGTATATACTCAAGTATAAGCCGACCCGAATATAAGCCGAGGCACCTAATTTTACCACAAAAAGATGGGAAAACTTATTGACTTGAGTATAAGCCTAGGGTGACCATCTGCATGCCTTACTGTGTCCATGTGCATGTCTCACTATATCCATGCCTCACTGTGCCCATGCCTCACTGTGCCCATGCCTCATTGTGCCCATGCCTCACTGTGTCCATGACTAGACTCACCAGCCGTAGGTCTCCCAGACAACAAACTTTGCACACTTGTAGACATGTACACACCATCAGACCAAAATCCCAGCGGACAGAGATCGCGGTGACGTAGAAGTCACCGACGTGCTCAATCCAGGAAGTTCAATGCTTCCACGCATGCGTCAAATCAATTTGACGCATGCGCAGGATTTCGGTCCGCTGGTTAGACGTACTAACCAGCGGACATGTCCGACGGACAGGTTTCCAGCGGACAAGTTTCTAAGCATGCTTAGAAACTTTTGTCCACTGGAAACCTGTCCGCTAGGCCGTACACACGATCGGACATGTCCGCGGAAACTGGTCTACGGACCAGTTTCAGCGGACATGTCTCCTCGTGTGTACGCGGCCTAACAGTACATAATTTAACACATACATCCATCAGAGACAGCAAGCTTCAAGCAAGATCAACAGCTTTCTCAAGTTTATTTTACAGTTACTATAAAATAGGTCCTAAAATATCAGATTACATTGTTTTATGATTCAACCAATCCTTTTCTCCTGGCAGAAACTTTCCACTTCAGCCAATTATACACAGCCTGTCTGGAAATGTGGCAGCAGTTCTGGGCTTTCTTATTAGAAAGTCCAGTATGCTTTTCTATACAAACTGAGTGTCATCAATACATGCTGTATAAATATTTTTTTTGTAAAATAATACATTTTTATAACATACTATAAAACATCATGAAGCAGTAGAATGTTTTTAAAATGTATTTATTTTTTCACAATGTGACAACAACCATAATATTAAATGCTTCTTATCAGAAAGCTAGCACTCAACTTGTTTTGTGTGTTCAGTAATTGCTGAGATGGTTAACCGGTTCATGACTGCCTACAATAAAAACTTTGATGGAAAATAAGATGGATGTTTCTAAGTAGTAGTACTTAATTTTAGTCATTTGAAAGGTATGTTTTGTTGGTGTATGAGCCTGCAAATACATAGACACATTGAGGTTGATTTACTAAAACTGGAAAGTGGCTTCCAGGTTTATTTTTGTCAAAGTTTAATTGAACAAGCTGAAGTTAGAAGCTGATTGGCTTCAATGCAAAGCTTCACCAGATTTTGGCCTCTCCATAAATCTACTCTAGTATTTAAAGTGATTGTAAAGGCATAAGGTTTTTTTTTTTATTGCATTCTCTGCAGTAAGGACAAAAACCTTCTGCATGCAGCATCCCCCATAGCGCGCCTAAATATATCATGATCAAGTTATGTGCATGAGAGCCAAAGCTCTCTCAGCTCTCTTGCTCCTCATTGGCTCAGATACAACAGAAGAAACCATTGGCTCCCATTGCTGTTAATCAGAGCCAGTGATGGGGGGCTGGGGGCTGGGCCAAGTCCCACTCTGTGTGTCTTTTTGACACAGAACGGAACTCTGAAGTAAGCACACGCGGATGCCCCCATAGCAAGTGGCTTGCTATGGGGGCACTTGGCGGGGGGGGGGGGGTGTAGCCCGGCAGAAAACCCAAGAAGAGGAGGATTGGTGTTGCTCTTTGCACAAAGTAGGTTAGTATAGCTTGTTTATTATTTTAATAAAAAAAGGCAAACTTTACAATCACTTCAACTGACAGAGGTTCCCACCCTTCCACATTCTACCAATTAAAAAAGTTTTGGCTGGAATTCTACTTTAAGTTCAGACAATCTGGTAAATCTACATGCCCTAACACTAGATTGGATGAGGGATGGAATAACCCTGGTGAGCATAAAGCTGTTTAGCACTTTGACAGCTGACAATTATCTGTATGTCACTGGAGCAGCTTCAATTTTCAGGATCAGATGTGTCTTGACCAGAGCTTTTTTTCTCAAAAAATAGGTGCAGGAACTCAACCACGACCCGTTCAGATTTCACAAACAGTAGAAGGGTCTTAAAGGGGCATTAAATACCAGAATTGCATTACATACAGTGTGCAGAGTTCAGGGGGTTACAAAGCAGTCACTTGTAAACACAGAAACCAGACTTCTGTGTTCACAAGTGATTGTGGTGAGCGGGCACCAAAGGGTCTGAGCCAAAGGTGGTGGAACTCAGTTCCACCAAGTTCCCCCAGAAAAAAAGCCCTGGTCTTGACTGCCCTACAGAAGTAATGGGGGTCTCCCTGCAACTCAGGGTTATCTGTGATGCAGGTTAGGTTAGGCATTATATTAGTATTCTATGGCAGGGCTCAAAATTTCAAGTCCTGAGCTACTAGCCAGGCCATAAGAGTAACTCGCCACCAGTTGCCCTACCCTGCCCCGCCCATAATTCCACCCCTAAACACGCCCTCATAAATGATCTCATAAAATTACACTGTTAAATGTTTTATGCAGAAATAAGTTACAAAAATAAATATTAACCACTTGCTTACTGGGCACATATACCCCCTTCCTGCCCAGGCGAAATTTCAGCTTTCAGCACTGCGTCGCTTTAAATTAAAATTGTGCGGTCGTGCGACGTGCCTTACAAACAAAATTGACATCCTTTTTTCCCCACAAATAGAGCTTTCTTTTGGTGGTATTTGACCACCTCTGCGGTTTTTATTTTTTGCGCTATAAACAAAAAAGTGCGACAATTTAAAAAAAAACATAATATTTTTTACTTTTTGCTATAATAAAAATCCCATTTAAAAAAAAATATATATATATAGATATATTTTTCTCAGTTTAGGCCGATATGAATTCTACATATTTTTGGTAAAAAAAAAAAAAATCGCAATAAGCGTATAGTAATTGGTTTGCGCAAAGGTGGCTACAAAATAAGGGATAGAATTTTTTTTTTTTACTAGTAATACGGCGATCTGCGAATTTTGTCAGGACTGCAATATTGCGACGGACACATCGGACACTTTTGACACATTTTTGGGACCATTCACATTTATACAGCGATCGGTGCTATAAAAACGCACTAATTACTGTATAAATGTGACTGGCAGGGAAGGGGTTAACATTAGGGGGTGAGGAAGGGGTTAAATGTGTATCCTGGGTGTGTTCTAACTGTGTGGGGGGAGGGGACTGACTGGGGGAGGTGACCAATGCTGGACACAGCATCAGTCTCCTCTCCCTGACAGGACGTGGAGCTCTGTGTTTACACACAGAGCTCCACGTCCCTGCTCTAAAACTGCCTAAATGTTTGACTAAAATTTAGTTTATTTGATTTTTCTTATAACAAAAAGTAAAAAATATTGTTTTTTTTTCAAAAATGTCGCTCTATTTTTGTATATAGCACAAAAAATAAAAATCGCAGAGGCGATCATATACCACCAAAAAAAAGCTCTATTTGTGGGAAGAAAAGGAGCCACGTCGCACGACCGCGCAATTGTCTGTTAAAGCGACGCAGTACCGAATTGTAAAAACCCTTGGGTCATTTAGCAGCATATTGGTCCGGTCCTTAAGTGGTTAAAGAAAACTTTAGTAAAAGGATCTTTAAAGTTCACATAGTATGAGAATGGCTTTTGCAGTGTTGTATACATGCAGTACATACTGTGTGTGTATATTTATTGCAAAATAAAGTGAAAGTGCTCTCGCGCTACCAATTAAAATTCAATAAATGAGTAAGTGAATGCTGCTCAATCTAATAGGTAAATGTGTGTGTACCAGTAGCAAATGTAATAAAAAGGAGTGATCAGCGCATAAATATGTATACACATACTATAATAAGGGCTAGAATAGCCTAAGGCCACATACACACGATAGGTTAAACCGATGAAAAATGTCTGATGGACCGTTTTCATCGGACCAAACCGATCGTGTGTGGGCGCCATCAATTTATATTGTTTATTTATGTAATTAGTAGGTGGGTGGGGGGGTTATTCTACACAGGGTGATCCCATTTGGGGTGTCAGGGGAGGTGGAGTTTCTCCTGAACATCTACCATCTTTACTGATCTGGACGTTAGGTCGATTGTATTTCTTAACGTTTCAAGGGACTAGTCTAGATTATTGAACCTCTGTGGGTGAGGGAGGTCATTTAAGACACATTTTATTATCTTCAATATATTTATTCTCTTTTGTTACTCACAATTTCTTTTACATTTGGGCAATACTTTATTTAATGATAAACTGAAAGTACCTTGTAATTTAAGATTGTGTGTCACTATGTAATGCTTTCTTTGAAGTTCATCACTTGTACTGACTTTTTTCTGAAAATAAACTTATATTGAATGAAAATGTAACCGATGGATTCCTAACCGATAGTTTAAAACCGATCGTTAGTAGGCACGACCATCAGTTAAAAATCCAGGCATGCTCAGAATCAAGTCGACGCATGCTTGGAAGCATTGAACTTAATTTTTTTCAGCACATAGTGGTGTTTTACATCACCGCATTCTGGCCCGACCGTTTTTTTAACCAATGGTGTGTAGGCGCGATGGACCATGAGTCAGCTTCATCCGTTAGACTGATCGTGTGTACGCGGCTTAAGACGATGTGCAATATAAAGCAAAAAAAAAGTCCCATGTGCAATCTTCATAAGTGAAGTGAATGATCTTCCAGAGTCTTCTCTGGAATGATCTTCTGGAATGATGAGAATGATCTTCTCTTCTATATATTGTGCTCACAGTGTATAGGTATTGGCTTTTCTGAGTAACCTGTGTCAGCCTGGTGATGTCCTGCACATCCGGCATCTCTGATGAAGCCACGTGACGTGGCGTAACATGTAAAGGCCGGAAATACCAGGAAACAACAGAAGATCACATGGAAATCATTTGCTTTTATTATTTTACATGTAAGTCTCTTATTTTACTCAATAAATCTTTAATACGTACTGCACTATGGGATATCTCTTTTCTTACACCCTGAGTGACGTGTTTGAGGCCGCGTACACACGATCAAATTTATCTGCTGAAACTGGTCTGACGGACCGTTTCAGCAGACATCTCGGGCTAGCGGACAAGTTCGTCTATCGGACAAATTTCAAAGCATGCTTTTAAATTTGTCCGCTACAAACCTGTCCGTTGGACAGGTTTGGATTCGACGCATGCACAGAAGCATTTTATTTCCGAGTTT
The DNA here is from genome assembly GCA_029574335.1 of Rana kukunoris. Taxonomy (NCBI): domain Eukaryota; kingdom Metazoa; phylum Chordata; class Amphibia; order Anura; family Ranidae; genus Rana; species Rana kukunoris. The sequence continues at coordinate 100,500,208 of CM056052.1, read as the reverse complement.
GGTGACGTGGCGGCGTCAGTGTCACCGCCACGTCACCGCGTCCTCAGATCGAGGGGATTTTCGTCCGATGGTGTATACACGCAATCGGACCAAAATCCAATGAGACATGTCCGCTGCAAACGGTTCATCGGACATGTTTGAGCGGACATGTCTCATCGTGTGTACGCGGCCTCAGACATCACCTACAGCGTCAGACATCAGCTGGAGAACACAGGGAAACTACGCCAGGACCTCACCAGGCTGACACAGATTACTCAGAAAAGCCAATACCTATACACAAGAAGATAAGCACTCTGTGAGCACAATATATAGAAGAGAAATTTAAGAAGACTCTGGAAGATCATTCACTTCACTTATGAAGATTGCACATGGGACTTTTTTTTTTGCTTTATATTGCACATCGTCTTAGGCTAATCTAGCCCTTATTAGAGCATTTGTATACATATTTATGCGCCGATCACTCCTTTTATTACATGTGTATATTAATTCTTTTTTATATATAAACACCGTATATACTCAAGTATAAGCCGACCTGAATATAAGCCGAGGCACCTAATTTTACCACAAAAAGATGGGAAAACTTATTGACTTGAGTATAAGCCTAGGGTGACCATCTGCATGCCTTACTGTGTCCATGTGCATGTCTCACTATATCCATGCCTCACTGTGCCCATGCCTCACTGTGCCCATGCCTCATTGTGCCCATGCCTCACTGTGTCCATGACTAGACTCACCAGCCGTAGGTCTCCCAGACAACAAACTTTGCACACTTGTAGACATGTACACACCATCAGACCAAAATCCCCGCGGACAGAGATCGCGGTGACGTAGAAGTCACCGACGTGCTCAATCCAGGAAGTTCAATGCTTCCACGCATGCGTCGAATCAATTTGACGCATGCGCGGGATTTGGTCCGCTGGTTAGACGTACTAACCAGCAGACATGTCCGATGGACAGGTTTCCAGCGGACAAGTTTCTAAGCATACTTAGAAACTTTTGTCCACTGGAAACCTGTCCGCTAGGCCGTACACACGATCGGACATGTCCGCGGAAACTGGTCTACGGACCAGTTTCAGCGAACATGTCTCCTCGTGTTTTACCGTGGCCTAACAGTACATAATTTAACACATACATCCATCAGAGACAGCAAGCTTCAAGCAAGATCAACAGCTTTCTCAAGTTTATTTTACAGTTACTATAAAATAGGTCCTAAAATATCAGATTACATTGTTTTATGATTCAACCAATCCTTTTCTCCTGGCAGTAACTTTCCACTTCAGCCAATTATACACAGCCTGTCTGGAAATGTGGCAGCAGTTCTGGGCTTTCTTATTAGAAAGTCCAGTATGCTTTTCTATACAAACTGAGTGTCATCAATACATGCTGTATAAATATTTTTTTTGTAAAATAATACATTTTTATAACATACTATAAAACATCATGAAGCAGTAGAATGTTTTTAAAATGTATTTATTTTTTCACAATATGACAACAACCATAATATTAAATGCTTCTTATCAGAAAGCTAGCACTCAACTTGTTTTGTGTGTTCAGTAATTGCTGAGATGGTTAACCGGTTCATGACTGCCTACAATAAAAACTTTGATGGAAAATAAGATGGATGTTTCTAAGTAGTAGTACTTAATTTTAGTCATTTGAAAGGTATGTTTTGTTGGCATATGAGCCTGCAAATACATAGACACATTGAGGTTGATTTACTAAAACTGGAAAGTGGCTTCCAGGTTTATTTTTGTCAAAGTTTAATTGAACAAGCTGAAGTTATAAGCTGATTGGCTTCAATGCAAAGCTTCACCAGATTTGGCCCTCTCCATAAATCTACTCTGTAGTATTTAAAGTGATTGTAAAGGCATAAGGTTTTTTTTTATTATTGCATTCTCTGCAGTAAGGACAAAAACCTTCTGCATGCAGCATCCCCCATAGCGCGCCTAAATATATCATGATCAAGTTATGTGCATGAGAGCCAAAGCTCTCTCAGCTCTCTTGCTCCTCATTGGCTCAGATACAACAGAAGAAACCATTGGCTCCCATTGCTGTTAATCAGAGCCAGTGATGGGGGGCTGGGGGCTGGGCCAAGTCCCACTCTGTGTGTCTTTTTGACACAGAACGGAACTCTGAAGTAAGCACACGCGGATGCCCCCATAGCAAGTGGCTTGCTATGGGGGCACTTGGCGGGGGGGGGGTGTAGCCCGGCAGAAAACCCAAGAAGAGGAGGATTGGTGTTGCTCTTTGCACAAAGTAGGTTAGTATAGCTTGTTTATTATTTTAATAAAAAAAGGCAAACTTTACAATCACTTCAACTGACAGAGGTTCCCACCCTTCCACATTCTACCAATTAAAAAAGTTTTGGCTGGAATTCTACTTTAAGTTCAGACAATCTGGTAAATCTACATGCCCTAACACTAGATTGGATGAGGGATGGAATAACCCTGGTGAGCATAAAGCTGTTTAGCACTTTGACAGCTGACAATTATCTGTATGTCACTGGAGCAGCTTCAATTTTCAGGATCAGATGTGTCTTGACTGCCCTACAGAAGTAATGGGGGTCTCCCTGCAACTCAGGGTTATCTGTGATGCAGGTTAGGTTAGGCATTATATTAGTATTCTATGGCAGGGCTCAAAATTTCAAGTCCTGAGCTACTAGCCAGGCCATAAGAGTAACTCGCCACCAGTTGCCCTACCCTGCCCCGCCCATAATTCCACCCCTAAACACGCCCTCATAAATTATCTCATAAAATTACACTGTTAAATGTTTTATGCAGAAATAAGTTACAAAAATAAATATTAACCACTTGCTTACTGGGCACATATACCCCCTTCCTGCCCAGGCGAAATTTCAGCTTTCAGCACTGCGTCGCTTTAAATTAAAATTGTGCGGTCGTGCGACGTGCCTTACAAACAAAATTGACATCCTTTTTTCCCCACAAATAGAGCTTTCTTTTGGTGGTATTTGACCACCTCTGCGGTTTTTATTTTTTGCGCTATAAACAAAAAAGTGCGACAATTTAAAAAAAAACATAATATTTTTTACTTTTTGCTATAATAAAAATCCCATTTAAAAAAAAAATATATATATATATATAGATATATTTTTTCTCAGTTTAGGCCGATATGAATTCAACATATTTTTGGTAAAAAAAAAAAAAATCGCAATAAGCGTATAGTAATTAGTTTGCGCAAAGGTGGCTACAAAATAAGGGATAGAATTTTTTTTTTTTTACTAGTAATACAGCGATCTGCGAATTTTGTCAGGACTGCAATATTGCGACGGACACATCGGTCACTTTTGACACATTTTTGGGACCATTCACATTTATACAGCGATCGGTGCTATAAAAACGCACTAATTACTGTATAAATGTGACTGGCAGGGAAGGGGTTAACATTAGGGGGCGAGGAAGGGGTTAAATGTGTATCCTGGGTGTGTTCTAACTGTGTGGGGGGAGGGGACTGACTGGGGGAGGTGACCAATGCTGGACACAGCATCAGTCTCCTCTCCCTGACAGGACGTGGAGCTCTGTGTTTACACACAGAGCTCCACGTCCCTGCTCTAAAACTGCCAATCGGCGGGTACCTGACGGACATTACGACCGCCAGGCACGTGCGTTGGCATCTCGGGTCCCCCCCCTGGTAGCCGGAGAAGACTATGCCGTCAAATGACGGCGGCTGGGATATTCAGATCCCCTTTGCCGCCATCATTTGATGATAAACGGGATTCAAGTGGTTAACAAAGTGCAGCCTCATTAGTGCCCATCAATGCAACCTCACCAGTGACCATCAATGCAGCCTCTCCAGTGCCCATCAATGCAGCCTCACCAGCGACCATCAATGCAGCCTCTCCAGTCACCATCAATGCAGCCTCTCCAGTGACCATCAATGCAGCCTCTCCAGTGCCCATCAATGCAGCCTCACCAGTGACCATCAATGCAGCCTCACCAGTGACCATCAATGCAGCCTCACCAGCGACCATCAATGCAGCCTCTCCAGTCACCATCAATGCAGCCTCTCCAGTGACCATCAATGCAGCCTCTCCAATGCCCATCAATGCAGCCTCAGCAGTGACCATCAATGCAGCCTCCCCAATGACCATCAATGCAGCCTCTCCAGTGCCCATCAATGCAGCCTCTCCAGTGCCGATCAATGCAGCTTCACCAGTGACCATCAATGCAGCCTCACAAGTGCCCATCAATGCAGCCTCACCAGTGCCCATCAATGCAGCCTCACCAGTGACCATCAAATGCAGCTTTACCAGTGCGGCCAGATCCATGCCCATCAATGCAACCCATCAGTGCCGATCAATGCAGCCTGATCAGTGCCCATCAATACAGCCCCAATGCAATACAGTGAAATTGGAGATATAGGTATTAGACATGTGCAGACTGGAATATTTTGTTTAGTTTTTTCGTTTTCGTTTGGAAAATACATTTATTTAGTTACTCCCGAAAATCGTTTTGATTTATTTCGTTTTTCGTTGGGGAATAGCTTTCGTCCAAAAATCCAATAATACTCGTTTCTGTCGAATGGTCAAAAGAATATTCGACGGAACATCGAATCTTTACGTCGAATCGTACATTTCTGTTTGAATATTCCGCCTACAAGAATTCTAATGTTGTATGACAAGTAATAATGTTGAATCTATTTTCTCATAAATCAAAATCTAATCTCTGTAATGTCGAATCTATTATTTCTATAATGTCGAATCTTTTCTCTATAATGTCAAATCTTTTCCCTATAATGTCGAATCTCTCTATATCGAATTTTTACCGCAACAAAAACGAAAATAAAGCATTTTTCATGTTGGATGTTTCGGTTTTCATTTCTTGCGCTTTCGGAAAAACCCGATTTTCAGACGAAAATGCTCTCTAAAGAAAAAGAATGCACGTGTCTAATAGGTATAATAGATTGGTGGGTGGGTGTGTGGGGATTTGAGGCATAAGTATGATTCAGACCTATGCCTACAATTCTACCGCCACCCAATCCATTTTACCTATGCCTCAAATTATGTCAGGAAGTTCCACAATGAAGAAAAATTAGAAGGTAAATACAGTACTTAAAAACATTGGACCAGATTCATAAAGCACTTACGCTGGAGTATCAGGAGGTGCGCCTGCGCAATTGGAAACCTGCACATCGTGCGCGCAAAAAATGCGCTAGACACACCATTGATTTGCTAGGCAAATATGCAAATGAGGGAGTTACGGCGATCCACAAAAGTACGTTTGTGCAGCGCAGGCTACGCGCTGTGCGCATCAGCTGCACGTCCTGTCTAATATTAGGCAATATAAAAGCTTGCCTAAAATTAGACAATCCATCTACATGTCAGCTAAAGCAACACCGTTAGGGACGAGCTGAGCAGCCACACTTTTAGGACAACAATCTGTATGCCACCATGCCAGGGGCATCCATGCTCATAGATATACTACTGACTTTAGAGGAGCGCAGAAGGAGGAGGGCATAGAGGAGGGCACGGAGGAGGGCAAGGAAGAGGATATATCGCACACGTATAGACATCTTTGGCATGAGTGATTCTGAAGTGTCTTGCATCTTCAGATTCACCCCTCATGCCATCATGGAATTAACTACAACCCTGCAGGAGGACATCACCAGCCCAACACATGACACCACCCATGACAGCTACATATACAATCATAGCCCCATCCCAATGGAATTCGAACAGAACATGTATGGGGACAGCTGGCTGGTTGGTGAGTGACATGGGTGGCAGGCTTGACTGTCCCCCCATGATGCACACATCACAAGGGGCACATGCACTACTAACATCCTCCTGTCTTTTCCCTTCAAGGTGACTCTGCATATGCACAGGGACCCCATCTCATGACTTCTATGCGGAACCCCCCATGGTACCCGATTGTATTCCCCAAACTTTGTATGCCAGATCATCGGTGTATGTTGCATGCTGCACAACTTCGCAGTGAATAAGGGCCTGGAGATTGACATACGTGATGACCTGACCCCCGAACCAGACAATCCCCCCCTAACCGAGGCTACCCCGTCTTCTGAGGGAAGAGCAGCCAGGAGACAGCTCACATTAGGCACCTTTGCATGTTAAACACACACATTAATCATGGCACAATGAGAATGCATGCATGCACACCACTGTGGTCCCTAGATCACACACACCACATCCTCATCAAATTGGATTGGCACAAGCCCACCATGCAGGACTTGTGAGCAGCAACGCCATGCCACGGCTCCAATTATGTCACTGTACATTCAAACTCCATTCACACAGATCTGGGGATCACTTCTCCCTGGTCCTGGGGAACCCTTCTCCACCACAAATGAGGGTGACACCCCTTTTCTGGCAGGACTGTCACCCCCACAATCATAAATTATTCACAACCCCAAAAAAATAAATTGTCCAGCACCCAAAAAATGAACAGCAAAAAAAATTCTGTTAAAAAATTCTGTTAAAAAAACTACTGCCGCTGGCGTGACCCACGGCCCCGGCCCCAGCTCCTCAGGGCCAACTCATGGGGGGTAATCTGGGGAAGGAGGAGCATCCCCTGGTCTCTGCCTGCCTGGTGGCCTGCCCTCCAAGGCAACGGCAAATCGTGTGAGGCCATCATTGCGCATTGCGCATTGCCGCATTGCCATATTGGCCTGGATAGCCTGGGTGAGGACCCTCACATCCTGACTGAGGGCCCGCACATCCTGACCAACGCCTGCTGTGGTAGCCTGATGTTCATTTAGGCAATTGATCAGGGCCAGGGAGTTGCAGGCCATGTCCCCAAGCGTATCCTTTATGGAGGACAGGCTCTCCTCCATCCGCCCCAAAGTCTAGCTGACCTGTCCCAGATGGCGGGTCTGAAAGGCCTGGTCCCTTCTCAGGTTGGCGGGCAGAAACTCGGCCACCCCCCTAGTTTTGTGGGTTGCCTTCCTGCCTCCAGGTGAGGCTTGTGGCCGGGGGAGAAGGGGAGCCCCTTGGGAAGACTCCTCCAAAACAAACAAGCCATTGCCTGACAAGCCCTCCTCCTCCAACTCAAACTCTTCCTCCTCAACCTCCTCCGAGGACTCCGGCCTTGCCTGGGGGTCTCCATCAGGCTGTTGTCCCGGGGGGGATTGGTGGCGGTCAGGCAGATGGCCCTGCACACCCTTCTGCACATCTGTGGATGACACAAAAACATTCACAGGTTTGGAGGGATTCACACACTTGCCACATATTTCCTTCCCCCCACACATGCTAACACACCAGATAGAAAGAAAAAAAAACGTACCTGTCCTCACGGCCTCCTGACTGGACTCAAAGCCAGGCAGCCCCTCCACTTGCTGCCTGTTGAAGGTCTGGGCCATCGCACACTCCTCCTCAGTCAGGTGAACAGGGAATGGTGGGGCCCCTCCAGTGCCCCTGGCATGGGCGGCAATCTTGGCCAGCTACCCACGGACCACACGCCGGAGGTCATTAATCTTTTTGGCGAACCACTGGCGTGTCCGGGTCTCCCCCCTAACGTGTTTACCTGGTCGATAATTTCCTGCAATATCTGTGCCTTCCTGGCCGGGGTGGTGTTGGCACTCTCGGGGCTGTGCAGAAAACGGCCATATTGTGTAATGGCCCTGGCAAGAATGCCCTTCTCCCTTAAAGAAAAATGTAGCTTACGTTTCCTTTCACTCATGTTCTCACAAACTGCAACCAAAACAATCACCAAAAATCAGTCACCAAAAATCAGACAGCAAAAATCAGACAGCAAAAAAGTGTCAAAAACAGTCACCAAACAACACTCTGAATACCAATATCAAAAACACTATACTAAACAGTCAAGAAATATATCAAACACAAGTCACAAACCGACAAATGCAAACAGACAACAGAACAAAAGCACCTTGCTGTATAGGAAGGGATACAAAGGGATGTACTTTTGCAAAGGAAGGGCGTTTGTCTCTGTCTATTTAAGCTCTCTGCATAGCTCACTAAGTTGACCGGGCCTAGTTCCAATTTCACTGATTGCGGCGTTCCCGAGTTGTGAGCATGAACAGAGAGGTGCTGACCATGGTCTGCTTCATGTGTGCATGCGCAATCCGGCCGGCCCTTCATTTGCATGGGGTCACGGCTCATTTCAATGGAACATGCCCACGTCCTTCCCAATTTGAATTACTCCGCCTTACGCCTCGGAAATTACGTTGCACCGGCGCAAATTTCTGCGCAAATACTATGAGGATACGGTAATTGTGCCTCTACATTGCGCCGGTCTAACGTAAAGGAGGTGCGCTACTCCAGTCAAAATATGCGCCAATGTACGTGAATCTGGCCCATTGTTTTTTTGTCATTTGTGCATCTATGCAATGCTCGGAAGGGAATAGAATTAAGTCAATAATTTGGGTGAACCTCCTCATTTGTTTCCTCAACATTACTTGCCAGGACGTGGAATGTTGCAAATGGCAGATTTGTCAGAGTCTTTATAAATAGCCCTCATGGTTATTTCCGCTATTCTATTCTTTAATAGAACATTTAAGTTATACACATATTGTTACATTGTCACAGATACGATAGATATTTGCATTTTTTTTATTAGGTTTCATACCAATGTTTCTTCCTTATATGGCTCCATTACATCTGCATAATTTTGTTTTCCAAAAGTAAATTCCCTAGGCTTCCAAATCTCAAGACAAAAATTATATATATATATATATATATAATATATATATATATATACCATGTATACTCAAGTATAAGCCGAGTTTTTCAGCACATTTTTTGTCCCAAAACTTGGCACACAAGTAGCCCCTTCCTCTACAAGTGTGCAATGTTTGTTGTCCAGGGGATCTATGGCCAGGGAGCACTGATTTTTTAAACCCGGGCTCCTCTTCCATAGACTCCCATGTTAAACGTTAATTTCTCCGGGGATTTCGGTGACCCGGTACTGGCCTGGGACTTGGCACACATGTAGCCGCATTTCTTCTCTAGTTAATACGCTTTCCCATTTTTTTGTGGTAAAATTTGGTGCCTCGGCTTATATTCTGGTCAGCTTATACTCGAGTATATGCGGTGTATGTATGTATGTATGTATGTATAACTTTTTAATTTTTCTAATGACATTTTTCTTTTATCATTCTAATGTGGCTGTAATATTGTTATTAGTTTAAAGTGCATTGAAAGTATTCATACCCCCTTGAAATTTTCCATATTTTGTCACGTTACAACCAAAAACATAAATGTTATATTGGGATTTTATGTGATAGACTAACACAAAGTGGCACATAATTGCGAAGTTTAGGGAAAATGATAAATGGTTTTCCAAATTTTACAAAGTAACTATGTGAAAATGTGGCGTGCATTTGTATTCAGGGAAGGTAGCATAGGAAGAGAGGAAGAACAGGAAAAAAGGGAGGTGAGGAGTTAAGACTATACACGCGAGTCGGTACCAGCATGACCATGAATAATGAGAAACAAACTCATATACAAGTTAGAAGAATATTTGATAGAGCGCTATTAAGTTCAGGTAGGCAACGTATAAACATTGGTTCCTGGTACAATCAGAATGATGAGAATGAGTGGGAAGCATATGTAAGGTCAAGATAAGTATTCTACAGTAAGAGAAAAAGATGAGAATGGTGCGCTTATTCAATAAGGTGCCATAAGCTAATACACTCAAAGAATTAATATGATGAGTATCCAAACATACAAATAAATAAATGTGAATAAAAGTCCAACTAAAGTGCAATGGTAGGAGTCAGTTCATATAGAGGTAAACATCTCATAGGGATAACTTGATAGAAGAAAAAACAGATAAAACATCAATCCAAACATTGACTGTTGAATTTATGAATTGGCCACTCACCTCCAACAATGACCCAAGGGTCAAACAAGGCTCATCAGATAGTCAGATAAGGAATCCTTCTGATTGATCTGTAAAGTCATCCAGGTCCCAGGTGAAAACAAAGAACTACGTCCAAAACTTGACATCAAAACTCTTGGGTAATTCGGGGGCGTGGCTTGCACGCGATCGGGATGGCTGCTTGATCGCTGAGCTCTGTCAGAAAACCGGGGATTAACGGCAAAACGATCGAATTCAAAGACGACATTGAACGATAAATACCTCACTAATTCCGCGGGGATCGTTCCTGATGTCACAACGAAAGAGAAAGGACCAAAAACAAGCTGATAAAGCCTCTGACGTCGCAGATATGCTGGTCTCAGCTGTGAGGCAAAATCAAAATGGCGCTGGTGTCAATTCTATTCAGCAGGCATCGTCATACACGGATCTCCCAGATGATGGCCAAGACTCCTGGGGAGCTGAACAAAGTACATCACAGAATGTAAACTTCTCCTCACATAGCCCCTCTACACAAAGCCTGGTGAAATCTAAGAGGAGGATTGATACTGAAACGCAGCTTCTAAACTCTGGAATGGCAATGTTACCTCAGGTTCAGGTAGGCCCCTTTGCTGCATCATCAATTGTCAATTACCCTACATCAGGACAACCAGTATTAGACACGACGATGAAAGAAATGCTTATATCTCTACAAACGTCGCTTATGTCTAACTTTTCACTTATGATGAACAATTTTTCAAACGAGATGAAAGGAATGGGGGACAGGATCCATGTAATTGAAAACAAAATGGACGATCAATCTGATACTATGCATGATCTTATTGACGCATATAAAGAATTGTCAGATGACAATGTAAAGATCAAAACCAAGCTCGCAGACCTCGAGGATCGTTCCAGAAGGAACAATGTTAAATTGAGGGGGGTCCCCGAATCTGTAACCCCGAAAGATTTACCGAAATATGCGGACGATCTGATTGCTAACCTATTGCCGGAATCATCCCAAATCGAACGCATGATAGATCGTATTCACCGCATACCAAAACCCAAACATCTAGACGCTGCTATTCCCAGAGATGTCTTGATGAAAATAATTTTTTTTCCTACTAAGGAAAAGCTATTAACCAAAGCTAGAGTCTTGTCATCACTACCTGATCCATATGCAGAAATACATCTTTACTCAGATCTTTCGCAATATACCCTGAATTTGAGGAGACAACTAAAGACTACTACTAAAGCCTTGAACAATCACAATATTCAATACAAATGGAAACACCCTGCAACGCTGATCATCACCAATAATGGGACTACTACTGTGGTGTCGAACCCCCAGGACGGCCTGCAGCTTCTTCATTCATGGGGTATAATTCCAGATATCTCTCCTGATGACAACAAACTGATGGGAAAACCGCACTTCGGTAATCAAACACAATATGATTACCGCCCGCCAAAAAGACGCTGATCCACGTTGAAATATTATTTATCTTCCTTTGATTTATATTCTTTCAATTTACTGTTATCGGCTTATTCCCCTGGTATCTGATATGCTGTGTTTGTTTTTTCTTCTTACTTGAACTTTACATCCCCGTTAGTCGGCTTAGTAATACACCAGACTATTCGTTTTTTTTTTTCGTTTTTTTTTTTTTTTCTTTCTTTTTGTTTATTGCTTGGATCATATTGGCTCTTATTGTTCCACGAAGGTGGGATAATAACATATTCCTTCTATTCATTCGCAAGCAAATAATTGCTTTGGTTTATAAGTATTAGAACAGATTTTTGTTTGTTTATTTTGTTTGTTTTGTTTTGTCTATTTTATTTGTTTTACTTTTTGTTTAGGTTTCAGTTTGTTTCATTTAGCTTTCCCTTTATTTTTATTTTCATTTTTATTTTTAAATGTTTACTTTTATTCTTAAAGTTGTTACAAAGTCTCTTATAAATATCTTTCTCTCGGTTGTCTATAACCCAGAGACCTTCTATATATTTCATCTACTGTTCTAGTACCGAGAGTCATAATACCTTGTAAGTATTGTATAAAAATCGGTGTCCACAATATCTAGAAATGTCTATTAATTTTCTATCCATCAATGCCAATGGCTTAAACCACCCTGCTAAAAGAGCATCATTGTGGAAATTGGCATTGTCTTCTAATTGTGACATTCTATGCATACAGGAGACTCACTTTCTCAGAGATAATGCTCCGATATGCCAACATAGATCTTACCCCCATATTTTCAAAGCGAACTATACTCGCAAACAAAGATGAGTATGTATTGCCATACGTGACACCCTAGCCTTTACTCTTCTGGACTGTTACTCGGATCCTGAAGGCAGGTTTCTGATTTTAGTATGCACGTTGGACAATGTTCTATATACGCTGGTAAATATATATGCGCAAATGTTAGACAAATGAAATTCCATAAGTCTACTCTAAACAAAATAAGAGAACTTCAGAAGGGTCTTCTCCTAATTTGTGGGGATTTCAACTTAGTACCAGACATTGTCATGGACTCATCCTCCAATGCTAAGAGATTTTCTTCCCCCTTGTCACCGTTTCTTTTTGAAAATGATTTGTATGATATCTGGAGGTGTTGTAACGCGACTGAAAAGGACTATACATTCCATTCTCCACGTCATAACACTTACTCCAGAATTGATTTATTTATATCTGATAAATGGTTGCTACAAAATGTACTGGATGCTCGCATTCATACTGCCACTTGGTCGGACCACGCCCCTATTAGTTTAAAAATAAAAAATGCTAATTCTAATCATAGATCTTATTTATGGCGTATAAATAATTATCTTTTACAACAACCTGATAACATTGAATATATCTCTCAAAAATTGACTGAATTTTTTTCAGACAACTTGGGAGCGGTGTCCGACCAGGTGATAGTGTGGAACGCCCATAAAGCTTACATACGGGGACTATTTATACAACTTGGTTCTCAAGCAAAAAAGAAAAGGGAAGCAAACATAGAGGAACTTACCAAAAAATTGAATATCATAGATCAAGAAAATAAGTCTAACCCGTCAACATCTCTCAAATCCCAGATCTTCAGACTCAGACATGATTTACGTGCTCTACTTCTAGAATTTCATGACCATAAACTTAGAAAGTTGAAGGCAAACTCCTATGTTACTAATAACAAAGCAGGGAAAGTTATGGCAAACCGTATAAAGGGTCATAGACGAAAAAATAAGATATCATACATTTATGACCCTGTTTCTCAAGATAAGATAATTAACCCTCAATCCATAGCTGATGCCTTTAGCTCATATTATGGTAAACTATACAACCTTAATGAGGATAGTGATACTCACCAGCCATCAACTAAAGAAATCCTAGATTTTCTTTTCCCATGTTAATTTACCCAAATTATCTGATGACCAACTTAAACAGTTAAATTCTTGTTTTTTCTGACGTCGAAATTATAAGCGCCATTAACTCTCTTCCCAAGGCCAAAGCCCCTGGTCCAGACGGATATTCGAATGAATACTTTAAAATATTCCATAAACAGCTTGTACCACATATGAAAGAATTATATAATGCTGCTGCTTCTTTCTCTTCCTTTCCTGATGAAATGCTATCTGCACTCATTATTACTCTCCCTAAACCTGGCAAGGACCCTACTTCTCCCCCAAATTTTTGTCCTATTTCCTTATTGAATGCAGACTTGAAAATCTACTCAAAGATTATAGCCAATAGAATAGTCGACATACTTCCCAAACTAATAAACATGGACCAAACTGGCTTCACCAGGGGTCGTCAAACGTCTGACGCAACCAGACGATTAATTGATGTTATCCACAATGTTGGCATAAACGGAATGCCTTCTCTGCTCCTTTCATTAGAAGCAGAGAAGGCGTTTGATAGGGTTAACTGGTCCTATTTGTCACTCACTCTTTAAAAATTTGGCTTTGAGGGTCATATTCTTAAAGCCGTACTTGCCCTCTATTCCAACCCCACAGCACGAGTTTTGAATTCCAACCTTTTATCGAAACCCTTTCGTATCACCAACGGCACCAGACAAGGATGCCCATTGTCCCCCTTAATATTTAATTTAATGATTGAACCTCTAGCGGAACATATTAGATCTAATTCTAAAATAGAAGGCATCACTATAGGATCCGATACCCACAAAATTAGTTTGTTTGCCGACGACATAATTTTAATGTTAACTTCTCCCTCATTCTCCCTACTTGAAGTCCAAAAATTATTGTCTTGGTTTGGTAAAGTATCATTTTATAAGATTAATGAAAGCAAATCGTATGCTCTAGATATTGGAATTGACACAGTGACAAACAATCTCCTCCAACACCAATTCCCTTATACTTGGGCAGACACTAGCATCCCGTACCTTGGAATTCATTTGACTAGATCCACTAAATCCTTATTTACACATAATTATATTCCTCTTAAAAATAAACTACAATCAGATCTGAATGATTTAGGAAAACACAAATTTTCTTGGTGGGGCAGATTATCTGCTTTTAAAATTATCCACTTGCCTCAAGTCCTATACTTATTTAGAAGTTTGCCTATTCCAGTCCCTGTGTATTTCTTTAAATCCTTACAATCAATCCTTTCTAACTACATCTGGAAAGGGAAAAAATCTAGATGTGCCCATTATAAATTGATTAAAAATAGAACGTGGGGAGGAGTGGGTTATGTCGATTTTCAAGACTATTTCTATGCCTCAAAATTGTCTGAAATGAGAGAATGGTTCCAACCCTCCCCAACGACAAATTGGGGTCTAATTGAATCCTCCTATTGTAATAAACTACCGACCAACCTATGGCTTTTTGGTGCACATATGGGAATTAAACTTCCCTCGCACTTACCTCCCACAATGAAAGTATCCATTTCTACATGGCTTAAGATTTTGAATTCTGTGACCTCTCCTGATACAACAATAACGGTAGACATTCCCTTTAAAACACTGCATCTTATAATGTATCACTCATCACTTAGTCTTTGGAGCAAACAAGGCGTGGAATCTATTTGTGACCTTTATGATAAAGGCACGATTAAACCATTCCAAACCATCCAGTCTGAGTTTAATATACCCCAACATTGTAATGCTCATTATAGACAAATAGCAAAACGTTTATGTAAATTGAATACCAAAAACGTTTGCCTACATAAATCAGTCTGGACCTTTCTCTCTACTAGTACTGAACCAAAGAGAAAAGGTATTACCTTTTTTTACAACCTACTTCAGGACAAGAGAATATTTTCAAAAACCCCATCACATCTACAATGGGAAAAAGACTTGGAGTGTTCTTACACTGATTACCAATGGCACATGGCTTGTAAAATAAACCAATCAACCTCTAAATGTGCATCACTATGGGAACTCTCAGTAAAGATCACTCTGAGGTGGTATTATACTCCAGATGTACTATCTAAATTTAGTCATCAGCAATCTAACCAATGCTGGAGACTGTGCGGAAAGAAAGGGGACTTGCTCCATATTTTATGGAGCTGTCCAATGCTTACTAAATATTGGACAGAAATATTTGGTATAATTTCGGCTTTAACTGGTTCATGGATAGATCCCAACCCTGGTTTAGCTTTACTGTCCTTGGGTATTGATGACATTCCTGCTGTTCTCAGGAATTCTATCAACCATTTACTTCTGGCCGCAAGGCTCTCAATCACTAGAAAATGGAAGGACTCTTGTCCTCCCTCTACTATTGAAGCCATTGATTTGACCAATCTCCACTTCACGTATGAACGTATGATGGCCATTTCAATGAATAATCTTTACAAAAATTATGTTTCCTGGGCCCCATGGAAAAACTGGTATGAACTTGGGGTGTGGTAGCTCTCGACTGAACCCTTTTCAACATTTCTCTATGTCCTGGTTCATTACATGATACTTTGTATCTGGATGATACTGATTTCTCACGTGTTCTTTAGATTAGATTTCTTTTGATTGAGTTTACTTTGCTAACATTATAACATTATACTCTGACCATTTCTAATACTGATACTTCTCTACATGATAAGTTAATTATCTAATTTATGCTTTGTTTACATACTTTCCATGTTTTACTACTTATATACGACTACTTGATCTATCAGAATTTATGAATGTCACGTACTTCTTACGCTATTTATTGTTACATTATATACTTATACTATGACAATGCTTTGTAACATATATGACTTAATATTTTTAAAAATTCAATAAAAACTATTGAAAGAAAAAAACTCTTGGGTAATTCCATATATAGAGGAAACAGCTCGCTCCAAGGAATGACACTTCTTGTATAAATGGCACTCAAAGGAAACAAAGAACAGCCATAGTGCAATATTGCCAATTTTTAAAATACCACCAGAACTGACTTCACAAGGACCCACCCGACACATTGCGTCACTGGTCACGTGACTTCCTCAGGGAGTCACGTGATCCCTGAGGATGTCACGTGACCAGTGATGCAACGCGTTAGGTAGAGCCTTGTGATGTCAGTTCCAGTGGTGTTTTACAAAAGTATGGTGGGGAGGCGAGTGTCACTACTACTATTGCTTCTAACTGTTTTTACCCTTACTTGATGTAAGCAGTTTCTTTTACTAAATAAATGTACTTTTCATTTGGCAATATTGCACTATAGCTGTTTCCTTTGAGCGCTATTTATACAAGAAGTGTCATTCCTTGGAGCGAGCTGTTTCCTCTATATCTGGAATTATCCAAGATGTTTTGATGCCAAGTTTTGGACATTTATTTGTGTGTTTGGATACTCATCATATTAATTCTTTGAGTTTTTTACTTTATGGCACATTATTTAATAAGCGCACCATTCTCATCTTTTTCTTTTACATTTATTGCGCATGAAAGAAGAGATCTCCTGCACTTATTTAGTGAATCCAAAATTGTAAAGGGAACCAGTGTGTTCAATATTTGGGAATGCTTCCAATCTATAAAGTGTGCAAATCCACTAAAAATTGAATAAGGAAAAAAGGTGATGAGCGCAACCTCTAGGAACACTCTATAAATGAGATATGGGGTCAACTCAATGATATAAATAAATGGGTAACCAAAAAAAAATTGGTGCAGGTACCTAATTGATAAAGTGCAACCGTGCAATAAAATAAACTCAGAGAAGTGTGTAGGGTCAAAGACCCTTATATCACTAATTCTCCAAGTCGTAAATCATGTGGGAGTATCTGACACAAAGGCCAGGTGCTAACAATAATAACAAAAAAAGGGAAAAAACACTCACAATGATACAAAAACAAATAGATCAATCAGTCCAAATTGCTCTTGCTGGTGTATTGCCATAAGATGCTCCAAATACTGGCTTAAAGTGCTTAAAATAGTGATTCAAGTGATGATCCTCTTTATATGTGGGCTCACAGAGCGCTTACCTCAACACCAAAGAAAACAAGCCTTGCATAAATCCAGGATGTCTTGCTGAGAGGATAATGACCGTTTCATACAGCTTCCCGATGTCCTTAAAGATAGCGGTGGTCTTCAATAAAATGGAGGCTCACAATGTAGATAGAAAAATAGCAGAAGAAAATAACTCTCTTTGTGAATATTCTAAAACAAAGATATGTAATAGAGCCAAAAAATGGGCGCTTACAAGCAGAGTAAAAAAATCAGTCATCAGGAATTATGGGGCCCCTCACACAGCTTCAGGCATAGGCCCCCTGAAGCAGCGAACCGGGGGGGGGGGTTGCTGCCTGAATTAAAATGAGAAATGGGGGGGGGCTGCCACGAACTGAGAATCGGGGGAGCCTTTACAATAATAAGAAGAAATAATATATATATATTTTTTTATTTTAAAAGGGGGGGGGGGTTGCCATCTGGGGTCCTGGGGACCTCTGGGCCCTTTAATAAATGTATTTATTTTTTTATAAAAATAAATTACAAAAAAAGGGGGGTTGCTATCCGGGACCTCTGGGCCCTTTAATAAAAATAAAAAATATAAACCTCTGGGCCCTTTAATAAAAAATAAATAAAACAAATATATAAAAAAATAATCATTTATAAAAAAAAGGAGGGTTGCCATTCAGGGCCCTGGGGACCTCTGGGCCCTTTAATAAAAAAAATATATATATATAAACAAAAATAAAAAAATAAACATTTATATAAAAAATAAAAAAGCGGGTTTGCCACATGGGGCCCTGGGGACCTCTGAGCCCTTTAATAAATAATATATATATATATATATATATATATATATATATATATATATATAGAGAGAGAGAGAGAGAGAGAGAGAAATAAAATAATATAAAAAACATTTATTTTTTTAATAAAAAAAGAGGGGTTGCCATCTGGGGCCCTGGGGACCTCTGGGCCCTTTAATTATAATAATTATATATATATAAAATATATTTTTTTTAAAAAAAGGGGGGGGGGGGCGGTTGTCATCCAGGGCCTGGGGGCCTCCGGACCTCAAAAATAAAAAAAATAAAAAATTGGACCTTTAATAAAAAATAAAATAAAAATATATATATTTTTTTATAAAAAATAAATAAAACAAGGGGGGTTGCTCTCTGGGGCCCTGGGGACCTCTGGATCCCTTACAGGTGTACTGCCTGTACCCCCATGATGGCGGCCCTGCACTTAGATCACTATTTGAAGCACTTTAAGCCAGAATTTGGAGCATCTTATGGCAATACACCATCAAGAGTACTTTGGACTGATTTATTTATTTGTTTATTTGTTTTTGTATCATTTTTTGTACCATCGTGTTTATTCCCTTTTTTGTTATTATTGTTAGCACTTGGCCTTTGTGTCAGACACTCCCACATGATTTACGACTTGAAGGGTTAGTGATATAAGGGTCTTTGACCCTACACACTCCTCTGAGTTTATTTTTTTGCACAGTTGCACTTTATCATTTAGGTACCTACACCTTTATTTTATTGCACGGTTGCACTTTATCAATTACCTACACCAATATTTTTTTGGTTACCCATTTATTTATGTCATTGGCCTCGTACACACGATCAAATCTGTCTGCTGGAAACGGTCTGCTAGACCGTCCCAGCAGACAGATTCGATCGTGTGTACGGGCGAGCCGACGGATTTGGCCACCCGACAGATTTAAAAGCATGCTTTGAAATCTATCGGGTGGGAATCCGTCCGCCCGACATGTCTGCTGGTTAGTACACTTACCAGCAGACATGTCGTCCCGCACCGCCGCCGAATGGATTCGGCGCATACGCGGAAGTGTTTTACTTCCTATTGCGGTGACGTGGCGGTGTCAACGTCACCACCACATCACTGACACGTCAGCGCGCCGTCTGCTGGCGGGGATTTTGGTTTGCTCGTGTGTACACGCGAGCAAACCAAAATCCTATCAGACAGATTTGTTCAAATCGGTCGGTCCGACCGATTTGAACAAATCTATTGCCTCGTGTGTACGAGGCTATTAAGTTGACTCCCATATCTCATTTAGAGAGTGTTCCTAGAGGTTGTGCTCATCACCTTTTTTCCTTATACATGTACAATATATGTTCTTTTTTTCACTATATTCACTGGAGGCTGGTGGTTTATATTTGCTTAAAATTAGAACATAGTAGTGTGCAAGTTTTTCTCTTATAGCACATATTCTACAGTAAGGATATCATATATAACCTTCTTTTATGTGATCCTCTGCTCATTTTCACAAGTTTTCCTCTGTATTCCTTACCTCATGCTGTAACAAAGCTACTGTTCAATAGCTTAAAGGAGTTCTAATGTCACAGCATACACTCTAATTTTATAACATCAGCATTATAATAGTAAACAGACCATATTTATTTTTGACAATCCAATAAAAGCTTACTAGAAAACTCTCTTTTCATGTTGTGTGTGTAGTCTGTCTGCTGGTCTTCTCTTTCCATGGATTCCCTGCATGCAGATTCTCCTCTGCTGTTTAATTTCTATTTCTAAGGACTACATAATCCATGGTACATTGCGGCCAGCAAGCAGTGATTCCTGTACTGATTCTGCCTCTTGAAACTCCTCCTCTCAGCATCTCTGTAGTTCAGAAGGCAGGCTCTGTGAAATGTGTGACACAGATGTGCCTGCTCACAGGGCATATTGAATACATGTCACAAAATTTAAAGGAGTTGTAAAGGACATGTTTTTATTTTTTTTGCTTAAATGACTGTTAACAGGATATAGAGACATAGGGCCAGATTCAGGTAGATGGGAGTTTCTTTACTCCGGAGTAACGCTTCTCATTTACGTTACTCCGCCGACACTTTCGGCGCAAGTACTGTTATTCACATAGCAGTTGCGCGTAAACTTGCGCCAGAGTTACGATAATGCGCTGGCGTAACCCGACGCAAGTGGAAGTGGGTGTGATCATATGTAAATGATGGGCGGAGCCCAGCGCAGAGGCTTACGTTCAGCGCATCATCCACGGAGCATGCGCAGTGAGTGAGGCTCCACTCGCCCTCTTGTGCGCATGCTCACAACTTCCGTCGGCACCACTTCACGGCAAACGTCAGCGCAATGTGTTCCGTTGTGCGTTTAAAAGCGCTAGCGGAAACGCCATTCCGGCGCAAAAGTATTTCCATTTCCCCCCACCCCAGGGAAGATACTTTTGTGCTGTGATGGCTGCTCCCGCTACCCCCAGAGAGAGGAGGAACCTCAACTTTAATGCCCAGGAGGTCTCTGTGATCATTTCCGCTATGGAGACATTTAATCATTTCCTCCATGGCAAAAAAAGTCGGAAGACCAGCCGGGAGAGGAAGCAGGCCATCCTGGACACCATTGCCAGCAGGGTGAATGTGCTAGGGTACTCCACCCGGACTGCTGGTGACATCCAAAAAAAGGTAAACGACCTGCGGCGCAAGGTCCGTGGCAAGGTGGCCACCATCAGGAGGCATGAGAGTGGCACAGGTGGTGGTCCCCCATGTCCGGTCAGCCTGACCACGGAGGAGGAGGTGGTCGCTCGCTGCCTGGACAGGGAGCAGGTGGAGGGGGGTCCCTGGATATGACTCCGTGGAGGAAGGCTCCAGGACAGGTAAGTGTTTTTTATCCCCTATTTGATGTGTTGCATGTGGGGGGGGAGGGTACATGTGCCAAGTGTGTGGGACCACCAACATGTGTCTGCTTTGTGTCATCCACAGATGACGGAGCTGGGCCATCATCTGTCGGCGGCCAGTCCACCCCATCCCCCCAACGCCATCGTGTGCCCGAGCCCCTGGGTGGTGAAGACACCGAGGTGGAGGAGGAGAGTGCCCACACCACACCTGCCGAGGTGGTTGTGGAGGATCCTGCTGTGGCAGAGCAGGACTTTTCCTTATTGTTGGAGGACTCCTCCCCTTCTCCAGGGCCGTCTGTCATCCCCTCCCCCATCCTTGGAAGCCCCTCAAGGGCGACTCCATCCCCCCGGGGACAACCATCTTCTGGCCCCAGGAAGGCGACCCAGAAGACCAGGGGGGTGTCGGATCTTGTCCAGGGCCAGTTGGCGAGGGATCACGCCAGACAGACCCAACAAATGGGGGACATAGTTGGGCACTTGGACAGAGTGGCTGACAGCATGTGCTCCGTTGCCCAGATAAGCAACGCAGTGCAGGATGTGAGTTGCAACTGCGCTGCAGTGGTGACCAGTTTGGGGGAGGTGCAGGGGGATATTAGGCACCTGACTGCAGCCGTACAGGCAAACACTGCTGCCATCCAGGGAAACAGTGCTGCCATCCGGGACCAGGGGAGGCTGAGTCGGCGGGCCCAGCATTATCAGGTCACCCGTCAGCTCAGGATGCAGGCCCATACCAACACATACCTCGGCCGGATAGCCAGGGCCTTGGAGGGCATGCAGGCCACACCTGCCAGGAGTGTCCCACCCGGGGATCAGCCACCTCCAGATGCCCCCCCACCCCACCCACTCCATCCAGGCATCTGAGGAGCCCGAGAGGTTCGGCAAGAAGGAGCCCCGGCATCCCCGATGATTTGTTTTTTATTTTATTTGGATTTATACTCAGATTATGAGTTTTTTATTTTATTTGGATTTATACTCAGGTTATGAGTTTTTTATTTTTTGATACTGCACACGTTGCAGTGTGAATGGTGTGTGAATGTGAGGGGGTGGCACTCCTGGCAGTAAGGGGTGTCACCCTCGGCCGTGGTGGTGAAGTTAACCCCACGGCTGTATGAATGACGTGTGAAAGGTGTATGAATGGACAGTGACATCATTGGGGCCTTGACGCTGGCGTTGCTGCTCCCAAGTCCTACATGCTGGACTTGGGCTAATCCAATGCGATGTGCATGTGGTGTGTGTGATCTAGGGACATCAGTGGTGTACACGCGTGCATTCTCTGTGTGATAAATGTTTTGGTTTAGTGTCCAAAGATGCCTACGGCGAGGACCCTCCTGACTGCTCTTCCATCAGCAGACTGGTTCTCCTCTGGCAGGTGGGGACTGTGTGGGTCGGGGGTCAGGTCATCACATATGTCAATCTGCAGGCCTTTTCTCATAGCAAAGTTGTGCAGAAAGCAACATGCACCGATGATCTGACACACAAAGGTAGGGGAATACAATAGGGTCCCCCCGGACTTATCCAGGCAGCGGAAACGGGACTTCAGGAGCCCAAATGTTTGCTCCACCACTGCACGGGTTTTGATGTGTGCTTCATTGTATTTTCTCTCTCCTCTGGTTTGGGGGTTCCGGAAAGGAGTCATGAGATGGGGTCCCAGTGCATATGCAGAGTCACCTGTAAGGGAAAAGACAGGAGGATGTTAGTCATGCATGTGCCACTTGTGAGGTGTGCATCACGGGAGGGGATAGTCATGCCTGCACCCATGTCACTCACCAACCCGCCAGCTGTCCCCATACATGTTCTGCTCGAATTCTGCTGGGATGGGACTCTGACGGTATATAAAGCTGTCATGGCTGGACCCGGGGTGTTTGGCACGGACGTTGATGGAATGGCAATGCTTCCGATTGCGGTATATGTGCTCTGTGGCACTGGGGTGCTGAAGGGCCACATGTGTGCAATCAATGGCCCCCACAGTGCGTGGGAATCTGGCAATGCTGTAGAAATCTGTCATTGCCTTCAGCCGCAGCTCCTCAGTGGTGGGTCTGATGAACTGGTTGGACATGCGTCTGAGGATTGCAGGGACAACCTGGTGCACACATCTGCTCATGGAGGATTGTGACATCCCAGCCACCACTCCACTTGTACGCTGGAATGATCCACTTGCAAGGAAATGAAGTGTTGCCAGTACCTTCACCAGTGGCTGCACTGCTTGTGAGCGGTGTGTCTTGCTGGTGATGTCCTCCTGCAGGGTTGTGGTTAGTTCAAGTATTGCATCAAGGCTGAATCTGAAGAGGCGATACACCTCCTCATCCCCCATGCCAAAGAGGCTCATGCGCGTGCGGTATATCCTCTCACGTGCCCGCCTCCTTCGTTCCGGGGGACCCATCAGTAGTTCTAGGACCACGATTGCCCCTGGCATGTTGGCACACAGAGGTGTTGTCCTTGCACGTGTGGTTGTTCAGCTTGCTAGTTTCGTCGGTAGCGCTGCTGCTGGAGCTGCTCTCCTGCTGACCTGAGGCCGTCTGGAGTAAAGATAAAGCAGCCATTTGTAGAAATAACTTTGCGACGGACGGACGACATATGCGCGGCGCATGTAGCCGGCGTATGGTGCTAATCCGTGCGAGAATTGGGAAATCTCCCTCATTTGCATATTTGCGTCGGAACGTTAAGCCGGTCGGAAATGGCCCGTTTTCTGTCGCATCTAGGTTGGTGGGTACGGCCACATAGAAACGACGGCGCATCTTCACAGTTACGCGGCGCATATCGAAATACTCCAGCGCAACTCTACCTGAATCTGGCCCATAATAGTTAACTGATTCCTTTTCAAAATGATTAAACATAGATAAAAATCAATCATATAATGTACCTGCAGTTTCTAGTTTCGTTTTTGCATGCTGTTTCCTGTCTGTCTGATGTACAGAGCCACAGAGCCAATACAGGGCAGTGATAGTTTTGAAAACGAAACTGATTGGTGCTGAGGGGTTTTAGACAAACAGTAATGACACCTCCTTGATTATTGACCACAGAGAGAAAGCTCCCAGTACTGTGGTCATCAGGAAACAGACAACCAGTGTGGCGATCAGAGAAGAATTACAGCAACTAGAGAGCAAAAACAAACAATGAGGACATGAAAACAGCACTGCATTACGGTAAAGGAAGCTATTAAGATAAAAAAAATCCTTTACAAACCCTTTAAGGATGTAAATGTGTGGGAATCTTCACAGAGTAAGTTTAAAATTAGTAGATTAGAAATACTTGAAATACAAATGTGGAAATTTATAGATTATTTTACATTCATTGATACACTTTTTCCCAGATTCACATACCTCGGCGCATATTTATACCGCCATAACGTATCTTCTTTACACTACTTTGGCGCAACGCAGAGAGGAAAGCATGGAATTCACAAAGCAAATGCTCCAAACGTTGCGCTGGCGTAGTGTATAGTCGTAGGCGTAAGGCAGTGTAAGTCAAAGTAGGTGGAAGTGGGTGTGATACATTTAAATTAAGCGTGACCCCATGCAAATGATGGGCTGAGCTTCAGACAAGTACCTAAAATGAACTGCGCATGCGTCGTACCTTGGACGTATCCCAGTGCGCATGCTCACATTCACGTCAAAACAACTGGCTAAGATACATCGATACTGCCTACGACGTGAACGTAACCTACGCCCAGCCATATTCACGTACTAGGTAAACAAAGTAAAAATTTGACAGCGTTTGTTCCCTGGTCCATACCTTTGCATGAGTTGCGCCTCCAATATGGGGAATAACTTTGCACCTTACGCAAATCGCTTAAAACATGCGCCGGGCGCAAGTACATTCGTGAATCGGTGTATCTCCCTCATTTGCATATTTGCATCGAAAATCAATGGGAGTGCCAAATGCATCCAGCGTAACTATGCGCCCACTAAAAGCCAGCATAGGCAAGTTACATCGGTCGGATGAAGCTTTTTTTTCTACGTATCTAGCATAGATACGATGGCGCACATTTGAGATACGTCGGCGTAAGAGCTTTGTGAATCCGGGCCTTTATGTTTATGTTTACACATACAGGTGAATGAGCCAGAACACTAAGGCCCTGTACACACGATCAGTCCAAACTGATGAAAACGGACTGAAGTTCAGTTTCATCGGTTCACAGACTGATGGTCTGATGTGCGTACACACCATCAGTTCAAAAACCGATCATGTCAGAACGAGGTGACGTAAAACACAACGACGTGCAGAAAAAAATGAAGTTTAATGCTTCCAAGCATGGGTCGAATTGATTCTGAGCATGCGCGGGTTTTGAACCAACGCTTTTGCGTACTAACCATCGGTTTTGACCGATTGGTAGGCGTCCATCGGTCCGATTTTACAGCAAGTACAACATTTTTGGACTGAAGGAAAACAGACTGATGGGGCGTACACACGGTCGGTTTGGACCGATGAAACAGAATTTCAGTCCGTTTTCATCGGTTTTGACGTGTGTACGTGGCCTAACTCACTACCTCCCTACCCATAAAGCTCTGTCAGAAGTTTCAGTTAGACAAAGTGAACCCTAAAACGATGTCATCTCTTTATATAGCCCATAGTACCGTAGGAGTCATTTTTCAGGTATTTAGTGTATTTAAAAAAAAATGATAGAACAGCACTTTGAAAATAGACTTTTTGTTAATATTAAAATAAATATAAATAGCATTGGCCCAAAGGCTTTGAAGTTTCCCTTTAAGAAGCAACCATCAAGATTCTTACATTTGTGTTACTACAATGTTGCATCTATTTGCAACACAGATTCACCTAAGTGCCAAGGGAAAATGTTACATCTTGCTTTTAACATGAAGTCAGCATGAAAACGAATAAAAATATGTGCAAAATGATATTATTACCAACAGGAGGGACATTCAAGTTAATTGCAAAAAGTTTCCTGTGCTACAGCGCACCATTCAGTGCCATAAACGCCCGACCTTCTGAAAACACAGTAGAGTCACAGTCCATCTAATTAGCTGCACATGAAGACATATTTACAGTAAATGGGAAAACCATCCAGCATGCAATAAAACTGGTAAAATGGATTTCTCAAAACCCCAACTTATCCTAAGGGCTAATTATAAATCCTGAATATGAGATGTATATCTATTAAGCGACTTAGCTAATTACTTAACTAATTAGGTCTGGCAACCTTTCTAACATGCTTAGCATAAGACACCTTATATCTCAGGGGGATTCAACATTAATGTGCCATACCCGTACTTTGCCTGGAAATGTTAATCAATTTACTGCTGTGCTAAGCTTAATGTTCTTCATTGTAGTTACCAAAATGTTTTATCCATCATACAAATCTCTGCTTTCTGCGTTTTATTTTACTAGACTTTTCTGATTTACATGATCACTTTGTACAAATGGAACCAGCCCTAATGACAATAATTAAGAATCACTCACACTTCCTGCAAATAATTACCGGTGTCACAAAGAAATTGGAACTTCCATGCCACAAGAGAGAGGTGATTCGCTTCCATGGAGATGCAGGGTCACAAAACCATTTAATGCAGAGTTGATAGAAGCATTCCAAAAATCTAGGCGGCCAACAGATGCACTCATGCAGGTCAACACAAATGTGTTTGAACACGCAAATAGGGATGAGCCGAACACCCCTGGGTTCGGTTCGCACCAGAACCTGCGAACAGACCAAATGTTTGTGTGAACTTTAGAACTCTGTTAAAGTCTATGGAACTCAAAAATTTGAAATCTAAAGTACTAATTTTAAAGGCTAATATGCAAGTTATTGTCCTAAAAAGTGTTTGGGGACCCGGGTCCTGCACCAGGGGACATGTATCAATCCAAAAAAAGTTTTAAAAAACGTCAGTTTTTTTTAGGAGCAGTGATTTTAATAATGCTTAAAGTGAAACAATAAAATTGAAATATTCCTTTAAATTTCGTACCTAGGGGGGTGTATAGTATGCCTGCAAAGTAGCGCTTGTTTCCTGTGCTTAGAACTGTCCCTGCACAAAATGTAATTTCTGAAGGAAAAAAGTCATTTAAAATCACTCACCTTAGGGTCTGGTATGGATATTAAGGGGAAACCTGCGTCAAATAAAAAAAATGATGTGGGGTTTCCCCCAAATATCCATTCCAGATCATTCAGATCTGGTATGGATTTTAAGGGGAACTTCACCCCAAATTTAAAAAAAAAATGCCGTAGACCCCCACACAATTTTTTTTCATGAATGACTTTTCTCTGTATTGCCGAGAGCCGACAATTCATTATAGCCGCGAGTGATTTTAAATAACTTTTTTCCTTCAGAAATTACACTGTGTGCAGGGACAGTTCTAAGCATGGGAAACAAGCGCTACTTTACAAGCATACTATACACCCCCCCCCCCCCTAGGTACGAAATTTAAAGGAATATTTCACTTTTATTGTTTCACTTAAAGGAATTATTAAAATCACTGCTGCCAAAAAAACTTTTTTTTGCATTGATACATGTCCCCTGGGGTAGGATCCAGGTCCCCAAACACTTTTTATTACAATAACTTGCATATTAGCCTTTAAAATTAGCACTTTAGATTTCAAACGTTCGAGTCTTATAGACTTTAACAGAGTTCTAAAGCTCACACGAACTTGCCGCAAACACCCCAAATAGTTCGCTGTTCGGCGAACAGGCAATGTTCGAGTCGAACATGAGTTCTACTTGAACTCGAAGCTCATCCCTACACGCAAACACTGTTAAAGTCTATGGGACACAAACATGAAAAATCAAGTGCTAATTTTAAAGGTTAATATGCAAGTTATTGCCATAAAAAGTGTTTGGGAACCTGGATCCTGCCCCAGGGGACATGTATCAATGCAAAAGTAATTTAAAACTACTCGTGGCTATAATGAATTGACGGGTCCCGGCAATACAGATAAAAGTCATTGAAAAAAACAGCATGGGTTCCACCCCAGTCCATTACCAGGCCCTTTGGGTCAGGTATGAATATTAAGGGGAACCCCCAAACCAAAATTAAAAAAAAATGTGTGGGGGTCCCCCCAAATTCCATACCAGGCCTTTCAGTTCTGGTATGGATAAAAAGGGGAACCCTGCACCAGAGAGTGCCCCCCTCCTGAACTGTACCAGGCCACATGCCCTCAACATGGGGAGGATGTCCCCATGTTGATGGGGACAAGGGTCTTTGTCCAGTGGTTGTGGGGATCTGCGGGTGGATGGCTTATCAGAATCTGGAAGCCCCCTTTAACAAAGGGGACCCCCAGATCCTGCCCCCCCTATGTAAATTAGTAATGGGGTACATTGTACCCCTACCATTTCACCCAAAAACGTGAAAAAAAAATGGTAAAAAACACACATGCAGCTTGGGACAAGTCCTTTAATAAAAAATACAAAAAATTCAGTGATGTAATCTTTCCACGACCTGACGATACACGTCGCCACGATCGATTCTGCCTCCATGGGAGACTACCGCTGAATGACGCAAGACCCGCCGTGACAGCTCTTAAATAGCCGAGGGCAGGGACATCTATGATGTGCGTGTGTGGCCCCGCCCCCTCTGACACAACGGAAAACCCATAGACTTTAACAGTATTTGCGTCTTATAACTAATTTTTTGCCTGTTTGGCAAGTTCTGGTGTGAACCAAAAGTGTTGCGTTTATATTTTTGCTCAGTGTAATTTATTATTTTCCTTATTATATTCAGCTGCATACTTAGGGCCAAATTCTCTAAGAATTCCGGCGGTGTAGCGTAAGCCAGTTACACTACGCCGCCGCATTGTACTAGAGCAAATCTCAAAGCACTTGCTCCGTAGGTTTCGCCTGCGTCGCGTAAATCGCGCAGCGTAAACCCGCGCAATTCAAATGGGGCGGCTTGTATTTAAATTAAGCACGCCCCCGCATCGAATGAACTGCGCATGCGCCGGCCGGGGAAAAAGCCTCGTGTGCATGCTCCAACTCACGTCGGAAAGCGTCGTTGAAACCGACGTCAAAACGACGTGAGCGTCATTTACGCAACTCCCTATTCGCGAACGAGTTAGTAAAACGACGTAAGCGATGGTAAAAGCAGACGCTAACCCGACGCCATACTTAACATGGCATCCGACGGGACCCGACGGCATCCGACGGTACTTCGTAAGGTTACTCCACATAGAAGCTGGGGTAATCTTACGCGAACGAAAACGACGTATGCGACGACGGGGCGGCGTAAAAGCGATCGAGAATCGGCGTACTACCTCATTTGCATATGCAAATGCGAAAACAACGTAAAGGCCACCTAGTGGCCGGAGTTGTCATTACAACTATGATCCGCAAGTGTAATGGTTTTACACTTGTCGGATGTAGAAGCGTATCTATGCAAAAGTGATGCTAAGCATCACTCGCATAGATACGAGACAAAAAAAACGGCGATACGACGGGGTATCTGAGATACCCCGTCGTAACGCCGCTGAGAATCTGGCCCTTACACAGTACAATTGTGTTAACTTATGGAATTTCGAGCAAAGCGTACAAATCTATTTTCTTGGTTCATGATGATTCTGCAGCAACTAGTATCACAGAAAAATAATTAAATAGACTATTGATAGGTGGATTTAGATGATTCATTTTGCTCTTCTCCCCTCTCAGTATGGAAGTTGGTGGCTGATTTGAATTAAGTACCATTTTAACTTTAACTTATTTGGTTATTTTGCAACATTGCAAAACTTCTTAATTTAAATCCCTCAAACTAATTTGCCTTCACACTAGGAAAAGCATTTTAATGAGCATTTTAAACCAGTCTGAAAAATGTATGCAAAATGAATCTAAAATTTTATTTCTGCTGCAGCTGGATAAAATTTAAATGTGTCATAAAAGCATCAATAATAAGATTTATATATTGAAAATGCTGACAAATTACTGTTTATAGGGCACGGCAATGATTAGCAATACACCAGTAAAATATAATTGGCATTTTCAGTAGATAAATGACTAATTTTCAGAAACGTATATGTCATGGACCATTAGGTTTATACATAACCATGAAGTTCCTGGTAGGCAAGTGTTCTCTCAAAGGGATGGAACTGAATATCAAGTCCTCATTTGCTGGTATGTTATATCAGAATAATATGTGATCTGAGCAAAAGGGTGTGTATGTGTAATGAAGCCTGTAGAACATTTTTTCTATATTTTGGCCCATGGCCACAGGGAGCCACCATGGTTGCAATATTATGTGAATCTAAGTATCCCTAAATTAATTTTTAATTGTATAGATTGTTCTGTAGTGTGCACCTGGTTAGCTTATCCACTATTGTATCTACCAATATATGTAGATCCTAAAGGAGCTATAAAAAAATACATTAACCACTTCAGCCCCAGAAGGTTTTACCCCCTTCCTGCCCAGGCGAAATTTCAGCTTCCGGCACTGCGTCGCTTTAACTGACAATTGCGCGGTCGTGCGCCGTGGCTCCCAAACAAAATTGGCGTACTTTTTCCCCCACAAATAGAGCTTTCTTTTGGTGGTATTTGATCACCTCTGCGGTTTTTATTTTTTTGCGCTATAAACAAAAATAGAGCGACAATTTTGAAAAAAAATGCAATATTTTTTACTTTTTGCTGTAATAAATAATATATATATATATAACAAAAAAAAAATCCTCAGTTTAGGCCGATACGTATTCTTCTACTTATTTTTGGTAAAAAAAATGCAATAAGCGTTTATCGATTGGTTTGCGCAAAATTTATAGCGTTTACAAAATAGGGGATAGTTTTATGGCATTTTTGTTATTATTTTTTTACTAGTAATGGCGGCGATCTGTGATTTTTTATTGGGACTGCGACTTTATATGACACTTCGGACACTTTTGTGACATTTTTGGGACCAATCACATTCATACAGTGAACAGTGCTATAAATATGCACTGATAACTGTATAAATGTGACTGGCAGGGAAGGGGTTAACCACTAGGGGGTGGGGAAGGGGTTAAATGTGTAGCCTAGTTTGTGTTCTAACTGTAGGGGGAGGGGGGTGACTAGGTGAGGTGACTAAAGGACGTGGAGCTCTGTGTTTACACACAGAGCTCCACATTCCTGTTCAGTTACTGGGCAATCGCGGGTGCCCGGCGGCGTTCGTTGCCGCTGGGCACGCGCACCGTGATCCCAGTTCGCGCGCCCCCTAGCGGCTTTAAAAGAGAGGACGTCATATGACGTCCTGGCAGAACAATGGAGTCTTCCACCCGCCGTCATTTAACGGCGGGCGGTGGACAAGTGGTTAAATTAAGGAAGAATATACACATAGCATATGGAGTGTAGGATTAGGTTCTGTGAATACACATTAAGAGTCTATCAGTGGACAATACATAAGGTAGGGTCCCTTGTACAGTACTGCTGGTCAATGAGAGGGAAAAAATGTAAGACCCATTTATTGGTAAACAAGTGACACAAAAGCTGCTTGTTAACGTGTTTCACACAAACGTGTGCTTAATCATAAGACAGGAAGACCCAATTGACAGTCTTTAACCACATAAGGACTGCCCCACGTACATATACTATAACGTGGCAACCCTAAAGCACAAAATCACGTGCCATTGGAGCACCGCTACCACTGTGATTTGACACAGATGGATCAGACTCCCGATCTATGCAGGCAAGAGGTATCTAAAATACCTATTCATAAATGTGGCTAACATCCCACTCAAAATTATGCTTGCTAGGAATGCGGGTCTGAAGATGGAATTTCAAAACATCTCCCTCCTGCATACCAGCCGGAAAGGTAACACCACCCCTCCTAACACCTGTACTTTGTCTATTACCCTGACCTGTATTGCTGACTTATCCCCACTATAGCATAAATTAAAGTGCTTTGAGGTCTCACCTATCCCTGTGGGATGTGTCATGGATCTGAAGATTTGTTCATAGGATCTTATCGGTACAGTACACATGGGATTTTAACATAGAATGATCTTATGAATAAGTGTCAGTCTTTTTGTGTGTATATATTCCCTTTATTTCTTCTCCAATTTCTTTTAATCTTCACTTTGGTTTATAGGTGCTTCTTGTTAGTTTATTTATGTAGGCTCACCTTTATTGTTTTTATGATGCTGTCAGGAATTTATGGAGTAGGCAATTAAATCAGGACAGGTGTAGGATGGGCTATTTAAAGACTGCCAATTGGGTCTTCAAGTACGTGCAATGGTGTGCAGCCATTTCTTTCTGGATTTCATGAATTGCGGAGGTAAGCCAGGGCAGGCACCCATGTGTGGAGACCATTAAGCTGTTAAACCTCATCTGGAGCGCGTTTCCTTCTACTATAGAGGAAAACATGTCCCAGGGTCAGTTGTGAGGAGAGGAGGCCTATGCAAAGGGGGGGGGGGGCACCCTAGAGTCAGTGGTACCTGAAAAGGAAGAAATGCCCTGGTATCCTTAGAAGGGAAAAAATGCCCAGTAATGGTGTTCTCAGGAAGAAAAATGCTTATTGTTTATGGTCAGTGGTGGTTGCTTGGTGTCAGTGTTATTGGAAGCAAGAATACACTGATGTTGGTGGTTTGTGTGGGGGGAGAAAATTGGGTAGCAGGATACAGGGGGAACAATAGTGCCCAGCAAGAAGTGGGGGGATTCAAACCGCTTAGTGAGAGAAAAAATAGTGCCCAGTGAAAATAACAATGGTGCTCAGAGAGAGATTGGGGAAATAGTAATGCCCAGTGGGAGGTGGGGAAGAACAATAGTGCCCAGTAAGGGTAAACAATAATGTCAGTGGAAAACACTTACCTTGTACTGAAGTTTGCATCCATGCTGCTGCTCTCTCTCTTCCTCCTCTAACTCCTTCCGCTGAAGCCAAGAACAGATGGGACAAAAAGCTCTGAGCTAGCTGTAACACGCACGACTTTGCCAAGTGCAGTAAGCAGATATATACAGTATACCCTGTATATGTATTAAAAAGTTATAAAGGCACAAACCAACAGCATTTTATGGGAGCTCAGTCGATCTTTCTCAAGGATGAGCTCTTTGAAACATTGACAATAATATGTCCTTAATAGGAAATACTTTACCGTTGTGGTATGAGGTGATAGACTTGTGGGGCCAGATTCACAGAGCGATTACGCCGGCGTTACAGGAGATGCGCGACGTAAGTCTAATTGTGTGCGTGCGTTTCAATGCATGGCACTCCCAAAACGAGATACGCAAGAAATTTATTTATTTTTGTCCAGCGTAATTTCGTTAGACAGGCGCATCCGTCCGCGCAAAACTGCGCTAGACACACCATTGATTTGCTATTCAAATATGCTAATGAGGGAGTTACGGGGATCCACAAAAGAACATTGGTGCAGCGCAGGCTACGCGTTGTGCGCAACAGCTGCACGGCCTGTCTAAAATTAGACCATATAAAACCTGGTATAAAATTAGACAATTCGTCTACATGTCAGATAAAGCAACACTGTTAGTGAGGAGCTGAGCATTCACACATGTTGCTCAACAAACTGTATGCCAACATGCCAGTGGCATCCATGCTCATAGCTATACTACTGACTTTAGATGAGCAAAGAAGGAGGAGGGCACTGAGGAGGCCACTGAGGAGGGCACAGGATTTTTTTTTTTTTTTTACTTTTTTTTTGCTTATATAAACTTTACAATTTAATCGAATCTAATACAATATTCTTATCTGATACAAGCCCCTCACTCTTCACTCTTCACGGGAGAGGATATATCACACACGCATAGACAATATATGGCATGAGTGATTCTGAGGTGTCTCGCATCTTCAGATTCACCCCTCATATGCCATCATGGAATTAACCACAACCCTGCAGGAGGACATCACCAGCCCAACACATGACACTACCCATGACACCCATGACAGCTACATATACAATCAGAGCCCCATCCCCACAGATTTCCAACAGAACATGTATGGGGACAGCTGGCTGGTTGGTGAGTAACATGGGTGGCAGGCATGACTGCCCCCCCCCCCCCCCATGATGCTGAAATCACAAGGGGCACATGCACTACTAACATCCTCCTGTCTTATGCCTTCAGGATGACTCTGCATATGCACTGGGACCCCATCTCATGACTCCTATACGGAACCCCCCTAACAAGGCTACCTCGTCTTCTGAGGGAAGAGCAGTCAGGAGACAACCCACATTAGGCATCTTTGCACGTTAAGCACACACATTAATCGTGGCACAATGAGAATGCATGCATGCACACCACTGTGGTCCCTAGCACAGACACATCACATCCTCATCACATTGGATTGGCACAAGCCCACAATGCAGGACTTGTGAGCAGCAACGCCATGCCACGGCTCCAATTATGTCACTGTACATTCATACACCATTCACACGGAAATGGGGATCACTTCTCCACCACAAATGAGGGTGACACCCCTTTTCCGGCAGGAATGTCACCCCCACATTCCCAAATCATACACAAACAGAACCAAAAAAAACAATTGACCAGCAAAAATAAAAAATGTCCAGCAAAAATATAATTTAAACAAAATAACAACAAAGAAAACACATAAAAGACAAAAATCCCTCTCAAAGACACGTCACAAACAAACAAACAAACAAACGCTAATAAACAACAGAACAAAAGCACCTTGCTGTATAGGGAGGGCTACAAAGGGATGTACTTTTGCAAAGGAAGTGCGTTTGTCTCTGTCTATTTATGCTGTTTGCGTAGTTCACTAATTTGCCCTAGTCCACTTCCAATTTCACTGATTGCACCGTTCCCGAGTTGTGAGCATGCGCACAGAGGTGCTGACCATGGTCTGCTTCAAGCGCGCATGCGCGAGCCGGCCGGCCCTTCATTTGCATGGGGTCACGGCTCATTTCAATGTAACACGCCCACGTCCTTCCCAATTTGTATTACTCCGCCTTGCGCCTCTGAAATAACTTCGCGCAGGCGCAAATTTCTGCGTAAAACCGACGAGAATAGGGTGATTGCGCGGCGCTACATTGCGCCAGTCTAACGTAAAGGCGGTGGGCTAAGTGGTCCAATAATGCGCAGATGTACCTGAATCTGGCCCGTGATTTCTATTATGTTTATCACAATACCTAAAAATATTAAACCACAGCTATATGAGCCATTCGTACTAAGCTAAGTTTTGAGAGTAATAGTGGGTTGATACAAACTTGGTGACAAAAAATTTCTTAAGGTTGGGGCACGACAGCAAGAAAAGTCACAACCATTAGAAAGCACATCTTGATGTTTATTGACAATATGCTTAATCTGATTAAATTCTTTAGTGGTGGCAATAAAGTAACAGAATGCTTGTCCCTGTTCTTTTTAATATTTTTTGAGGACCCAATAATTTTATTCCTTTTGTAGATTAGACTAGTCATATCCTTCTATGAGGCAATGGTAGTGGCTATTGATGTGCCAATCTTGGTAGCCTCTATTACTCAAATGTGTTGAGATATTGGAACATTCTTGTTAGAAGCTATCTGGAGTGGAGCAATTGTGTTTGGTCCTGATGAACTCACCCAGTGGAATAGAACGAATGGAGTGGGGGGATGAAAACTGGAATCCAGGAGTAAAGAATTTGCGGAAAGTTCTAGTATCTATAAGGCCAGTATGACAATCACCCCTAAGTGTAATATCAAGAAAGTTAATACTAATCTTGTATTTCACATGTTATTACACATAATTTAACTTCTGACCATATTTGTTTTGGTTTCTTTGTATGTATGTATTGCATGGGTTGTTACCGACATATGGTGAACATTTCATGTTAATAGCACTTTTAGAGATATATTTAACTAGAAAAAAATGTCATTAGTCCCTTCCATCAAGAAGCTTACAAACTAGGTTTCCTATCTGACATGAATATACTAGGGTGAATTAGGAAGAGAGACAATTAACCTAGCATGTCTTTGGAGCATGAGAGAAAACTAGAGTAAACCGATAGAAGTACAGAAAGAACATGCAAACTCTTTGCAGATAGTGGAGTTGATTTACTAAAGGCAAATAGGCTGTTCACTTTGTAAGAGAATTTTCCCAAAAGCTTAGTATGAATGAAGAATGAAGTGAGATTTTTATTTGTAAAGAATGATCCATGAAACACACAAGGATAATAATAAATAAAATAAAAAACAGCAGGGGGGACAAGGTGCCTTGAAAGGGGGAAGCTTTGCTGCCAATGTTGAAAGTCATGTCCTGGTGTGGGGTCACACACCTGCTGCCCTTTCTTTCCTAGCCAACCTGGTTGAATACCTGACTAAAGGTCTGGCTGAAGTTTTAAGAGGGCCAGATGACAAGACCCTTGTCCAGACATACAGCTTGGGTGGCCAGAAAAGGGTGGGCAGTGAGCATGTGAACCCTCTTTTCTGACTGAACTATATAAGGATATATGCCTTTCCACATTGGGAAGGTAAATTGCCAGGAGACAAATAAAAGCCCCCCCCCCCCCCCCTGCAAGTTGCATGTTAAGAGGAAAAGGGGACCCACGTTCCTATATCCTGTCAGCCAAAAATAATGTGGGGGGTTATTGGAATCTGGAAGAATGCCCCCTTTTTAAAAAGGGGAGCCCATGTATGGGGCTAACCCATGCTAATAAATAAGGGATCCTTAAAAAAATAGAGACACCCACATTGTGAAACAACTGCGCTAGAGGTCATAACCATATTTAAGCAATGACATCACCCATGATCCCTGGCTGGTTTGGGGAAAACCGTGTAAAACATGATAATAAGGGTTGAAGGATAGAATAAAGAAATAGGGATGATTTTGTTTAACAGGCTTTTTATCACAATACAAAGGTATTCAAATATAATGAAAAAACAGTGGCCTATTTAAAAAATAAATAAATCATAAGACTTTAGGTAATGTATCATCTGATAAACAGTTATTCTTCTATGAGAAAGCTCCATCTTTAAAAAATAAATATGATAGCCTTAAATGTTATCAAAAGATCTTAGGAAGTACATTTTTTAATGGAAAGGCATATTTTCCAACGCAAATGTCATAAGTCATGCAATCTAAATAGAGGTTACTTGAAAAAGAAAATTAAATCTTTATTTAGTCTGAGTTTTCAAGGATTGACAAAAAGTGGATAGAGTAGGAGATAGTTGGACTGATTGGGGTAGGGAAGGCTCAAGAGAAGTCCTGGAGGTGAGCATGGGGGAAGTTGACAAGGGAACTAGAGAGCAGGAGGTCTTGGTAGGAACAAAGAAAATTATTTGGTTGGTATTTTGAGACAAGGTTAGTGATGTAGCTGGAGACCAAGTTGTGGATGGCTTTGTAGGTTATTGTTGGTATTTTGAATTTCATTTGTTTGGTGAGTGTTAGCCAATGGAGGGATTGGATGAGGGGTAGCGGACATTGAACGATTTATAAGGTGGATGAGTCTGGCAACAGCATTCATGATGGACTAAATGGGGGATAGTTTATGTAAAGGTAAGCCAATGAGGAGGGAGTTGAAGTATATCATTATCAATTTAAATTGGCTAATAATTAAATGTATTGGTTACGTGTAAACAAGATGGACAGACCAAAACAAATCTTTATTTATCTTTTTTATACTTGAAAGATTTTTATTGAAAAAACAATAGAAAAACAAAGGAGTACAGTTCAGCATGACAATGCACTTCATAAAAACTTGTACAAAGTTTACTGAGAACACACAGCATAAAAATATTTTCAGGTGAACAATATGCAATCTGAGACTATCAAAGTGAATGGACAAGTAAATAACACAGAACATAAACCGTAGCCATGAATATGGGATATAAGGAAGATAACACATCCTTCAGCTGTGTACCCAAGATAAGAGCAATAAAATTAAAGAAAGTTAAGACTAAGAAAAGCAGGAGGAGCAGAAAAGGAAAAAAAATAAGGAAAAAGGAAAAATATAAAAGGTCAAAACGAACTATATAAAGAGAAAAATACCTAAAGGGATAAAAACAGTACAGTCCCATTGGAATAAATCATAAAATCTTTATTTATCAAGCAAAAGAACACATACAATTTTGTGTGTAGAGAAAAAAAAGCTGCACACAGTGGGAATGATATGCAAAATACATTGGAAAATGTATCAAATAAAAAAAAATCTAAATATACAGTCTCGTTTTGTCTTTCTAAGTCTTTGAAAGTTGACAGAACTATCTTGTAACAGTTGGTGAAGTTAGCATAAACAGTTTACCTCTTCTCTTATTAATATCATTTTGTAGGAGGTCTAGTGGAACAAAGAAAGGTTTTTTCTTAATAAGAAGATGCAACTTAAGTACAATATAAATATTCATTCAAACATTAATTAGGCAGATTGTTGGAAACTGAGTAAATGTGTCCTGCCATTTTACAAGTTTAATTATTACTTTTATTTTAGCCAAATGCTATCTAATTAGCATACATGATATTTTCAACAGAAGTTGACTTTGCTCTGTCTTTGCACCTGATATGCAAAGAAAATCACATGATAACTTCAGGCAAGGAGGCCTCAAACAGCTAACAATAAAATTTAGGATCAAAAACAAAATTCCTCGTAATTGCATTAGGTTCATTGTATATGCCCGAAACTCCATGGTAGAACTTCTTCAAACTAAAGATTGATTCAGCATTTAGAATTATTATATCAATTAAAAAGAATATGTTGGTAATGAGATAATTGTTATTCTAATCACAAGTCAAATCCCAACTTGACCACAAAGATCAAAGACCATTTTAATAGTAGTGAGGTCTTATATACTCATGAAATCTTAATACTTTCCATCCCTAATTGATGCCCTTTTGAGGAAATGTCAACCCTACTTTGGGGATTTATTCCTCTGAATGACAATGAGGGATGTAATGTGCATGAGGCTGTTCTAGGTTATAATATAAAAACATGCTCAAGGAACAAGGTACAAAACAGTGCTAACAAAAGTCACATTTGTTGTTTTTGAAAAGTACATTTTTAAAATTGTTGCTGTAGAAAATATTAATAATATTACAGAAACATGACCAGATCAGAGTTTTTAAAGGTGTAGGAAAAAAAGACGCACCACAACATAAATAAATAAAATAAATATTGATTTAGCAATTTAAAAAATACATATTGCTGAAAAAACACATACCGATACATTATTTAGTTTTATATTATTTTGCATGATATAGTTTTTCGCTACTGAATAAATATTCCTTTAACCCTGATGGGGAGGGGACGATTTAACTTCACAACACATTGGCCTCCTTTAATGCAGAAATACCTGCACAAGTAGATGCACTCTATGGAATCTTAAGCCCTGTACACATGATCGGTTTGTCCGATGAAAACAGACGGATGGACTGTTTTCATTGGTCAAACCAATCGTGTGTGGGCCCCATCGGTTTGTTTGCCATCAGTGAAAAATAATAGAACATGTTTTCAATTTTTCCTATGGATAAAAAAATTATTGAAAAAAAACATTGTCAATTGTCAAAAATTCATGCATGCTTAGAATCAAGTCGACGCATGCTCTTAATTTAACTTAATTTTTCTCAGCACGTTGTAGTGTTTTACGTCACTGCTTTTGAACACGGTCGGATTTTTGACTGATGGTGTGTAGGCAAGACCGATGAAAGTCAGCTTCATTGGATATCCAACAAAAAAATCCATCGGATTAGATTCCATCAGATATCTGATCGTGTACAGGGCTTTACTTGTGTAGTTGTTACCATATTCAAGGATGCCTTCATTTGGTATATGTCTGGTGGCCATTACAGTTGAGATAAGTTTACACTATGGGATGCCTCCTGTAATCCCTGTGCATGCCCTTGTACTCCCTAATCATTGGTAGGATCCCGTGGGGGTCTATTCCGAGAAAGGGTCCTTTTTTTTTAAATGACATGGCTGATTCTGTAAATTAGAATATCCTCTTGATACTGTATGTCTGACTTTTCCAACCCCCTGAGGAAGATTTATGCCTTGTTTCCACTGCACGGAACGGTTCGGGTCAGTTAATTTGGAGCGGTTAGGATGGGACCGGTTTAATCGCGTGAGCGTTTCCACTGCAAATCGGACCGTCGGGGACCATTCACGTTTTAGAAAAAATTCCTAGCACGTCCACCAATCAACGAGATGTAATTCTAGGTCCGCCCTAATGGAACCATTCCACTTTCTCTGGACCCTCATGAGAAGCAGGACCCTTGCTGGTGCGGTACGGTTCGCTTTTATGGCACGCTTTCATAATGGAAACACCCAAAATAGCGAACCGTACCGAACCGATCCGCTCAGTGGAAACGAGGCATTACATTGAAATGTATTGGGTCAGCTCACATGAAGTCATCTACTTTTTATGGTGAGATCTGAAACGTGAAAATGATAAGGATCTTTAAATGAGGGTTGTGATATATGTTTACTAGACAGATTTTATATGTTTTTGTAATTATCTTATATTTTGGCTACATCTTTGGTATTGTTTTTCTGGTGCCTTTAAAGTCCCAATCACAACAGGTTCTGGAGTAAAGCTTATAGATGTGATTTTATTTCCTTCACTTTTAACATGTGTTTTTCTTCCTTACATTGCTTTTGTTTTCATTTTTTTGAAAGAGCAAATTACCTGGGCAACTAAGCTCAGCAGGTGAAAGTAGGGGGTAAGGTAAGTATTGTGATTGTTAGACTACCAGGCACACCCTGGCTAGAGATGTTGCAGGACAAAACACGGGTTTAAAGGAAACACGTGCTGTTCACAGTATCCACTGTTGCAATTCTGTTCTTAAAATTATAGTTAAGATTATTATTTTTTTTTTTAAATAACATACTTACCTCCACTGTGCAGTTCGTTTTGCACAGGGGGCCCCGAACATCCTCTTCTGGGGTCCCACAGCAGCTGTCTCGGCTCCTCCCCACAAGAGCTAACCCTCTATGGAAAGCTCTCTCCTGAGGGCATTACCTTGCAGGCACGCTCCCGTGTTATACACTCGTCGCGCATTTTCACCAAGTGTATAACTCGGCCCCACCCCCCGTCAGCGGCAGCACTGGATTTGATTGACAGAAAACAGAGCCAATGGCTGCGCTGATATTAATCTATCCAATGAGGAACCATTCAGAGTTTGAGAGAACGACACAGGGTCATGCCTACGGAGATTTAAGGCTCTGGTAAGTAAAATGGGGGCTTGTGGGGGTCGGTGCGTGGAAGGCGTTTTTTCATCTAAATGCATAGAATGTATTAAGGTGAAAAAACACAAAGCTTTACAACACCTTTAAAGTAGATTTTTATGTTTCATGTCACTTTACATAGATTTTTTTGGCAAATCTGGCCCAAATGAACTATTTACATATTAAGTGATTGCTTAGTGTGCTGTAATGGTCTGCAGTAGCATTATTTACTAAATGGATAAAAGGCTTTCTCTGATTGGATGAGGTGGAAAGATGGGTGGACGAAATCTCAATTTTTGCCTCAGCCAATAAGAGGAAGTATTTAGGGCAGCCCTACCATGGGTCCCTCTGGGTCCATTGGCTCCAGATGGCACTTTGAGAGGGGTGGCCCGTAGGTCCGTCTTTAACAGGGGGCATCTGCCCCTGGAGCCCATCGCCTTCACGCACCCCACTATACCACTGGCATTGGGGCAGCAGTAGTCCACAGAGAGCAGGGGGGCAGGGGACTCTCAGACCCTGCCTTGATGAAGTCTGTATGGTCAGGAGAAGGTCGAAGCTGCAAAAGCAGCTAATTAAGGGGTTTGTAGTGGGAGTAGCAGCGATGAGATCCCCAGAGCGCAGATCGGATGTGGAGTGAGCTGGCTGACAGGTACTGTAGGTACTTCTCCCCAATGTGATGTGCAATTAAACTGACTGCCTGTTGATTGTCTGACGAGGCTGCACTGATGAACACTGCTGAGGTGACACTGATGCACACTGATAGGCACGGATTGGCATTGATAGGCTGCACTGATGGACACTGATGGGGTGGCACTGATAAAAACGTATAGGCCGCACTGGAGGGCACCGATGAGGTGGCACTTATGGACACTGATAAACTGCACTAGTCGGCACTGATGAGGTGGTAGAAATGGGCACTGATAGGCTGCACTGGTGTGCACTGATGAGCTGGCATTGATTGACACTGGTGGGCACTCATGGACACTGATAGTCTGCACTGGTTAGAACTGATGAGGTGGCATTAATGGACACTGATAATCTGCACTGGTGGGCTCTGATGAGGTGGCACTGATAGACACTAATAGGCTACACTGGTCGGCACTGATGAGATGAGATGACACTGATGGTCTGCACTGGTGGGCACTGATGAGCTGGCACTGATGGACACTGATGGGCATTTATAGGCTGCAATGATGGGCACTGATGAGGTTACTGATGGACACTGATAGGTTGCACTGATGAGCACTGATGAGGCTGCACTGATGGACACTGATAGGTTGCACTGATGAGCACTGAAGAGGTAGCAACGATGGACACTAATAGGCTGCACTGGTAGGCACTGATGAGATGAGGTGGCACTGATGGACACTGATAGGCTCCATTGGTGGGCACTGATAAGGTGTCACTGATGGGCACGTATAGGCTGCACTGATGCGGCTGCACTAATGGTCACTGCTGAGGCTGTACTAATGAGGCTGCGCTATTGGGCACATATGAGGCTGCACTGATGAGCACTGATAAGGTGGCACTGATGGGCACTAGTAGGCAGCATTGATGGGCACTAATAAGGCTGCACTGGTGAACACTGATAGGCTACACTGATAATGCTTTACTAATGGGCACTGATGAGGCTGCACTGATGAGACTGCAGTGATGGGCACTGATATGCTGCACTGATGAGCACCAATGAGGCTGCACTGATGGGCACTGATGAGGCTCTGAAAGGCTGCACTGATAGACATTAATGAGGCTGCACTGATGGACACTGATCAGGCTGCACTGATGACAGTGCATTGATGAGACTGCACTGATGTGCACTGATGATGCTACACTGATAAAATAGCACTGATAGAAACTGATGAGGCTGCACTAATAAGGTGGCATTGATGGACACTGATAGGTGGTACTGATTGGCACTGACATTTGCACTGACGGGCACTGATATTCTGCACTGATATGCTGCACTGATGGACACTGATATGTTGCACTGATGGGCACTGATATGTTGCACTGATGGGCACTGATATGGTGAGATAGTAAACTTGCA
Organism: Rana kukunoris; assembly: GCA_029574335.1. NCBI lineage: Eukaryota > Metazoa > Chordata > Amphibia > Anura > Ranidae > Rana > Rana kukunoris. The sequence continues at coordinate 100,457,362 of CM056052.1, read as the reverse complement.
TTGTAAGCTTCTTGAGAGCAGGGACTGATGAGAATGTACAACATTAGTAACGCACTTCTTAAATTGTTAGCACTTCAAATACCTGTAACAAATTATAATACAATTTAAGAGGATTCAGAGATTCCATTTAATATTTTTCATTTTTTTTAATGGAAAGAAAAGAAAAACAGTGCATAAAAATATATTCAAAATTAGACAATGGCAACACAAGTAACTGAAATCAGCATACATCAACTCAATTGCATTTACCACATCTTAATGTCAGCGAGATGCAATGGATGTCGTGTGAATCATAACTTGGCACCAGCAAAAGAAGAGCGATAAGCGAATAATCAAAAATTGCCTTTATCCATGATTCACTTCATTTATTCCTATAATGTGACCTGCTAAGCTCTAATTTTCTGATCTGTCCAGTTCTTAATATCATAAACCTTTTAGCTTTTTCTATTTTTTACCAATAATAATGTGTGTTGTGTCTTGCGTTGATATGCATTGTGTTAAGGCGGCCCTTTTCATTTTGAACGGGCTGTCAACACACAAGAGTACATACTGTATGTTTTTGATAATAACATAAAGATAAACACACAGGGCCAGATCCACAAAGGGCTGGCGCTGGCGTAGCCTATCCCAGTTACACTACGCCGCTCTAAGTTACAGCGGCGTATCCTTATCCACTAACACTTTCCGCTGTAACTTACGACGGCGTAGTGTAAGTGTTGCGGTGTAAGGACGCACAATTCAAATAAGGTGGCTGTGGGCATGATGTCATGTAAATCAACATGACCCCACGTATTTGACGTTTTTTTTTGAACGGCGCATGCGCCGTCCGTGGACATATCCCAGTGCGCATGCGCGAAATCACCTTGCAAAACATCAATGAAAACGACGTGAATGCAACTTACGCAAATCCCTATTCGCGAACGGTTTACACAAACGACGTGAACGACAGAAAGATCAACGCTGGCCCGACATCCATACTTAACATTACGTACGCCTCTATACAGCAGGGGTAACTTTACGCCGGACCTACGCTTACGCAAACGACATAAAAACACTGCGCTGTTCTGAGGGTCCGTTCTACACATGCTCAGTTCCAGCTGGCCATTTTTCGATAGGGAGCATTTCTCGAAGGGACTCCGGGGCTGTCAAACTTGGGAGCCGCCTATCGCTGTGTTTGGCCAATCAGAACATCTTTCTGAAGCAAGGCCCCGCCTCCTTCATCAGCTGATTCGCTGCCATCAACTTTAAATAGGAAATGCAGTTAACCCAGAATTCAGGTGGATTAGGTGGATTAGCAATCACAGTCAGAGCATAAATATATAAAAGATACAAAGTGATAAAAATTATAAAAAATGATGGTAGTGAGAAACTTTTGTATGAGGTAGATTTGTGTTCCAGATATACAAGTCAAAGATTTGAAAAATATGTATAAAAAAGTACACCCTGTTCCAAATTTTTATGCCAATGATATTTTTCTCATTTACCTAAATAATTTATGTAAACAACAGTCAGCATAATTCTCATGTTATCAAGTATTAAGAGTATAATTCAATTTATATTGAACAAACCTCCTAATGATAACAGTTTTTTTTTTTTTAACCACTTAAGACCCGGACCAAAATGCAGGTAAAGGACCTTGCCCCTTTTTGCGATTCGGCACTGCGTCGTTTTAACTGACAATTGCGCGGTCGTGCGACGTGGCTTCCAAACAAAATTGGCGTCCTTTTTTCCCCACAAATAGAGCTTTCTTTTGGTGGTGATTGATCATTAGCGGTTTTTATTTTTTGCGCTATAAACAAAAATAGAGGGACAATTTAAAAAAAAAAATGCAATATTTTTTACTTTTTGCTATAATAAATATCCCCCAAAAATATATAAAAAAAAACTTTTTTTTTTCCTCAGTTTAGGCCGATACCTATTCTTCTACCTATTTTTGGTAAAAAAAAATCGCAATAAGCGTTTATCGGTTGGTTTTCGCAAAATTTATAGCGTTTACAAAATAAGGGATAGTTTTATTGCATTTTTTTTTTTTTTTTACTACTAATAGCGGCGATCAGCGATTTTTTTCGTGACTGCGATATTATGGCGGACACTTCGGACAATTTTGACACATTTTTGGGACAATTGTCATTTTCACAGCAAAAAATGCATTTAAATTGCATTGTTTACTGTGGAAATGACAGTTGCAGTTTGAGAGTTAACCACAGGGGGCGCTGTGACTTTGAGTGTTCCCTGTGTGTGTGTTTACAACTGTAGGGAGGTGTGGCTGTAGGTGTGACGTCATCGATCGCGTCCCCCTATAACAGGGATGACGCGATCGATGCTGCGGCCACAGAGAATCACGGGGAAGCCGTGCCCGTGACCCACGGCTGGGTACTAAAATCAACGTATATATACGTTGATGTGCCCAGCCATGCCATTCTGCCGACGTAAATGTGCAGTAGGCGGTCCTTAAGTGGTTAAATAAAAAACTTGCAATGTTTTAAATTATTACGCATAAGTTTGAAAACACTTTATAGGTTGTAAAGAATTAAAAATTGTCATTTGTTGTGTTTGCAGCATATTTACTGAAATCAAAAGCTATTTTAATCAAACTTTGAACAACATTTTAACTTGTTAACCACTTGCTTACTGGGCACATAAACCCCCTTCGTGCCCTGGCGAAATTTCAGCTTCCGGCACTGCGTCGCTTCAACTGACAATTGCGCGGTCGTGCGACGTGGCACCCAAACAAAATTGGCGTCCTTTTTTCCCCCACAAATAGAGCTTTCTTTTGGTGGTATTTGATCGCCCGTGCGGTTTTTATTTTTTGCGTTATAAACAAAAAAAGAGTGACAATTTAAAAATATATATATATTTTTTACTTGTTGCTATAATAAATATCCCAATTTAAAAAAAAATATATATATATTTTTTTTTCTCAGTTAAGGCCGATACGTATTCTTCTACGTATTTTTGTAAAAAAAAAAAAAAAAATCACAATAAGTGACTGCTTTGCGCAAAAGTTATAGCACCTACAAAATAGGGGACAGAATTATGATTTTTTTTTTAATATTTTTTTTTTACTAGTAATGGCGGCGATCTGCGATTTTTATTGGGGACTGCGATATTGCGGCGGACACATCGGAAACTTTTGACACATTTTTGGCGCCATTCACAATTATACAGCGACCAGTGCTATAAATATGCACTAATTACTGTATAAATGTGACAAATGTGGCATTGAAGGGGTTAACACTAGGGGGTGAGGAAGGGGTTAAATGTATTGCCTAGGTGTGTTCTAACTGTGTGGGGGGGAGGGGGGTGACTGGGGGAGGTGATCGATGCTGTCTCCCTATGTACAAGGGAAACAGCATCAGTCGCCTCTCACTGACAGGATGTGGAGCTCTGTGTTTACACACACAGCTCCACGTCCCTGCTCTGTCACCGCCGATTGTGTGTACCTGACGGACATCGCGACCGCCGGGTACACGCATCGAATCCTCGGTGATGCGTCGGGACTGTTTTTCCCCGCCGCGCGCCACCCTGTGGTGCGCGCGGGGAATTACAAGTAAATCACGTCCAAAGACGTGACCCCGGCGCGGACCCGAAGTGGTTAAACATTTTAACAGGTCATGTTACATTTTAAAATATGACCCCTTATTTGATAGCAGCTTCACAGGTCTTGCATCCTTTGAACGTGTGAGTTTTTGGATAATTTCTGCTTGAATTTGTTTGCAAATGTCATAATATCCTCCCAGAGCAGCTGTTTGGATGTAAACTGCCACCGCACGATTTCACTCCCGCCCGGCAGGCTCGATTTCAGCCGCGATTTCAGAGACATCTGTGCAGGTTTCTGCACAGATGTCAATGTAAGTCGCAGGCTGAAATCGCAAAAAGTAGTACAGAGACTACTTTTTGAAATCGGTGCAATGCCGCAGATGCACCGTCGCACCGATTAGGACGGTGCCATTGCCGGCAATTTGAGGCAAAATCTGCCGTTTTGACATGCGATTTGACATGCCAAATCGCATGTCAAAACGCACCAGTGTGAACCAGGGCTTATAGATCTTATGCTTGAGGATGCTCCAAAGGTTCTCAATAGGATTGAGGTCAGGGGAGAATGGAGGCCACACCATGACTTTCTCTCCTTTTATACCCACAGCAGCCATTGATGCAGAGGTAGTCTTGGCAGCATGAGATGGTGCATCGTCAGGAATGAAGATGATTTTATTACAGAAAGCACATAGTTCTTCCTTCTGTACCAGAGAAGGAAGTGGTCAGTCAGGAACTCCACATAAAAAAGGAAAAGTTGTGCTGATGATATGAAGAAAAGCAGTATAGCTGCCTGCACCAACAATAGAACAATATTGCATACAAATATAAAAGAAAAAAAGTGCGGCGCTAAGTGGAATATAGTGAACCTATACTCCAAAACAAGGTGATAATGGCATATAAATGCTCCTATAACCAAAATTGAATGTGGTATGATCAAGTGATAACAATATTAATGAAAATACCATTAAACATATGTAGTAATGTGCACATGTGTGTAACACAATAAACCAAACATAGTAACAAAAGTCCTGATAGGGTCACATTTGTGCATTGAATCCTGAAGTAATAACTTGGATAGCCAAAGAAATAAGTGAAAGTCACTTCATGCGACTATGCCGAAGCATGTGAGGCAAAGCAGGGGTTGTAAAGCTCCTTTTGAGATCCACTACATAATTCGGAGATAACCAAGGTAACTGAGAAATAGGTACCCTTACCAGACGCGTTGGACACACTCATCAGCGACGGTGTGTCAGTAGGGCTTGAACGAAATCCTCAAAGTGTTGTTATCCATATGGAAAGCAGTGAAGTTTCAGAGGTATTGTTGAAGTCCAGCGTCATCGGTTCTCATATGTCCAGGATAAAGTGAACGAAATGGAAAAATCTCATAGAGCAGTGGTCATCAACCATTCCTGCAGGGCCCACTAACAGGCCAGGTTTTATATATTACCTTGGGGAGATGCAGACTGGAATACTGCAATCACTAGAGCAGCAAATGATATCACCTGTGATATATTTCAGTTATCTTGCAAACCTGGCCTGTTAGTGGGCCCTGCAGGACAAGGTTGATGACCACTGTCATAGAGGGCAGTTGAGAGCCATATTCATAACGGGGACCATGCAAAAAAATAAAAAGGAGCTCCACATAGTGTGAATATTCCCAATAGGAGATAAAAAAGCCTTTATTGGCATAAAAAGGATAAGAACAATATTTAAAAGTACAGACCCAGTGAAGAGGCAGGTACAGGTGATCACATATGAATAAAAAGAAAAAAGCGTGATGAGCGAGTAGCTGTAGTAGGCTATGTACAGTACCCGACATGTTTCGAGCGATAGCTCTTCAACTGGGGCATAAACGCCACATTCAATTTTGGTTATACGAGCATTTATATGCCATTATCACCTTGTTTTGGAGTATAGGAACTCCACATACTTTGCAGAAGTCATCGTTACACCTTCAGGGATCCTAAAGGGGCAAACCAGCTCTCTTTCCATGATTCCGGCCCAAATCATAACTCCGCCACCACCTTGCTGACTTCACAGCCTTGTTGGAACAGAGTGGCCATCCACCAATCATTCACTACTCTATCCATCTGGACCATTCAGGGTTGCACGGCACTCATCAGTGAACAGGACTGTTTAAAAATGAGTCTTTATGTATTTTCTGCCCAATGCAGCCGTTTCTGCTTGTGAGCATTGGTTAGTGGTGGCCGATTGGAAGGTTTAAGTAGAGTTGCAAGACTCTGGAGGACTTTCCACCTTGATGTCTGTGGGACTCCAGAGGCACCAGCAGCTTCAAATATCTGTTTGCTGCCATGTAATGGTGTTTTATCAGCTGCTCTCTTGATCTGATGGATGGATCTGGCAGAAATTTTCCTCTATGTGCCTTTATCTGCATGAAACCCGTCTTTGCTCTGAATCAGTCACAAATCTCTTAATAGTGCGATGATCACGCTTAAAGTGGAGTTCCACCCAAAAATGGAACTTCCGCTTATCCCACTCCACACCCCCTTACATGCCACATTTGGCATGTAATTTTTTTAGAGGGGAGTGGGGGCTTCAGGAGGAGTGGGACTTCCTGTCCCACTTCCTGCTTCCGCCGAGGGGCTGGTTAGGCGATTAAGCTTAATCGCCTACACCAGCCCCTCCCTGTAGGCGATCGCATGGGACACTAACAGGTCCCATGCGATCGCCTGTCCAATCAGCGGCAAGCCGCACGCGCATGCGCAGTGCGGCTCGCGCATGCGCACTGGGTGCCCGGCCGTGAAGCCGAAGGCTGTCACGGCTGGGTGCCCATAGTCGGGATGGAGACGCCGGCCGGGGAGGGGGGGAGAGGAGCGGAGCCCCGGTCGGCGCGTCGCTGGAACGGAGGAGCAGGTAAGTGAGTGTTTATTAAAAGCCAGCAGCTACACTTTTTGTAGCTGCTGACTTTTAATAAACACCATTTTTGGCTGGAACACCCCTTTAAGTTTTCGTGAAATATCTAATGTTTTCATACCTCGTCCAAAGCATTGAACTATTTCACTCTTTTCGGCAGCAGAGAGATCCTTTTTCTTCCAGATATTTCTTAAAAATGGTGCTCTGCTTAAGAATGTGGAACACCCTCCTTTGGTAGTTTTTCCTTTAATTGGGCTCACCTGACAATCTAATTATCACAGGTGTCCGAGATTGTTTTCAGTGATCAAAAGAGCCCTGAGACACAATGCCATCCATGAGTTAAACTGAAAAACAAAATATTTAATCTTTGTGACACTGAAATAGAATTTGCACACTAATTTGGGGTATATGTATATATATATATTTTTTTTAAATGTAGAATAGATATATACCTGCACGTGCACTGTCATGTATACATACAAATCAAATACAAAAAGATCATGAAAACAAATGAAATATTAATGGAAATTAACAAATTGGATTATGCTTTATGATATTTTTTTACCTTCTTCTGGAAGAAATGCCATAATAAATAATGCAAGAAAATCTGTAGAAAATCGCTATACATTTATTTTCACTCTCTTGTTTTCGTTTTGCCTTTGTTTGTTAACATAATGTGTGCCTGTGGGCATTATCAAATAAGGCAGTAAGCACATTATTTTTTTTTTTAATATGACTGAATACATCAGGTGCATCTGCTAAAAAACAGTGGTTGCTCAGAAGATAGGCTCTAATCCTTTAAGAAGCAGGTGTTTTTTGTGGATTGCTTTATTTAACCATCTCTACCTGCTGGGAAGGGTACCACTCAGGTCATTAAAATGATTAGATCCAAATTTTGGACTTCACTTAAGGCTCTCTTATTGATCGCTTGAATAAGGCTGGGCGGTTTTCATCTCTCAGATGGCTAACATACTGTCATATGTCACTGCAATTATCACCCTATTAAAAGGAAGTGTTGTATGTTCTAAGTGCACGATTCCTGATTTCACAGTATGTTGCCAGAACTTGAAAGGAGGCTGAATAGTCTCTTTACAATTGCAGATCGATATTCATTGCCAGACAGGTGATGGTCTGGAAAAGGCCTGGAACATTGTCAAATTGCCAGTAATGGCTGTTATTTCATGCAGAGACTTTATTTATGACATTCATGGCAAACCATTAAAAAAAAAGCATAATGTTGAACAAGTTCTTCATATAAATGTGATTTCACATTATGCTATGCTTTAACCTAAAGGTAGTACAAACGATAAAAAAAAAAAAAAAAAAACATTTTTAGGGCATTTACCAGGATAGTAGACCCCAGAAGTGACTTGAGAGCTCTGCAGAGGTCATTCACATTTCAAGTAAGTGTTTCAGTAGATTCTTTGCTTTAAAATACCCATGGTTCTAGGTACAGCGCTGCATTTTTCTGTATGGTGTTGTGGTGTTATCTAACTTACGGTTTGACATGGTTTAACATTACGATTATTTAAAAAGAATGCCATCAAGCAGTTTTTGCATTCATTCTGGCACACAATTTCACTATTCCATCCAGTCCTTGTTCACTCTTTTTTAACTCTAACTCTGTACTTGCCCACCCCCCTACACTGATTCCTATTTATGGCAATGCAAATCAATTGAAAATCAAGATATATGCAATTCATGATGAGAAAAGTCAATGGGAGCCAAATGTTAATAAAACAGTTCTGATGATTTACTGGGCTCATAGGTAAGGGATTGTCAAACAAATTGCTTGGTGAGCTGGGCACTGCCCTAGCGGACATATATCAAAGTGAAAAAAATGTAATTCTGTTTGGCGGGAATCAGCGATTTTAATAATCTCTAGTTATGCAAATATCAGAAATTAGGGGGGTTTTGGGACTTTAAATGAAGCACATCATGAATGTGCTTCCATCCCAGGTTCAAGTAATGAAGATGAGGGAATTTGGGACTTTAAATGAAGCAGTTGACCCCAACCAGTCAACTGCTTCATTTAAAGTCCCAAGTTCCCTGTTCTTTGAAACTCTGTTAACCACTTTAGCCCCGGACCATATTGCTGTCCAAAGACCAGAGCACTTTTTGTGATTCGGCACTGCATCGCTTTAACTGACAATTGCGCGGTCGTGCGACGTGGCTCCCACACAAAATTGGCGTCCTTTTTTTTCCCACAAATAGAGCTTTCTTTTGGTGGTATTTGATCATGTCTGCGGTTTTTATTTTTTGCGCTATAAACAAAAATAGAGCGACTATTTTGAAAAAAATGCAATATTTTTTACATTTTGCTATAATAAATATCCCCAAAAAAGATATAAAAAAAACATTTTTTTTCCTCAGTTTAGGCCGATACGTATTCTTCTACATATTTTTCGAAAAAAAAAATCGCAATTAGCGTTTATTGATTGGTTTGCGCAAAATTTATAGCGTTTACAAAAAAGGGGGTAGTTTTATGGCATTTTTATTAATATTTTTTTTTTACTAGTAATGGCGGCGATCAGCATTTTTTTTCGGTACTGCGATATTATGGCGGACACATCGGACACTTTTGACACATTTTTGGGACCATTGGCATTTTTATAGCGATTAATGCTATAAAAATGCATTGGATTACTATAAAAATGCCATTGGCAGTGAAGGGGTTAACACTAGGGGGCGGGGAAGGGGTTAAGTGTGTTCCTATTTGTGTTCTAACTGTATGGGGGGGGTGGACTCACTAGGGGGAATCACTGATCTTCCGTTCATACATTGTATGAACGGAAGATCAGCGTTTCCCCCGCTGACAGGAACGATCGCTGTGTGTTTACACTCACAGCTCTCGTTCCCCGCTCTGTAACGAACGAGCGCGCGTGCCCGGCGGCGATCGCGCCTGCCGGGCACGCGCGCGGGACTCGGGGGCGAGCGGGGGGCGCGCGGGCCGCCGGCGGCGCGCACGCGCCCCCTAGCGGCCGCGAAAGTCCCGACGTAGAGCTACGGGCTCTCGCCCAGGAGAGCCGACCTGCCGTCATAGAACGACGGTGGCTGGTCGGCTAGTAGTTAAATAACATGTCTGTGAATGCCCTGACCCTTCACATAGAAGTGGCTTGTCTGTGCAATACATACAACCTACTACAGCAACACTGATCTTCTAAAAAAAAATAGTTTTATGCCAATCCATCCTACAGTGACCACTGTTTCGGGGGTTGTGGCCATTGAGGTGATGTTATAAATATATGGTGGAAATGTCCCAGACTAATTTGCTTCTGTTCTTGGGTATTTGGCCTCTTATTCATGTTGTTTCACCTGCCCGTACCAAAAGAGGCCAAGTTTGCAATACTTGCCTTCTACTTATTTCTGTCAGCCAAAAGAACAATTGCTCAAGCCTGGAAAAAGCTATCTGTTCCCTTTCAGGGGATGAAAGATCGCATTACCGCATTGATGCTTGATGAACAGCTGTCGAGCATCCGCGGTGACACTCCTGCCAAGTTTCTCAAAATTTGGGAACCATGGCTGTCATACGCCTTTCTTACCCTCCCCCCCAGCTAGCTTGGACCACCTGTGACAGACGGACCAGATGTTCCAGAGCCCTTCCCCTTTCCCCATCTCTTGTTCTCCATCCTTCTGGCCTCCCTTTCTTTCCAAGACTCTCCTATCCCTTCTCTAGCTCCCTACTCTGTAGGTGAGAGACCTCCCTCTCTAGCTTCACCTTTCTGCCTAACTTTCTTCTGTATTCTGCTCCTCGATTCTCATTAGTTCAGTTTTGGCTGTACATTGCACCAACTTTTGGGTTTTGATGGGACTAGGGGGTGCCTCATAGTTATAGGGAGCCGCTCTGGGACCCCTGGATCCTGACAGTATCATTCACACTTAAATTTACTACTGTTGTGTTAGCTCTCATTTTTTCTGTTTGTGTTGCTTCATTATTTGCCCTTATGAGCTAATACCTGTTCCAACTTCATTGCTAGCCTCTGCGTGGACAGAACTTTTGTATAATAACCACTTGTTAAAACTGAATAAAAAACTATTAAAACAAAAAAAATGTGTTTAATCGCTTCAGCTCTGAAAGATTTTATCCCCTTCATGACCAGGCCATTTTTTTTCTATTCGCCACTGCGCTATTTTACCTGGTGGTTGCATGGTCATGCAACACTGTACCCAGAAGGAATGTATATCATGCTTTTTACACAAATAGAGCTTTTTTGGTGGCATTTGATCACCACTTTTTTTGTTTGTTTATTTTTTCACGATATAAACAATAGAAAGACAAAAACAATTGAAAAAATATGAAACAATATGATTTACTTTCTGCTATAAAATGTATCCAATAAAAAAAATTGAAACTAATTTCTTCATCCATTTTTTCCAAAATGTCTTCTTTTACATGTTTTTGATTTAAAATAAAAATACCAAATAGTGGATATTAATTGGTTTGCATGAAAGTCATAGTGCCTATAAACTATGGTGTATATATACTGGATTTTTTTTTATATATATAACTAATGGATCAAGGACTTATAATGGGACTGAGATAGTAAGACAGACAATCTGACACAAACTAATGCTGGGGGAACTGACTAACTACCACTGACTTCACCAATGACCATAATACAGTGATGAGTATTAATACTGTTCATTGTACTAATGACACTGGCTGGGAAGGGGTTAACATCTAGGGCGATCAACGGGTTAAATATGTGTAATATGTGTAGAGTGTGCTGCTTTTACTAAGGGATCTCTCAGTTTTCCAACGTAGGCATGAGAATTGGAAAGATCGCTCCCTCTGTACAGAGCTTTGTGTTGGTTAACAACACAGAGCTCTGAACTGTGATCATGCACAGCCGATCATCAGGTCTTGGTCGTGAATCAACTTGCTGACCGACTCCTGCTGTGTAAAATTGCAGCAGATGGCAGCCAGGAGGTGTGCATGCACGTAACCCAAAACCCATAAGTGGGCAGCAATGTACAGGTAGGTCACTTTGCCTACAGCGGCCACCCATCTACAGTGCATTAACAGCTCCCAGCTGCAATCAGGTGGGGTTCCCCCATAATTCATGCCAGGCCCTTCAGGTCTGGTAATAATCTTAAAGCGGAGTTCCACCCAAAAATGGAACTTCCGCTTATCCCACTCCTCACCCCCTTACATGCCACATTTGGCATGTAATTTTTTTGGGGGGGAGTGGGGGCTTCAGGAGGAGTGGGACTTCCTGTCCCACTTCCTCCTTCCGCCAAGGGGCTGGTTAGGCGATTAAGCTTAATCGCCTACAGCAGCCCCTCCCTGTAGGCGATCGCCTGGGACACATGACAGGTCCCATGCGATCGCCTGTCCAATCAGCGGTGAGCCTCGCAAGCATGCGCAGTGGGTGCCCGGCCGTGAATCCAAAGGCTGGGGAGGGGGGGGGGGAGCGGAGCCCCGGCCGGCACGTCACTGGAAGGCTGGAGCAGGTAAGTGATTGTTTATTAAAAGCCAGCAGCTACACTTTTTGTAGCTGCTGACTTTTAATAAACATAGAACAAGGCTGGAACACCCCTTTAAAGGAGACACTACAAAAAAAATACAAAAGTAACCAGGGTGAGGTCCTTCGAGTCCTATACCAGACACATAGGCGTGCACAGGGGGTGTGCCAGGTGTGCCAATCACCATTTGCGGTGCCGATTCCCCCTACTGCCTGGGCTTCCCATGTTTTGCCCCCCCACCCTGCAGAGCTGCTGACTTCCCTCCTCTGCTTTCCCCCCTGGATGCTGCAGAGATGTACTGTGTTTGGTGGATCCCCATATTGGGTTCCTTTGTTTTTGAGGTGCAGCATATTCACACATTTTTGTTCACTATTATAGTTTATACACTATTTCTTTTTAGGGGATTTAGCGCGGATTACTTTTTGTCTTTAGTGGCTTATAAGACTACCTTTTTGCACTTAAAAAAAATGGCCAAAAAGCAGGGGTCGTCTTATACGCTGGGTCAGCTGCTCAGATGCCTGCTGGATGTGTGGTAATACTGTATGTAGCTTTGGCTACATACAGTATATACCGCTTAGCCAATCGCGGTGAGCGATGTATTCAAATGAATACAGAGCTTGCTCGTATTGCAGTAACAACCTCTGCCAATCTGAGCAGGCTACATTCGGTAGCCTGCTTGGATTGGCTTTGAGAGTCAGAGAGGCATAGGCTGATGATGTTACAGCCTCTGCCAAACCAAGCAGGCTTTGTATTCATTAATAGAATACATCGCTCACCGTGATTGGCTCCAGCTCCAGCAAGAATGAAGAAGAATATGGCTCCAGAAGGAAGAAATATGAAGCGTCAGAAGCCTGGGTAGGGGGGTCGTCTTATACAGTGAGTACAGGCAAAAAATCTTAAAAAACTGTAAAATTAGGGGGTCAGCTTATACGCCCGGTCGCCTTATACACCGGCAAATATGGTACTTATTATGCTTCGGTTTGGGAATGAACAGAAAGCTGCTCAGCACAGATCTGTTCCCTTTGATTCACTGTCCCGTGCAGCTAAGGCTGCAGCAAAAGGCATGTGTATTTAAGCTTTGTGTTGCACCCCCTAATGCAATAGGCTGTGCACACATATGATCAGACACAACAAGTCTATTAGAAAATTTTAAGGTGGGAGCCCCACTCAAAAATCAAGAAAAAACTGTGAGGTCCCCCCAAAATGTAATAGATGTGGGGCTGATATAAAAGTTAATGGAGACCCCAATTAAAAAATGCCCTGCAGCATAAGGCCCCCGCAAACTTTGATACTAGACTTCTCTCAGAGCACTCAGATCATCCCTATCTACCACCATATTAAGTATTTCCTGTTGTGACCATCATACTACAGGAGAAGTTCCTAAACTTTACCTGACCTAACTACCTGACCCCTGGACCTAGTTCCCTTACAACTACTTTATTCTTGCTCTGTTCTAACTCACATCTAACTTACAATACATTGTAAAGTGATGCACAAATTGTTGGCACTACATAAATCCTGAACAATAATGGCTTCAACAGAAGATATTCTCAGTCTTCCTTTGTAGGCATTCCTTTGTTCATGGTCTTCTTTTTTTAGCCATCCCTCGAGTCCCTTGCACCCTTACACATGCCTCCTGCTACTTTCCATAGTCCACTTGCAGAAATACACAAACACCACTTCACAGGCAAACTGTTTCCTATAATGAATCAAATATTACTTTGACCTATGAAACAATGGCACCATGTTCTTGTAGGTAGGATACAGAATGAGAGAAAAATGCTGGAGAGTAAGGACTAACAGATAAACATACTGGCTGTACCAATGCACTCACCAAAGATTTACCTTAAAATACCAGGAGATCCGTGTCAAGCCTTGTACACATGACCGGTTTTCCTGCCTGGAAAACTGCCAGGAGAGCTTTTGGCCAGGAAAGCCGGCCTGTGTGTATGCTTCCTTGCAGTTTTCCCAACCCAGTGGTTTTAAACCCGGCAGTTTTTCTATGGGGAAACACTGTGAGGGAGCATACACACGGCCGGGATTCCCAGCCAAAGCTCTTTCCCTGGTTTTTCCGATGGGAAACCCAGCCGTGTGTACACAGGGAAACTTACCGAGCGGGTTCTCGGTTTTCCACCGGGATTCCTGGCACGCTTGTAGTCTCTGTGAAAAGCCTAGAGAGAAAAAGTTAACCGCTCAGAGGTCCCAAGGAGCTAAAGCTGAAAGGTAGGATCCAACCCCTGGGTGCAGGCACTGCAATCGTATGCAAAATTGTATGGAGAAAAACCAGGACGGCCGCACTCCAAAAAATGTTCCTTTATAATAAAACAGATCACAACATCAACATGTCACAGCAAAATACAGTGCTTATTCATAGCTAAGGTGAAAAGCCTCATGTCACAGGGTGACATTGCAGGAGAACAACTATAATTAAAAACATGGACCTTCATGACATGATCAGCAGTTTTTTTTAAGCTGCAGTTTTTAAAATGATGAAATTGATTTTAGATTACATTAAAATTTGAGTTATTAGATTTACATCTACTTTAAGCTGTTCTCTCATCTAGAATAATATAGCATTAACACAACATTATTTAGGATGTCAGATACTAGCTATGAGTAGCTTTATAAGCCAAAATGTGTTGGCTTTCTGCTGTAAACTGGACCACTTGATTTGTAATGAAAAAAAATCTGTGGATTATGTATGGACTCCAATGTTGACTTATTCGAGCACCAAGTGGATGGTGTTGACAGGAGCCCAGCTGTGAGACCGATACCTGCTGTATGTCAATAATAGTTGGGGGGGGGGGGGTAAAGCTAAGCTCATTTGTTTGGTGAATCCTTGAATTTAGAGCTGAATGCAAGGGTAGATTGACAATCTGATAATCTGATAATGAATTCCAGAACAGCAGTTGTGTTTGTGGTCATCATTTGGGCAAGTCAGGGTTCCTATACTCAGCCTCAAATAGTCCTTTTTATTACAACAGGAACGTCCATATATATAATTCTCCGCCATGCACAGCATTCAGCATCAGACTGCAAAGCTATTTATTCCCTTATTTAAATATGATTATTTACATGTGTTTGTTATGTTTCTTTGTTTTTGTGGACATTTGTGCCATCACAGAAAATTAGGTTCTATAAGCATTATGCATTTCTAGATGATCAAAAAAAAAACAGAGGCACTCACCCAAAAAAATAGATAATGGATACAGATGACCAGCTCTGCGATCGCCCATTTGAGTATTTAATCAACTCTTCTCATGCATGCATCTCATAAAAATAAAGTATGTTTTATTGCTGTCATCAGTGCATTGGCCCAACTTCAGATAGCAGTCTTAAATCAAGCTGAAATGTTGATGATTTTGTGCACCGATTAAATGGGTTTTTACGATTGCGCCTAGACCTTAAATGTTTAGTGTGCCAGCTACTTGCTTATCTAAATGAGGTTGCTGCTAACCTCCATTATGAATGTTTTTAATGTCTATTTTTAACTCGTTCTGTATCAGAAAAGTCAGCCGGACATACCTCCCACAGCTTGAACTGTGACCATCTTTTAACCAGTACAGATAAGCGCTATTGACAAAAGACATCAACAGCGCGGATCTGAGCTGCTGGGGTCACGTCTTAGGACGTCAATGTTGTGAAAAACAGTGCCGTTGCATCGCCGAGGATTCGATGCGTGTACCCGGCGGCCGCGGTGTCCGTCAGGTACACGCGATCGGCAGTGACAGAGCAGGGACGTGGAGCTCTGTTTGTAAACACAGAGCTCCACGTCCTGTCAGGGAGAGAGGAGACCGATCTGTGTCCCTTGTACATAGGGACACAGCATCGGTCACCTCCCCCAGTCACCCCCCTCCCCCCACACAGTTAGAACACACCCAGGATACACATTTAACCCCTTCCTCACCCCCTAGTGTTTTTTTTTCCAAAGTGTTTATTGAGGTTTTCTTTTCGACAAGGATCATGAGTACAATAATGCACATTGGTTAGTATTGGGAGCATGGGCGGACGCAGCCGCCATAATGAGCTCATAACAAACAGATAAACAGACAGAGAGTCCAGATACTGCAGAACTGTAGCCATTAGTGGTAATCTAACAAAATTAACAGCAACATGCACAAGTGGATAAAGTAAAATACCGTGGGTGGGGACATCTGCTCGGGAGGCCGCGAAAAGCGCCAGTCACACCCACCCTGGAACAATCGTTCGCGGGAGATGCTTTGATAGAGCGTGGGGCGTTCACTTCAGTCTCCCCACTGTCACGGGGGAAACAGCGTGGATCAGGACATAGGAGACCAACTCACTTCACATTCAGATACTCACGTCCGTCCCATTAATAATTGTTTGAATGTCAAGGTGGTGGTGTCTGGCCTTAGACAGCAGACATTGAAAGCAATCAAGGTAGTATAGAGGGAGGGGGAAGGGGTCATGGCCATAGGGGAGGGGGAGAGTGGTACTGGGGAGAAAAAATAGGGAAGGGGACAGGCCGCCACAGCTCGGAAGGGCAGTGGGAGGTGTGGGCATCTGGTCAGGGTCGTCAGGGTCTGATATTCTTGTATTCGTCAGTCGTAGTGAAGTGAACCCAAGCTGCCCAAGTTTCGGTAAACTTAGTAGGATTATCATTAGTTTGGTGGATTAGTTCTTCCATCTCCATTGTTTTTTGGAGACGCGTGAACCAATCGGCTAGAGATGGGGGGTGCGGAGAGAGCCACTTAAGCGGGATGCACATCCGAGCCGCATTCACCATGTGCATGGCCAGTGACCTGCAATAGCCCCTCGGGAGCGTTTGGGAGTAGTGGAGAAGAAACTGGGCAGGCGTGTAATCTAGGTTGTCAGTCGTCACTTGTGCAATGAGTCTATGGACCTCTGCCCAATAGGGTTGGAGTTTGGGGCAGGTCCACCAAACGTGGAGGAAAGAGCCCATCTCCATGTGGCACCGCCAACAGACCCCGGGAAGTGCGGGATTAATTCTGTGTAGTTTGAGCGGTGTTTTATACCACCTGGAGAGGAGCTTGTAGGCGTTCTCTTGCGTTTGAACATTGACCGAGCCTTTGTGGGCGAGCCTATAGACTGTTTCCCATTCCCCCTCTGTAAGATCAAGCGTGAGGTCGCGTTCCCACTGTTGGTTAGCCCAGTGGATTTTGGAGGAGTGTGTGGAAAATAGTAGACCATAGATAATGGAGATTAGGTGTCTCTGTGGTTCCCTCTTGGAGCAGAGGTTCTCGAAAGGGGAGTAGGGCCTGGAGCAGTGAGAGGTTGATGCCGTCTTGACCAGGAAGCGTCGGATTTGTAGGTAGGGCCAGAATGGGAATTCGTCCCTGCCGGTAGTAGAGGCTAGTTCCAATTGGAGTATGAGTCTGCCTGATAGGAAGACTTGACCCGCCAGTACCGACTCATGGGGCCAGCTGTCAGACAGGAAAGCAGGGTGCATGCCTGGCGGGAAGTCAGGGTTCAGTCTGAGGGGTGTCATGGGGCCGTGTCGATCCGACAATTTGTATTTACTACAGGCCTCCCAGAAGGCACGCAGGGAGGGGAGTATGAGGGGGTGGTCTTTACAGTGTCGGGGGATGTTGCTCTGGGAAACCCAGGGCAAGTGTGAAATCGAAATGGGAGAGAACTCCTGCTCCAGTCTCACCCATTTCTTTCGGTCCCCATTAGCGACCCAGTCAAATATTCTCGCGAGACCACAGGCCAGGTTGTACCTGCGGAGGTCTGGTAAACCCAGGCCACCTTTTAACTTAGGGACCGTGAGCCTGTCATAGCTTAAACGCGGACGGGCGTCATGCCATACGAATTTTACGCAGGTCGATCTGTAGGATGATAGGAAGGCCTGTGGGAGCCTGCTGGGAACCGTTTGCATGATGTATAGTAGCCGAGGGAGAACGTTCATTTTGATCACCGCTATCCTCCCGAGCCACGATAGGTTTTTCGGGGACCAACCCTTGAGATCTCTTTGGATTGTCTGGAGTAGAGGGGTATAGTTAAGGGAATATAGGTCCGCGAGGGAGGTGGGAAGTTGGATCCCCAGATATGTGATGGCTCTGGCATTCCATTTAAAAGGGAAGTTGGTCTGGCACAGGTTGCACAGGGATTGGGGCAAGGAAACGTTTAGGGCGGATGATTTGGAAAAATTGATTTGGAAGTTTGACAATACCCTAAAGTCCGCAAAGTCTTTCATTAAATTAGGAACAGTTGTGAGGGGGTCTTTGAGAAATAGGAGAATATCATCCGCAAACACGGCAAGTTTGTGCGTGTGACCCTTAATATCGATACCCTTGATCGTTGGGTTAGATCGGAGTCGCCTCAAAAAGGGCTCGAGGGTGAGGACGAATATCAGGGGGGAGAGGGGGCACCCTTGGCGGGTTCCGTTCGCTATGGAGAAGGCGTCTGACAGGTGGTTGTTCACTCTGACCCTTGCCGTGGGGCCTGAGTATAGCGCGGAGATATAGTTCAACATGAGCAGTGGGAGGTTCGTGGCTTTGAGGGTTGCTTGCATGAAATCCCATGCCATCCTGTCAAACACCTTCTCCACGTCGAGCGACAAAAAAAAAATGGGGGATCCACTGGAGGACAGCCAGTGATGAACGTTTAGGGCTGTGAGGGTGTTGTCGCGCGCTTCCCTTCCAGGGATGAATTCGGCCTGGTCAGGGTCTATTAGTGCGGGCATGTATGGAAGGAGCCTGTTCGCTATCGTCTTGGCAAACCATTTAAGGTCCACGTTGAGCAGGGAGATGGGCCTGTAGTTTGACACAACGTTTGGGTCCTTGTCGGGTTTGGGGAGCACAACAATTTGTGCGGCCAGGAGGTCTCGGGGAGGAGCAGTAGTGTTAGCGAAGGAGTTGTAAGCCGAAATGAAGAAGGGTGTGAGAATTTTGGCGTAAGTCTTATAGTACCCAGCAGTCAGACCGTCAGGTCCTGGACTTTTGCCGGGCTTCAGCTGTTTAAGGGCCAGGCCCACTTCTGTGGTGTTGAGGGGCATATCCAGGTCCTGCCTAGTCGTCTCTGATAGCTTGGTGGGGCCGTATTGGCTTAAGAACTCGTCAATTAGTCCCTGTCTAGTGAGTCGTGCCGTTGGAGTGGTCGGGGAGGGCAGGTTATACAAGTCGGTGTAGTATTGGACGAATAGCTTAGCGATGTCCGGGGTGGAGTGTAGCTTGACGCCCTTGCCGTCTGTCAGTGAGTGGACTGTCGCCTTGGCCCTCTTAGATTGTAAGGCGTTTGCAAGAAGTTTGCTTACCTTGTTGCCGTGCTCGTAAAACGTTTTTTTTTGGCCAGGATATAGGAGCGTCTAATCTTTTTGCAAATGATCTCAAGGAGCTCGGCTCTTGCAAGGCTCAAGTCCTGTAATGTTGCGAGGGCCTGTGAGTGTTTGTGTGCTGACTCCAACTGTTTAATTCTCCCTAGGAGATCGTTGTAATGTGCTCGTCGTTCTTTGTTTCGTTTGGCAGCTGCGGCTATCATGAGGCCTCTGACCACGCATTTGTGGGCCTCCCAATTGATAACGGGAGCCGTATATTCAGGCCTGTTTTCTAGGAAGAATCCCTTGAGATTCACCTCGAGGTCACTGGCCAGCGTCGGGTCCATAAGTAGGGATGGATCCAACCTCCATACCCGCGTACGGGGGTGACATATGGGGAGAGACAATTTTGCCGAGATCGGGCTGTGGTCCGACAGCAACATGGGTTCTATAGTCACCGAGTTTAACATGGGGAGATCTTCCTGGCTTAGAAGAGGTAGTCGAGTCGGGAGTAGCGGTCATGAGGGGCTGAATAGAACGTGTAGTCCTTTCCCATAGTGTGTAGGGCACGCCAGGTGTCATGCAAGAGAAGTTCTTGAAGGATCAGTTTGATCCTTCTCAGAGCAGAGTACTGGGTTGACGAGGTGCCTGTGGACGTGTCTAGTGTGGGGTTGAGGGGGACATTATAGTCGCCCCCCAGTACCAGGGTCCCTGCCTTAAATGATGTCACCTGGCACGCGTTTGGTGCGTATACATTAGCGAGCGTGATAGTGCGGTTCAGATAAGAGCCTTTTAGAAATAGGAATCTGCCCTCCGGGTCCGACAACCTCTGTCAGCTTGAAAGGACAGTGTCTAGCTATCAATATAAAGACCCCTTTCGTTTTGGAGTGCACGTTCGTGGCGTGGTGGGTGTCAGGGTAGTGAATGTTGTGTAATTTGGGCACTGCATCTGCCTTAAAGTGCGTTTCCTGTATAAACGCGATGTCTGCCCTGACACGGTGTAGGGTCAGGAGGAGTTGCGACCGCTTTTTAGGGAGATTAAGCCCCCGCGCATTCAGGGAGATCACCTTTAAGGTAGGATTATGAGCCCCTGTAGACGGATCCGTCATTGTGAGCGTCAGTACAGTCTCAAGTCAGGGTAAGGTGTGGGGGCAGGTGACCGAGCTGTGGCGGGAGGGGGGGTATCGGGGATCGGGTTGCGCAGAGACGGTGATGGGGGTAGTGGACACCGGGCAAGTCTCAACCTAGAGTGCGGTACCGCAGACGCGCGGTGCAGGGGGGATGGCGAATCGCCCGGGTAGGACAGAGTGGTACAATAAGGGGCGCCTAGTGCGGCCCTGTTACGGGGAAGGAACCGATTAGGTGGAGGGGGACGGACACAGTCCCACCGCCTGGTCTAGGGAAAGGGTAATCGGTAGGGTGCGGTCGTGTGGGGCACCCGTGCCGCAGATGGGACACGGGCACCGTCGCACGCCACCGCTTGTGGGTTGACCTGGGCCTTGCCAGAGCACTGTCGTGTGATAAAAGGGATATCTGGGTACAGACATGCCACCCCAGAGTGTACATCTGCTAGGTCTGATTATCAGTGGGACCTCACCCATGGTGTCGGAAGCTGTGGTGGGCACCATGTTTCAACCTCCGGATCAGCCGGCTGGTGTGTGAGCAGGGTTTTAGGGTTCCTTCGTAGGGGGGGAGATGCCCAATCCCCCACCCCCCCGGTGAACACCCATCCCCAGGGCCGACAGCAAGCAGATCCCTACAACACTTAAACAGCGTAGCAATAAAACCTAAGCAAACATTGTAACTACGACCCCTAACAGGCACAGCTGTACAGCAGTGCACACAAGTCCCAACAAGTGCCTTGGGTAGAACAGGGGGGCACAACAGTTATTTATACTCATCCTAGGGGTATAGGATTCGGCCCGTGTGGATCTCGCCTGTCCTGTGAGCGGCAGCGGCCTCGCAACTCTCGATGCCTACGGGCGAACAGGACTGGTCGAAGGCCATTGGTGGCGAGCAGTCTAGTGTCCTCAGTTCCAGAGTCCTCCAGGGCCCCCTGCTCTTGGGCGCCCAGCGGCGAGATGGGTCTGTCCCGGTGATCTGCAGTCGGGGAACCGAGCACGGTGAGTGGGCTTGTGGATCGGACCAGGTGCAGGCCTCTGCCTGTGTCTCTCGTGGAGTGGAGATGGGCATAAGGCGGTAGATCAGGAGTCCCCCTGCATCGAGAGGAGGATCAGGAAGACCATCCTGTAGTGTCCGACGGGCATTCTCCTTGCTCTCCGAGGGGCTCCGTGCCGTCTGCCAAGATCAGCCTCACCCTCGCGATGGAGTCCCTCCGGAAGTGGCGTAGTCGCGGAGCGACGGAAGCGGGGAGGGACGCTAGGGCCCGGATCCAGAAGTGGCGGGTCCCGTGAGGGATCCTGGGTGATGTAGTGCTTTGAGCGGGAGGAGGAGGAGTTCGAAAGTCCCAGCGGCCTCCGGGGGGGGGGGAGGAGGAGGTGGCATCCTGCGCCGGAAGATGGTGGTGGATCTAGGCTCCGTAGCTGGCGCAGTGCGGCGATTTGCATCTGGAGGCCCCAGTGAGATGGGACAGTAAAGAGTCGGTCCGCATCTTCCAGGGTGCGGGATTAACGTGGAAACACCCGAAACAGTTAAACATGGGAATAAAGAGTCAAACATACCAACTGCTAACAGTTCTGACGGGTAGCAAAGGGGTTATTTAGTAGTCCCTCCTGGCCCTTCGAGCCCCAGGCGAGGAGAGTAGGTCCCGGTCACGTCCGGGACCCTTGGCCGTGGTCGTGGAGCGAGAGCCTGAAGGGGAGCGTCTCCTGCGGTGCCTAGTGGGTTGAGTCTCCATGGCTTCAGCTCCGGGACCGTTCCAACGGCCCACAGAGCGGCGATAGATGGCATACCACTCCGGGACAGCTACGGGCGGTATGTCCAATGCCTCGAAAAAGTGCAGGAGATCTTCGGGGACCTTTAGATGCGCAGTGCGGCCTTGACGGGTAGCTGCCAGGCAGAAGGGAAACTTCCACTTGTACTGTATGTTCT
The DNA here is from genome assembly GCA_029574335.1 of Rana kukunoris. Classification (NCBI taxonomy): domain Eukaryota; kingdom Metazoa; phylum Chordata; class Amphibia; order Anura; family Ranidae; genus Rana; species Rana kukunoris. Next base: position 100,435,197 of record CM056052.1, on the reverse strand, counting down.
CAGCTCTCAGAACATCCAGTATGGGTTTGAGGTCCCGGTGGTGTTTCAAGGTTATGCCCGAGAGGTCTTGAAACAGCTGGATCGGGGCGCCTGTATGTTGGAGGCGCTGCCCTCTGGCTAGCCTCAGAATCTCCTCTTTCATGCCGAAGTCAGAGAGGCAGCATACGATGTCCCTGGGCGGGTCAGTATCCCTTCCCCTCGGGCGCAGCGCTGTGTGGATCCTGTCCATGGCGATCACCGCGTCTGGAGGCCTCTGGAGGATCGAGTTTAAGACCTGTGTGACCTCTTGTTTGATTCGGTCCCCTTCAACGGCTTCTGGTAGGCCCCTCACGCGGATATTATGGCGTCTTCCCCGGTTCTCGAGGTCCTCCAGGTGCCGGTTAATTTCCCTCATCTGCAGGGTATGATCATCAATCTTTCTGGTGGTGCATTGGAGGACAAGGCTGTGGTCCTCCTGGGTTTTCTCTATTGCCGCGACTCTGCCATCCAGGGCTTTAAAGTCTAGGCGCAGGTCCGCAATGGCCGCCGCAAGGGCATCCTTGATGTCGGCCGCCATTGCCCTCAGGTCCAAGATGGTGATCGGAGGTGCAGCCGATGCGGAGACCTGCGAGTGTACCGGGCTTCCCTGAGACACCGGAGGGACAGCTGGAGGGGTCGTAGATAGGACGATGTCTTGTGTCCGAGGGGACGAGATATGCGAGCGGCCTTGGTTAGCTCCTTGGCGGGAAGCCGCCATTTGTCCACGGCCGGTCCGGAACATCTCTGGGATTTGTTGCCCCATGGCGTCGGTGTGTTCCCTAGGTGACCGAGAACGGGAGGCCGAGGATTGTCTCGATGAGGTGCCCATCTTCAGAAGTAGGAACGGAGGTCAAAAGCACCGCTAAAGATAGCAAACACTCTGGGGTGGCAGGAGCTAGGCACTCAGGCAGCCATCTCTGAGCTCGGCTCGGCCACGCCCCCCCTAGTGTTAACCCCTTCAATGCCAGTCACATTTATACAGTAATTAGTGCATATGTACAAAACACAACAATAAGAACACCAGTATTATAGGGCTAATGCCGCGTACAAACGACAAACGATCGTGTGTGGGCTTCAGAGCATTTTTCGGGTTCTGAAAAACGGGCAAAAAAATTCGAACAAGCTCTATTTTTTCACAACGTTTTTAACGTTTTTCAGGTTGTAAAAAATGGTCATGTGTGGGCCTTAACGACGTGAAAAATTCGCGCAAGTTATGAGATGGGAGCTCTCATTCTGGTAAAACTACCGTTCGTAATGGAGTAAGCACATTCATCACGCTGTAACAGACAGAAAAGCGCAAATCGTCTTTTACTAACACAAAATCAGCTAAAGCAGCCCAAAGGGTGGTGTCATCTGAATGGAACTTCCCCTTTATAGTGCCGTTGTACATGTTGTACGTCACCACGCTTTGCTAGAGCATTTTTTTTTTCACGATCGTGTGTAGGCAAGGCCGTTTTAATGATCGGGTTGAAGAAAACTTCTAGATTTATTTTTGTAATGTAACTTGTTTTATTTATTTTTTGGTTGTATGCAGTGTATTACACTATGCATTGATTAGTGGTTAGTATGAGTGGTCAATAAGATGGGTGACATTTTAAAGTTTAAAGCAGTGGTCTCCAAACTGCGGCCCGGGGGCCAGATGTGGCCCGTTGCTTGTTTTTATCTGGCCCTTGGGGCACAATTTCATTTACTGAGACCAACAAATTGGCACAATTTTTCCCAATGATACCAACAATAGGGCACAATTCCTCCCAATGACACCTATGATGGGGCATGATTTATCCCAATGACACCAAAGATGGTGCCCCATTACTCTCACTGAAACAAACTATGGGGCATTATGTTTTTTTCCACTGATTTTGGGACCTTTTCTACTTCCAATAGCCACTGTCCGGCCCCCCTAAAGTCTAAAAGACCGTAAACTGGCCCTTTGTTTAGAAAGTTTGGAGACCCCTGGTTTAAAGGGTTAGATCACCTTTTCAGAAAAAATTTAATATTAACTAATAACACCCTAGACCCTCTCCACCCCCTTGGTTCCCAATGGACTTACCTTCCATGGGTGATGAGCTGTCAGTGCCCATGAAACTGGTGTAGCAGTCCAGGAATTTGAAATCTTCACTATTATTACCCTTCTTTCTATAGGGCTTTTAGGGCCAATCAGAACATTTATAATTGGTCATATGACACATGGCCATTTTATTCAATTGTAATTACTCTGACATATCCCTGAAACCGTACAGCAAGAAAGAGAAGAAAAGCAGGGATTTAAAATCCCCAGGCCAGTACACTGTCTGCATGGGCACTGACAACTCATCACCCATGGAGGTTTGTACATTGGGAACCGTTAAGGGGGGGGGGGAATAATTAGGGTGTCATTTTTAATCATTGGATCGACTTGGATACAATCATCCTAAATGGTTCAAATATCTCTAAAAATTCATTTAAAACTGATCGTGGTTGTAATGAATTGTCGGGTCCTGACAAAATTGCTCATTTTAAAGGCTTATATGCAAGTTATTGTCATAAAAAGTGTTTGGGGACCCGGGTTCTGCCCCAGGGTACATGTATCAATGCAAAAAAAGTTTTAAAAACTTCATTTTTTTGGGGAGAAGTGATTTAAATAATGCTTAAAGTGAAACAATAAAACGTTATATTTCGTACCTGGGGGGTGTCTATAGTATGCCTGTAAAGTAGCAAATTTTTCCTGTGTTTAGAACAGTCTCTGCAGAAAAATGAAATTTCTAAAGGAAAGAAAGTAATTCAAAACTGATCTCGACTATAATGAATTGTCGGGTCCCGACAATGCAGATAAAAGTCATTGAAAAAAAAACGGCATTGGTTGTGCACATGCTGCAGCAGGAATTAAACCCCCTGTTGCATTCAACGTGCACACTCAAGTGACTGGGGCCATGCTGCAACTTCCCAACAACCACATGCAATGCACATGGTTGCAGAATGGTAGTGCAGCATTTAGTGGATTAAAGCCACCTTTCAAATACATCTGAAAAGTGATCTGACCATGGCCTTAGTGCAGCAGTTTGGATTGCTGCATGAACATTTGCTGACTTAGAACAAGCTGGCAGGAGACAAATAGGAAAGGGATGAACTGTCTTTTGTGGCTCCTTCACTCTCCAGCGATCAGCCTGTACTGCAAACTGCAGTAAATAAAATAAAAAAAGAGGGAAGCCAACCTGCCTTGTGTTGACAGAGAAACTTTCCCCAGTGGGGTTTTGAGGCAGCAAGGGTAAAAATAGTACAATGCAAGAGAATGCGTAAAAAATGGGAAGATGTTATTAATGGCTGGTACAAAAGGTTAAAATGATGTAGAGGTAATCAAAGAAAGAGTTGCGGCATTGGTTAACAATCATAAACATATCCATACATTAGAACAGGGCATGGCAATATCATAACATGGCCTGGTAATAACACAGGTGATGCAAGATATCCTAACGCGTTTCGACCAAATGGTCTTCTTCAGAGGTTTTTGTTTTTTTGCCAAAACTGAAAAAAAGGGTAGTACATACAGTTATTGTCATTATTATAAAAATAAATATAAAAATGTTGACCTCCTATATATCCGCCCTGTCAAGGGACATGAAAAGTCCCAGACTTGGGGAAGGAAGGTAAAAGGAGGAAAAATAATCAATGTAGGTTAAATAAATAAAAATATATACAGTTTTTTTACCCGGTTGCTGCATGTGGAAAGTTCCAAGCCAAGCTCCTATGTGAAAATAGGGAGGATCCAGTGGAATCCACAGGTGGTCTAACCGTTGTCAGCAAGCTCCAGGAGGCTGTGTCCCAAGACAGTGAGGTGGCCGCATGTAACTAGACGAGGGATCAAAAGGCAGCACAAGCCCGTAATGGGCACTAGGCCGGGGCCAAAGGGAGCCCTGCAATGGGTGGAATGAATACGATATAAGTATATTAATAAGTAAATAAATATGGGGAAGAGTTAGCGGCATATGTATGCATGCACTCTTCGATAAATCCCCAGAGGATTTTATGTAAGACATAAGCCTGTAAATGTCCTCTTTATTAAAGAGGGTAAGTACTGTGGTTGACCGATTAACTCAAGATAATATCAAAGGGTAGTCTATACTTTAGAGACATGAATGAAGGAATCCCAGAAAGGAAAGGGAACGTGAGAGGAGTGGGATGAGGAGTGATGGAAATGAATGAGGAACGTGAAATGCTGAAGGTGATAAATGAAAGTGAATAGGCCTAATAATGATGCAAGTGTTGAAAAGTGACATGAGTAATTATCTAAAGTATATAAGTGAGGAAAATAGAGAAAAAAAGACGAAGAGAAAAAGGAAAGGAGGAGGGGGGGGATAAAGATGGGAGTGTGTGTGTTGTGGGAAGTATATGTGAATGGAGTGGGGGAAACGAAAGGGGTGAAGAGGTGTGTGTTTGAAGGTAAACGAGTGTGGGTGTGTGAGAGAGAGGGGTCTAATTATGGGACAGATGGGTGGGTGAATGATTGAGCTAGATGGGATGTGGTGCAAGTAGGTAAGAGTGGGGAGGACACACAGAGGGGGGGGGGAGGGAAGGGAGGGTATGGTGATGAAGTGTGTGATGAGGGTGAGAGATAGTATAGAAGTGTATGGAATGTGACTGGGGATGGTTAGAAATATAGCAAAAAAGAAAAGGAAATAGATGGTGAAGGCATATGAAGAAAAGGGAAAAAGTGAGAAAAAAAGTGAGAACAAAGGGGGAGTGATGGAATGGGAATGTGGAAAAAATGTGAATGAGGGAAATGGAAAGTGATAGAGCAGGGAAATGAAGGATCAGGAGGGGGGAAAAAGCAGGGAAGGAAGAAAAAAGTGAGGGGGAGGGGGGAAGGGGAAAGGGGGGGGGGGGTGACCAGGAATTACCTTCAGTGGTATCAATGTCAGCCTATGTATTGAGGCGGCCGTTGTATTGTATAACAACAAGCCAAATGCAGATATGGAGAAAGGAACACAAAATCCACCATCTGCAAGTAAAGTAAACAGCGTTTGGGTGTGAAAACAAAGTATTGAGTGAAATGTCATGTATGAAAAAGGATTGATCATACAGACAGGTGCTTACCCGTCAAAACAAGCTGAACACTCTTGGAGATGACCACCGTACTCTGACCAGGTGCAACTAAGGCAGGATATTTATGCTGCCCAGAAAGGAGGAGGGGGAGCATGTGGGGCGGGGAATAAGCCGACCCAACTTTCTAATTAAGAGGGAGAGGTGTGTCATACATCCTGGAGCCGGCCGTCTATAGTGATTACTTACAAGTAGGCCGCCATGTTGATCCCCCCGGCGTATGAAGGACTGGAACCAGTGAGGCATTAGCCTTCACTTCCGTGTATTCGCGATGAGCATCAGGGAAAGAATACAGAAAGTGGCCGCATATGCCGCCAGCAGAGGGAGTGTCAGTACCACCGGAACACCATGGGAAACGCCGCCCGGTGGAGACATAACAGAAGCGCAAGCGCTAGTGTATTCTCCCTCTGCTGGGAAGTGACAATAAGCTAACCTCACGGAAGCAGCCGTCCTGGAGACATCGCGGAGGAGGATGAGGGTGGAACTCACACAGGATATTCCCTATTGAGCACATAAAGATGATGTAAATGGAGGCATAGCTGGAGATAATAATGACAGTAAATGTATATTACATTTGTATACAAACAAACAGCGCAATTATTGATACCTCTAAAAGTGCAATATATTATACATAGCCAAAATCCTCTTGATACATACATTTGGTTGCATTTATTTAATTATATTAATTTGGTATTTATCTAAAAAAGCATATAAAGGAGAATTCAGCATACATGATATGAAATGGTACCCTGCTGGAAGAATGCCCTGACACCTTCGAGCATGACATTGTAGAGGTTAAGGGGGAGAGAGAGAGGTGAAGAGAACATCCCGCTGCCAAGTAGTGGTAACACAATCCCTTAGGCGGCGTACACACGATCCGACATATCCGATGAAAACGGTCCGCGGACCATTTCCATCGGATATGTCCGATCGGGAGTTTGATCCAATGGCGTGTACACACCATCGGATCAAATTCCCCGCCGCCGGGCGGCGCGGTGACGTGGCGGTGACGTTGACGCCGCCGCGTCACCTCCACGTCACCGCACCAGGAAGTAAAACACTTCCGCGCATGCGCCGAATCCATTCGGCAGCGGCGCGGCGGCGGTGGGGGCCGACATGTCTGCTGGTAAGTGTACTAACCAGCAGACATGTCGGGCGGACAGATTCCCACCGGATAGATTTCAAAGCTTGCTTTGAAATCTGTCGGGTGGAGAAATCTGTCCGCTAGCCCATACACACGAGCGGAGATGTCTGCTGAAACGGTCCATCGGACCGTTTTCAGCGGACATATCCCCTCGTGTGTACGCCGCCTTAGGTATGTGGGTGAAGGGGAGGGCGGTGTTATTGGGTTTTTCCTGAGGCAAAGCCCTTTAAAAAAGGGGCAAAAGAGGAAGATTCGTTTAGGCCAGGAAAATTCGTGGCCTGGAGTTTAAAGATCCAGCGTTGTTCATGTTGGAGAAGGGTTTTGTTCCAGTCACCGCCTCTCTCTGGAATGTGAATCCGGTAGAGGGCAGCAAAGGAAACTTTTGGAACTTTGTAGTTGTGGTTTACCAACACATGTCTTCCGATAGGAAGGTGAGGGTTCCCAATGTTCATACTGTACATGTGTTTTGAAATGCGACGCCAGAATTCCTGCTTGGTTTTGCCTATGTAAAAGGCACCGCACTCACATTCCATAAGATAAACCACCCCTCGGGTTTGACAGTTAGTAAACTGTGAGGGTCGAAAGGTGTCACCGTTTGGCAGCCGGAAAGTTTTCTCTCTTCTCATAAGGGGACAGTGCGAGCAATGTCCGCAAGGGAAAGTGCCCTGCACTGTGCAGTGTGTTTTCCTTCTGAGGTTACTTATATATTCGCTTTTGACTAGGCGGTCTCTTATTGAAGTAGCCCTTTTGTATGTGATTGATGGGTAGTCTGGGATGAATTTGGTCAGTCTTTGGTCATCGGGCAGAATATTCCAATTTTTTTGGAGAATCTGCTGTATAGCTTTTTGTTGCCTTGAAAATCGTATAATGACTTTGATAGTCTGAGAGTCAATTTCTATAGGAGAGGTTTTTTTGTATAGGAGTGTCTGTCTAGAATGGAGCCTAGTTTTATTAAAGGCCTTCTGTAGACATGATTTACTGTAACCTTGGTCAAGCAGTCTGTTTTGGAGTTTCCTTGCCTCGTCAAGAAAGAGGGTGTCATTGGAACAGTTTCTGCGGAGACGCAAATACTGTCCATAGGGTATTGAATTTTTAAGTGGACTTGGGTGAAAACTGTCAGCATGGAGCACCGTGTTACCGGCCGTACATTTATGGAAGAGGGTGCTGCAAAATTTGCCCGTGGGGCCCACAAACAGTTTAACGTCCAAAAAAGTAATGTTACATTTGTCATAGCTCATGGTAAATTTCAAATTGTAGTCATTGTGGTTCAGGCGATTGAAAAAGTCCAACAACAGGGCCTCGGGTCCCTCCCAGATGACTAGAACGTCGTCGATATACCTACGCCACAGTTTGATGTGGACGAGGTATATCGCGAGGTCCACGTCAACTGGGAGGGATTTCTCCCACTCCCCCAGGTACAGATTGGCGTAGGATGGGGCACAACATGTCCCCATCGCTACGCCCTGTACCTGGAGGTAGTGGGAGCCGTTGAAAGAAAAATAGTTGTGAAAAAGTATATATCGTAGTGAATCTAACAGGAAGCCATCTAGATTGTGATCGTGCAGAGAGCCCTTTATAAGACACCTTTGCATGGTGTCCAAACCCATGGTGTGGGGTATACTACTGTATAAGGCTTCTACATCGATGGCAACCAGTATGGAATTAGCTGAGAGAATTACTTCATCAGTAATCTGTAGAAGATGGATCGTGTCTTTCACAAAAGATGGAAGGGAGACAACATAGGGTTGAAGGTAGGTATCAACCACACGGCTCAGGTTTTCAGAGATAGATCCATTGCCGGAGACTATAGGTCGTCCGGGTGGAGGGCTTTGCTGTTTATGAATTTTGGGAAGACTGTAAAATGTTGCAGTCTTTGGGTATTTGGTTCGAACGAACTCGTAAAGGCCTTTAGGAATTATTTGAGCCGAATAGGCTAGGTCCACCAATGTGTAGAATTCGATGTTATATTGGTTGATGGATTTTAAGGAGATGCATTTATACCAATCCTTATTGGCCAAAATGGTATCACACATGTGTACATAGTCTATTTTGTCCATTAACACAACGTTACCCCCTTTGTCTAAGGGCTTGACTGTTAGTGTGGTATTCTTGGCTAGGTTGGTCAGTGCTTCATACTCACACGATGTCAAGTTCTGAGGGTCATATTTGGTACAGGGTAATTTACAGAGATCTCGAATGGTTTGTTTTACAAAAATAGATACATTGGGATTAAGGTTTAGAGGGGGGAAAAATTGAGAAGGTTTTTTGAATGAATTGATCGGATTGTTCGAAATGGTGTCTACCTCATTAAGTAGAGCTTCCAAGTCAATTTGATCGATCAGATCAATATGATGACTCTCTTGGTGTAGGAGAGTTAAATCTCTGAGGGCCTTAAATTCTCGCATGCTGTAGCGTGACCAATCTGTGGTATCTATTTCGGTATCGGTCTTGAGGTGTATAGTTTTGAGAAGTAATTTTCGAGCGAATAAATGTAAGTCCGTAATGACTTCGAAAAGATCGAAGTTCTCCTCTGGACAAAAAGATAAACCTCTTGATAGAACTTGTATTTTGGCATCGGTGAGTAAGTGTGAGGAAAGGTTAATTACACTTAAATGTTTGGGGGAATTCGCGTCACAAATGGGGTCCAGGCCCTTCCCGCTCCTGGCCGGTAGAGGGGAGCCAGGGCCCCGAGGGGGGTTTAAAGATTTTTGTAAACCAGTTTTAGATGTTACGGCTGAGGTGTTGCTTAAGTTGCTGGCAGCGTCAGATAGAAAATAATCTGATTCGCTCGTAGCTGCTTGTTTAGAGGGATCACTTGATCCCTGGGTAGTTGTGGTATGTCTACCAATCCCAGTGTCTACGCCATCAGTTATGCGTTTTTTGCTGTCTTGTTCCCCAGAGGCCCTACTTGCCCGACTTCTCTTGGCCCTGCCACGACTACCTTGTGTAGATTGGTTATTATGGCCATGGGGAGAAGAAGCTTGATTTTTAGGTTTTTGTGTGTTGGACGAACTGTATGGGTCCTTTTTGGGAGGTCTTCTGTTAGTCTGGGTGTTCCACTTATAGGCCCTTTCTTCAGAGAAGGCAATTTTATCACGCCAAAACTTGACCTCTTTTTCTTGAAGAATGTTCCTATTAAAGCTCAACAGGTTCTCTTTGAGATTTGCCTGCAGTTCTATAGATAGGGCATGTTTGCTATGAGGGAGTAATGCAGTTTCTAGATTGTTGATCTCTGCATCCAGGAACACACTGCACAGTGCAGGGCACTTTCCCTTGCGGTCATTGCTCGCACTGTCCCCTTATGAGAAGAGAGAAAACTTTCCGGCTGCCAAACGGTGACACCTTTCGACCCTCACAGTTTACTAACTGTCAAACCCGAGGGGTGGTTTATCTTATGGAATGTGAGTGCGGTGCCTTTTACATAGGCAAAACCAAGCAGGAATTCTGGCGTCGCATTTCAAAACACATGTACAGTATGAACATTGGGAACCCTCACCTTCCTATCGGAAGACATGTGTTGGTAAACCACAACTACAAAGTTCCAAAAGTTTCCTTTGCCGCCCTCTACCGGATTCACATTCCAGAGAGAGGCGGTGACTGGAACAAAACCCTTCTCCAACATGAACAACGCTGGATCTTTAAACTCCAGGCCACGAATTTTCCTGGCCTAAACGAATCTTCCTCTTTTGCCCCTTTTTTAAAGGGCTTTGCCTCAGGAAAAACCCAATAACACCGCCCTCCCCTTCACCCACATACCTAAGGGATTGTGTTACCACTACTTGGCAGCGGGATGTTCTCTTCACCTCTCTCTCTCCCCCTTAATCTCTACAATGTCATGCTCGAAGGTGTCAGGGCATTCTTCCAGCAGGGTACCATTTCATATCATGTATGCTGAATTCTCCTTTATATGCTTTTTTAGATAAATACCAAATTAATATAATTAAATAAATGCAACCAAATGTATGTATCAAGAGGATTTTGGCTATGTATAATATATTGCACTTTTAGAGGTATCAATAATTGCGCTGTTTGTTTGTATACAAATGTAATATACATTTACTGTCATTATTATCTCCAGCTATGCCTCCATTTACATCATCTTTATGTGCTCAATAGGGAATATCCTGTGTGAGTTCCACCCTCCTCCTCCTCCGCGATGTCTCCAGGACGGCTGCTTCCGTGAGGTTAGCTTATTGTCACTTCCCAGCAGAGGGAGAATACACTAGCGCTTGCGCTTCTGTTATGTCTCCACCGGGCGGCGTTTCCCATGGCGTTCCGGTGGTACTGACACTCCCTCTGCTGGCGGCATATGCGGCCACTTTCTGTATTCTTTCCCTGATGCTCATCGCGCATTCGCGTGCGCAATGACATCATCGACGTTACTCCGGATACACGGAAGTGAAGGCTAATGCCTCACTGGTTCCAGTCCTTCATACGCCGGGGGGATCAACATGGCGGCCTACTTGTAAGTAATCACTATAGACGGCCGGCTCCAGGATGTATGACACACCTCTCCCTCTTAATTAGAAAGTTGGATCGGCTTACTCCCCGCCCCACACGCTCCCCCTCCTCCTTTCTGGGCAGCATAAATATCCTGCCTTAGTTGCACCTGGTCAGAGGACGGTGGTCATCTCCAAGAGTGTTCAGCTTGTTTTGACGGGTAAGCACCTGTCTGTATGATCAATCCTTTTTCATACATGACATTTCACTCAATACTTTGTTTTCACACCCAAACGCTGTTTACTTTACTTGCAGATGGTGGATTTTGTGTTCCTTTCTCCATATCTGCATTTGGCTTGTTGTTATACAATACAACGGCCGCCTCAATACATAGGCTGACATTGATACCACTGAAGGTAATTCCTGGTCATCCCCCCCCCCTTTCCCCTTCCCCCCTCCCCCTCACCTTTTTCTTCCTTCCCTGCTTTTTCCCCCCTCCTGATCCTTCATTTCCCTGCTCTATCACTTTCCATTTCCCTCATTCACATTTTTTCCACATTCCCATTCCATCACTCCCCCTTTTTTCTCACTTTTTTTTCTCACTTTTTCCCTTTTCTTCATATGCCTTCAACATCTATTTTCTTTTCTTTTTTGCTATATTTCTAACCATCCCCAGTCACATTCCATACACTTCTATACTATCTCTCACCCTCATCACACACTTCATCACCATACCCTCCCTTCCCTCCCCCCCCCCCCTGTGTGTCCTCCCCACTCTTACCTACTTGCACCACATCCCATCTAGCTCAATCATTCACCCACCCATCTGTCCCATAATTAGACCCCTCTCTCTCACACACCCACACTCGTTTACCTTCAAACACACACCTCTTCACCCCTTTCGTTTCCCCCACTCCATTCACATATACTTCCCACAACACACACACTCCCATCTTCCCCCCCCTCCTCTTTTCCTTTTTCTCTTCGTCTTTTTTTCTCTTTTTTCCTCACTTATATACTTTAGATAATTACTCATGTCACTTTTCAACACTTGCATCATTATTAGGCCTATTCACTTTCATTTATCACCTTCAGCATTTCACGTTCCTCATTCATTTCCATCACTCCTCATCCCACTCCTCTCACGTTCCCTTTCCTTTCTGGGATTCCTTCATTCATGTCTCTAAAGTATAGACTATCCTTTGATATTATCTTGAGTTAATCGGTCAACCACAGTACTTACCCTCTTTAATAAAGAGGACACTTACAGGCTTATGTCTTACATAAAATCCTCTGGGGATTTATCGAAGAGTGCATGCATACATATGCCGCTAACTCTTCCCCATATTTATTTACTTATTAATATACTTATATCGTATTCATTCCACCCATTGCAGGGCTCCCTTTGGCCCTGGCCTAGTGCCCATTACGGGCTTGTGCTGCCTTTTGATCCCTCGTCTAGTTACATGCGGCCACCTCACTGTCTTGGGACACAGCCTCCTGGAGCTCACTGACAACGGTTAGACTACCTGTGGATTTCACTGGATCCTCCCTATTTTCACATAGGAGCTTGGCTTGGAACTTTCCACATGCAGCAACCGGGTAAAAAAACTGTATATATTTTTATTTATTTAACCTACATTGATTATTTTTCCTCCTTTTACCTTCCTTCCCCAAGTCTGGGACTTTTCATGTCCCTTGACGGGGTGGATATATAGGAGGTCAACATTTTTATATTTATTTTTATTTTTATAATAATGACAATAACTGTATGTACTAACCTTTTTTTTCAGTTTTGGCAAAAAAACAAAAACCTCTGAAGAAGACCTGAAGAAGACCATTTGGTCGAAACGCGTTAGGATATCTTGCATCACCTGTGTTATTACCAGGCCATGATATTGCCATGCCCTGTTCTAATGTATGGATATTTTTATGATTGTTAACCAATGCCGCAACTCTTTCTTTGATTACCTCTACATCATTTTAACCTTTTGTACCATCCATTAATAAAATCTTCCCCTTTTTTACATATTCTCTTGCATTGTACTATTTTTACCCTTGCTGCCTCAAAACCCCACTGGGGAAAGTTTCTTTGTCTATTATACGGGGTGTGCAGCTCCTATCCCTCTGCCCACAGGTATATTCTCTCCTTTTTGTACCTGCCTTGTGTTAATTTACAGGACTGTACGAACAAAAATACAAATCTTATGATACATAAAATAATCTGCATATATGTATTTTAACTGTATATTTAGCTGTTTGACTGTAATTCAGCTTTGAATGTTGCCATTTAGTCAGGAGACTTGTAAAGTCTATCTAGAATTCTATGTACCTCTTAGAAGCTTCATAGTCTCCAACACTTACAACCCCCATACTGCTTCACAGCACACACCTTTTAAGATGACTTCCCTTACTGTACTGAGGTTGTTCCCCCTGTGCACTTTATAGCTCTTGTCCATTCATAGCAATCTATAAAATGTGACTTCTCTGCATGTTCAGGCACTTTGATCACAACATAAATTGCCTCATGTCCCAATTTAGCCTATATGTTTTAAGTCCTAGTTATGGAAACGTATTGACTTTGCTTTAATAAAGTCACATCTTGTTTTATATATTTTTTTTAACACATGGTACTTTCCAGTCGCTGCATCTGAACAGTTCAGTGTTTAAAATGACCCCTTCAGCTCACAATCATCAGATTCAGAGCCCTCCATGTTTTATTAGCTGATGTCAAGAATTTCAACCCTTCAGGCTTATTTCAACACCTTGCGTTCATCATTTTTTCCTTACAAGTCTCTGCTAAGGCTTGATGCAGGACAGGGAATTAAATGGGGAAAATAAAAACATGGACGAAAAGGATTTCAGTTTCCAAACTTCATGTTTATTAGTTTAATAATTTATTACCTTTTTTCCAGATTTCACAACCAAACGGATCACCTCAGTACTTGTCTTCATATGTTTAATGTTTTTTCCCTATAAAATATAATAATAATAAAAAAAACATCTATAGACCAATCTGATCAGTTTGGGTTTGTAATAGTTTGTTAAACTAACAGACAACATTTTTTTTTATCATTCAATGACTCCAAAAGTGGGCTCTCCTCAAGGCAGTTTAGGACATCCCTCCTCGAGTACATAGTGTAGCTGTAATCTCTTGCACCAGAACTCACCAAAATTTTTTTTATTTTATAGAGAAATAACTGAAGGAGATGTCACCATCACTGTGTTAAAATTGTAAGTTCACCCTTTCAGAAAAAAGGTCATTTTGACTGGTCAGTGCCAGCAAATACCCCTGCTGACCAATCAGAACCACTCTAATCCATCCTGGCATTCCACAAAGAAGAGGAAGAACAGCATGGTTTCCAAACTCTAGGACTGCTGCACTGGACTACTTGGATGGTGAAAGTGTATGACGTAAATACATTTTTTTTAATTACATTTGTTTGTCTTTTACAAAAAAAAATTAACACACTGTGACCAGAGCAATACCGTAGTAACACTCGACTACTCTGGGGAAGTGATCAGTGAATTTCACTTGTAAAAGCAACAATTTTTACTGAATGAAGCCGAATAAAATACAGTGTTTACTATTGTGATTATATGTGATTGGCCACAGCTAATCACATGGTACAGATAGGCTGTGGTTGGCCATGTCTGTACGATGTGATCACTGTGACCAATCACAGCTAGCAACACAATTGTACACAATGAATTGCATGAAAAGAAGCTATCAATTGTGTACAATTATTTTGTGATCTGCTGTGATTGGTCACATCAATCACATGGTACCGGGCTGGTACACTGATCAGTCATCGGCTGTGTCCAGTGATAACAGCCAGGGACAGATCATACTGAATTGCGGCCGGGAGGGCATCATATGACATCCACCTGGAACAATGAATGTCCCGACGAGACATCAATTGAAATTAGGCTAGGCGGGAAGTGGTTCTTTTTATTACATTTTAAGTTTTGTTTTTTTACATTCAACTTTATTGATATAAGGGCTACTGTAACACGCATTTATCATGTATTCACAAAAGGGGGTAACACGCCTTATATGATGACAGGTTGTCTTTTTTAGACCTCCAATGTCTTACCTGTCCTCCAGCTAATAAAGCACAGATCATATTTCAATAGCTATTGCTCTAGATATAGCAGATGGGAATGGCTCTTCCAGGACCATAGATCAGGAAATGGATTCTCACTCATCCCTCCTGAACAAATGTGTTGTGGTCGCAGGCTCCTGGGAAGAGCAAGAGAGCCTAGGAACCACAGGAGTGGGGGGGCACCTACCACCACACTACCTATAACACGTTTTGTGAATGGGTGAAAATCTTATCAGTCACAAGATTCTCTCGCTCATTCATAGATCATGTATGGACTAGCTAAATACTAAAAAAATGGACTTTGAAGGCATACAGGTAGATAATGTAAAAAATTCATATTTTTTTTTATTATAAGAAATTATTTAAATGTTTATACATATAAATATAAAATGGTTATAAATGTCTTACATTATCTATCCGTATGCCTTCAAAGGCCGCGTACACACGACCGAATACATCTGTTCAAATCGGTATGGCAGACCGATTTGAACAGATTTGTCTGCTGGGGATGTATTGGTTTGATCGTGTACACACGATCAAACCAAAATCCCCGCCAGCAGACAGCGCGGTGACGTGGCGGTGACGATGACGCCGCCACGCCACCGCACCAGGAAGTAAAACACTTCCGCGCATGCGTCGAATCCATTTGACGCATGTGCAAGCAGATATGTCTGCTGGTTAGCGTACACGTTAAATCTAACCTCTTCAAACATTCATAGATCATGTTATAGGCAGTGAAATCAATGAAGGAGCGGGAAGGAGTGAGAATGTCATCGTCGGATTATCTTTAGTGCAGCTGAGCCGGAAACTCAAAGCTGTTAACCCCTATCATGCTGGAAATTCAGCAGCAGGAAGAGGACAGGGCAGTCAGACCCATACTTCATTACAGGTAAGTAAAGTAACTAAAGCTGTAGAGAAAAAGGTGCATTTTAGCTTGACTACAGCTATACTACTAATACTAATAATAGCAGGGCCTAACAAGCCCTAATGAGCAGGATCCTCTGATTCCTCCTGTATTTAATTGTATTGTAACTGTACTATCTGCCCTCATGTTGTAAAGTGCTTTACAAACTGTTAGCGCTATATAAATCTGGAATAAAAATAAATCCTGAATAATATTAATAATAATAACAAGGTCTAAACAAGTATTGTAAAGAAAAGGGAGGCTGTATTGGACTATAATGGCATCGTATGAGCAACTGATAGACAGTCAAATTTATAATGTAAAATATTTTTATTTCAAAGTAAAAATTTCTAAACATTTACAATAAAATATTGATTGTGACAAGCATAAATCATTAACATTGTATTAACAATGATGTATACAAAACATCAAATATTGTGCAGTGTATATAAACTCTACATGTTGCATGTTTCGCGGTTACTTGGTGTCCGCTTGCTCAGGAGCCATACATGGGCACATAATTTAACGATGTATATGGAATATGTCACAAAACTAAAAACAAAGTATTTTTTATACATTGTGGAAAATAAATTAATATTTACAGTTATATAGATACGAGTACATCCATCTGCCAATATATAATCATCATTCAAGAATTATTATTAGTAGAATTACTATTTAGTAATAATAATGATAATAACAATAATTATAATAATAATAATAATAATAATGAAAAAAATAGGCAGCCAGGGTTTTGTAGTTGCACAAGTTCTCATGTAGAAATACTCTTTATCTCACCGGTTTTACTCATAAAGAAGGCTATGGTAGATTCTGTATCAATTTAGTGTGTGTAACGTCATATAAAATTTAACAACACAATTTATGAGCAGATTGCACATTTTCTCCAGTGGAGTAAGCTAGTGGTGTGAAAGAAGCTGTATTATTACACTTTCCAGCTTAATCCTCCATCTGGCCAGGCTTTCTTTATTGATAAAATAAAGGTCTAAATCTCTGCAGACAGGGATTTTACATCCTGACATCACATCTGTCACTTGATGCTGAGATTGGCATATTCAGGAGGATTAGAGGAGCAGTTATTGACCTGTGTTTAGAAAAGCAACTTGTGTCCAACATTCTTTCTAGATAAGGCAGAGCTTGTGGTAAGCACCAGGTCAGTGTGCAGTATTATTATTATTTTTTTTATTATTTTACATTTGCTTTTGTGATATATTTACCTAATAAAATATTAAATGACAACAACTGTTATTTTATGTTGACTGTTTTTTTGGTTTTGTTTTTCCAATTGTGAGCTGCTGCAGTACTTAATGCCCACTCCTAATTTAATGGAGGGATTTCCCTTTTGCAAACCCTAGCTTAAAGCGGAGTTTCACCCTAAATATAAGATCTCCCATGCGCTTCAGCATACTGGCGTCAGCGCCAGTATGCTGGGTTTTTTTTTTTTTTATAGCACACTTACTGTTTTATCGTAGAAATCCTTTTCTGTCCCCCGCGTTGGACGGCGCCAGTACAGCGCGTCACATCTTCCTAAGATACCCGATATGGACTCGGGTATTTCCGGCGCTATGCGGCGCCTGCGCACAGACCTAGGAGCTGACTGCGCAGGCGCCGTATTTCTCCGAGTCCTATTTCGGAGAAATACGGCGCCTGCGCAGTCAGCTCCTAGGTCTGTGCGCAGGCGCCGCATAGCGCCGGAAATACCCGAGTCCATATCGGGTATCTTAGGAAGATGTGACGCGCTGTACTGGCGCCGTCCACCACGGGGGACAGAAAAGGATTTCTACGATAAAACAGTAAGTGTGCTATAAAAAAAAAAAAAACCCAGCATACTGGCGCTGACGCCAGTATGCTGAAGCGCATGGGAGATCTTATATTTAGGGTGAAATACCGCTTTAATAAATAATTGTCATTTTTTTTTTCTTTTGAAAAATACTGTACTTGCCTTTCTCTTGCAGCCTCATCTTCTGTCTACATACACTAACTCCAGTGTCATCTGCATGTTATTGCTCATGAAAATATGCATTTTGTCTGCAGAGGTTCTAACATTTTACCATTAAAGGGGTTATAAAGGTACAATTTTTTTTCCCTAAATAGCTTCCTTTACCTTAGTGCAGTCCTCCTTCACTTACCTCATGCTTCGATTTTGCTTTTAAATGTCCTTATTTCTTCAGCAAAATCCTCACTTCCTGTTCTTCTCTCTGTAACTCCACACAGTAATGCAAGGCTTTCTCCCTGGTGTGGAGTGTCGTGCTCGCCCCCTCCCATGGAGAGTCAGGACGCTCTCTGCGTTGCAGATAGAGAAAGGAGCTGTGTGTTAGTGGGCGTCCTGACTCTCCTGTAGTCCAAGGGAGGGGGCGAGCACGACACTCCACACCAGGGAGAAAGCCTTGCATTACTGTGTAGAGTTACAGAGAGAAAAACAGGAAGTGAGGATTTTGCTGAAGAAATAAGGACATTTAAAAGCAAAATGGAATGATGAGGTAAATGAAGGAGGACTACACTAAGGTAAAGGAAGCTATTTAGGGGGAAAAAATTGTACCCTTACAACCCCGTTAACCCAAAACAAAAACAAAAGTTTGGACTGGACTTCATTTTTTATTAACCACTTCGGCTCTCACGCCCAGTCACCCCTGATGGAGCAGAGCAATTTTCAAATTTCTGCTATCAGCCTATTTATTCAGCGATAATTTTGTCATTACTTAACACAAAAACTTAATACATACATTGGGCCAGATTCAGATACACTTAATATTGCGCTGCGTAATCGAAATACTCTACGCTGCCGTATTTTACCAGGCTCTACACCGAATTCTGGTAGATTTTTGCCCGTACGCTACGGCGGCGTAGTCTATTTCTCGCCGCGTAATTGAAATACGCGATTAGGGGGCGAGATGCATTTAAATTAAGCGCGTCCCTGCGGCGATCGAACTGCGCATGCTCCGTTCAGAAATTTCCTGCCGTGCCTTGCGCGAAATCACGTCGTTACGTCATTTGTTGTTTAAGTATCGTCGTTTACGAACATTCCTATTCCCGGACGACTTACGTAAAAAATAATAAAAGACGTCGGAAAACGTAGAAATTTGGCGCGGGAACGACGGCCATACTTAACATGGACTGTCTAATATTAGAGCAGCAAAAAGCTGGTATAGTGTTACGCAAAAAAAAGATGACTAAAGGTGCCGTAAGAGATTGCGAATGAAGATCGTAATTTCGGGGATCGCCGGCAAAAGCTCATTAGCATACCCCGACGCGGAAAACGACGGGAAGTCCACCCAGTGGCCGCAATTTTATTGCAGCGTAGATCCGAAGGCGTACGAACACGTAATCCAGTCGAATTGAAGCCCGCAGCCGTCTATTCATGGTTTGAGGTTTCCGACTAGCTAAAAAACGCGCGTAATTTGAAATTACTACAGTCTAACACCAGTTAGACAGGCATAATGGCTCTGTGAATCTGGAACATTGTTTCTTAAGGACAAAAAATACTTTCATTTTGTGAATATTGTCCTGCAACAATATATATTTTTTTTCCGCAATCCTTAGACAATTAACTTTAATAAAACTAAACAAAGAGCACTTTTCTTATTTTTTTCGCAGTGTTAGTTTAAACACAATGTTACTGCACATAAAAAAGTACATTTTAGCAGAAATGGAATGCCTAATCAGCATTGCTCATGATAGACCGAATACATTCTCAGCCATTTGGGCTTGCTGGACCCACTTCCAGATGACTGCAGAATACATTGACCCTACTAATCATAACATATTACTCAGCCCTCACTCACATATACTCCAGGATCAATGCTAACACCAAGAACAGTCATATCCTCACTTTGAGTCACCAAACCTCACCAAGGAGTTTACTCAGGTACTAACCATAATGCACCCCCTCTCCCAATCTTAGAGAAAGGAGAGAGAGATGGATTCCTTCCTCCCCCATTGCCTTTATTTCCCCTCCCTCATTTTCCATCCCCAGCCACCCCCATTCCCACTCCCTACCTTCCATTTACCCCTTACCACCCCCTATACCTACTGAACCTCCTTTCTCAAACAGAGACCTTCTCACTCACTGAACTTAAAGCGCTCAACAAACATTAATCCAACATAAGGAAACCAACATACCCTGACATGACCACAATCACTATTACACCTACTCCTCTCCACCTCGTAAATAAACCTATAAGCCCACAACAATCTCACTCCACTTACTAAATTCAATAACAAACACTCAACTAAACATCAAAAGTTTGAGCCCAGGTTGGGAATGACCCTAAACATCTAACATAACCCACACTTCAAACCTACTGAGCCCCAAGACACCTCCACTTTTAAGAACCACTCCCATCATCTAACACCTACAATATCTGAGATCAGAAAAACGCAAAAAAAAAAATGAGCATGCATGGATTTTTAACCGATGGACGTGCCTACAAACAATCGTTTTTTTTTTTCTATCGGTTAAGTATCCATCTGTTAAATTTAAAACAAGTCTTTTTTTAACTGATGGATAAATAACCGATGGGGCCCACACATGATCGGTTTGGTCTAATGAAAACGGTCCATCAGACCATTCTCATCGGTTTGACCGATCGTGTGTACGTGGCTTTACACTGTTTTACATGTTACTATGCCTGTAAGCCTTTATTCTCAATAAAACTTTATGTGGAAAAAAGCGCAGTTTATTCTGTAATTTGTTCTGTTTAAAACATTTAAAACATTTAAAATATTAATGTGAGTATGTAAAAGTGTAGCGCTAATTTTATAAAATTACCACCTAACAGTGAAAAATACTATATAATTTAAAGAAAGGAGATTGAGTCCAATGAAATACAGATAACAAAAGGTGACAGTCCAAATGTGTAGAAGTAGAAATTGAAATGAAGAAGCCAACACAGGTGCAACCCTCTAGATGAAAAGACAATAGTCAGGAGCACCGCCACCGATAACAGGAGGAGGCTTACCGGATTTCAATGACATAGAGAGGCATATACCATATACTTATAAAGTCAGTCAGCTCAATGGGTACAGCTTGTCCTGAATCCAACCGGCAAATCGACACCAGCAATCCAAAAACATCAATGTATAATGGAAGATGTATAGCGTGTGTGCTTGTTGGGGACAGAGACACGGTATTCACATGCCATGCGTGATATAATGAAAGAAACTCACATAGCGTGATACCGTTTTATAGCTGTGCTGGGCATTTAGCCTGCTCTCCTCCAATGACCAGATTTGCCCTGACACCTCCCCTCTGCACAACCATTCACTGGGAAGCTCAGTGTGCTGTTTTTCTCCTCCTCCAGCTCTTAGGCCGCGTACACACGATCAGACATGTCCGATGAAACATGTCCGACGGACCGTTTTCATCGGACCACGCTGAAGTGGTCTGTTGGTCTGATGTGTGTACACACCATCGGACCAAAATCCCATCGGACCAGAATGCGGTGATGTAGAACACAACGACGTAATGAAAAACGAAGTTCAATGCTTCCAAGCATGCGTCGACTTGATTCTGAGCATGCGCGGGTTTTTGGTCCGATGATTTTGTGTACTAACTATTGAACATGTCCGACGGACAGGTTTCCAGCGGACAGGTTTTAAAGCATGTTTTGAAACTTTGGTCTGCTGGAAAACGGTCCGATAGGCCGTACACACGATCGAACATGTCCGCTGAAACTGGTCTGCAGGCCAGTTTCAGCTGACATGTTCGATCGTGTGTACGCGGCCTTAGGCAGCTGAGAACAGAGGGAATGTGATCACTTATAAAAAAGGGGAAAAGAAGTGTTTATAATTATTTTTTTATATATCTATTACACAAATGTTTTGCCTTTCCATTCTATTTAAAACTCAATTGGTTGTTATACAAGGTCAGGGTGTACATACACTTTAATAAAGGGTTCAACAAATGAACATTTAATTAGAAAAAAAAATGTTGTTTTTTTTTACTTGTCAAGGTTGCTTTAACATCTGTAAATCAAAGTTCATCTCTTTGGCCTGTAGATGAAAAACACATAATGTTACAAATGATACAATATTTCAATGTAACTTTCTGTATTACCCTTTGAGCAATGTTGTTGATAAACATTGCCAGACTGCCTTTTTTTTTACAGCTCCTGCTGCCGGCCTTCTCTGTGTACTTGGCAATACAGCTGTCATTAATTAGAGCTGAACTGCCGGGTACTGGGACAGGGAATCATCCTGGCATCAAGACAGAAGTTTTGGATGTACTAGACACCCAGGGCCAGATTCAGGTAGAGTTAGGCTGGAGTATCAGTGATACTCCAGCCTAACTCTCACTTTGAGCCGGCGTTTCTGTTTTCTGTAAGCAGAAAACAAGAAACGCTGGGTTGGAGTTCCTATACGAGCGGCGTAATTGTATTTCGCCGTCGTATCGGAACTGCAATTTTAAAAATGGCGCAGAGAATATGCTAATCAGCGAGAATCGCCAATTCACGATCGTATTCGGGCCCGATGCAGTGACTTTCTGACGTTTCCGTAAGAGATATGCGGCGTAAAGAAAAAACAGCCCCCTAGTGGAGTATCCTATGTTAAGTATGGCCGTTGTCATTGCGTCGAATTTAAAAAAAATTGCGTCATTTGCGTAAAACGTCCGTGAATGGGGATTGACGTCATTGACGTTCACTGACAGAATTTGGAGAATGCGCACTGACAGTCGACGCATGCGCAGTACGTTTGCCGCGGGATCGCGCCTAGTTATAATAATACACGCCCCCTACCCGCCCAATTTGAATTCCGCCGACTCATTTTCGCTACGCCGCCGCAACTTTAGGAGCAAGTGCTTTGTGAATAACAGTACTTGCTCCTAAGGTTTCGGCGGAGTAGCGTAAATGAGAAACGTTACTCTAAAATAAAGATTCGCCCATCTACCTGAATCTGGCCCCCTGTGTACAATGATGACATGTTTTTGGGCATGTTCTAGTATGCCCAGAGTTTGCAACTAGTTAAGACACACATTTTCTAGCATTGTCAGCCAGATTATTCTTAGCCAACCTCTATACCCTTATGACCTAGTGTAGCCACCCTGATCTAAGCAGGAATATGTATTTAAATTTAGTGGCGCAATCTTACGGTCAGCTTAGCTGAATTAACAGTTCTGCTTTGGGCCCTGGTTGCTGTATGTGTCCTTCTGTTGCCAGCTATGGCAATAGTAAGAGAGCTTAATTAATCTGAGTTTTGGATTTATTTCTGGATTTGGACGACCTCCAGATGTTTTGAGTGGCAAAGAGAAGCATGGATATGGAACTTGGACCTCAATGGAGTGTTGTGTCTTCTTGTGCTGTTAGCTGATCTTTCAAGTGCTTTGCAGTCAGAAGCTACTATCACAGATTGCTGGGTTGGCTTCAAGGTTCTTTATATGTGAGGACTGTGAGAATTTCTGGTCTATTTTTGTGGAGTCTGCTAGTTAGCTAGTTCATGGGTATCCTATGGCCTGACCCTCTCTCTCTCTCTCTCTCTCTCTCTCTCTCTCTCTCTCTCTCTCTCTCTCTCTCTCTCTCTCTCTCTCTCTCTCTCTCTGGATTTCTTTTTTCAATAAAGTGTTTTTTTTTCTATCACCAGTTGTTTCTATTTGAAGATACACTTTGGATTCCTATCCATGTTCTATACAGTGAGCACTGATAGATTGACAGGTATTAAGAAAGGGGGCACCACATGTCCAAAAAAAAACAAAAAACATTTCTGTCTGCAATGATTTAAAAAAAAATCTTCTTTGATTAAAATAATCCCATCAATTAGGGAAACACTAATGCTAATATCTTACTGTAATATTTGTCAATTTAGGATATGGTTGGCCAGATTTGAATGCAAGTTAAGAAAAATATGATCCCAACTCCAAATAGTTTTTTATTGACAATTATCCCCAAATTTACAGACACCTTAAGAAAATAACACGTCTTCAAGTAAACTTACCTTTTCGGTGGAAAAAATCCATTACAAGCTTGAAAAATAACATTTAAGGAAGAACAATCTGTATTTACCAAGAATAAAATGCATTAAAGCACAAGTACATGTTAGTCTATTATAGTTAGAAAACAGGAAAGAAGAAGCACGGTTTTTGATGTAGGTCTTTCTGACCTTTTCTGACCTGTACTTTCTGTTCTGTCAAGTCTTTAGAAGAGAAGAGAAGAGCAGGAAGATGTTCAACTATCACCAGTAAGCTAGTATCAAATACAGAGTTTCAGATGTCAGTGTCATTGTCTTTCACCATGACTCCCCTGGTCATTTGATTTGGCAGGGAACTCAGGAGACAAGAGTTTCTACGTGCAAACTTTTCTCTGTACAGCACATATGCAAATACAGCCATATACAGTAAGCTAGCATAGAGGTGTAGCACTATCCCATATAATAATAATAAAAGCTGATGAAAATAGTGAGTTTTGCTACACCCAGCAACTGGACCCGATAACACCCTGCTACACCAATGACAATGAATGTTTTATAAACAGCAATAAGCCCAGCAGAAAGGAAGTGGTTAACAGGCAGTACAATTCAATATCACAGCAAGGTGAATTGGATTGGTGTCCCTCCTCTTCAGCTTCAGTGAACGACTTTGACAAAAAAAACACTTGGCGAATGTAGAACAACACTGCCATTTGTATTAATTAATCAAAGATCCCAGATATGCAGGGCTGGTGAAAGCAGTGGGCGGTAAAGCGAAATTCACAGACACTTTTTATTCGTAAGCTGAAGTCCCCCCCATGGATCGGGCTGCCAAGCAGCTGCATTCCTTTTTTTTTGTGTGGCTAAGGGATGTGCAGTGAGTGAGAAGCGAGTGAGGCAGAAGCAGACAGCAGGGAGAGGGCTTGAGGAATCATCTGCAAACTCTCACCCAGCAAACCGGACCAGAGTTCCAGAATTGAGCTGCACTCATTCCCCTGCAGAGGAATCTACAATGTCTGTGCTTGCACCTATCGATCCCTCCCCCTGCTAAAATAAAATTATTTGCCCCCGGGTGCCCACTCTACTGCTCCGATTCCCCAGTGTGATATCCCCCTTCCTAGCAGCACTGCCAGCTTCCCTCCTCGTCTTTCCTGCCGGGTGCAGCAGAGCACTGGAGGATTAGATTCAAGATAGAAAGCAGAGGAGGAAGGGCGGTAAATATGTTATATTTACTATCCCCTCTTTTTCCTGAATGGACACAGTGAGTAATTGGGTCTGCATCTTTGTTTAAGGTCTCCCTGTATGTCTCTATATATCTCCAATGCAACCTTGTTTCTTTCCATGAGTGCCTTAGCTGCCTAAGATTCTCTCTTCTGATTTGCTGCGATACAGCAGCAGTGCCATTGGCTGCCGCTGCTGTCATACAAGGTCAGCTAGCCAATCAGTGGAGAGAGGGGACAGGGCCAGTTTAGGGGTCTGTGTCTGACTGGACACAGGGGGCTGTGACTCAGCTACGATTCCCCCACATCAAGCTCCTTTCTGTGGGGTCACTGAACAGGAGGGAGGGCCCAGGATCACAGAAGAGGGACCCAAGATGAGAATGATTTTCTTTTAAAAATGATTATGCCTGTCTTTCTAAAATGGCCTTTGAGTACAATTGGACAATCTGGTCAGAAAATTTAATTTCAAAAGACTTAAATGAACACTAAAGGTTTGTTTTTTTATTAGATCAATTGATTGCTGTAAGCTAGAGCATTTAAATATCACTTACCTTGTTTTTCCTTTTGACCTTCAAAATACAGTAATCCAGGTTTGAAAATGCCATTTCCTGTCTCTCCTCTTCTTGCTTTCCACCAGCACCTGAGCTGTTTTGCATGGTGGAAAGCAGACGTGCTCACCCCCTCTCTATGACTACAGCTCGTGCGTGAAGATGCTCTCATATCCCTCACAGGCATGGAGGCTAAGCCTAATGGGAACTGTAGTTCCCATTAGGCCGTGATGTAGCAAGAATGAATGTGCACCGCAAACCAGGAAGTCAGTGAGAATAACGATTCAGGAGTGACGGAGGTGACTAAAACAGCTCGATTTCAACAGGTATCAAACTAGTTATAATGCAAAACATTACTTTTTAATTTATCAGCTACTGTCAGACTTTAATTTAAGAGGAACATATTTTTGTCTTTACAATACCTTTAATGAGAATCTTTCTTTTTTAAGTGTTACACCTATTTGTTATCTTCACAATAAATAATCATCTCGCTGAAATAACTGGTGTACCTTCTTTACCCTCTTTAGTTATTTACCTGTCTTATATTTTTGTACAATAGATCCAAGATGTACACAAAGTCTTTCATGCATGTCTTATTGTACACTGTTTTTCTATTCAATAAAATGTTATGGTTATAACCTGTCAGACTCTTGATGGTGGAATAGCATATCCACGAGAAAATGATTGGCCAAAAAGTATGACAATACCCATAAAGATAATTTTTTATTTGTTTACTGTTTCTACAAAATAAACTTTTCCTAGCTTAAAAATGTATGGAATTCTTGGTCAATAACTGAGGATATTTGATGCAAAAATAACAAGTGGCACCATAGAAGTGGCAATGCAAGGTTCCACAGCTATAAGTAGCCTACATTGACCCCGGATTGGTTTGGATATGTATTCCGAGTCAAGAAGGCTAATTTAATTGTTTTATGTGGGAGGGCATTAGAGCATAGCAACAGCAGCAGCAAAAATCAGTGATGGACCTCCAAAAATCTTACTCCAAAATATACTTCTGCAAAGAAAAAAGTAAATTCTTATATGTTTTTAGCAGCATAATTGCCAACTTGCTGACTCTTGCAGCCATATACAGATGGTGATAGTGGGGATGGTGGCTCCAATGCTGGTATAGATCTAGGCATTATTGGGATGCATTTTATCACCATATTCCTCATCCACTTGATGTGATCTTCCTATCCTGACCACAACTCCCTCATTAAATTTGTCATTGCTTTCAATATCCTGGGGAAGTTCCTTGGTTTTTTTCCATCCTGTCATCATCTATACCACCATAATCAGAGCTTAAATGTTTTATAGAATTTTTGTATAGTTTCATCATCACTAGTACCACCATTAAATTACCTGTCACACAGGCTGCTTCCTGGGAAATAAAACAAAATGTTGCTCTCTGGTTCAAGTACAACCAAAGCTTTATTCAAAGTCTGACTTTTTGCCACAAGGGAACTAAAATTGTTGACTAAGGAGATGGACTATGAACACTGAGATGTAAAAGCATGACTGCATGGTGTAAAGATAAATATGGAGCATTGCTCTAACTTCAATTCACAATTTCAATTTCAGGTGTTTTTTTTAAAACATTCCTGTGACTGAAAATACAGTCATGGCTGATATTGTTGGCACCCCAGAAGTTTTTCCAGAAAATCAAATATTTCTCACAGAAAAGTATTGCAGTAACACGTGTTTTGCTATACACATGTTTATTCCGAAAGCTGGGTTTGCATCGGAGGTCTTGGGTCTTCCAGCAGAACAATGACCCCAAACATACATCAAAAAGCACCCAGAAATGGATGGCAACAAAGTGCCAGCAATGAGTGCAGATCTAAATCCCATTGAACACCTGTGGAGAGATCTTAAAATTGCTGTTGGGAAAAGGAGCCCTTCCAATAAGAGAGACCTGGAGCAGTTTGCAAAGGAAGAGAGGTCCAAAATTCCGGGTGAGAGGTGTAAGAAGCTTATTGATGGTTATAGGAAGCGACTGATTGCAGTTATTTATATATATATTTATTTATTAAGTTAAGGGTGCCAAGAATTTTGACCAGCCCATTTTTTGAGTTTTGTGTGACATTATGTCCAATTTGCTTTTTTTCCTCCCTTTTTTTATTTTGTTCCAATACACAAGGGAATAAACATGTGTATAGCAAAACATGTGTTACTGCAATACTTTTCTGTGAAAAATACTTGATTTTCTGGAAAAATTTCTGAGGTGCCAACAAATTTGGCCATGACTGTATACTTAAAAATATGAAACAACATTTATGATTAATGAAACACTCAGAATGTTTGAAAACAGCTTGTATGCTCTATAAATGCTTTTTACTCACTGGTGCTTTTGTCTGTAGCTTACACTCCACCTTGAACATTT
Organism: Rana kukunoris; assembly: GCA_029574335.1. NCBI lineage: Eukaryota > Metazoa > Chordata > Amphibia > Anura > Ranidae > Rana > Rana kukunoris. Next base: position 100,407,444 of record CM056052.1, on the reverse strand, counting down.
TAGGGGGGAGAAGACAATGGCATTATTTCTGTGATATCCACATCCAAAGTTATTTTGGATGGTATACTGAGAAGTAATAAAGTGAAAAGTGAAAAAAAATCTCAAAAAGTATTGCGCAGAAAGGACAAATCTCCAGGAGGGTTTTATGAATCTGAAATTTCAAATTTGGCAAATCTCATGCACACGATCGGAAATACCGACAAGAAAACCGTGGATTTTTTTCCGACTGAATTTTAGCTCAAACTTGTGTTGCATACACACGGTCACACAAATGTTGTCTGAAATTCCGACCGTCAAGAACATAGTGACATACAACACTACAAAGTTTAATGATTCCGTACATGCGTCAATTTGATTTAGAGCATGCATGTTTTGTTAAGCATCTGAAATGGCATACAGATGATCGGAATTTCCGACAAGAACTTTTCCCGTCTGAAAATTTGAGAACCAGCTCTCAAATTTTTGCTGTCGGAAATTCCGACAAAAAAAGTCAGATGGAGACCTACACACGGCCGGAATTTCCAACCAAAAGCTCACATTGAACTTTTCTTGACAGAAATTCCAACCATGTGTATGTGGCATTAGTCTATGAGGGTGAATATTGATATTCAATTCTGCCCGTTCTCAAGGCAATAGGCAAGCTATCGAAAAAAATAAAAAGGGAATGGGAGGCTGGGCATTACCAATGGGCATATTTAACACAACAAAAAAAAAACATTTTTTTTTGTGCACAGTTTAAATGTTATACTTGGGAGATGCTTTGTATGTGGTGTTATGGAACAGTATGATTTTTATGGACCACATTTACAACATTTTAGGATTGTGTATTGTGTCAGCAGCAACAACTGTAATTGCTGTTCAGCTGCTGTACAACCTCCCACTTGCAGTATTTTTATTACTTGTTTGCTTTATTGTTTTTTTTTTATTTCATGTGTATACATATTTGTTTATTTTTTTGCTAGGTTGGAGCGTGGCATTTCAGAGTTACTTTTGGGGGAGGTATATTTTATTTTCTATTGCTGGGGCATATTTTTTGTTATTTTGGGGTGCATAACATATTGTTGCCAACACAGATAATGCGCACTAAAGCACAGCTTTTTTTTTTTTATTTCTCATTGCTATCTGGTGCCACTGCCCCACAGGTACAGGTCACTGCTGTTCCCAGGGCTGGCCCACAAAGCTTTGCAGTGTAGTTTTTTAACACATATGCTCCCAATAGTTGGGTCTGCTGTCTTTCCCTATGGATGTATCAGCTGTAGTAAAAGTATCAGTCATTTTGGTACCATATGTGTGAGGAATCACCTGATTCTGCACTGTAGAACTCAGTAGGAGCAGCAAATCAATCAAACAAGTCAGCAGCAAAAGTCCTGCACTCCTCCTCCTCCCCCAATTTCTGAATATTCCCCCCTTCACAACATCTTCCCCAACACCTGAGGCCTCTAGTGATAGAGGAACAAGTCTTGCAGAGGTTTCAGAGGCTTAGGCTATACCATGCTAAGTTGGGAAGATGGTCATGGGACCATGGTGAGGTAGGTCAAGCAAAGTCTTAAACATTTGCAGAATGCCACCCTGCTTGTCATCGCCAGCAGGATCCTTCTCAAGGCAGGTGCTTCCTGCACTAGCTGCTCTAGCAAAAGAAAAAAAATGTCCCCATGTTTCCCCATGCGGTGTCTAAATACCAACTTGGCAGAACTGCTGGCTTTTGGAGATGCCCAGTTTCCAGCTTGTGAAATCAGCCTCTTACCTTAGTTTATGGACTATGCTACATAACAGTGGCAGATACCTAGGAACCAATATCTCTGCTCCCAACCAGAATGTGGAACATAACATGTTTGTGGCTCTGGAACACACTGTCAGTAACAGGATACACGTAAGCATGGGCAGGGATGCTACATATTGTTCAAAGCACACTATATCAATCTTCTAGCAGTAGGAAAATATGCAGGATGGGACACACTGCTGGAGCTGGTGGTACCACCCTGTGTCTTATCTGATGGAGACAGTGCAGTCAACTGTACTCCTGCCTCCTCAATGGTCTCCTTCTCTACCACCTTGGAACCAGAAGCCCCCCAACTATTTCTCCCTCCTCCATCCAGCAAATTAAGGGGGAAATCTTATGGCCAGGTAGAAAGACAAGTAGCAACAAAAATTTGAGCTCTACAGCCAAAAATCAGGCCCGCAAAAAATAAATAAATACATTTGCAACAGAGGTAGTAGGTGTCGGTGCCAAGATGTGATCTTTTCCTTGTGCTTCTTCTATTCCTCCTCACCTTCCCCTTTCACTTCTTTATCCTCCTTAACCTCCTCCTTCCCTTCCTCCTTCACCTCTTCTTCCTCCTTTCCCACCTTCTCCTCCCTGCACTTCTCTTCCCCTTTCTTCTTTACCTCTTTCTCTTCCACTTCCTTCTTCATCTATGTGAGTGCCAGTGGCTCATTATTATTATTATTCAGGACTGATATAGTGCTACAGTTTGTGGTAGAACATGTGCACCATTTTAGAAATAACATCTAGACTAGTGAGTTGCAATTAAATATGGGAAGGTTACAGGTATGGCAATTTAAATAATTGAAAATTCCTCAACCAAAAGTTGTTTTTTGTTTGCAAAGCTTGAAGAGGAATGTGACCCCTGTAGCCTATTCCATGGCATAAACACACCAGGGAAAGACAGGAACTGCTAAAAATAGCCCGGCTTGGACAGTTCCCTATAACAAACTCGCATCTGTCATCTCAAAGCTGCAAGCAATTTTTAACATATTACATTTTTTTACTTCTAATGCTTTTCTAATGGCTGTGCTGTGCTGTGCAAGCAAGTTACGCAAACATGGGCAGGGAAAGCAATGCACACTGGGCAGTTGGGAAGAGTGTTGCAAGGGGGACCCAGCTGAATTTGGTGGGGCCACCACATTTGGTGGGAGACCTATCTTGATCCTTCTTTAGTCCTTGTTTGCCTTTTCTCATAAATCTTTCTTCAGCAAGAACAAAAAAAAAAAGAGCAGGTAGCAGCGAAAACAAATGACACAATCCTTAGGCTTAGGCCATAGGCTGTCTGCCATTTTCCAGAGTAAAGCCTAAAACTTGAAGCAGCACATGCCTATACCCAATCCACTGTCTCCATCAACAACCTTTCTCATGTCTGATTTTTTCTGGAGCAGATGAAAAAAATGCCCTAAAACTCCCCAAATGTCAATAAATATGTGCAGTACATGATTTGGAGAAACATAGACCAGAGCATTTATTATGGGAAGCTTTAATACATAAATAAATGTATGAATATTAGTGAAAGCTGCAGTATATATATATATATATATATATATATATATATATATATATATATATATATATATATATATATATATATATATATATATAGTATGGAATATCTATTATATCTATTACAATACACAGTATGAACAAGATCTTACAAAGTGTTCATGTCCAGGAAAATAAACTAAATATGCCATTTAAAAAAGAGTCCAACGCCATATTGAGGAAGGCCAAATTGGTCAACAGGACAATTGAAGGGCACAGAGGAATAGTGCCTCCATTTTTATAGAGGCCAAAGATAGTGAATTCTGGGTACTATTTTTGATGTATAGCGTGGACAATCCGCGCTGCCCCCAAAGTACAAAGTGCAAATGTTCAAGTGATAAAATAAATAAATATAACCTGAGTAAAAATTAATTAACGATGCTGCAACTACTGAAATAGCTGGAATATTTGGCTAATGATAGTGTTTTATAATTGAGATAGGTGCGCATCCAAATTGTTATGCAGACAAAGTGCAAATTTTAAATCTCCTATGATATAAGCAAAAAACTGTGATTGAATTGGTAAAAACAAATGAAAAATATATATACAACAAGTAGCATCCATTTTAAACTGGGTCCATAATAAATCAGCTGTAAGCATTTCACTGCGATCAAAGAGACAGATGTAAACAAAAGCTTCCACTGGGCAGACGAGAAATGGTAGATATAAAGAGTGGCTGCTTACCGGATCTGATGGATCTCTGTCACAGAGATCATACGAGCTCAACTCAAAGGGATCACTCTGGTAACGACAGCCGGTCCCACTCCTCTTCTCTGCTAGCAGTCAGCTGACCGCAAACGATCTCCTTCAGGATCTTTATGTGGATAGGGTCACTCACAGAGCGTGATGCAATAACATATTTAAAAGATAAAAGAAGGATGCTTCATGGTGTAGTTCTTAAAACAAGTTCCCTTTATTCAAACACTGGCAAACTGACATCATAAAAGCTTTTTGTCAGGAACGTTTTCAAACGAAGCTGAAAAAACAACCAGCCATGGCTCGAGCCAGCCAGCTGGGGCGTGGTGAAGTCAAGTTCTATTGCCATTTTTTAGGGGTTAATAACTGTGGTACCATATTGGAAATGATGAAACTGAAAAGCCAGTTGTTTGAGACAACCGATATGAGGGAAAAGGATCAGTGTTGTATAGCCCCGATGTAGCTCAGAATATCAATAAAAATGGCAATGTTTATTAAAAAAAAAAATGGACATGGAGGGTCCACCCCCCCCCCCCCCCACAAGCATGCACGCAAAGCCTCCCCATGTTCTTTTTACCCCCCCTCCCTCCCTATGTTCTTTTTACGCCCCCTACTGGGTCCATACCGTGTGGCAAGAGATTCAGTTCCCTGTTCCGGTCGGACTGAAAGGAAGTGAGCACTCAGTGTGCACTTCCTGTCAGTCCGGCCAGGAACAAGAAACTGAATTCCGGCCGGAGTCCGGACTGACAGGAGGAAGGAAGAGGAGCTTGGCCACGCTACAGAGAAGGGGAAGTGACAACTCAAGGCAGCAGCGCAGCAGGCTCTCTATAGAGCGCTTAGACGGCTACAGCATATAGGCCAGCTCGGGGCCCCAAGCAATTGCTTGGTTTGCTTGCCTTGTAGCAACAGGCCTGGGTTCATCACCATGCCTTTAGCTTTAGGTAACAGGTGTTTTAAAATTCAAAATAGTTATGGGTAAGGCAGATTAAATATGCCGGTCTATAATGCAGATATGACTGAGTGGACAAAAAGTGTTGACTATAGAGGTACTCTCACTTGTATTGGATTTCCATCTACACAATTTTAGGGTTTCTAATAAATGGCCAGAGTTACACACATAGGATGGCAGGTATGACAACAGTGGCTGTAGTAATTGGTAAATGTACAGCAACAATCAACTGCTGATACTCCCCACAGAGGCCATAACTGGTCTTACAGGGGGATTCTGTCTGTTTTTGTGTATCTTTGGCAAATAATAAAAATACTGGATTTGAAAAAAGTATTTTATCAGAAATATAGCCTCGTTATTATTTATGACTGGTTCAGTAATAGCTGTGTGAACTAATGTTTTGAGTTTTGCAGTAAATCTGTCTGGTGGATCCTTTTTAACAGTTTAAAGTTTATCATTAGTGTTGGGTGAGCAGTTCGGACCGAGCATAAGTTTGCCCGTTTGGTGAACACCCGTATCTGCGGGGCATTCACCCACTGAGCACCCCACAATGCACTGTGTGCTGCGTAAGTCAGATAGCTCCGCCAACTTACCTATTTCAGAACTGTCAAGTGGTGGAGTAGGAAGTCTGTGGTTAGCCTTCGTTGTGGGAGAAGCTTTTCTTTTCTTTTTTTGGGGGGTCTGGAGGTGCAGTGGTGCCGTAATGTATGATGGATGTACATCAGGGGACATTGTTTTTTTTTATTTTTAATAAAGGAATTTTCAAACTGTGTGTATTTATTTTTGACACTATTTTGGGGTGAATGTTATGGTGTTGACAACTTAGGCCCTTTTCACAAAAGGCTACCAAAAACAGATGGATCGAGATACGTTACCCATCCATTTAGCAGATAGATGACAGACAGATAGATGGAAATGGACGGGCCGTCCGTTTCTGTCTGACTTACCCATAGAGAACAGCAGGCTGTGTCCGTGTCCGCTTTGGATAGAGAAATGGACATAGACCTGCTCAGAGAGGTTTAGCGGACACATCCCCCTGGACAGGAAGATCCGCTTGACAGAGTCCGCCCCATGTGAAAGGGTCCTTAAGAACTAGCTATCAATCAGTCTTTGTGGCTAGATATTGCTCCGTAAAATGATTTTTAGGTGTACAGATATGTGCCCTGCCTGAGTGCACATAAGAAAATGTACCCTAGCACTGCAATTTAAAAAACATAAGCATAGTTTGGATGTAAACCCCACCACTAAAATCTCTCAGTATAGATGCTGTGACCCTACCCATTTAAAATAAGGTGCTGGGTTATTCTAAACTCCTTTATTGGCCCTATCCCTGTGCTAGATTACTTAAAAGTTGCTCTCCCGCTTTTAGTGAAGTTTAAATAGTTAATTTTAACTAACTATTAGTGCTGCATGAACTTGTGTAGCCTCAGCTAAATACAGTATACAGTGCTGTGTTTCAACCAAAAATAGTTTCAATTAGCTTCTTTATCCCTCAAATTTCCAAGGAATATGATTGCTGCAGGTATTTGGCATTTTTGTACCCAGGCTTTCCATATTTAACACAACAAAAAGCCTGCAGTAGGTGTGTTTTTGGGACAGCTTTTCTGCATTACAAGCAGGAGTTCACAGATCACCACATTACCAACAATAGGGAATGCTTGAAAATCTTAGTCAAACATATAAGCTTCCAGGCCGTGCTCTCTAAAGTCGCCCAATGTTTAATTTGCAATTTTCACAAAAGTCTGCCCTTAACCATTAAGGTTTTATACAGTGGTGGCCCATCCATAAGGAGCTCAGGGGCGCCGCTCCCTTAACATATGCGGCCTGCCCCTAATCTACATGCAGGTTGCCGAATGCATGGATTTCAATGTTTTTTTTTTCTTCAAAGCACATGATTAGAGCGACCGAGACAGGGGGTGGGGTTATCAACTGTCCAACTGACCGGGTGGGTGGGGGGTGCCAGATTGTATTGTGTGCCACCCTCCTCAGAATGGAGCACCAGCCTCAACTGGTTTTAGAGTACTTTGGAACATGCTGCAGAGCCCCATGCCCCATACCAATTAATTGTGTACTGTTCGACAATTAGGGTTGCCACCTTTGTTTTGTCAAAACAAGGGACAGAAGGTGGAATAAGGGCAGAACAGTAGGCAGAGTTAATAGTGGCACATACTGTGCCCCTGCCAAACTGTATGTAGGGCTAGTTCACACCAGGTGCATGCTAAAATGGGCCACTAAATGAGGCTGATGTCTGATTCCTGTTATTTTCCCTTTTTTTATTTTTATTTAAATATAAAAATGATGTTTATTTCATTGATTTTCATTCATAGAGACAATATGGGACGTAGCATGTCTAGCTGAAATCTGGGTTGATCCCATAAAATACAAAATTCGTGGCAACCCTAACAGCAAGAATATGGCTGCAGTAAAGAGGTTATGGAAGGATCTGGTTTCACAGGGATGTTATGTTATGTTGAATTAAAGCTGAGCCAATCACATATTATGTTTCTTCAAACCTATATTTACTGTGTTGCCATGGCAACTGCCTCAAGCAGCATGGAGTCAGAAAGGAAGGTCTTATATTAGATACTTCCATACTAACGCCTACGTCACTGGAATCACCAAGTAGTGTCTGCTCTCCCTACTCTCCTTTTCACATTATTAGTTTATTACAAAATGTTAAAATCATGGTAGATATTAAAAGAAAGCAAAAAGAAAACAAACAATCTGTATTTGCATGTATTTTAAATGCCACTAGTACAATTACCCAAATTAGATTTTTTTCCTCTTGCAGTTCCCTTTACAGCTGCATTCAGACTGATAGATAAAGATGCAGTATTTGGAGCCCATCAAGTGTCCTACATAGTAATTTAAAGTGGAGGTTCACCCAAAAAAAAATTCTAACAATACATTGAGCCGACTGATTACACTGTGGGTATGCTGGCATACTGCACGTCACGACTTTCGGAAAGAAGCCGAACGTCGCTGCGCAGGCGCCGTATAGAGCCGACTTTATACGGCGCCTGCGCAATGACGTTTGGCTTCTTTCGGAAAGTTGTGACGCGCAGTATTCGCCGGTCGGAGGAATGTCAATCAACTAGGAACGCCCAGTCCAGCAAGAATTATACCCGGAAGCCGAGGGATGAAACGGCGCTAACAAGGTATGTACGAAAAAAAAAAAAAAACAGCATACCCGCAGTGTAATCAGTCGGCTCAATGTATTGTTAGAATTTTTTTTCAGAGTGAACCTTCACTTTAATGACAAATAATATATTGACAGGGCGAAAGAGCAAAAAGATGACCTCAACAGTGTGGTGCTGCTCCTTCACTGTCCAGTTACAGGAAGGGGGCAGTAATGTGACTTAATCATTTGCATAAATCACTTGAGAAAAGCCAGGTAGGTCATCAGGCTGGCTGTGCTGTCTGGCAGTATAAATCTCAGGACTTGATGGGTAGAAACACAAATCCTTTGGCAGGTAAGCAGTTCCCTTGTAGGTATGATTTCATATTATCTCAAAACCAAATATAATTACTGAAGTATCTTTAACAACATTAACCTCAGTAATAGCCTTTCCAGTAAATGATCAATCACTGCTTGTGCTGGTAAATTTGCCCATGACGCTGTACTTCTATTTTTTATACCTTATGACTTGATCTTCTCCCCTCTGACATTAAAACCACAGCCCCTGCGCAATCATAGGCCCAATTCACATATAGCATAGTGGGAGTTCACATTTGTTGCATGTTTTTGGTGCATTTTCACACAGACATGTTCCCAGATATTTCTAGGGACTTCACAATCCCCTCTATATACATAGAAATTATATATATATATATATATATATATACATAGAAAAGGGGAGGGAGAAAGTTACTGTAGTCCTGTCTATGGTGACAGTGCTACTTCTCCACAGGTACAGTACAGGGGGTGATTGTTGTCACCCTAGTACATGAAGTTTGTTAATGGCAGGATCATCAGGTGATTATAAAAATAAGAAAACAAGCCTGAAAACAGAAAATTACTGCAGCTACCACATGGACATGAGGACAGGTAAGCTGCCATATTTTAAATTTTTGTTATTGGGTGTAGGTATGCTTTTATGTTTTGTATGGTTGTTTTTAAGAGTGTAATACACGTCAAATTGGTCCTGAGTGTTACAGAAGCTCCTTTCAACTATCTTGGACCTGTTCCTATGTAAAAAACAAAAAAACAGAAAAACTGATTATTTTTTTTTAAGTTGCTTAATAAAAAAATTAAATCGACATTTAAAAAAGTAAAATTGTAAGTTAAAATGAATTAAAAAAACACGCAACGTGAAAATGATTAAGCCCCCCCCCCCCCAAAAAAAAAAACTTACTGCACCTCCAAATAAAAGAAAAACACCCTTAATAAAATTCACCTAAGCAGGCTCAGCAAAATTCTACCAAAGGAAAAATTAGTAATGTCCTGGCAAATACAATACACTCGTTCTGATCAATTATAGGCACAGTGCTATCCCTTTGTAAAATAATATTGCGTTTTTAATAAAATTCACTTGAAGAATCAAGAAAAATACATTTATAGTAAGGGTAAGGTTGTAAAGGTTTAGCATTCTTATATTGTTATATGGTCTGTACAGTAGATTTAGCAATTATATAATAGTGCTATGTCTTCTATTACCATTTAAGGTCAATTTTCTTCACGTGATGAGGAAGTCTCCACATCTCGACTCGACTCTGCAGAGTTAATATTTCCACTGAATCCGCATTGAGCTCTAGAGATTTAAAAATCAATACACAAGTAATAACTTATAACAGAACAACGAAGCCGAGATACAATATTATAGTTGGGATAGCCTGATACATATTGGCTCTATAATTCTTTTAAACCACTTAAGCCAAAATTTCTACGATATGCTTCTGAGAAGTGAGATGATACCTATAAATCAATGTTAATTCCATTCCATTGCCAGAATGATCCTTTGGCAGATACACATTGAACTCCCAATGTCCAGTAAAAAAAAAGAAAAAAAAAATCTTAAACCATGTCTCAGAAATGTCCTCTTTAAGATGATTTCTCTTTAAACAGAAGTTATTTAGCTGAAACTGTTTCCAACTATTCACCAGAAGCCATCAAGATTAAAATAATCATCACCATGTAATGGCTGAAAATTGTGCCTGGAAAATACATCAGGGATGAATTTATATGTGTCTTCTAAATCTAAGCAATAATTTTAGTTTTATCCTTTTAAATTTCTCTGTTTGCACCTTAACAGACATTTGTGCTAGCTTGCCCTCTACTGGAAGTCCTCAGCACACACAGGGTTCACTCTACCAAGCCTTTGACAAGCATGAAATGTCAATGAAACCTACCTTTACACCTAGTAAGAAAGTATATTTGTAGCTTCAATTTGTACTGCATTTCAAAAAGTTCCCTACACTGGAACAGAAAAATGTATTTGATAAAATATTGTACAGATTTATGAACACAGTTATTCCGCTGCAATGGTTTATATGGTCTCTTATGAGAGAGAGGCTGCTACTTTAAAAAAAAAAATCTCATTGGTTCTGGAAATGTTACATCTAACAAATTAGGCATCTAAATGAGATATAATAAACGACAATGAAATCTTACAAATCAAAACCAAAAATCACTGCGCTAAGACCAAAATTGATAAAATGTACATATGCTCAAACAATGAATACGTGATACAAAAAAGGTGTAATCAGTTGCCGCTCATCACTGATGTGTTCCCACATCTAACAAAATGTAATCAATTAATAGTGCAGCACAACCCAAACTATATATTAATCTGAAAAATATTACCGCAATTTATAGCAATGATCGTCAATTAAAATAATAAAAAATCATAAATACATAAAGCGAACAAATATATGTATATATATATATATATATGTGTACATATATACGGTATATATATATATATATATATATATATATATATATATATATATATATATATATATATATATATATATATACCGTATATACAGTTTCTCAAATTTTTATAAATATTTTATTATATCCTTTCATGCGACAACACTGAAGAAATGACACTCTGTTACAATGTAAAGCAGTGAGTGTACATCTTGTATAACAGTGTACATTGTCTGTCCCCTCAAAATAACTCACCATACACCCCTAAGTGAAAAATTCTAAATTAGACCCATTTAGCCATTTCCCCTCCCCGCTGTCATGTGACTTGTTATTGGTACAGGGTCTCAGGTGTAAATAAGGAGCAGGTGGGTTAATTTTGGTGTTATCGGCTTCACTCCCTTATACTGGTCACTGGAAGTTCAACATGGCGCCTCATGGAAAAAAACTCTGAGGATCTGGAAACAAAGAATTGTCGCTCTACAGAAAGCCTAGGCTACAAGAAGATTGCCAGGACCCTGAAACTGAGCTGCAGCATGGTGGCAAGGTACATACAGTGGTTTAACAGGACAGGTTCCACTTAGAACAGGCCTCACCATGGTCAACTAAAGAAGTTGAGTGCACGTGCTCAGCGGCATATCCAGAGGTTGTCTTTGGGAAATAGATGTATAAGTGCTGCCAGCATTGTTGCAGAGGTTGAAGGGGTGGGTGGTTAGCCTGTCATTGCTCAGACCATATGCCACACACAGCACCAAATTGGTCTGCATGACTGTCGTCCCAGAAATAAGCCTTTTCTAAAGATGATGCACAAAAAAAAAAACGGCAAACAGTTTGCTGAAGACAAGCAGACCAAGGACATGTGCTAGAAAATAATGGTTGTCACATAAAATATTGACACTTGGACCCAATTTGGATATTTCTACTTAGGGGTGTACTCACGTTTGTTGCCAGCGGTTTAGACATTAATGGCTGTGTGTTAAGTTATTTTGAGGGGACAGAAAATGTACACTGTTATACAAGCTGGACACGTACTACTTTACATTGTAGCAAAGTATAATTTCTTCAGTGTTGTCACATGAAAAGTTATAATAAAATATTTGCAAAAATTAGGGGTGTACTCACTTTTGTGAGATACTGTATATACAAATATGTGAAAATGTATAAAAAAAACACCACAAATGTGTGATTACACTCAGTAGTGAATTAATTTATAAGTATATATTAAATAATAAAGTCTACAAATATTGTGTATCAGCCACAATACGAAAGTGCATCAAAACATAGGGATGAGGTAGTCACTGTATCACGTGATCAAACGCTTCAGAGGGTGGAGCCACATTATGTCATCGAACCGGAAGTTGGCAAGCGGCCATCTTAGCTGTTCTAGTCTATGGTTTAAAGCAGAGTTGCATCCAAAAATGTAACTTTCGCTTTTACGGTTCCTCCCCCCTTCAATGTCACATTTGGCACCTTTTAATGGGGAGGGGAGAGCAGATACCTGTCTAATACAGGTATTTTATTCCACTTCTGGCGATAGATCGTCACAGAATCTGTGGCGATCTACACCATGTTCAGCCCCTCCTCCATCCCCCCGCTGTCTTCTGGGAGACACACAGGTCCCAGAAGGCAGCAGTGACCAGTCAGAACGTGCAGCATGATTCGCTCATGTGCAGTAGGGAACCAGGCTATGAACCTGCAATGCTTCACTTCCTGACTCCTTTACTAAAGATGGTGGCGCCTCCACCCAGGAGCCGAGGGATGGTCGGCTTCGGGTGAGGACATCGCGGGAGCCCTGGACAGGTAAGTGTCCACATTTTTAAAGTCAGCAAGTGCAGTATTTGTAGCTGCTGACTTCGATTTTTTATTTTTTTTGCGGAATGCCTCTTTAACCACTTAAGGACAGCCGCATGTACATTTATGTTGGCAGAATGGCACCGACAGGCACATCAATGTATATATACGTTGGTGCCTTGGGGGGGTTTGGGGGTCCGATCGGACCCCCCGTACATGCGGCGGTCCGTGCGGCTGTAGGAGCAATCCGACAAGAGGGGGCGGCTATTCGTTTTTGTCCGCCCCCTCCGTAACGCTCCCAGCCAATGCACGCGCCCGCCCGCCCTGTCACTTCCTCCTCCTGTGTAAACACAGGAAGGAGGAAGCGATGTGATCTCTCCCTCTGCGTTTTTTTCAACCACCGCTGAGGAGAGATCACAACACAGTAAGTCTGCACTAACACTACACTGCACTAACACTACACATAGTCACATTTAACCCCCCCCCCCCCCGATCGCCCCCCCTCCCCCCTGTCACAGTGTCACTGAATGCAGTAATCATACATGTATGATTACTGTATTTAGTGTCAGTGTGACAGGCAGTGTGACAGTCAGTTAGTGTTAGGTCCTGGGTAGCCCCCGTACCCCCCCTAATAAAGTTTTAACCCCTTGATCACTGCCCTAGTTAACCCTTTCACTCCCTATTGTCAGCATCACTAAGCGATCATTTTTCTGATCGCTGTATTAGTGTCGCTGTTCCCGCTAGGTAGCTATTTTTTCATTTATTGCGATTTTTTTTTACTAAAGACATGTGGCTAAATACATTTTGGCCTAAATGTTTGACTAAAATTTAGTTTATTGATTTTTCTTATAACAAAAAGTAAAAAATATTGATTTTTTTTCAAAAATGTCACTCTATTTTTGTATATAGCGCAAAAAATAAAAATCGCAGAGGTGATTAAATACCACCAAAAGAAAGCTCTATTTGTGGGAAGAAAAGGACGTGAAATTTGTTTGGGAGCCACGTCGCACGACCGCGCAATTGTCTGTTCAAGCGACGCAGTGCCTAATCGCAAAAACCCCTTGGGTCATTTGGCAGCATATTGGTCCGGGTCTTAAGTGGTTAAGGGGGAAATTTCCTTGAATTTTAAACACGCGATTTGTATTCAGTGTACTGGATTAGAGAGTACACCTCCTTTTTGAGTATTTTTTTACTTGATTAATAAAATAGAAAAGTGTTTTATATACTACATTATGAGAGTTGTTATTCTATATATCCCTTGCTAAACTGAAAGGCAATAGTATTGTGTTGTCTAGTGTAACCTGGTTCTTGAACTCTTGGAGTGTCTTTCGGAGTATTGCTGCAGTGATATTACCCAGGGACCTGGGCAGGCTATATCTGACATACATTGTAGGGGGTCTTTCCATGAGGTAAGAAGCAGTTTGAAAAGGTGGTGGAGCACAACTGTGGAGCACATTTTTCTGCACAGGCATTTGAATTGAAGCACGCATGTTTTGATGCAATTTATTCATTGTGGCTGATACACAATATTTGTGGATTTTATTATTTAATATTTACTTATATATTAATTCACCACTAAGCGTAATCACACATTTGTGGTGATTTTGTATACATTTTTATATATTTTTTTATATACACTATATTAGCAAAAGTATTGGGACGTCTGCCTTACACTCACATGAACTTTAATGGCATCCCATTAAAACCACTTTTGACATAAAGGGACACTTTAGGTTGCTATTGACAATATACAGTTTCCAGGCAGAAAATAATGTATTTATAATATAAAAAATAATGTAGGACACTGAACAGACCACTAGGGACAAAGGGGGTGTGTAATTATTTTATACAGTACTGTAATCTATAAGATTACAGTATAATGTATGTGTACTGTGTTTTTACTTTTTTGAATTTGGTGCCGATCTCCGCCCCGTGCGTCGTAACGTTGCAGGGAACGGAGCTCAGCAGCACTGGGGGCACTGTGTGAATCGAGCGAGGAGACAGCTCGCTCACACAGCAGGGAGACATCGTAGGATCCAGGGGACAAGGTAAGTAACGCGATCCCGAGTCTAGCTTGGAGTTACCGCTGTTAGTACTGAAATTCAACCCCGAGCCAGACTCGGGAATACCTCCAGGGAGGTTAACATAGACCCATTACAAGACCTATGTGGACAGGGGAACAGAGGAGAAAATACCCAACACTATATTCCACGTGTCGGATCTCTCCCCTCTGTGGCCTCAACACACAGATCAGCAAACTGTAAAATATCAACAATAGTAAAACCCAAATAATATCCTATAGGGTGGCTCCCTGTAATAGTTCAGCTCAGTATCTGTAACTAAGCAGAGAAGGTTGTGCACAAAAGAGTGGAAAAATATTTGTTCCTTTCATTTCAGAGATCTTCAGCTAGCCTGCGTTCTTTGTAGTGCAGTAAATTGTAATCCAAAATGTAAAAGAGCAAATAGAATGAACTAAACTGTGCCTTTTCCGAAGAAATTATAAACGGGGGAATATTCCTTTTTCAAGTGAAACAAGAGTATCCCCAACAAGGATTATAAAGCTCAATGGGTGTATGAACCCCAAGCGCCTGCATGTGTGGCCTGTGTAAAGGTAGATTTACATCCGTGGAACTACAAGTACCACCAGCCGCTCTGTATACGCATTACTCAACAGTACTGTTGTTATCTATCACAAGGGCTATGCCCGCTCACCACTACGAACATCAGATGAATAGATCAGATGAAAAGAGGGTTCCAGACATAATTCTCTGCCTCTGTATCTTTGTCCTGTAGAAATGGTGGCACCGCACCACGCTACAGTTCCCTGTAGACTGGATTGCAGGTACCGCCAGATGGCCTGGAACACACGCTGGTCCGCTGTACTGGAATAGCGATGCTGTCCTCGGAGATCCCTCTGGGCTGGCTATCCAGCTCCCCACTGTATAGGCCGCAGATTCTCAGCACTCCCTGTCACACAGACCTCCTGTTGGCAAGGTCAGAATGGTGTCTAGAGAGGGGGAAACAGGCCACGCCTGCCCTTTTTATTTCCTCTCCCAGTAGGCTGTTCTGTGCACACAGCATTCTTTAACCTATAGTCCAGATTAATCCTACTTACAGTGTCACTTACTCATCTCAGACTACATGTTCCATGATGCTTTTCTCTGGGTCCAGCATGCACTAGATGGAGCCAAACCCATTATAACAATAAAGAAACTGTCCCCTAATCACAGACATAGTAGCAAACCTTGGCCACACACATTTATAGATGTAATATTTATTATACAGCTGCGTTAAAGCGGTATTCCACCCCCAAAAAATATTAAAAGCCTGCAGCTACACATACTGCAGTTTTTCTTTCAGTTTTTTTCCAACTGTCTCTGTCTAATCCTTTTCTTTGATTTGTATAGTAAAGAGGATAATGAAGCACCATAGTTATTTTGGTTAAACCAGTAATAATTTTTTTGTTCTAGGCTCAAGTAAATCATATAAAGCTTCCAATGTTTTTCATGGTTCATCGGTCCTGTTTCTTTAGGGCTGAGATAGAAAGAGACCGATACGCATTTAAAATGTGTCAAGTGCTTTTTGTGACCTCTTTGGGACAAAAAAAGACTTATTGGACTTACCAAATACTTGTGATGCTCTCTCTAATTTTTACTAAATATATGTAACAGGTGCTCTGCACGCCTGTTACTTCCTATAATGCATTCCACGCATTTGACGTCATTGTGTGGCGCCCCGTGCGTTCCACCAGGGAACACGGAAGTGCGCCGCAGCAAACGGCGCTTCTTTTTGAATTAGTGCTTATGCACTACAGCTGGCCCTATCTTTTAAACAGAGCAGTGTGCCTCCAGCACACCTTTCTATTATTGTCAGCGGTAGCTTGGCCATGCTTCAGATACCGGTGCCATCGCTCCGGATGCTGCAACACCGCTCCAGACAACAGCTGCTACTTTGGTGCTGTTGCACCTAAGGCAACACTTAGCCATTGCTGGGAACAACATCTGAGGCCTTCTTGCTGAACACCCTACAGCACGGAATCCCTATTTTCCTACACTGAAACGGATAAGTAGCTATTGTATCACTTGTAGTGCTATAGAAGGATCTGCTGCTTATGTTCCATCTAATACATTTGCTGTTACTTAATATGCCTTGTTGATATCAACATACTATTTGGGATACACTGCTGTGCTAAGGAATACCTTAAAGGGTCAGCTACCCTCAAATTTCCTGAGCTATATTTGCCTCTCATGTGCAACTATTGATTCCTGTGCAATATTCACCTTCTACATGCAGCTATAATGATCTGAGCTATATTGCTTCCTAAATGCAACTATAACTAACTGAGCTACATTGCCTCTTATATGCAACTACTATTACCTGAGCTATATTGCCTCTCATATGCAACTACTAGTTGTCACTACAACTCCTATTTACTACGAGTTTGACATAAGTGCAAATCTCTTATAGGCCTTGTTCTAATTTGTTAAACATGTTCCCTATATGCTTATAGTGATATGATGTAGAGAACCCCCTAACTCTTGTTTGTGTGGAGTGACGCCTGGAGTCCGGTACTGGTAATCACTTGCATATAGTAGTGTATTGGAATCTTGATCTCTAAAGTATATTATATAATTTTAAATGCTAAGTTCTGGTTGCAAGTTGAAATGCATCCATCCTTAGTAGCTCAACGCCTTTCTTTATGTAACAGAGAGATGATGTAGAGATCCCCCAAACTCCTGTTTGTGTGGAGTGACGCCTGGGGCCCAATACTGAGTTGTCACATACAGAAGCGCATTGAAATCCTTGCTAACTGCAGTTATGGTTCACTCCATTCACCAGTGTTGTTACAATATACAGTATATCACTGATATTCCAAGGACCTACTAGCCATTAGAGAGCTGCCTTAAAGTCTTGTCTTGGCCGTATGCCCAGGCTTCTCTGCAGTGTTGACCAGGAACAAAAAAAATCCTAACACGAAGAGCACTTTCTAAAGAATATATAAAGTTGAAGACAACAGATATACATGTAAAACTTACGTAGGGAGATTTGTTTTAACTCTGTGTATCATCTTATGCTGTTCACTTCACTGGGTACATGTGATGGTTTACATCCTCTATAATTTAAAGTGGTTGTAAACCCACTTTTTTTACTTTTACCTACAGGTAAGCCTATAATAAGGCTTACCTGTAGCTATAAAAAATATCTCCTAAACCTGTACGGTTTAGGAGATATTGCCCCTGCAATGCGCCGCTGATTGCAGCGGCGCATGCGCAGGGGGAATCCACGGCGAAAGGACCGGCATCCGCCGGACCCTGGCCGGATTTAAATCTCCCACGCGCACGCAATCACAGCGCTGGAGCGGCGATACCCGGAAGACACGCCGAGTCAAGATGAGATCTCGCTCGGCGTGCACCAGGTCGTTCCGAGGTAAGTATTTCATAATGAGCTAATATGCGGTGCATATTAGCTCATTATGGCTTTTCCCTTGCAGGTCTAAAAAAAAACGCTTTAACGTGGTTCTAAAGTCAAAAAGTTATCTACCAATTGTTACACCGTAACAGTCTCCGGCTCTCACGTTACAAATCTTCACTTATGGTTTACCTTTTGAATGCAGTGCAGGTTTGTGTCCAGGCTATTTGGAAACAACCTATTACGCTACCAATTTCTTTGAGGTTAAAGTTAAAATAAAATTAATGATATTGAACATCTTACAGCTTCCTTTACCAAAGGGAGGAGAGGTGGTATATGTGGTTGTTCCTTTCCTGATCTTCTACATATCAGGAGCTCATGGCCCCTCTGACACAGAACACCCTGTAAGTGGCCATGGTCAAACACCTGACTCTTATCCATGGGCTTCCATCTAATCCACTTTAACTGGATCTTTACTGTGGGCTCTGAGCTGAATTCAGTCATTTGCCTCTCGTATTGACGTGCACCCATCTCTCTCTCTCTCTCTCTCTCTCTCTCTCTCTCCATCCATTTGGAAACTTGTCTCCATTCTTTTGTAGTTTACTATATTTGCTTGGAATTATGTGTTTTTCGAAAGGAACCTCTAAATCCATGACTTGTGTATACTTTTCTGTTTGTTATTTTTTTATACCCAATCAGCTGTCCGACTTGCTTTGTTAATGTGATTATCAATCTTTGTCTTTCTCTAAATAAAGAATAATATTTAAAAAAAAAAGGCGTTCTACTTTAATGCATTCTCTGCATTAAGGTTAAAAAAAAACTTCCATTAGCTATTACTTTGCCACCTAGCCCTAAACATTAACCTGAGTCCTCTATTGACTTTAAACTGTGCCCGGCTGCAATGGCTCTCTCCTTTCTTTTTCTTCTCACAGGATACACAGGTCAGTCAAGTCCTGTGAGTAGGGAGTGGGGAGCGTGGCCGAGCTGCACTGTGTGTCTATGGAGGCACAGAGCCCACCTCAGAAGTGCACATGTGCCCCCATAGGGCATGGCTACACTAGGAAGAGCAAACAGCACTGGCAGGGGATTCCGTAAGAAGAGGAAACGGGCTGCTCTATGCAATATTATTGCACAGGGCAGGTAAGTATATAACATCTTTTTTAGTTTAGGAAAAACAAAACAATGAGCCTTTAGTTTCACTTTAAAAACTACTGTCATATTTGTGTCCAGCCCACTAGAAATATTTCTACATCTAATCCTTATTATTTGTAAGCCTGGGTAGAGATCATGCACTTTATTTATAAATGGGAAATTGACCCATCTTAAGCACCTTACAATGAGTCATAAAGTTTTATGAGTTTAAAGACAAGACAAGACAATAAGTTTAATATTACAGTAAAATGAACTGGTCTAGACACATGCTTATCAGATTGTTCATTTTTTATGTTAGCAGGTTGATTAGTTCAAGCAGAAAAAATGTATTCATCTTTGATTAGCATTTAGAGTAAAATGGTATTAACACAGAGGTACCATATTAGAGAAAATCTACCTTCCTTTCTTTTGTAATTATGACATTTAAAACCCTTGCTAGCAATGGCCGCTAAACCACTGGGTGAATTGATTAACTATTTATCTTTGTAGGATTTTATCTAACTCAAGATTACGCTCAGGAATTTGCTGCTGACTTGAAATAAAAACATTGGCATATCACTATATCAGAGCAAAGAAGAAGGTAGCAAGATGTAACAATTCATCTGAAGGATAATAAGGGGTAGGTCAAGGCTGACATTTTATGTGGACATCAAGGGATTATCGCCTGTGATCCACTCACATTGAAATGCACTTTGAAATTGCAGTAATTGTTTATTAAAGACCTTTTCTAAGTACGCTAAGCACAAATAAACTTCATGTAGGACATTATTGATGAGGTATCCAATAATATTGATTGGGTAATAAAGTAACAGAGTATTTCACCTAATTCAATATAATCTTCCAAGTAGCTAAAAGTTTAGATGTGCCCATTACTATTTTGCAAATTTTAATATACTGTACAGCAGCTGATAAACTATTATGGCCCGGATTCACAAAGAGTGGGCGCACATTACGCCGCCGTAACTCAAACAACATACCCTACAACGATGCAGCTCGGAGAGAAAAGCACTGAATTCAGCAAGCTTTTGCTCCCAACTATGCGCCAGCGTAGCGTAGAATTCGATAGCAAAGGCTGGCGTAAGTGTAAGTGGGAGTGACCCTATGCAAATGATGGTCCGAGCATGGTGCAGTGTTTTACACCCGGCGTTTAACGAACTGCGCATGCGCCGTGACGTAGTCGTGACGTTGCCGTGACATGAACGCATTAAACAGCACCGCTATGTGCATGCTCACAACTACGCCGGCACAATTGCCTAAGCTACGCCGGATCACTACGTACGCCGTGAACTTAACGTATGCCCAACATGCCGGTCTGTGTTCTCTGGGGGCAGACCTTTGCATGTCTATTGCTGGGTTGCGCCTCATCTATGGGGAATAACTTTACGCGGGACGTACAACTTACACAAACATCGCATAGCCTGTGCCGGGCGCACGTACATTCGTGAATCACCGTATTTCCCTCATTTGCATATTTGAATGCTGAATCAATGGGAGAAACAACATGCGTCCAAACCATATTTGCGCCCCCGCTACGCCGGCGTAAGCAAGATACGTCGGCGTAGGCTGGCCAGTTTTTAGACGTATGTTGGCTTGTGGGTTTGGCGCACAGATACGCCGGCGCACATTTGCGCTTTCCGGTGCAAATTTCAAGTTACGTCGGCGTAAGTGCTTTGTGAATCTGGGCCCATGTCTTTTGGAGATACAAATTCTTCCTAAACAACTCTGTATATAGTAACAATAAACCATCTTAATCCTTTATGTTGATATTTCACTTCCCATATCAAACACACAACAGGAATAGAGTAGACATTTTTTCAAAGTCAGACAATTGCCACCAGGTCAGGTATTCCTATTGGAAGATGTCCCCTTACCTTCTGTTCCTAGATATTTATGTAAAATTTGGAATTTATCTGTTCTGGTGATAATGGGCACCAAGGCATCAAGAGAGGGTGAATCTCCACAGCAGGCACACAGTCAATAACAAATAAGTAGTTCTAATCACTAGCATACCTAGCATATCTAGCACCCAGGGTGGATCATTTGTTTAAATACCATCTAAAACATCAAAAATCTTTTCAGTAATCATCATGAAATGAAATGTTCTGCATACTGGTGGTGAGAGCAGAAATAGTCTAATGGAGGGCAGACAATAGCAGCTTTTTACACCACTGCAACTTCAAGTAGACTGAATTTACCATATCAATCCCTTTGATGTGCAGGATCTCAGAGATGCTATGTTCTGCATAGTTTCCAACATATACAAATAGTTAGGAGAGACACAAGATATCAAGATGAAAAATGCAGCCATCCACGGAAAACATGGAGGTGTGCCCAATAAAGTAGGTATTGTTTACCAGTGTATGGCAGTAAATAAGGCTAGTCACTGGTGTCAGTAATAGTACACCCCAGAATTGGTGTTATTGGCAGCAATACATTTGGTGTAAGTTTCTGCTATAACCTCTTCTCCAGAATGGTGGTCAGTAGTATCAAAGTTACTTCCCAAGCAATGGTTGTCATAGGCAGGCTGCATTTTTGCTCAGTGATTGGTTGTAACAATATCCCCCTGTAGGCAGGTTAATTTTTTTCCTCCCCTCTGTAGGTGGCGCTGTTTGGCTGGCTGTTGTACAGAAGGAGGTGCCTCCAAAGGTAATTATTATTTTTTTATCTGAACACTTTGGCCCGAATTCACAAAGCACTTACGCCGACGTATCACCAGATATGCTGCGTAAGTACAAATATGCGCCGTCGTATCTGTGCGCCCTACCCACAAACTTAGATACGCCTAAAAACTGACTTCATCCCACCGACGTGACTTGCCTACGCTGGCGTAGAGTGGGCGCATATTTACGCTGGACGCATGTGGCTTTCCCATTGATTTTCGATTCAAATATGCAAATGAGGGAGATACGCCCGGCGCATGATTTAAGCGGTTTGCGTAAGTTTTACATTTGACGTAAAGTTATTCCCCATAGATGAGGCGAAACCCATGCAAAGGTATGGACCAGGGAACACAAGCCTACATATTGTACGTTGGACGTCTGTGAATATGGGCCGACGTGGGTCTGGCTGGGCATAGGTTACGTTCACGGCGTACACAGTGATCCGGCGTATCTTAGGCAGTTGTTCCAACGTGGTTGTGCGCATGCACATGGGGATATGTCCATGTCCCGACACATGCGCAGTTCATTTTAAGTACTTGTCTGGTGCCCGGCCCATCATTTGCATGGGGTCACGCTTCATTAACATGGATCACGCCCACTTCCAGCCCACTTCCACCTACTTCCACTTACGCCGGCTTACGCCTATAAAATATACGCTACGCCGGCGCAGAGTTGGAAACATTTGCTTTGTGAATTCCATGCTTGCCTCTCCGCTCTGTGCCGGCGTAGCGTAAAAGAGATACGATACGGCGGCATTAAATATGCGCCGATGTCTGTGAATCCGGGCAGATTACTCTATTTATGAAAGGCAAGCGTAATGATTTGTACCCTTCATTGGCTAATAAAACACAAGGTACACTGTATAATTTAAATACAATTAGACCTTTCTCAAATCACAGAAACCTTTGTTAACAAGAAAGCAGAAGGGAGAAAAGCTGACACTTTATTTACTATGTCAGACTCACTCCCTTCTGTTTCCTCAAACCACGGGTCATTAACAGTATTTCAACCTGACAACAATATTTAAACTATTGTGATAGAGTTGGCTGACTCCTTTAAGTAAAGTTTCAGAGCAATTAGAACAGCCCCTCTGTGCTAAAACAACTTTAGTCACTTGAGCAGATGAAGAAAGGGTACAAAAGGGTTAAAGTGCTGCTCCTTGAAATCCAGAAATCTTCAGCTAGCTCTGTAATGATGGGTTACAAAGATATCCTTGACAATAGAATATAGCAGATTTAGTGGATTTGGAATATATGTTTATTTTACTTTAAACTCTACCTGTATGATTTTAACTGGGTGGTATCCGATCAGATTTAATAGAAAATATTTGAAAAGGAATAGTGTCCTAAAATATATGAACTAACTTCCAGTGGCACCACAAGTGCCAGCAAACTGGGCAGAGCAATAGATGTATATATGCAATTGGGCTATTCCCGCTCACCACACTGGATAAAGAAGCTTCTGAGGCAATGCAGCTGATGTATGAGACCCTTTCAGGAACTCCTTTTGGATTCTGGCTCTGGGAAATGGCATCTGGAGTCCACCACACCACGCTGTGGCCTACCCGGATCTGAATTGAAGGTGTTGGTGGATAACCTGGAACGGGCACTGGTCTGCTGGAGAAGAGAAACAATGCTGTCCGCATAGGTCCCTCACGGTACAGCTGAATGGCTCCCCACTGTGTAGGCCACATGTCAGCAGCAGCTCACAATGACACAGAATTCCCTCCTGGCAGATTCACACTGGCTTCCCAAGAGAGTGATGCAGGCCACTCCGGACCCTTTTATATCATCTCCCGGCAGTCTGTTCTTCTATTCCCATCAGTCTGGTAGTCGTAGTCCAAGACAGTTCTGCTGAAATAGAGACTTCAGCAATACTGCTCTAAATGATGTCATGAGAGAATTTTTTTTTAAATATATATACATACACACACACACACATATATAATGAAACATGTTATTTTTAATGTATTTTCTACCAGATAAGTATTAAATCCAAAGATGACCTTGCATCACGGTCGAGTGATTATGTTTAAAATAGGTTTACTAGGTTTATGTTTAAAATAGTTGTGTACATTTGGGTGGTTTGAGGGGCTTGGAAATAAGGAAATCTTGCATATCTTTTAATTGTAAGGCTTCCTTTAATATTTTATATTTACCACTTACCGGCATCAGGTTGCATTTTCTATAATCTGTAGTTTTTTTTTAAAGTTGCTGTGATAAAAAATTAGACCTTGGTTTGTCAGGTGAGGGAAATTCTTCTCCCCCTTTCCAAGAAGAGATGGTAGCATCTTAAATAGTGAAATTGTTAAAGTTCCTTTTGAGAGCCTGGCATGCTTTTTACATAGAATGTAATGGATACACCCAAGACTATGCTTTCCTTTGAAAAAAAAAAACAACCTAATTAAGAAAAAAATCATATAAAGCTTCATTTGTTAACTCTCAAATACAAAAAAAGAGCATACTATTAACCAAAAAATATGATTGTACAAGAAAAAATAGTTAAACATCACTGGGGACAAATGGTGTCTGAAACCTGGAGAAATGAGGGCTAGGGATAAACTAGGGATAAATGTCAAAAGCTAAATTTTCACATTACAGCAGAAAAATTGGCACAATACTGTATTATATCTGTAAATTAGCTTAGAACAAAGTTTTCCAGTTTCCTGAGAAACAAAAAGATGCAAACCAAAAGTTTACAGAAATTGTTCGAAACCTATAGAAAGTAACAAAATGCTAATTTATTAGATCCAACACTGTGTGGTACTCACCAAATGGAAGAATCAAACATCAAACAGGCAGCAGAAGATGACACTGTAGAGAAATGTTAGCAAAATCATTATTAACCTCTAAATAACATACCCCATAGGCATTTAATTTATTATTATGGTTCTCATCTGATCTTATTCTGGGCATGTATTTACAGAATATGTTTGATGAAAAAAAGTCCAAATATTTCTGTCCTTTGGATGAGAGTGAATGAGTTGTTTGATTTTTTCTTATTTTACCTATACATTTATATATATATAAAACTATATAAAACATAGGGCCAGATTCACATACATTGCCCGCCGGCGTAGCGTAAGCCATTTACACTACGCCGCCGCAATTTAACAGAGCAAGTGCCGTATTCTCAAAGCACTTGCTCCGTAGTTTGCTGCGGCGTAGTGTAAATGGCCCGGCGTAAGGCCACGTAATTCGAAGGGGGCGGCTTGTATTTAAATTAAGCGTGCCCCCGAGTCGATCGAACTGCGCATGCGCTGGCCGCAAAAATAGCCCAGTGCGCATGCTCCAGCTCACGTCGGAAAACGTGAATGAAACCGACGTAAGCGTCGTTTACATAAATCCCTATTCGCGAACGACTTAGTAAAATGACGTAAGCGACAGAAAAAGATGACGTTGTCCCGACACCATACTTAACATGGCATACGACGGAACTTCATAAGGTTACCCCTCATATAGCAGATGTAACCTTACGCTTAAGGAAACGACGTAAACGACGACGGGGTGGCGTAAAAACGTTCGGGAATCGGCGTATTAGGCTCATTTGCATAGGCAAATGAGAAATCAACGTAAAGGCCACCTAGCGGCCAGGAAAGTAATTACATCTAAGATCCGACGGTGTAAGTGTTTTACACATGTCGGATCTTCACTGTATCTATGAGTAAATGATTCTATGAATCACACGCATAGATACCCAGTAAAAAAAACAGAGATACAACGGTGTTTCCTGCGATACACCGTCATATCTCTTTTGAGAATCTGGCCCATAGTCTTTAGTGGTTACAGACATCAAGAGTTTTATGTGGTTGGATAAATTATTATATTTTGTATCACATTATTGATTTAGATGAATTCATCAACCATGTTCACTTTGTAGCCAGAGTGCATTAAAAATTGTATTATTTCGATTTTTTTCCTTTCTCCAAGAGAAATATCTTTGAGTGTATGATATTCTAGAGACAGTATGTGTGTGGCTATGGTTCAACCTACCAGCTTTATTCCCAAATTGGCTGTAAGGAACTGCTAAGTGGTTTATGATTTTTTTGTCCTGTTTCTTTCTATTTTTTTCTTTTGGATTTGTTGACCTTTACATGCCTTTATTACTGAATAATCCAGAATATAAATGTAAAACACATACTAATCAAATATATTTAGTGGAAATAAATTAGTTTTATTACATTAACAGCAGATGGGTGATCCCCATATGGATCCTCTTTGCCCCTGTGACTAAATGTCACTGCAGTGCACCAATGTGCAACAGAAATTCATGAATCTGGCCTTAAAGTTGGCATGTCAAGAATCATGCAATAATCTACGTGTTCACAAGCCAGTGATATTAAAGCAAAACTTCAGGCAAATAGATAAATATGCTATTAAAATATATACTGTACATTATGGGATCCTGGGTAGGGATGAGCCGAACACCCCACGTTCGGTTCACACCAAAACCGTCGAACGGTCCGATCGTTCGCACAAACATTTAGAACCCCATTGAAGTCTATGGGACTCGAACGTTCGAATTCAAAAACGGTCGTTTTAA
Source organism: Rana kukunoris (assembly GCA_029574335.1). Classification (NCBI taxonomy): domain Eukaryota; kingdom Metazoa; phylum Chordata; class Amphibia; order Anura; family Ranidae; genus Rana; species Rana kukunoris. The sequence continues at coordinate 100,381,063 of CM056052.1, read as the reverse complement.
CCTCCCTGGCGGTATTCCCGAGCGTGACTCGGGGTTAACATTCAGTGCCAGAAGCGGTAACCCCGAGTCACGCTCGGGGTGCATTTTTTTTTTCCCCCCAAAAATTCCTGGCGATCCGGCGGGGGTTTCCCGCTGGATCGCCGGTCAGACTAGCCTCCCTGGCGTGTGGCACGGCGTGTGGCACGCTGGATGCAGAAAAAGTTTACTTACCTTTTCTCTGCGATCCAGCGATGAATCCCCGCAGTACTCGGCGGCCGGATGTCCGCCTGATGCTGTGTGTTCCGCCGATTCCCTTCCCTGCGAGCGTCGCGACGTAGGGGGGGGAACGGCGCCAAATTTAAAAAAGTAAACAAACACTATACATACAGTACACTGTAATCTTATAGATTACAGTACTGTATGTAAAAAATACACACCCCCCATGTCCCTAGTGGTCTGCCCTGTACACTACATGTCATTTTGTATAATAAAAACTTTTCTTTCTCCCTGCAAACTGTAGATTGCCCATAGCAACCAAAAGTGTCCCTTTATGGCAAAAATTGTTTTAGAGCAGCTAAAAAACAGCGATAATAAATCAGAATCACTTGCAGAATTTAGCGATAGCGATTTATGGGGAAATTCGTCATAAAAAAAAAAAAAAAATGACAGCAAAAATTCTGCAACTGAGCAAATTTCAGTGATTTTGATTTGATTACATTATTGAATAATTTTTACTATAATTATATTATCATTTGTGATCATTTTTTATAATTATTTATTATATTATAATTTTTAATTAAAAAAAAAAAAAAAAATCATACCCGGGATGCCTATTAGACTCTTGTTTGAATAGATTTAAGTGAGTTATTCCTAAGAATTACAAGCCTACAGTATAAAACGCCAAATTCCCTTGCAAATAATGGTACCGCTTTTAGCACCTAAAATCTTAAAGAATCATACCGCCAGGGAGGTTAAAGACCAATTTTCAAGTTATTGTTGGAAAACGTCTTTCAGAACCCGGGTCTTGCCCCAGGGAACATGTATCAATGGGAAAAAAAGTCTTAAAAACGGTTGTTTCGTTTCACTCGAATTTGCCGCGAACGATCGTTTTTGTTCGAAATTTGACGAACGATCGAACGGACGATGTTCGAGTCGAACATACGTTCGTTTCGAATGCGAAGCTCATCCCTAATCCTGGGTATTTTGGTTTAATTATAGTATGGCCATATTGGAAATGATTCTGTATGTTTGTATTTGTATAATTTGTTTTGTGCTACTGTACTATTTGTTGATATTCACATGTCCATTGTACACTTTTGTTCTTTAATAAAAATTCATTTTGTTAAAAAAATATATAAATACAGTATCTCACAAAAGTCAGTACACCCCTCACATTTTTGTAAATATTTTATTCGATCTTTTCGTGTGACAACACTGAGGACATTACACTTTGCTACTTTGTAAAGTAGTGAGTGTACAGCTTGTATAACAGTGTACATTTTCTGTCCCCTCAAAATAACTCAACACACAGTCATTAATGTCTAAACCGCTGGCAACAAAAGTTAGTATACCCCTAAGTGAAAATGTCCAAATTGTGGCAAAAGTGTCAATATTTGTGTGACCACCATTATTTTCAAGCACTGCCTTAATTCTTTTGGGCTTGGAATTCACAGGTTGCCAATGGAGACCTCTTCCACTCCTCCATGATGACATCACAGAGCTGGTGGATGTTAGAGACCTTGCACTCTTTAGGTCTGGAGACATGCTCGGCCAGTCCATCACCTTTACCTTCAGCTTCTTTAGCAAGGCAGTGGTTGTCTTGGAGGTGTGCTTGGGGTCATTAACATGTTGTAACACTGCCCTGCGGTCCAGTCTCCGAAGGGAGGGGATCATGCTCTGCTTCAGTATGTCACAGTACATGTTGGCATTCATGGTTCAGTTAAAGTGCTGTAGCTCCCCAGTGCCAGTGGCAGCACTCATGCAGCCCCAGACTATGACAGTCCGGGCACCATGCTTTACTGTAGACTTGTCTTTGTACTGCTTACCTGGTTGCTGCCACACACACTTGACACCATCTGAACCAATCAGAACACAGGACATGGTTCCAGTAATCCATGTCCTTAATCTGCTTGTCTTAAGAAAACTGTTTGGCGGCTTTCTTTCTTTAGAAGAGGCTTCCTTCTGGGACATCAGCCATGTAGACCAATTTGATGCAGCATGCTGGGTATGGTCTGAGCACTGACAGGCTGACCCCCCACCCTTTCAACCTCTGCAGCAATGTTAGCAGCACTCATATGTCTATTTCCCAAAGACCACCTCTGGATATGATGCTGAGCACGTGCAATCTACTTCTTTGGTCGACCATGGCGAGACATGTTCTAAGTGGAACCTGTCCTGTTAAACCACTGTATGGTCTTAGCCACCATGCTGCAGCTAAGATTCAGGGTCTTGGCAATCTTCTTATAGCCTAGGCCATCTTTATGTAGAGCAACAATTCTTTTTTTCAGATCCTTAAGGAGTACTTTGCCATGAGGTGCCATGTTGAACTTCTAGTGACCAGTATGAGAGAGTGAGAGCAATAACACCAAATTTAACACACCTGCTCCCAATTCACACCTGAAACCTTGTAACACTAACGAGTCACATGACACCAGGGAGGGAAAATGGCTAATTGGGCCCAATTTGGACATTTTCACTTAGGGGTGTACTCACTTTTGTTGCCAGCGGTTTAGACATTAGTGGTTGTGTGTTGAGTTATTTTGAGGGGACAGCAAATTGACACTGTTATACAAGCTGTACACTCACTACTTTACATTGTAGCAAGGTTTAATTTCTTCAGTGTTGTCACATAAAAAGATAGAATCAAATATTTGCAAAAATGTGACGGGTGTACTCACTTTTGTGAAATACTGTATATATTTTATTGTTACCTGTTAGAAGATGTGTAATTATGTTAAACCATTCTAGTGATTTACACGTGTCTTGAACACTTCACAACCAGATAAATACTTGTTTCCACATTTAGCAATTTAGTTTCCTATGTCACTTCTCTACATCTGCTCATTGAACAATGAATCAGCATTATTAAAGGGAGTGTAAACCTTTGTGTTTTTTCACCTTAATGCATTCTATGCATTAAGGTGAAAAAACACCTTGCAGTCACCGGCCCCCTAGCCCCCCCCCCATTTTACTTACCTGAGCCCCAAATTTCTGTTGACGTGTCCCTGCTGTCCGTCTCTCTATGGGTTTCCAGGTCTTCATTAAAAGTTCAGTTGTTAATTGGAGGTATGGATAGGCTTCCCTGAATATTCAGGGATCGCCTGAAAGAGGCCAGGGTAGGACAGATTGAGGTAGAGAATTCCAGAGGATGGGAGAGGTTCTGGAGAGGTCCTTTGGATAAGCATAGGTGAAGGAGACATACGAGCTTGAGAGCAGGAAGTCTGGAAAGGAGTGAAGAAGACAGTTTTGGTGATATTTGTTGACAAGACTAGTGATGTAGGATGGCTTTGTATGTTGTTGTTGGTATTTTAAATTTAATTCCCAGGACAAGCGGAAGCTAGCATAGAGACTGGTGGAGAGGGGTGGCAGACATTTAGTGGTTGGTGAGCTAGATGAGTCTATAGAGAGATAGGCCTATGAGAAGGGAGTTGCAGGAGGGGAGTGAATGAGTAGCTTGGTGGTTTCAATAGTTAAAAAGGTGCCTATTTTAGAGATGTTATGAAAGTGAAGTCTACAAGCTTTTGGCAGTAAGTGAATTAGGGGCCTGAAGAACAGGTCCGAGTATAAGATTACACCTAGTACCCTGGCATGAGGAGAGGGACCAATAGTTGTATCATTGATCTTTATGGAAAAGTCATGGAGGAGGGTACAAGTGGAGGAGAATATTACCAACTTGGTTTTAGACTTAGTTTGGTCTTAGTTTAAGAAAATGGTGTGATATCCATGCTGTTATGTAAGTTAGTAATGCGAGAGTAGATTTAAAGAGATTAGGCGAGAAGTAGAGTTAGATTTGAGTTTCATTACCACAGAGATGGTATTGGACACTGTGAAAGGTTGTCAAGTAACCAAGAGAGGAATGTATAGATAGGAAAGAGAAGGGGTCCAAGAACAGAACCACGAGGGACCCCTACAGAATGAGGATGTGGAGAGGAGGATGCAGAGCTATGAGTAACACCGAATAAGTGCTGTGATATATAGGAGAAGAATTTGAGCGGTATGAGATTTTATGTAGTTATGTCATGGCAGCTGGCAGGGTACAAGGTCCTTGGATGTGTTTTTTTTTTTTTTTCCATAAGAAACCTTGGATGTGTTTTTATCAAGTGCAAAAAGGTACATTTGCAGAGACTAGGGATGAGCCGAACACCCCTGGGTTCGGTTCGCACCAGAACCTGCGAACAGACCAAAAGTTTGTGTGAACTTTAGAACCCCGTTAAAGTCTATGGGACTCGAACGTTTGAAATCTAAAGTACTCATTTTAAAGGCTAATATGCAAGTTATTGTCCTAAAAAGTGTTTGGGGACCCGGGTCCTGCCCCAGGGGAGTGTTTGGGGACCTGAGTTCTGCCCCAGGGGACATTTATCAAGGCAAAAAAAGTTTTAAAAAACTGCATTTTTTTCAGGAGCAGTGATTTTAATAATGCTTAAAGTGAAACAATAAAATTTGAAATATTCCTTTAAATTTCGTACCTAGGGGGTGTATAGTATGCCTGTAAAGTAGCGCTTGTTTCCCATGCTTAGAACTGTCCCTGCACAAAATGTAATTTCTGAAGGAAAAAAGTCATTTAAAATCACTTGTGGCTATAATGAATTGTTGGATACCAGCAATACAGAGAAAAGTCATTCATAAAAAAAGAATGTGTGGGGGTCCCCCCAAATTCAATTACCAGGCCCTTCGGGTTTGGTATGGATATTGAGGGGAACCCTGCGTCAAATAAAAAAAAATATGTGGGGTTCCCCCCAAATATCCATTCCAAACCCTTCAGGCCTGGTATGGATTTTAAGGGGAACTCCACCCCAAATTTAAAAAAAAAATGCCGTGGACCCCCACACATTTTTTTTTTTTATGAATGACTTTTCTCTGTATTGCCGGGAGCCGACAATTCATTATATTATGATTTTAAATGACTTTTTTTCCTTCAGAAATGACAGGTGCAGGGACAGTTCTAAGCATGGGAAACAAGCACTACTTTACAGGCATACTATACACCCCCGCCTCCCGCCCAGGTACGAAATTTAAAGGAATATATCACTTTTATTGTTTCACTTAAAGGAATTATTAAAATCACTGCTGCCAAAAAAAATTCAGTTTTTAAAACTTTTTTTTGCATTGATACATGTCCCCTGGGGCAGGATCCAGGTCCCAAAACACTTTTTATTACAATAACTTGCATATTAGCCTTTAAAATTAGCACTTTAGATTTCAAACGTTCGAGTCCCATAGACTTTAACAGGGTTCTAAAGTTCACACGAACTTGCCGCGAACACCCCAAACAGTTCGCTGTTCGGCGAACAGGCAATGTTCGAGTCGAACATGAGTTCTACTCGAACTCAAAGCTCATCCCTAGCAGAGACCCATCTTGGGCACAGGTCCCGTTATTCTGGTTGGTGGTATCTGGGATTATTGGTTTGTCTCTGTGTCGTTTCGGTGGTAGGAGGCCTAATATTTGGTTTTATGCAGGTGCATCAAGTAGATGCCTACAAGGACCTTGGGGCTCTAATAATACTGTATTGAATGTTTATATATTAATATGTAATTTATATTTTGTTAATACAAGGATGCTATGGTCATTAAACTCTAACCTGCCTCATGTGTGGTTACTTAGGCAATAGTAAATGGTGGAGTGGTGGTCAGGCAGTGTTGGTGTCAACGTATCCTTCATACCAAAGTCAAGGAGATTAAAGCGGAATTTCACCCTAAATATAAGATCTCCCATGTGATCCAGCATACTGGCGTCAGCGCCAGTATGCTGGTTTTTTTTTTTTTACTCGCACACTTACTGTATTATGCCGGAATTTCTTTTTTTCCCCCGTGGTGGACGGCGCCAGTATAGCGCGTCACATCTTCCTAAAATACCCGATATGGACTCGGGTAATCTCGGCGAAAATGCGGCGCCTGCGCACAGACCTAGGAGCTGACTGCGCAGGCGCCGTATTTCTCCGAGTCCTACAGCTATGGCGTGTCACGCCCTCCGAAATAGGACTCGGAGAAATACGGCGCCTGCGCAGTCAGCTCCTAGGTCTGTGCGCAGGTGCCGCATTTTCGCCGAGATTACCCGAGTCCATATCGGGTATTTTAGGAAGATGTGACGAGCAATACTAGAGCCGTCCACCGCGGGGGAAAAAAATGAAATTCCGGCATAATACAGTAAGTGTGCGAGTAAAAAAAAAAAAAAACAGCATACTGGCGCTGACGCCAGTATGCTGGATCACATGGGAGATCTTATATTTAGGGTGAAATTCCGCTTTAAGTTCGCATTTGTTGCGCTATACAAATTACTCACTCACTCAAGGGGGTGAATGGTGAATTAGAGACTACTTTTGTGATCATGAGCTTGTTTTCAGATTTATTAAGCCCTGCCATAATAATTACAGTGTGGGCAATTTGCTGTTAAACACGTTAAAGTGAATTTGAACTGCCTGAAAACAATAAGTTAATATTACTGTTGAAATGCTGGTACGTTGTAGAGCCTGCATGTAATTGTTAGAGTCTTTAAATAAAACTTTGTGAATAATGGTGCCCTCCATAGTTCCTACACCCAGAATGTACATTTTACCCAAGTTGAGATTATGTCCAGCCCTGTCCTTGCTCTATGCCCTATGAAAATCAATTGTTAAATGCCAGAATTACAGTGGATAGTAGAGACTTTGGTACTTAAATGCTAGGGGTAAAACTTAATTCTAAAATTAGGCATTACTTTATCTTAACTAAGTCAAGAACATATGTACAGCCTGGGCAAAATGCAAGAAGCCTCCAGAGGGGCACATGCATAGATCATGATTTAGACAGGTATTTACAGTAGCCATAACCATGTTTCATATCACTTTGATTATTAAATTACAACACATCACAAAACATTAGAAAAATAATATTTTAACCTTATAGTTAATTTAAATTTACAATCCCATAATACAAGTAAACACAATATGCAATATTCTGAACAGTTAAGGTGGAGTAGGGGGAAAGTTTCCTATCTGGATAGGAACATTTCATGAAGGAAACTGCTCTTGTGTACCTTTGAAGCTAGTGCTGGTCTAAAACTCAGACTACTGACATACAAAAAAACGTTTTTTTTTTTTGGTGCTCTGATTTCCTTCTACAACCCACCAAAATTACACTAGTATTTAAGATAGGCTGTCCTTAGTGTGCATAGATAAAATCTTACAGTATTATTGTATGTTCCTTCAGCTGCAAGGACAAAAGTGAATGGTCTATTTATTCTGTAGATTTTGAAGCTATACAAATGAATAAAATAAAAAATCATAAATCTTTTACGTTCACATTTTCATACCATATTATATCAGCAAGTGAAGCGGCAAGTGAATGCTGAAATTACAGCTTTCAATCCTGGTAAACCCATGAAGCTGGGTAAGGCAGGACCCTTCAATTTTTATAGATGGAGCAAATGGAATATCCAGAAAAAATAAATGTAAGAAACTACATGTAATATGAAACTGTTCATCATCTCCATACTATATAATGCTGTCAATGTACACAGACATAAACAGAATATCCCTGCACTATGAAGCTTAAAATCTAATGTTTGTTACCTAAGATAGAATTACGTAATGTGAAGGTCACAGAAAAATGACACTGGTACTTGGTCAAGTACTATTTGAACCTCATTGTCACTTTGTATTTGCTTTAATGCCCATTAGAAAAAAAAAAAATCATACTACATAAAACCTGTAGTAGAACACATAGCAAGAAAAATGGACATGAAAAGATAAAATTAATGATAGGAATATTTATCAACTGCATTCACATATAAGTGCATAGGTGGAGTATAAACAGATCCTAAATCAATGTAGTTATTTCACTATAGATCACTCCATTAGTAAGATGTACAGCACCATCAATCATTCCTGACATCAATAGATAACTCGTCTTACAGGAGCCACGCTTCAGACCACAGGTAAGGTGATACAGTGCAAACACTAAGCCATTCGTCCACCACAATTGTAGCCTCCAGCTTTCCCTTTCACCAGCTATGGATGCAACAAGAAAAAAAACGTACTTATACGTTAAAGAAAAATCCTATAAAATGTCAAAATATAATATCTAGTCTTATGACCCCATACACTTTAAACAGAAAAAAAACAACATAACAATTTATCAAACATTTTGTCAAACTCCTTGCTGGTTAATAGTTTTTGCAAGATTATGATTTTTAGGTTATTTCTCTTCCTAAAGCAGCCCCTTTCACATCCTAGCAATTGATTATGCTGGTAGTGAAATGGCAAATTGGGCCTGACACATCTTCAGTCATGCTGACTCAAGAGGCCAGAAGAGGCATACGTGGCCAGGAGGATATGGAAGGCCTCAGTTAACAATAACAAAGAGTGAACAATTTCTCATATTTCATTAAAACGTTATTAAAAAAAGTTGAAAAAAATATATAGATAAATACTACTGTGCAAAATTTTTAGGAAGGTATGAAAAAATTCTGTAAATTAAGAATACTTTCAGAATATAAAAGTGTTAACAGTTTATTTTTATCAATTAACCAAACGGAAAGTGAACAGAAGAAAAATCCAAATCATACAAAAATTAGTGTGACCACCCTTTGCCTTCATACCATGATCAATTCTTCTATTCAGTGTGCAGTCAGACACCGAGAGAGCAGGACGCTCTCAAACGAGTCACTCTCTCAGGGATAGTGCAGGGTCCCCCCCACTGTGCGGTTCCAGGCCTCACAGACAGGCAGGCAGGATTTCCACCTCCCTGTCATCTATCCACCTGCCACTGGCCACTCGGACAAGCTCCTCTCCCCCTCCAGGACTTCCACGGCTTTCCCCCGGTGCACCTGACCTGGTAAGCCACTCCTTGGGAGCTGCAGGCGGCCGTCCTTCTCAGGACAAGCCACAGTAGCTTCCCCCAATCCCCACGGCTTTTCCCCTCTCCTCACCCCCATACCCCTACCCCCGCTCGGGCGTCCTTTCCGCCAGCCATCCCCACAAACCGCCGCTACCCTCGGGCGCGTGTTTTCTTTCCTCCGCGCCGATCGGTGGAGATTCGCGGCAGCCGCGACTCAGGAAAGGCCGCGGCTTCATCCGCGGCCTAGCGGCGCGCCGCTCTCCACCCCCCAACAGTCGGCACTACTTCATTAATCGGGCCACAAAGCCCCCCCCTACCCCAGTAGAGCCCCCTTGCCCTCCGATCATCTCTCTTAGCCCCCCAGGTGCCACTCAGCCTGGTACCCCCCAGCCTGGATCCGGCTGCCAGGTCGGCGGCCATCTTGCTCCACCCTGCCCTATCCCTCTCAAATTCATTAAAACTTGTTTCAGGGCTTAACCTGATCGCCTCTTTAGGGGTCAGGAAGGAATTTTTTTCCCTACCACAGCATATTGGCGCAGCGTGGTCAGGGTTTTTTTGCCTTCCTCTGGACCAAGCCAGGATCAGAGGATTCAGTTATCCTTGTGAATCCACCCCCCCCCGCCCCTTGGTTCCACGGCGGCCTTGGTTAATCGGCAATACTCGGCGGAGAACATTTGGGATCTGGGTCAATTTGCCGCAATTCTGCCGGCCGCCACCAAAAAAGCCCTAAGAAATCTGCGACTTTTGAGGATCGATCGACGATCGACTGCCAGAAATCGCAGCCATTTACCCCAGCCTAAGCACATATCATGTGTTTTGATCAACACTAGATCAGCAGTAAAACACTGATTAGAAATCCATGATTTCTTATTGCGACATGACTTAGACTGCCTCTTTATTACAGAGAGATGGCTCACAGCCGACTGTAACACCATTCTAGGAGAATTGGTGCCAGAAAACTACCGTATTATAACCGAAAACAGAATAGGGCATAGAGGAGGAGGACTGGCGGTGATCCATAAGGCGCGTCTTGCGATCACAAAACCAAGCCTCCAAAACCCTCTTCCATTCATGGAAACCCTTACTCTTCAACTGCAAGTAAACGGCCAGGAGACCGTCCGGATTCTACTCTGCTATAGGCCACCTGGCTCCAAGTCGCAGCTGCTCCCATCTTTGACGGACTTTGTCTCCACTTATACCCTGAACAGCAAACACCTTTTGCTGTTTGGGGACTTCAACCTCTGGGCCAACTCCCGGCAAGACCCCATTGCCGACGCCTGCATCGACCACCTGGAAGGATTAGGGCTTCAGAAACTAGTATGTGGGCCCACACATGCTTCAGGTCATACGTCCGACCTTATTTTCAGACAAGATCTGGAAATAAAAATCTTGGAAAATGAACCATTGCCATGGACAGATCACCATGCAATTAAATTCATTATTTCCGAATTCCCCCCCTTAACAAAAACATCAAATCCAGTGACAACACACTGGACCAGATGTCTGAAGAAGCTACACTCGGAACTCTTCAAAGCCACGTTAGGGGAAAAAATAAACACAATTCAGCCGCACCAAACAGCGGAAGAAACACTGGAGGCCATAAACACAGCACTATTGCAGTCAGCTGACTTGATAGCGCTGAAACGAAAGACCCAGATCAGGAAAAATAACTCCGGCTGGTTCAACAACCAGCTGGCGTTACTGAAGCAAGAGCGCAGAAGGGCAGAAGCAGCCTGGAAAAGAAGCTCTTCAGATGAGAACCTCTCGATCTACAAGGCAATAACCAGAAAATACTACAAGCAAATCTTCGAAGCCAAGAAAAACTATTTTTCTGAGGCTATCAACGGTGCCCTAAACCGCCCCCGCGAACTCTTCAAGCTGGTCACTCAGACCATGAATCCAGGATGTCTTGAAGCCCCCAACTTGGATACACAAGAATTTTGCGATGAGTTATCAGATTGCTTCATTAAAAAAATTGAGGCAATCCGGCAAAGCATTCAGAAAAACAATTGCTCTCCCAGCCCTCCCCGTAGTTATTTACACAGCACCGGCAGTAATTCACCACAGTTAGGTGAGTTCACGCTGGAACCCATCTCCATTCAGACCACAAAAAATATCATCGGCACTCTGCGCAACAGCACTGCGCCAAATGATATTATCCCCACCAAACTGCTGAAGGAATGCGCCGACATCCTGACACCTCCTGTCACGCAGCTTATCAACCAATCCTTCAGGGAGGGCATAATGCCCTCCCAGCTGAAGGAGGGCTTTATTCAACCCATCTTGAAGAAAGCCACCCTGGATCCTAAGGATCCACTCAACTGGCGCCCCATAACAGGCCTAAATGTTCTCTCCAAGGTAATGGAGAAAGCAGTGGTACAGCAGCTGCAACAGCATCTAGATACCCACAATTTACTCGACCCATTTCAATCAGGATTCCGTCCCGGACACGGGACGGAAACAGCATTGCTTAAGATATGGGATGACGTTCTCGAGGCCGCAGACGAAGGAGAATATTCTCTTCTGGTTCTTCTGGACCTAAGCGCAGCCTTTGATACAGTAGATCACAAGCTGTTATTGACTCGACTGGCCAAAATAGCCAAAGTCGCAGAAAGCGATCTATCTTGGTTCTCCTCTTTTTTGGAAAACCGATCGCAAATAGTGAGGCTAGGACCCTTCACTTCTGAACAACGCACATTATCGTGCGGGGTCCCTCAAGGATCTCCCCTATCGCCAATGTTATTCAACATCTATGTGCGTCCTCTTTTCGAAATCATCAGCAGCCAAAAACTGCTTTATCATTCATATGCAGACGACACGCAACTGTACTTCCGCATTTGCAATAAAAAGGATCACCACCTCAATCTAGAGACTTGTCTCTTTTTGATAGAGGACTGGATGACAAAGAGTTATCTCAAACTCAACGGAGCAAAAACAGAACTTCTTCTGTTTCACGCCAAGCGTAGGAATCAATCGGCAACAACCTGGATCCCCCCGCCCATTCTGGGCAAAATCATCACCCCTAGCGCCAAAGTCAAAAGTCTTGGGGTCATCTTTGACTCCGACATGACAATGAACGCACAAATAGGGTCAGTAGTCAGCGGATCTCACCATCTGCTGCGCCTACTACGCAGACTCACGCCTTTTATTCCCAAGAAAGACATAGCGGTCGTGGTGGGAGCGATTGTAAACTCCAGACTGGACTATGCAAATGCCCTTTACCTCGGACTCCCCAAGTACCAAATCGCTCGTCTTCAAGTCGTTCAAAACACGGCCGCCAGACTTGTGACTGGGAAAAAACCCTGGGAATCAATCTCGCCTTCACTGAGATCCCTTCACTGGCTACCAGTTAAAGACAGAATCACCTTTAAAGCTCTCTGTCTAACGCATAGATGTATCCATGGGAATGCTCCCCATTATCTATGCGAAAAATTAAAAGTTCACAATCCCAATCGTATTCTACGATCCACCAATCAAAATCGGCTTCAGATACCGAAAGACAGATACAAGTCCAAAGGAGACAGGAGATTCACTGTCCAAGGTCCCAGACTATGGAACGCCTTACCAGCCAGCATTTGGCTGGAGGAGAACTACTTAGTCTTCAGGAGAAAGATTAAGACTCATCTCTTTTGATCTCAAAGGAGACAGGAACAACAAGCGCCCAGAGGCAATTTACTTTGCATGTGCTGCGCTATATACGTTTTTCATTCATTCATTCATACCATGATCAATTTTTCTAGTTACACTTAGGCCGCGTACACACGTACGAGAACCTCGTCGGGCTAAACCCATCGTTCCGCCCGACGAGGTTCCCGATGAGCGGTCGGAAAAGCTTGTCGAGCCAAAGTCCTCATTGAACAACGAGGAAAAAGAGAGCGTGCTCTCTTCTTTGGCTCGACGAGCTTCCTGACGTGTACACACGACCGAGAACCTCGGCAGAATATGTCTCCCAGCGAGCTTCTAGCTGGATTCTGGCGAGAAGCTTGGTCGTGTGTACGCCCCCTTACACACAGTTTTGAAGGAATCCGGCAGGTAGGTTGTTTCAAACATCTTGGAGAACTAACCACAGATCTTTTGGCGATGTATCTGATGGCACTTCTGGACATCTGCGGATGTTGAAGCAAAGTAAGCATAATTTGTCTTTCATCTGCTGCATTAAGTATTCTTGGTTGACCACTGTGTCTATGGTCCTCAGTGTTGCCCATTTCCTTGTGATTCTTCAAAAGAGCTTGAGCAGCACATTTTGACAGCCCAGTGTGCTTTTAAATGTTTGCCCGAAAGAGACATTGCGAAAGCAGTATAATTACCTTTTGTAATGTTGCTGTGCTTAGTCTTGTTATGGTGTATGACCTGTGAAATGAAACTTCTATCTTCCACAACTTTACCTTAGTAGCAGAGTTGGACTGTTTCTCACCTTAAGCCAGTTTTAAGCCAGCCTCTTACACTACTGTTTCTGCTTTAGTTAAAGATTATGGGCCAGAATCACAGAGCCCTTACTCCTGTCTAACTCGCGTTAGACTGGAGTACTTTTCAAATTACGCGCGTTTTTTCACTACTCTGAAACCTCAAACCATGAAAATACGGCTGCGGGCCTCAATCCAACTGGCTTACGTGTTCGTACGCCTTCGGATCTACGCTGTAATAAATTTGCGGCCGCTGGGTGGAGTTCCCGTCGTTTTCCGCGTCGGGGTATGCAAATGAGCTTTTGCCGACGATCCACGAAGTTACGAACGTCTATCGCAATCTCTTACGGCATCTTTAGTCATCTTTTTGCTGTGTAAAATTATACCAGCTCTTTGCTGGTCTAATATTAGACAGCCCATGTTAAGTATGGCCGTCGTTCCCGCGCCGAATGTCAACGTCTTTTTTTATTTTTTACGTAAGTCGTCCGGGAATAGGAATGTACGTAAACGACGCTACTCAAACAACGAATGACGTATCGATGTTATTTCGCGCAATGCACGGCGGGAAATTTCTGAACGGAGCATGCGCAGTTCGATCGCCGCGGGGACGCGCCTAATTTAAATGCTTCATGTCCCCTAATCGCGTATTTCGATTACGCGGCGAGAAATACACTACGCCGCCGTACCGTAAGGGACAAAATCTACCAGAATTCGGCATATAGCCTGGTAAAATACGGCGGCGTAGTGTATCTCTGATACTCTGCGCCAATGTAATTGTATCTGAATCTGGCCCTATGTTTTAACCTACGCATGAGACTGAAGATCTTTAGCACCCTCTTGGCATAATTGGTTAATCATACACCTGGTTTAAATCCTACAAAATCCCTGACTTTGTGCAAGTGTACAAAGTGTGCAAGTGTAAGAATTGAAGCTAGTTTGAGGCCACCAAATATTGATTGAAATTAGATTTTTCTTCTGTTCTTTTCTGTTCTGTTCACTTACTTTGCATTTTTTAAATTATTAAAAATGTACTATTAAAATATATAGTTACATAGTTGGTAAGATTAAATAAAGACTCCAGGTCATATTGTTCCACATGTGTGGGTGTGTGTGCATGTCTCTAATTCTTACCCATATCCAGTGTTGCTCATCGTCCTTTAAAAAAGTAATTAGTTACAGTTACAAATTACTTGTCCGAAAAAGTAATTGAGTTAGTGACTCAGTTACTACATTGGCAAAGTAATTAATTACTCAATTACTCAAAGTAACTGACTTTTTTTGAGGCATGAGGCATGTTACAGGCACAGTGAGGCATGTTACAGGCACAGTGAGGCATGTGAGGCATGTTACAGGCACAGTGAGGCACGTTACAGGCACAGTGAGGCATGTGAGGCATGTTACAGGCACAGTGCGGCATGGGGCATGTTACAGGCACAGTGAGGCATGAGGCATGTTACAGGCACAGTGAGGCATGAGGCATGTTACAGGCACAGTGAGGCATGTTACAGGCACAGTGAGGCATGTTACAGGCACAGTGAGGCATGGGGCATGTTACAGGCACAGTGAGGCATGAGGCATGTTACATGCAAAGTGAGGCATGAGGCATGTTACAGGCACAGTGAGGCATGAGGCATGTTACAGGCACAGTGAGGCATGAGGCATGTTACAGGCACAGTGAGGCATGAGGCATGTTACAGGCACAGTGAGGCATGTGAGGCATCTTACAGGCACAGTGAGGCATGTATGATGGCACAGTGACTGACTGTACCATTATACATGCCTCACTGTGCCTGTAAAATGCCTCAACGACGATCTCCCTACCTTCTCCTGTTCTCCACATGTCAGATGTTGGCGGCCATCCTCCATAATTCAAAATCCGCGCCTCCTCCTCAGACTGTTCCGTGATAGGCGGAACAGTAATTTTCCCAGTAGAGCCTCTGTTCAGTGTTCTGCCTATCACGGATGGTCCGGAACAGTCAGAGGAGGAGGCGTGGCTTTTGATAATGGACGGCGACGGCTGCTGCTGACACAGGTAAGTAATTGCGGTAACGCCGCCATTGTAATGGGAACAGGGTTTCCGCGAGGCTAATAGTAATCTGGTAGATTACTCGTTACCCTCAGGCTTCCGTTAGGTAACGGCGTTTATTTAAACGCCGTTACCTACAACACTGCCCATATCTCTGTACTAGCCGTCAGTTTTTTAAATTAGCACGACCGTGCTCGGCTCTGCCCACACTGCCCACAGAGCCCTGTGTATGAATGAACTACAAGTCCCGACATTCTTTGTGGATGTCGGCTTGTAGTTCTCAATAAACTACCACGGCACTGTGGAGCCCTGTGGTAGTTCATTGATTTTTCCTGTTAGTGTATCTGCCTGCCCGTATGGGATGTACGGGCACACAGATACACTGACAGACCTGCAGGAGACCTGCATGGCATCAGAGATCTGCTGATCGCTGGTGCAATGCTTTCCAAGCTCCAAAACAAAAAAAAAGTGTGCATTTATTTTTATGTATTTTTAAGATGAACGTATCCTTTAAGGTTGAACCTTTTCTCACCCAACCTCGCTGAGCAGCCATGTGTTTTATTAAGTGCTAGAGACTGGATTGTTCAATGTTGGATTCACCATTACGATATTTGTAGATTGCGATCATATACTGTATATTTTTAGAAGCATTCCTACTTACAGCATTTCTTCACACCTGTACAACTTTTGCACAGCACTGTATATATATTTAATCGCATAGTACAGTAATATATTTAGTTTGCTGCTGGGTGCCAAGCTCTCTTTACACTGACATGCTGCACTGTGCTTGCTTCACTTTGCAACATACTGTACTAAAATGAAAGCAGACTGTAGTGTTCCTCTGAATTATTGCTGCAGTTCTCTTTCCCTAAAATGCTCCCATGGGTGGGAGAATGTTAAATGTGAATCCAAGTGTATAGCTTTTAACATAAACACATATAACAGTTATGTATACATGGCCTAATTAAGGATATAAGTCTCCAAAGGGATAGCTACACTTCTCACTTAATTTCCTCTTACCAGCTTATCTATGATGGGTGACTATTAGGGCCAATAGGAAGTTGCAGCAGCAAGGTGACCGAAGAAAGAGATCTCATCCCTTCAGAAAGCAATTAAAACTTGCCAAATAAAATACCCACAACATAACAGTAGGACAAGCTTAAATAAAAAATCTGCTTACAGCTACCATTTTAGCATTATAACAAATAATACATCTCCTTTCTGTAATATACAAAATATACACTGATCAGCCATAACTTTATGACTATCCACCAAATGTTGAGTAGATCTCCCTTTTGCCTACAAAATGCCCTGGCCCATTGAGGAATGGATACCACTAGATCTCTGAAAATGCTGTGGTATCTGGCACCAAGCTACTGTATAAACAGCGTATTCTTTAAGTTCTCTAAGTTGTGAGGTGGGGCCTCCATGTATCAAAATAGTTTTTTTTAGCATATCCCACAAATGCTTGATTAGATAGGGATCTGGAGAATTTGGATGTCTAGTCAACACCTCCAACTCATTTTTGTGTTCCTCAAACCATTCTTGAACCATTTTTGAAGTGTTCCTCCTGAACAGGCTGACATTAGGAAATACCATTTCCATGAAAGGGGTGTACTTGGTCAGCAACAATGTTTAGGTAGGTAGTATGTGTCCAAGTTACATTCACATGAATGGCAGGACAAATGTTTCAAAGCAGAACATTTCCCAAAGCATCATAATACCTCTGCCATTGTGTCTTCTTTCCATACTGCATTCTGGTGCCAATGCTTTCCCAGGCAATGCACCTGACCATAAAAGAAAACAATTATTCATCAGACCAGGTCACCATCTTCCATTGCTCTGTGGTTTATTTCTGATGCTCACATGCCCATTGTAGGCACTTTTGGTTGTGGACACGAGTCAGCATGGGTACCCTGACTGGTCTGTGGCTACCCAGCTCCATACACAACAAACTGTGATTACAATTTTTTTCTGCTTTCAAAACATCAGCTTCATAGAAAACATGTTTACATGCTGCTTAATATATCCCACTGACTTTCAGATGCCATGGTAATGAAATAATCAATTTTATTCACTTAACGAGTCAGTGGTGATAAGTTATGGCTGATCGGTTTCACCCCTAGGATCCATGACCTGTATTGTATTCAAACTTGTTTAGCATTGTGCTATAAAATTATAATACAGGTTGATGCTGTTCTTAACATGATGCTCCAGTCATGTCCCAGTAAAAAAAAAAAAAACACCATTATTAATGGAGAAAAATATTTCTAATAGTCAAAAATATACTGAATGTGATCTGTAAAAAAAAATGATCAACGAGGAGACTGTTTAGGCTTCATGTTTTAGAGATCTACCAAGCAGAGCTTTACTGGGGCCAAAGCAGCAGCCTCTGGCATAGGGAGCAGATCAAACCTTAGCTGTTGCACAATCAAGCTTTGAGGCCGTGTACACACGGCAGAGAACCTCGACGGGCAGAACACATCGTTCCGCCCGTCGAGGTTCTCTGCCGGCCGTCGAAATCGGTGACCCGCCCGTCGGGAATGGCAACCAGCCATTCATCCAGGCGGGCCGTTGAGCAAATAGAGAGCGTGCTCTCTATTTCTGCTCGACGGGCTTCCCGACGGGAAGCTCGCCGAGAGCGTACACACGGCCGAGGTCCTCGCTGGAATGCAGCTTCCAGCGAGGTTCTCGCTGGTTTCCAGCGAGAACCTCGGTCGTGTGTACGCCGCCTGATAAACCCAGCAATATTCTACATCTGCTCATTCTAGGTTTGTAAAACTTTAGTATTGTTAAAAAAAGTCTCTTTTTTATAATTGACAATAATACACCCCTTATTTCTGTGTATACTACACAGCCACGTTTTTAAATCTTTAAAGACATTGATTTTAAAATAAAAATATTATATTCTCATAAATGTACTTAGTCTTTAATGCATGTAATGATAGTTTACTCTTTTTTTAACTTTAAGTGCCTTTATTTGGATTTAAAATCTCACCACATGTATATACAAAGACCAAACACGCAATTGTTGGTAGACAATTTTAAAGTATGCTATCTTAGGCCCCGTACACACGACCGAGTTTCTCGGCAGAACCCAGCAAGAACCTCGATGGGAGACGTATTCTGCCGAGCAACCCGTCGGGAAGCTTGTCGAGCCAAAAAGAGAGCACGTTCTCTATTTCCTCGTTGTTCTATGGGGAAATTTGTACGCCGCCTCACATTTGTCCGTGGAAAATCCAACAACAATTGTCCGATGGGGCCCTTCAAACGGTCAGATTTTCCACCAACAGCCTCTCATCACACAATTCCCATTGGATAATCTGATCATGAGACTTAACTTCCAAAACTATACAAAGAGTTCCAGAAGCCAGGGGAAGCTAATAGAGCTACAGCCTTTAAAGTAATGCACAGTTCCAAAAACAAATTAACTAATGCTCCTCTGCCTACAGAAGAGCCAGAATAAATTTACCTATGCTAGCAATTAGGAGAGTGCTACATATGGTTTACATTTTCATTTATTATTTTTTTTTTTTTTTTTTTTATAAAAAAAGAAAAATACTGCTGGCAGTGTTTAAGTTTGTCCCAACCCATGTTACCTTTTCTGTCACTGTTGTATATAAATAACAAATGCAATATTTTCAGCAACAGTTGCCCTATTAAAGTGATAATGTATTATTAGTAAGATAGTTGTACATAGTTCAATGCAAACATGAAAATTACGTTTAAAAAATTATATATACCCTATTTGCCGGTGTATAAGGCGACCAGGCGTATAAGACGACCCCCTAATTTTACAGTTTCTTAAGATATTTTGCCTGTACTTACCGTATAAGACGACCCCCCTTGCGAGCCTTCCGACACTTCATATTTCTTCCTTCTGGAGCCATATTCTTCTTTCTTCTTGCTGGAGCTGGAGCCAATCACAGCGAGCGATGTTACATAGTTACATAGTTAGTCAGGTTGAAAAAAAGACACAAGTCCATCCAGTTCAACCATAAAAAATTAAACAAACAAAATAAAAAAACACAGTACATCACATATACCCAACACCATACTCACAGTTGATCCAGAGGAAGTCAACAAACCCCAGCAGAGCGATGATCCAATTTGCTACAGCAGGGGAAAAAAATTCCTTCCTGATCCCCCGAGAGGCAATCGGATTTACCCTGGATCAACTTACCTACACATCTTAGTACTCAGTTATATTATGTACATTTAGGAAAGAATCCAGGCCTTTCTTAAAGCAATCTACTCAGCTGGCCAGAACCACGTCTGGAGGGAGTCTGTTCCACATTTTCACAGCTCTTACTGTGAAGAAACCTTTCCGTATTTGGAGGTGAAATCTCTTTTCCATGTATTCTATTAATAAATACAAAGCCTGCTTGGATTGGCAGAGGCTGTAACATCATTAGCCCACGTCTCTCTGACTCTCAAAGCCAATCCAAGCAGGCTACTCTATTTAGCCTGCTCAGGTCGGCAGAGGATGTTACTCCAATCCGAGCAGGCTCTGTATTAATTTAAATACATCGCTCACCAGGATTGGCTAAGCGGTATATACTGTATGTAGCTGAAGCTACATACAGTATTACCGCACATCCAGCAGGCATCCGAGCAGCTGACCCGGCGTAAAAGACGACCCCTGCTTTTTGGCCATTTTTTTAAGTGTAAAATATAGTCTTATACGCCAGCAAATACAGTATCTTTAACCACTTGCTGACCGAATAATGGCGATATACATTTCGGCAGAATGGCATGGCTGTCGCGTGCTCCGCAACTGGGACTGCGGGGTCCGCGAACTCGATGTCTGTCGGTGTCCCGTGATCCTCTCATGGAGAGGCAGAATGGGAGATTCCCTGTTCTGCCTAGTAACAGGACAGTGATCTACTGCTCCCTGTGATCGAGAGCAGTGATCACTGTCGTGTCACTTGTAGCCCAGCCCCCTCACAGTTAGAATCACTTTCTAGGACACCCTTAACCCCTTCATTGCCCCTAGTGTTTAACCCCTTCCCTGCCAGTGTCATTTACACAGCAATCAGTGCATTTTTATGGCACTGTTCGCTGTATGAATCACAATGGTCCCAAAATAGTGTCAAAAGTGTCCGATGTGATCCGCCATTATGTCACAGTCACGATAAAAAAAAAAAATGCAGATCTCCTCCAAAAAATTATAATAAAAATGCTATAAAACTATCCCCTATTTTGAAGATGCCATTACTTTTGTGCAAACCAATCAATATACGCTTATTGCGTTTTTTTTTTACCAAAAATATGTAGAAGAAGAATACGTTTTGGCTAAACTGAGAAAGATTTATATATATATATATATATATATATATAGCCAATATTTAATATAGGAAAAAGTAAAAAATATATATCTTTTTTTAAATTGTCGCTCTTTTTTTGTTTATAGCGCAAACAATAAAGACCGCAGAGGTGGTCAAATACCACCAAAAAAAGCTCTATTTGTGGGAAAAAAGGACGTTGTTTTGAGTGCAACGTTGCACAACCGCATAGTTGTCAGTTAAAGTGATGCAGTGTCGAATCGCAAAAAGTGCTCTGGTCAGGAAGGGGGTAAATTATTACGGGGCTGAAGTGGTTAAAGAATTGTATATGCTGATATGGAACCTCCATAAGGAATGAAAGAACAGATTGTTTACTGTGTTGCTGTAGAAAACTTTGAGTGTATTTTTAATCAAGCTGTACTGCCACTGCAGTGGAGGTCAGAGACCTGGCTGTGCTTTTTTGCAGGGGACTGAGGGGTCGGCAACACAACATTGGCTTAAGTGTACCCTAAACACAAAACTATATTGCAATTTACCAGTTGTTAGATGTG
This sequence comes from Rana kukunoris, assembly GCA_029574335.1. Taxonomy (NCBI): domain Eukaryota; kingdom Metazoa; phylum Chordata; class Amphibia; order Anura; family Ranidae; genus Rana; species Rana kukunoris. The sequence continues at coordinate 100,359,786 of CM056052.1, read as the reverse complement.
GTGGCTGCATTTGTTTATTTTTTTTTTTTTAGGCTAAAAACATTCTTTATATATATATATACAGTATACTTGTTGATCTTGTTAGAAATGCAGTGTCCCTGTCTTGTTTACTCCAAATTGTCCACACTGAACATAACCCTGTAGCACCCTGGTGTTTTGGCAGGGTTGCTCTTGGATTTTCCTGCCAGGTATGGCTTCGCTAATTGTTGAGGATCAATTGATTTCACTCTAAGGCTGTAATTGCTGCACTTTTCTCCTGCCGCTAGGTGGCTGGGTACCTAGTGGCATTAGATATGAGAAGGGCACTGCAAGGTCAGATTATTGGTATATGGGGTATCTCAGCCAATGGGCAAGGGTTTTCTAAAATCGCTTGGCCTGCTGGGAGAACCTATATATTTGGGTGGAGTCAGGTGATGGGTGTTCTGTGCCACCTGAACGGCTGTCCAGGTGGACGTGTGTTGTACTGCCCAGGCCTATCCAGAAGTAAGAGAGCAGCGCAGGGTTGGGATTGCGGCTGGCAATCCAACCAGAAGTGATGGTTCTACTGGCCGGAGAACCTGTTGCTGTCTAGGGTGAAGCTGTCGCCACTAAAGGACCAATCACTTTATTACCAGTGACCCCAGTAAGTAACTAAAGCAAGTACTGAAGCAGTATTCTCACTAACTGGGGACAGTGAAGAATCTGGAAACTTCAGTGGGAATCAAGCCAGGAACTAAGCCAGTAGAGGTGACGCTTGCAGAGCGGTCTTGTGTGTCAATCCAGGAGCCTAGAAGGACAGTGGGGTGAAGCTTGAGAGGTATCTTTAGTGCCAAGCTGGGGACCCAGAAGAGAGGCGGGGGTGATGCTTGAGGAAGATACTACCGTGAAGATTGGAGGATCTCAAGGGATTCAGTGTCAGTGAATCATCTAGTCTAATAAGAGACTGGGAGCTCAGTGGGCTGAAGAACTATAAGAAGTGGTTGTAGTGGAAATAAAAGAACTGTTATGCTTTGTGTTTGGAACTGTTAAAGACTGTTGCCATAGAAGACAGCATTCCTGCACATGCAGATGTGGCTTCTTGCTGGATGCCTTTTCCTGCATGGCTGTTCTCCTGTTGAAGTTTTGGAGTCTGTCAATTAATCTTCCAACTACCCAAGGGTGTCCTGACCCTAACCCTCTCTCCCAAAAGTTCTGTTAAGAGAAATAAAAATCTCTTTTGCATTCAAGAAGTGTCTGGTGCCCAATAACTACCTTGCACCCATTGTGTCTCAAAACCCACTATATTCAGCAGGATGTCAGCTATATCTGGCCCTGGAGGTTCTCATCAGCCTAAGAAGGCCTGGAACCTTGCTACAACTCCTTCAGCCTCCCAGAGGGTGGCCCATAGTTTGAGGAGTGGCAATTAATAGCAGAGAGTTTGCATCAACAGAGAGGGATTAATGAGAGAAATATAGTCGTATACTCACAGACTCATTACCTAGGCAAAGAAGGGGGATCCCAAAGTTCATTTACCCCACACGGGAAATGCAAGTAGTCACAATTGCAAAAGTCCTCCAGCTTACTCCACCTGTGGGAAAGCTACATGAAGATGACATTATGTGTACATGTAGGTCCAATCCTGATCTACAGAGAAATAATCTATTTATACTGTCCTGCTGCATGGGAGTTTCACTTTTCCTCCTGAGCCTTTCTATAATCTCCTCTCCCAGGTTGCTCTTCACCTAGCATAGGCAAAGCTACTACGTCACTTATGCCCCGTACACACGATCTGGCCTTAGCCCGGTCAAACACACATCAGAATTTCGAAGGAATTCCATCGGAGTAAAAGAGAACATGTTCTCTATCTAAACTCAGTCTGACTTTTTCCATCAGAAATTCTGATTGTGTGTGCGGGGCTTTAGACAGCTCCTAATGCCAAAATGGGAAACTACATTCATTGCCTTACCCTATATCTCTATTTCATAATCCATTAGTCCCAACAATTCACCATCTAATGGAGATACAGTAAGCAAAGGCAGACATATTTGAAGTCCAAGCTATTTTGCAACCATTGTTCTCTTTAAAGATATAGGGCCAGATTCAGGTAGATGGGCGAATCTTTATTCTGGCGTAACGTTGCTCATTTACGTTACTCCGCCGAAACTTTAGGAGAAAGTACTGTATTTACAAAGCACTTGCTCCTAAAGTTGCGGCGGCGTAGCAAAAATGGGCCGGCGGAATTCAAATTGGGCGGGTAGGGGGCGTGTAGTATTTAAACTAGGTGCGATCCCGTGGCGAACGCACTGCGCATGCGCCGGACGTCAATGTATCCCAGTGCGCATGCTCCACATTAGGACAGTGTTTTCTACGTGAACGTCAATGACGTCAATCCCCATTCACGGACGAGTTACGCAAACGACGTTCAACTTTTTCAATTCGACGCGGTCACGACGGCCATACTTAACATAGGATACACATGCTTTTTGTTGATTTATCTTTACGCCGGGAAACACCTTACGGAAACGTCGTAAAGTGACTGCGTCGGGCCCGCATACGTTCGTGAATTGCCGTATCTCGCTAATTTACATATTATCGGCGTAAATCAGCGGGAACGCCCCTAGCGGCCATTTTAAAATTGCAGTTCCGATACGACGGCGAAATACAATTACGCCGCTCGTATCTGGACTCAATCCCAGCGTATCTTGTTTTCTGCATACAGAAAACAGATAAGCCGGCTCAAAGTGTGAGTTATGCTGGCGTATCACTGATACGCCGGCGTAACTCTTCCTGAATCTGGCCCATAAAATGGAAATGAGGGGAAAATAAAAAGGAACAGCCAGAAAAAATTTCCCTATTATCAGTGTCCCCACTAGGCATCCAAAGAGTCCCCTCCCAATTGGGAGCATAGGGAATTGCAGAGAAGACACGGGACCCTGGTGTTTATTTTATGAAAGGCAAATCCTCTTTGCACTGCAAGTGCACTTGGAAGTGCACTCTCTCTAAATTTAATGCCCCGTACACACGATCACTTTTTGTCTTGAAAAACAAAAAATTATTTATCATCATGAAATTATTATATATTTTTTCCAAATTCATTATTAAAAATGACGTTGCCTACACACCATCGTTTTTGAAAAATGATGAACAAAGCGACGGCACTCTAAAGGGGAAGTTCTATTCGCCTTGAGGCTGCTTTTAGCTGGTTACTTGTTAGTAAAAGACGATTCGTGCTTTTTTGTCTGTTACAGCGTGATGAATGTGCTTACTCCATTATGAATGGTAGTTTTACCTCCTGTCTCCTAACTTGCTTCTGGGCATGTGCGGGTTTAAAACGTCGTTTTTGCCCACACACAATCATTTTTTATGACACAAAAAATGACATTTTAAAAAAATGACATAAAAAAATGAAAGCATGTTCGAATTTTTTTTGTCGTTTTTCGCAAGACAAAAAATGATGTAAAGCCCACACACGATCATTTTAAATGACATTTTTAAAAATGTCATTTTTTTCATCACAAAAAGTGATCGTGTGTACGCGGCATAAGGGGTAGATCTGAAATGAGGGGAAGCTCTGCTGATTTTATCATCATCTCATGTGCGAGATAAAATGCTGTTTTTAATTTTCCGACTTTACTTCCAAGTGCACTTTCAGTGCAAAGTGGATTTGCCTTTAGTAAATAACCCCCCCCCCCCCCCGTGTCACATGGCTTTGGATTTAGGCGAGTCTTTGGGGTTTAATCTTTTTAATGAAGGGAACATTCAACCAGAACAGATGAATGTCTTATTTGTGGGGGAAGGTAGGTGTCTATGCTTCAGATACAGGTACTTACTTAGATGATTCATTTTATACAGTTATGTACTGTATATAGTATACAGTGCATTCATAATCAAGAAATGATTGGTATCTGCTCCAAGAGAAAGTGCAGCTGTGCCTCCTCCCCAGCGGTGCACCTGTCAGAAAGCAGCGGGAAGTTTTGTATCTGGTGGGGTAGAGTATGATGCAGATTCACATATGCTAGTTCCCCATTAGGTCTGCTCCCCTTGTGATTGACAGCAGATGAATAGACAGCCTGCCGTTAGCTATAGACTTCATCCACTGCCTGCTGTCAATTACATGGCACAAGCTGACCTGATAGGGAATTAGTGTTTAGCTTCCTATCAGGTGCCACCCATGGCAGCATCACGGATTGTAGTCTGTGAAGCTAACAGTGTCCTTAACAATCAGCGACTGGGAGAGGGTAGTGGTGGCAAATATGCCACTCTGCTACACTGCGTACAGGGACAGGCACTCATACATCAATGGGACTACCTGCATAGGGATGCACAGGACACCTGAGCACAACCTATTTAAATGAATGGGGCCACACTGTAACTGCCCCATAGCAGCACACATCAAATGCAGTTGTGGTTTGGAAGTGCAGCATTTAGGGGGTTAAAACTGTTTAATGCTCTCTGAAGAGTGATTTGAATGTGGTTTCGCTCTTCAAAGAGCACTGTGAATGAGGCCTTTTTTTTTTATTATTGTTTATTATTTTGTACAGTTCACATTTTCTGCATAAAAAATCATCACTGTCACCAGATCAGTGCAGTATTACTATGGTGACATTGTACTGCTCTTGTCAATGATCATAAGCACTGTTTGCTGCAGTGGCATAGGATGTCTCTGATCACTAACCAGAGCAACACAATGCCACATTAGTGATGCTTTAACCGCTTCAGGTTTACTGGGGGGGTAGGGGGTACATACGCGTGCCTATGGCAGCGGCTCGCTCCCGCTGTGATCACACAAAGCGGGAGCGAACTGACACCCGCCTATGATTAAGCACCTCCCACAGTAAAAGCACCTCCCACAGTTTAGAGAAACACTGGCTAGACACTCGTTTTATAAAACAAAAAAACGCGCTAGGAAACCCCCTCCCCCCAAAAGGACTACAGGCTGCAGCAAGCGTGTGATAAACAGGAAACAATGGGATATAAAAAGCCGCGCCACACAAAGGTTGATAACACCAGTGTCAATGATGGTAAAAATAATATAATGCTAAAGTCCATTAAAGTCCATAGTGATGGAAATAATGATGAATCTCGGAAACGATCCTCTATGAAGTGTCACCAAACGCACACACGTCAAGAAGGTGCACCCGCCACCACGTGAATGAGCAGCTTACCAGAGGTCAGACATATGCTAGCGTCTGACTATAACCCAGTCAACGGCCTTTAGATCCTTGAGGTTCCCACGATCAACTCGAGTAGACCAGGAGAGGGACACTTCTTAAACTCCGGAAGAAAAGAAGGCGCACATAGCATAATTCCGTGGCGAAAATTTATTGTAAAAAGTAAAAATGTACTTACACAGCACAAGTGGTAAACGAGCATAAAAAACAGATACAGATATTGCCGGCCGGCATGCAGGAGCCCTTCCTCCTCAGCGTGGTGACGTCACTGCGTCGCCTCCCAGACGCGTTTCGTCACAAGAAGGACGTTCTCAATGGGGATGAGAACGTCCTTCTTGTGACGAAACGCGTCTGGGAGGCCGTTGACTGGGTTATAGTCAGACGCTAGCATATGTCTGACCTCTGGTAAGCTGCTCATTCACGTGGTGGCGGGTGCACCTTCTTGACGTGTGTGCGTTTGGTGACACTTCATAGAGGATCGTTTCCGAGATTCATCATTATTTCCATCACTATGGACTTTAATGGACTTTAGCATTATATTATTTTTACCATCATTGACACTGGTGTTATCAACCTTTGTGTGGCGCGGCTTTTTATATCCCATAGACACTCGTTTAACCCTTTGATTGCACCTGATGTTAACCCTGCCAGTGTCATCAGCACAGTGACAGTGCAGATTTTTTTTTTTAAAGTGTATTTTTGTGCGTGAACTCGAGAGAGAGGAGCCAGACTGCAGGAGTTGGGAGTAGGCAGACCCTCCCCCCGGAGGCAATCGCCCTCCTTCTCCATGCCCCTGGTGGCAATGGCGGGTGTGAGGGGGGCCTCCCACTCACCCCGCCCTACCTGCTCCTCTTGGGAGCCCAACTGGGGCCCAACGGGACTCCTGAGAGCTCGTCGGGACGGGCCACTTTAAAAAAAAAAAATTGTGTTTTCTTATTTATTTATTTTTATTTAGTTTATAATTTTTTACACTGAAACAAAAAAAAAATGATGGTAAAAATAATATAATGCTAAAGTCCATTAAAGTCCATAGTGATGGAAATAATGATGAATCTCGGAAACGATCCTCTATGAAGTGTCACCAAACGCACACACGTCAAGAAGGTGCACCCGCCACCACGTGAATGAGCAGCTTACCAGAGGTCAGACATATGCTAGCGTCTGACTATAACCCAGTCAACGGCCTTTAGATCCTTGAGGTTCCCACGATCAACTCGAGTAGACCAGGAGAGGGACACTTCTTAAACTCCGGAAGAAAAGAAGGCGCACATAGCATAATTCCGTGGCGAAAATTTATTGTAAAAAGTAAAAATGTACTTACACAGCACAAGTGGTAAACGAGCATAAAAAACAGATACAGATATTGCCGGCCGGCATGCAGGAGCCCTTCCTCCTCAGCGTGGTGACGTCACTGCGTCGCCTCCCAGACGCGTTTCGTCACAAGAAGGACGTTCTCAATGGGGATGAGAACGTCCTTCTTGTGACGAAACGCGTCTGGGAGGCCGTTGACTGGGTTATAGTCAGACGCTAGCATATGTCTGACCTCTGGTAAGCTGCTCATTCACGTGGTGGCGGGTGCACCTTCTTGACGTGTGTGCGTTTGGTGACACTTCATAGAGGATCGTTTCCGAGATTCATCATTATTTCCATCACTATGGACTTTAATGGACTTTAGCATTATATTATTTTTACCATCATTGACACTGGTGTTATCAACCTTTGTGTGGCGCGGCTTTTTATATCCCATAGACACTCGTTTAACCCTTTGATTGCACCTGATGTTAACCCTGCCAGTGTCATCAGCACAGTGACAGTGCAGATTTTTTTTTTTAAAGTGTATTTTTGTGCGTGAACTCGAGAGAGAGGAGCCAGACTGCAGGAGTTGGGAGTAGGCAGACCCTCCCCCCGGAGGCAATCGCCCTCCTTCTCCATGCCCCTGGTGGCAATGGCGGGTGTGAGGGGGGCCTCCCACTCACCCCGCCCTACCTGCTCCTCTTGGGAGCCCAACTGGGGCCCAACGGGACTCCTGAGAGCTCGTCGGGACGGGCCACTTTAAAAAAAAAAAATTGTGTTTTCTTATTTATTTATTTTTATTTAGTTTATAATTTTTTACACTGAAACAAAAAAAAAATTATCACTTTTATTTCTATTACAAGGAATGTAAACATCCCTTGTAATAGAAAAAAGCATGACAGGTCCTCTTGAATATGAGATCTGGGGTCAAAAAGACCTCAGATCTCATATTTACACTTAAAAGAAAAAAAAAGAACAAAAAGAAAAGTAATTTTTTCAAATCACAGAAAAAAAAGATGTTTCTTTAAGACACTGGGCGGGACTGACGTTTTGACGTTTTCCCTGACTCGCATCCCCACTGAGCAGACGAGCGGACCCGATCGCCTCCGCTGCTACCGACGGCTTCGGTAAGCGGTAGCGGGCGAGCGGCGGGAGGGGGGGGCCCCTCTCCCGCCGCTGATCTCGCGGCGAATCCGCCGCGGAGACCGCGGTTATCTTTTACAGGATCGCTTGTACTAAAGATGGATACCTCGGTTGTGGCAGCAGCTGCTGCCGTTACAGAGATATCCATCTTTAAAATGTGGCCGTAAAAACACGTACGGCGATAGGGAAGTGGATATATATACCATATTTATCGGCGTGTAACACGCACACTAACTTTAGGAGGAAGGTTTCAGGAAAAAAAAATTCCACAGCCCCCTGCGTATAACACACAGGCACAGTTTACCCTCTATTTTCAGGGTAAAAAAGTGAGTGTTATACGCCAATAAATACAGTATATATATCCCCCCCCCCTTCAATACCTATGGAGTGAATTATAAAACAGGGTCCTTTCGCACAGGCGATCCGCCTGGCAGACTCTGCTCAGCAGGGATCGATCCACTGATCTCCACTGAGCGGGCGATGACAGGTCCGTCTCCACTCACTGTGCTGAGATGGACCTGTCAGAGCCCTGCTCTCCTCTATGGGCAGATCTGATGAAAACAGATCTCCTGTCCATTTTCATCTGATCCCATCAGATCCAATCCCCAAGATGGATCACAAATAAGGTCTTCATCAGTCTAGATCTCACAGATAGGAACGGATCAGATAGCAGCGGGTATCAGTGGACATGTCACCGCTGACATCCACCGCTCCATATGAGGCTTCTATCAGGCCCACCTGAAAAACTGACAGGCAGACCTAATCGGAAAGCTGTGTAAAAGGGGCCTAAGATTTAACTTCCAAGACTAAATACCCATTGACCATATAGAACTGCAATTATACCAATCTAGGTGCTCTGCAGATGCCTGCCAGCAAAGGTGTTTTTTTCATTAATTTCCATATGAATTTCACAAAAAACAAGCTGCAACAATTATCCAACTTTGTTAACAAAAATCTAATGATGCTTCCGACCAGAATCCACACTTTTTTTACTCAAGTCCTAAGTTAAGTCACCTCTACGACTAATGCCGCGTACACACAGTCTTTTTTTGCGATGAAAAAAAACATTGTTTTTAATCATGAAAAAAAAACGAAGTTTTTCAAACTTCATTTTCCAAAACGACGTTGCGTACACACCATCGTTTTTCTACAAAGCTCTAGCAAAGCGTGGTGACGTACACCACGTTCGACGGCGCTCTTTTCCATTGAAGCTCCGTCTCATAACTTGCTTCTGAGCATGCGCGGGTTTAAAAACGTCGTTTTCAACATCGTTTTGCCCACACACCATCACTTTTTATGACACAAAAAACGACGTTTTGAAAAACAAAAAAGCATGTTGGAATTTTTTTTTGGTCGTTTTTTTTAAGACATAAAACAACGTTTTGCCCACACACGATCAATTTAAATGATTTTTTAAAATTTAAAACATTTTTTCATCGCAAAAAATGATCATGTGTACGCGGCATAAGGCCTGGTTCACACAGGTACAATTTGAGATGTGATTTGAGATGTGAAATCGCATCTCAAATCGGCGGCATTTGCCGGCAATGGCACTGTCCTAATTGGGGCGACGCCGCATCTGCAGCACTGCACGGATTTCAAAAAGTAGTTCCTGTAGTTCCCGCGATTTACATTGACATCTGTGCAGAAACCACGGCCGAAATCGGGACTGCCAGCAGGAGTGAAATTGTGCGAGTTCAGCTAAACTCGCACTTCTTCACTCCCGCAGCCCAGTGTGAACCTGGGGTCAGTCCAAAAGTATTCGATTGCTGTTGTAACATTTTATTATTTTAATAAAAAACATAAAGGAGTGACACTACGAGTAGAGGAGAGCCTTGTGATTTGGAGAAAGGCACAGGCTGGGCCATAGGGACAAAGTGACCCCTTGTAATGAGGGGTCTACAGGAACTGGTAAGCAGGTTTTTCAGCATTGTTGCACAAGTTGGTGGATGTTGGAGATCAACACCAAGAATTTAAGATCTAATATCACAAACATCTGTGGACTTGTAAATGGACATTTGGTTCTTTATATGTGGTTTTCATTTTGACCACTTAGCGCTGTTCTATATTTATACAATACACTTTAAAGTGGATGTAAACCCTCCATACACCCAGTGAAGTGAACAGCCTTAGATGATACACAGAGATTAACCAAATCTCCCTACATAGCTTGTATATGTATATCTGCTTTGTTCACATTTATATACAGTTTAGAAAGTTCAGATTTTGTTAGGAGATGTTCTCTTCCTGGTTAATACAGAGTGTGATATCTGGCCATACAGCCAAGATAGCTAACATTGCTGATTGGAGGAAAGGCACACCCCCCCTCTCCTCATAGGCAGAGACTCTCAGAGCTGTTTTGTAATAGGAGCTGCTCTCTGCTAGTCTATTTTAGCAACCTCCTTTGACAAAAGATTCAGGCTGTTTTTGTCTAAAAAGTAAAAAAATATGTCTGGAGTTCTCAAGCTGATAACAGAGGAACCGTTCAGAAGAGAGCTATATAACTTAGCTCATTGAAAAGAGATAACAAAATACTGCAGATATACGTGCCCAGCTCAAATTTCATGAATCGGGTTTACATCCACTTTAAGTAAATGCAGTACTTTTCTTGGAATTGTTTGCACTTTAGGTACAGCAGCCTTCAGCATTGCGGGCCTTGAAGATAAAGTCTCCTTTTATATGTACAGGTTTGCCAGGCATCTTTGCTCTAGCCTCAGTTTCTTGGAATGATGTTGGTCCAAGGCAGTCATACACATGCCCAGTGCCCATGTGTTTTTGCTTAGCCAGTATTCCAATGCTGAGCATATACCCGGGTGTTTTTTTTTTTTAAATGTAGAGTAGTGATGGTTTCATTTGCATGAATGTTTACATGTCTGCATGAGTTCTGATTTCTGGTACAGTTTACCATCTTGCTTATGAGCTAACAATAGCCTTATTATGTTTGTAATTCCAGGAGTTTCCTACTGTTTTACTTTGTTACATTACAGAGAATTGTTGAGGAATGACAGCACAATCACATTTACTCTAACAGTCACAGCTGTGTGGGTTTTGGATAATTAATTATTTATGCGCAGCCAGACACAGCAATTAACATCCAGAAAAAAATATATAATATTCTGATCAGGAAAGCTATGCATTTTAGTTTGTCCCTCAAGCAACTAACTGTCAAACCCAATGCGAAACTAGCCAAAAAGGTTCAGACATCTGTTTAAAGGAAAATTGAGCAGTTTCTAAAAACTTCCCTGGCACACGTTTTCCTTACTCGCTGCAAGACATAAATGATGCCATATACAGTGCCATTTACATTTAAGTATCTTGTGAGCGTCTGCATTCACTTACGTAATCAACTGCAAAAAAGGGGGCAGATGTGGGAAGTTTGGGCTGGAAAACTAAACAAACAAAAAAATACAGAGAAATAGTGACTTAAAGCACAACCCCAGTGTAAAAAATGAATCGGACATTAAAAGAAAATTAAAGAAGAAGCTTTTGCAGAAATAATTATGTTCAGTCCATTATACGGCACTTCTATCCCTGGCTAAACGACAGCCATCCTCAGGGCCAGGGTGGACGGCTTCCCTGGGTTTAATGCTTTATCGCAGGGATGAGGGCACCCTGATACTAACCCTAAGGGAAGGGGGGGCACAGTTTGGCATCTTTGCCCTGAATGTATGACCTTGTCATATCCTTATTTAACCAATTCTGAGTGCAGGCTTTTACACAACAGTCTGTGAGGACCTCCCACTTCTGCATACTGTATGTGTGTGCTATATATATATATATATATATATATATATATATATATATATATATATATATAATGTGTTTATGTAGCACCCTCTAGCATAGGTAGGTGCAAGAATAGTATTTTTCTAGGTTTAACTGTCAGAGCAGGCAAATATAGGCAGGCCTGTGCTCGAAACTAGGCCTGTTTGATTTGGGGCTGAGAGTGGTTAGTGTAGCAGTGGGTGTGACTACCTCTGGGGTGTCTCCCCTGCTTCCAGGAAGATTGTTCTGGAATAGGGGCTGGGTCTGAATCTGGAGTGGCAGGCAGCTCACGTGAGGAGCCCTAACCAATCCCCATTCGGTATTGGCAGGGAGCAGGCCTCCCATATAATCTGAGGTCACATGCTGCTGGGGAGGATTGCTGGCCTAGAGAAATGGAATACAAGGCAGTTGCTGCCGAGCGTCTGCATCTGGGGGGGCACACAGAATGTGGAAGAGGGCTGGAGGGAGCTGTAAGGGAACCTCATCCTTACACAGTCATGGATGAGGTCCGAGTCTGTACACGGTCACAGATGAGGAATTCCTGGAGCAGAAGGGCCAGAGAAGCTGCTGGAACATATTTCCAGATAACGTTCTCCATCATGGACTTGGTGCAGGAGAAGGTCAGTGTGGATACCTCAGTGGAGTGTGGGGTGAGGAGTTCTGGAGCAGAGGAAAGACTGTGGAGTGTAGTGTCAAGTTCCTGCAGCCAGGGAGCGCAGGATTTGAACTCTGGACTGGCTGGGAGCAGTGGTCCATTTGTTGCCATGTGCTACTAAAACTGCTAGGCCACCGGGGGGAAGTACTGTATACCTCTGACTAGTAAAGCACTCATTTAAAACCATTCAAGAGACTTTACAACAGTAACTAAGTACCGCCAGCAAGCTGGGTGTCACAATCAGGGGTCAGGCTCAGAGGCCAGTAGCAATAGCAGTTGAAGACAGGTATTCAGACAGTCACTTCTGGCAGATGACACAGGCTCACCTGAGGTGCGGAGTCTAAGCGCTAACCAGTGTTCACCAGAGCTCTTAATGATGGAAATGGGTTTTGCTGCGTGTTAGTACCAGGTCAAGGTCCTCAGGATCGCCCCACCAGGAGGTGAAGAAGCCGGGGTCCAGTAGCGGAAAAGCAGATAAGGGTTAAACAGTAGCGTGGTCAATAAACAAGCCAAGAGGTCAATCACGAGTGGTTGCAGGTTGGGATCAGGCAGTAGAGTAGTCAAGGAACAAGCCAAGGGTCAATCACGAGTGGTAGCAAATACAGATGGCACTGGCTGGGAAGGCACAATAACCTGGCAAAGAGAAAGTGCTGAGATAAGGCTTATATCGGAAGTTCATGGGAGGGGCAAGGGATTTAAGGTTCAAGGCAATCAAGACACCAAGCAGCCTAGCCTAATGGATCAGAGATGTTTATCCAGCAGATCAGACAGGGAGCTGTCCAGCATCCCAGATAGCTTAATGGAAAGAGTTAATGCCAGATACAGAAGAGGTCCCAGGTTCAAGCCCAGGTCCTGACACTGGAATTATTCAGTGTGATCTCTTTTTCTCTTACTGGAAGTGATGAGACAGGAATCTAACAGTTTTGCAGCAAAGGATTTGTACAGGAGGAGAGAAAGTACTGGGGACTGATATTCTGCAGGACCTGGAGCACAGGAGGAGGAACAATAGTCTGCATGGAAATATGCAGGGAAAGAGACTGTGAATGTTAGAAGCATAGGAATGCGCAGGGGGTGTGCAAGGTGTACCTGGGCACACCCTAATCACTACATGCTGTGCAGATTCCTCCTACTACCTGAGCTTACCCCTGTGTTGCCCCCCACCCTACAGTGTTGCTGTAGAGAGCGGGGGGAAGGGGCTAGTAATTGCCATTTACCGGACCTTCCTTTTCAAAATGAACACAGTGAACACACTCACTCACTGTGTTCATTCATAACTGAAGCATAGTAAACTGTTTTCCTTATTCTTCAGTTTGTGAACAAACAGGAAGTCGTTCAGCACAGAGCACTTCCCATCCATTCACTGCCCTGTGCAGCTGAGGCTGCAGAGAAAGGCTTGTATGTTTCAGATTTGTTTGAGCTTTGGGGACTTTATCCCTGCGGGGAGACGTTGTGTTTTGGCAAGTATACTCCTGAGGAAGCGGATCACTGTGAAACATGTTAAGTTTGCAACTGGAGAATTGTTTCCGTTTAAATTAATGCGTAATTTGTTTGATCTTTCTGTTCCCAGATTGCGTCAGAGAGTTGGGTGGCTCTAACGAGTAGCACTCAGTGTTCAGTATACATTTGTCTATGTTTTTAACTACAAATATTTTTTGTACAATACATTTATATTTTTCTAAATTCATTGTATAAGTCCATACTGTACCATGAGAGTCCATTTTGACTCCACTTTCATTGATAAACCTTCTGTGTGCAATAGACATGTGCGGTTTGTTTCGTACGAATCGAAAATTTGTGCGAATTTCCAAAAATTCGTACATTCGGAAGCATCTGAAATACAAATTGCTATGCTTCCGAATTTTACGAAATCCGAAATTTTGTTGACGAATTTTGGATCCAAATTTTTTGCAACGTGAACGGAAACATGACTGGTGTTTTGTTGACCACTCAGAGGTTTTCTTCTGCTGCTGAGTGAGGGTTGGGAAAATTACCTTTTTTAATATGAGATTGGAAGACTGACTGGTACTGGTAGTCGATGGGAGATTCAGAATCAGACAAAATAAGGTTAGTTTATTTTCGTAACAATTACGAACATTCATTATGATGTATAAGCAAGCCCAGGAAGTCAGCACAAGGATGGTAGGAGCCCCTCATAATGAGCACAGCACAGGGATGGTAGGAGCCCCTCATAATGAGCACAGCAGGGGTACAGCCCCAGGAGGAAGTCAGCACAGCACAGGGATGGTAGGAGCCCCTCATAATGAGCACAACACAGGGATGGTGGGAGCTGTGCTCATTATGAGGGGCTGCCACCATCCATGTGCTGTGCTAACTATGAGGGGCTCCTCATAGTTACCAAAGGTGTTAATTGCCACCTAAGGGCACAGCAATTAAAAAATCTCCATATGAGGGGCTCCCACCATCCCTGTGCTGTGCTGAATTCCTACTGGGGCTGTACCCCTGCTGTGCTCATTATGAGGGTCTCCCATCATCCCTGTTCTGTGCTGAGTTCCTGCCGGGATTGTTTGTAGCCCGTTAGTTCGTATTTTGTAATTCGTGTCCGAAATTCAATTTAGAATTTATACGATTTTTCCTTAGGTTCGTTAACTTTTTTTTAACACTGCTGACTTCCTGGGTTTGCTTTTTAAATTCACGAATGTTCGTAATTTTACGAAAATTTAACGAATCTAACGAAATACGAATTAACGGCTAATAAGAAACAGAAAGGAATGAAATTAAACAAAATTATTGACGGCGCCCATGTCTAGCATGCAACAGCCCCCTTAGCCCCTCTAATACTTACCTGAGCCCATCTCCATTCAGCGATGTTGCACAAGATGCTCAGCTGTCTTGGGCTCCCTCTTCTTATGAGACAGTAGGGGAGTGCCATTGGCTCCTGCTGCTGTCAATCAAAGTGAGTAAGGCCAATAAGGAGAGAAGGGGTGTCTGAAGGGACAAACAGAGCAGTGGCTTGGCTCAGGTGCCCCAATAGCAATTTGCTTACTGTGGGGGCACTCGGCATGAGGGTGGGGCCAGAAGCACCAGCAAGGGACCTGAGAAGAGGAGGATCTGGGCTGCTTTATGCAAAACCACTGAACAGAGCAGGTAAGTATAATATGTTTATTAATTTTAAGTATAACTCTTTATGATGCTTAAGCAACATAGTTTTGTTTAGAGCTTTACATCACTGCAAGACCCTATAGATTTGTGAAATGAAAGCCACACCCCTGATGCTTTTTATTACACCCCATGGGGTAACTTTTTTTTAGTTTTGGACAGAGTGGAATAGGTTTTTATTGCTATCTGGGTCTCTGTTAGGAAGATTCACCCTCTCCATTTGTCCTGTTTGCCAATATCATCAAACATAAAAATAAAAGAAACTCCTAAATTTTGGGTTGTCCCTAGAACAGCAATAGTGGTGAAATATTCAAAGGGGAAACTAGTGCAGTTGACCCTGGTGATAACTTGGAGGGATTTCCTCTCACTTCCTGTTTTGGCTATTGTACAGGAAGTGTTCCCAATGGAACATACTGTAGGTGACAAGAAAAAACCTGACAGGGGTTATCTTCCTTACTCTTCATTACTTGTTAAAAAAAATATTAATTTGTACAATAATAGGCTCATATCAAAGATTCTTAACAAAGCCAGTTGATGTCCCGGAAATAGATATTTAGTAAAGTCATAGCCTAACCTCCATTTTATAGTTATAACAACTGTGCAAATCAGTAAGCACCAAAATTAGACCATGCTGTACAACATCATCTAGCAGATCTAATCAGACATGCCCCCTCTCTTCAATAACATTGCATGAGGTCACTTTTGAGTGTGGCTGGTAAACATTTATGTCAGCATAGAGAACTAGAGTGGGAGGGCAGGAAGTGTATTTAAAACAGTATTTAAAGCTGGGCTCCAGGGAAAATAAAAGGCATCCCTTGTAGTGAGGCTGCCCCACACTGCAAGGGTTAAATACTTGTGTTGGTAAAGGTGGAGGAAAAATAGTTTTACTTACCCAATCCTTCACTCTCATGGGCCCTTCTATGCTAATAGACCTGATCCCTGCATGTCTCCGGGAGGAAGGCAGCCAGGAACACTCACAGTTTCAACATTATGTACAGAGCAGGATGCAGCTGAACTGACATGCCTGCAGAGAGGGTAGAATGTGTCCTGGCCATCTTGTGCCCAAATAGTCTGAGAACAGTCCAGAGAAGTTGTGAGCCCTGAGCTTTCCCTTTTCATCAGGAACCCTTCTCTGATGCTAGTTCTGTCCCCACCTCTGCCAACTAGCAAATGCATGCCAAACCTCCACAAACCCCCAAAAATTATTCAAATATATTAATAAAAAGGTCAGGTCTGAGCATGTAGGACCTTTACAAAATAATCTAGAGTGGGTGACTGAGGACAAAGAGAAGGCTAATTATTTAAATGCTTTCTTCAGCTCTGTGTATACAATGGAGTATGGGGGAGCTCGTGTCCATAATGGGGTTGGTGGTGACACAGCCCCAAATGATCCACAATGGCTCAAGTGATATGGTCCAGTAATATTTAGACGGAATAAAGGTGGATAAAGCACCTGGACCAGATGGCATCCACCCACGGATCCTAAAAGAATTGAGCTCTGTCATTTCAAAGCCACTGTATCTAATATCTAGGGACTCATTAATGACGGAAATAGTACCACTGGATTGGCATAGAGCCAATGTGGTGTCTATATTTAAAAAGGGAACAACATCTTTACCAAGTAACTATAGACCTGTTAGTTAAACTTCTATAGCTGGGAAGATACTGGAGAGATTAATAAAAGACCACATAGATGAGTTCTTGCTGGAAAACAAAAACAATTTAACCGCTTGCCGACCAGCCGCCACAGTTATACGGCGGCAGGTCGGCACTCCTGCGCGAGAGCCCGTAGCTCTACGTCGCCACTTTCGACGGCCACTAGGGGGCGCGTGCACGCCCCCCGCTCGCCCCCGAGTCCCGTGCGTGTGCCCGGCGGGCACGATCGCCGCCGGGCACACGCGATCGCTCGTCACAGAGCGGGGAACGGGAGCTGTGTGTGTAAACACACAGCTTTCGTTCCTGTCAGCGGGGAAAACGCTGATTTTCTGTTCATACAATGTATGAACAGAAGATCAGTGATTTCCCCTAGTTAGTCCACCCCCCCATACAGTTAGAACACAAATAGGAACACACTTAACCCCTTCCCCGCCCCCTAGTGTTAACCCCTTCACTGCCAATGGCATTTTTATAGTAATCCAATGCATTTGTATAGCATTGATCGCTAAAAAAATGCCAATGGTCCCAAAAATGTGTCAAAAGTGTCCGAAGTGTCCGCCATAAGGTCGCAGTACTGAAAAAAAACGCTGATCGCCGCCATTACTAGTAAAAAAAATAATAATAATAAAAATGCCATAAAACTACCCCCTATTTTGTAAACGCTATAACTTTTGCGCAAACCAATCAATAAACGCTAATTGCATTTTTTTTAACGAAAAATATGTAGAAGAATAAGTATCGGCCTAAACCGAGGAAAAAAAAAATAAATTATATATTTTTGGGGGATATTTATTACAGAAAAAAGTAAAAAATATTGCATTTTTTTCAAAATAGTCGCTCTATTTTTGTTTATAGCGCAAAAAATAAAAACCGCAGAGATGATCAAATACCACCAAAAGAAAGCTCTATTTGTGGGAAAAAAAAGGACGCCAATTTTGTTTGGGAGCCACGTCGCACGACCGCGCAATTGTCAGTTAAAGCGACGCAGTGCCGAATCGCAAAAAGTGCTCTGGTCGTTGGGCAGCAATATGGTCCAGGGCGAAAGTGGTTAAGCAACAGGCAGCATGGATTCAAGAAAGACAGAAGTTGTTAGACAAACCTGATTTCTTTTTATGAAGAGGTAAGTATAACCTTGGACAGAGGGGTGGCAGTGGACGTGGTATACTTGGATTTTGCAAAAGCGTTTGATACAGTTCCCCACACACGGCTCATGTGTAAGGTAAGGTCTACAGGCTTGGAAATATCAGTTTGATAGAAAACTGGCTAAAAGACAGAATTCAGAGAGTTGTGGTTAATGACTCTTACTCTGAATGGTCTAAGGTTATCAGTGGTGTACCCCAAGGTTCAGTGCTGGGACCCTTACTTTTTAATATCTTTATAATTGATATTAGGTCTGTGATCAAAAGTAAAATTTCTGGGCTAGATTCAGGTACATCCTGCGGCGGCGTCGCGTAAGCTATTTACACTACGCCGCCGCAATTTACAGGAGCAAGTGTCGTATTCTCCAAGCACTTGTTCCGTAATTTGCGGCGGCGTAGTGTAACTGGCCCGGCGTAAGGCTGCGTAATTCAAAGGGGACTGCGCATGCTCCGTCGTACGCCGCAAATACAGCGATTATAACGGCAACGTAATTAACGTAAAGGCCTATTCGCGACGAGTTACGCAAACGACGTAAACGACGGAAAAACACAACGCTGTCCCGACTTCCATACTCAACATGGCATTCGGCGGACTGACGTAAGGTTACCCCTCATATAGCAGGGGTAACCTTACGCTTACGGAAATTAAGTAAACGCCGTTGACGTGGCGCAAAAACATTCGGGAACCGGAGTATCGGCTCATTTTCATATTTGTCGCAGAAATCGACGTAAACGCCACCTAGCGGATGGCGTATTATTGCATTTAGGATCCGACGGTGTAAGTGACTTACGCAAGTCGGATCCTAGCGTAATTCCGGCGTATCTTGTTTTGTGAATACAAAACAATGATACGCCAGCGGGATATTCAAATTATCTGTAGATACACCGGCGTAATTCTTTTGTGAATCTGGCCCTCTGTCTTTACAGATGACACAAAGCTATGCAGTGGATTAACGTCTTTACAGGATGTCTCCAATTTACAAGGCAACCTCAATGTACTGTCTAATTGGGCAACTATGTGGCAGATGAGGTTTAATGTTGATAAATGATATGTTTCCCCTGCTGTAGCAAATTGGATCATGATTTGCTTTTTTTTTGCCTTCCTCTGGATCGACTGTGAGTATAGAATTGGGTATATGGAATTGTATGATATATATATATATATATATATATATATATATATATATATATATATATATATATATATATTTTTTTTTTTTAATGGTTGAACTGGATGGACTTGTGTCTTTTTTCAACCTGACTAACTACGTAACCTGGGAGCCAGGGACATAAAAGGGCCCTGCCTGGCCCAAGATGGCCACCATAGTCACATGGGAAGACAGCATCCAATGGAATAACTTTCCCAGTGACCAAGGAAACCATAGAGGAACCCTGTTCCTCCTGACTTCCTCTCCAACTGCAGTGCTGTGACAGGAGAGTGCCACCTGCAGTGGAGAAAGTAGACTGTACCTGCCTAAATGCAGCTTTTTATAACCCTAAAATCCCATTAGCCTTTCCCCTCCTCCACCCTGGAGTGGTGGTGGTGGGTTCCATCTTCACCCTGGGCACTGGATGACATTATTCCAGCATTGTTCCAAAGCCTGGAGCGGCTCTGATATGTCAGCTGGTAGCAGGCAATAACCCACTATCAGCTGAGGAGATGTATAGGCAAAATAGTTTTGGCCATACTTTTAAGTAATTGAAGTTTCTTGCCTCTCCTCTGCTTACCATCTGGGAGTGAACTTGGAAGTTCTGGGCTCCTACAACACATGGATGAGCCTAAAGCCTAGTACTCACTGCAGGCTGAACAAAAACAAAACTGATAGCTCAGTTGGATGTTAGTACAGCGATCTCCCCTGCTGGTGTATTATGTTCTGAGAGAGGGTCCCCCCTCCCAGAACACTTCGGTCAGCCTTTGGCTGAGAGCACTGATTCGACGCCGGTCGGTGGACCTTTTTCGGTCATGCCCCTTTGACAGAACCCGGATTAACTGCCAGCTTTGGTCGGACCGGATGCAGTATACACAGTCTGAATGCCGGCCATTCGACATTCGGCCTGTGTGTATTGGGCTTTAGACATCCAAGTGTGTGGCGGTTTAGGTGGGGAAGGGGCACAGCATTTTTGGCATATAGAAGTGATTGGGCAGCTTTACAGCCACTTAAAGCGGATCTCCACCCTAAAGTGAAGTTCCGCTGATCCGAACCCTCCCCCCCTCCGGTGTCACATTTGACACCTTATAGGGGGGAGGAGGGTGCAGATACCTGTCGAAAGACAGGTATTTGCACCCACTTCCGGCCCGCAGTCTCAGGCAAAAGACGGTTGTGTGCTGGGAACTCTCGGCTCCCAGCACACAGCGGGAGCCAATCGGCGGGCGCAGCGCGACTCACGCATGCGCAGTAGGGAACCGGGCAGTGAAGCCGGAGCGCTTCACTGCCTGGTTCCCTCACCTTGGATGGAGGGGGGAGCAGCAGAGGGACGAGCGAACGCTCGTCCTCTGCTGCGGACGCCGCTGGACTCCAGGACAGGTAAGTGTCCTAATATTAAAAGTCAGCAGCTGCAGTATTTGTAGCTGCTGGCTTTTAATATATATATATTTTTTTAAGGGGGCATCCGCTTTAAATCACTTCTATTACATTATTACACTATTTAAAGCGGATGGTTCACCTCAAAAAGATATTAAAAGCCAGCCGCAACAAATACTGCAGCTGCTGACTTTTAATATTAGGACACTTACCTGTCCTGGAGTCCAGCGGCGTCCGTAGCAGAGGACGAGCGATCGCTCGTCACCCTGCTGCTCCCCCCTCCATCCACGGTGAGGGAACCAGGAAGTGAAGCGCTGCGGCTTCACTGCCCGGTTCCCTACGGCGCATGCGCGAGTCGCGCTGCGCCCGGCGATTGGCTCCCGCTGTGTGCTGGGAGCCGAGAGTTCCCAGCACACAACGGGAAAAGCCCGTCTTTTGCCCGAGACTGCGGGCCGGAAGTGGGTGCGGATACCTGTCTTTAGACAGGTATCTGCACCCCCCTCCCCCCTGAAAGGTGTCAAATGTGACGCCGGAGGGGGGGAGGGTTCCGATCAGCGGATCTTCACTTTAGGGTGGAGATCCGCTTTAAATTCAGCTCTGTAAAATGTAACCAAACCCCAGCTGCTAGTGCCACCACAAGTTTACATCCCAATCTTGCTGCGTTGTAATATTTACGACGGCGGCAGCCAAAAGGTTAGGGCACCTTCAAACTAAATCTAGTTACAAAACTCAGAATAGGACTATAAAGAGAAAAAAAAAGTTGTGAGACTTCAATTGGGCTTTAAATATGTTTGCATTTTGGAAAGTGGTCCCAGGGTTCTATTGACTTGAGCATCAGCAAATTCACAAATCTGATCTCAGCTGTATTATTGCCAAAACCTACAACACCCGGAGGAATGAAGAAAGCACATGCTTTTCATTACAGAAAAGTATAATAACACAGCTGGTTACCTGAAGGAATGAGGGAGTGTGCTCAAACAACTTCCATTATTAATGAAACAGCCCCATGCTGGTTACTGCAAGATGAAGAGAACCTATAGAGGTGGACCTCAAGGATATATTCTTATGTTCCAAGGCTTGTATAGCACATGGGCTGAATAGAATACGTTTCTAAGAAATACATTTTTATCAGAAAAAAAAAAGAAAAAAAAGGGGGTTAATGGCCAAAGATGGTACTGTCTTGTATGCTAGAATTGTTGAAAATATTTTACATGTTTCTTTTCTATACGCCATTGTCATATCACCATTAGAAAAAAAAAGTCTGCGCAACTTCCATTTCCCTATTAAAACTGAAATTTAAAGATTTCTATTAATACCAAGGCACAAATTACTGACAATCAAGTCAAGTTGGTCATACACTAGTAGATTTTTGGAATATTTGTATAAAAATTCTCAGTACTTCGATGACTTGACAAATGTTGTTCAAAAGTACTTAAACATTTTGGGCCAGATTCAGATACAATTACATTGGCGCAGAGTATCAGAGATACACTACGCTGCCGTATTTTACCAGGCTCTACGCCGAATTCTGGTAGATTTTGTCCCTTACGGTACGGTGGCGTAGTGTATTTCTCGCCGCGTAATCGAAATACGCGATTAGGGTGCGTGAAGCATTTAAATTAGGCGCGTCCCCGCGGCGATCGAACTGCGCATGCTCTGTTCAGAAATTTCCCGCCGTGCATTGCGCGAAATAACGTCGTTACGTCATTTTTTGTTTGAGTAGCGTCGTTTACGGACATTCCTATTCCTGGACGACTTACGTAAAAAATAAAAAAAGACATCGGAAAACGTTGAAATTCGACGTGGGAACGACGGCCATACTTAACATGGGCTGTATAATATTAGACCAGCAAAAAGCTGGTATAACTTTACGCAGCAAAAGATGCCGTAAGAGATGGCGATTGACGTTCATAACTTCGTGGATCGTCGGCAAAAGCTCATTTGCATACCCCGACGCGGAAAACGACGGGAACTCCACCCAGCGGCCGCAAATTTATTGCAGCGTAGATCCGAAGGCGTACGAACACGTAAGCCAGTCGGATTGAAGCCCGCAGCCGTATTTTCATGGTTTGAGGTTTCAGAGTAGTGAAAAAACGTGCGTAATTTGAAAGTACTCCAGTCTAATGCGAGTTAGACAGGAGTAAGGGCTCTGTGAATCTGGCCCTTTGTATCCTTTTAACTTTTAATTTTGGAATGAATTAACTTTCCCGAATGAAAACCACATACACTGTTAGAAGTTTGTTCATTCTAAAAAAAAATGTTCATCCTACTTCTTTGAATTTTCTTGGTCAAAAATGAACGTCAAGTTGACTTCACTAACAATTAGAAACTCAAAACAAAAAAAAATCAAACTAGGCGCTACTAGCATATGACTGGATTTAACTGAATGCCAGGTAGAGGGGAGGATCAAGACCTGTCAATGTTACCTAACTGTAGCAGAAAATCAGATCTCTTTCCCTGCCAAATCAGGTTATTCTGTGTTGCAGAGATGTGTACATTTCAGAACTGGATGAAAAGAAAGAAAAAATCATTTGTCAGGTAAATCAGCTCCCATATTTATACGTAATTTTATCTGTGAATTTTGCTGTTTGTCTGGTAAAGGGGTTGTAAAGGTACATGTTTTTACACCTGCATTCTATTTACAATGCATTCTAGACAAGTGCATTCGTTTTCGTTAGAATGCATTTTCGTCCGAAAGTCAGGTATTTTCGTTATCGTTTTAACGAACGAAAACGAAAGCGCAAAAAAACGAAAACAGAAAGATCGACATAAAAAATGCTTTATTTTCGTTTCCATTCAGATCCGACGATTTTCGATGCTTTGTCTTATTTTCTTCGTTCAAATCCTACCTATTCACTGTATTCAGTGAATACAGTGAATATAGGTAGGAATTGAATGACGAAAATTCTACAAAGCATCGAAAATCGTTCTTTTCGGACGAAAACTTTCCAGACGAAAACGACATAAATCAAAACGATTTCCGGGAGTAACTAAATACATTTATAATAAAAAGCTAAATAAAGCTAAATTTAGCTAAAGCTAAATAAATGTATAAGGTGAAAAAACATCAGAGGATTAGCGGCCCCCTTAGCTCCCCGTTTACTATCCTGACCCCTCGAAAGTCTTGCACCGTGAACTTCTCGGCCAGGCTTCTCATCTCTTTCATTGGTTGATTGATAGCAGCGCAGCCATTGGCTCCTCAAATTAATGACACAGCGCTCCGGGGGCAGAGCCAAGTGATACAGTCGGCAGCGAGCGAGCTTCCCATGAAGGGGGTTAGCTGATGCGGGGAGGAGCCAAGACAGCCGCCAAGGGACACCAGTGTGCAAAACGAGCTGCACAGTGGAGGTAAGTATGACATGTTTGTTATTTTAAAAAAAATGGGAACCTTTAGTGTCCCTTTAAGCCAAGCCATACCCTCCTTAGCATAATGACTTAAACTGATATTACACCTTCATTTCTATGCACTTTCTGCAGCTGATACAATTATTTACTAGGTTTGCAGCTTTTTTTGTATCCTTATCTATGTTCTAGTTCAAGGTGGTGCTGGAGCGGGCATCCTGTTTCAGGGTTGCTCCTTTCTCTTGCAGCATCTTATGGAGCCACCCATGCATTTGGAGGTCCGTTCCAGCAAACAGCAGTGAGGCTGTGAAAGCTCCACTCCCCCTAGTGGGGAGAGCTCTCTGGTAAGAGCGCATATATTACAAGAGCATGGATCGAGCACTTACTCTTTTTTTAACTCACAAGGCACCAGAAGGAAACAAGTCACAAGTCACCTAATTTGATTTTGAAGGACTATTTTGTTTTTGTTTTCTGTTATTTTACAAATTTGTGTTGTCTTTCGTTTTATGTTTTTGTCATGGATAAGTATTTGAATAAAAATAACTCACCGATGTCTAGTGATTTTCAAATAGCACGTGTCACTTTGAATTGATTTATTGCATTTTTAATATCAACCACTGAAATGTATTAGTACAAATTATTTCATACACTGATTCATATGGGTCAAAACAAACTTGCCATACCTCACTTTTCAAAAATTGTACTTTATATTGAAGATTATGTAGCGCCCCCTTACTTTCAGTACGGGCACTACGCTAAAGTTAGTGGGTGAATGGGAGAATTATTTTGCTCCTATTCATAATTTGTCAAATTGCAGGCTGCTGCTATTTCAGAACTGTCCTGTAGGTCAGCCTGCGACCCAGGGGTGTGATTACACCCCTGGGCAACAGTTGGGGTTCTGGGAGAGCCACTTTTCCCCAGCAGCCAATTAGAGGAGTTTTTCCCTCGCTGGGCATGCTGGGGAGGGGTATATATGTGGCAGCTGCCGCGTGTTCGGGGTCGGTTCTTCTTCTCTGCGCGGGGTCCATGTTCCAGGTGCGGCATCCACCTTCAGGGTGCGCGCATCCATGGACCCCGTCTGCATGGCCCACCTGGCCGGAGCTGCCTGCTCCATGAAAACCCGGAGGCAGGTTATCCAAAAGGGCTTGAACGAACCATCGGGGATCTGGTCACCGGGATTGACAGGTACATGTCAGCTGTCGGCCAGCGACCCCTTTCGTTGCATTTGCTGGGAGGATTCGCTCAATCCAAATTGTTCTCTTGAGTACTAGGCCTGTGGCAGAGGTCCGAGCCAGGTCTGTAATAGAGGCCTGTTCCTCCCAGCAACTTACAAGTGACACCTTGGCTGCCAGACCTATAACAAGAGTCTGTCCGGAGGCACTTCACCCACTCTGGATAGAGTGGCGACGAACTGTATCTACTACTACTGAGAGCAGGACTGCTCTGTTTCTTATCCAGGCCTGATACCGCAGTGTTCTCTATTGCTTCATCAACCTTTCCTATCCCCTGTTGATGTTGGTCAATGTTGGGCCTTGGAATAAATCATTTGAAAACCCATCTGATGACTGGACATTTGCTCACTGCTACTACTCACTGCTACTACCCCTAGACACACTACAAGGTATCTTAATACGCTGATCCCAAACAACAACCAGCGGCTCCTTTGAGGGTGAGCGCTACAATTACCATCACCAAAATTCAACAGAACACGTCACTTTACAAGCTGGTTTGGGCTTTAAATTACCACAGAGCAGCGCCACCACCACACCCAATTACATTTTTGCAAACTCAGACCCAACTTAGGTAGGTGTCATGGTGGAGGCAGCAACTATGACTATAAGATTATATACCTTTTGCCATCAGCACAGGACACCCTCCCAATAAAGTTGTGCAGGAAGAGTTTGGAGAAGTGTTTTGTACAAAGAGTGTACATAGTTCTGTCCCAAATTAACTATTATGAAATTCTACTGGGCATCTCATATATTCCCTTCCCTATCCAAGTTCAAATCCATCAATAAAAATATTGATTGAGAGCCTCTGTTTTCATATGGGACGTCTGTTGGCTACTTCTCTAAACCTGAATTCCTAGGATCTCCCTCCCTGATGAAGTAATTAATAGATTGCAATTCTTTTTTTTTTTATCTTAGTTGGAGTCAAGCAGAAGAGGTGGAATCCAGAGATATCTCACTATCGTAATCCTTATGGCTGCATTTACATGACCCCCGAATGTACAAACACTAGTATTTGTTTTCAACATGTGTGAAACCCTTTAAACCAGAGTGTGAAAGGGAATACTGAACCCAGTGTCAGACAGTACATTGAGCCTTGCTGACCTGAATGTTGCATCAAATGTTTAGGCCACACAATCCAATTTACTTCAGTGGCTCCCCCTCCACAGCAGGATACCACAAATCATCCTTCAACCATGAATGAACATTTGAAACAAATCCAGGTCTCCGGGAACCACAAACCTCCAAAAAAGTATATATACAATTCATGGAACATTATCAAGATACGTAAGTTATTGGTATAACAATTAAAGAAAGGATGTGACTGACCTATCACAGGATAAACTGGATGGACTGGTGTCATTATTCCTCCTTACCAACTATGGGCCAGATTCAGCAAGACTTGCGCTGGAGTAATTCGATATGCGCCGCGTAACTGTGAAGATGCGCCGTCGTTTCTATGTGGCCGTACCCACCAAACTAGATGCGACAGAAAACGGGCCATTTCCGATCGGCTTAACTTTCCGACGCCAGAGTCTCGTCAGCGCATAATTTCGCTTTGCGCATCAGTCGCGCCTATTGATTTCCCCTGCAAATATGCAAATGAGGGAGATTTCCCGATTTGCGAACGGATTAGCACCATACGCTGGCTACATGCGCCGCGCGTATCTCGTCCGTCCGGCGCAAAGTTATTTCTACAAATAGCTGCTTTATCTTTACTCCAGACGGCCACAGGTCAGCAGGAGAGCAGCTACAGCAGTGTTACCGACGATAAGAGCTAGCTGAGCACCCCCACTTGCAGGACAACACCTCTGTCCCTGCTTGTCTGTCAACTTTTACAGCCATGGAGGAAGACATCATAGGTCTCCATAGCCGAGATGACGGCTGACAGCTCCTGGCCTTTAGAGTTCAGCTTTCTCCTGTGTGTTTGCGGGGAACGGGAGCAGCCATCTCAGAACAAAAGTAACTTCACTGCGGGGAGGGGGAACAGGATATACTTTAGTGCCGGAATGGAGCATCTACGGGCGCATTTAAACGCCCAACGGAACGCATTGCGCTGACGTTTCCCGTGAAGTGGTGCCGACGGAAGTTGTGAGCATGCGCACAAGGGGGCCGAGTGAAGCCTCACTTACTGCGCATGCTCCGTGGATGATGCGCTGAATGTAAGCCTCTGCGCTGGGCTCTGCCCATCATTTACATATGATCACACCCACTTCCACTTGCGTCGGGTTACGCCAGCGCATTATCGTTACTCTGGCGCAAGTTTACACGCAACTGCTATGTGAATAACAGTACTTGCGCCGAAAGTGTCGGCGGAGTAACGTAAATGAGAAACGTTACTCCAAAGTAAAGAAGCGCCCATCTACCTGAATCTGGCCCTGTAACTATGTAGCTATGCCCCCAGCCTCAAACCCCCCCTTTATATGAAAAAACTAATACAAATAAATAAATGCAATGCAAGGAGGGGGTAGAGGTGAGGAAGGAACCAGTGTTTTCTAACCTCAAAAGAATATGGAGAATCTCCATTGTTCTTTTGTGAGTAACATTGTTCCCAGAACTTTGCAGGTAGATTTTCGAGGCCAATGTCACATAAGAGGAGCTTCACTGCAGCTCAAGAAACTCTTAGCATCCTCTGGAGTAGCCTTGGCAAGTAGACTTGCCTGGATAGCAGGGGTGAAAGGTAGCCTACAAACTACCAATGCTGAATGCCTTTTTTACATCCAGTGCCATGTAAACATAGACTAATGCCCCGTACACACGATCGGAAATTCCGACAGCAAAAGTTCAAGAGCTGGTTCTTAAATTTTCAGACGGAAAAATTTCCTATCTGTAGCAATTCCGACACGCAAAAGTTGTACGCATGGTTGGAAACAATTTGACGCATGCTCGGAAGCATTGAACTTAATTTTCTCGGCTCGTCGTAGTGTTGTAAGTCACAGCGTTCTTGATGAGCGAAGGTTCAGGGAACTTTTGTGTGACTGTGTGTATGCAAGCCAAGCTTGAGTGGAATTTCGTCGGAAAAAACATCCAAGGCTTTCCAACGGAAAATCCGAACGTGTGTACGCGGCATTAGAGATCTAACAAACCACACATTACTGAAATATCACTTATGGTCGGATCTAGCATTCTTTTTGGAAACTGATACATTTATATTCAATGCAGCACAGGACAATTGTGTCCTTTTAAAGCTGCTTATCATAACTATATATGTCATGTTATGACAGCTATGCATCATGTGTCTGATGTAAGGCAGATGAGAAATCAGCAAGAGAAATGTACATTGCAAATTAACTTCAGAATAACTGTCTCAACTGTCCTTATTAACTGCACATTAACAACTGAGGCTTGCTGCTGTATATAACATTGATGGAGTTATTCTCTAGAGATCTATACTAATAAAACTACTGATTTCAGAGACTGATTGACTGTCGAAAACGACCTGCTTTACACATCACCAGTCACTGCACATCCTGCTATGAACTAATGAACTAAGCCAGTGTGGATTGGGGGACAATACACATATGGACATATGAGCTCCTATTAACTTCAATTGCCATCTAGGTGGACGTCAAGCATTTGATAATTTATAGGCCTGCTGCTTCTGTCTAATTGATGGAAAATGGTAATGGTGCATGTGATTAGGTGAGATTGATGGTTTGCTGCCTTTCTATTTTATCATATTATTGGTTTCATTTTTATATTTTAATGGAAACATTCATTTTGACTGACTGCCCATGAAGGTAAACTGTATAAAAAACGTTTGTCAGTAATTTGGTATTCAAAATTTCTGTCTTTGTTAAATAAGAATTGAAACACAACAATTCAAATAGAACTTCACAGAAAACTTCAAAAATAAAACACAATGCAATAAATGCAGTTATAGCCATTATTGAAAAATTGGGTTAATGTCTTCAAAGTATTTGGATAGCAATTTGCATTTTTTTTTCTTATAGTGAGATGGGGGTACATTGAATTTGTGAAAACCGGCAGTGAATCCCATTAAAGTCTATGGCAGCGGGAAAGGGAAAATCTTCATACTAAATACTGCCAATGGTCAAGTCCAATAGGCAAGCTATTGTAAAAAAGAAGAATGGAGAGCTGGGCTCTGCCTTTAGGAAGCTTTAACAAAGCAAAATAGTCAATGGGAGCTGGCTGCATAACATGCTCCCAGCACAGAGACTGTGCTCTCCCCAAGAGCCTCGGTCTCATACTAATGATTGAGTTTTGGCAAGCCCAGTCACAATTACCTGGTCGCTGTGATAGCCCCTCCTTGTGCCCTGTGTTTTTTGGAAATGGTATAGTTTTCTCCTTGCTACAGTAGAAAACCTAATCAAACGAAGTGTGTGTTAAAAAATAATAATAATGAATTAATTAAAAAAGATTAAATAGCTAGATCATGGTTTGATCTAGGTCAGTGTCAGGGTTAGAGTTAGGGTCAAAGGCCATGGCCAGTATCAAAGTTGAGGTCATAGTTCAAGGTCTGTGTATTTTAGGTAGGATTAAAAATATATATGTTTTTTAATTTAGTATCAGTGTCAGCTACTGTCAGTGTTAAGTCCCATACACAGTAGGACTTTTTGACAACAAACTTCAAAATGAGCACGTTTTCAAAAAAATCCTACCGTGTGTACGCTAGGACAAATTTTTTCTGTTTTCATCAGATAAAAGTTCGCTATGAAAACGGGCAAACTTTTTGCCAACAAAAGTCCTACGGTGCAAAGTCCTATCGTGTGTACAGAAATCCATCGGACTTTTGTACAAAGTACAAATACGCATGCCTAGAACCAATGTTAAAATCAACCAACAATAGCAGAAGTTGACCAAAGGGTGGCGATAAAGAGCAGAAAAACCATGTGATATTGGGAAAGTTTGGGGAAAGTTAGCAGAAAAGTCCTGCCGTGAGTATGCTATGAGTGTCCCCGGCCAACTCCCTTCAGGCAAAAATCCATGGAAAAGTTTGTTTGAAGTCCGACCGTGTGTACAAGCTAGTGTGTTTTAGGTAAAATAAAAAATGCACACTATTGTTTCTGGGCCCTTCTGGGTTCAAACAACAAATAATATACACTATCATACCAAAAGTATTGGGATGCCTGCCTTTACACGCATATGAACTTTAATGGCATCCCAGTCTTAGTCCGTAGGGTTCAATATTGAGTCGGCCCATCCATTGCAGCTATAACAGCTTCAACTCTTCTGAAAAGTGTGTCTACAATGTTTAGGAGTGCTTCTATGGGAATGTTTGACCATTCTTCCAGAAGTGCATTTGTGAGATCAGGCACTGATGTGGACGAGAAAGCCTAGCTCTCAGTCTGTACTCTAATTCATCCCAAAGGTGTTCTATTGGGTTTGGGTCAGGCCAATCAAGTTCCTCCACCCCAAACTCACTCATCCATGTCTTTATGGACCTTGCTCTGTACACTGGTCTAAATCATTTGGTGGAGGGGGGATTATGGTGTGGGGTTGTTTTTAGGGGTTGACATGGCCCCCTAGTTTCAGTAAAGGGAACTCTTAAGGCGTTTTCATACCAAGACATTTTGGACATTTTCATGCTCCCAAATTTGTGGGATCAGTTTGGTGATGGCCCCTTCCTGTTCCAACAATACTGCACACCAGTTCACAAATCAAGGTCTATAAAGAAATGGATGAGGTGGAGGAATTTGACTGGCCTGCAACCCAAGAGAACACCTTGGAATGAATTAGAGTGCAGACTGCAAGCCAGGCCTTTGTATCCACATCAGTGCTTGCCCTCACACATGTTCTTCTGTGAGAATGGTCAAACATTCTCATAGACACACCCCTAAAATTGTGGACAGCCTTCCATGAAGAGTTGAAGATGTTATAGCTGCAAAGTGTGGGCCAACTCAATCATGAACCCTACAGACTAATGCCGCGTACACACGGTCGTTTTTTGCGATGAAAAAAAACGACGTTTTTTAAAACGTCATTTAAATTGATCGTGTGTGGGCAAAACGTCGTTTTTTGTCTTAAAATTCCAACATGCTTGAATTTTTTGTGTCGTTTTTCAAAACGTCGTTTTTTGTTTCACAAAAAGTCACCGTGTGTAGCAAAAACGTCGTTCAAAACGACGTTTTTCAACCCGCGCATGCCCAGAAGCTAGTTATGAAGCGAGCTTCAATGGAAAAGAGTGGTGAACGTAACCTCGCTTTTTGTGAAAAAACGATGGTGTGTATGCAAAATTGTCTTTGAAAAGTGACGTTTCAAAAACGTCGTTTTTTTTCATCGCAAAAAACGACCGTGTGTACGCGGCATTAGACTAGGACTGAGAATACTCTTGGTAATATATACTGTATGTAGTAATTCTGCAATCAACAGAATTAGTAGAATTTATTTTTAGTTGTTGTTTGGTGGCCGTTTATGAAAATAGCATACAATTCTAAAATATATATTTTTTTTACTATTTTATGCCAGTTTTTCTTTCATAATAAAAATAAATAAATCAGAAGATATCCATTACCATTATCACCAAATGAAAGCCTGAAAAAAAAAAAAAAAACAAGGCATCTTTCACCTTTATACAATAGGCAGTTACGAGGATATGTACAGTTTTACTAACACATGACAAAGTTGCAAATTTGTTTTAGGGCTCTTTCACACGGAGCGGATCCATAATGGACCCTCTCCGTTAGCTAGTTTGCTCAGCGGGGATCCTCCGTAAAATCCCCGCTGAGCTGTCGGCGGACAGGGCGGTCCTCGCATACTGTGCAGGGACCGCCCTGTCTCTTCTCCGCTCTCCCCTATGGGGAATCGGATGAATACGGACCGTGTGTCCGTATTCATCCAATCCGTTCCGCCAGACGGAAGAAAAATAGGGTTTTCTTCCATCTGGAAAACCGGATCCAGACGGAGGCGGGTGATTACGGACGTTAGCGGATACTCATCCGCTAACGGCCGTGATTCCATAGGGCACCATTCTAAGTCCGTTTACGGACTTAGAAAAAGCGGACCGTTCGTCCGCTGGTGTGAAAGAGCCCTTACTCTTCCTCAAGAAGGGGTTAACTATTACATTTAGCTTGGCTTAAATACAGCAGCAGCTAATCTGATTTATTTCAATGTGAATAAAGGCTTTTTAGTTATGTTCTATTTTTGTCTGCAACACCTTTTTATATATATATATATATATATATACAGTATATATATATATATATATATATATATATATATATATATATATATATATAAGGCGGTCCTCCTTACCCCACCTCACAAACTCTTCCCTCTGGTGCTTCTCCCCTTCCTCCCTCACCTCTACCACCTTCTACTTGTATATATTTATGCAATGAGGAAAGGCACTGGGGAGCTGACAGGTTTTTCAATGCTTGTCTGTCATTTTGGCCCGTTTGTAAGAAGCAATTAAAATTGTGAGCTGTAAGGAGGCAGGGATTATGACACAATCCCTCTTGTGTTCATCCCGGCTTAATAAATGGGTTCAATCACAAAAAATATTCACTGAAAATCCTCACATTTTTAATGCAACGTTCCATGGGCATTAATATTTTTCTACTTTCCATCGATTTTTCTTTGATGTTTCTTTGTACATGTTTACAATTTTTTATTTTTTATTTGTAATGTTGTTCCTGCCCAGGCCAAGCAAACATATGCAGAGATGGCAATTTAAACATTATCAATTTTTGTTTGCCATTTGCTGAACTCTTATTAATTCAACATATCTTTCCTGAGGATTGGTGACCAAAGCTGAACTGTATAAAATACATACAACCTTTTGGTGCAAACATATTGTTTCTATTTTATTAAATATATTATACACCTAATGTATTATGTCTGTGCACTTTATGATTTGTTCTTATCTTAAATTTAGTTGAGGACCTTCTCTATTTTATGGTGCTGCATGACCAACATTACGTAAAGTTTTCTTCTACATAGAAATAGCATTGTCTGTAGGGCTGCCACTTTTTATTCAAGCCAAACCCAAACACTTTAGCTGCGCACAGCATTTTTTTTTTTTTTTTTTTAGCATATACCAAAGGATTCAGCGCCTTGAGGCAATTTAGTTTGCATTTGTAGCGCTATACACGTTACTTACTCACTCATAGGATTGCAACAGACCTGAGACACCTTTTGGGTGCTCCAAAAAGAATAGTAACCAGTGGCGGCTGGTGCTCAAAATATTTGGGGGGGCGCAAACGGAAAAAAAAAAAAATCAGCCTCACTGTGCCAGCAATTGTCACCACTGTGCCATGCCATCAAACGCAGCCACTGTGCCTATTATCAACACTGTGCCCTTTAATTGTCGCCACTGTGCCCATTGTCACCACTGTTCCCATTGATGCCTCTGCCCTTTGTCGCCTCTGTGCCCTGTAAAATGCACTTACCCTTCTGCTTCCACGTCCCTCGATGTCTTCTCCTGCCCATGATGACGCTTCAGCCAATCAGGTTACCAATAACCAGAATAGGCAAACCTGATTGGCTGAGACGACCATCCCTGGACTTCATCCAGACCGGCCCACTTTAATTTTGAGTGTGACCAACAGCACCCCCTTACATCAGTGTCCCCAGCAGAGTCCCCTCATTACACCAGCAGAGTCCCCCCATTAAATCATCAGCAGAGTCCCCCTATTACACCAACAGCCCCCATTACCAGCAGCCCCCATACATCATGAGCAGAGTCCCCCCCTATACATCATCAGCAGAGTCCCCCCCATACATCATCAGCAGAGTCCCCCCCATACATCATCAGCAGAGTCCCCCCCATACATCATCAGCAGAGTCCCCCCATGACACCAGCAGACCCCATACATCATCAGCAGAGTCCCCCCCATGACACCAGCAGCCCCCATACATCACATCAGCAGAGTCCCCCCCATGACACCAGCAGCCCCCATACATCACATCAGCAGAGTCCCCCCCCATGACACCAGCAGCCCCCATACATCACATCAGCAGAGTCCCCCCCATGACACCAGCAGCCCCCATACATCACATCAGCAGAGCCCCCCCCCATGACACCAGCAGCCCCCATACATCACATCAGCAGAGTCCCCCCCATGACACCAGCAGCCCCCATACATCACATCAGCAAAGTCCCCCCATGACACCAGCAGCCCCCATACATCACATCAGCAGAGTCCCCCCCATGACACCAGCAGCCCCCATACATCACATCAGCAGAGTCCCCCCCATGACACCAGCAGCCCCCATACTTCACATCAGCAGAGCCCCCCCCCCCATGACACCAGCAGCCCCCATACATCACATCAGCAGAGCCCCCCCCATGACACCAGCAGCCCCCATACATCACATCAGCAGAGCCCCCCCCCATGACACCAGCAGCCCCCATACATCACATCAGTAGAGCCCCCCCCCCATGACACCAGCAGCCCACATACATCATCAGCAGAGCCCCCCCATGACACCAGCAACACCCATACATCATCAGCAGTGCCCCCCCCCCATGACACCAGCAGCACTCATACATCAGCAGAGTCCCCCCCATGACACTAGCAGCACCCATACATCAGCAGAGTCCCCCTCATGACACCAGCAGCACCCATACATCATGAGCAGAGTCCCCCCCCATGACACCAGCAGCACCCATACATCATGAGCAGAGTCCCCCCCCCATGACACCAGCAGCACCCATACATCATCAGCAGAGCCCCCCCCCATGACACCAGCAGCACCCATACATCATGAGCAGAGTCCCCCCATGACACTAGCAGCACCCATACATCAGCAGAGTCCCCCCCATGACACCAGCAGCCCCCATACATCATCAGCAGAGCCCCCCCATGACACCAGCAGCGCCCATACATCATCAGCAGTGCCCCCCCCATGACACCAGCAGCACTCATACATCAGCAGAGTCCCCCCCCATGACACTAGCAGCACCCATACATCAGCAGAGTCCCCCCATGACACCAGCAGCCCCCATACATCATCAGCAGAGCCCCCCCATGACAACAGCAGCACCCATACATCATCAGCAGTGCCCCCCCCATGACACCAGCAGCACTCATACATCAGCAGAGTCCCCCCCATGACACTAGCAGCACCCATACATCAGCAGAGTCCCCCCCATGACACCAGCAGCCCCCATACATCATCAACAGAGCCCCCCATGACACCAGCAGCACCCATACATCATCAGCAGTGCCCCCCCCCCATGACACCAGCAGCACTCATACATCAGCAGAGTCCCCCCCCATGACACTAGCAGCACCCATACATCAGCAGAGTCCCCCCCATGACACCAGCAGCACCCATACATCATGAGCAGAGTCCCCCCCATGACACCAGCAGCACCCATACATCATGAGCAAAGTCCCCCCCCCCCCCATGACACCAGCAGCACCCATACATCATGAGCAAAGTCCCCCCCCCATGACACCAGCAGCACCCATACATCAGCAGAGTCCCCCCCCATGACACTAGCAGCACCCATACATCATGAGCAGAGTCCCCCCCATGACACTAGCAGCACCCATACATCATGAGCAAAGTCCCCCCCCCCCATGACACCAGCAGCCCCCATACATCATGAGCAAAGTCCCCCCCCCATGACACCAGCAGCACCCATACATCATGAGCAGAGTCCCCCCCATGACACCAGCAGCACCCATACATCATGAGCAAAGCCCCCCCCCCATGACACCAGCAGCACCCATACATCAGCAGAGTCCCCCCCATGACACTAGCAGCACCCATACATCATGAGCAGAGTCCCCCCCCATGACACTAGCAGCACCCATACATCATGAGCAGAGTCCCCCCCATAACACTAGCAGCACCCATACATCATGAGCAAAGTCCCCCCCCTTTGACACTAGCAGCACCCATACATCATGAGCAGAGTCCCCCCCATGACACTAGCAGCACCCATACATCATGAGCAAAGTCCCCCCTCCCCATGACACCAGCAGCACCCATACATCAGCATAGTCCCCCCATGACACCAGCAGCACCCATACATCATGAGCAGAGTCCCCCCCATGACACCAGCAGCACCCATATATCATGAGCAGGGTCCCCCCATTACACCAGGAGCCCCTCCCACATGTACTTACTTACAGTTCTGAACTGAAGGCAGCAACTCGTTACTCTCTTCAGTAATCACGTGATAAGTCACAAGTGATTAAGTGGAGAGAGGAAGGAAAGTCTGCCGGCTGTCTATCTCCCCCTGCAGGCTGGAGGGAGCAGATAGCGTTACACTCAGTCTTAGCCAAGGAATGCACCCTCATGCGTTCCGAGAATAGACATCTGGAGAGATGAGGGCTGTACTCGGAAAGCCTATCAGAGCCTCTGGCTCTGATAGGCACTTCCGCACAACCAACCAGCGGCCGTTATTCAGGTAATCGGCGCCCAAATTCCGACCACCTGAATAGACCAGCGGCAGCTGGCAAAAATAACATACATTTATGCAATACATAAATGTATGTTATTTGCGAGAGCCAGAGGGGGTGGCGCTGCAGCGCCCTCTATAGACGGCCGCCATCCCTGCAGTTTAAGTAAAACAACATTTTAGGCAAAATAAAAGTCTTAAAGAGCCCGTTTTTTTTTTTTTTTGTGACTACAGGGAGGGGGGCGGCGCCCGGGCGCCCCCTATGGAGGGGCCGCCACTGATAGTAACATGGAGTGCATAGTGCCCCCCCGCCCTTCTGTCAGGCCTGTTCTGACCCACATTCCATCCTGAATATTGTGTCCAGGTTTCGGGCGGATTGAAACCTGGACACATGTTTCAAAACCCTGACTATCTGGGTGAATCCTGGACAGATGGCAACCCTAATTATCCAACCCATTTTTGCCTTCAAATGGAACTCTCTCAATCAACATTAACTATTTTAATGCTTATGGTTCCAGCATAAGTATATAGATAGGAATAATAATTGTTTCCTTTTTTTGTTTCATAATAGTTGTTTCCTGATTTCTGGCCTAGGCCAACATGATGTCATACAACCCAGTACATTTCATGGGCATTTTTTTGGGATGGATGGGTGAGTTTGCTTTGAAACTGAAAAATTAACTAAATAGCATTTTCAGTTTGAGGTGCTCAGATACAGTTAAAATGGATCTTCACCTTCAAAGTAAAAGTCCCTTCTGTCCACCTCTCCGCCACTCCCTGTCCCGAATATTGGATTTTACCCTTTCTTTTTAAAAAGGTTCGGTCCCACCTCCAACACGTGTCATTTGCCTAAGTAAATGATGTGTACTGTGCATGCTGTGCCTCCTGTAATATTTATGTAACATATTCCAGGAGGCCTTAGTGTTTCATTCACAGAGGAGGAGGGGGAAAGCTTAGTGGTGCTTCATCAGGAGAGTCACCAGCCTGGAAAAGCAGACGGGCTTCCTGATGACATCAAAATCACATTGGTGTTTGTATTGGTCCAGCAACACACCAACACCTTTGCAGCTATTGAGCTACATGCTGGGTGTTTAGTGTGCTCCTTTACCATTAAGAATGGGTGGGTTCGCCTTCAGTCCACCTGTCCTCATCTATCCATCAGAATGTATGTGCTTCCTTTGTGGGGGACACTCATAGTTTAGTGTTAGGACCACAAATTACAGGGTGCCGTGACATGGCTCTGTGGCTCACGCATGCATTTGCAAATGCATGCGGACTAAACCCCTGTTTTTAACACATACTGTTAGACAGATTAATTGGTTGTCTGCGAGCTGGTTGGTAAATAGGCTTGGGTTTTTCCTGGGCGTTCCCCAGACTTTGTTGTTTCCTGATGACATCACACACAAACATGGTTGTGCGGGACCCGAGCGGCAGCGGCTGAGAAGAAGACTGTCACAAGATAGACAGGAATTGAAAAAAAAAGAGAGGGTGGGAAGGTAAGGATCTGATTTAAGTTCCGCCATAAGAGACCCCTCTGCTTGGAAACCTAAGCAAAAACTATTCTCTTTGCTACTTTTTTTCTACAGGGAACACATTCACTTTGCTAAGTAAACACTCTATACCCATCTTTAAATGTAGCGCTAGCCTCATAGAGACAACGCTCTAAACTGCTTTGACCTTGCAGACTTCTCAACCCTTCTGACACTCTAGTTCAGGCACAAATTCGTCAAAATGGTTTAATAATCTCACCATAACTGGTACTCTGTACTCTATAAAGGGTTTCAAAGTAAATTAATATTCAGAGAATAAAGCAAAAAATAAGCAGGTTAGACAGATGATAATGAACCACTGGGTGTAATATTATAGACTGAGGCAGTGTTCTCTCAAGGGGTGGCTATGCCTGTGGAGAGGAGGCCTGCCACCAAAACAGTCAGGCTCCACACAGTCACAGGTACAGTAGTGAACTCATTCATATACAATGCATCACAAAAAGTGAGATTAGCGGTTACATACTGAAAAAAAGGAGTTTCACCTCCTAGCTGTCCAGGATAGTATAGGTGTATATAGACTGTACAAATATCAAAAATAGTAATTTCTTTCTTGAGTCTGAATCTTCTGCCGACAACCGTTGAGGCCCTTTAACAGTAATGCCCGTACACATGATCGGAAATTCCGCCAGCAAAAGTTCAATGTGAGCTTTTGAATGGAAATTTCAACCGTGTGTATGCTCTATCGGACTTTTGCTGTCGGAATTTCTGCCAACAAAAGATTGAGAGCTGGTTCTCAAATTTCCCAATGGAAAAAATTCCTATCGGAAAATCTAATCGTCTGTGGCAATTCCGACGCATGCTCGGAAACAATTTAACGCGTACGCGGAAGAATTGAACTTAATTTTCTCGGCTCGCCATAGTGTTGTACGTCACCGTGTTCTTGACGGTCGAAAGTTCAGAGAACTTTTGTGTGACCGTGTGTATGCAAGACAAGCTTGAGCAGAATTCCGTTGGAAAAACCATCCAAGGTTTTTCCGATGAAAAATCTGATGGTGTGTATGTGGCATTAGAGTTTAAGTAAAGAGGATGCTGGGGTCAAGTCTGTGTGTTGTGCTTAGAAGCTGCTGGAATCCCCTTTACCTGAGATGAAGGTAAAGATGTCTGTTATCAGTGTCCATGTATGAAAAATAGAGCTAGCATGGGTGTCTAATCTGTGTCCCTCCAGCTGTTATGGAACTACAAGTCACATCATGCCTCTGTCTTTGGGAGTCATGTTTGAAAATGTCAGCCTGGAAGTGCCTCATAGGACTTTTCTTGCATTGCCTCATGGGTCCTGTAGTTCCACAACAGCTGGAGGGCCGCAGGTTGGACACCAATGAGCTAAAGAGAGAAAGGAAAGATGTCTGCTAGCAGTGCCTATGTGTGAGAACAGAATAAAATTAGGCAGACTGCCCTCTCACAGATCATGTTGGCAGGTGGACTCCGGAGAAGAAAAAGGAATGAATGGTTCTGGATTGACAGTAAAATGATGCAATAGTGCATCAGTGCATAGTGTTGGTTGGATAACTTTGCGCTTCTGAAGGTGCTTATGGCACTGGGTAGCGCCACTGAAACCAGCCATGGGGTGACAGTTCAGTGTGGTCATGGAACTTCTGGCTGTGAGAAGGCTGTATCGCTGCATGATAGCTGGTAGAATGGCAGAGCCTGAATAAAATCTCAGGCATTTCTTGGGACAAAACGCAAGCTTGAAAATTACAATCACATTTATAGACTTTCCCAGCACTCTCCGTTGCTCTGGCTCTAAAGAAAGTTGTAGTTTCCAGTCTGCTTCCTTTTAGGCCCCATACACACGAGCAGACAGATTTGTTCAAATCGGTCGGGCAGACCGATTTGAACAAATCTGTCTGCTGGGGACGTATTGGTTTGATCGTGTACACACGATCAAACCAAAATCCCTACCGGCAGACGGCGCGGTGACGTGGCGGTGACGTTGACGCCGCCACGTCAACGCACCAGGAAGTAAATCACTTCCGCGCATGTGTCGAATCCATTCGACGCGTGTGCGAGAAGACATGTCTGCTGGTTAGCGTACTAACCAGCAGACAAGTCGGGTGGACGGGTTCCCAGCCGACAGATTTGAAAGCATGCTTTCAAATCTGTCGGCTGGCCAAATCCATCTGCTCGCCCGTACACACGATCAAATCTGTCTGCTGGGACGGTCTGGCAGACCGTTTCCAGCAGACAGATTTGGTTGTGTGTACGCGGCCTTACTGTTGGTGTTAGCTAAAGGGAATACATGTCCCATGGTCCTTAGCTTCAGGGTCAGGAAGGGTGACCTCTCTCTAGTGGCAGTGATAATGCAGTGATTCATTCATGATTACCAGGGGGAGAAAATAAACAATGTTCTGTTTATCCAGCCAGGTCTGCCTCTGCCATTACTTAGCAGCATAGCTCCTAACTGTCTGATTTTTATTTTCCTCATTCGGAAAAAAAAGTCTGTTACAGTGCTAAACCTTTCATCCAATTTCTAAATTGCTGCATTTGTCAATTCCGAAAGTCAATATAAAGGAATAGTAGTGGTAAAAAAAAGCACTCTTTTTTTTTTTTTACAATTCTCCTTTAAGGAGGGCTTGGTATGCTTAAATCGTTTTGCTAATAGGTGTCCCTCATTCCCATCTCAGAAAGTTAGGAGGTAGGTAGTAGACCCGCACCTGGCTATACAAATAACCCCAATGATATTCCAAGTTCCCATCTTTGTATCTATTTTTAAATACAGGCACATCGTACTGCAGAATAGATTGTTGATAATTGTGTTTTTGGTGTCAGACTGACATTGCATGCTTCAATGCTTTTGCTTGCAGCACACAGAATTATAGGGCAGGGTTCTTTCACTGTCATTCATAATTAAGTCTCCAGACCAACAGAAATAATTGTAACTGTAATAATTCTTACTGGCTAATTGATGAATTAATGAATCCCAGCAGAGTGTTACATGCCATATTTCCCAATATACCAGAAGACTCATTCATTTTTTAGGACAAGAGGGGAACTTTTTTCCATTTCCACCACCTTCCCAAAAAAATAAAATAAAAAGACTTGTTATAAATCACTGCAGTCCTTAAAAAAATTACTGCTATTAATTTTTGTATTTTGCTAATTATTATTGTATTTTATAATATGTCTACTACATGTTGGAAGACCATTTTTTGAAAAGTGAAATAAAATAAAATGTTATAAATCTTACCAAAGAGTCGTGCCTCGAAAGTCCCATATGTTACTATAGATACAATAGTTTTGACTCTTGGTATTGTTTGTTTCATTCCCAATTTTAACTGAAAACAGAACATTTTTATCAAATACTTTTTCCATAATTTTCCTTTCCTTATCCATTGAAGCATACATGTGATACAGCTCTGCCCCTATCTCCACCTACAGGACCTATTTAAATCTATAAAAAATAAATCTATAGCAACCTCCCCGTTCTCTGTAAAAATAACAAAATGGAGGGTTCGTATGCTGCCATGGATTGGTGTCAGGAAAGGAAAATGATGGTAAGTATTTTATACGACTTTCCATTCTCCTGATGCCAACATGGCAGCTTACATCTGGTAAATAACAAG
Source organism: Rana kukunoris (assembly GCA_029574335.1). Taxonomy (NCBI): domain Eukaryota; kingdom Metazoa; phylum Chordata; class Amphibia; order Anura; family Ranidae; genus Rana; species Rana kukunoris. The sequence continues at coordinate 100,318,369 of CM056052.1, read as the reverse complement.
CTAAACAGGGAGGGCTAACGTGACATTTTACATGCGCTATGCCAAACTAAAACACAGAGAAATGGACCTAGCTGAATGAGCCTCTACCACTCTTGGAGGCTCTTGCCTTGCCGCACTGTATAATTTCTGGATGAGTTTGACACTTCAAGATGACAAGGTTTTGTTGTAGCTTCCTCCTCTGAATTTTCTGATGTAAACACGAACAGTCTCCCAGAGAATTTAAACTGGGAAGCGGCATGAAGGTAGGTAGTTTAGACACATGGTACCTTAAAGATGGGTGGAATTTGAGAGAACGAGGGGCGTATGCAGAGATGTGGGTTGAACAGGAGGAAAGAGAGGAGGTGAGCTAGCGAGAGGGGAAAAAGGAAAGGAGTAAATGACAAAATACGGGAAGGAGAGGGGAGAGGGAGGGAGAGGCGGGGAAGGGGGGGGGGGGGTGTAGGAGAAGGGAATTCGGGATTTTTGTATATGAATGTTTGAACACATGATTTTTTAATCACTCAATCCTTTTTTTTTTTAAAGGATTAAGTAAGGGTCCCCAGACATACCCATCACTAGAGGCTCCTGCACATCTGAGGAGAAGCTTTTTGAATTATCTCAAGTGTCCCCTTCTGCGTTGCAAAAAGAAAATTCTTTGGAATGTATAGAGAATCCAGTGTGTCAAGGGTAGCAAAGGGATACAAGACACCATAGTTTCCAGGAAATCCTTGCATTGGGAAGATGACAACTGCTTGGTCCATTCTGAGAAGGAGGAGAAAAGTACTCGTTTGAGCATTGGACTAGCCCTCCGTGTCGATGACTAGTCATGCCTACTCCAACTGTCTTAACTCAAATCCAGCCAAAACTTCTCAGGCTGGCCATAAGAATCCCCTTTTGGAACTAGCAGGTCATCTGTACTCTGAGCAAACAGTTAAATACTATCCAAGTAATGGTGGATTTAAAGCACCCCTGTTTCTTCAGAGGGTTACACAGAGATTAGGATGTCCATAAAGGTCATCGGTGAAGTGGATAACCCTGAAAGGAAGGCCAAAAAACTTGAACATCTTCCACCAAGGCTCAGTTTTTTTAAATTCAACACTGGGCCAGATCGCCGTTTTTTTCCCCGGGTATCTATGCGAGTGATTCTTAGAATCACTTTGGCATAGATACGGATGAAGATCCGACAAGTGTAATTGTATTACACTTGCGGATCGTAGATGTAATGACAACTCCGGCCACTAGGTGGCCTTTACGTTGTTTTCTCATTTGCCTATGCAAATGAGGCTAATACGCCAATTCCCGAACGCTTTTACGCCGTCGTTTTCGTCGGCATAAGGTTACCCCTGCAAAGATGTGGAGTAACCTTACGCAGTACCGCTGGATGCCGTCGGGTGCCGTCGGATGCCATGTTAAGTATGGCGTCGGGTCAGCGTCGGCTTTTTCCGTCGGTTACGTCGTTTTACTAAGTCGTTCGCGAATAGGGCATTGCGTAAGTGACGATCACGTCGTTTTGACGTCGGTTTCACCGACGCTTTCCGACGTGAGCTGGAGCATGCGCACTGGGCTTTTTGCCCGGTTGGCGCATGCGCAGTTCGATCGACGCGGGGGCGCGCTTAATTTAAATACAAGCCGCCCCCTTTGAATTAGGCGGCCTTGCGCTGGGCCATTTACTCTACGCATCCGCAAACTACGGAGCAAGTGCATGGAGAATACGGCACTTGCTCTGTTAAGTTGCGGTGGCGTAGTGTAAATGGCTTACGCTACGCCAGCGAAAATGTATGAGAATCTGGCCCACTGTCTCTAATCTGCGCTCTTCTTTGTACGAGACTACAAGGAGAATATATGCCCATAAATCTCTCTGAGTGAGGAATTAGAATCATTGCCCTTTGCAGTAGTATAATAGTGGTGACATCCACCTCCTGAGCAGAATGTGCTATTCTGGTCAGGATGAAGAAATGTTCTGGAACCACCAAAAGTAATCAAGTTACCCATCAACAAGAATCCTGTAGGGGATGAAGGTTTTTAAAAAAGGCCATGACTCAGCATAATTGAAAGACCATACATCCTGCAGAAAGGTGCCGTAGTACAATCCTTTGTCTGCTCTTGAAGTTTTCCATTCTGGCAAAAGGATCTTGAGTCCTGGAATGTAGAGTGGGCCAAACCAGCAGACAGAACTCACCAAAGCCTCAAACTATTATAAGAAGGCCAGACTAATCACCACTTGCTCTTGGAATAGTTAATAACGTAGGGATGTACATGTAACTTTTAGTCGTGACCAATAAAGAGTGTTCGGGATTCCAAGGTTGTTTGTCGCTCTATGAAACTTAAGCACTGTTACTGTATATGGCAATCAGCAGCCAAGTGCGAGCACCATTCATCTGCACAGCAAAACAAGGACATCCAGGAATGAGAAGCGGTAATAGTGACCTCAAGATTCTGGGTCCCAACTGTATTGTGCTTGCCACAAAGTTCAATCACTGGATTACAAGCGTCCCCTGCCTCTCAACATGAGTCTCTCAGATCTCTATCAATTCCTTGATCGAGGGCACAGCCAACAGAAATATAATCCTCCCTAGGAAGAATAACACTCCTGACAAAATGCATAATGGTAACATCCACACCTTTTGCAGTAGGGTGCAGTGCTGTAATGTGTGTGCTACTGCAACAGGGAATAGAGAAGTGGCGTTTTCCTTTATGGTAGGGTATAATTGTGCCACTGCTTACAAATGTAAAACTTCATACCGCTTCTGCCACTCCTCTTGAATCAAACTTTTCACCCTTGCATTCATCAAGGAGAATGGAAGACTGTGTCTTCACCTGAGTCATTCCATTCTGGGCATGCTTAACCACCCGAATGAATGAATGGATCCAACAAACACTAGAAACCTGCTCCTTCTACCTCTGGCAAAGCCAGGTGTAAGGCAGGGGTGAATGGCTTGGATAAAGGTGCCCTCAGAGCCAGGAATAAAAATGACTGTGTTGGGCTCTGGCTCTCATTGGTTGGGAGGATTAACTGTGATGCCCTGAACTCATATGCAGGACTGCATCCTTGACATTGTGCCTGTGTCCACTGGCATAAGTAGCTGACTTTACACTTGATAAAACACAGAGGACCAACAACAGCAGATGGCATGACTCCATAAATCATCACTGACTATGGAAACATCACCCGGACCTCATGAAACTTTGATTCTGTGCCTCTCCACTCTTCTTCCAGACTCTGGGACCTTGACAGTCTGACAGTCTGTGCTGGTGTTAGTCCACTGTGTTTTATCAAGTCCAGAGCCACACAACCCTCTACCAGGAAATTATGGAGCACTTCATGCTTCCCTCTGTTGACCAGCTTTATGGAGATGCTAATTTTATTTTACAGCAGGATTGGCACCTGCCGATACTGCCAAAAGTACCAATACCTGGTTTAATGATAATGTAATCACTGTGCTTGATTGGCCAGCAAACTTGCCTAACCTAAAACCCATATAGAATCTGTGGGGTATTGTCAAGATAAAGATGAGAGACACCAGACCCAACAATAGTGATTAGCTGAAAGACACTATCAAAGAAACCTGGGCTTTCATAACACCTCAGCAGTGCCACAGGCTGATCGTCTCCATGCCACACCGCATTGATATAGTAAGTCATGCAAAAGGAGCCCTTACCAAGTATTGAGTGCATACTATGCTGTACATAGACATACTTTTCAGTAAGCCAACATTTCAGTATTACAAATCCTTATATCTATTAGTCTTATGTTGAGAGATGCTGAATTTTGGGTTTTCACTAGCTATAAGCCATAATCATCAAATGCTTGAAATATATCACTCTTGTCTCGTTTCCACTGAGTGGATCGGTTCGGTGCGCTATTTTGAGTGTTTCCATTATGAAAATGTGCCATAATACTGATCCGTACCGGACCATTCTGGGTCCTGCTTCAGATGTGGGGACAAAGAAAATGGAACGGTTCGGTTAGGGCGGACCTACAATACATTCGACTGATTGGTGGACACCCCAGGCATTTTTTCTAAACCCTGTATGGCCCGGGATGGTGCGACTTGCAGTGGAAACGCTCACAAGAATAGACCGGACCATTCTAAGCGCTCCAAACTGTACCGACCCGAACCGTTCCATTCAGTGGAAACGAGGTATCTGTGTGTAACCCATCTATATAAAATACATGAGTTTTACTTTTTGAATTGAATTACTGAAATAAACTAACTTTTTGATGATATTCAAATTTTATGAATATGTATGTCTATAGCTGGTTGCTAAGGAGGAAGCCGGCCGCCGTGTCCTTACCAACCGATGAGTCATCAGCTGTCAGTGATAAAAGCTGTAACACTTCCCTGCTCTAAATAAAATAAAACCTTTGGGCTAAAGTTGAGTTTTAATCATGTCTTTCATGCCTTTCTATAATCATCTTTATTTGTTTGACATTTTAGAGCTGGTGTGCCTGATCATGTGACTTTTTTGTACACTATTTGTGTGCGGTGTGTATTTGTTTTTTTTGTGTATTCTTTTACTGATAATATTGCACTCAGTATATAGTGAACCCACAGCTGTTATGTTGTTTTCAATCCTCTCCATTGCCCTCCGGCTTTCATCATTTCTTCTTTAGTAATATTTGTGCTTTAACTTTTATTACATTGTTAATAAGACCTTCTACAGAAAATAAGATTAATGCCTTCGAATAGGTGTTTTTGTGCCATTTTCATTTACAACACCATCTGGAACATGTGCACGATCTTATCTGACTAACTGCTTTAATTTTAAACAGCATGTACATTGGATCATGCTCAATTTCCATTTAAAAAAATAATAATTTGGAAACACATGTTTTATTAGTTGAGATTATTCATTTGCGTGTCTGAAATGCACAAAAAAAATGTGTGCATTAATATGTATGCCTATAGATCTTCCATGTTCACATTTGCCAGACATATAGGAAGTTGCAGTGAGCTGTGATTTAACTAAAAACAAATCACGCTGAGCCTCTCTTGCACACTGGGGGCTATTTGCATATTTTTGCATATCATCAAAATTGATTGAAGCTATAAAATATATGTAATAAAACTGTATCTTTTAGGAATAGCTGCATAATGCAATATATATTTTCAAGGCAAGCAAGCAGGAAATCAGTAAAATTTACTACAGAAAGTAAACTATATGTTCATAAAGTGCTGTGATAAATGTATTGATCATGGAAATTCGTAGAATCATACATACGAGGATGGAAAGAAAAATGACATAAATATAGACTTGGTTTGAAAATGTGTGTATTCAATTCTTTTTTTTTTATGTGCTATGCTGCTATCTATTAAGTGTGTGTGTATATATATATATATATATATATATATATATATATATGTATAGATCTATATGTATACACATATATTATATCCTAATATTACACAATCAAGGAGGATAAAAATTGTGATAGCCTAATGGATTAAAAATAAGGCCCCGTTCACATCTAGCATTTTGGGTTTGTGGACAGAATCACTGCGATTATTAAAAATCACACTGCTTTTTTTTGATGGCACCTAAACACAAAATAAAAAATAAATGCAATATATTGCAGCTTAACAATCAATCGATAATTAGAAATCACGCTGCTCTGCTCACTTTTGATGGCACCTAAACACAAAATAAAATAAAAATGCAATATATTGCAGCTTAACAATCAATGTGGTGGCTGCATTTGTTTCCTTTTTTTAAGGATTTTTCCCTCTGTTTTCATCTGATGATCTGGCCGGTAACATACCTCCTGTATTAGAGTGCCTCCACTTTGAATGAAGGAGCGCAGGGGCACAGCAGACAGCAGCAATACCCTCCTGGTAATCTGGGGGGATTAGAGTGTTAGAATGTAGTAGCAGATTTAGACACACTATCAAACTGAACCAAAACTCCAGTTCACATTGCAGTTACAGCAACAGTTGTGTTTCTTTTGGGAAAAAAGGTTTTACATGAATAAATAAAAATCATTATAACACCCCCCTCCCCCATGAATGGTAAATGGCTTATCCCAACACTCATAACTAATATATTTGTAGGAGAGCTTGTTCTGTGAAAAACAAAAGGCTTACTGGCCAGATCACCAGGTGAAAATAAAGAAAAAGAAAGCCTAGAAAAGAAGATGCCTAGAAAAGAAGACAAATGCAGCCATCACAGCTAATAATTGGTAAGGTGCAATACAATAAATGATTGCTTCTGGGTTTAATGCCGCTTTAACAAGCTATAAGTAATCCCTCTAGCTGCAGGTACTGTGAAGTAATTCATCCCCAAAGACCACAACAGAGACTCAGGGCCAGATTCTCACATAATTCCGGCGGCGTAGCGTAAGCCATTTACACTACGTCGCCGCAACTTAACAGAGCAAGTGCCGTATTCTCCATGCACTTGCTCCGTAGTTTGCGGAGGCGTAGTGTAAATGGCCCAGCGTAAGGCCGCGTAATTCAAAGGGGGCGGCTTGTATTTAAATTAAGCGCGCCCCCGCGTCGATCGAACTGCACATGAAAAAGCCCAGTGCGCATACTCCAGCTCACGTCGGAAAGCGTCCTTGAAACCGACGTCAAAACGACGTGATCGTCACTACGCAATGCCCTATTTGCGAACGAGTTAGTAAAACGACGTAAGCGACGGAAAAAGCCGACGCTGACCCGACGCCATACTTAACATGGCATCCGATGGCACCCAACGGCATCCGACGGTACTGCGTAAGGTTACCCCGGACGAAAACGACGGGGCGGTGTAAAAGCGTTCGGGAATCTGCGTAGTAGCCTCATTTGCATAGGCAAATGAGAAAACAACGTAAAGGCCACCTAGTGGTCGGAGTTGTCATTACAACTACGATCCGCAAGTGTAATTGTATTACACTTGTCGGATCTTCACCCGTATCTATGCCTAAGTGATTCTAGGAATCACTCGTATAGATACCCGGCAAAAAAAACGACGATACGACGGGGTATCTGAGATACTCCGTCGTAGCGCCTCTGAGAATCTGGCCCTCAGAGGGTGGATTTATACAGTATCTGTATGTAATCATTTACAGTGCTGTTTGTTCATGTTAGGCCGCGTACACACGATCGGTCCAACCCGATGAGAATGGTCCGACGCACCGTTTTCATCGGTTCACAGACTGATGGTCTGATGGTCTGATGTGCGTACACACCATCAGTTCAAAAACCGATCGTGTCAGTACATGGTGACGTAAAACACAACGACGTGCTGAAAAAAATAAAGTTCAATGCTTCCAAGCATGCGTCGACTTGATTCTGAGCATGCGCGGGTTTTTGGACCGATGCTTTTGCGTACTAACCATCGTTTTGGTCCGATGGTCAGGCGTCCATCGGACCAATTTTAAAGCAAGTTTTAAAACTTTGGTCCGATGGATGACGGACCGATGGGCCATACACACGCTCGGTTTGGACCGATGAAACTGGTTTGGACCGATCGTGTGTACGCGGCCTTAGAGATCTGGCAGGCTGCCATGTTTCTACTGCCATAAAAAAATAACTGGAGGTGAGCTGTGGAAAAAAAAAAAAACATAAAAAATAAATAAACAAATAGATTCTTTGAATCTCCCCAGTGGAAGAATTAAATAGCAATAAACACCTAACAGGGTTTCTAAAGTCATAGATAGATCAAATCTTGGTCGGTTCAGCAGTGACTGGCCGAGATTTGATTAATCTATAGGCAGGCTGATTGTACTGAATTTGATCCATCGACCATCGATCCAGCCTGTCAGATTTATTTTTATGCAATCAATGTTGGTGGTTGTAGCAACTAGCAGTGATCATTGTGTTCTGCCGTTGAGAAAGGGGGAGGAATTTCCATTTTGATCCTGACCCTGACATCAAACTGTGGTAAAAGGAAAGAAAATGACATAATCTACTGTATGGGCTGCTTAAATAGGGAGTGAAGGCAGTTTTTTTTTTCTTACCTGCAATGTAAAGGCATAATGAGCTAGTATGCATCACATACTAGCACATTATGTTAAACTTACCTGCAAACAAAGCCCTCATTGTCCCCGCTGGAGTCCGCATCCATCTTCACCCATCTACCTTCTGCTGTGTGATTGGCTGGAGCCGCGTGACGTCATTGCAGCGCATGCACATGGGAGCCAGCGGTCACCGCACAGGCTTCTAAAGAAACGCCACAGGAGGCCATTCCTTTAAAGTGCATGCGCCAATGAAATAATCGGCTGCATATGCAGTAATTATCTCCTAAATGGTGTACCGCCTTTTCGTAGGCTTACCTATAAGTACAAAGAATACATGAAGGTTTACTTCCTTTTTAATCATTCCTGTTCTATCCAAAAAGAAGCTCTGCCAGGCAACATTTCCTTAATAGACAGCTAATACGCTCACAATTATTGTCAAAAATGTTTAGCTTGTCTTATGTTTTGTGAAATTACATTTACATATTTAAATCCCAATTGATTTATCCAATGAGATATATTTTCAAAGCTAATGAAAACAACACATACGGTAAATCTATTTATAATACATAGAAGCAAGTTTCTGCAAATTCCTAACCCCTGCACTGGCGATCCAGTGCAGTCAGTTTTCTGAACATTTTTAACAGTTTTGCATTTGTACACTTAGCAGTTTTCTGCTGAAGAAGAAATTAGGGTCATGTTTAAAATTGGTGCAGTGCTACTACTGTGCAAAATGGAGGAAAAATATTAATCAAACTGCATTTATTAGTAATACTATCTCATAATTTGGCTTACGGCTCTTGTTCTATACTGTCTCATTATACGGTACATATACAGCTTATGTTGATAAATCTCCCCAAACATCTTTTGATAAAAAAACCTTTGTTAAAGTGGATGTAAACCCACTCTCATCAATTCTAAAGTACTGCCATAGTGGTGATCTTTAACCACTTAAGACCCGGACCAATACGCTGGCAAATGACCCAAGGGGTTTTTGCGATTCGGCACTGCGTCGCTTTAACAGACAATTGCGCGGTCGTGCGACGTGGCTCCCAAACAAAATTTGCGTCCTTTTTTTCCCACAAATAGAGCTTTCTTTTGGTGGTATTTGATCACCTCTGCGGTTTTTATTTTTTGCGCTATAAACAAAAATAGAGCGACAATTTAAAAAAAAATGCAATATTTTTTACTTTTTGCTATAATAAATATCCCCCAAAAATATATAAAAAAACATTTTTTTTTCCTCAGTTTAGGCCGATACGTATTCTTCTACATATTTTTGGTAAAAAAAATCGCAATAAGCGTTTATCGGTTGGTTTTCGCAAAATTTATAGCGTTTACAAAATAAGGGATAGTTTTATTGCATTTTTATTAATTATTTTTTTTTTTACTACTAATAGCGGCGATCAGCGATTTTTTTCGTGACTGCGACAATATGGCGGACACTTCGGACAATTTTTACACATTTTTGGGACAATTGTCATTTTCACAGCAAAAAATGCATTTAAATTGCATTGTTTACTGTGGAAATGACAGTTGCAGTTTGGGAGTTAACCACAGGTGGCGCTGTAGGGAATGTGTACCTAATGTGTGTGTTTACTACTGTAGGGGGGTGTGGCTGTAGGTGTGATGTCATCGATCGCGTCCCCCTATTACAGGGATGACGCGATCGATGCTCCGGCCACAGAGAAGCACGGGGAAGCCGTGTGTACACACGGCTCTCCCCGTTCTTCCGCTCCAGGGACGGATCGCCGCACTGCAGCGGCGATCGGGTCCGCGAATCCCGCGGTCCCGGTCCTGGAGCTTCGGACCGGGTTGCGGGCGCGCGCCCGCGGGCGCGCGCCCGCGACCCACGGCTGGGTACTAAAACCAACGTATATATACGTTGATGTGCCCAGCCGTGCCATTCTGCCGACGTAAATCTGCAGGAGGCGGTCCTTAAGTGGTTAAGGATGTACATGCCTCCTGCATGTATCCTTACCTGTTAAATGTGCCCCCTTTAGCTGTTTGAAACCCCCAAAAAGTCCAGATTTGGTAGGCGGGTCTGTTGTTCAGCGCTCGGTGGGCGGAGTCATGATGTCAGCAAACTCCCCGCCCACCTCTTCACTTCCCTTGGCCAGAGCGTGCACAGGACAGGCAGAGCACATTCTGGGTAATAGAGTGCGCTCACGGACCCCTGTCATCTGAGTAAACACACATTGATGTCCCGTGACAGTCGAGGATGATCGATGCGACGGGACAGCTGTGAGCACCGACCCCCCTGCATGGCTTTTCATCATCTGCTTTTCCTCCTCCCTCCGCGACTTTCACCTGATAAGCCATACAGGGGGGAAGCAGTGCTCACAGCTGTCCTCGTCGCACCGATCATCCCCGAGTGTCTTCCTTCTCGTCTAGCACCCTGTTCTCCTCCACCCCCGGTGTCCACACACCCACCCCCCCTCGTCCTGATCCGCGTGTCCACCCCCCTCCCCCCTGCGCCGTGTCTTCATCCTCCGCCCCCCTCGTCCTGCTCCGTGTGTCCACCTTGTCCCCCCAGCCATCGCCGGGTTCTCTCTCCTCTCCCACGGGCAGTGTGGATGGAGAGCGGATACAGGGGCTGGTATGTCAGTTACCAGCCCCTCCCTTTTCTGAATGGGACACAGAGCGCTGTGTGCCCTGTGATAACTGAGCAGAGTAACCTGTGTGTTACTCTGCTTCCGTTTATGAATGCAGGGGAGATGCTGTCTTCTCTCTATTCATCTTCAATGCAGAGAAAGGACTGGGGAATGAATGTCCTCTGTCCCTTTCTCTCTCTCAAATGGGAGATGTTAGGGGTCTGTGCAATGCGATTTCAGCCATACAAACCCAACTCACACGGCAGTTCACACTGCCATATGCGAACTGCTTGGGAGTGTCAGACAATGATAATGAAACCCCCATTACAGCTCGCATATCGCACTGCGAACTGACAGTTGGGACATGAATCGGATCGCATAGGTGTGAACACCTATGCGATTCTGGTGTTGACCAAAAAAAGGGTTCTGTGCGTGTTTGGTCCAAATGAGATGCAATTTCAGCCATACAGTTTGTATGGCTGAAATTGCATCGCACAGACATCGCATGTGATCTGAACAGCAGTGCGGTGCTAATCACTTGCGATCTCGCACAGCGCACTAATGTGAACTAGCCCTAAGTTCATTCAGCCTTACTGGGTGTAAGTATAAATAGTGAGAAATCCACCCCTTCCCCACATAACACATCCTGGTAATATAGGAATTTTGCATATGTGATCAGGTGACCTCAGACACACACACACTTCAATATAACAATAATAAGAAGATCACTCAAGTTCGGACTAAATATATCTCCTTGTCTATGTATATTCTGATGGCTGTTCACTGGAGCATTTTATCATGACATTGAACTGTGGCTCACCTCATATTTTGAAAACATTTAAAGCGGTTGTAAACCGCATATACAATTTTTTTTTTTTAAAACCTGCAAGGCAAAGCCATAATGAGCTAGCATGCACAGTATATTAGCTCATTATGAAATACTTACCTCGGTACGAGGAGAAGAACACTTACCTGGTCCGCGCTGAGCGAGATATCATCTTGACTCGGCGTGTCTTCCGGGTATCGGCACTCCAGCACTGTGATTGGCTGGAGCGGCGATGACGTCACTCCCGCGCATGCACGGGAGATTTCAAATTGGCAAGGTCCGGCGGCTGCCGGTCCTTTTGCCGTGGATTTTCCCCTGCGCATGCGCCTCTGCAATCAGCGGCGCATTGCGAGGAGAATATCTCCTAAACTGTACAGGTTTAGGAGATATTCTTTATACCTACAGGTAAGATTTATTATAGGCTTACCTGTAGGTAGAAGTCAAAAAGTGGGGTTTACAACCACTTTAATCAAAACACAGGACAAGCAGCCAATTCTTGGATAGCTAGAAGTGAGAGGAGAGCAGGAGAGGGGGGTGATGTGAATTGTGCACTGTTTACAGAAACTGTTCTAGTCTGCAGGCTAGTGCACAAGATATGTAAATAACCTGTCACTCAAAGCATGGGGGCGGAACGGACAAAGGTTTTTCTCTGTAAGTCTGTTTTACTTCACTGAACAATAAAAAGAGGATTGCTTAGCGCTGGATTAACTCTGTGTGGCAAGACTGGGCACAGATGATAGGAAATCTTATTCTCTACATTGTGATATCAAAAAAAAAAAAAAAAGTTTTTTGGGTTTACATCCACTTTAATTTTGACATTCTCAAATGATATAGTTTTTTTCAATTTGTGGACCTTTATTTTCAAAATGATTTACTGCACTTTAAATAATTTTATAGCCAAGGTAGCGGGCTGCTTGATTTTTGTTTTAACCACTTAAGCCCCGACCCACAAATATATGCGCCCTCTTTTTGAAGAGGGATATATCGGTAACGGCAGCAACTGCTGCCACAACCGAGATATCCATCTCTTCAGGCGGCGGTGCTGTAAACGATAATGGTGGTCTCCGCGGCGGATTCGCAGCGAGATCACTGTTATTGGCGGTGGGAGAGGGCCCCCCTCCACCGTTTACCGGAGCCGCCGGTAGCAGCAGAGGCGTTTGGGTCCCTCTTCCTCTGTGGTATGGATACGAGTGAGTGCAAGATGGCCCCCCACCCGTCTCCATACCATAGCAGGGCAAAAGTGACGTCAAAACGTCACTCCCGCACATACGTCTTGAAGGCACATTTTTTTGGTGTCATTTTTTCAAATGACAATTTTTTTTTTATTGCATTTTAGTGTAAATATGAAATCTGAGGTCTTTTTGATCCCGAGTCTCATATCTAAGAGGACCTGTCGTGCTTTTTTCTATTACAAGGGATGTTTACATTTCTTGTAATAGGAATAAAAGTGACCAATTTAAAACATTTTTTTTTAAAAAAGTGTAAAAATAAATATAATCAAGTACAATAAATAAGAAACTTTTTTTTTTAAAGCACCCGTCCTGACGAGCTTGCGCGCAGAAGTGAACGCATACATGAGCTTGCATAGGAAAATGGTGTTCAAACCACACAAGTGAGGTATCACCGCAATCGTTACAGCGAGAGCAATAATTCTAGCCCTCTGTAACTCAAAAGATGCAACCTGTAGAATTTTTTAATCTATGGAGATTTTTAAGGGTAAAAGTTTGACGCCATTCCACGAGCAGGCACAATTTTGAAGTGTGACATGTTGGCTATCAATTTCACACAATAAAAAAAATTGGGCTAACTTTACTGTTGTCTTATTTTTTCCAAAACAAGTGCACTCGTAAGACCGCTGCGCAAATACGATGTGACAAAAAGTATTGCAATGACCGCCATTTTATTCTCTCGGGTGTTATAAAAAAAAACACAATATATAATGTTTGGGGTTCTAAGTAATTTTCTAGCAAAAAAAATAGTTTTTAACGTGTAAACACTGAGGCCGCGTACACACGATCAAACATATCTGCTGAAACTGGTCCGCAGACCAGTTCCAGCGGACATATCCGATCGTGTGTACGGGCTAGCAGACAGGTTTCCAGCAGACAAAAGTTTTAAAGCATGCTTTAAAACTTGTGTGCTGGAAAGCGGTCTGTCGGATATGTCCGCTGGTTAGTGCGCCTAACCAGCGGACCGAAATCTCCTGCATGCGTCAAATGGATTTGACACATGCGTGGAAGTATTTTACTTCCTGGTTTTGTGACGTAGCGGCATCAACGTCACCGCAACGTCACCGCGCTGTCTGTCCGCGGGGATTTTGGTTTGATCGTGTGTACACACATCAGACCAAAATCTCCCAGGAGACATGTCTGATGAAAACGGTCTGTCGGACCGGTTTCATCGGATATATATCCTCGAGTATACGCGGTCTGAGTCTGAAAAACAGGCTCTGGGCTTAAGTGGTTAAAAAGTATGGCCTTATAATGTAACATTTTACATATATGTTGTTTATTTCTGAAAGTCAGGCGACTCAGTTCATGTTTAAATTACCCCTTTTTTCCCTCGGGCAACTTTAAAATGTAAACAATATTGTCAAAAGTATTGGGACACCTACGTTTACATGCACATGAACTTTAATGGCATCCCAGTCTTCCCACTGAACCGGCCGAGATTCAAACCGTGTATAGCCTGCCTTACTCAGGGCCCATTAACCTTACCATAGTTAAAGTAGGTTAACCACTTCTAAAACCATCTTCCATAATTTGCTCTATGTTTAGGGCCTCTGTTTGAAGCTGGAGTGTCGCTATTTCCAATTTAGTATTGCAGCTAGGCTGTAGTAAGCTTAAGCTTTGATTGTTATTGTTTCCATGTGCTTTAAATTCTGCCTGTTGCAGAAATAAAGTAATGAGTGTCTTTGGAACGTCCAGGCCTGCCGACTGGGGAAGGTGTTGCTGCAAGAAGGTTCTGAGACTGGGCCTAAGGAAACAGAAGGTGGCTTGTGTCTTGGCGCCTGAAAGATTTTTGCTGTCCTGTTGGTGGGTACGTTCAAAGGAAGTGGAGCAGGTAGATGGCTGCCGGTATGAAGCATCTTATGAGCAGGATTCTATGGTGAAGGGTTTTCTGGGGAGCCGAGTAGCAGCTACTGCCAGTGGACAATTCAAGGAGTTCATACTGCTCACCCAGTAAGGTAACTGTGACTGAATTTAACCACCAATACCCAGAGGTAGAGAGAAGAGGGAAATAAAATAAGATGAAAAGTTGTCATAGGTTGTAAATTTTGAGACTTGGTTCTGCCTTTGCTTTGATGCCCTAGGCACAGGCCCATGGGTCTCATTATGGTAAATCCAGCCCTACAGAAATGTGTTGATGGATGGTAAATAATAAAAAGAATTGGACAAACATCTAAAAAAAAAAACAAGTATAATAAAAACATAATAATGAGCTACATATAACAAGGAACTAGTTAAATTGTACAAACAGCAAATATCAGGTCAACACAGTAAGAAAATGACACTCAGCAAGCTGACAACTACAAAAACTATAAATCAACAAGGTTCTAAAAAATAGATAAAAAAAAACAGCCTTGAACAAAGAGATGGTAAAAAAAACATAGAACAAGGAAAAGGTAAGAGAGAAACATAGAATGAGGACTGTAATGTTTATGTCAAAATGTAGCGCACAGCATCTGTACTATTTAAATTAGGTTGAACAAATGCACATGGTTCCTTTCAAGCAATGCCTTTGGTAACATACCAACCACTCCATTTACTTTTTAATATACCAAATCCTCCAGGCAAGTGAAAGTAATGTGCTACTTTAATATAAACATCCCTTGTGAGGTCCCACAAAATGTATATTCCTCTCAGCAGCACAGATACGAATCCATGAATATCAATAAGTATCACACAGTGGCTGTTCATAAAGGAGCTATAAGAGTTAATGGGATACTGTCTGTCTGCTAGTGTTAATTAACTATACTTTCTATGGAAATGTGTGCCAGTTATACACGTCAAAAGACACTGATTAAGGGAAATGGCTTAAATGCTAC
The DNA here is from genome assembly GCA_029574335.1 of Rana kukunoris. Taxonomy (NCBI): domain Eukaryota; kingdom Metazoa; phylum Chordata; class Amphibia; order Anura; family Ranidae; genus Rana; species Rana kukunoris. Next base: position 100,302,986 of record CM056052.1, on the reverse strand, counting down.
AGTAATCATGGTTGGAAGAGTCGTACTGGATGGTAAGAGTAGCAGAATGCACAATGGTAAGGTGCATACATACAATAAAATGCACAAAACATAGTAAACATATTTAAAGAAATATTGACATGCAAGTAATGCAATATACACAGATAAAACGATAAATGTCAAACAAATCCTGTAGAAAGAAAATGGGAAAACAATATTTATTCAGAAAGGACATTTGTAACTTAAACATTATTTAAATCACATTTTCATTCTCATCTAACCCTGTTCCTGCAGTCTCCTGGGATACTTATGTCAGATATGCCAGGAGACATCAGAGGCATAAATAGATGCTGGAGGAGAAGGACCCTGTGGCACATCACGGGGGGTCGGCTGAAAGAGCTCAGAAGTGACAGTCAGTTGCTGATGATGTAGGAGAGAAAGATGGTGGCATGGGAACTATAGAACATTACTGATTTATTTATTTAGACTATTGACTATCTACTTATCCCTATTGAATATAAAGGATGAAGGCAGAACAAAAGTCATATATATAGTAGATTAAAGTACAATCTGAGTATTGGTCTTTTTTGGCCATTCTGTTAGTATAACATGGACATTATAAGAAAAACTATATTGTATATTGTTGTGGCTGAATTTTTTGTTAAATATTAAGGATATACATATGTTTTAACAGTCAGAACCATGGTATAGTGACTATGTTACATTTACCTTGGGATGTGGTAATAATCAAACACTGTTGATGGAATCTTTTAGGATGTAATCCATAGTTAGGGACGAGTAGTATAAGCGTTACTACCCTCAATAATTTATAGCTGGGTACGAGCATTGTTAGTATCATTATTCCAACACATTAAGATACTGCTGCTGTCAGTCTGAATCAAAGTCCTCTATACATGTCAGCAGTGAGGTTATCTGAGTTGTGCATGCGATGAGCCTTGCGCGCTGACAATAACAAACATCTTGATAATATCAAACAGTTTCAGAAAGTAGAGTAACGCACTGGGCATATACAGTGTCTTGCGCTGCGATAAAATGGAGGACGATCTGGGCTATATTAAGCAGCAGATCTGGACTACAGAGGAGGGGCGACTCGCACACTCTGAATCCTATTGGCAGCAGGGCAGGATTCCAGGCAGGAGGGAGTGTATTACCGTCCCCTGCAAGCTGCTGACAATGGGAGAAGGGAGGAGCTGAGTGATCAGCATCCACCTATAAATACGATCTGTCGTGCCGTGTAGCCACGCCCTTTGAAGACGTGAAACCAATCACGAAACGCGTCAGGGCGTGGCTACACGACGAATCGTACAGGCGGAGCAAGTTACACCCGGGACACATCAGCTAGAGACAGAGCGGAGACACTAGGCTATCTGAGTGAGCAGTAACATTGTAACCATTGAGCACACTACTGTTTTTTTACTTGTAAGCATAACTTTTAAGCGGGGGTATTTTATACAATAAAGACAGAATTACACTATGTCCTCTCCCTCTATGTTTATTTTTATATGACCGCTCATGCTGCACACACGCACCTAATCCCATCCACATCCATTGGGAGGAGAAAAACACTGCTGCTGAGCTGATCTGAACGTCATAGAAAGGAGAGTTAAAACACCTGAAGGCATTTAACATCATGTCAATCTGGTGAGTACAAAACCTTGAGGGGGACTACAAGTGAAGGAAATCCTGGTCTTGTTTTTTGCACAATCAACTTCAAGATCTCTTCACCATAAAGAATGTTATAGACTGTGTTTTGTTAAAACACCCACGTGTCATCACTAGTGGAATATTATGTCATATATACATTTCACCAACTTTTATTTCATGTGTAATAGCAGTTTTAACATTGTTCTTACTATTTGAGGATAGCTACCATTTTAAGGATAAGATGTCCTGGTTGATGTTTGCACCTCATACAAGCAGAGTTTGAACTTTTGAGTTCAATTGATGTAAAATCATATAGCGCTGTTAATGCCTCACAGAGACATACTTTTTCACATTACTGAACACCCAGAATAAAAGGTAAGAGGGGATGGGGAAAAAAATTGAGACTGGAGGGTGAAGTTCCTTTTTTGTCTCTCCCAGGCATTGAAAGAGAAGCTTTCTAAAAAGCTTATGAGAAACCTAAAGCATTAGTGCACGTTTTGTTAATATTTCGGATGTGTTTAGGAGGCGTTTATAAAGCAGAATTTAAAACTTTCATCTAAGGCCGCGTACACACGATCAAATTTATCTGCTGAAACTGGTCCGACGGACCGTTTCAGCAGACCTCTCCGATCGTCTGTACGGGCTAGCAGACAGGTTTTTCCAGCAGACAAGTTTTAAAGCATGCTAACCAGCGGACAAAAATCTCCTGCATGCGTCGAATGGATTTGACGCATGCGTGGAAGTATTTTACTTCCTGGAGTGGTGATATGGCAACGTTAACGTCACCGCCACGTCACCGCGTCCTCAGCCCAAGGGGATTTTCGTCCGATGGTGTGTACACGCCATCGGACCAAAATCCGATGAGACATGTCCGCTGGAAACGGTCCGTCGGACATGTTTGAGCGGACATGTCTCATCAGTGTGTACGCGGCCTTATATGTGTTTTGTGTTGTTGACTTGAATTAAGGTATTTGTAAAGCAACTGGCAAATGTGGCTTGTGAGATTAAAAATATTAATTTTTATGTGTGTACCAGAACATTTGCTTTTAGAACAGGTGTTGGCCTTGCAAAGTGTTTGAAAATGTTCATAACGTGAAGTAACTGCCTGTTATTTACACCAAAGTGTTTACATTTCAGTCTGTATGGAGAAGTCATGTACATAATAATGATGCAGTGCCACAAATTATAAATTATAGTCCAAAGTTCAAATAAAATGTATGTATTTGAAAATCGATTAGTTCTGATGTACTGACCCCATTTCTTGGGGCCCTAAAATGCCAGGACAGTACAAATACTCGCAAAAATAAATAACCCATTTTTGTAAAGAAGACACCCCAAGGTATTTGGTAAAAGGCATGGGAAGCTTTTTGAAGTAACATTTTGTCCATTTTTTGGGGGGGAATTGAAGAAATTAAATATTTTTGTCTCACAATTTTATTTACATACTATCACCAGAGCAGTACAGCATCACCATATGATTGCTGTGGGGGTGATCAGGGTCGCTGTCTGCTGACAGTATGTAAGACAAATAAATTACATTTTTTTTTTACTTTTTTTTACATTTTAGTACTTTATTTTCTTACATTGTTTACACACTGTCACCAGAGCAGCACTGTGTTACCAAAGTGACACTGTACTGCTCTGGGGAGATGATCAGGATTTATTTATTTTTGACACCATGATTGCTTATTACACTGATGATTACTATAAAGGCAATTATTTTTACACTGTGAAACTGTTAATGGCATTCAGTCATGTGCCATTGTGTACAATTGTGATAGCTATGGTTGGCCACAGCTATCACAAGGTACAGGTCTGCTGTGATTGAGATCATCAAAAGTACACAATGGCTATGAATGAATGAATGAATGTATGAAAAAAAAAAATGAATGAATGAAAAACTTGTATAGCGCAACACATGCGAATTTAATCGCCTCTGAATGAAAGCTATAGTTTAAAACTGACATATGATTGATGAAAAGTAGAGTCATATTCATCTGGTGAGAGCACAACCTTACATGATATAAAGCATGGGAGAGAAAAATGTATTACTTTCCAGAGAACTGTAGATTGCTTTGGAACATAGGTGTGGGAGTGTAATAATATAAATTAACTATCAGGACTCCATTTTGTTAGAACGCTGCCATATTAACTACTTGAGATCCGCACTATAGTCGAATGACGGCTACAGCACGGATCTAAATATCCAACATGCCATCTTTTCACGCCCGCCCCTTTGGGCGTTCCCAGCGCACGCTCCAGAGAGTGCAGCGGGGAAGCCCTGTGTTGGCCGTGTCCCTCGTTTGCGATGCGATCTGTGCGGCCAATGAGAGATGATCTCATATGTAAACATATGAGATCATCTCTCATTGCGGTTTTACACAGACAGCGTCCTGTCACTGGAGAGGAGACCGATCTGTGTCCCTTGTACATAGGGACACAGCATCGGTCACCTCCCCCAGTCATCCCCCCTCCCCCCACAGTTAGAACACAATGCAGAGAATACATTTAACCCCTTCCTCTCCCCCTAGTGTTAACCCCTTCAATGCCAGTCACATTTATACAGTAATTAGTGCATATTTATAGCACTGATCGCAGTATAAATGTGAATGGCGCCAAAAATGTGTCAAAAGTGTCCGATGTGTCCGCCATAACGTCGCAGTCCCAATAAAAATTGCAGATCGCCGCCATTTCTAGTAAAAAAATAATAATAAAAAATTATAATTCTGTCCCCTATTTTGTAGGCGCTATAACTTTTGCGCAAACTAGTCGCTTATTGCGTGTTTTTTTGTTTTTTTTTTTACCAAAAATATGTAGAAGAATACGCATCGCCCTAAACTTTGAAAAAACTTTTTTTTTTTTTTTTAAATTGGGATATTTATTATAGCAACAAGTAAAAAATATTATATATTTTTTCTAAATTTTCGCGCAAAAAATAAAAACCGCACAGGCGATCAAATACCACCAAAAGAAAGCTCTACTTGTGGGGAAAAAAGGACGTCAATTTTGTTTGGGAGCCACGTCGCCCAACGGCGCAATTGTCAGTTAAAGCGACACAGTGCAGGAAGCTGAAATTTCACCTGGGCAGGAGGGGGTTTATGTGCCCAGTAAGCAAGTGGTTAAATGTATCTGCCTAGTTTAAACTCTGTATATTTTCTCTTGTGATAATCTTGAGTATCTGTATGGTATGTAGGAATGTTTGTATAAAAATATACCCCCTATTGTGTTTGTTTATGGCCAAGCCTTATGAAGCCTGGACATCCTGTTTAAACCCTTAGGCCAGCCTTTCTCAACCTTTTTACCCCAGGGGAACCCTTAAAATAATGTTCAGGTCTCGGGGAACCCCTGATAAAACCCATTTATTGGGGTCAGTGGGAAAAATGCCCCTTACTTTGGTGGTCAGTGAGAAGAATGCCCTTTTTTACAGTGGTGGTAAGAATGGCCCCCTTACAGAGAACTATGAAGATCATTGGTGCAATACCACTGGCTCCTCCAAGTGAAATTGGCTCAGAACTATGTAGGCACCATCAAACAGGAGGTAAATCAGCCACAGCTCAAGGAACCCCTAGCCACCTCTGGAGGAACCCTAGGGTTCCACGGAACCCTGGTTGAGAATGGCTGCCTTAGGCAATACTAAATGACCAGGTCTCCATGTAACTGATTATTGATAACAAAACCTGTTTTCCTCCGTAGTCATGTAACCAAAAACACCCCCTCCCTTATTTTTCTATTGTTCTGCATTCAATATAAACTGTTTGCCTTCTAAGTAGGGATGAGCTTCGAGTTCGAGTAGAACTCATGTTCGACTCGAACATTGCCTGTTTGCCGAACAGCGAACTATTTGTGTGAACTTTAGAACCCTGTAAAGTCTATGAGACTCGAACGTTTGAAATCCAAAGTGCTCATTTTAAAGGCTAATATGCAAGTTATTGTAATAAAAAATGTTTGGGGACATGTATCAATGCAAAGTGAAACAATAAAAGTGAAATATTCCTTTAAATTTCATACCTAGGGGGTGTATAGTATGCCTGTAAAGTAGCGCTTGTTTCCCATGCTTAGAACTGTCCCTGCACAAAGTGTAATTTCTGAAGGAAAAAAAGTAATTTAAAATTACTCGCGGCTATAATGAATTGTCGGCTCCCGGCAATACAGAGAAAAGTCATTCATAAAAAAAAAATGTGTGGGGATCCACGGCATTTTTTTTAAAATTTGGGGTGAAGTTCCCTTTAAAATCCATACCAGACCTGAAGGGTGCCCTTTAAAATCCATACCAGACCTGAAGGGTGCCATTAATGTTATCAAGAGGAGATCTTGATCTCATACAGGAGGAGTATGTTAAGAAATTGAAACTTTGGATAGAGTTGAAAAACGTGTCGCTCGCACCTCTTCTTTTTCTTCACAGGAACATGTTCATCCTTTCCAAGTGGGAGATGTCATTGTAATAGTGGTCCAGCAACTGAAGCGTACCAAAAAGCAGGGGTACCCATTTGGACTCTCAACTACAGTGATCATGGTTACCTGAACATCTATTCTGGATCCATGCCAGTCGTGTGATGAAGGTGAACCAAACACCTAAGAAGCAAGATAAAGCACAGAGGGGTGAAGCAAGTGGTACAAATCCTTGAACAGTGAGTGAAGAAGCTGGTCAAGAAAAATGACTTTACTGATATCACGACAGACTCCTGGGAAGGCCTTGGGCCTCCTGTTCTTAAATACTTTGATGGTGTTCTTACCAACATGGATCGTAACTCACTATATTTATCATCCTGAAGACTTGGGGGCCTTTAGAGGCATATGTGACCTACCCAAGAACACCTCTAATTATACACTTATTAGATATAGAAGGGATGTATATTCAGATTATGAAGGAACTAAAATTGATAGCTCCACAGGAAAAATGTTGTTACTTAAATTTAAATATAGCTATGCCCAGAAATCAGGATATGAAAAATGTTGGATTTGCAGCAAACTACATCCTAGCACAGCACCTATCCCTCTTATGGCTGTACCCTTGAATTCCACCCCCTTTCTGAATGGAATACCTCCCATTACCCTCACTAAAGTGGCAATAACATTAATAAACAACACTGTCACCTTTCCAGCCACGAGCAGAAGTGACTTCCCTGATTGGTGTTTTAGGTTGAGAAATTCATTGTAGGGTGGAGAGGTATATAGCCATACTAAAATTCCATGACCCCAGACTTCTCCACAATTTTTACCACCACAGACTGTAATTTAAATTACACCATATCCCCTTTTTTAGTACTAATGCTGACACTGAGATGGAAAAGTTGCTTTCACTCCTAGCTTTTGCAGGTCTCTCTATTGATACACAATAAATCCTCAGTACTCACCTTGGGAAACAGTACATACATCTGTTGTGGGAAAACATGACATCCATGGATTCCCATGGACCCTCAGGGATAGTGTTACCTTGCATCACTGATCCCTATAATGGGTATATTGGGGGACAATGAGGGAGGACACCTACTGAAGGCCAGCATACACCCCAGGTACCCTCTCAAGCACCACCACAAGAGAGATTTGTTTTTAGAGAAAAACATGGCCTGGGCATGGTTTCCCTCAGGGACAGGATGGGGAATTGATATGATGAAAAGGCTGAACAACTACTCTAAAATATTAGACAAGATATTAGACAAGAATTCTGATGACATTTGAAAACTAAACTTAGAAACAAGGGCTAACAGAAAACAGCTAGAACTCCATGATCTAGCAATATAAAGTATACGTGTGGCACTTACTGGCCTGTGCGAAATAACTGAGGACTATGAATATTGCACTTGGATACATAACCAGTGTAGAGGTACCCGATTATTATGAGATCATTTCACAACACAGGAAAGAGGTAGACAAGCTACATGTTGAAGCAAGGGATATAGCTAAGACATGAAGCCCTTTTAACAACATAGGAGGGTTTGGCCTTAGTGGGATATTCTCATGGAAAAAATACATTGCTATGGTTATTATAATGATCTTGCTTTTTATCTTGTTTCAAACTTTTCATGTGCCTAATTTCCTGGGCTACTCGAAACCCCAGACCCAGCTGCGGCAAATAGAGCTTACCTCTGCTTATATTACAAAAACCAAGATGAGTATGTTACGAGATAAGTCAGTTTTTTTACTTAAAGAGGAGATTGTAATACTATATGTAGTGGTATCCTCGTGGGGGCTGCTGATAGACGCTATACCCCATTGGCCACCCTGACTCTGCAAATCCTCTCTTACCTCTGACACCTTGGGTTACATTTTGAAATGTGACGTTAGTAATGAGAAACTCACTCAGTAGCAATGAACCACTCAGAAATGTTTACCCAGATAAAGAATGGATATGAATGAACACAACTTATGTTTGATAGCAAATATCACTTGACACTTATATACAAGGGTGTGTAACTTATAACCTGGAAACGATCTAAGTGAACAGGTACACAGAGAGACAAATATCCAATACCTTTAACACATGTATTGGATACATTTCCTCCGAGGCCCTCAGCACACAAACCAGCAAACAGTGCACAGCATAGGCATACAGTAAACAAAGTGTGAAATTAGACAATGGGGGTTATTTACGAAAGGCGAATCCACTTTGCACTACAAGTGCACTGCAATTGCACTTGAAAGTGCACTTGGAAGTGCAGTCTCTGTAAATCTGAGGGGGACATGCAAGCAAAATAAAAAACAGCATTTTAGCTTGCACATGATTGGATGATAAAATCAGCTGAGCTTCCACTGATCTCAGAGCTTCCCCTCAGATCTACAGTGATCTACAGTGACTGCACTTACAAGTGCACTTGCTGCGCAAAGTGGATTTGCCTTTAGTAAATAACCCCCAATGTCTCCCCCTAGGTTATAATTCAATAACTACTGTAGCATTAAATTCAGAGCAGTAAAGCATTATAAAGAGGAGGATGATGAATGTTCTTTCAATTCCGGATATCTTCAGCTAGCCTGTTGATTATACTGCAGTGTTATTTGTGATTTTGTAATCCAAATAGGTAAAAGACAAAAGGACTGAAGAGCAAAGATGAACTGATGAATGCTTAAACTGAAGAAATATCACCACTGGTAGATTCCTCTTTAATTATGTCATTGAGTGGAATACAGTACTGACTTTACAGCGCAAGGGGAAAAGAAGAGGCCCCAAGCACCTGCTGTATAAGGGCTGTGAAGAAATAGATTCACATCCTTGGAACTACAAGTCTCACCACCCAGTCTGTAAGAAACAATCACTCAGCAATACTGTAATCTCTATCTGTCTGGGCAGATGCCCTCTCACCACAATGGACCTCAATAGATGAAGGGCTCTGGCTGGGAATCCCTCCTGGTGTCTCCGTCCAGTGAAATGGCACCACCACTCTGTGCTGTGACTACCGGTGGACTGGAGTGCAGGTGGTCACAGATGTTCTGGAGCTCAGGCCGATCTGCTGGCTGGAATAGCGGTGCTGTCCTCCCAGGTCCCTCTGAGGCAAGCGATCTGGCTCTCTGCTGTATAGGCCACAGTCTCTCACTCCCTGTCACAGAGACCTCCTGCTGGCAGGTTCAGAATGGCGTCCAGAGAGGCTGAAAACAGCCTCGGCAGGTGCTCGGCAGGCGAACATCCCTCTGAGCACCCTACAAATTTAGGTGTTCGCTGAATGGGTGAACAGGCGATTTTCAAACCAAACTTTTGCTTGGCTTGAACCATTTTCCCAACACTAATAGCTAGATAAACTTTGTGTACTGTATACTGTGGCTATAACCACAACGACACAGCAGCGATAGTGTCAGTGAATTGGAAGCTGTTGTAGGGAAAGTTGATATACTGCATATGGAGTTAGGAAACTGTAATTAAATTCTATATGCTAGCTCTTTGGACAATAAACCTCTTTTCTCTCTTCTTATCTAATTGGGGGCTTTTTTGTCTTTCATTTTATTTGTAGTTGATTTGAGGTCAGCAGTGCCTTCCAGAGGAATTTTTGATCTTGACGTTTGTAAACTTAGTTTGAATCCCCACCTAATTACTTTCTTGAATTTGGGAATTCTGTGTCCCTTATTCACCATGCCCTCTGAGGAGGCTCTGATGTGTCACACATTTCACAGAGCCTGCCTTCTGAACTACATATGTGCTGAGAGGTGGAGTCTCAGGAGTTGGAGTCAGTACAGGAATCACTGCTTGTGGGCAGCAAGGTACCATGGGATGTGTAGTCCTTAGACATTGAAAGTAAATAGCAGAGGGTAAGCTGCACCAAATCCAGGAAATTGTGAAAAGAGATGACCAGCAGACAGACAGAACACATAACATGAAAGGAGATTTTTTCAAGTAAGCTTATAGTAACTATTGCTTGTATTACTAGTAAAATGCTGTGACCATAGATCTGTTTTAAGCTGCTTTTTGCTTGCATCGCCCATTTGCCTGTTCACTTTACCTCTAGTACATTTCAACTAAGTATCCCCCATTAAAAATGTTCTGTTGCTGGCCAGTTTTACACTGCTGTATCATCCTTGGTCTCTTAATTCGTAATAAGTGCATGATAGAAATTGGCCTGCAGCAAGACAGTTTTACATCAGTGAGAACAAAGATGGCCACAACAATCTTCTGCCCAATTTATATTTGCCAGTCAAAGCAAACCTATGACTGTTTGATTAAAAAAATAAAACATGTGTTTCTGCTAAAGCTATCTGTAGTGATTGAGATTGGAGTGCTGCTGCTGTATGTTAGCTAAGCTAAATGTAAAAGAAAAAAGTAAATTTCACAGCCAAATATGTGTCGCCAGTGTATGCTGTCTCTGAGTCTGTTTTTGTAAATTGTACTTTTCTGTAACACCACATTTCTGTAACACAGAATTAAGGAGTCCCCCAAAAATGTATTTAAATGATTTGTGTGTTTTTGTTGTTACCATTGAAGCCACATAAAAATACCTTCTCCCTCTGTATGATATATATATATTTTTTAATTTCTTGCATTTACCCCCATACTAGGAACTTTCACCCCTTTTCTTCCCAGACCAATCTTCAGTTTTCAGCGCTGTCACACTTTGAATGTGAATTGCGTGGTCATGCCACACTGGACCCAAATTAAATTTTTATCATTTTTTTCCCACAGATAGATCTTTTTTTTTGGTGTATTTAATCACCACTGGGGTTTTATTTTTTTACGCTACAAATGAAAAAAGGCTGAAAAAAATGATACTGCTACATTTCTTTGGTAAAAAATAACCCAAATCGGGGTTTATTTGGTGTTGGCGGTGATGGGGGACAGACAGATGTTTTGTGCACTGTGACAGATGTGATGGGGGACAGACAGATGTTTTGTGCACTGTGACCGATGTGATAGGGGACAGACAGATGTTATCAGTGGTGCTTGGTGTACTGTTTGTGGGGGTATCTGTGACAACTCTCTCTATTAAATCATCCTTACACAGAGAGCTGTCACATAGCTGCAAATTCCCCCTCTGCCCCACACTGAGCTCTCACTGAGCTCGGCAGAGAAAACTCTCACAGAGCCACGTGTCTCTGTATACATTGTGACATCTGTGATCGGGAGGGACAATCAGAATGCCCATATCCCAATCTCTGCTTGGCTGGATCCTAAGGACAGGGATGGATCCTGAGGCCAGACCACCCGGCCGTTTATGTGCAGTGGGTGGGACTTGGGTAGGGATGGACGAACGGTATGACCCAAACTCATGTTTGGGCCTGAGCTGAACACCCAAATGAACACCCACAGTGCATTCTGTGCTTTGATCGAACAAAGCTTTGCCCAATTAGGGCACAGTGTAAGCTGGTTGCTAAGGATCAGGGTGTGGAAGCTGGCTATGGCGTCCTTAACAACCGACGAGCCATCAGCTTTCAATGGGTTTCCCCACTAAATAATAAAACAAAAGCGCTGGCTAAAAAAATAAAGAAAAAATGGCGTGGGGTCCCCCATAAAATCCATACCAGACCCTTATCCAGGCATGCAGCCTGGCAGGTCAGGAAAGGGGGGTGAGAGAGCACACCCCCTTCTGAACCATACCAGGCCACATGCTCTCAACATGGGAGGGGGGGTGCGTGCTTTTGGACAGGTGAGGCTCTGCCCCATGTGAATGAATATCATGTACATAGTACCCCTACCCATTCACCAAAAAGTGTATAAAAAGCCATAAAAACAAGAGACACGTTTTTGACAAATATTTTATTAAAAAAATAGTGTCCCACAATGTAAATCCATCATCAATCACGCTAACACGCCGACCCGAAAAAAAAAACGTTCCCCTTTTTGGGTTGCCCTCACGCCAAATGCCTCCTCTTTGATTTGGCAGTTCACCCCCCATGTTGAGCGCATGTGGCCCAGTATGTTTGATTTGGGGGGGCGCTTACACATATTTTTCATTTTTAATTTTCCCCCCAAATTCATACGAGACATGAAGGACCCAACCCCCATATGCCTTTTATGGCCAATTACATTGCATATAAGCCTTTAAAATGGGCACTTTAGATTTTTCCTGTTCGGCTCCCTATAGACTTTAATTGGGTGCACCTTTTGGGTTAGAACTTTTCCTCTGTTCGAGAGTCCTGCTGAAAACTAAACGTGGGTGGGTGTTCTGCCCATGTCTATTCACTAGCTGTGAGCAGAGGTACAGTCATGGGAAAGACAGTCTGAGTGTACACTTCCCTTACTTTTGTAAATATGATCCCTTATGAATTATCCCTACTGTTCTCTTCTCTGGATGGAATTAGCTTTGAAATCATATTAATTTGCCTGTCCATTCTATACTATGGCAATTATTCAGAATATTTATGTTGCTTTACAGCTGTGACTGTGGAATGAAGCTTTGCAATGCTTAGTGTGAGCTATTACCAGAGTAGTTTATGGTGCAGCTGGTGGCATATTTAGTGCTTTCACATCTGCAGCAGATCTTATTTTAACATTGCCCCTCTTTGATGTGATAATTCCATTTCAGTAATCATCATGAAAGGAAATGTAGCGCCACCCCCAAAGGAGCTGTTGGTCAAGATGAGTCTTCTGGGCTTGACCTTCTCGAAAACCTCAGCACCTCTGACACACCAGGATGAGTACTCAAACACACAATTTTACAGAGAGCTATTTTAATGAATTTAAGCATAAGACCAGTTAAACATAACAAACTAAATATATTGTAAACATATTTTAAATTAAAAAATAGTGGCGCTATAATCACAATGTCAAGTGAAACAAATCTAAAAATAATTTAAATAACACCAAGTGATAGTGAAGCTGAAAAACTGAAGAATCTATATAAAATATGAAAAATAACAAAAAGTGAAACAAAAAATCCAATAAAAGTCCATAAAAAGTGATAATCTTCAAGTGATTAACTTGGTGACAAATGTACTTATGAAAAAGTGAACCTTGCGGCTTGTGACAGTGATTCCACTCCCTTTAAGGCTGCATTCACACCTGAGCGTTTTTTTTTTTGCCTGAAGCATGAAGCTCCAAAATGCTAGAGGGGAAAAAAAACATTATTCTCAATGGAGATGGTTCACATCTCCACTCCAAAACGCCTGACGCCGAATGCCTGAGGCTCAAACAAGTTATGGACCCTTTTTTGTCACTGGAATTGCGCGTATTTGGGCGTTTTTCTGTTTTTAACATTGGTGACCCTAGACCGCGACAAAACGCGGAAAAAAATGCTGCAAAAATCGCGGAAAAATGCTACACTCAGGTGTGAATGAAGCCTAAGGCCGCGTACACACGATCGAATCTTTCTGCTGAAAACGGTCTGCCAGACCGTCTCAGCAGACAGATTCGATTGTGTGCACGGGCGAGCCGACGGATTTGGCCAGCCGACAGATTTGAAAGCATGCTTTCAAATCTGTCGGCTGGGAACTCGTCCACCCGACATGTCTGCTGGTTAGTACGCTAACCAGCAGACATATCTGCTTGCACATGCGTCTAATGGATTCGACGCATGCGCAGAAGTGTTTTACTTCCTGGTGTGGTGACGTGGCGGTGTCAACGTCACCGCCACATCAGCGCGCTGTCTGCCGGCGGGGATTTTGGTTTGTTCGTGTGTACACGATCAAACCAATAGATCTATTTGCTCGTGTGTACGGGGCCTCAGACACACACTCACCAAATTTAAATGCCTTGCACTCTTATACTTAGCACAAATGCTCTTAAACCCACCAGGGTTAATCAAATTTTTCGATATTCAACGGTGCTAATCAAAAGAGGATTGCTCCACATGTAAATGAAAAGTGTCTCCAATAGTGTAATAACGTAAAACCATTTTTTGCAAAACAGACAAAACTAAATATTCAACCATTAAACTCACATCACTTCAATCACATAAAAGCATCAAGGCAAACTCTGGTTTATGAACTGTAACGGTGTATTGTGGTCACGGCAGATCCACGATGCAGCCTATATACCTCACACTTCACTCGGTTACTCGTCAGTATCAAAAAACGTCCCAACCGGAAGAGAACGTCATGTGTCACAGATGGTTGCCGTACAGCTATGCCCCAACATGTTTCGTCATTTTGACTTATTCATGGGATGACAAAACATGTCGGGCATGGCTGTACGGCAACTATCTGTGATGCGTGACGTTCAATTCCGGTTGTGATGTTTTTTGATACCGTCAAGTGAGCGAGTGAAGGATGAGGTATAGATCCAGCAAACCTGTTTTGTGTGGCTGTAGATGAAGATGAATACCAGCAAACCTGCTCTACAGATGCTCCAGTCGTACTGGAAAGCGAATGCCTGTGGATTTTGCATTCTAGCCTGGACATCCACTTCCTTCCCCGGTCTGGTGCCAAGTTCCCCCCCACCAGCTGGTTCTTGGGTAAGAGGAGTGGGCTGACATAGGTCCTTACTCTTCAGGATCCTGGGTGCAAAAGCCACAAACTTTCCCGGGCAGTACAGTAAAAACATCCACTGTCCTCCTTCTGGTGTTACTCAGTCTATTGGGATCTGTAGTTCTGTCCTCCCAGAGCGCAGTAGTGTCTCCAATAGACTACATGTCCCGGTGTGCAATGCAGCAGCCCAATGTCCTCCTCTCTAGCTGCTGATTGGCTCAGTGTTGCTGCCTTCCTATTCTTACACATAAGATAGGAAGGAAAAAAAAACTTTTTAGTAGAATGGGGAAAGGTTAAAAACCTTCTATGCCTTCTAACAGACAGCTTCTGTCAAATGGTCCTGCGTTAAAACCAGCATTTGATCAGTTGCAGTACTCATCTGTATATTCTGACGAGGGGAGTTCCCACTTTCAGGATAAAATGGCACAGGATGCAAGGATCTGTGAGGTTTATTTCTTTACATTCAACCTACTGGATTAATGAAAAAAAATATGCATGTATACCCTGCTTTAGACTCTTAAAGCTTTGGAGTGGTTGTCTTGTTTTCTCTAGGCTTACCAGTGCTCACCTGAAGCACCTTTAAAGCCCCTTCATGTTAGAGAGCTGCCTAACCAGAATTATTTTGTCATCAAACTGAGAAAATAAACCAACTCTGGAACCAGCACCTTTTACCTATATTTATTTTCTGAGGTTTTTAATGCTGCCTGTACCTTACATTCTTGTCTGTCTAGTTTCCACATTGTCTATCAACGTATGACAGGAATAATATCTTTTGTTTACAAACGGTTTATTGAAAAATAAGTCTCAATACAGTTATGAAGTACAGTGGCAAGAGGTACAAAAAAAATAAAACATATGTACATAATTATATATATATCAGCAGTAAGCATCTGTGAAACATAAACATAATATCTTAAGCAGGGGCAAATCAGAAATAAAAGCGTAAATAAAGAGAAAATATACTGCTTTCAAATAAAAAAACTATACATATGACCATCTGGGAAAATAGTATTGTTAAGCCCCATACACTTGGTCAGACTATTTTAACAACAAACATAAAAACGATCGTTTTCCGATCGTTCTCAGAAAATTTGTTCGTTTTTAAACGGCATCAGAAAACCATTTTTGGGTTCAAAAAGTCTGGCCAACTGATCTCCCTTCAGATGAAAATCCACAGAAAAGTTTATTAGGCTTTACTGTACAAGTGTACTCACTATTCTGCACAAAAGAGAAGCTGCTTTCAGTCACTGAGGCTGGCCATACATGTTCAATTTTCTTGTACAATTTTCTTTTAGATTTACCAAAAACCATATATGAGGTCAAACTAAACAACACTTTCAATTGTATGCAATCAGGCAGGCCCTTGCACTACATAGTTGAAGGTAAATCTAAAGAAAATTGCACAAAAAATTGTATCATGTATGGCCAGCCTAACTCTCTGGCCATTCAAAAAAAACATAAACAAAAGATTTGCATTTGAACCTGTTTCTTTTGTTATTTTCGTATGTTGATATGACACCTATAACAAAAAATTTGCCTTCAGTATTTTGAATACACAGAAAACAGAAAAAGGAATTCATTCAATATACATAATGAAATTCTTTTGTTATAGATGTCATTGAACAATGAACATACAACTGACACTAACACAAGAAAAGCATTCAAGATACACAGAATGCAAACTGACGAAAATTCACGATAATTATTGTCTAACAAGAAACGAACATGAATTAAACAGAATAACGAATCATCCCGCATGTACGAAAATAAAACGGTAACGAAAATACGAAAAGATCGGAATACGAAAAAATCTCGTCGTACGACAAACGAACGGGAACGAACAGGAAAACGGGCGTCTTACGAAAAACGAACGGAAACGAACAGACGGGACCATACGAAACGGAACAAAAAAAAACATTTTTTTTTTCTGTGCACATGTCTACTGCCTATTAACTCCCATTTTTTTTGTTGACAGGGGAAGGGGGGTCAGAAGGATCGGTAGGAATCCACGGAAACCGAAATTCTGGATTTTTTAAACGAGTCAAATGTAATTGTGTATTTAATAAAAGATAGAGCATAAGAATGCATAATCCTGTATGAAATGTAACGAGTAAAATAAAAAAACTTTGATTATAAAAAAAAAAACTCCCATTGCTTCTGGTTTGCTATAATTCACTTTAAAGTTGGACAGAGTTCCATATTCCCATATCTCCTTCAATAAAGCTGGTAAGGACAGTTCTGGAGCCGTTATTGAAAATAGAAGGTCATCTGCAAATGCAGCTACTTTGTGCTCAGTTCCCTCAGTCTGGAACCCTCTTATGTCTGTATTAGCCCGTACAGTTCTCAAAAACGGTTCCAGAGTGAGAATAAAGATTATTGGCGAGAGTGGACATCCTTGTCTCGTTACGTTCTGTATTGGGAAGGGGTCAGATATTGTCTCATTTCCCTTCACCCTAGCCGTAGGGCAGGAGTAGAGGCTATACTAAATGGTTGGAAAAAAATACTGCGCAGGTCTAGTAGTCCGTGGACAGTGAATAATATCGTGAAAATAAATAAATGAATATATACAATGCTGCTGCAGCTAATATGTCAGATATAAACATAAATAGCAATAGAAAAGTAGGAAGCTGCGCTGCTTTGCTTTAAGTTAATGCAAACAAAGAACAACATAAATGAAACAGTATGCTGTACATATGTAGTGCACAAAAACACCAGTGCAAAGTTCATTAATTTGACATTTAAATGAAAATAATCAAAAAAGTTTGTGTGAAATAGATAAATCACAAAAGTTCAAGTAAGGATGTGACAGAGATGACAAAAGAAATCTGAATGGGTGTTGAACAGCTCCAAATATATCGTGTGCATCAGCCAAATAAGTAAGAGAATCCTCCACCACTTATGTTCAAGCTGCTTACCAAAAAGATTGGATCTCTGGCGAGATCAACAACACATAATTCCAAAACAAGCCAGCACGTGATATCCAGGGATCCTATCACTCTGTCTGTATCTCCTTAGTCAGATCATCGTTCCTCCGTATATATGACCCAGAAGGAAAACAATGACATGGCGTAATAACGTCTAACAGTTTTATTAGGTATAAAAAGAATACACTCACATTTATGCAGAGAAAAAGGTGCGTGTAAATGTTTAGCCGGCCGGCTCTGTCATCCGCTCGTCCTTCCGGATAGACAGCGTGGTACAATTCGTGGTGACGTCAGCACGCCGCTTTACCCTACGCCGTTTCGTCACAACAATGACTTCTTCCAGGGGCACGAGCAGCGTGCTGATTCGCCACTTTTTATTCTGCAGAAAAAACATCCAAAGACCGCCTAGCTCTGAGATTTGAAAATCGAGGGCGCGATCCGCCATTTTGGTTTTGGGATCCCTGCCAGTAATGAACTGGAATAAACAGGGATAGACTGTTGCCAAGAAAAAATTCTCAAACCAAAATTCCAATTGTGAAACAGAATGTTTGCACTAAGGTTGCCTTATGACATCCATACACGCCGCAACCTCAAATGGAAAATGCAATGGTTGCAAAGCTGGATATCCAAAATGAAACATACAAGAAAAAAAAAATGACATAACAAAAATGCCAGCCATTAATTTCTAAATGGTACAATAAAATAGATAGCCATATAAGTTCAATGCTCAATATCTCTTATATTGTAAGCCAAATCAATAGCATTTAGGCTAATGATTAAAAACAAAAAAATGGTAAAAAAAAATAAAAATAAAATTAAAATAATATTGAGAATTATTTTAAAAAAAGTTTAAGAAAATTGTTGTTGAAAAGGTGTGCATAATCTTGCGCAACAAATATGGCAGAACAATATCAATGAGTTTCAAATCTAAATAATAGAGGAGAAACCATACTGATCTATATTAAAAGGTATAAAAATGAATTTGATTAGATATAAAAATATATAGATAAATAAATGCAAATGGATAATACCATGAAATGGGGAAGGACCAAGATTAGCCAAAAGTCAGAACTGGTTAACAAAGACCAAAAAATACAAGATATACCTAGCCATTATCAATAAAGGCGTTTACATCTGTGTCCACATTGAGTCCATACGGAATATAGGTACGAATCCGATATATCCAGGCCATTTCAAGCCTGGATAGTTCTCTAACTAGTGAACTGCCTCTCCAGTGGGGATCGAATTTATCTATCCCCATGAAGAGGGTTCCCTCTGGATTACGATTATGAAATTGGTTGTAGTGACTAGATACTGAGTGTTGTGAAAACCCTGATCTAATGTTGGTAATATGTTCACCTAATCTTACTTTCATTGGTCTTTTGGTCCTGCCAATATATTGTAATCCGCACGGACACTGTAAGAGGTAAACAACCCCAGTTGTACTGCAGGTAATGAAAGGTTCAATTTTGTGCTCTCTCGAGGTACTTGTTGAAATGAATGCTAAAGTTTTTCTAGATTTATTTTTATTCAATGTGCAAACCTGGCAGTTCCTACATAGGTGATATCCTTTGATATCTCGTTGGAAAAAGGACACCTTTTTAGTGGGAGGGTCCACCACATTTGGGGCTATTCTGTCACGTAATGAAGGTACACCTCTAAAAATGACCTGAGGGGTGGTTGGTAGGAAGGTGTTAATGACCCTATCATTTGATAGTAAGTGCCAATGTTTCTTGAATAGTTTCTTTATGGCATAATGCATAATTTCAGCTACTTCTTTGAAGATGTTTTCCAATGTGAGAGGGTCGTATCCTTTTTCAATTAGTCTGGTTTTGAGTATACCAGCTTGTTTCTCATATTCGTTCAAAGTGGAGCAATTTCTCCTCATCCTAATGAACTGGCTCTTTGGGACCGATTTTAGCCAATTTGCATGATGACAACTTCCTATATGAATAAAAGAATTCCGATCTGTCTTTTTGAAGTAAGTTTTAGTTAGAAAGGAATCTTTTTCTTTTATGATGGTAAGGTCCAGGAAATTGATGGATTCCTGACTAGCTTTGAATGACAAGCAGATCCCTCGCTCGTTGTCATTGAGCGATGAGAAGAAAGAATCCAATTGTAGTTTGCTGCCTGTCCATAGGAGGAGGACGTCATCAATGTACCTAGCCCACAACAGTATGTGCGGACTCTCTATAGATGACGTCCTCCTCCCATTTAGCCATAAATAAGTTGGCCAAGCTTGGCGCGTACTTGGCGCCCATAGCAACTCCACGAGTTTGTCTATAATAATTGTGGTCAAACCAAAAGTAGTTGTGACTTGCCGCATATTCCAAGGCTAGGAGTAGAGGCTAGCTATCCAATTTTGCATCCCTTCCCTCAGTCCAATATATTGTAATGTGGATCTCAAAAATCCCCAATCTACTCTGTCAAAAGCTTTTTCTGTGTCGGTTGATATTAATACCATTGGCCTTTGATAGAGTTGTGACATGTAGATGGTGCTCAGCAGTCTCTGTGTGTTCTCTCTCCCTTCCCGCCCCGGGGTAAAGCCCACCTGGTCTGGGTGTATTAGGGGTGATATAAAGGGCAATAGTCTATTGGCGATTATTTTTGCAAAAATCTTTAGATCTACGTTCAGTAGGGATATAGGTCGATAACTATGACGTAAAGTGGGATCTTTTCCTTCCTTTGGGGTAATCGGCTGACCATCTTTTAATGAATTAAAGGCCTCTAAAAATCTAGGTGCCAGTTTTTGATAGCAAGTTTTGTAATATAGTAAAGTGTATCCGTCTGGGCCTGGGGATTTACCCGGTTTCATTTCCTTTATTGCTTCTAAGAGTTCCTGTAATCGGCCCCTCCATGTTGGTGGTAATTTCTTCTGGGATTGTGGGCATTCCTGACTCTTTGAGATATTCCTTTACTCTCTCTTCTCTTCTCTGACCTCTTACTGATATGGGTTGACTATCCAAATGGTATAAGTCACTATAGTATGCTTTAAATGTTTTCGCTATTAGGTGCGATGAACTGACTAACTTATCTCCTTGAGTTTTTATTTTTTCAATATGTTTTTTAGCTCTTGTCTCTCTCAGTGCATTCGCCAACATCCTGCTTGGTTTGTTCCCAAATTCGTAGTATGCCCATCTGCATCTACTTAGTTTGGCCTTGGCCTGCTCCATAAGTAGTAAATTTAGTTTATCTCGGAGGGACATTAGTCTCTCTTCAATATGTGCTGATTGCGATATTTTATGTTCGTTTTCTGCTATTCGGATCTCCCTGAGCAGGTGGTCTAGCTTTGCACTGATAGACCTCTTTCGATGCGCCCCATGTAAGATAAGAATTCCTCTCACATAGCACTTATGTGTTTCCCATTTACATAGTGACGATGTCCCGTCCTCTTTATTAATTTAAAAAAAACCTCTCTATTTCCTGGTTAATCTTACTCTCATAGTCTGGGTCTTTGATTAATGATTCGTTCACCCTCCAGATCCACTCTCTGGGACCTGCTGTCCCCCAATCAATAGCACAGTTTACTGAGGCATGGTCTGAGAGTGTGAAGGAACCAATTGAGGTTTGTCTTAGATTTAACAGTATGTTTTGGTCCAGAAATAAGTAGTCGATTCTTGTGTATATTTTGTGTTTTGGTGAATAAAAACTATAGTCTCTCTCATGGACATGTAAAGTCCTCCAACTGTCTACTAACTGTAGGCTTTGTAAGATTCCCCTTGCCTTTCTCAGTTTAGTGTTAGATATATTGTAGGACCCCTTAGAGGAGTCCAATCTTGGATCCAAT
The DNA here is from genome assembly GCA_029574335.1 of Rana kukunoris. Lineage (NCBI taxonomy): Eukaryota > Metazoa > Chordata > Amphibia > Anura > Ranidae > Rana > Rana kukunoris. The sequence continues at coordinate 100,281,809 of CM056052.1, read as the reverse complement.
ACCATGTTCATATCTCCTCCCAAAATCAGAACCCCCTCTCTATGGTGAATTACCACATCTGCAAATGTTTCCAGAGCAGAAACCGGGTCCTCATTGGGGAGATAGATATTTACTAGAGTCACATTTCGGTCATTTATTGTCCCCTTCACCATGAGGAATCGTCCTTCCTCATCCATAGTTACTTTAGATCTTTCCATTTTATGTTCTTAGCCAGCAGTATAGCTACTCCATTAGCTTTTGAGGTCCGGGAGGCCCCCATATATACTACTGGAAATCTTTGGCACTCCATCTTGGGTATCTTGTCTTTTCTGAAATGCGTTTCTTGCAGAAACACAATTTGTGATTTTAGTTTCCCTAACTCCATTCTTAGTTTGGCTCTTTTCTCTGGGATGCTTAACGCTTTGACATTATAGGTGCTAATATTTATTCTGTCCATCCTAGTCGTTTTTTTTCCCTCCCCTCACGTATTTTTCCCTGAGATTCCTACTTCCGTTGAGGCCTTGGGACGTTTAAGAGGTAATAGGAGAGGAGGCAAGAGCTCCGGAGAGACGCTGCACAACCCCAAAAAGAAAAAAAAAAGAAAGAAAAAAAGACACCCCCACCCCCCCCTTGTATCCCGGACTCAGGTCCTCTGTCCAAGTGTCCGAGTATTGGATTTGCCCACCACCACGAGGCGGTCTAATCTGTTGCCGCCCCGCCGTTACGGTGCTGCGATGAGACAAAAAAAAATATATACCCACGAGCGTCTCCGACTTCCCTCCCGTAGGAGGAGAGACGCCCTGATGGGGGAAAGTATAGAGACACTGCCACTCCCCCCCTCCCCCCCTGAGAAAAAAACACAGGGGGGATGAGGGAGGGCCGGGGAGAGTCCCCGCCTCCCTCCAACATCTACACAGCCCATATGAGATTAGAACCGAACTTCACTTTCTCATTCAACATTAACTATTTTGAATCCTTATGCTGCTAGCATTCATAAATAGATAGGAAAGTATATCATATCTACTTGTTTTAACTTTTATTTTATTTTTTACATTTATTCAGTTACTTCTGGGTTTCCAGGCCTAGTAAAATGATGTCATACATCCCAGGAGTCTTCAAGAGGGGAAGAGGTTTTCCCAGCCAAGCACAACCTCCTGCCTCAATGCCTGAGCTAAGGGCACATGGATTCCAGGAAGTAAATGTTACGTGAATCAGCTGCCCTTATTCAAGATGGTCACTGCCAGAAATGCTAGGGGCTGATTTTGAAAGTGACTTCTCAGCAAAATAAAGCATGGAGACATGGATGGATGGGTGAGTTTAGTTTTAATATTAAAAATGAATTAAATTGTGTTTGTGGTGCTCAGATGCAGTTTGGTTCCATGTTAACTTTCAGCAAACATCCAACCCTTTAATGAAATATGCTAATTACTACATTTTGTTCAACTTACTTCTTTACTAAATTACAAAGATACAGTAAATTAAGGAGGCTTGAGGCAATTTATTTAGACCATTATCGGTAAAATACGTCTGTGCAGAGAAAATAATCCTTTTGGATACTTATGATAATTTCTCCTTGAGCTATGTATTCTCAGCAGTGTGTGCAGGGTAACTGACATTTAATTCAAAAAATGTGCAGAAGCGGGAGGTCAGTGTCGAGCATTATATCACGCAGAGTTAGACAGTCTTGCTCAGCACTGTGTAGAATGTCAAGAAGGGAAATTAAACTAAAAGAAAAAGACCATGTGGTAGAGTGATTTTTAACATCACAGCTGAAACTGGATACTAAAAGCTTTATACAAGTGTTGAAAAAGCGCTATTTCTCCATTAAGATTATCCCTGGAGACTGTGTAAAAATGACATAATGTAAAGTATCCTTTGGATTTATAGGGCCAATTGAAATGGGATTTCTTAAGTACTGTGTGATTTACATTAGCATATACACTTAAAACACTTATTCAGAGTATGACCATTTTCCCAGTAGTTCTCTTTTGTGATGTGCGTTGCATTTTCAATATGTTGTATATGTTAGAAAACTATAACCGCACTACATACGAGGGTCTGCATGAAAATATGTTCTGCAGGGTGAACCAAAAATCAAAGCCTAACTCTGGTGAGTTTCGTGTTTTTGTAGTTTTGAATAGCCTGGGAATGGAAGTGGTCTTGTTAATTTTTTATTTCTGTTGGTGTGCCCATTGGGCGTATTTCCTTTCTTTATCTTTCCTTCTCCCAGTGGGGCACAATGTAAAAGGAAATCTGTCCAACATAAAGCAATTAAAATCACATCCCAGAGTAGAGAAAAGGGTGGAACTGTTTAGTTTGTATTGCTTTCTGTGACCCAACTGCAGAGATTTCCCCTAACTTCCTGTAACAGTAACGCTCTATGATTCAATTACAATAAATACCCAACACGGGACCACAATTAAACCTGCCGTAGAATTTTGAATCTAATTGGTATTACATTAAGCAGAGAAATAAGTTACTGCACATTACAAGCTTCAAGCAGATTACCTATCCCACATGTGAGGAGTTTTTTTTAAATCTTTCTGCAATCGATTTCAGACTTCCCAATGTTTGCAAATACAGTGGAACCTCAGTTTACAAGCATAATCCGTTCCAGGAGAATGCTTGTAATCCAAAGTACTCGCATATCAAAGCAAGTTTTCCAGGGCTCAAGTCCTGCGGGAACGCGTGGGAACGGAGTTCCTGCACTTTTTCACAGCAGGAACTCAGTTCCCTTTGCAGGATTAGAGCAGCCGAGCCGCCCAAGCCAATCCTTCACTAAGCGGCGATGCCCAGCTCGAGTGACTGTCAGAGGCAGGCGAAACTTGGTAATCCTTTATGTTACTGGCCTCTTCCTGTATATGGATTCATCGGGTAGTGTGCGGGTATTCCGTCACTTCCTAGATACTGCAATGTCTGCTGGGAACAATGACAAAAGCTCCCAGGAGACATTGCGGCACCGAGGAAGTGACGGAATACCCGTACACTACCCGATGAATCCATATACAGGAAGCGGTACAGTGGATCGAAAAAAAAACAAAAACATTTGGTTTAGTAATTATGCATATGATCGTATTTTGATTTTTTTGGTGGGGGAGTGGATCTTGGGTGGGAGTTCCCACACTTTTTTCCCCAGGACTTGACCCCTGGAGTTTTCCCATTGAAGTCAATGGAAACAAAAATAATTTGTTCTGCATTGACTTCGATGGCATGCAATACCGCATGACGCCAGAGGCGGGGGGGTGTCGGAGAGCCTCAGAAACTGACGAAAAGGCCCAAAGACACCTGGCTGACCTCAGTAAACCTTGGAAAGACTTTGTTCCAAGGATTTGCAGAGGTCAGCCATGCTGTTCTCGGGCCTTTCCATGCATTTCCGAACGGCACCAATCAGCTGCGATCAGCACCGTTCTGCTCTGCTTGGCTCCGACGCCCCCCACCTCAGACCAAACACGGTACTGCACACCTTTTTGGCCTGAATCATGCTCATTTTGCGAGACAACACTCGCAAACCGAGTTACATTTTTAAAAATACAGTGCTCTTATTGCGAAACTCTCATTAACCATGTTACTCGCAATCCAAGGTTCCACTGTATAATAAACTTTCCGATTTTAGCACAGCTGTAGCATCAGTAGCTTACTGATTGATTTCAGTTACTGCACGGAACTCCTCTTTAAAGGGTCTTGTAAGTTTTAGGCTGGGTTCCCACTTAGTGTGGACGCAGCTCACAGCAGAGGTCCGGTGCATCCCTTTTCTCCGTTTCAGGGACGAATCAGGCCCAATTTTTTGGACCTGAAACAAATTTAAAGACCCACAGGACACTTTTGCAATTCCCCCCAGTGGCTGCCACGGAGATGTGTGAATCGGCTCCAGTGAGAGCCAGGCACACTCTCCTGTCATGCAAATTATATGGGGGAAAACCGCATCCAATTTGCAATAGTGTGAACCCAGCCTGAAAACTGATGTTTTATTTCCAGTTTTACTATACACATACATTTTTGGTATTACAAATAAACAATGAAACATGAGAAAGAATTCCACTTATTGGGCTGGGTTCAGATACATGCGAATTGGATGCGTTTTAAAATGCATCCAATTTGCATGACATGTGAATGGAACCGGTTATCAATGGATCAGGTTCACACATGTCCGAAGAAGCCACAAGGCAGTTTCAAAAAGGGTCCTGTGCATTTATAAGTTAATGTTAGGTACCACAGATACCAGGGTGCCGTGATGAGGCTCTGTGGCTTACGCATGCATTTGCAAATGCATGCAGACTAAACCCCTGATTTTAACGCATATTGTTAGACAGGTTTAATTGGTGTCTGCGAGCTGTTCGGTAAGTAAGCTTAACCTGGTCATTGAGCAGCCAAATATTCTGGGGCTGAAGTGGTTAAGAAAGCCTATAAACGGGCAAAGAATAGCCCTGGATTTCTCTTATTATATCAAGGAAAACAAACAACCGATCCTGAAAAGACATGTATAATTACACAGTTTATCAATGGAAGCTCAACTTTGAGGCCGCGTACACATGATCAAATCTGTCTGCTGGAAACGGTCTACCGCCCGACATGTCTGCTGGTTAGTATGCTAACCAGCAGACATATCTGCTCGCACACGCGTCGAATGGTTTTGACGCATGCGCGGAAGTGTTTTACTTCCTGGTGCGGTGACGTGGCGGCGTCAACGTCACCGCCATGTCACCGACACGTCAGCGCGCTGTCTGCTGGCGGGGATTTTGGTTTGATCGTGTGTACATGATCAAACCAATACGTCCCAGGAGACAGATCTGTTCAAATCGGTCTGTCCGACCGATTTGAACAGATAGATTTACTCGTGTGTACGGGGTCTGAGATGATTCTTGAAAAACATTGGCCCCTTTTACAGAATGATACATTTGTGTGTAAATGCATTTAAAATATACCTAGTCTTATTTTTCTTCCTAAAACTGACTTTACCTCGTCTATTCATGCTAGTTTTGAATAAAGACTAGTGTAGTCTTCCAGTTGCAGCATATAAATGTGGGAAATATAAATATTTTTACTTTTTTGTAAAAATAAAATAATTATGCTCCAAAATAGGCAACTATACAGGCTAAGTAACACTTTACAAATTGTCAAAGAATTGGTGTCATATACGGTATGTATCCCCTTATGTATGTATGCAGTAATTCATACATAGGCAAAACCAAACACCCTCTATGGACATTCTTTTTTTTACCTATGCCATTGTGAATGGTAATGCATACCATCATAATTATAGAACTGATGGCTTTAGGTTTTGTTACCCTTGACAGGACTCATCCAAATACAGAGGGTGTGATTTTAACAGACATACAAAATGATACAAAATTATTTTATGAATTGAAGGCTAATCTACCATCTGGCTTCAACAAACAGTTATTCTTGTATGTTTGGAAAAACATATTTTGCTGAGGGACCCTTATAACTTTCATTGGTTTTTAAAAAAGTATGTTACTTAGCAACTATGCAATAAAAGCTAATACTCAGATAATACGTAGTATAGCTTGGTTACACTAATACAACTGAGATTTATGGTGTTGTTCTGTCTCATTTTAATTTGTTTTTACATTTTATTTTATTTTTTCTACTTTTGACTATTGCATGACGATGCCAAGAGATGTTATTGTTTTCAAATGTCTTGTTTAGATGATTCGGCTTATATGTTAAAGCTTTTTTCCCCCTTTTTCAATGGTCAGCCACCCAGGCTCCCTGGAGACTACCCATCGTGACACTCATCATGGCCTAAAGATGGGCATAGTTTGTTGCTTGCTTATTATACAAATTACAAAGATAACTGGCAGGGAGTTTGAGTGCTCTGCTGGTCTAGATGGGAGGAAGCTGTCTTTTTTGATGGTGGTATACACCATTTGCATCTCATCAGATACCAACCTCCACTTAAATAGCAGTATTTTGTTCTTATGTCTTACCTTTGACAATATATCATTGGAATGCTGATCTCTCCCACTGTATTTAATTTGTATCTGTATCCTTTTTGTATCTTATTTGCAAGGTTTTTTTTTGGCTGGCACCTGACTGCCCTTGTGGTGGGCAAAAAATGTAATCTCTGGTATATGGACTGGTAATGCACTAGTACTATTAAAAATTTGAGGTCTGTTTAAATACTGACATTAACTTGCACTGTAAAAATAACAAGCTGAGTAATTTTTATGTATTTATTGTACAATGATATTATCTTTTAAAGAGCTGTACACAGGAGCCAAATATTGGGCAGCATTAGCCGATTCAATAGAAACCGTCTGACATTTGGCCCGTGTGTATGGCAGCCAGTCCAACAAAAGCCAGACGCTCGGCTGGCTTCTGTTAAAGGGGCATGTCCGAAAAAGTTCTACCAATCGGTATCCAAGACAATGGCTGAGAATGCTAACCAGTGTGTTTTGGCAGGGGACAATTCCCCTGTCAGAACACAAAAGGTCAGCGGTAAGGTTGTTGTACTAACATTGCACAGTTAGTACAGCGGCTCCTCCTGAGCTCTTCAGTTTTGTTTTGTTTTTCAGTTAGCTGGCTGGGTTAAAAAAAAAGAATAGTGTGTGCCAGGCTTCATACTTTACTATGAAAACCTTAGCCAACTTGATTATCGCTGTGCTTAAGCTATTCCTCGACTTATAAGAGCTCAACATAGTCCTGAAGAAGCTGGGGATTCCCATAAAATGTTATTTTGTTATGTTATGATTATGAAACATTATTCAACAACAATGATATTTAACTAAGGATGGCTACATACATGCAATGGTCTAATATACAGTTTGTTTTGATTTTATGTTGATTTTACTGTGGTTCTAAAGGCTGAAGGTTTTTTTACCTTCATGGATAATATCCATGAAGGTAAAAAACCTAATGTGTGAAGCAGTCCCACCAGCCCCCCTAATACTTACCTAAAGCTCCTACTCGATCCAGCAATGTGCATGAGAGGATTGACTCTCCGGGGACTCTCTCTCCTCGTTGGCTGAGACAGCAGCGGAAGCCATTGGCTCCTGCTGCTGTCAATGACAGACAGCCAATGAAGAGAGAGAGTGGGCCGTGACTCCATGTCCGAATGAACATGCAGAGCAGGGGTTCAGGAGCACACCTGCTTGGGTGCCCCCATTGCAAGCTGCTTGCTGTGGGGGCACTCAACAGGAGGGAGGAGCTAGGAGCACCATCAAGAGGCCTGGGAAGCGGAGGATCAGGGCTACTCTGTGTAAAACCACTGCACAGAGCAGGTAAGTATAATATGGTATGATAAATTTTGAAACACAGAATTATAAATTCTAATATAATAAATAACTATAAATAATTATAACAAATAATAATTCAATAATAATAAATTATATTAAATAATATAATCAAATCAAAAACACAGAAATTTGCTTAGTTGCAAAATTGTCGCTGTCATTACTTTCAGTGTTTGATGATGAATTTCCCCACAAATCACTATCGTTCAATTCTTCAAGTGATTGTCATTTATTATTGCTGTTTTCTAGCTGTCTAAAAGCACTTTTGATGTAAAGGGACACTTTTTGGTTGCTGTGGACAATCTTCAGTTTCCAGGCAGAAAGAACAGTATATATAATATAAAACTGCATGCGTGGCACCACTAGGTACAAAAGGGATGTAAAATTATTTGATACAATAATGTAATCTGTAAGATTACAGTGTACTGTATGTATTATGTGTTTTTCACTTTTTGAATTTGGTGCCGAGCCCTGTCCCCTTGCGTCACAACGCTCGCAGAGAACGGAGCTCGGCAATGTGATAGATCGAGCAAAGACATGACTCGCACACACAGCAGGGAGACATCACGGGATCCTGGGGACAAGGTAAGTAAACTGTACATGGATTCTGCGATGCAATCCAGGATGCAATCCCTGGGTTACCGCTCTGGGTTACTGCTTTTGGTACTGAAAATTCACCCCGAGCCACACTTGAGAATACCACTAGGGAGGTTAAAATATGAATAATTTTAGTTGATAGTTACCGAGAGGACCCATTATGCATCAAGACTTGCCCCCCATGGGCCCTAGGGTACTGGCTCTATCCATCCTCACGTTCACCCCCCTTTTTTTGATAACTCCGGAGTGTTCCTTTGGAGTCTTTTTGGCCCCTTACTTCCGAAATACTGGGGCGCCCGTGGACTGGTCGTTCCCAAAGTCAAGAAGACAGCTTTCCCACGGGCATGTATTGTCCAAAAAATGAACTATGTCTGTTTAGGGGGCTGATGTTGGGCACCTGGGGGGGACCCCCCTCCTCCTTATGGGGGGGCGCCTCCAGTGGAGCCCTGGAGATTTTTCTCCCTGTAGCACTCACCCCCAAAGGAGCTGCTGGTTAGAATTAGGATGGCATGTTACCTCATGGCTCCGGTGAAATGTCTAGGGTGAATGATGCGTGCAATAGCAGTGAAGGAATGTCCGCAAGTAGGTCTCTTAAGTCTCTTTATATGTGCTCCTTATTACCCAGCCGGGTAAAAACAGGTAACAGGTGATGGAAAGGATAGACAGAAAAGGTTGAAAGGAGAACAGCAGATTCAGGACTTGAATATGGAAACAGTTCTGCTTCCGACAACAATTGGATTTCTTTTGCCACTCCAACCTGGGTGGGTATAGCGTACCTGGACAGGTCTCTCTCACCGACCTGGCAGCCAGAATATCACTCGAAACTTGAGAAGGGTGTCTCTGCCACAGACTCTTCTAGATGACCGTCAGAAAAGCGCCCCTGCCACAGGCCTTCCCTGAGTGTAGATATGGAGGAATACCTCCTGAATAAATCTTTGCCTGAGTCTTCCTTTTAAAGTCGCCCAGATACTGACTAAGAGAGGATTCAATCCTTCAGTGTCCCGTACCTTGATCTCCGATGGTTTGTTCCAGTGCTGTTGGACCGCCAGCCTCTCATTGGCACTCCTCAAATGGACTCCCCACTGAACAGCTAAACTCGCTTGGGATCTTCAGAAATGAGAACCCAGTCGATCACTGGGTTCCCGTCCTGCTTGAATGCTCCGGACCAACTTGGCTCCGGAACCAGGAACATTGCGTAGCACCCACTTCCAGGCCAGGTAGGCCATAACACTCGGGGCGTGGTGATGTGGTCACCCTAAAGGTGGGTGCCACACTCCAGGAAGAAGAAGAACCACCTAAATAGGCGTCTGCCTCATAAGTACCCTCTCCCAGCATGCCCAGTGAGGCCCAAGACTCCTGATTGGTCGCTTGGAGAGAACACTCAAACCTCAGCTTCCACTGCTGCCACCTGTTGACCCAGGGTGGAACTACACCCCAGGCACACCAGAATAAGCCCACAGCACGGCCAAGCTGAAACAGAGTAACTAAATAAATCTCACTTAAGATCAGAGTCAATTTACACTCTGATTACCCCCTAAATTTACTAGCACCCGTACTTTGAAGTACATGGGCACTGCATTCCATACGGCCCCAGTATTAAGTTATTAATGGTTGTGTTTCAATTTTTATCTGTGTTTTCTTTAGTGGTCGGGGTAAAGTGTGACCCCCTACGGTGTGCGCCTCTACCTCTCCCATAGCTGCAGTTTTCTGTATCTGTGGGATGGATAGTCAGCCCCCTTTTAGGGGTAACCAAACCTTTTTGGTAGTAGTTTGTCAGCAGATTTTTTTGCCAAACATGACAGGTCTTCCCAGAAGACACCTTGTTATGTTTTGTTTTTTTCTTAATGATTTCCTTCTCTCTCTTTATCTTTCTACTATCCCTCTTTTTTCTAGCCAATCTTCTGGGCGGGGGCCAGACCCGGAACCAGCTTCAGTCTACTGCAAACCACATCTACGACTCCAGTCCGAACAGAAAAGGATAGAAGGGGGTAAGTGACGGTATCTATGGCGATATTCTGCCTCTCTGCTTCCATGGCTAATCCCCAAAACTCTTCAAAAGAAAACTTCACCCTAAATGATTTTGAGGATGTCTCACCAGAAACCTTGTGGGCTGCAACAAAGCGTCCATTAGAGGCAAATTGATTAGTATGACCACCCGGGTCAAGAGGGAATGACAGATTGACATAGAGAGACGGGGCCTTTCTAGCTCTAAAGGCCAGACACAAGTAACGCCCCTCAAAGACTTATTTAGAACAGTTAGATGCTGCTAGATTGGAACTGAACTTGGCCATCACAGTGAAAGCGGAGAAACACATCCGTTGGAGCGGGGCCAAATTGTATATGCAGAGATAACATGGGTTCCATGCTAGCCTCTAAACTTTCCCCCTGATATAGAGTTCTCTCCCCAGATTAGAATAGCAGGACAGCCACCTACAGCCAACACCAACAGTATTCTCAAAGCATTCCAGGACTTTTACTCTCAGCTCTACAGCCCCCCCCCCAACTGACCGGGGGCCGGAAACTCACTCTTTTCTAAGGGACCTTCCTATACCTTCCCAATCCACTGAACATAGAGATTCATTAGAGGCCCCCTTCTCGACAGAAGAGATCGTGTAGGTCATACAAGGCCTCAAAAGGGGATCAGCTCCTGGACCTGACAGCCTTTCGGTCCCTTACTATAAGGCATTTGCCGACACCCTTGCCCCCTACATGGCCCGTTTAAAAAAAAAAAAGACTCAGGGTTCCCCTTTAGACTCCCGTCTTAATACAGCCTACATAAATGTGATACCCAAACCCCAAAAAATCCCAGAGGAGGTGGGGAACTATAGACCCATCTCCCTAATAAACAATGACCTTAAAATCCTGAGGAAAATTTTAAGCAATCACCTAGCATCCTTCATCAGCCAGTACATCCACAACGACCAAGTGGGGTTCATCCTGGGTAGACAGGGCCCTGATAAAGTTAGGAGGGCAATCAACATCATCTCCCTACTACAGTCTGGCTTCATGGGGGTGATCTACTCCCTCTACTCATCCCCAAAAGCCATGATAGGCATGCAGGGACTCCACTCTCTCATTTAATATTTGCTATTGCTATTGAATCCTTGGCGATTGCAATATGCTCCAATCCAAACATCCAAGGAGTATCGTGCGGCCCTCAGACTCAGAAATGTGGTTTGTTCGCCGATGACATACTCCTGTTCATTATTTCCCTGATCACAACTCTCCCCAATCTCTGCAAACTCTTAAACAAATTCATCTCAGGCCTACAAGTGAACTTATCCAAATCTCAAGCACTAAATGTATCCCTAAAACCGGACATAGTCACTACATTGCAAAATTCCTTCAAATTTGAATGGAGTACCTCCTCTATTAGGTACTTGGGAATCACGAGAAAATCGAGAACTTGTACTCTACTAACTTCCCTCCTATGTACCGGAATCTAGCATCTGACCTAACCAGCTGGGATAAGGGTGGTTTGTCCTGGTTGGGGAGGATACATTCGGTCAAAATGACTCTCCTTCCCCGTCTGTTATACTTGTTCAGATCCATCCCAATCAACATTTGAAAAGACCACCTAAAATCCTTTCAAAGTAAGGTTACACAATTGATCTGGGGGGGGATCGGGCCACAGGCTTCCCCAATTTCCTTGCCTTTTATGGTACTTTCAAGCAGCGAGAACTGCTCAATTATCCACCGTCTATTCCAAACTGGAAAAATACTGATTGGGCCCACATAGAGAGACAGGCTGTCCCAAATCATACTATAGACTTTCTCCTCTGGGCCCCCTCCAAGGAGCGTCCCCCAATTTTATCACTCATCCTATCACAAACCATGGCCCTGTGGGAAGAAATGAGAGGGGTACCCTCCTTGACCTCAGAATGTAGACCCCTCGCTCATGTATTCCACAACCCAGACTTTCCGCCAGGTCTAGACATCAAGTCCTTCTAGTGGTGGTTGGACAAGGGGTTGTATCACATCAGGCACTATTTCGCCCCCTCGGGCCCAGTTTCCCAGACTTTCTGTGTTCTTAAACTAGAAATGCGAGCCTCAGAGCACTACAAATTTCAGCAGATACAGCACTTCCTTCACAAGATATGGAAAAAGGAAACCCATTCCTTCCAGATTTACACCATATGAATTGTGGTGTGGACAGGCAGGGAATCAGAGAGGTGGAATCTCTGTCATTTACCAGTCGCTAGCCCTTCCATCCTTCAAATCATCCTACATGTTAGCATGGGAACAGGACCCTTCAAATTGATTGGGACCTGGAGAGATGGTAGTCATCTTTTTCCAGGTCTTTCAGGGGGGGTGAAAAACATCTCCTTAGTTGAATCCAGCATCAAAGTAATGTCCAGATGGCACCTCACTCCCTCGAAACAGGCCTCCTTTTTCCCAACGGCAAACTCGCTTTGCTTTAGAGGCTGCAAACTTATAGGCTCCATGGACCATACATGGTGGGAGTGCTCTAGAATTGGATCGTTTGGAGCAGGATTTTTACCCTGTTCCAAACCGTGACTACCCATCAGTTACCTCAAACTCCTGAAATAGCCCTCCTGAACTCCAATATTCCTAAAATACCTAAGACCAATCGCAGATTGATACACTTTTTGTTACTGGGGGCCAAAAAGGCCTTAGCCAAAGCTTGGAAACAGCCTAAGGTCTCCCTTTTAGCAGCTAAACGCAAAATCTCATGGATCATGTCTCAGGAGAAACTTGCTAGCATAATATCAGACATGGTCCCGTAGTTTGAGACCACCTGGGAACTTTGGTCCCTGCACATGGGCATCCCCCTGCATCCTGGACTGCAAACCCTTCCAGACGGGGCTGACGACAGACCCTCAGTTCCTCCCCGGTAGATTGGCTCCCTTTCTCCTCTCCTTTCTCTCTCTGTGACTTCTCCTTTCCTTCTTCACCTTTCTCTTTCTCCTTTCCAATTTTTCTTCTTAAAAGTATCCCAAATTTAGATTCGGAATGACAGTATGTCACGCTATTTCGGCCCCTGAGCAGACTGGCGAAGGGCTGGCACTATGTCCCCGCCCACGGGGTGATTGTCTGCCTCTTGGATCAAGGGGGGACCCCTCCAGGCACAGTGTGATCCCATAGGGGGTGCCGGAGGTCCTTTGCCCCCTTGATCCCGATGCTAATTTCTGGTTGTGAGACGGAGTCTCATAAATTCTAGTGCCAGCCACAGACTGTATGTTAAACGCCACAATAGTTTTGACTGTCTGTTTCTTAACTGTGACTTCATTCCGAGTGCAGAAAGTCTGTACATTTAATTTTATTTTGTTCTTGTACAAATCTAATAAAAATGTTTGAAAGAAAATATGATTAATTTCTATAATTCAGGGGTTTGTGTGTATTTTTTATATTTATTTTTTATTTGGGCAGCTTAATTTATTTTATGTGACACCTCCTTGTCAAGACTTTACTAGGATATTACAGAGCAATATATGTATCTCTTGACCATAGGTGAGCCAGCTCATCTGTTAGTTGCAAACTGTTAGGCTGTCTCACAAATGTGCAGATCGTGATATAATATATACCGTAATATGTATACAAACTTGAAGCTGATCACTAAATTAGACATTCTGTAAAACATCATAACCACCTTCAGGGTAGTAATCTTCATATGTCATAAACATACTATAGGCAAAATGTAATACAAACACCAGGCCAGCACTCAAGTTTTAAAAGGCCATAGTGAAAGAACTAAAAGGTGAGATGCTTATAGTCTAGGAAGTTGGTCAATCGATACAGTGCCAAGTATCCACTCACGACTTCCCAGGCCTCTTCAGAAAGGGGAAGTCTTGGATTCTAGACAAAAACACAGCGAAAAGAGTGCAGAATACTATATATACTCACAAAACTGTATAAACAAAGCTCGGATGAAGAAGGCATATCCCTTAAAACTTGTCAGGATACTTGCTTTGTGCAGTATATTATTGCAAATGTCTTGTTTATTGGTTATCCAGATTTTGGAGGCACCAAGAGACCCAATCCTGTGCTTCATTTATGCTCATGATTATACAGTTTTGTGGGTGTATTTTAAAAAAAAATGGTATTTGAGTTTTTTTGTCTAGATACCACAGGCACACTGAAAATGTCCATGTGTACCAAAGGGGTAGACTAGTTAATGATATTTGTGATGTAAAAAGGTAGACATTTTATCAAAATGTGATAATGAGAACTTACAACAGGGGAACAGCACAAGATCATCAGTAATGCAATGTTAATTCAAATATGAATTCAATTATTCATCATGTAAATGCTGCCAGTAGTCTCAGAGCAGAGATATAGGAACATCAGAGCTCTCCCTTGATCTGTAATATAATCAATCAAATACACTTTGGTAGCTTATGTAAGAAAATAAGGGACCTCCTGATTAAATAGAAATATTTAAGCACACTTGAAAAACATTTTTTATTACTTTTGAGACTATTTAGAAAGATTAGCAAAATAATTGATTGTGTTCAAAGCTTCTTATATGACCATGAAACTTCTACCTGTAAAAATAAAATGGAAAACATGGTGATAAGAAGATTTGTTTAATAAAAGGTAGAAAAATATGCATCGTTGGGAGGTCTAATGTAGATAATTCTGTCTCCTTTAAAAAATTCCTTCTCTACAATCCCTCTATTGAAAACAATACAATATGCTAGGTTTTGGATGGTGTATGTTTTGGAAAAAAAATGGTGAACAAAACCATTGAAAATCTTTATTAATTGGCCAGCTATTGTTATTAGCAGTTATCACCAAAATAGGTTTTTACTGAAATAATATGTACATATACAACAGATTCTTTAGTTGAAAGCTTAGTTCTACCTCTTTCTACCTTCACCTCTTTTCTACCGGTCAATGAGACTGCTAATTATTGTTGTGGCCCAGTAGCAAGCTGTTGGGAAAGAGGAGTTCTGAACTCTACCATTTTCCTATGAAAAGTTAAAGTGAGCAAGCTTTCCTCATTTCTCTTCTCAGACATATTAAAAGGCAAAATACTAAAAATACAATGTAAGTAATAGGTCTACTAGGCTGAATCACCTGCTACCTATATCCCCGGGGACAGGGTTGTCAGATCTCCCCATAATAGTGTTTGGTTGTTTTTTGTATCCTGTATAATCGGGTGCTCTAAGGTTTTCCCATTCCTCCTATAATATAAACTGAGCAGTTAAACAATTTAAAGGATAATTGTCATTAAATGTGCAGAGCCACAAAAATCCAATACAGTCTGCAAACAATGAAATATGACATTGGTTTAATAAAAAAAAAATATCCTTCACATTGCCCAGACTGTGATCAACGCCATTAACTTGTAAGCTTGCCTACATAATGACAGAATAAGGACGAGGCCTGAGCTTGGATGGCTTGTAGGAAGTAAGCACAGATCCCACCATAAGAATATTGACCCTCTCCATAAGAGCTTAAAATCCCAACGCTTTGTGGAAAATGAAATCTTATAAGAACCTTTAAGGCCACGTACACACGATCAGACCGGTTTGATGAAACTGGTCCGACGGACCGTTTTCATCAGACCAGGCTGAAGTGGTCTGATGTGTGTACCCACCATCTGACCAAAAATCCGATCAGACCAGAACGCGGTGACGTAGAACACAACAACGTGCTGAAAAAACAAAGTTCAATGCTTCCAAGCATGTGTCGACTTGATTCTGAGCATGCGCGGGTTTTTGGTCCGATGCTTTTGCGTACTAACCATCGAACCTGTCAGTACAGGTGTCCGTCGGACAGATTTTGAAGCAGGTTTTAAAACTTTGGTCCGACGGACAACGGTCCGATGGGCCATACACACCATCGAACTGGTCCGATGAAACTGGTCTGAAGACCAGTTGCATCGGACCGGTCTGATCGTGTGTACGCGGCCTAATATGCAAAAGACAAATATCAACTATTTTGGGAAAATGTAAAATTAGGAAATTATCTATATCTTGCTATATAGGCTGTTCTCAGTGTGTATCTTTAAAGAATAATGGATTTTTCTCTCCCTCTCTCTACAACAAGCACACTATTACCACCAAAGGAACAAATTTGAGAACTCTAGAAGTAAATGAAGTCAGTTGCACAACCTTTTTTTTTTTATATACGAGTCAGCTTGCATGAAAATAGTGCTGTACGGCCTAAAAACACTCATCTCGCTGAACCTATCTACTCTATGTCCTGTATGTATTGTAAATCCTAACAAAATAATATTCTGCCATTGTTGTAACTTTTATTGGGACAGACTGTCAGGTTTAATATACCGGCTTAAGACCATATTCTACAGGGATGGTTCTGTGCAAGATATTTCTCAGCTCATGACAATTAGGGGAAATTGCATTCTTTATGGATTGCCATGACACACAATATACCACCACGGATCCTTTCACAATGAGGTTTCTTTTAAAGCAAGCAGTGTATCCTAAGGCACTTTGTGAGCACTGTGGTATCATTAAACCAGGAGCAGAAACAAGATGATGATTATCTGAACAATTTGCATTCCTAGCAGCCACTTTTATACGGGGTCCAGACAAAGGTTCATTCTGCTTATAAATATATATATTAGTGCAGAGAACCTTTGTTATCTCTTACTTGTTTTATTGCAGACAGTATTAATGATCTGTTTGGACCACAATGACAAGAAGGCAGAAAGAAAATATCTGGCATTTTTCAAAAATCATAATGGTAATACCGAAAAGGAAAGTAAAAACTGCAAGTTGCAAAGAAAATAAAGTGAAATGGAATAAATGGATAATTACTCGGTAAAATAAATTATTGACATTTCTTCCTTGCCTGTCTCTACTTTATTTATTTTATGATGATAATGCTGATTATTATTGTTATTATTATGTGAGCAAATCCCAGCCTAGCCATGAAAACTAATGGAAATGGGAAAAAGGTAATGGTCCTTAGTCGCCCACTTTGTGGACAAAGGGCACAAATAATAATAACAACAACAATGATGACAATAATAAAATAATAATACATTTATTATTCCTAAACAATTGTTCAAATGCAGCATCGGTTCAGATCTCATTAGCCAGCATCGTCTGTAAAATCGATTTTTCTTACAACACTTACAGATATCAGTAAAGACTTATCAAGCCTCTTATCTAGTCCTTGTTTAATGATAAAATAAAGTGTTGAGAATCTCAATGAGAGCATCTCCTTAAAATAACTAAACAGTAAAAGAGGGAGGAAAAAATATATAATTTAAAGTCCTCGTTCACCAATGCGTACGTCTGTTTATCCACATGGCCCGGGGATGCACAGGTGTTCCATGCATCCCCCTGCTGGCAGTCCCATTGATGTCTATTGGGATGCAGCAGCTGCACAAACACAGTCAAAGCTCCCAATTTGATATCGTTATGGGTGCACTACATTTGGGGCTTTGCACCCGTACATGCATGAATGTCAAATTTGGAGCAGGGGTGATTTCCATGCAGAAGCTGCATCCCAATAGTCAATAATGGGACTGCCTGCATGGGGATGCATGGAAGACCTGTTCATCCATGGGCCGTGTGTTTAAACATGGCCCTTGCATGAGGTACACATGGATACATGCCATGTGAATGAGGCCTAAATGCAGCTAAAATTACAAAAAAAAATTCCCTAGATTTGGTCTTTAAGATACACCTGGCAGGAGAGAAGTAAAGGTGCTGCTATTTGTAGACTTCTTATGAAAATGCTAATTGCCAGAATGTGTCTGGTTTCAGTTTAGTCACAGAACGTTTAATATGGAGAGTGGCAGCCCGCATAATACTCAAAATTGTACACTATATATAAGTATGTAACTAGGGATGAGCCGAACACCCCCGCGTTCGGTTCGCACCAGAACCGTCGAACAGACCGACCGTTCGCGCGAACATTTAGAACCCCATTGAAGTCTATGGGACTCGAACGTTTGAATTAAAAAACGCTCATTTTAGAGACCAATATATAATTTATTGTTGGAAAACGTCTTTGAGAACCCGGGTCTTGCCCCAGGGAACATGTATCAATGGAAAAAAAAAATTCATTGATACATGTTCCCCCGGGCAAGACCCGGGTTCTCAAAGACGTTTTCACAGGCAAACTATAGACACCCAGCAGGTACAATATTTAAAGGAATTTTTCTTTTTTTTCTTTTTTTAAGTTAAGCATTATTAAAATCACTGCTCCAGGAGCAGTGATTTTATTGATGCTTAAATAAAAAAAAATAAAAAAAAAATTCCTTTACATATTGTACCTGCTGGGTGTCTATACCTGTGATAATGTCTTTAAATAGCACAATCACCTGCCTGCCAGTAAATATATGTACAACTCCTAGGGATGTATATATATTCTCTACACACTGTAAATTAGGCTAAACTGACTAGCCTGCCTTCCTGCTCTATCTAGCTATCTAAAAAGACAATCTCTCTGTCTCTCTGACTGCTTTCATTAACAAGCCGGAACACACTACACGAAGCCGCCCAGCAGGTGGCCTTATATAGTGTGGGGCGTGTGCTAAAGCCCTGAGCCATAATTGGCCAAAGCCACCCAGGCTTTGGCCAATTATGGCTCTTCCTTTTTTGCGCGCTGTGATTGGCCAAGCATGCGGGACAAACAGCATGTTTGGCCAATCATCAGCGCTCAATGCTGCATCGAATTATGATCCGTTTTGCGTCACTCGAATTTGGTGCGAACGACCGATTTTGTTCGAATTTCGTCGAACGTACAAACAGACAATGTTCGAGTCGAACATACGTTCGTATCGAACGCGAAGCTCATCCCTATATGTAACATACAAAACTTGCATTCCTTTTGGGGAAGTGAACATTCTATACAAAAGCTGGTTATATAAAACTGGATGCATTTTGCACAAAGGCATACTTTATGAGAGTAGTGAACTTTGGATGAATGAAAGTAGGTAGACACTTTTATAAGCCACGGGGCATTCCCAGCAGATAGGAAAATTACAAAGATGTACCCATTTGTGGCGAGAAAAGGAATCGTTACCTAGCAACAGTAGTGGCCAGTCCATAAGGGGCACAGGGGCTATGACCCCCTAGTTTGCATGCAGGATCGAATGCGGGACGCTAAACTCATAGTTGTCTATGAGTTTTTTGAAGCACATGATTAGATTGGACTCGGGGCACAGAGCACATATTTTCTATTGGCTTCACCACAATCAGGACAGGGGGGCATTGTTTGCCACCCCCCCCCCCATAAAAAGTTTAGCACCAGCTTCAACTGCCTGGCACACAAGAAACCTGACTAAAGGCATGGTCTTTTTTTTTTCAATAATATTTTATTCAATTCGGAACAAGAACTGTAAAGAGGCAGATTACATAGGAGATCGGGTACATTACCTAATCGGAACAATGTAATACGACTAAACACAGAACAGACAATATCAGTTTGTAAAATCTTGTGCGTAACATAGAAGAAAAATAGTAAGTCCAGTGCAAAAGTATAATAAGTAGAACAACAAATTTAGAACCTGCTCAGAATGTATGTACTAAAGAGAAAGAATGGGGGAGCATAGAGTAGGGGGGAGGGAAGAAAGGGGTAAAGAGGGAAGAGGGGGGAGAGGAGGGCGGGAGCCCTGACATAGGACTGCAGATCAATGGGAAGAAAGAAAGCAGAAGTATACAACATACTATATCACATCAGGAACACTGGTAGACAACATTCAACCTCAAGGTTATTACATCCACTTAGCAAAGTAAGTAAGGCAAGGAAGGTATCGAGTATTCACAAGGTCGACCAGGGGGGGATTGAGGGGAGGGGACACCCAGGCAGGCCATCTAGAGCATGTAGGTGAACATATCAAACAAACAATCAACCAGGGGGGGTAACCTGCCCGGTGGGGCCCCTAGTTGAGAACCTGAAGGGGCAAGATAGCAAATTTTGTTGTTCGGAGACAGACAGGTGAAACTTGATAAAAGATTCCCATTTCTTGTTGAAGTTGTCTCTCGATTGCGAGGGATGCGTATGTAGGTCTAAATTTTCCTTGTACAATAAAGTCCTCAGGCTTTGAATCGCTGCAGCAAGGGATGGGTGGGTAGGCGAGATCCAATGGTTGAGGATAGTCCTGCGAGCCACCAGCAAAGTGAGGAGGATCCAGTGTCGTGTACCTTGAGAGAAGAGATTGTAGGCCCCAGGCTGGACCTTATCCTCTGGTGGGCAGCCAAATAGTAGCAGCCTAGGCTCTTTTTCCAGAAGGCAGCCTGACACATCAGATATATAGAGCAGAATCCTAGACCAGAAGGTTGAAACAGCAGTACAGTTCCAAAAACGGTGTAGCAAGGTAGGTCTATGATGGAGGCACCACGGGCAAGCAGGACCTATATCGGGAGAGTGCGTTGTGGAGAAAGGGTAGTATGCTCTGTGCATCAATTTAAATTGTGTTTCTCTCCAGGATTCACACGGAGTAATACGTCTGGTGAGCCCATAGCCCCGAATAATGTCGTCTATATCCATTTGATTCGGAATGTCTGCAGTCCAGGCAGACATAGAAGTGTGGCGTAGTGGTTTTACAAACCGGAGATTAAGGGGGGAGTAAATATCAGCTATAGAGTACTTTTCGTCTTCAATCAGCTTGTCTAAGAAGGATGGTTGGAATCTGATATATTTTTTAGGGCACACCTTGTTAACAAAGTCCACATATTGCATAACCGGGAGAAAATGACCTGCGGGTAGCGAATACTCCTCTGCCAGCACTGCAAAAGGTTTGGGGTTGCCAGAAAAGTCTTGGAACAGAGAGCATACTTTGGTTAAGCCCTTGTCCTTCCATTTAGAGAAAGGTTCGTAAAGGAGACTGGGTGGGAACATAGGATTGCCGTGGATCGGGAGATGTCTTGAAACATGAGGGGAAAGACCCAGTTTTTTCCTGACCTCTCTCCAGGCCACTACTGTGTCTCTGAAAAGGAGATTTTGTTTGATGGGGTCGGGTAGAGTTCGGAGCGAGCTGTGAAGAAGGGTGGCTAGATTGAGGGGGGAAACCATAGCAGATTCCAGGGCATGGTTGGAGTACCGTGAGGAATCTATTAACCAATCAATTCCAATCCTCAATAGACAAGATAAATTATACAATCTGATATTTGGGAGACCCACGCCACCCTCGCCCTTCGGGAGATAGAGTTTAGACATAGCAATCCTTGGCCTACCTTTCTTCCAAATGAATCTAGAGATAGCTTTATTCAAAATTTGGACATCTTTATGTTTCAAAAGTAAAGGTAAGGTCTGTAGAGGATATAGTAGGCGGGCAAAGCTCACCATCTTCAACAATGAACATCTCCCAAAGAACGAGAGCGGTAAATCTGCCCACGCTTCCATTTCATTGACTAGTTTGTCGATTAAGTGTGGATAGTTCAGATAGTACAGAGAGGATGGTTCCTTGCCAATTTTTAGCCCTAAATAGGTGATATGGCGTTCAGCGATCCGAAGGGAGGGGCTAGGGGACGAGCGCTGGTACGATGTATGTAGCCCTAGGGGGAGAATCTCGCTTTTAGTGAAGTTTATTTTCAAGCCTGAACACTTGCGGAATGAGTCAAATATTGTCTGGATGTTGGGGATGTCCTCCTGGGGGGAAGTGGAAAAAATAAGTATGTCGTCGGCAAAAAGAGCCACTCTCATTTCCTCATGTCCAAAGGGCAACCCATGTAGGAGAGGGGTAGCATTTAGAAGACGTGAGAGGGGCTCTATGGCTAGATTAAAAAGTAAAGGGGAGAGGGGACAGCCTTGTCTCGTGCCTTTATGTAGTCTGAAGGAGGGTGATTGGATTCCTGCTGCAGACACTGTGGCCGAGGGAGCTGAGTACATGGTGTGAATGAACGTATTAAAAGGGCCCACCAGTCCAAATTTGAGCATGACCATGGAAAGCCAGCGGAAGCTAACATTGTCGAAAGCTTTTTCGGCATCTAATGTAACTATAGCCACGTCTTGTGATGGGTGAGATTTTGCAAATTCAAGAGCCGCCAGTACCTTGCGGATGTTGGCTGATGCAGATCTCCCTTTAGTAAACCCTGACTGCGCCCGGTGAATAAGTGATGGCATTATGTCCCCTAGCCTAGAGGCCACAATTTTAGAGATTATTTTGGAGTCGACATTTAATAGAGAGATAGGACGGAAAGAGCCCGGGTCCAGAGGGTCCTTCCCCTTCTTGGCAATAAGCTTGATGTTGGCTAGATGACCAGTGGGGAGGTATGGTCCACCAGTCCAAATGTAATTGTAGACAGATAGGAGAGTAGGAGCAATTGTTTCTAGCATCATCTTGAAGAACTCAGGCGAGTAACCGTCTGGGCCCGGAGCTTTGCCATTGGAGAGACCACCTATAACTCCTCTAATTTCATTTAATGTGATGGGGGCATTTAGTCGGGTCAAGAAATCCGGGTCAATTTGCGGCAGAATGACACCGTCTAGCCAGTCCTGAGCCATGTCAGTATCTATGGGTTCTGGACCATATAAGAGGGTATAGTATGTCTCTAACGTCTTATTGACATCTTGCGGTTCCGTGGACAGCGAGCCGTCAGGGTTGCGCAGAGCTGTGATATGAGTTGGGGTGTATGCACCTTTGGTGAGTCTCGCAAGTAGCTTCCCGGCTTTGTTGCCAAATTTGTGATAGTGTAGCTGAGATGCAGATAGCTTCATCAGCTCCACTCTTTCTGCCCAGGTGTCAAACTGGTCTTTGGCATCTCGCCAGGCGACCAGATTGTCATCAGTACGATTGGCATTAAGGATCGATTGGGCTGTCCGAACTTTCATACTAGCGTCTATAAATTGCTTTTGAGTGGTCTTCCTGTAAGCCGATGTAAAAGATATAATCCTCCCCCTAATATAAGACTTACCCGCCTCCCAGAATAAGTTAGGGTCGTCTAAGTGCTGAGCATTGTTTTGCGCATATTCCGCCCAAGCTTCTGACATCATTGTCTGGAAGCTCTCGTTTTGGGATAGAAAATTTGGGAATCGCCATTGCCTAGCCCCTGGGTTGACCTGAGGAGTGTATATTGAAACCGAAATAGGAGAGTGGTCAGAGATCACCAAATCGTGTATATTTGAAAGGTTAATCTTGGGCATAAGAGAGAGAGTGCACAGGAAATAGTCCAACCTAGCGAAGGAGCCATGGACAGGGGAGAAAAAGGTATACTCCTTATCCAGAGGGTGATGGAGCCTCCATGTATCGACTAGGTTGAGTGCCCGTATCATGTGCGATAGGTATGTAGAACGGGACAAGCGGGCCAAGGGTGGGGGAGAGCGCACGGCGGATCTATCTTCCCGATCGCAGAAAGTGCTATTAAAATCACCTCCTATAAGATGTGGAACGTCCCCATCTGCTGCCAGTAGAGACGTTAGTTTAGTAAAGTACGCCTGGTCGGGGGAGTTGGGAGCGTAAATATTAGTTACCCTTATCTCTCCCGATGGGAGCTTGAGATGAACAGAGATCCGCCTACCATCTCCATCACTATTAACCGAGAGGAGATCATAAACTAGATTCTTGTGAAGTAAAATGAGTGTCCCTGCTTTGCGTCCAGAAGAGGCTGAGCCTAATACCTTTCCTACCCAGAGCTTCTGCATACGGGAAAAATCTCTTTCTCCCAAATGTGACTCCTGTATTAGAGCAATATCAGCCTTAAGCCTTTTTAGGTGTCTGAGAACTTTCATACGTTTGATGGGTGACCTTAGCCCCTTAACATTCCAGGAAACTACACATATCTGGGCCATGGGTGGCATAACATGGGATGATCAACACAAGGATGTAAGTGTGAATTACCTGGGTCAGGGCGACCTTGCACGTTTCGAAAGTGGGTGTAAATTTGTAGTGTTCGGGGGTAGAACCATTGGAACCATCCTCTCTGCAGGGAAAGGGGGACAATCACAGGAATAAAGAAAGGTAAAGGAAGAAAGTTAGAAACAAGAGAAAAAAAAACATTAATTCGAGACTTCTCTTTTTTCCGCATGCATTCCCACCACCGGACGTACCATCAGACCGCCACCAAAGGATACTAATAGAATCCAACACTGCTGCTTTTTTTTTTTTTGTTTAAGTGTTAGAAGTTAAGAAATGTCAACAATGTGGTATTGAATATATTGAGCAAAACCGCCCCAAAAGAAAGTAAATGAAATAAAAATATAAAACATGAGGAGGCTCAGCAGTGGGGATGCATGGTGACCCTCTAAGAGGGGAGACTCAACACAATAGAGGCATAGCAACAATAGACGCAATAAACATTGAATCAGCGTATGCCATCAGGGTAGGTATAACTAGTTATGGCAGTTCAAACGATAATACAAACAGCAGCATTGCAATTGGATCATATCCACAAGGGCAGTGGACAACCTGCAGGATTAGAATCAAGGGCATCATCCTAGCCGTAGGGCTACCCCCGCATGACTCAAAAAATTGACTCAAAAATTTTTTTAGAAGACATAAGGCTGCTTTGGAGCCTCGCGGACCAATCCGGTCCCTCTTGGCTTGGGCCAGGAAATATGAGCTTTTTTGGAATCAGTCATATTCTTGGTGGCCCTGAGCGGACGTGTGTTTGAGGCGTTTTGGCGGGTCCTTCCTGGGGCTTCTCTGATCTCTGGGACCTTGTTTGGCTCTGTCAGCGTAGGTGCCTGATGGTATCTTGTCGGCTGCGAGTGACTGGAGATAAGCGTGGGCTTTATCTAGAGATTGCAATGTGAGCTGATCTCCGTTCGGGGCTTGCAGGCGAAGGATAGCAGGGTATGCCAGCGTAAAGCGAATACCCCTCTTGTGCAGTTCCGCGCACACTGGTTGGAACTCTTTGCGCTTGCGAGATACTTCCGCAGAATAGTCAGCAAAAATCAGCAACTTGTGACCCTCAAACTCCGCCAAACGAGCTCTGCGGAAGCTCTGCAGAACGTCCATACGGTCAGCATAGTTTAAATACCTCGCAATCACCGGCCTAGGACGGGCACGATCCTCAGACATAGTGCCGATACGATGGGCTCTCTCCACCACACACCTCCTACCTAGGCCCAGGGATTCAGGGAGGGCGGTGGAGCATATGTCAAGCAGTGAGCCCGGCTTGTAGGATTCCGGCAGGCCAATAATTCTCAAATTATTTCTCCTGGAACGGTTCTCCTGGTCTTCCATGCGTTCATGGAGGTGCTGTAAATCTTGCGTGAACCGTTCCAGGGCGCCGCTCATATTGTACTGATCGTCTTCTACTGAGGATATGCGCCGTTCTGCGGTGGTTAGCCTCAGGGAATGTTCCCCAATTTCTTTGCGAAGCTGCTGAATGCCTGCTGCGACTGCACGTTCAACAGCTGCTGTGATGGTGGGCGATAGCAGTGCCGCCACAGCTTTAGCGATCCGCTCATGTGTGTCTCCCTGCTCCATACATCCAGTGGCTAGAGTGTCCATGTCCTCACTTAGCGGGATGCCCTGATCAGGACATCCCTGTACTGGCTGCACCTGGGCACACTGTGGTGAGGAGGTACCTCGTGTTGCGGCCGCCATGTTGGACGCGGCCGTGGCTTCCGACGGGACGTCCGTGCCGCCGGTATCTTTGGATGTCCGCGGCTGTGTCAGGTACCGCTCCATGCCTTGCGGGTAGGGCTTTGTGTAGGCGCAGTGAAACGTCGTGTTTCGGAGCAATGTCGGGGCTTTGTAGGCAGGTTATTCGGCGGTCTGAGCGGAGCCTCCGGAGCTTGCTTCCCCTACATGCGGCGCCGGAACCGGAAGTGGGTATGGTCTTGAAGCACAAGCATGATTTTTTAATGCTTTTCTATTCTTGGATTCTTCTGTGTTTGTAAGTATCATTTTAATACTAATACATTGTGAATACCTTATGATTTTACACAATGTGGAGGCCCTTTTCTTCATCCTGTATGATCCATACAATGGCTTATTCCCTGAGACATATTTAAACTGGCAGGAGATTGCTACAAAAGCCATTTACCTATATGATGACCCATTAATACACTAGTGCATATTTAGGGGGTGTATCCATTTGGTAACAGGCTTGTATACAGTATGTTGTGGTGGCTTTAAATCACTTTACTGAATACACATGAAGATTTGTTTCGTGATTTGAAGTTGTGAACTCTCATTTACAGGATGTTGTCGACTTTCACTAGTTAATATATTGGTGTTGCATCACCGGCCTATTTTCTGCATTGGTGTTTTAAGATTTTAAAGGACACAAACTTTTGATGCACTATAACAAAATAATGTAAAGGGACAGCACAACATTTTGTATTTGTGAATACAGGTAAGAAACCTCACTGAAGCCATAGGGCAAAAAAAAATAGCTAAACTTCAGCTTTAATCCAGTAATGGATTCTTTAACAAAATATTATATTTATTTTTACATACAGCTAGTAAAAGTACCTGAACCCCTATTGATATCAGCCCCCTATAGTTACTTCTACAGTGGAGCTTTCACTGGAAGTGGAAGCGACAACATTGGGAGCCAATCAAGATTTGCTGCAATCCACATGTACTGACAAGAACCACAATGCTTTCTTTTGAAAACTTTTTTATCCTTCACTGTATAATCACAGGCTTTGTAAGGTTCTAGGCTACAACTGCTGAACTGCAGTGTTAGTCTGTGACAGGCTTTAGGAAGTGCAGAGCCTGGTTCTGCTATCTAGCATGAGTGTCTGGATCACACGATTTCCTATATTGCATTATACGCATTTAAAAATCTTTGGCTAGTATAATAGATCATGTATATGTATTTGAAGTGGTGTTCCAGCCTGGGAAAAAATAAATAAAAAATTCATCAGCTACAAATACTGTAGCTGCTGACTTTTAATATAAGGACACTTGCCTGTCCAGGGAGCCCGCAATGTTGGCACCTCAGCAGATTTTCAGAACAACTCTCGCGTGCTGCCGTCGACATTTGTAATAAGGGAAACCAGCAGTGAAGCCTTTCAGCTTTACAGCCGGTTCCCTACTGCGCATGCGCGAAGCATGCTGCCATTCTAACTGGCGGAGGAAGGAAAAGGGGGCAGAACTTCCGAGGAAGTGGGGATGGGTACCTGTTAAAAACAGATACCCGTTCCCCCTCCCCTGAAAGGTGCCAAATGTGGCACCGGAGGGGAGAGGAAGTAGATCAGCGGAGCTTCCACTTTTGAGTGAAACTCCACTTTAAGCTCAAAAAGTGCTGTTTGCAACTAGTTATAGATACAACTGAATTTCCATCATTCCTAAATGAGTATTCCCATTAGTTTCCTGTCATATCTGGAGTATACTTTACATTTCAGCTACCTATTAGATTCGAAGAGCTAATGATCAGGGTCTTAATGCTTTAATGTTATTGTTGTTGCTAAGAACTACAGTGTACTGTATGTGTCATTGCTTAAAGCAATCAGTCAGCCAGGAGATGGGTGACTTCAGTGGAGACAGTTCCTCAGGTAGTGGAGGGGGTTAAGTGCATGGCACCTCCACTAGCATCCAGTTCCCTTTGTTTAGGGACTGGACCTGCAGTACAAAGTGCCTAGGGACTCTGCCTAACGTCACAGAAGAGAGTGTATAGAGCAATGTTTTCAACCTTTTTTCAGTCAAGGCACCCTTGCCTATATTCAGTAAAATTGCTGCTAACTGTCAATTGTCAGCCTGGGGTGCATGCACGGAATATCCAATGTGCAGGGTTTGCAGCACAACAAGGGGACTGAACTAGAAGATGCAATTAATGGATTGGCAATTATACACAGCGTACTGTTCAGTCAAAGATAATCTGTTATGCCTAAGGGCTACAGTTTATGTTTTTATTGCTTAAGGCAACCAATCAACCAGGAGACGGGTGACTGACAGGGGTGACAGTTTCTCTGGTAGTGATGAGGAACCGCACAACTTTCTGCTTTGCTGGCAATAGTTCACATAGCTGTTTACATAGCTGCAGGGAGGAGGAAAGAGTTGTGTGGGCCGTGCTCTCTCTCTCTCTCTCTCTCCTCGCAAAGTTGCAGTGTACATGAATTAACACAAAGTAACGCTCAGCCTGGGATGTGGCCGCGGAACCCCTGAGGACTCTTTGCAGCACTCAGGTTGAAAAAATTTGGTATAGAGGGTCCTCTGTAGAAGAGACTAAGCATTGAGGGTGTAGAAAGAGAGAACATTTGCTGTATCCCATAGCCACCATGAGATGTGTCACTGAGAGAGAGGTGACATGAACTACTGGATCGGTGGAGCCCAGTACAGGCTTAGCAGTACCGGCCTCAAAATGCTGCACACCTGGGAGTGGTGTCCTCTAAACATGAAAGTGTTAACTGAAGAAAAGAAAGCACTTTGATCTATGTGCACTACCAGTGTCATGATAACACATCTAGTGTGGGTAGTTAGGAAATTGTTAAAATTAAATAAAAACTATGCATAACAAAAAAAGATTAAACAAATAGTACCTATTAAATGTTTCTACCTTATGTTGTAATATATATAATAGTATCAAATATATATTTTGCAAAATGGGAAGTTTCCTCCAAGGGTTTTTTAAGCGGCATGATACATGATTCAAAAAAGATAAAGCTATAATAAAAAATATATATATATTTGTACAATGAATGAAATAATAGAAATGAAATAATAGAATAATAATAATAGATTCTTAAAAATTATAAACTCTGGTTACAGACATGTCTAATGGCCCGTACACACGAGGAAACTAAAACAGAAAAATCCATACGCTGTACATTTTCCAGTTTACTATTTCTGCAATAATTAACCTTATAATGCTTATATTTGGATTATTTAATTTTCTGTTATGTTTCATATGTCTATAGGATGTATAACAACATGTATAGTACTACTCTTTTCAAAAACATGCCCATTTTTTATTTTTTTACTATCCTATTTTTACTATCTTGTGTATATGCTTTATTATGATACTCTATGCTACACTATGCATTGCCACTACTATCCTACACTGTACATTACAATATAGCTATTGTAACAACTAGATACATTTCTTTTTCCCAGTATTGTTCTTGTTAGGTATCTGGCTGATATTCATGTTGACAGATTTAGCAGATTAAGTGGATTAATTAACCAATTCTATCCCAACAATTAATACATCAATTTCCCAAAGAAGAGAGATATATTGGCTTGATGATGGCTACAGGTAAGATGAGTTTCTATTTCAGAAAAAAATAAATCTCAGTGGGCATATTTTGTAACAGGAAGCCAGAGTTGCTGATTTGTCAAAGTCTCATTTCAGAAAAGCCATGTCTCTCCCTAAGATGAGGGTATTTAGTAACACAGAGATCAGCTTACCAACCGCATATCTTGCAAAGAAATACTGGAGAAAGCACAGCTTAAAGCCAACAACAAGTGTTGCGTGTGATATCCAGATATGGACAAGAAACTGAAAAGGCATGTTTCATGTCCTTTGCTTAGGAATATTTTTTGTTAAATAAAGTATTAACTCAATTCACTTATTAAACTATTTACATTTTAGGGCTTTTTATACTCTCCTAAAACCCATCACAAAATATGGTTTGCTGTGATGCTTCAAAACTTTCTGAAACACTGTTCCAGTATGCAGAGAAGGATTTAGAAACATAGAAAAATGATAGTAGAAAAAGACTCATGCCTTTTTTTTCCGACTGGAACACTGCTATGAGAGCTTTTCGGTCAGGAAGCCCAGCCGTGTGTATGCTCCATCGCAGTTTTTCAGATGGGAAAACTGCTGGACAAAAAAAGAGTTCAGGATCTATTTTTTCCATGTCAGAAAAAAAATCCTGGTGGGAAAACCGCTCATCTGTATGGTTTTCTGACGGGCAGAAAACCGGGCGTTGCTCAGAATCAAGTATGAGATGGGAGCGCTCTTTCTGGTAAAACTAGGGTTCGTAATGGAGACGAAGGGTGGCAGTGAAACAAAGGGGGTCATATGAGCACATTCATCACGCTGCAAAGCGTTGAAAGCATGAATCGTCCCTCACCAAACTTTTACTAACACAAGCATCAGCAAAAGCAGCCCAAAGGGTGGCGCCGTTGTAATGAAACTTCCCCTTTACAGTGCCGTCGTACATGTTGTACGTCACCGCACTTTGGATAGGCGGACGTTTGTCTGAGTGTGTGTATGCAAGGCAGGCCGAGAGGAATTAAACACTGATTAAACACTAAGTATAGTGTGTGTCAGGGATTCTAGATGGACCAGGACTGTGTGCCTACACTGAGGAGACCAACACTGTATATAGTGGAAAAAGGTGTTTATTTACAAAGGTGAGAAAATAAGTGCACGGATAACACAAAAGCTATATACAAGTTCAGGGAGAATGCAATACTCATAAGCCAAAGCCAAGCCGGGGTCAAATACCAGGAGATCATTCAAAGAGGCTGCAGACAGGGAAGGGGCAGGAAGGAAATGTCCAGGAGCGGGATCGGGATCAGGATCAGGTCAGGACAGATCGGATCAGGTCAGAGGTCCAAAGCAGGTTCAGGGTCTGGTTAGTAAACAGATACCAGGGCGAGTTCTGTTTGAACTCGCCGGGTATTTATAGTGGGTGTACTGATTGGGTTCAGGTCACACCTGAACGGAGCAAAGGCCAGGTGTTCCACACTGCCAGGGTCCATCCGCTGGTGGAGGTCAGTACTGCATCCCAAAGGTGATATACCAGCAGGGGGAAGTTCCCCTGACAGCTCCGAACTGCCAGGAGACCCCTGCTGGTGGGACGCAGCACTGCAAGACAAAATATCAATAGCACCAGCGGATGGACCTTTTCCTGACAGTACCCCCCCTCAAAGGAGCGGCCTCTGGATGCTCCAACTATCCGTTGCCGGGGAAAGTCCAGAGTGACCAACTGGGCAATGGGAGGCTTGAGCCGAGAGGTGGGTACATCCGGGTCGTCGAGCTGGGGAGCAGGCACCGGGTCAGCGAACTGGGCAGCTGGCTCCGGGTCAGCAAACTGGGCAGCAGGCTCCGGGTCATCGAGCTGGGCAGCAGGCTCCGGGTCATCGAGCTGGGCAGCAGGCTCCGGGTCATCGAGCTGGGCAGCAGGCTCCAGGTCATCGAGCTGGGCAGCAGGCTCCGGGTCATCGAGCTGGGCAGCAGGCTCCGGGTCATCGAGCTGAGTAGCAGGCTGGCAGACTGGCACAGGAACAGCAGGCTGGGCAGCGGACTGGAGGTCATCAAGCCGGGCAGCAGACTGGAAGTCATCAAGCCGGGTAGCAGACTGGAAGTCATCAACCTGGGCAGCAGACTGGAAGTCATCAACCTGGGCAGCACACTGGAAGTCATCAACCTGGGCAGCACACTGGAAGTCATCAACCTGGGCAGCACACTGGAAGTCATCAACCTGGGCAGCACACTGGAAGTCATCAACCGGGGCAGCACACTGGAAGTCATCAACCGGGGCAGCACACTGGAAGTCATCAACCGGGGCAGCACACTGGAAGTCATCAACCGGGGCAGCACACTGGAAGTCATCAACCTGGGCAGCAGACTGGAAGTCATCAACCTGGGCAGCAGACTGGAAGTCATCAACCTGGGCAGCAGACTGGAAGTCATTAACCAAAGCAGCAGACTGGAAGTCATCAACCAGGGCAGCAGACTGGAAGTCATCAACCGGGGCAGCAGACTGGAAGTCATCAACCGGGGCAGCAGACTGGAAGTCATCAACTGGGGCAGCAGACTGGAAGTCATCAACCGGGGCAGCAGACTGGAAATCATCAACCGGGGCAGCAGACTGGAAGTCATCAGCCGGGGCAGCAGACTGGAAGTCATCAACCGGGGCAGCAGACTGGAAGTCATCAACCGGGGCAGCAGACTGGAAGTCATCAACCGGGGCAGCAGACTGGACGTCATCAACCGGGGCAGCAGACTGGACGTCATCAACCGGGGCAGCAGACTGGAAGTCATCAACCGGGGCAGCAGACTGGAAGTCATCAAGCTGGACAGCAGACTGGAAGTCATCAACCGGGGCAGCGGACTGGAAGTCATCAACCGGGGCAGCGGACTGGAAGTCATCAACCTGGGCAGCAGACTGGAAGTCATCAACCGGGGCAGCAGACTGGACGTCATCAACCGGGGCAGCAGACTGGAAGTCATTAACCGGGGCAGCAGACTGGAAGTCATCAAGCTGGGCAGCAGACTGGAAGTCATCAACCGGGGCAGCAGACTGGAAGTCATCAAGCTGGGCGGCAGACTGGAAGTCATCAAGCTGGGCAGCAGACTGGAAGTCATCAAGCTGGGCAGCGGACTGGAAGTCATCAAGCTGGGCAGCGGACTGGAGGTCATCAAGCTGGGCAGCGGACTGGAGGTCATCAGGCAGGGCAGCGGACTGGAAGTCATCAAGCTGGGCAGCGGACTGGAAGTCATCAAGCTGGGCATTTGGGGGGACCCCCATGCAATTTTTTTTTTGGTTCGGGGTTTCCCTTAATATTCATACCAGACACAAAGGGACTGGTAATGGATTGGGGGACTTGCATCTGTATTGCCGGGACTCGACAATTCATAATAGCTGCGAGTAGTTTTAAATTACTTTCTTTCCTCTGGAAATGCCATTTTGTGCAGGAACTGTTCTAAATACGGCAAAAATGTGCCACTTTACAGGCATACTATAGACACCCTACAAGGTACGAAATTTAAAGGAATATTTTACTTTTATTGTTTCACTTTAATCAAACTTTTTTTGCATTGATACATGTCCCCTGGGGCAGGACCCAGGTCCCCAAACACTTTTTATGACAATACCATGCATATAAGCATTTAAAATGAGCGTGCAAACCAAACCGGCTTATTCTTACTCCCAGATAGAGATAAAACTCAGGTCTTTCGGATGTAAACACAAGTAAATAACATATGTTCAATATATTAAACAGACATATAGAAGTTGATTTAGTAAAGGCAAGTAGGCTGTTCACTTAGCTTATTTAATGTGGT
Source organism: Rana kukunoris (assembly GCA_029574335.1). Classification (NCBI taxonomy): domain Eukaryota; kingdom Metazoa; phylum Chordata; class Amphibia; order Anura; family Ranidae; genus Rana; species Rana kukunoris. The sequence goes on along the minus strand of CM056052.1, from coordinate 100,249,177 downwards.
GAAAATTCACTTTGCAAAAAATACCCAATCATATGCAAGATCATCAAGAAAAATTAAAATAAATACTTTTGCTTGAGCATGATTGGATTATAGAAAGCAGCATAGCTTTATCTCATTTACTAAGCTAATGGAAAATCCTTGCGCAAAGTGAAAATTCCCTCTTTTTTTGGGTAAATCAATCCCTTAATCTTATGAGAAGATTATTGTTGAAATTAATAATCTGGTGACAGGGTATTTTTAAATTCTTCCAGTCTCTCCTGATGTTTTGTGTTTTTCAGACCTTGAAACATTTTTGTTGCCTATTTCTGGACCCCTCCACCACTACACATAGTAGGTGAGGTTGAAATAAGTCCATCAAGTCCAACCTACGTGTCATCGGTTTTGTGCCTTATCATTTTTTCTTTTCCAGCTTATACTTACATATTGGTCATCTGTCTTTTTTTTTTTTTTCAGAACAAATAAAGTGTTAAGTTGTTAACAGATTTAGACAAATTTTACATTTTATTTTCAAGTTTTTTTTTAGAAAGTATTACAAAATACAAAAATGTATACTGGTTCTATAATGTTTCTGGCAACGCATCCTGGCAGTTTTAAAAATAGTCAACAAACCTTCTGAATAAAAGAATATCACAAGAGTGTGTTTTTATCTTAACATAGTGGAATAGTAAAGCCAAAAGTTTGCAATTTAATTTTGTCAATTTTTTTTTCCTTTCTTAAAAGTCAATGATAACATATCCACATCTTGTAACTAGCCTAGTTCTATTAACGCCCACACATTTATTAAATCCCTATGGTCCAATTAAACTATTAGATATGTTTTTAAATGCAAATTCAGGACAAAAGAATGATGCTGTTTTTTTTTTTTTTTTAATGAGTCACATATTATACCAAAAAAAATACAGAAATATTATTAACTCTGCTTTATCAGTCTTGATGTACTAAAACTGGAGAGTGCATGTCAAAGCTTAATTGAACAAGCTAAAGTTATAATCTGATATATACAGTATATCAGGGACATGCGGTGAGGTCAGTGGCTGGTGAGGCACTGGCTAGTATCAGAGCCACATACACACAAGTTACATACGCCACAATCCTTAGAGCGAGAGCAATAATTCTAGCACTAGACCTCTTCTATAACTCTAAACATGTAACCTGTAAAAAAATTAAAGCGTCGCCTATGGAACCGAAGTTTGGTGCTATTCCACGAGTGTGCGCAATTTTAAAGCATGACAGGTTGATTATCTATTTATTTGGCAAAACATCATCTTTCACATTATACAAAAAAATCGGGCTAACTTTAGTGTTTTTTTTTTGTATATTCATGTAACAGTTTTCTTTAAAAAAAAATCATGTTGAAAAAATTGCTACGCAAATATCGTGCAACATCAAATGTATTCCCTATGGTGCCTGATAAAACAATATATATAATGTTTGGGGGTTCTGAGTAATTTTCTAGCAAAAAAAAAGATTTTTACATGTAGGAGAGGTGTCAGAATTGACCTGGTATGGAAGTGGTTAAATGATTGGGTGGGGTTGGGACTTTGAATGAGGCATGCGATACAAACTACCACAGGCCTCCATCCCTGTAAATGTCTAAAATTTTCATCACAGCTAGGACTGCAATACACGGAGTGCCTTGACGATGGCATTGCAGCTTAAACAGGTATTTGCAAATGCATGTAACTAAACCTCTGTTTTTAATTGCATATAGTTAGACAGATCAATTTGGTTTAGTGCTTTTTTGTTTAGCAACCTAGAGCCTGGCCACTATGGAATTTTTCTTTTTATATTCCATATTTATATATTTAATCGCATAATGCGATAAAGCGCATCTCATTCAAAGTCCCAATTTTACATTTTTGGAAGTGGTTAAATAAGATCAATAAGTATTATATAATTAATTATTATATATTGTTTTTAAGGTCATTTACTATATTTTCAAAAACTGTACTAAAGCAGGTGGCTTAACGGACAAATTACTGAAGTTTAAAGTTATAACTTCAAACCAGTAATTTCACATTAAATAGATAAATAATACATTATTATGTTATAACATATAGCATAATAATATATGATTTGGTTTGATTAACACAGTACATTTTCAGCAGTAGAAGATTCTCATTCTCCCTTTAATTGTGTGAGAAAAACATGGAATTACCCATGCTTTTTCCTTCTAGTTAAGAGGGCTGTGCTGGAAGGGAGCATGTGTCTTTTAGACAGATGCTACCTTCTATGACACTGCAGTGAGAGGCCTGCCTCCACTGCAGAATTTTTATTGGACAGCTGGAGTCAATGGTACTTTACCATTGGTCCAAGGCTCCAAGCTGTCCATTAGGCTCAGTGCCTATGTCAAGAAGTGAGAGGCACTGGGAGCTCAGCTTTTATTTAAACTGGCCGCTCTGTATGTAACTTCTGACAGGCTGCACAATAAGCCCCATGTATCCGGGACTACAGGTGGCAGCACTTCTGACAGGCTGCACAATAAGCCCCATGTCTATGGAACTATAGGTGGCAGCTACCTACCCCGAAATTTGGAGTCTCTGTGACCCCAGGTCGCCAATCTACAACCCTCAAAGCTTAATCGTTTTTTTTATTTTTTTATTTATTGGTATTTTTTTTCTTATGTCCATGGCAGGTGAGGCTCTGCCTCACCTACCTCCACTGACTGCATGTCCCTGCAGTACATGTATGTACAGTGGATAAAATAAGTATTGAACACCTTACCATTTTTCTAGGTAAATATATTTCTAAAGTTGCTATTGACATGAAATTTCCCTACATGTCGGTAAGAACCCATGCAATTCATACATAAAAAGAAACCTCAAAAAAATTATTTCAGAAATTAAGTTATGTGTAATAAAATGTAAAAGAAAAAAGTTACCGCGCTAAGAATACAAGTAAAGCTAAAATAACATAAGCTGCAACAACAAGTGTTATACACACCAAAAATACAAGGAAAGGACTAAAGTTGCGCTGTGTAAAAAATAATAAATCTAAAATCTAAATAATATACTGTGATATTAGTGAATATTGTACTTGTATGATGTTAATCAAATATTGAAACAACGTTCAGATTGCTAAAAGCAAGTCCAGAAAATGTAAAAATTTATTTGTGCAAAAAATCAATCGTGCATCATAAACGTTGGGAACAATCCTGATGATATGAAGTCCAGCAAACAGTGCAGATTCAAATGCCACCACCAACAAGACACCTTAGAGAAATGGAGGCTTACCAAAAGGCAAGCATAACCAGCTTGCGGTTGTAAACCCCAGCCAGGGCCTTTATATGAAACAGCAGCAGGTACAAATGAACTGGAGATCTTCCAGATGGGTCATCAACAGTTGATCATAACCAGAAAAATAAAAACTCACATAGTGAAGTTCAGCAAACAGTGAGTATAGATACATACAATCGTGACTTGAATGTAAATAACCACCACCACGAGAACACCCAATAGGATGGAGTCTTACCAGAAGGCAAGTGTAACCAACTTATGGCTATAAACCCTAGCCTGGGCCTTTGGAACCAGCAGCTGACTTGGATGCCCTATGAGTCCTCCGGATATCCCATCATCGATGGTATACAAAAAAGGAATAATAGGCCCACATAGTGAAGTACGTAGAATATTTGCCAAGTTTAATAAATATATTGCACTTACAAAAAGGTAGATGGATAAAAGCAAGGATAATGTAAAGCCGGCCGGCTTACTCGAACGCCCGTTCCGCTCGGATCGTCACGTCATGCGTCAGCACGTCACCTTCCCGACGTACGTTTTGTCATACAATTGACGTCGTCTGGGGCACGGGCGATGCACTGACGCATTGCGTGAAATAGCTTCTCAGAACAAACCAAGCCTCGATCTGAGTCGAAAACCTAAGTGTCCATCCACGGTGGCCTGAAAGGACCATCCACAGATTGGATCAAAAACCGAAGAGAAGAGACCATACCTGGAGTAAAATATTAGTTTACTCGACAGGTAGAAGTTGTTTTGAACGACTAACTAAAGGTTAAACATTGTATCGAATAGACATGTGCACAGAAGAAAAAAAAACGTTTTTTTTTGTTCTGTTTCGTATTGTTCCGTTTTTTAGTTTTCGTTCGTTCTTCTTAAGACGCCCGTTTTCCTGTTTGTTCCCGTTCGTTTTTTCGTATGACGCGATTTTTTCGTATTCCGATTGTTTCGTATTTTCGTTACTGTTTTATTTTCGTACATGCGGGATGGTTCGTTATTCTGTTTAATTCATGTTCGTTACTTGTTAGACAATAATTTTCGTGAATTTTCGTCAATGATTTGCAGTATCTTGAAACCCTTTTATTTTGCTATTTTCAGTCGTATGTTCATATGACATCTATAACAAAAGATTTGCATTCTGTATTTTAAATTCCTTTTTTCTGTTCGTATTTTGGATTCAAAATACAGCATGCAAATCTTTTGTTATATATGTCATATGAACAATGAACATAGGACTGAAAACCAACAGAAAAAGGATTAAAACAAAATACAGCATGCACATCTTTTGTTATAGATGTCATATGAACAATGAACATAGGACTGAAAACAAACAGAAAAAGGATTGAAACAAAATACAGCATGCAAATCTTTTGTTATAGATGTCATATGAACAATAAACATAGGACTGAATACAAACAGAAAAAGGATTCAAACAAAATACAGAATGTAAATCTTTTGTTATAGATGTCATTTTTGTTCTTTTGCCGTTTTCGATTTGTCGTTTTTTGTCCGTCGGATCATTCGTTCGTATTTGCGGTTGTTCGTTATGCGGCTCATTCGTAATCTCGTAGTTTTCGTATTTTGGTGCTTTAATTTTTTTGGATGTACACATTATCCTGCGGGTACGAAAATGAACATTTCCGTACGAAAATAACATTCGTACGAACGGGAATGCACATATCTAGTATCGAATCACATTAAAAATCCAAAAAAAGGTGGCCACATTATGTGTTTTCTAAGACGGCACCAAACTACCATACAATCCGATCATGGAAGCGATCTAGATAGAAAATCGCTAAAGTGCCTATAAAAAAAATATTGTTAAAATATGAAATATAAACATAAAAAATTAATTAAATAAAAATAAAGATAAAATTTGGAATAAGATAATATAAGCTCCAAGGAAAATTTACCTACAGAATTGCAAAAATTGTTATATAGAAGATACAAATCCTCCATATAAATCTCAATAGTGTAAACCAACTAAGGGGTAGAAAACCACGTATATGTAAAGAGGTGGTGCTAACCAGCCTCAAATTATTTTACCCGAGGGTAACACATTTATATGTTAAAATGTATAAAAATGTGTAATGACCATATAGGGCAACGACAAACCAACATAGGGACCACTTAGTCAACTCATTTCAAGTTTTGAGATACTTCGCACCAATGCACTCCCACACCAATGTGGGCTATACCTATTGATTCCTAAAAATATAGTTTTAGAGGGGTCCTTGTTGTGGGCCAAGAGATAATGCTTTGAAACTGAGTGTTTAAAAAAAACAGCTTTAATATTGGTAATATGTTCGTTTAGTCTCACTGAAAGGTTTCTTTTGGTCCTGCCCACATACTAAAGTCCGCAAGGACAATGGAGTAAATAAACCACCCCCTCAGTTGCACAGGTAATGAAGGGTTCTAATTTGTGTTCTTGCATCGTAGTTGTAGAGACTAATTTATGTGTACGCCTGTGAGTGCATCCACTAAGGGAACAGACCCGACATTTTCTGCATTGGTAAAAACCTGCGAAGGAGTTCAAAAATGTAGTTTTAATAGTAGGGGGTTCAAGGACATTGGGAGCTAGTTTGTGTCTCAAGGCGGACGCCCCCCTATAGATCACCTGTGGATTCTCAGCTAAGACTGTACTCAATATGGGATCATTTTTTAAAATGTGCCAATGTTAACTAATGAGATTCTTTATACTATAGTGTTGAGTTGAGTAGGTAGTAATAAATGGAACAACTGGTAACCTGTCGTTTTGCAGGGGCCTACTTTTAGAAAATGCTATACTTTACAAGGCTAACAACTATAACTAAATTATGAGCTCAAGAGATATTCACAGGTTCCCTCTATTTACTGCATTAATGGATTCATTGGTCTATGCCTATTAATATACAAACGCACACATATGCACTGCTGCTGGTAAAATGAACATCTCTGTTTATTCCCAAGAAGATCGGGATAGTACGACATCACACATTAAAACATCACAATACATATATATACAAGAGAAATTCAAAGATACTTATCACACAAGCTGGTTAAACAAGGAGCATGCAGCTCCCATGGACATGTGACGTCTTCAAGAGATGGATCAAAAAGAGAGAGCTTACTCTTTGTGTGTGCCTTTTTATCAACCCCCCTTCACTCAAGACCACCCCCCTTGCCTGTCTGACCAGATAACACCAAGTCCTTCCTGCTCCTCTTTGAAGCTTCCAGCCTTTGTTATGTAAATTCTGACATGCTACACAGCTCCTAACTGTAAAGTCCAGACTTATGATTTTAGGCCATTTTTGCTTCTCCAACATATGCCGCTTTGCGCCTAAAAAGGCGCATATATCATCCTCCTTCAGATCTGGGTCTCATTGAACAGTCCATATGGTCTTACCGTCCAACATGTGTTTCCGAACCAATACCTCTGGAACGTGTTGCATTCTCCAACATGTGAAACGGCTCCTATGGAACAGTCCATAAATGTCTTAACGCATGTGGCTTTCCAACCTGTTTTTACGGACCAGTACCTATGGAGCAGTCCTTAATGGTTTTACCGTATCGCGCCTCTCAACATAGGCTTCAGAACCAGCTCCCATGGAATAGTCCATAACAATCCTAACGAGCTGTGCTTCTCAACACATGGCGCTTTGCTACTGGGTGACACCCCAACATCATTCTTCAGTGACAGCTTCCCTGTCACCATTCTGTATCTTCTATATCTTCTTCTTTCTGCCGTCTTCAGGACGGGGGTGCGTTACAGGCAAGGGGTGTCCATTCACTCACCATTCACCAGCACACACTCAAGAGTAGCATCTCAACCAGCTTTTAATTACAGAATCTCGAGGAGGGCCTTATTTGCCCATCTTACTAGCCTAAAATACATCTTTATCACACTACACCATGACAAAAATCAACAATCACCATAATGTCTATATCTATATATATATATATGACCCATCAAAGTGCATATCCCGTTCCCAACCTCCTATAACTCTTCACTGTAAATACAGGTCGGGATTATGCAGGCTTGCTCACCGTGGTGTTTCCTACTGCAACTTGGCCCGTCTGTGGTACCTCGGATCTAAATTGGCAGCAAAGGGCCAGATTCACAGAGCGATTACGCCGGCGTAACAGGAGATGCGCGGCATAAGTCTAAATTTGTGCATGCGTTTCGATACTCCGCATCCCCAAAACGAGATACGCAAGAAATCTACTTTTTTTTGTCTAGCATAATTTCGCAAAACTGCGCTAGACACACCATTGATTTGCTATTCAAATATGCTAATGAGGGAGTTACAGGGATCCACAAAAGAACGTTGGTGCAGCGCAGGCCTGTCTAAAATTAGACCATAGAAAAGGTGGTCTAAAATTAGACAATTCGTCTACAGTACATGTCAGACAAAGCAACACCGTTAGTGAGGAGCAGAGCAGTCACACGTGTTGCCCAACAATCTGTATGCCAACATGCCAGGGACATCCTCGCTCATAGCTATACTACTGACTTTAGATGAGCAAAGAAGGAGGAGGGCACAGAGGAGGGCACGGGAGAGGATATACCGCACCCGCATAGACCTCTTTGGCATGAGTGATTCTGAGGTGTATCACATCTTCAGATTCACCCCTCATGCCATCCTGGAATTAACCATAACCTTGCAGGAGGACATCACTGGCCCAACACACCGCTCACATGCAGTGCAGCCACTGGTCAAGGTCATGGCAACACTTAATTTCCTTGCCAGTGGCTCTTTTCAAAGAACAAGTGGAGTGGTGGCTGGGATGTCACAATCCTCCATGAGCAGATGTGTGCACCAGGTTGTCCCTGCAATCCTCAGACGCATGGCCAACCAAATCATCAAACCCACCACTGAGGACCTGCGGCTGAAGGCAATGACAGATTTCTACAGAATTGCCAGATTCCCACGCACCGTGGGGGCCATTGATTGCACACATGTGGCAATCCAGCCCCCCCATGAGACAGAGCACATATACCGCAATCGGAAGCATTGGCATTCCATCAACGTACAGGTGATAGTCGATGCCCAAGGCCTCATATGGCACGTCCGTGCCAAACACCCCGGATCCAGCCACGACAGCTACATATACAATCAGAGCCCCATCCGAATAGAATTCGAACAGAACGTGTATGGGGACAGCTGGCTGGTTGGTGAGTGACATGGGTGGCAGGCATGACTGTCCCCCCCCCATGATGCACACATCACAAGGGGCACATGCATGACTAACATCCTCCTGTCTTTTCTCTTACAGGTGACTCTGCATATGCACTGGGACCCCATCTAATGACTCCTATACGGAACCCCCAAACCCCAGGAAAGGAAAGATACAATGAAACCCACGCCCAAACACGTGCAGTGGTGGAGCGCACCTTTGGCCTCCTGAAGTCACGTTTCCGATGCCTGGATAAGTCTGGGGGGACCCTGTTGTATTCCCCAAACTTTGTGTGCCAGATCATCGGTGCATGTTGCATTCTGCACAACTTCGCAGTGAGAAAGGGCCTGCAGATTGACCTACGTGATGACCTGACCCCTGAACCAGACAATCCCCCCCTAACCGAGGTTACCCCGTCTTCTGAGGGAAGAGAAGCCAGGAGACAGCTCACATTAGGCATCTTTGCACGTTAAACACACACATTAATTATGGCACAATGAGAATGCATGCATGCACACCCCTGTGGTCCCTAGCACAGACACATCACATCCTCACCTAATTGGATTAGCACAAGCCCACCATGCTGGGCTTGTGAGCAGCAACGCCATGCCACGGCTCCAATTATGTCACTGTACATTCATACACCATTCACACGGACCTGGGAATCACTTCTCCCTGGTCCTGGGGAACCCTTCTCCACCAAAACTGAGGGTGACACCCCTTTGCCGGCAGGAATATCACCCCCACATTCCAAAAACATTCACATCACAAATAAAAAAAAAATGTCCAGCAAAAAAAAAAGGGGGAAAAACAAATTAATGCCGTTGGCGTGAGCCACGCCTGGGGCGCCCACGGCCACGGCCCCAGCTCCTCAGGGGAGACTCATGGGGAGGGGGGGTAATCCGGGGAAGGAGGAGCAGCCCCTGGTCTCTGCCCACCTGGCAGGCCTGCCCTCCAAGGCCACGGCAATTCTGTTGAGGCCAGCACCTAGTGTTGCCGTGTTGGCCTGGATAGCCTGGGTGAGGGCCCTCACATCCTGCCCAACGTCTGCTGTTGTAGTCTGCAGTGCGTTTAGGCAGTTTGTAAGAGCCCGGGAGTGGCAGTCCAGGTCCCCAAGCGTATCCTTTATGGAGGACAGGCTCTCCTCCATCCGCCCCAAAGTCTGGCTGACCTGTCCCAGATGGTGGGTCTGAAGGGCCTGGTCCCTTCTCAGGTTGGCGGGCAGAAGCTCGGCCACCCCCCTGGTCTTCTGGGATGACTTCCTGCCTCCAGCTGAGGTTTGTGGCCAGGGAGAAGGGGAGGCCCTTGGGAGAGGAGCCCTGTTGGGGGAGGAGTGGGAGGGGCTAGCCCTTATGGAAGGCTGGCTGCTGCCAGCCAGAGAGGAAGACTCATCCAAAAATAACAACCCACTGGCTGACATGACATCCTCCTCAAACTCCTCCTCCTCAACCTCCTCCTCTTCAACCTCCTCCGAGGACTCCGGCCTTGTCGGGGGGTCCTCATCAGGCTGTTGTCCCTGGGATGGTGCGGTCAGCCCAGATGGCCCAGCACCCTCCTGCTCATCTGTGGATGACACAAAACATTCACAGGTTGGAGGATCCACACACTTGCCACATATTCCCTTTCACCCCCTCCCCCACATATGCTACACACCTGATAGGGAAAAAAAACCTTACCTGGCATCACGCCTTCATGACTTGAGTCATAGCCAGGCAGGCCCTCCACCTGTTGTCTATGGAAGGTCTGGGACACTGCACGCTCCTCCGCTGTCAGCCTAACAGGGTATGGTGGGCCCCCTCCTGTGGCCCTGGCATGGCTACTATTTTGGCCAGCTTCTTTCTGACCAGACGCCGGAGGTCATTGATTTTCTTTTCAATCCCCGACCGTGTTCGGGTCTCCCCCCCCCGATGCATTCACCTCGTCAGTAATGTTCTGCAAGATATCACGCCTCCTGGACGGGGTGGTGTTGGCACTCTCCGGGCCGTGGAGGAAACGCCCATATTGGGAAATGGCCCGGGCAAGAATTTGTTTCTCCCCCAAAGTAAAATTTAACTTCCTCTTTCTCTCTGTCATACTCATACAAAAACTCTCTTCCAAACAGTCAGCAAAAATCACTCACAAAAACAAGCAGCAAAAATAACTCACAAAAACAAGCAGGAAAAATCAAGCAAGAAAACAAACAAAAAACTATCAACCAAAAACTCTCACAAGCAGTCACCAAAAATCACTTACAAATATCTTCTAACAAACACTAGATCACACAGTCCACAAATATCACAAAGACAAACCACTAACAACAGAACAAAAGCACCTTGCTGTATAGGGAGGGATACAAAGGGATGTACTTTTGCAAAGGAAGTGCGTTTGTGTCTGTCTATTTATGCTGTCTGCGTAGTTCACAATTTTGCCCTAGTCCACTTCCAATTTCACTGATTGTGCCGTTCCCGAGTTGTGAGCATGCGCACAGAGGTGCTGACCATGGTCTGCTTCAAGCGCGCATGCGCGAGACGGCCGGCCCTTCATTTGCATGGGGTCACGGCTCATTTCAATGTAACACGCCCACGTCCTTCCTAATTTGTATTACTCCGCCTTGCACCTCAGAAATAACGTTGCGCAGGCGCAAATTTCTGCGCAAAACCGACGAGAATAGGGTGATTGCGCCGCTACATTGCGCCAGTTTAACGTAAAGGCGGTGCGCTACGCCGGTCCAATAATGCGCAGATGTACGTGAATCTGGCCCAAAGTCTCTAATTTGTACTAAGAGAAATTACCGTCAATTCGTCCCTCAACTTGCATAGATAAGCAGGAGAGCTTCATATATAAGTTTTGAGTCTAACAACACATATAAATCTCAAACAATGATAAAAAAAAACAAACACACAATTCTATCCCTGTGACTGGGTTCCAGTGACCATGCCCAGGGTATATCCTGCACCTCTACCTACTGTTAGGTTCAAGAAATACCCTTGTTTCATGACTGACGTTACATTGGTATCCTTTAGGACAGGGATCCTCAAACTACGGCCCTTCAGCTGTGTCGGAACTACAAGTCCCATGAGGCATTGTAAAACTCTGACATTCACAGACATGACTAGGGCATGATGGGAATTGTAGTTCCTGAACAGCTGGAGGGCCGTAGTTTGAGGACCCATGCTTTAGGACAAGGACAAACTTGTCTACATCCTAAATAATACCCAGGTGCTTCCTTCCCAGCAATGATTCCTCCATCCAGAACACAGTACTGTGTATTGACCTGGTATGCAGAGGGCATCATGGTCATGCTTTCGACAGAAGGACATATAAACCTGTCCCCAGCTTCCGTACTCTCTGACCAAATGTGGGTCATTTAGTCACACACGCACCAAGATAGAATCCCCAGTCAGTAAGCCCATTGACGCCACAAAATATACAGACCGAGTCTGCACTTCTATACATGGATCATACAGCACAACCTTTTACAATCCAAACCAGTACAGCCCATCCCGGCATCCGACTACCAGTTTGGATTATTGTAAGCAAAGTGCTTTGCAAGGTTTTACTGAGCAGTGATGCTAACTCATCAGGCCACTGGCCCTCACAGAGAGACTGTACAATCAGCTTGATGGTGGTCCATAACTCCGCCTACCGCTGCGTGCACACCAGAGCCAATGACATATACCTGTCCTATATCATCTCACACTCTCTACCACCTCTCACCCTGGTTGACAAAATCTCGAGCCACGTTAGACTGGGTCCTATTTCCCCAATATAGTGCTGAATACCTCCCTCCTCTTCTGGTTACTTCTCAGAGAAAAGCGCCCTGAACTCTGTGTCCGCACATCTCTGGGAGAAAGCCACTAATATACCGCACTTGATTCAGAGTATACTCAGCACATATAGGGTACTAGGATTCTGTCAACCACTGTGAGATGCTGAAGCGCCATGTGATGCCGCCATACTGTACCCTGGTAGCCAGCGTTTCATAAGTGCCAGCCTCCTAGGTACCTGCACCATATTCAGTTATGTCAATACATGTAAACAAAAACCTTTCCTTCTTTCATTACCTCCTCCCACAGTAAAAAAACATATTTTCCATCTCTTGTTCTGAGGGATTGGATACGTTATATTCCTTCCCCAACCTCCAACCCATTGCATTTGTATTCATAGTCCGTTTGCATCCATAAATGACAGGAGAGACTTTGGCAAAATGTTTCACACGTCTCGTTGTTGGGCAAAGTCTTTCAGATTCAGTATTAGTGCAAAAATTGTCCTTAAGAAAAATAAACCTTATATTTCAAGTATTAATCTGAATCTTTTCTCTCCTGAATGTTTATCAGAACAAATTGCGGTGTGGTATGGCACAGACGAACTGCCAACCAGATGAACATCGTTCATCTCTGTCCCAGAATCCTCTCCAATTTCACTCCACCAAGATTCTAGAATTAAAGAACAAGAGCAGAATCAAATTCTTATCGATAATATCTCATAACACAGGAATTTAGCATTCCTGACTTTTAAACAAATTATCAAAACACCATGATTTCTCTAGGAAGAACCCATTCTAAAATGAATCCCCATGGTACAAGCAAAAATCTAAAATATAAAAAAAAAATGCATGTGACCGTTGCTTCTCAAAATTCTAAATTTTAAGCAAAAAAAAAAAAACAATGCATTTCTGTCCTGTAGGTTCTATGTGGCTTTTAGGGCTACCACATTTCCGTTGGTCGCAAATTGTAGAAAATGCTATACTTTACAAGGCTAACAACTATAACTAAATTATGAGCTCAAGAGATAATCACAGGTTCCCTCTATTTACTGCATAAATGGATTAATTGGTCTATGCCTATTAATATACAAATGCACACATACGCACTGCTGCTGGTAAAATGAACATCTCTGTTTATTCCCAAGGAGATCGGGATAGTACGACATCACACATTAAAACATCACAATACATATATATACAAGAGAAATTCAAAGATACTTATCACACAAGCTGGTTAAACAAGGAGCATGCAGCTCCCATGGACATGTAAAGGCTTCAAGAGATGGATCAAAAAGAGAGAGCTTACTCTTTGTGTGTGCCTTTTTATCAACCCCCCTTCACTCAAGACCACCCCCCTTGCCTGTCCGACCAGATAACACCAAGTCCTTCCTGCTCCTCTTTAAAGCTTCCAGCCTTTGTTATGTAAATTCTGACATGCTACACAGCTCCTAACTGTAAAGTCCAGACTTATGATTTTAAGCCATTTTTGCTTCTCCAACACTACTTATCAGGAGTTCAGCTCTGTTCCTTGATTTGACCTCCTCCAAGGTAGACATAAGGGAGTTCAAATTATACCCCTTTTGCAGGAATCTGTCAGTCAGAATGGCAGCTTGGTTTTGAAATTCGACCTCGTCTGAGCAATTACGCTTAATGCGCAAGTATTGGCTCTTAGGGACAGATTTCAGCCAAGACTCATGATGGCAGCTATCCACCGATATATAGGAATTCCTGTCCGTGCTCTTAAAGTGGGTACAGGTGGAAAATTCATCCTGAAGAATCGAGATCTTGAGATCCAGAAAGCTGATGCTAGACTGACTAGCCTCAAAGCTTAAATGAATACCTCTGGTGTTATTATTAAGGAACCCCATGAAGGATTGGAGCTCGCTAAGTGGCCCATCCCATCATCTCATAGGAGGAAGATGTCGTTGATGTACCTGGCCCACAACTTAAGCTGGGGCTGATGGCAAACATAAATGACATCCTCCTCCCACATTGCCATGAAGAGATTTGCCAAGCTAGGGGCATATTTTGCCCCCATGGCTACACCCCTATCTTGGCGGTAAAATTGGTTTTGGAACCAAAAATTGTTCAGAGAAGCGACAAAGTGTAACAGTTCCAGTATAAAACAGATCTGTTCGTCAAATAGTCCTGAATCACGTCTAAGGTAGTACTCAACCGCTAAGAGGCCCAAATCATGAGGGATCACAGTGTATAGAGATGTCACATCAGCAGTGACCAACCACATATCTTTAGTAGGTTTAATGTCTGATAACATATTAATCACATGGCAGGAGTCTTTTAGGTGAGAAGGCATTTTGGACACTAAAGGCTGAAGAAAAAAATCAATATACCTGCCCACCCGGGGGCAGGTTAGATGTTTATGTACTTTCGGCAAATAATAAATAACAGGTGTCCTTGGAGCTTTAGGAATAAGTTAGAGTTACTCTTTTTTATTGACAATCCCATCCTTTTAACCTCTATGGATTAATGTTTCTAGTTGTCTGAGGTAAACAGTCTTGGGATCGGAAGCCAAAGGGGTATAAGTGTCCCTATCGCCCAAAATCCTACTCATTTCAGTCAAATAATCACTCCTATTGAGGATAACTATCCCTCCCCCTTTATCTGCAGGCCTAATTACAATTTCCTTATTCTCGCAGAGAGAATCTAGGCCAGCTTTGAGATCACGATCAGACCGCTTTCTCTTGACAGGAAGCCTGTCTAGATCTCTAAGTAAAATATCCCTAAAAACTTTAATGGAAGGGGCCACTGCACCTGGGGGGTTGTACAAAGAGGCATTAGAAAGGCCAGTATGTACAAAACTAGTAGGAGTAGTCTGGCTGCTGGTAACAGGGTTAGAGAGCATATATATCGTTTTATGTTTAATTTGCGTATAAATTTGTGAATATCCATATATGTTTCAAACGTATTAAGTTTGCGAGGTAACACAAATTTCAAACCCTTATCCAAAATTGATTTTTCAGATTGATTCAAAGTCACAGTACTTAAATTAAAAATGCCAGAGGTAGTTAGACTTTTTTTCTTTTTAAGTCGTAACCTTCTTGGTTTCGGTCCGACCGATTTGAACAAATCTATTTGCTCGTGTGTACGGGGCCTTAGAGTGCCATCGTTTTGTTCATCATTTTCCAAAAATGATGGTGTGTACACAACGTCATTTTTGAAAATGAAGTTTGAAAAATTTCGTTTTTTTCATGAAGAAAAATTAAAAAAAATTTCATCACAAAAAGTGATCGTGTGTACGAGGCATTAGAGTGCCGTCGTTTTGTTCAACATTTTCCAAAAATGATGGTGTGTAGGCAACATCATTTTTAAAGATGAAGTTGGAAAAATGAATTTTTTTTTTCATCACAAAAGCTCCTTGAGGGTAGGAACAGATGTGAATATACAATGTATATGTAAAGTGCTGCGTAAGGTGAAGGTGCTATATAAGTACCTTAAATAATAATAAGTACAGTATATAGTTTAGTATCCTTAGAGTGTAAGCTCCTTGAGGGTAGGGACAGGTGTGAATGTGCAATGTATATGAAAAGCACTGCGTAAATTGAAGGCGCTATATAAGTACTTAAATAATAATACGTATATAGTTTGGTGTCACTAACATTAAAATGGTGTGTAAAAGTACTGCATTTTTGGAGCTTTGATCAACATATCAGTCAATTAAAAGTAATCTATCACAATGCGTATAAAAATGCATGGGTAAAAGGCATGCTAGTGTCTAGTGTGAGCAAGTCCTTCACCTAACCCACAGAATCATACAGCTTTTACTACTTATTTACTCCTTTAATAATTCTACAGCTTTGCAGGATTAAAACCCTATATCTTTGTAACTTTAAGCAAAAGATTGTAAAAAGTTGTAGAGCACTGTAAACATGGAAAAAAAGACAGCTGCGTGGCATTTGGAGAGCATATCAGACTTCTATTCACATTACAAGAAAGTCACTAATGGTAGTAATTTGTCAGTTACCAACTTATCACATATCATCAAATATATATCGTGATCATTTTCAAATTAGAGCTATGGGTTTTAAATCATCCTTCTTCTTTTCACACGGATAGTATTTAACAGTTAGTGTTTCAAGTTATTTAACTCTCTAATGCCAACATTGCATACCTCCTAACTTTTGAAGGCCCAATTCACACTTCGCATTGTGGGAACTCGCTTTCTGGCTTGCCTTTTGTGTGGGTGATTTTCACATGATTCCATGCGTCGTGCATAGGGTCGCCCAATAATTTCAATGCTTACTGTGTTCATCACAGGTGTGCGCATCAGGGTGTGCATCCCAGAGTTCAAAAATATATGTGTGTGTGTGTGTGTGTATAGATATATACAGTATATATACAGTAGATATATTTATCTCTCCCTCTCTCTCGCTGTATATATATATATATATATATATATATATATATATTATTCTTATTCAGGGTTTATATAGAGCCAACAGTTTGCGCAGTGCATTAAAATATAAAAGGACAAAACAGTACAATTCAATACATGGGTTAGGAGGGCCCTGCTTCCGCGAGCTTACAATCTAAGAGGGATGGGCTTGTGGAACAAAGGGTAGTAGCTGTGAGGGATGAACTGATGAAGGAAGTAGAAGATTTGGTTGTTAGCTGAAGGCAAAATAGGCCTCCCTGAAGAGAGGAGTTTTCAGGAATCGCCTAAAAGTGGAAAGAGTAAGAGATAACCGAACAGATTGGGGTAGTGGGTTCCAGAGGTTGGGAGAGGCTCTGGAGAAGTCGTGAAATACAGCATGGGAGGGGGAGACAAGGGAGCCAGATAACAGAAGGTCTTGGGAGGACCAGAAAGGATTTTTTGGGTGATATTTGGAGATAAGATTGCTGATGTTGCTCAGGGCAGAATTGTAAATGGCTTTTTATGTTATTGTTCTGAATTGTATTCATTGGGCAATGGGAGGCCTGTCGAGGGATTGGCAGAGAGGAGTGGCGGACACTGAATGGTTGGTAAGGTGGATGAGTCTGGCAGCGGCATTCGTGATAGACTGAAGAGGGGGATAGCTTGCAGAGAGTTAGGCAAATGAGGAGGGAGTTACAATAGGCAAGGTGAGAGATAACGAGGGAGTGAATAAGTTGCTTAGTGGTTTCAATGGTTAGAAAGGGGTGTATTTTGGAGATTTGGACAGGGATTGGATTTGGGGCTGAAAGGACAGCCCAATGGGCATAGTGGGACCCATGGTAGGGCCAGCCCTGGGCGTCCTCCCCCTACTCCAGCATGCGGTGCACCCGCCCTTGATCGGCCATGCAAAGCTGGGACAAAATCGGGGACAGAATTTGTCCAAGTACAGTGTCCCAAGTCCGGAAACTGGGGATGTCTGGTCACCCTAGGCTAGTGGCCAGCAGTCCCCACAGGCCATGGCCAGCTCCCGGCAGGACCCACAGGCCAGCGGCAAGCAGGACCCACAGGTCAGTGGCCAGCAGGACCCACAGGTCAGTGGCCAGCAGGACCCACAGGTCAGCAGCCAGCTCCCAGCAGGACCTGTGGGACAAAATCGGGGACAGAATTTGTCCAAGTACAGTGTCCCAAGTCCGGAAACTGGGGATGTCTGGTCACCCTAGGCTAGTGGCCAGCAGTCCCCACAGGCCATGGCCAGCTCCCGGCAGGACCCACAGGCCAGCGGCAAGCAGGACCCACAGGTCAGTGGCCAGCAGGACCCACAGGCCAGCGGCAAGCAGGACCCACAGGTCAGTGGCCAGCAGGACCCACAGGTCAGTGGCCAGCAGGACCCACAGGTCAGCAGCCAGCTCCCAGCAGGACCTGTGGGTCCTGCTGGCCATGGCCAGCTCCCAGTAGGATCAAAAGGCCATGGCCAGCTTTCAGCAGGACCCACAGTGTTGAGGGCTATATTTAGGTTACTGGATGGGCACTGGCCTGGGGCAGGGTAAACATGGTGTATGGGGGGTAGATGGCATGTGGGGTTTAGCTGCAGGTGTCAGGGTCTCTCACCCGTGCCAGTGCCAGCTCAGTAGGTCCTTGCACGCCCTCTTCTGATTCTGGGGGCGTGATGCTCCGGTCCACGTGGGTCCCTGGCATGCCCTGATGCACAGGGGTGGGCTGACAACACCCAGGGTCCCTGAACCAAATAAAGCAAGGCACCCTTCAGACCCTGCTCATGACCCGCCCCTGACCCACCCATGACCCAGCCCTGTCCCCACCCATGACCCAGCCCTGTCCCCACCCATGACCCAGCCCTGTCCCCACCCATGACCCACTCCTGGCCCCACTCCTTCATCTTGCACAAAGTACCATTTCTACCTTTAAAAAAAATAAAACACTGCTTAACAATGGGACCTGGAGGAAGGTCTTTCTCTAACAGTGTCCATTGAACAATCTGTTAGAAAGTGTCCCCTCCAGACCCCATTAGAGACTACAATAGAGTCTAATGGGACCTGAAGGGGTCTCTAACAGTGTACATTAGAAAGTCTCTGTTAGAGAGAGACCCCACTCTGGGACCCATTGAAAACTTCAAAGGAGTTTAATGGGACCTGAAGAGGGGTCTCTCTAACAGAGGCCCAGTCAGTGTCCATTGAGTGTACAGTGAACGCCTTTATTCACCCTGGTCCTCATGGGATCCCCTCCTTGAGCCATGACTCTATCCCCTGCCCTGACCTCTCACAAAGTAGACATATATTTTGATGGTTCGAGCTCCGGAAAATCCACTCTGTATGGCTGTAGATGCTGGAGAAGACCAGTGAACCTATTCTGGAATACTGGGATCCTGCTGTTTAGGCCACCTTAACGGCTCATCACTCTAACCTGGATGTCTGCTTCTTTCTCCCATCTGGCACCAGGTTCCCAGAACCTCCCTGAGCAGTTTATTCCACCACTTACCATTCCTATATTCAGGTTGCATAGCTCCCTGGAAACTGTAGTTGTTTTGTTGCTGGGAAGTGGTGCTGTCTGTACATTATACCTCCCACAGTCCTTTTCTCAACAGTAGTTCCTCCTCCCAGTCCAATGTCAACCAATGAGAGGAGAAGACATCAAGAGTCAATAGGGACATAGTTCATTTTTGCTTAATTTTAATTAAAGGTGCCTTTGTTCCAGTCCCTAACTACAAATACTCTTCCATTTTTAAGACAGCAGAGCAAACTTTTTCTTTTGAAATGCCATTTAGCTTGGTAAATGTGCACACTTGGATCACATGGCTGGCTGCACAGTACTACAAATATTTGGCAGGTAAAATAGTTCCTATTTATGTATTTCAATTGTTCATTGAGCTCTTTGCCTGGAGTTTAGAGAAGAACTAAAAGCAAAACTTTTTTTTTTTCCATTTTGGATAGCATAAGGAAGGGTTATACCCCTGACAGTTTTTTTTCTACATCTGCGTCCCATGGGGGAGATTTTCCTTCTCCCCCTTTCCAATAGCCAAAACAGGAAGTGAGAGGAAATCCCTCCAAAGTGAGGAAATCCCTAGTTGTCTCCACGGTCACCAGAACTAGTGTCCCCTTTGGAAGAGTTTCTACTTATTACTGTTTTGGGAACAAGCCATAATTTGGGACTCTCTTTTACTTTAAATGATAATAGTGAACAGGACAAATAGAGAGAGTGAATCTCCTTGATGGGGGCACAGACAACAATAAAGACTTGACAGATGTTCTAATGTCCACTCTATCCAAAACTAAAAAAAAAATAGTTTTGACTTTATTACTTGTAGTTTTTCATTAAGCACTTTCTGATTAATTTAATTGTTGAGGGATTGGACCTTCTGTCATTTTGTTTTTGCAATGTTCTTGAAATAATATATTTATTACAATATCAAAATATATTTGTTATATAACTAAACTGCATACGATGTCATTATTTTATGGACATGATTTTACTCTCAGTACATGTATTGTCATTGTTGATTGTTATTTGCAGTTTTCAACCTAAAATGAGGATAATTCTAGTTTGCAATTCTACTATTGAGAAAAAAAAAAAACGATCGTCTG
This sequence comes from Rana kukunoris, assembly GCA_029574335.1. Lineage (NCBI taxonomy): Eukaryota > Metazoa > Chordata > Amphibia > Anura > Ranidae > Rana > Rana kukunoris. The sequence continues at coordinate 100,229,074 of CM056052.1, read as the reverse complement.
TAGGCACGTCCATCAGTTAAAAATCCACGCATGCTAAGAATCACTTGTACTTTCGCATCTGTAACAAAAAGGATCATCATCTCGCTCTAGAGCAGTGATGGCAAACCTTGGCACCCCAGATGTTTCAGAACTACATTTCCCATGATGCTTGTGCACTCTGCAGTGTAGCTGAGTATAATGGGAAATGTAGTTTCAAAACATCTGGGGTGCCAAGGTTCGCCATCACTGCTCTAGAGAAATGCCTCTCTTTGATAGAAAACTGGATGACAAAAAGTTATCTTAAACTCAACGGTTCGAAAACAGAATTTCTCCTGTTTCACGCCAATCGAAAGAATCAACTTGCAACAGCCTAGACACTCCCGCCTATTCTGGGCAAAATCATCACCCCTAGCAGCAAAGTCAAAAGTCTCGGAGTCATCTTCGACACCTACATGACAATGGATGCACAAATAGGGTCAGTAGTCAGCGGATCGCACCATCTGCTGCGTCTACTACGCAGACTTATTCCATTTGACCCTGAAGGGACCTTGCTGCATCTGCGGTATCTGTCAGCTGAGAACCGGGGATTCTACATCGTGATCCATCTGGACTGTCTTTCATATCCAATAGCTGATCCAGACCGTTCAGGATCCCAAGCTTGTTTGAGCCACTGCTGTAAAGCATGTGTGTCCACCCCAGTCAGTAAGTGTACCCCATTCATTTATTTTAGAAGAGCTTTAAGAATGACTACAGACAACTTTTACCTTCATTTCTACCACTCCAATAGGAAGAAGTGTGTTTCTTCTATTATGTGTGGACTCCATTTACTGTATATATTCCATACTGTTGGAAGTTTACACCCATTATTGGAACTTATATCCCATCCGTTTATATCATGGTATATATGTTTATTCAACATTTCTATAGATGTTCATTTATTTAGGTTGGTAGTATTTGAGTTTTACACTATTTAGGAGCAATCCTCACTTACTCACATTATTAGCGCTACACTATATTTTTTTTACCATAACTGTATCCGTATTTACTGGTAAATTGATTCTAGATCTAATCAAATTACATCACATAATGTTAGCTCTCCTCCCACTCACATTTTCACATTTTTTCCCACCCTTTGATTTGTAAAATTAAAGTAAACCATTTTAAAAATGTCAAACTAAAAGTCCTGCCTAACAGTAGTTACCTAATCTTATCAATAACAATTACATTTTGATTTAACCCTCTGCACACTGTTGTTTGCATAGTTCAAGCAAACTTTTGCAAAAAAGAGAGATTCTTAGTCCATATATATTGTGTAGCACTATTATATTCTCTCTCTGTGGCTACTGAGGTATGATGGCGCCACCTGTATAGTATTTTAGGAGCAGAGACTTCATAATCTGTGCGATCAGGACAAGATCTCTAACAAGCGTAGTGCCTCCACTCAATTGGGGCTTGTGAATAGCAAGTGAAATCCCAATTGAGAAATATATCTTCACATAGACAGTAATCCACATAGCATTGTATTTGAAAGTCCATGTATTGAAGAAATAACATTCAGTGAACCATCCAACATAAAGTATTTTCCAAACAGGATCATGAAATCATTAACAGTCTCTATGTATTTCTCAGCGAGATGAAACTGCAGCAACAGCACTTACTCAGTCTCAGCAGTCTGTGTTCTCTTAGCAGCCATAAGACCCTTTTCACACTGAGGGCGTATTGCAGGAGCTATAGCGTTAAAAATAGCACCTGCAATCCGCCTTAAAAGTGCTGCTCTATTGTCTCCAGTGTGAAAGCCCCAAGGACTTTCACACTGGAGCGGTGTGGTAGCAGGACGGTAAAAAAAAGTCCTGCTGGCCGCATCTTTGGAGCGGTGAAGGAGCTGGGTTCCTCCACCACTGCTGCCCACTGAAATAAATAGGACAGCGCATTGCGGGCGGTTTTAACCCTTTCTCGGCTGCTAGCGGGGGTTAAATGCGCCCCGCTAGCGACCGAAATGCACCGCAAATCCACCCATAGCGTTGGTGGTAAAATAGCAGCGTTTTACCGCCGACCCCATGGGCAGCTCAGTGTGAAAGGGGTCTTACTGTTCTATCCACATGTCTGTCTCTCTCCACCCACTTACCCACAAAACCCCTTGCCATCCTCTGCTCTTCTTGACCTCATCCTTGGTGAGAGAGAGCATAGAAACCATATTGGAAAAGGGAAAACAAACACTGCATAACAAGAGTATACACTTGGTTAATGGGCAAAGAAATTTTCACATTACTACATTTGCAATACACGTTCAAGCTGGCCAATTGTGTCAAATGCATACCGCTCTGGTCAGTTCCTAATATTCTGTGCCAAATGTCAAATACTAACTTGCTTATAGTATACTTTAATTAATATAAGCTGTAAGAAAATATGTTAATTCTGATTTTTAGTGTTAGCATTTTGTCACACCCCCTTTAACACCTAAAATATGTGTAAGCTATTTGGTTTTAAGTACAGCTATATGTCCTCCACTTCTACCGACTATCAATCCCTATCCATAGGGGTCATTACCACTTAAGACCCGGACCTTTAGGCAGCTAAAGGACCCGGACAGGTTTTGCGATTCGGCACTGTGTCGCTTTAACTGACAATTGCGCGGTCGTGCGACGTGGCTCCCAAACAAACTTGGCGTCCTTTTTCTCCCCACAAATAGAGCTTTCTTTTGGTGGTATTTGATCACCTCTGCGGTTTTGATTTTTTGCACTATAAACAAAAATATAGCGACAGTTTTGAAAAAGAAAATCAATATTTTTTTAATTTTTGCTATAATAAATACCCCCCAAAAATATATATAACTTTTTTTTTTGTTCCTCAGTTTAGGCCGATATGTATTCTACTACATATTTTTGGTAAAAAAAATCCCAATAAGCGTTTATCGGTTGGTTTGCACAAAAATTTATAGCGTTTAAAAAATAGGGGATAGTTTTATTGCATTTGTATTTTTTTATTTTTTTACTACTAATGGCGGCAATCAGCATTTTTTTTTGTGACTGCGACATTATGGTGGACACTTCAGACAACTCAAGGGAATGTTTTCTTAGATCCCACACGTGCTGTAAAATAGGCTGCATTATTCACCTCTCCTACCCTGTTGTTCCCTGCAGTAAGACAATTCTGCCACTAGATGTCCTTAGTTTTAAAACAGTGAAGGCCATCATGGACTTAGGGGAGGGGAGGCATTCAAAGTATAATAATTATTGAAGACTTCAATAATCATGGAGGACCACAGGGAGAAGGTCCGAAATAGAAGACAACCCAACCCATCTTGCAACTGGACTTTTATTAAAGGTATATACAGCATTATGTTTTTTAAACTGTAAAACACAGCTTGGGGGAGCTTAAGGAAGGAAGAGGGTGCTCATTTGGGGGAGCAGAGGCCATAGCCCAGATCTGAGCTTTAGGGGTTCTTGCACACGGTTGCAACTGATGTTTTTTAGGCTTTGGGCATTTTTTTTTTGCCTAAGCTCCTGAACTCCCCTCAGTAAAAGCTTATGTGTCCATGCTCATATAGGCTTTTAGAGGAATTTAGGAGCAGAGCTCCTCTCCTGAATGCAGAAGAATCACCTACAGGAGCTTTTGAGCATAAAACATAGCAAACATGCCTAAATGCATCCAAACATGTCTAGATGTGCCTAAGCACTAGTCATGTTTAGCACTGAGCATTTATTCATTTCAGTGGCTAGAATAAATTATAATTCTGCCCAATGAAATAAATAAACACTCAAACGGCAAACGTGCCTGTACGTGTCTAAACATGTTTGAAAAACTGTGACTTTTAGGTCCATTTTTACTGCTTATTTTGCCTATGAGAAGAAACAGTTTTACAATAAACCAGTGTGCATGAGGACTGATGCCGCGTACACACGATGATTTTTCAGCATGAGAAAAATATCGTTTTTAAAAAACTTCATTTAAAATGATTGTGTGTGGGTTTCAGGTTCTTTTTCGGGGTGTAAAATATGATCATGTGTGGGCTAAAACGATGTAAAAAACCTGCGCATGCTCAGAAGCAAGTTATAAGACAGGAGCGCTTGTTCTGGTAAATTCATAATGGAGTAAGCACATTCATCACGCTCTAACAGACAGAAAAGTGCAAATCGTCTTTTACTAACACTGAATCAACTAAAGCAGCCCAAAGGCGAATGGAACTTCCCCTTTATAGTGCCGTTGTACGTGTTGTACGTCACCGCGCTTTGCTAGATCATTTTTTTTTAACGATGGTGTGTGGGCAACGTTGTTTTTAATGATGAAGTTGGGAAAACGTCGTTTTTTGGACATGCTGAAAAACAAACGTTTTTTTTTTTCATGCTGAAAAATGATCGTGTGTACGCGGCATTAGAACACTTGTAGTTTTGACTTCACTCTGACTTAGGTCGCCAAACACCTGTTTCGGGTGTTTGTAAACACACAAGTGGCTTAAAGTATTAAAATCAGAGAAAGCCAGGCAACTAGCAAGAGGTCAACAATTGCAGAACCTTCAGTTTAGGTTTCCTTTGAAGATAACACTTTTGTACTATATACATATGCATAGGCAGCCCATTTCACCCTACACTGAATTAGAATCTTAAGACTTGACTTTCAGTTAATTAACATTATTATAGTTTTAGAAAGTCCAGCAGAATACACATCACAAGCCTAACATCGACTATTTCTGTCCCGTACAACGTGCCATTAATGCTAACCACCTTTTGCTAAGGTAAAACTACACATTTTCCATTTAAAACCTCTGTTGAGATCATTTACAAACTCTGTTTTCAATGCAGTGAGTGCCGGGTAATCGGCTTAAAGCAATGTACATCTGTCTACTTCAAATGCTGTGTTTTACTTTCATTAATAAAAAGCTTATAATGTTATCTGGCCTGTGTCCAGTTTCAGACAAAGAATCCACAGTTGGATTTGGACCCTGAGGTTAATCCAACTTTACCTTGCTGAACAAAATGAATTTAAACAAAATCAGAGATGAATTTTCATGATAGCTCGGTCAAATATGATTAATAAAGCACATATTTTTTTGTTTAAGCACAACTATACCTTGTTCCTTTAGCCCGAAGATAAAATTTAGCTTAATGCTGCTTACCGTGCACTATATCTGTGCATTTTTTCCTACCAAACTCATATTATTTCTTGTACTTATATGGGCATATTTGTGCAACTTTTAACCAGTACATAACTAAGGAAGGTCACTTGGAAGGTAATGCTTAAAGATGTGCTTGGATATTTCTGTCCACTCTGTCAGTGATCTGGGAGACTATGGCCAGTTTACATGGATCCATGACAGAACATATTCTAAAAGTTGTCATCACTTGCTTGGCTTGATGGGCAGTACAGAGCACCAATAGCACTTCAGCTATATATGTGTCCTATTACTGTAGATGCCCCTAGGTGGTGTTATGGAAGAATACCTGTTGAAAGCAGTAGCATGGAGCTACAACTTCTTATACAACTTAATTCAGTAAACTATTGTAAATTGCAGTCCAAAAAGCAACCAATATGAATTCAGCGTAAACTGGCCTAGATTCAGCAACGTGAGCTGAAATAAGTTTGCAATGTGCTATGTTCTCAAAAAGAAGGGGGCACTGTCTTAAAGTTGCCAGAGTGGCATACAGTGGGGTTTGTTTACTAAAGACTGTTCACTTTGCAAGGAAATTTTACTCAGCTTAATGAATGTGGTTGCAAAGAATACCCAGTCATGTGCAAGGAAAATAAAACAAGTATTTGGTGGAAGATGGAAGTCAGCAGAGCTTCACTAAGCTAGGCTAAAGGATAAAATTCCTTGCAACGTTAACAGTTATGTTGCTACTTATATGATTAATTTACTAAAGCAGTATAGGCTGTTCACTTAACAACGTTAATGTTCTTGTAAGTAAGTGAATATGTTAATCAATCGTCAATTATATTTCCTTGCGCGTTATAGGTTATTCTTTGCCAAGGGATTTATCAGTTAGCTTCACCTAATTTACAAAGCTAAAAAAGTAAACTAACTAAAACTGGGTATAGACTAGTAGAATGTTGTCCAAAATTTTATGTAGCAGGAACATTGTAAGTACATTATTTTTTTCATTAGTGGGGTCAAACCGATGTTCGTATTCTACCGCAGTGAAAGAAAATTCAAAGGAGCAGGATGGATTTTTTCTTTTGGAATGTATGACTGTGTGTGTAGTTTTCATTCATTCCAAATCCAAATGTTAAAAGCTGATGAATTGTTTTGAACATCGATCGAATAGGAGCTAAAAATTCCAAACCGGCTATTTTGTAATACAGTAAAAAAAAAGTAGGCTATATTATTCTAACTACCATACTTATCAGCCTATAACATGCACAGGCGTATAACGCGCACCCTAACTTTAGGTGGGATGTTTCAGGAAAAAAACTTTCTACAGCCCAATGCGTATAACACGCAGGCACAGTTTATCCTCTATTTTCAGGGTAAAAAAGTGAATGTTATACGCCAATAAATACAGTAATTGTTTTTCCAATCAATGGCAACATTTTAATGGTTTGAATGGCCAGGAATTTGCCATGTGTGTGGCCATCATTATTATATATAACAATAAATCTGACCCTGGAGCAATGTTGTGTATACATTAGTAGATTGTCACTCTAAAATTTAAGAACGTTTGTTCAATTTTCTAATCATCAGTGGGGTCAAATCAATGTTCGTTTTCCATGGCAGCGGAAGAAGCAAGATGGAAAACTTTTCTCAAATGAATTTCTAAAGGCGGCCATACAAGGTTCGAATTTCGAAAGAATTTTCTTTCGAAAATCGTATCAAAAAAAATTTCGTACGAATTTCGCACCGTTAGTGGGCTGCAGCAACAGCCAATTTTCGTGCGGGCAACAAATTTGAGAAATGCGACATGTTGGGATTTTTTTGAAAAACTAACAATTTTCTAATCAATGATGGGAGAATCGTGCGAGAAATGTAATAGAAAAAAATGGGCATGTGCAAGAAAAGTATATTCCCGGAGAGAAAAGAATATTCCCGGAGAGAAAAGAATATTCCCGGCAACATGAAGGTTTGGTCGGGCGAATTTCGAAAATCAATGGTGGCATCATCGGATCAAAAAAAAAAAAGAACTTTCTTGTTTTGAAAATAAAATTTGTTCGAAATTCGACCGTGTATGGTCTGCACCATTTTTTTTTGCTCTACATACTGTCTTATTGTTGTTGTCCCCCAGGCTTCCGGGTTCTAGCTCCCGCGGGAGTGGGCATTCCTTTGCATAGGTTAGATGATTAACGTCTGGTGAAAAAGTTCCCCCGGCACATAAGGCGTGTCACTAGTTTTCCATAAGTAGCCGTACTGCGAGTTGGCTCGATACAGCACCTGCGCAGTCAGCTCTACACGGCAGGCGCAAGCGCCGTATAGTTCAGCTACTTACGGAAAACTCGTAACGTGCCTTATGCGCCAGGGGGAACTTTTTCACCAGACGTCAATCATCTAACCTCTGCATAGGAACGCCCACTCCCGCGGGAGTGAGAACCCGGAATCCAGGGGGACAACAACAATAAGACGGTATGTACAGAAAAAAAACACCATAGTGTAAATGTTGGACTTATGCTGAATGGAATGTTAAATACTTGTTTTTAGGGTGAACCTCCGCTTTAACAGTGCATGTGGTTTTTGTTTGGTAAAGTGTATTCACTCCAAATTTGAATGTTATAATTAATCCATTTGAACATTTGTTCCAAAATCTACTATTGTATACCTAGCTTGCATGTGTTTTGAAAAATACTGGTTTATGTCATACCCTTGGTGGTCCTATCCCACAGTTTCAACAGTGTTAATTTACTGAAGAGAATGTTCACATGGAATAACCAATTTGTGAGAAAATGATTCATGCTTGCACATGATCAGATAATTGAAATGAACACGTTTCCACCTTTTTAAAAAAAATGAATGAACAATCACTTCCCAAAGTAAATATGTTCTACTGTTAAACTAAATCAAACCCATTAGGCATGCTTTATTAATTGGAAATGAACAAGAGCACAGAGAAAAAGCTAGGAAGATAAATGACATGCTTGTGTTGCATGGTTACATGAGTGCCTGCACCCAGCAAACACTTTTGTTCAATGCATACCTTTCAGTCCCCATATGCAGTATGCATATGTTGTTTGGGGTACATAAAAAAAGTAAACAATTATACTCACCTCTATGCTGCAGCATCAGTATAATCCTGCAGCTGTCAAACGTTGGCTCTCAGGCCACGTACAGACGAGGAGACATGTCCGCTCAAACATGTCCGACGGACCGTTTCCAGCGGACATGTCTCCTCGGATTTTGGTCCGATGGCGTGTACACACCATCGGACGAAAATCCCCTCGGACTGAGGACGCGGTGATATGGTGGTGACGTTGACGCCGCCACGTCACCACTCCAGGAAGTAAAATACTTCCACGCATGCGTCGAATCCATTCGACGCATGTGGGAGATTTATGTCCACTGGTTAGGCGTACTAACCAGTGGACATGTCCGACGGACAGGTTTCCAGCGGACAAATTTCAAAGCATGCTTTGAAATTTGTCCGCTGGAAAAACCTGTCCGCTAGGTCGTACACACGATCGGATATGTCCACTGAAACTGGTCGGCGGACCAGTTTCAGCGGACATAACCGATCGTGTGTACGCGGCCTAAGACCGTGAACTGAGCGATCACATGACCACTGATTGCTCAGTTCTCAGTTTGCTCAGAGTGATAATTGATAGTAAACTGCCAAAAAAAATAAGAAAACCCTGCAGGTTTATCCCATAATGTGCTAGTATGCACTGCATTGGTAACAGGTGTACAATAGCCCTTAACACAGTAAAGAAAATCCTATTTTCAATCTAAGTACTCCAAGTGCTGACATAAAAGCAATACACTACCATAGCTGTGCCTATCTATGCTAGTATCAGGGAGAGGATGGGGCTTGGAGAAATTTAACCTCTGGGCCAATAATATTAACATATGTTGAGCGGCTGGTAAGACGTGAAGGTACTCCACCATGCAGACGTCAATCAGGACAGGAGCCACAGTTACAGACACATGATGTACTTCATAGACCTACCTCATTCTGAAAGGTAATCACAGGATCTGCTAATGGGAAGGCTTACAGTACTAAATTCCTTTGGGCTCTGAAATGCTGTGTGACTGATTGCCAAGAGCCAGAAAGAATCTATTACCGGAAGATGAAAAGGTATGTCACCATAAACTGAGTTCTTTAGGAACACAACCTTTCAGAAAGCCCATCAATCACGTCACTACCCACCATGGCACAATACACATGTCCCTACCATGAAAGATCTAGTTGGTTGTGTTTGTCTCCAGTACAAAGTTTTCCAGTCCTCCCCTGAAACTTAGTAACTACTGAATAGATAATATTACATTTCCAACTGAATTAATGCATGTGAATGCTCATATCCTTTAGTAAACTAGGCCAAGTTTCTATTCATTTTTCTTTAGCATTCAGCAACTCATGCATCAACCCATATATTGGCTACAGAGAGGACTACAGTTATATCTGTACACTAGGTCAAGCTCATATGATTTAATAGGCATTTATAGAAATTAAACAGTAATGCATGAAATAGGACACATTGTTCAGTATTATAATACTCTATTACACTTGTAACCTGTTCTGTAATTGTTACTAAGTGGACGTATTCACTATTTATTACCTCCTAGGTGCTATAATGAGTGTTTGGATAATTAAACATACAAACCTATTAATTACAACAATAAAATAACTAATTAAACATAGCATGTAAATCAATAAAGCCAAAAGGTAAGTTGAGTTAGCAACAAATAAATCACACTTGTGCAAGCTCCTTATTAAATAGAGCGCATTATCTGATGCAGGCAATTAATAAAAATAAATACAATCTCCGGAAGATACGATGCTTACATGTTATTTTGTTAATTAAAATGATTATATTCTGAATTCTGCATGGTATCAGGTTAATAGTAACACAGTCAATTATTTAATTTATACTGTATAATGCAGAGCTATTTCTCATTTGTTAATGAAAATTTGAAATGACACTGCAATATACAGTGGAGAGTAAGTAAGCTACTAGATGCAAATGCCTTTGCAGGTCAACTTGTATGGGGCCCAGATTGGGAAAGGTCACCAGAATGGATTAAAGAGTATTTATTTAAACTCAAGAACAAAAATGTAATATATTGCAGCTTGCCAGTCTTTAGATTTGGTGGGTTCATTCGTTTTACTTTTTTTTTTCAAGCTTTCTTCCTTTATTGTTACCTGATGATCCTGCCAGTAGCATGCTTCCTGTCCTAGGGTGAGTTTATCAATCACATATGGTCAGTGCTGGCTGGGTTGCTGTGGGAATGTGACAGGAGAGGATCATTGTGGTGCAGATCATCTTATCTACGGGTTCTCAGGACTTTTCTCATAGAGATTGATGGAGGATCTACATTAGGGTTGCCACCTCATCCCTTTAAACCCAAACAAATATTAATTAAACAGGTTCTGTGGCTAATGTAATGCAGTTAAGGCACTGTGGGCCAGATTCACAGAGCCGTAACTCCTGTCTAACTAGTGTTAGACTGGAGTACTTTCAAATTACGCGCGCCGTATCACTAGTTTGAATCCTCAAACCATGATACGGCGGCGTTGGGCTTCGATCTGACAGGCTTATGTCTTCGTAAGCCTTCGGATCTACGCTGCAATCTTTTTGCGGCCACTGGGTGGAGTTCGCGTTGTTTTCAGCGTCGGGGTATGCAAATTAGTTTTTTTCGGCGATCCACGAAGCTACGAGCGTCGTTCGTAATCGCTTACGTAATTTTTTTGCTGCGTAAAGTTAAACCAGCTATTAGCTGGTGTAACGTTACGCAGCCCATGTTAAGTATGGCCGTCGTTCCCGCGTCGACTTTCAATTTATTTTTTATTTTTTGCGTAAAGTCGTTCGGGAATAGAAATGTAATTAAACTACGCTACTCAAAAAACGAATGATGTAACGACGTGATTTCGCGCAATGCACAGCGGGAAATTTCTGAATGGAGCATGCGCAGTTCAATCGCCGCAGGAACGCGCCTAATTTAAATGCCTCACGCCCCCTAATCGCGTAGTTTGATTCCGCCGGGAGGAATACACTACGCCGCCGTACCTTACAGGCCAAAATCTCTCTGAATTCCTCGTAGAGCCAGGTAAAATACGGCGGCGTAGAGTATCTCTGATACTCTGCGGCAATCTAATTCTACCTGAATCTGGCCCTGTGAGTTTAATTACCACCTTAAGCCACAGAACCTGTGTAATTAATATGTGTACAGGTTCCAGCTTCCTGCTCTTCAATTCTTCTTCTAGATCCCTCTTCCTGCTGCAAGTATCAAACCAACCAAGGCTCACCATCAGCCTTCCTTCTGTGTTCCTTTCACCAGCTCTACCCATATATACCTGTAATTATGGATAATATGGTTAAGCAAAGATTTCTACTGGGCTGTAGTAGGAGGGTGGCCTTATCTATTTAATAACTATGGTTTTGTGAGCCATAATCAACATTTCACACCAAATATTACAGTACATTTTTGTCCAATATTTTTGTATTTTAAACTAAATAAACAAGCATCAGGTGTACAAGGAAGGTGGATTTGAACTAAGGTGTGAACACAGTAACCAACTGCTGCAAGAAGTCAAATATATTCTGACACCATGAGGTGCATGAAATCTGTCTGAGGTTCATTATATTGTATAATGTTGGGGGTGGCCATACATCCCAGCTGAACAGTAGATAGGTATGTTTGGTATATAATACATGTTTGAATAAATCTATTATTAACCATTGGTGGAACCAATATATGTGAGGAATATATACTGTATGTCATCCCATCCATCATAGACATAGTAGGTAGTAGGGGCTCATTTAGTTTTAATAGCCAGTGGAATTTTACACAGTGTAATGTGTAGTAAAGTGGGAATAGGGAGTGGATTTTAACCCTTAGGGTTCTTATGGCTTCTATTAGGCCCCGTACACACGAGCAAATAGATTTGTTCAAATCGGTCGGACAGACCGATTTGAACAAATCTGTCTGCTGGGATGTATTGGTTTGATCGTGTACACACGATCAAATCAAAATCCCCGCCAGGCAGACAGCGCGCTGACGTGTCGGTGACGTGGCGGTGACGTTGACGCCGCCACGTCACCGCACCAGGAAGTAAAACACGAAACCATTAGACGCGTGTGCGAGCAGATATGTCGGGCGGACGGGTTCCCAGCCGACAGATTTGAAAGCATGCTTTCAAATCTGTCGGCTGGCCAAATCCGTCTGTTTGCCCGTACACACGATCGAATCTGTCTGCTGAAACGGTCTGGCAGACCGTTTCCAGCAGACAGATTTGATCGTGTGTACGGGCCTTAGAGAGTATTTGGAGATCAGTTTAGTCTGGTCCCTGAATTGTGCTTCCAAGCCATGATGAAGCTGTAGCAATCTATAGGAGAAAGTAGGTTGGTTCATCCTGCTGTTCACTGACCCTCCCTCCTTGTCTATGTCCCCACTGCAGCCTAAGATTGTGTAGCTCACGTGTTGCCATGTCTACAGAGTCTACTCCAGTTTTGGTTCATTTTAAATTTCTTACTTTTTTATATCTGCGCATGACAATTGAGTCACACATGTGGGCATATACACCAGATGAATGGTAACCCCACCCCCTCAAGCCCACTAAACAGCTAAACACAAAGGTGTTGGGATGTTATACGTTGATCGATGGAGACTTCACCTCCCTGTAATTCTGAGCACATACAAATAGTAGACACAAGCAAGAGGGGAAAGTAAAAGGCTGTGTATGTCAGACCCTCCCCCTAGATAGCCCACTTCATGTTTTTGCATAAAAATAATAAAGATTTGAGCTCAAATGCATATTTGTATGAAGATTTAAAACATGTATTTGATATGAATTATGTATTTTTCCTCTGTATTCCAAAGGCTGTTCTTTGTGTGACCCCCAGCAGATGACTAGACACCCCTCCTGGTTATGGAGACAGGCAGGGGAAGATCTCAGTCATCTGTATATTGTGTATAAAAAAGATACTTAAATTTTTTTTTACCTAAAATAAATACAGTGCCATTCATCATCCATATATATAAAGAGTAAATTCAACAGTGTGTGTTTAGTATCACTTTATTTAGGCAGTACTAGAATTTTTGTTAATTTTCTTAGAATTAAATGAATGTGTGTTGTACATTTACTGTTTGGACATCTTTTTTAGATCAGTATGAGAGTAATCAATATGATAACTATTGTTATTGTAGTCATAGCAGTGGACTTAGCGTAAAACAGTCATCTACCACAAGGAAACTGCTGCAGAAAACAGACATAACCTTGTTGAGGTAAAGTGCAGTAAAATATGTGTATTACCACCCATGTTACAACATATGGTAACATGAAGTGCAGTAAGGTGTCATTCACTTTGAATAGTCAGGGCATCCACCAATATGCTCATGTCATGTGTTGTGGGCATCACATTAAAAAGATGATAGTGACATTTTTAGCACTGCTCTAAGCTTACATTCTACACATGCTTACTCAAAATGGCTTGCCAAAGTGTAAAACTCATATCAGCATTTACTTTTTTAGTTTATTAACCAATTTAGGATTAGTAGTTATTGATCATAGTATATGGTTTAGAAATGTTTTCACACTTTATCAATGTGCCTACTTGCCAGTTATTTTATTATTTATGATACCCAGGTGACACACACTTGGCAATAGTGTGCAACAATTGCTCAGAATTGTGTCTGTTGAAATCACACCGGTACAACATGAATTCTGATTGCCTGCTATCAATCACTGCTCTTAAAAAATAGCACTGGGGACAGGACAGAATTAGAGCTCCTTACTTAATATGAACATTATTTTATTTTTGGAGGATTGAAGGCTTTCTCTTAGGCCGCGTACACACGATCAAATCTATCTGCTGAAAACGGTCTGACAGACCATTTCAGCAGACAGATTCGATCGTGTGTATGGGCGGACAGACAGATTTGGCCAGCCGACAGATTTTAAAGCATGCTTTAAACACTTCCTTGCTGGGCACGTATAGCCCTTCCTGACCAGGTGAAATTTCAGCTTCTTAGCACTGCGTCGATTTAACTGACAATTGCGCGGTCGTGCGACGTGGCTCCCAAACAAAATTGGCGTCCTTCTTTCCCCACAAATAGAGCTTTCTTTTGGTGGTATTTGATCATCTCTGCGGTTTTCATTTTTTGCGCTATAAACAAAAAAAGAGCAACAATTTTGAAAAAAAAAAATATTTTTTACTTGTTACTATAATAAATAGCCCATTAAAAAAAAAAAAAAACATTTTTTTTTCTCAGTTCAGGCCGATACATATTATTCTACATATTTTTGGTAAAAAAAAAAAAAATCACAATAAGCCACTGGTTTGCGCAAAAGTTAAAGCGCTTACAAAATAGGGGTCAGAATTATTATAAATTTTTATTATTAATTTTTTTACTAGTAATGGCGGCGATCAGCAATTTTTATTGGGACTGCGATGTTATGGCGGACGTATCGAACACTTTTGACACATTTTTGGGACCATTCACATTAATACAGCGATCAGTGCTATAAAAATGCACCGATTACTGTATAAATGTGACTGGCAGGGAAGGGGTTAACAATAGGGGGGCATGAAAGGGGTTAAGTGTGTATCCTGGGTATGTTCTAACTGTGTGGTGGAGGGAGGTGACTGGGGGAGGTGACCGATGCTGTGTCCCTATGTACAAGGGACACAGATCGGTCTCCTCTCTCCCCTGACAGGACATGGATCTCTGTGTTTACACACAGAGATCCATGCCTTGTCCCTGTAACCGCCGATTGCGAGTGCCTGGCGGACATCGCGGCCGCCAGGCACGCGCATCGGTACCTCTGGAATGCAGCGGCCACGCGCGCTCCGCCAGCGGCCACGCGCGCTCCGCCGGCGGCCACGCGCGCGCCCTCTAGTGGCCAGGAAGAGCGCTGTCCAGTCAGAGATTCAGCAGCGCCCGGCGGCCGCATATATTCGTACAGCCGTCGGGAAGTGGTTAAAATCTGTCTGCTGGGAATCCGTCCGTCCGACATGTTTGCTGGTTAGTACGCTAACCAGCAGACATATCTGCTCGCACATGCATCGAATGCGCTGCGCTGTCTGCTGGCGGGGATTTGGGTTTGATCGCGTGTACAGCGATCAAACCAAAACAGCCAAGCAGACATATCTGTTCAAATCGGTCTGTCAGACCGATTTGAACAGATGTATT
This sequence comes from Rana kukunoris, assembly GCA_029574335.1. Lineage (NCBI taxonomy): Eukaryota > Metazoa > Chordata > Amphibia > Anura > Ranidae > Rana > Rana kukunoris. The sequence continues at coordinate 100,213,827 of CM056052.1, read as the reverse complement.
TGGTCATGTGTACGCAGCCTTAGGCCTTGTACACACGAGGGAATGTATCCGGTCGGAAACATCCGACGGATATTTCCCAGCGGATAAGTCAAATTTGTCCGTTGGTCTGATGAGCGTACACACCATCGGACCGAAATCCCAGCGGACCAGAACGCGGGCACGTAAACCACGTACGACGTCACTATAAAGGGGAATGACGAAGCCATCGGCGCCGCCCTCTGTTCCGCTTCTGCTAGTTCCGTGTTAGCGAAGGTTTGGTTAGAGCTGATTCGTGCTTTTCAGTCTCCGCGCTTAACAGGTCGTATTTTCAGGTTCAGTGTGTGCTTGTGGGCTCGTATTTGTCATTCAGTGTCGCCGTACGCGGCGTTTCTGCTTTGCAGTGCCGTCCTGTACGGTCGTATCTGTTTGACGTGCGATCTTTGCAGGTCTTGCTGGATTTGGGGGTGCTTTCTGTTTGAGTGTGTTCTTGACTGACCAGCCGGCCGGTTTGAAGCCATGATGGAGCAGCAGCGCAACTTTTCACGAGTTCGTGCTGTTTATGGGTTTTGTTCTGGAGTCTGTGTGCATTCCAGTGATTTGGACAGGAACAGTAGGAGGAGGAGTTCCTGGGCCAAGAATTGGTTGCGGCAGCGTAATCGATTCTCTCATATGTCTCTGCTTAGGGAGATCCGGGAGAATAATCCTGATGACTTCAGGAACTTTCTCCGTATGACGGACCCCGTTTTCCACCGTCTGCTGGATCTCCTGTCCCCCTATATCACGAGGCAGGACACTGTGATGCGCCAAGCCATTCCGGCTGAGCAGAGGCTTATTGCCACGTTGCGGTACCTGGCGACTGGGAGGAGCCTGCAGGACCTCAAGTTCTCAACAGGCATCTCTCCCCAGGCGCTTGGGATCATCATACCGGAGACGTGTTCTGCCATCATACAAGTCATGCAGGAGGAGTTTATTAAGGTAAGTTTCCTCCTTTAACATCACAATCTGTGTCTTTAATAATGTTTGCATATTTTTCTCACCTTTTTGTGTTGGTTTTCCTAGTCGCCATGATTGTAATATGCTGTGTGCTTAATGTTCCCTTTTCTCCCCATGCATGTTGTTAAGCTTTCCAGGTTAATGTGGTTTGGCCTACCTGCATATTTTTACCTTCAACACTACTAACCTGTCCAGCATCATCTCCTAGGGACAAAAACACCTTTTTTTTTTTTTGGTGTCCTGCTCCATTGTAGTTCAACTCCCTCCCCCTAAAAAACTGTATTGCCCTATCAGCGGGATGTTGAGTCTGATAATAATTGTCTCTAGATTTGTTGCCCTAAATACTCTCTATACACTAATTATTTGAAATGTTAATACCGTGATGTTGCAGAATGTTTTTTTTTTTTACTAGTGTTTGCAATGTTGTTTCTGTGCCAAAGTGCTAATTGTTTTTTTGCTTTTGTCCCCACAGTTTCCCTCCACGCCGCAGGAATGGCAGACTGTGGCTGCCCACTTTGCCCAGCGTTGTGATTTTCCAAACTGCGGAGGGGCAATTGATGGGAAGCACGTCCGCATAGTGCCGCCACCTCTTTCGGGCTCGTACTATTATAACTACAAAGGTTTTCATAGTATCGTGTTGATGGCGGTGGTGTCGGCAGACTACGAATTTTTGTATGTGGACGTGGGGAAGAATGGCCGGCTGTCTGATGGGGGAGTGTTCGCGCGGACCGAATTTTACAGGCGTCTACAAACTGGTGGTCTTGAACTGCCACCGGATGAAGACAATGTGGAAGGACTTCCGTTTGTTTTTTTAGCGGACGAGGCTTTTGGACCTCACCTCATGCGGCCTTTTCCCCAGAGGACCCTCACCCCGGAGAGGAGAGTCTTCAATTTCCGGCTGGCCAGGGCCCGGAGGGTAGTCGAGAATGCCTTTGGGATACTCGCCAGCCGGTTCCGCCTGTTCCAGACAGCGATACATCTGGCGGAATATAAATTTAACTCTGTTATTTTGGCCTGCTGCATATTGCATAATTTTTTACGCAGGCATTCCCAGACGTACCTACCCAACATCGGTGCTGAGGCAGGACTACCCTCAGATACCCTTCCTGGGCTGGACACTGGTCGCGCTGGCTCGGTCACCCAATCTGCTCGTGAGGTACGCGACAAATATGTTGAGTACTTTATGGGTCGGGGGGCCATAGCTATGCCAGATTAATATTTCTTTATAATTCGGCCCCCAAAATAAAGAAATATTACCAAGAAATAATAAATAATTTGACCATTGGACTTTATACAGTTGTTTGTCATTATTGCTTTTTCTCTTTTTATCTGTCTTCCAGGTTCTGAAACTAGTGCATTTCTTGTGCCCAATTTAGTTAGCAGGTTTTAGTAAATACACACAATTGCACATTCTAGTCACTCTTCTACAAACTGGGTATTGAGGTTAGAAATAAGAAGCCACTGGTGTGTGTGTGTTTTTAAAAGGTTTTTTTATTTCTTTTTTATTTACGAAAATCTTTGTGTTTTAATTAGAACACTTGGTTTAGAAAGTATTTATTTATTCAAAAAATATTTTGTGGTTTTGACAAACATATATAACAATCGAACTTACAAAGTTCAACCTTTTATTTGGCATAACAAACCCAGACAACATGGTCTTAGGTCACGCCGGAATCCCCCAAAATTTGAGGATGCACACATGCTGTGTGTGTGATGGGCCAAATGGTGTTTTTTCACATGAGATCCCATGCGAAATGTTCACATGTGCTATCTGCCATCATGGGTGATCAATGTATGTGCTTTGTGGGTGCAACCCCTTTCTGTCACCTACTTGATAAGTAAGGAAGGGGTTGCACCCACAAAGCACATACAATTGATGTCCTGTGATGGCAGATCGCACATGTGAACACACATTGGGGTTTATTTACTAAACAGTGCAAACTCCGGCTTATTTGTGCATATAAGCCAATAAGCTTCTAAATTAAGCTTAGTCAATTAAGACTTCGCATCCAAACATGGAAGATGATTGTTTTATATGCCAAGTGATGCTGCTTTTGCCCCTTATAGCTTTAGTAAATAAACCCGTGTGTGTGTGTGCATCCTCAAATTTTGGTGGATATTAAACGAACATTATACAACATCTTTGAGAGTGGGGTGGTTAGGGGTGAGGGCAGGGGGGGCAGGGGGGGGGGCATGGGGGGCAGCTGGGGGGATAGTCTTCTATATACGTCCCAAAATATCGAGCATGTTTTTTAAGTTTTGGTCCATCACCACCATCCTTTCCCTCATATTGGCCAGATCGGTGCTGCACTCCATTATCTGCTGTATTAGGATTTGTGCACTTGCACGAGAAAAAATAGGAGCGACAGATGTGCTAATCCCATCTTCATCCCCTAAAAATGCCAAAGGAAAAACACAACATTGTAAGTAAGTAAGGTGCAGGCCTATCTACATCTCTTTTTCCCTGCAAAGCTGGGGTGTCACTGACCTGTTGTACTGACAAGTTCAACATCTTCTACAACTTCTCCTTCTTCTTCAACTTCTCCTTCCTCCACAAATCCGCCTTCCTCCTCCAATCCGCCTTCCTCCACTAATCCGCCAAATTCCACCAAACCGCCTTCCTCCATTAATCCACCAAATTCCACCAATCCGCCTTCCTCCACCAATCCGCCTTCCTCCACCAATCCGCCTTCCTCCACCAATCCGCCTTCCTCCTCTCTCCCTTCCTCCTCTCCTTCTTCCTCCTCTCCTTCTTCATCATCCTCCTGCTCAACAATTTTTTCGGGCCGTTTGGGAGACAGTGTGGGCCTCCCTGACTCCTCATAGCGCTGTCCTCTTCTTTCCCCTAAAAACAACCAAAAAAATAAAAAAAACATCAGCAAACAGATCTTTTTGGAGGGACTAATTTGCAAACATTGCTTAGAAGTGGCGTTACAATTCTAGTTTTGGCCTTATTACAGCACAAACCATGTTCCTTTTTTTTGCTAGCTGACGTCTCCCTAGCTGTGATATAATGAGGCTTTTTGGGGAAGTGACACACATGTCTGGCCTCCTGAATAAGTCTTTTTTGGAGTCCCTTCTCCTAAACTCCAAATTACTATTTTATGTGGGTAGACAGGTTTTCTAAATTACAGATGTCCAAACAGCTGCATATTAAGTTATCTCAGCACTGTGTGAATTACAGAATCCTGATTGCCTTTTTCATTAAACTTATTAGTTTGCACAAACACATCATATTTTCAACATTGTTTCTGAAAACGATGTTTTTCGCCAAATAGCCTCGTCCAGGTGTGATGTTCCTGGACCCGCGGATTGAGGATAAACGATGTGATTGGAACGAGGTTGACTACGATCGTGGCAAGTCGTCGGATTTATATTAGACAAACATTATTAAATTTACAAGGCAGGGTTTAAAAAATACAAGCAGGCCAACGAGGCAGATGGCGAAATATACATGGCAAAACATTTTCGCCAAAAATAGGCACTCCAAAGACATTTTAAAGTACTTACTTTTTTCAATGATTTTTTTTTTTTTGCGATACTGCTCTGGCTCGCGCAGTTTTAAGTCGGACCAGCGTTTCCGGAGCTGCTCTTTGGACCTGGTGACCCCAAACATCTCATAAAGTTTCCTTGCTGCCTTATCCATAATTTTTGACTTCCTCCGGTTAGGGGTGCTGTATGGGCCATGCTCACCATCATAGTCCTTCCGTCGCAGGATGGACACCAACTCCACCATCTCTTGTAGAGACATGTTTGTGGCCTTGTAACGTTTTGCCCTGGATCGGGACGTTCCGGCCTGTGTCCCTTCCTGATCCCGATCAGAGGCTAATGTGCGCTCGTGTGACATCGCCATATTTTCCAATCAACGTTGCAGATGGGCGTGGAAAGCAGAAGTTGGTACGTTATGGGCGGAGACGAGGGCGGCGTTTCTGGATTGCGTGGGGAATATAATGGAAACGACGTGATTACGTAGGTTACGCGGAGATTACTCGAGCGGAAACGAGGAGAGAGAGAGACGAAGGTAAATGCAAACATCAGATCAGAGGCCTATAATTTGAACAGGCATGGGGGATGGAGCTTTTCTATGTTGTTTGCACCCTTTTTAGGCCACTGTTATTTCTGTATTTTGGGGCCCACCATAACATTTAGAGAGTAAAGTGCTTGGACACATCACTTCATCAAGATATATGTAGAGAATGCTCTTTCCTCTTTATTTGTATTTTAGAGTATGCAGTCAGATCATGCCAGTAGTGTTGTGTATTGGTTGGACAGAGATAAGTAGGTAGTGTTTTCTGCCATGAATGCTGAGGGGCATGATAGCTACACATGAACTAGTGCCTTGAGGTGAATGCTAGCATTCATATTCATGGTGGATGTGTTCTTAACTACATGCTACAACTTGCAACATGGACTCTGAATGCCAACTTTTTGGGGGGTACAACAATGCGGCAGAGCAGGCCAGCTATGTAGCAGCATAAGACACTGTGTTTGTATAAAGTAGATGCTCTAAAATGAATGAATGTGCACATATTTTAAGAATGACAAAGCTGAGCCTTTGGAAAGTTGTGCTTTGTGTTTGATTGGCAATTTCTATTCTAGACATTACTATTGAGAAGCGACATTTCTAGAAGCAGCCCAAAAGAATGGATTTGCTCAAAGGGAAGGAGGCAACAATGGAGTTAATAACACGGTATCGGGATATGCCCCTTCTTTGGGACACCAGGCACACCCATTATTTGGACACTGGAAAGAGAGAGGCAGCACTTGATGAGATTGCGACATACCTGCACACTTGGGTGCCAAGTTGCACAGGCGACATGGTGAAGGACAAATTCAGTAACCTCAGGAGAAGCTACAGGAATGTATATAAAAAGCGGAAATATCCAAAATCAGGATCAGCAGCAGCTAAGAAGAAGGAACCCAAGCTCTGGTACTACAAAGAGCTCAGTTTTTTGAATGATGAACTGGATGGCAGGGCTTCGGTTTCAACACTTCCTCCCAGCGGAACTTCCCCGGATCCCAGGAGCCCTGCAGAATCAGAAGCAGGGCTGGCTGACATGGAGCCAGATCTGGCCATCTTCAGTGAGGTCTAGTATTTTCCAAACTAGTTTTGTGCTGCTATTTATTTTGAATTCGTGAGTTGATCTTGTAAAAAACAAACAAACAGGGATGCCAAATGCAGGGGTCAGAAGGACAGTCTGTTTAATTTCAATAAATACTAACTAAAAAAGTCAAGAGAAATAAAATGTGTGTGCTTGATTGTGCCAAAAATTACAACATGTTGCCTTTTTTATACACAGGAAGAAGAGACCAGCCAGGAGGTGGCAGCTCCTGAGGCCCATGTCAGCCAGGCGGAAGGGGTGAGTGGCAGCCAGGAGGAGGCCGGGTTAAGTGAGGTGCAGCAGGTCCCCAGGCCCAGGCTGAGCACAATCAGCCAAGTTCCTCCCCTCCAAATGAGGCCACCAGCTGCAAGGAGGCGCAGAAGGGAGGTGCATGATGAAAGCCTTCAGGTCATCCGGGAGGCTGCCGAAATCATGAGAGCCCCCCTCAACCCCACGGAATGCTATAGTGCATTTGTGGCCAATGAGCTGAACCAAGGGGGGGAGGAGCAAAAAAGCCTGGCCAAGGACATTATAAATCAGGTTCTGGCCAGGATGAAAAGGAACGAGCTGACCAGGGACACTGTGCTGTGGGACCCGGCTTGGCCTGCTCCCCATCATCATCATCCTCCTTCTGCCACATCAGCCCCACCTGCAAGGTTCCGTGGACGGACCCGTGGAAGTTTCGCTGGAAGGAAGTCTGCTAGGAAGTCGAGAAGATGAATCCCTGCCATCCAGTTTATTGTCCAAAAAACTGAGCTCGTTGTAGTAGCACAGCTTGGGTTCCTTTGTTCATGTGCTGCTGATCCTGATTTTTGATATTGACTCCTGAGGTTACTTAATTTGTCCTTCATCATGTTGTAATTCCCAATTATGCATGTATGTTGCAATCTCATCAAGTGCTGCCGTTCTGGTGATTTCTAATTTATTTTTTGGCCGGAAATAAATGGCTTTTGTATTTACTTTCAAACCTTGTCTATTGTGTTTTATACTGTGGTGAGTAAGCATCAGACATTTGGCAAAGAAAATGTGGCATTTGCAAAGGACCCAAACTCCTTTTAGGGGGGGGGGGGACCTTTTATGTTTGAACTTGGTAAACCCAAAAGAAGCGTACATTTTTGATAACCAAAAAAAAAAAAAAAGGATGAAAATACTAAATTACATAAGTTGGTGAAAAAAGGGACATTAAAAAAAAAAACAAATAAGGTGAAACAAGAAAAAATAAATAAATTTGAAATATTCCAAACACGTTAAATCCAAATCTTAAAAAAAAAAAAAAAAGCTCAACATTAAGTCCAAATAGACATTTTAAAAATGTGGAGAACAGAAACAAATGTGGGGACATCTGGCAAGCAAACTGTGTCAAATAGAAAACAAAATAATGAAAATGCAAGCTAGCAGTATGTGACATCTGGAGAAAATTGCTACAGCAAAAAACGGGTTCATTCTAGCAAGAGAAGAAAGCACAAAAAACGATCTAAACGGAACACTATATAGAGAGTTTAGGTGACGAATGTGCCAGGTCCCAAACAAACGCGAGTTTTACCTGAACGAGTGCTCCCGTCCCATCGTTTTGACTGAGCATGCGCGGGTTTTTGGTCCGAGGCTTTTGTGTACTAACGAGCGGACATATCCGACGGACATGGGTCCGGCGGAAATATTTCAAAGCATGCTTTGAAATTTTTCCGCTGGAAAAATCCGGCCGAAACGGTCCGTTTGACCATACAAACGACCGGATCTTTCGGATGAAATGGTCCGTCGGACCAGTTTCAGCGGATTTATTCCCTCGTGTGTACAAGGCCTTAGTGGTATTGTCTTCCAGGAAATTATTTATTTTCCTTGTGTTTTACATAGAAACAAAAATTCAAATATAAACATTTTCAGTTTTCTTGATTGCATCCCCTTACAAACTTCATAACAGTGTTATTGAATATAATGGTAAATATAATATTCTGTTCTGCAAGATGAAAAATGTTGATTATACCTTGGTAACAGTATATGCACCCAACAATTACCAGGTTTGTTTTCTTAATAAACTGATCAAAACCATCCGCTGCATACAGCGCGGTTCTCTCATTATATGTGGAGACTAATATTGTGCCAGATTACCTTGTGGATATCTCCACTTTGGGCAACAGATATGAATCTCCCATAGCCAAATTTCTTTGGGAAAACGATGTCTGGGATGTTTGGCGGTGTCATCACATCTCAAAATGCTACTACATATTTTTCTCTTTTACCCATAACACCTATTATCGTATAAACTAATTCCTAGTAGTCTTCCTCATACCCCAGATGAAGTCCAATAGGATGAAACATGTCAGGTAAAGCTGTTGGAATCGTTGCCTATATCCAATTTAATTACAAGCTTGTTTTATCGGATTTGCTGTAAGTGTAAACCACCTTTTTTTACCATTAAACATCAAACAGTATCACACTATGTGCGGATCATTTGTTTTTCATGCACACCATTTGATGTGATCCATCGCTTGTTTTGGAGTCCATCATGGATATCTGACAGTCCTCATTCAAATTTGGGTGGAACCCTCCTTACCGTTTTTCCAGTGATGGGAGCTCCTGTTTGAGATCATTCCCTCAAGAGTGCCAGTTTGACCCACATGCTATACGGTACGTGTGTCCATCGAATCTGGTAAGCGTAAACACTTTACCATTTTGATTGTATTTTCAAGATTCATCCTGGATCATCCAGGAAAGACTGTTCACTTTCACTTTATTTTGAACTCTAATGGACCTTCCATAGATGTTTATTATTCACTTTGGACTTTTATGTTTTGGTTTTGTTCACATTCAATTTTGCATTGCCCATTTTACCTTTCCAGGTCCACGCGCTATTCACTTGCTCACTTAGCACCACACTTTTGTTTTTATTTCTATTTTACACTGTATGTCTAGTGACGTGTTGGCATCATATTTTCATTCTCTATTATTTTTTACTTCTTAGTAGACAAACGGCTCTTGCACAAAATTAGCAACTTGGACATTGCATCAATTACTTGGCCAGATTACGCACCAGCTAGCAGTACCTATTCTGTAGCCTCCGCTTTGCACAAGATCTGGAGAGCAAATCCTTTTATTCTACGAACTTCTCCCTACACAGATCTCTTGCAAAAACATCTAATTCAATTTTCTCAGCATAATATTGGTTCAGTTTCAGAATCTGCAGTTTTATGGTTTTCCCATAAAGCGTTTACTAGAGTGGTATTGATTCAGCTTGATTCTCAAGCCAAAATGAGGAGAGCGCAGTGTATAGATATTATTTTGACCTACATAGTCACATTGATGCTTAGAACAAAGCTAACCCTAGTCAGCCTCTTAAACGCAAATTTCCAGCTCCGTAACAAGAACTTAGAATCCTCCTATTAGACACCTTCGGTAAGAACCATTGCAGACTCAAAGCCACTCATTATGCCACTAACAAGATGAGCAAAGCCATGGCCCTTCACATTCGCTGCCATCGAAGCAAGACCAAACTCCCATACCTCCTACATCCCTTTCACAAGGAAAAATCAAATAGGTCCTCAGGCCATAGCAAATACTGTCAGCTGCACAACATCAAAGAGGATCCCTTAACACCGCCAACCATCCTTGGTCCACATTGAAGCGTTTCTCAACTAGGTTAAGGTCCCCTCATTATCCTCTGATCATTTACTCGCCCTTAATGCCCCGTTTTTTTGAAGCTGAAGTGGCCAAAGCGATTACATCCTTCCCCACTCCGCAAGTCCCCAGGCCTTGTTAGCTTGACTGGAAAATATTATACATTTAAGGATATCCTGGCTCCACACCTTTGTCAGTTCTACATCAATGTTGCCTTGTCCTCTTCATTTCCTAAAGTAGTGTTAAATGCACTCCCTATAACCTTGAGAAAGCCAGGGAAGGATACCACCACCCCTCAAAACATTAGACACATCTCTCTTTTCAACATAGATTTAAAAACATATGCAAGACTACTTGCCTCAAGACTAATAGATATTTAGCAGACTCTTATTCATTGGGACTAGGCAGGCTTTACCAAAGATAGGCAGACCTTGGATGCCATTAGGTGTTTGATTAACATTATCCACTTTGCCGAGAGAATCCAAATGTCTTCTCTGCTTCTTTCCATGGATGCAGAGAAGGCGTTAGATAGGGTACATTGGACTTAACTCAATGCTGTCTTCTGCATATTTGTTTCCTAGACATAATACTAACAGCCATAATGGCCCTCTCCTCATATCCCTCAGCCCAAGTTTATTTAGATGAGATGCTGTCCATACCTGATGTTCGCTTAATTAACTGGCTCAAAAATTACCCCCTATATCTTGGCAACTTGCAATCTTAAGGGTCTAGCAAGCCATTTGAACAACTTTAACAGGAATTGGCATGCTCTACTTCTGATTTCTACCATTTTTTGCAAATTGCCCATTGCCCTATGCTCAACCCATCTCAATCCCCCAACAAGCCTGGTTATATTTCACACCTCATACCCCAGAGATTAAAGGTATTTCCTTATTTTATACTATGCTTGAGGAGAAACCAACCCTTGATGGGTCTCTTTCAATTAATTAATGGGAAGGGGACTTTGGTGCACAATATTCACCCTAACAGTAGAAAATGGGCATTCTCCTCAGTTTACCAGGCCACCTGTTGTACCTTGAATATAAATAAAAAGTGCAGTGCTATGTATAACAAATCATCAACACAAATGAATGGTGACTAGGGATGAGCTTCGAGTTCGAGTAGAACTCATGTTCGACTCGAACATTGCCTGTTCGCCGAACAGCGAACTATTTGGGGTGTTCGTGGCAAGTTTGTGTGAACTTTAGAATCCTGTCAACGTCTATGGGACTCGAACGTTTGAAATATGAAGTGCTAATTTTACAGGCTAATATGCAAGTTATTGTAATAAAAAGTGTTTGGGGACCTGGATCCTGCCCCAGGGGACATGTATCAATGCAAAAAAAGTTTTAAAAACTGCAGTTTTTTTGGCAGCAGTGATTTTAATAATTCCTTTAAGTGAAACATTAAAAGTAAAGTGTTCCTTTAAATTTTGTACCGGGGGGGGGGGGGTGTATAGTATGCCTGTAAAGTAGCGCTTGTTTCCCGTGCTTGGTACTGTCCCTGCACAAAATGTAATTTCTAAAAGGAAAAAAAGTCATTTAAAATAATTGGCTCCCGGCAATACGGAGAAAAGTCATTCATAAAAAAAAGTGTGGGGGTCCACGGCATTTTTTTTTTTAATTTGGTGTGGAGTTCCCCTTAAAATCCATACCAGATCTGAATGGTCTGGAATGGATATTTAGGGGAAACCCCACATTTTTTTTTTTTATTTGACGCAGGGTTCCCCTTAATATCCATACCAGACCCTAAGGTGAGTGATTTTAAATGACTTTTTTCCTTCAGAAATTACACTTTGTGCAGGGACAGTTCTAAGCACAGGAAACAAGCGCTACTTTACAGGCATACTATACACCCCCCTAGGTACGAAATTTAAAGAAATATTTCAATTTTATTGTTTCACTTTAAGCATTATTAAAATCACTGCTCCTGAAAAAACAGTATATTTTTAAAACTTTTTTTGCATTGATACATGTCCCCTGCGGCAGGACCCGGGTCCCCAAACACTTTTTAGGACAATAACTTGCATATTAGCCTTTAAAATTAGTACTTTTATCAGAATTTAAACGTTTTGGGACCCTTAGTAACTTTAAAGTAAATATATCAAAATCAGTTATTCTCAATGTGTCACTCAGTCCACAACAAGTGGCGGTATTGAAAAATAGTTTTCCACTCAAAATCTGTTCTTCGGTATTAAAATATTTAGGTATTTTTATCCCCTCTGACCTGAACCACTTATATCTAACAAATTATATTCCTCTTATGCAACGAACCTTACAGGATTTAAAAAAATATGATCACAATCAATATTCGTGGTTTGGGAGGATTAATATTCTAAAAATGGATATAATACCGCGGTTTTTGTATCTCTTCCAAACCATGCCTGTCTCTATCCCTAGATCTTATTTTTCTACTCTACAGTCGGCCTTTACAAAATTTATTTGGGGCCATAAAAAACATAGATTGAAAAAGAAATTACTATCACTACCCAAAGTGAACGGAGGAGCGGGTGCACCTGATCTTTACCATTATTATGTAGCGGCAGTATTAACAAGGATAGTGAACTGGTTCCACTCCTCCAATACTAAACAATGGGTACTAATAGAGCAATGGCTAAATCAATTTGATCTTACCGCCCTCCCTTGGTTAGACCTTGAGAATAGTGATATCTATCGAGATTTATCTTCTACTATGCCCTCCCTAACATCCCACCTATTAAAAATTTGGACCAAAACAATTCTACAATTAGAACTTTCCTCATTAGTGGGACCTATGACACCTTTATTTGGTAACCCACGATTTCCGCCGGCTTTAAAACGTAAAGATTTCCTCATTTGGAACAAAGAATCTCATCGTAGAGTGTGCCAGATTACTTGCCAGGCAGCATTTCCACCTATACTAAACCTAATCTTTACATCGAAGCCCTCACTTACGCAATGGTTGGAATATCGGCAACTATTATCTTTCTTGTCCTCTCTTCCCTCAAATACATTTTTGTATAGAGACACAACTCAGTTTGAACTTCTATTGCTACAAGACTCAAAACCAAAACATGTCTTATCTTCAATCTATAAGATATTAGCTATAAAAAAACACCCTGAACTTCCTGAATACATAAGGAAATGGGCGAATGAGTTAAATGTTCAAATTGAAGATGCAGAGTGGAAGAAAGCATTTAATTTAACACATTGTATGTCACTAACAATTAAAGCACAAGAGACAAATTACAAACTTCTTTCCAGGTGGTATTGGAGCCCAATATCATTAAAGCGTATATACCCAGATAAATCAGACATATGTTGGCGATGCCATATATTTAAAGGTTCATTGCTACACATCTGGTGGGAATGTCCCCCAATCTTAAATTTCTGGGAAAAAATTATGCAGCTATACACTTTAGTTACTGGGGAACCAATATTAAATATACCACAAATCACTTTGCTATCAATACTACCAGGATCATATAAGAATATTAAAAGGGGTCTTTTGAGACACTGGTTGACAGCAGCAAGATTAGTTATACCACGGCACTGGCGCTCAATACAAACTCCATCAGTTAAGGAATGGGCCAGTGAAATGGATGGTATAGAAAAGATGGAATCACTTTTAGCACTTGAATTGGATACATATGAGGAACACCTTCAGACTTGGGTCCACTGGAGAGTATATAGAGAAACAACAAGAATTTAGAAATTACTTGTAGGAACAGAACAAATTAGTGGTGAGTGGTGGGGGTTGTTGCTACCAATCCTTAACCTTGCCCTAATTTTTTTTTTTTTTTTGTATTTTTGTATATATATATTTTTTTTTTTTTTGTATTTGGGTATGTTGTCTTGTCTTGTCTTGTCTAGTCCAGTTTTGTTTGTCTTGACCTGTCTTGTCATGTCTAGTCTTGTCTTGTCCAGTCCGGTTTTGTATAGTCTTTTTGAACAATATATGGAAACAAAAATATATCAGAAATTGATTAGATGAAATAACTATATTACTTATCTGAACACATCAATGTCTGTATTATATTCTATAATGTATTGTTATAACATAATAAAATCAGAATGAACTAAAATTAGTACTTTAGATTTCAAATGTTCGAGTCCCATAGACTTTAACAGGGTTCTAAAGTTCACACAAACTTTTGGTCTGTTCGCAGGTTCTGGTGTGAACCAAACCCAGGGGTGTTCGGCTCATCCCTAATGGTGACATTAACATATAAACATAATAAAGTGGATTGTGCAAATAAATCATATAATGTATCCAGAAGTGATACTTCCATATATGAAGATATAAGAGGACTTATATGGTGTAACAGTCCAAATACTGAGTGAAAAACACAAGTTCATTCCAATGATGATAATAAGGGACAATCCAAAATGACTTAAGGGGTCAACACGGTATGTGCATCCACCACCCAGGGGAGAAGAGTGAATACGCTTACTAGAAGACAGCATCAACTGAGCATATTACTCCTTTCATCCCCAAAGAAGACGTACCAGTCGTGGTGGGAGCAATTGTGAATTCAAGATTAGACTATGCAAATGCTCTTTACCTCGGACTCCCCAAGTACCAAATCGCTCGTCTTCAAGTCGTGCAAAATACGGCCGATAGACTTGGGACTGGAAAAAAACCATGGGAATCAATCTCACCTTCTCTGAGATCCCTTCACTGGTTGCCAGTAAAAGACAGAATTGTTTTTAAAACTCTCTGCCTAACGCATAGATGTATTCATGGGAATGCCCCCCATTATCTATGTTAAAAAAAAAAAGCTCACAATCCCAATCGCGTTCTGCGATTCACCAATCAAAATCTGCTCCAGATTCCGAAAGCCAACTTTAAGTCCAAAGGAGAAAGAAGATTCGCGCTCCAAGGTCCCAGACTATGGAACGCTTTACCGACCAGTATTCGGTTGGAGGAGAACCACCTTTTTCAGGAGAAAGATCAAGACTCATCTCTTTTGATTTCAAAAGAGAAAGGAACAACAAGCGCCCAGAGGCGATTAAATTCGCATGTGTTGCGCTATACAAGTTTTTCATTCATTCATTCATTCATTCATTCATTCATATAGTAGTAATGATCAGGATCTTAGTCACAGAAGCAATATCCAGGAATAAGACATCAAAATTCTTTACAGCGATAGACCCTCTTGTCAAATCAGACTTCAATGTTTATATAAGACAAAAGACCTCCACATAATGTAAAACCAGTTGGCAACAAATTTTATTAAAAAGTAGAAAACTTACACAAATTCCAGAATGACAAGCATCAATAAGACATCTACTTAATGTGATCACATGAGTATTAAAAAGGGGCACAATGGTATGGAGCAGACTCATCCAACTCAATACGTTTTGTCTCTAAAGACTTCAGCAGAAAATAACCTTTGATAAGTCTCTCTTAATCAATCAATGGGAAGGGGACTTTGGTGCACAATACTCACCCCAACAGTAGAAATGGGCATTCTCCTTAGTTTACCAGCTCACATGTTGTACCTTCTTGTGGGAACTCACCCGGAAGCTGGCACGATGATGGTACCTATCTCCCCTGAAAATAGCGAAATGTAAATGTCAGTCATCTCCAGATTATTGGAGGGGGTGCGGTGCAGAGTGGTCATTGACCCAAATACTGTGGATATTTCCTAGCCTCACTAGTTATTGTTCAGAAGTGTTCTCCTTGCTCTCAGAAATCCCTATGTTCTCTATGACACCTTTACCTGAGCTAGAACTATTAAATCTGACCATACACTGTAAATGTAATCCCTCATAAATTACGCAAAGTGGTAACCCACATTCTTCTGGCGGCTAGGATAAATATACTAGACTTTGGACATGTCTCTCACCATCACATCTGGTTACTATCCGGCTGGTTCAAATGCACTATACTTGCAAATTGTTAATAACTCCTGCTAGACACTCCTACATTAGGAAAAGTCAGGTGTGGGATTCCTGGGTAACTTGGTATAAACTTCATGTTAAAGGTTAAAATAATTTCTTTCACTCAAGGGTGTTGTGTGTCTGTATCTGTTCATCATTTTTTTCTGTTCTTATTGAAATTCGTCTGATATCTCATGTATGATTTTGTATGCTAATCTACAGGTTAGCTTGTAGACCGTAGTATGTAATGAAGTACCTTTTGTATTGTGTAATGAATTATCTGACAATGTCCTAAGCCTTTATTCAGACATGTTTGTTTTGTTATGGCTTTTTTTATTTGGTTGTCATTGCTGCTATCAATCCGTCCAATGAGGACCCGAGACAGCGTCTGGAGCTGCGTTGCATGTCCCCACCGCTGGAACGACCGGGCTTAGGTAAGTAAAAATAGCAACGTGTTTAACATGTTCACTTACTTCTCCCCTCTTGTTTCTGACAGCAGAATAAAGAAAAAAAAAGTAAGCAAGAAAAAGGTGAACAAGGGGCTAATCAGGGTTTAAGTAAGGGATGCAAGTACATATTTCTCCTTTTTGCTGTGTTTATTATACACTAAAACTGCATTCTGTTTGTTATTTTACATAGTATTGCAAAAAAAGATATACGTATATACAGTAATATGTTCACTTACTTTTTACTTTTTTATTCTTACAGCAAAAAACGTGAATTTTTTTTTGGGGAAAAATAACTAAGGGCTAAAAAGGTGGACAAGGGGCTCATTAGGGGGTTAAGTTAGGGAAACATGCTGGATAATGTTTCGGTTAGAATCACACCAACTTTTTTTTGTAGCTAACAGGAAGTAACAGGGGCCATAGTAGGTGTAATAATTTACAGTTATGCTAAATGATTACTAGGATTGTATTTCAACTAGGAACCATTCTGACTGGATGCGATTTGTCAGACCAGATTACCGAAGCTGCTAATTCTGTAAAATAGCAATCAGATGATTAAAAAAAAAAAATCAGTGACTTGCTAATTGTATCCAGCAAACCAAATAATTGTGCTAAAGCCAGAAACTGGAGTTAGTGCGTAAAAAGGTGGATCTGTGCAGCAGGATGGAAAACTGAAGCACTTAGCAGGCATGCTATGTATCGTGTATGCACTTGAAAGCCTTGCTTTGAATTTTAACTGGAATAACCTCTTTAATATTTCATCATATTCCTTTGCAGGAACAGTGGTGGCCCGTCCATAGGGGGCGCATGTCACAGGCAGTCACAAAAAATATATATATATATATATATATATATATTTTTTTTTTTTTCTGGCCCTTTAAGTCCTCCAGGATTAAAAGGTCATAATTCTGAAGTCTCTGGTCCCAGGGTCCCAGTAGAAGTATTGTTACATATAAAGCATTGTTGCTGCTAATTATGGTTTGTAGATTATTTTAACAAATATGATTCTATTGCAAACTTAAAACACTCACTCCTCTGCTTCTTCTAATGTTTTCACTTCCCCTCTGTGATATGAAATTGTACAATTTTCTTTTCATGTGACCTCTGTGGATCATCATGCAGCCTAATTTCTGAGTCTTTAAAGTCTATTTTAAGTGAGATTATCTTTTAACAATACATTATTTAATTCACAACATTCCATAGGACAAACACTGATTCCCTGTTATAATCCTTTCTGTAAATACTGACCACCTGGAGATATGAACAATACAATGCATTTACTTTTAGCGCAGTAAACAAATTATGAGCATATCATTATTATATTGTTCAACCAATTTGTTTACTATCTAAAGCTGAACTCCAGGGCCCAGATTCAGGTACATCTGCGCATTATTGGACCGGCGTAGCGCACCGCCTTTACGTTAGACTTGCGCAATTTAGCCGCGTAATCACCCTATTCCCGTAGCTTTTGCGCAGGAAATTGCGCATGCGTAACGTTTTTTCAGAGGCGTAAGGCGGAGTAATATAAATTGGGAAGGACGTGGGCGTGTTACATTGAAATGAGCCGTGACCCCATGCAAATGAAGGGCCGGCCGGCTCGCGCATGCGCGCTTGAAGCATACCATGTCAGCTCCGCTGTGCGCATGCTCACAACTCGGGAGCGGCGCAATCAGTGAAATTGGAAATGGACTAGGGCAACGTTGTGAACTACGCAAACAGCATAAATAGACACACACAAACGCACTTGCATTGCAAAAGTACATCCCTTTATCCCTTCCCATTTAACCAAGTGCTTTTGTCCTGTTGTTCGTTGCGGTGTGTTTTGTAGTTGTCAGATTAGTGTCCGTGTGATCAAGAGTTTGTTAGTAGATCTTTGAAAGTGTTTTTTGATAAGTGTTTGAGAGACTGTTTGTTTGATTGATATATTTCTGTTCGTTTGTTTTCCTGCTGTGTTTTTGCTGTTTGTTTTTGTGACTGTTTCTTACTGAGTAGTTTTCTCTTTGTGTATGTTCTTGCTTGATTGGTTGTGCTTGTTTTTGTGAGTGATTTTTGTTGACTGGGAGTGAGTTTTTTTGGAAGTATGACAGAGAGAAAGCGAAAGCTCAATTTTTCTTTGGGGGAAAAAAGAATTCTTGCCCGGGCCATTAGTGAATATGGGCGTTTCCTCCACGGCCCGGACAGTGCCAACACCACCCCGGCCAGGAGGAGGGAGATTTTGGATATGATCACTGAGCAGGTCAATTCAGCGGGGGAGGGGGGGACACGGACCCGGTCTGGGATTGACAAAAAAACCAATGACCTCCGGCGTCTGGTCAAACAGAAGCTGGCCAGAATGCATGCCCATGCCAGGGGCACAGGAGGGGGCCCACCATGCCGTATTAGGCTGACAGCGGAGGAGCGTGCGGTGGCCCTGACCTTTCATCGGCATGAAGTTGAGGGCCTGCCCAGCTTTGACTCAAGTCCGGAGCCCGTGGTGCCAGGTAAGTATTTTTTTTAATATCAGGTGTGCAGCATGTGTGGGGGAGGGGGTGAAAGGGAATATGTGGCAAGTGTGTGGATCCTCCAACCTGTGAATGTTTTGTGTCATCCACAGATGTGCAGGAGGGTGCAGGGCCATCTGTCCTGACCGCACCAACCCCAGGACAGCAGCCTAATGAGGCCCCCCCAACAAGGCCGGTGTCATGAACGTGGTCGACCACCAGGTGGCGCTAGCGGCACTACGGCACTACAGGCTATTTAATGGGGCTCATCCTACAGCCTCTTGCTGCCCGATCGTTAGCGTTCCTGTTGCCCACCTGAGACCTGTTACCTGTTGACGTCTGTTCCCGTGATCCCGGCTCATCTCTGACCCTTCTGATCTCCGCCTGCCCTGACCTCCGGCCTGTCTGACGCTGCCTCTGCCTTACCCTTTAACTGATTGTTGCCCGCCTGCTGCCGACCCGGCCTGGACTACGACTCCGCTATTGCTCTATCCACGCACCTGATCGGTCTGACTGAATCCGACCCGGCCTGCCTGACCCTACCTGCATCCGTACTACAGTACACCTCCCTCCTGCCAACGGCTCCAGTCATCTGCACTAGCTCCTGTTATCTGTCAGCACCAGAACTACAGCACACCTTCCTCTGGCTAACTAGTCCAGCGATCAGCGCCCAGCACTACAGAACACCTCCCTCCTGCCGCCTGTTCCAGCCAGCTGCACCAAGCGCCTGAACTCAGTCTCCCTGCTGATCCTGGTCACCTGTATCCAGCTCCCGCTGTCTACGGACCTGCTGTTCCAGCTCCTCTGACATCTTCCTGAGACTACAGGAGACCTCCGCAGTTCCTGCACAGCATCCCCGCCAGGCGCTAGTGCGACTCTGAACTCCAGCGCTTCCTGTCCACACTACCAGGGGTTCCGGAGTCAGAGGAGCAAGAGTGGCCACTCCCGCACGTCAGGCTCTGCTCTGTACCAGGTACGTGACAGCCGGAGTCCGCGGAGGAGGTTCAAGAGGAGGAGGAGAATCATGAGGAGGAGGAGAATCATGAGGAGGAGGAGTCCATGTCAGGCACTGGACGTTTGGTTTTTGAGGACTCTTCCCCTCTGGCTGGCAGCAGGCAGCCCTCCCTAAGGGGGAGCCCCCCCCCCTCCTCCCCCAACATGGCTCCCCTCCCAAGGGTCTCCCCTTCTCCCCGGCCACAAGCATCAGCTGGAGGCAGGATTTCATCCCAGAACACCAGGGGGTTGACCAATCTCCTGCCCGCCACTCTGAGAAGGGACCAGGCCCTTCAGACCCGCCATCTGGGACAGGTCAGCCAGACATTGGTGCGGATGGAGGAGAGCCTGTCCTCCATCAAGGATACGCTGGGGAACCTGGACTCCCACTCCTGGGCTTTCACAACCTGCCTAAACGAACTGCAGACGACATCAGCAGGCAATGGGCAGGATGTGAGGGCCCTTACCCAGGCTATCCAGGCCAACACGGCAACACTTGGTGCTGCCCTGGACAGAATAGCCGTGGCCTTGGAGGGCAGGCCGCCAGGTGGGCAGAGATCAGGGGCTGCTCCTCCTTCCCCGGTTTTACCCCTCCCCCATGAGTTTCCCCTGAGAAGCCGGGGCCGTGGCCGGGGGCGCCCCAGGCGTGACTCACGTAAAGGGCAATAATAATTTTTTTCCCCTTTTTTTTTTTTTGGCTGGAAAATTTTTGCTTTTGCAGGTAATTTTTTTTTTTTTGGGTTGTGAATGCTGTTTGAATGTGGGGGTGACATTCCTGCCGGAAAAGGGGTGTCACCCTCAATTTTGGTGGAGAAAATGGTTCCCCAGGACCAGGGAGAAGTGATCCCCAGGTCCGTGTGAATGGTGTATGAATGTACAGTGACATAATTGGAGCCTTGGCGTGGCGTTGCTGCTCACAAGTCCTGCATGGTGGACTGGTGCCAATCCAATTTGATGTGGATGTGGGGTGTGTGTGCTAGGGACCACAGTGGTGTGCATGCATGCATTCTCATTGTCCCATGATTAATGTGTGTGTTTAACGTGCAAAGATGCCCAATGTGAGTTGTCTCCTGGCTGCTCTTCCCTCAGAAGACGGGGTAGCCTCGGTTAGGGGGGGATTGTCTGGTTCAGGGGTCAGGTCATCACGTAGGCCAATCTGCAGGCCCTTTCTTTCTGCGAAGTTGTGCAGCATGCAACATGCACCGATGATCTGGCACACAAAGTTTGGGGAATACAAGAGGGTACCCCCAGACTTATCCAGGCATCGGAAACGTGACTTTAGGAGGCCAAAGGTTCGCTCCACCACTGCTCGTGTTTGGGCATGTGCTTGATTGTATCTTTCCTCTCCTGGGGTTTGGGGGTTCCGGATAGGAGTCATGAGATGGGGTCCCAGTGGATATGCAGAGTCACCTGTAAGGGAAAAGACAGGAGGATGTTAGTCATGCATGTGCCCCTTGTGATGTGTGCATCATGGGAGGGGATAGTCATGCCTGCCACCCATGTCACTCACCAACCAGCCAGGTGTCCCCATACACGTTCTGATCGAATTCCATTCGGATGTGGCATTGATTGTATATGTAGCTGTCATGGCTGGACCCTGGGTGTTTGGCACGGACGTGCCATATGAGGCCTTGGGCATCGACTATCACCTGTACGTCGATGGAATGCCAATGCTTCCGATTGCGGTACATGTGCTCTGTCTCCTGGGGGGGCTGGAGTGCCACATGTGTGCAATCAATGGCCCCCACAGTGCGTGGGAATCTGGCAATTCTGTAGAAATCTGTCATTCAGCCTTCAGCCGCAGCTCCTCAGTGGTGGGTTTGATGATTTGGTTGGCCATGCGTCTGAGGATTGCAGGGACAACCTGGTGCACACATCTGCTCATGGAGGATTGTGACATCCCAGCCACCACTCCACTTGTACGCTGAAAAGAGCCACTGGCAAGGACATGGAGTGTTGCCATGACCTTGACCAGTGGCTGCACTGCATGTGAGCGGTGTGTTGGGCTGGTGATGTCCTCCTGCAGGGTTGTGGTTAATTCCAGGATGACATGAGGGGTGAATCTGAAGATGCGAAACACCTCAGAATCACTCATGCCAAACAGGTCTATGCGCGTGTGGTATATCCTCTCCCGTGCCATCCTCCGTGCCCTCCTCCTTCTTTGCTCATCTAAAGTCAGTAGTATAGCTATGTGCGATGATGCCCCTGGCATGTTGGCATACAGATTGTTGTGCAACACGTGTGACTGCTGAGCTCCTCACTAACAGTGTTGCTTTATCTAACAAGTAGACTTTTTTTCTCTTTTTAGACCAGCTTTTATATGCTCTAATTTTGGACAGGACATTTTGCTGTTGCGCACACTGCGTAGCCTGCGCTGCCCCAACGTTCTTTTGTGGATCCCTGTAAGTCCCTCATTAGCATATTTGACTAGCAAATCAATGGTCTGTCTAGCGCACTTTTGCGCAGACGGATGCGCTAGTCTAACGAAATTACGCGGGACAAGAAAAAGTAGATTTTTTGCGTATCTCGTTCTGGGGATGCCGTGCATCGAAACGCACGCGCACATTTCGACTTACGCACGCGCATCTCCTGTTGCGCAGGTGTAATTGCTCTGTGAATCTGGGCCCAGGAGTTTAGCTCCTTTCTAAAAAGTGAAGGCACATTATGAGTTAAGTCCGACAAGGTTACGACACCTCCTGCATTTATCTCTGTTAATATATCTGACAGGTTTATGGAACTCCCAGAAGACAGTTGTCTGTGTAGTTCCGGGAGCCTGACACTGAACCTTCTGGTCTCAGCATCTTCACCATTGGAGTCGCTGCAGTTGTTATGCCCACATCTCCCCTCCTTCTGCTCAATCGCAGAAGCCTTGGTATTATATAAATATTTTAACAAAATACAAAGGCTTCCGTGAATGAGCAGCAGAGGGGAGAGAGAGGCATAGCTGTTCTGTGTGCTTCTCTCCTTTTACAGCCCAGATTTTATCCTTGGCAGAGTCATAAACTTGTCAGATGTAAATATAGATAAGTCCAGAAGGTGTCATGCACCCCTTTGAGCTTAAAGTGGTTGTAAAGTTACTACTGAGAAGTCCTGTAATCCCGTCCCGTACAGGAATATGTACAGTGTCTGTGCTTTTTAAAAATTAATCATGCAAAATACATTATTTTACAGACCTGCTGGCGCTGTCATTCCCCAATCTGAGCACTACAGTGGAAGGGGCTGAGATTCCCTGCTGATGTCACCCAGGAGAGAAGAGGTGGAGAGAGGTGGGAGGTCATGTGAGTGCCCAGTGGCGCTCCCACTCTCCTCACCAGTGCCCAGCAATGCAATGATTAATCCGCCTATACCCATAAATGAAGAAAAAGTCTGGTTACTGTCCCACAGCCCCCACCGAACACAGGGGGCCCTGAGACATTTGTTTTGAAAATGGCTGCACCACGGGGGATTAGCTTATTGGTTGACAGGATTTGGGAGTCCCCACCCGCCAGGGCCAGTGCTACCACTAGGCAAACTAGGCAGCAGCCTAGGGCGCCCTGCTGCCAGGGTGCCCAGCCACTGGTTTTCCTACTCTCCTCTCTCTGCAGCAAGGAACTAAGTCTCTGCATCAGCAGGCAGCTGCAGCACCATTCGCATATATTGTCCGAGGCGCAGCGGTGGCAGAGGACTATGACTGTGTCCCGACTCCCAAATTAATGGAAGCAGCTGCTTTGATGGGCACTAGTGAGGCTGCATTTGATGGGCGCTAGTGAAGCAGGCTGCATTTGATGGACGCTGGTCAGGCTGCATTGAAGGGCGCCAGTTGGCTGCATTGATGGGCCCTGGTGAGGCTGAACTTGATGGGCACTGATAAGGCTGCATTTGATGGGCGCTGGTGAGGCTACATTTGATGGGTGATGGTGAGGCTACATTTGATGGGCGCTGGTGAGGCAGGCTACATTGATGGGTGCTAGTTGGCTGCATTAATGGGTGCTGGTGAGGCTGAATTTTATGGGCGCTGATGAGGTTACATTTTATGGGTGCTGATGAGGTTACATTTGATGGGTGCTGGTGAGGCTACATTTGATGGGTGCTGGTGAGGCTACATTTGATGGGTGCTGGTGAGGCAGGCTGCATTTTACGGGCGCTGGTGAGGCTACATTGGATGGGCACTGGTGAGGCTGCATTTGATGGTCACTAGTGGGGCTGCAGTGATGGGCACAAGGTGGCTGCATTGATGGGCGCTGGTGAGGCTGCATTTGATGGGTGCTGATGAGGCTACATTTGATGAGCGCTGGTGAAGCTACATTTAATGGGCGCTGGTGAGTCAGGCTGCATTTGATGGGAGCTGGTGAAGCAGGCTGCATTTGATGGGTGATGGTGAGGCTGAATCTATTGGTGCTGGTGAGGCTGCATTTGATGGGCACTGGTGAGGCTGCAGTGATGGGCGCAAGGTGGCTGCATTGATGGGCGCTGGTGAAGCTGCATTTGATGGGCGCTGATGAGGCTACATTTGATGAGCGATGGTGCGGCTACATTTAATGGGCGCTGGTGAGGCAGGCTGCATTTGATGGGAGCTGGTGAGGCAGGCTGCATTTGATGGACGCTGGTGAGGCTGCATTGATTGGTGCTGGGGAGGCTGCATTTGATGGGTGCTGGTGAGTCTGCATTTGATGGGCACTGGTGAGGCTGCATTCGATAGGCACTGGTGAGGCTGCATTCGATGGGGGATTTATTAAAAAGGTGGTGTTTACATGGGCAGGGAAAAGGGGTAGAGTAATGGGTGGAGCCAAGGAAGATGGCAAATGAAGTTTCGCTACAGATTCCAAAAATCCTTACACCAGCCCTGCCACCCGCTCTACCTCTGGGCCCCCCTGCTGAAATGACAGATCTGAGGACAGATCCGGGAGACAGATGGGCGTCTTCAATTCGGGGACTGTCCCCGGAAAACATGGATGTCTGGTCACCCTAACTTACACTGCTTATATACTGCTGTGTTTGGTGTGTGTGTGTGAGAATCTGTCTGTCTATCTATTGTTTGGGTGTTAATGAATTTTTTTTTTTTAATGGATGTTTTTTCTTTCCTTTAAACTTAAAGTTAGCCAGAAAGCAGCAAAATAATTTATAGCATTCAAATTAAATTCACACAGAAGAAAACAGTTGCTAAAAAATATATTTTCCAAGGAAACAATAATATAACCACCTGCGTTGGCCCTCAAGAGCCCAGATTAATAAACAGCTGTCATTATTAAATTAAACACATAGCAAAGGCTTATTAAAACTACATTTACAGTTAACTTTCCAATTAGTTTTTTTAAATATATGGCATTGCATAATGAGAAAATATATTTATAGAACAATGGTAGATTGTACGTTTAATGATATGTTGCCAATTCTGTAAAATGTGCATGAAAAGCCTTAGACAGAAATGTGGCAGTTAATGTATCGCAATAACTATAATATGTAATGCAAAGATTACAGGATCCAATAAAGCAATTCTATTTCAAATACATTAAATGTGTGAATTTTTGTTCAGTTAAAAGGACTGTTCTTTGTGTGAATTGAATAGGCTCCAATACAATACATCAAAATTATTTTTACTTATTTTTTTAATGTGGATTTGAGTGTTTTTATTTGAGATTTCCAGACCTTACCTGTGTTTTTGTTTTACAAACCCATTCTATACCTTTAAAATGAATACAGAAGGCACTATATAATGTAAGAAAATAGCAATGGATGTTATAGCTGTTGAATCAAGACCCATATCTTTGGCTGCAGCAACATGTATTTTATGGTCCTTGACTCCAAGGTGTAGTGTCACCAGTGTTGCCTTCTTATTTTTCTTTATCAAATACATCAGATGATGGCTCTCTTTAGCATTTCATCCACAGAGGTCCAAGAGCAACATGGCAGCAAGGCACCGTATATACGAGGTGTGTCCAGAAAGTACAATTGAACGTTGGGGTTGATTTACTAAAACTGTAGAGTGCAAAAGTTTATGCAGCTGTGTATGGTAGCCAATCAGCTTATAACTTCAGCTTGTTCAATTAAAGCGGATGTAAACCCTCACATATACCCAGTGAAGTGAACATTCTCAGATGATACACAGAGATTAAACAAATCTCCCTACATAAGTTTTACATGTATATCTGCTGTTTTCAGCTTTATATACTGTTTAGGAAGTTTAGATTGTGTTAGGAGATTTTCTCTTCCTGTTCAACACTGCAGTGAAGCCTGCTGATTGGAGGAACGGCACCTACCCCCTCTCCTCATAGCTAGAGACTTTCAAATCTGTTTCCTGATTAGTTCAGGGCTCTGCTAATCTATTTATAGAAACCTCCTCAACACAAAACACTGGCTTTTCCTGTTCTGGAAGTCTACAACGGTCTCCACTATTAGGGCATGGCTACTCAAGATAGCAGAGGTGTGCGACATGGAGGAGACAGTGGCACAAGCAAATGATGCCATTGAACAATATCATGAGATGTGGTCCCCTTGGTTCATTTTTAAATATTCTCAGGATTACGAAATACCTACGTCCTATGTGTCACTTACTCCTAACCGGTGAATGAAAACACACGCACTACTGGAATATGTTACATCCGTATGCTGGATCGAACTCAATCGCTGTTTCTCCTTCTCTACTCTGCTTTTTTCTCTCTCTTTTTCCCTCCCCCCCCCCTAAATTCTACACTCCTTCGAATGACCAGACGTTCGGGTATTTTTGCCTGAGAATAAGCCTTTGTTTGATGTGCAACTTAAGAATGCTAATACTCTAAGGAAGAAATATTTACAATTTCACTTGTTTATAGACTTTGTCCATGCCCAAGTCATGTTCTGTTGTTGTATACATCTGTACTTGCAATTATACACGCATCCTATGTTGTGAACGGCTTAAAATTTATTTTCAAAAAAACTCTTTTGAATGAAAAAAAAAACACTGGCTTCTTTTATCACATGTGACGGAGAATTTGTCAGACGTTACCAGGCGTATAACAGAAGAACGGAGCAAAAGACAACTACGGAACATAGAGCTTTGGAGATAGATAAGAAAACACTGCAGATATATGTGTCCAGCTCAAATTTCATGAATCGGTTTTACATCCACTTTAAGCTTTGACAAAAAAAACTGGAAGCTGATTGGTTTCTATGCACAGCTGCACCAGATTTTGCACTCTCCAGTTTTAGTAAATCAACCTCATTTTCTTCTTCAAAGTATGCCCCTTCTGAGAGTACACAACGCTCCCAGTGATTTTACTTTTCTTCATAACATCCCTGGAAGTCTTCAAGTGAAATAGCGTTCAGAGCCTGCGTAGTAGTTCTTTGAACGTTATCCACGCTACCAAAATGTTTTTCTCTCTCATGTTCAAATCCTGAGTCACAATTTCATGAACAATTGATTTGATAATTCCCATTTCCTTTGCAATCATTCTGATAGTAGGTCAAAAACACACCAGAATGTGGTTGCAGTGAGGTCTGCTCTCAATCGTGACTTCATAATGAGAATGATTTAAAATAAAACTGGATTTACCAAGTTAATTGTTCATAAAATTGTGCAGTGGAGTGCAATGCATAACAATGCAGCATGTTTTCAATAAGCTGATGTGCATAGACATGAGTTAAGTGTCATTTCAAAAAAGTAAAAAATACGATCCATGGTAACAACACATTTCGTCTGCATAACGCACACACCAACATGCACATTATAAGGACCATAGTGTATGCCTGCTGGTTTGAATGGGCCCTCGTTTAGCTAGGCATGATGTCTTCTGAATGTTAATTACTATTGAATTGGCATTACTGCAGTGATGTACTGTTTCCCTGTGACTCCTCCCACAGACCAGTGTATAATACGGTGATAGGAATGGTGATGGTTATGTGACCTATCTTTTCTTTCCATTTTTAAGCTTGAACATCAGGTAAATGTTCAAATAAGGGACATGTGCTAAAAATTTCAAACATATCCAAATACAAGCAAGAAAAATAAAAAATAAATGCATTGAGAAGTGAAAGAATGATGAAAGTAGGTCCTTGTAAAACAGACAATAGAAGAGCAAAGCAGACTTTTTATGAAAATTGCAGAGAGGAGGCATGAAACAGAGAGATCAGAGAGGAGATGCCACAAAAGAAAGTTGTGCAGAGTATGCCAAGTGTGAAATACAGAAGAGGAATACAGAGACTGCGAAGACAAAAAGTAAAACACCAAGGAGAGGAGTGCCAAAAGTACTGAACAAAGACTCTGTCCTTACCTTTGTGTCTTGAAAGGTATTGTAACTGTACTGTCTCGCTTTATTCTGTAAAGTGCTGCACAAACTGTTGGTGCTATATAGGGATGAGCCCAATGCTCGAGTCAAACATAAGTCCGTTTGCCCAATACTTAACATTAGGGGGCGTTTGTGGTGAAATTTGATTGCCTGCGTAACGTCCCATAATGAACAGCGAGACCGTCAATGCACTGTGAGAGCCATGATTGGCCAAAGGCCTTTGGCCAATCACGGCTCAGGGGGCTGAGTACACGCCCCACACTATGTAAGGCTGCTTACATAGCAGCCATACATAGTTTTATGAATGAGAGCAGCAAAATTACATTTGTTAACGAAAAAATTTCATTTAAAATCGCTTGTGGATCCCGGCAATATACATACAAACCATAGAAAAAAAGTCCAGTCCAGTCCATTACCAGGTCCTTTGGGTCTGGTATGGATATTAAGGGGAACCATGTGCCAAAATTAAAAAAGAATGGCGTGGGGGTCCCCCCTAAAACCCATACCAGGCCCTTCAGGTCTGGTATGGATTTTAAGGGAAACCCTGTGCCAAAAATAAAAAGGCGTACCAGGCCAGATGCCCTCAAAATGGGGAGGGTGTTTTGGGGTCCCCCCCAAAACACCTTGTCCCCATGTTGATGGGGACAAGGGCCTCCTCCCCACAACCCTTGTCCGGTGGTTGTGGGGGTCTGCGTGCAGGGGGCTTATCGGAATCTGGAAGCCCCCTTTAACAAGGGGATCCGCAGATCCCAGACCCTCCTATGTAAATGGGTATATTGTACCCCTACACATTCACAAAAAAAGTGTCAAAATTGTAAAACTTACAGGAGACAGTTTAGGACAGAGGCGATTAAGTTCTCATGTTCTGCGCTATATACGTTTTTCATTCATTCATTCAAAAATAAAAAAGTGTCCTGTGATGTAACTCTATCTTCGATGACAGCACCGACGACTAAAAAAAAAACCTCTGCCTTGATTCAGGCTTTTTTCCAAATAGGGTGGGCTCGGGGCGCAACCAGGTGTGTTACCATAGCAAATTTATATTTGCTGTTGTAACACTGATCATCCTCCCGGCCAATCAGGAAGTGGGTTTTGAGACCCATCACCCAATTGGTTAAAAGGACAGGTAATCCTATTGGATGCCTAGGAGGAGGGCAGGAGATGCACGGCTGCTGAGATGGAGGAATGGAGGAGATGGAGGAGATGCTCGATGCCTATGCCTATGCCCGATTCCGCTGCCTATGCTCACTGGCCGATACCCGCCACCTGCCACCTAAATGAGGTAAGACAGTGAGCGGGGGGTTCATTAAGAGTGCATTCATTTTAGTCCTTGGTCCTACAGATATACTCCCAGCCAAACATGCCAGGATTTGGTCCCTTTCTTATCATTGCTAGAGAAAAAGATTATTTAGCAACGTTTTGGCCATTACGAGTGCAACACTGCAACACCGTAGAAGTAGGTGAGTGATCATTTTGCTGACGAGTTGCCTCCAGACATAAAATTGCTGATTTATCATGGTTCATAGGTTAACTTTCTCTTTTGTGGCAGGATCCTCCAGCACAAAAAAAAATTGAAATACACTAAATTGTTAAAAGTAAATTGTTAAATTGGGACACCTGCCTTTACACGCACATGAACTTTAATTGCATCTCAGTCTTAGTCTGTAGCGTTCAATATTTAGTTGGCCAACCCTTTGCAGCTAAAGCTTACAGCTTCAATTCTTCTGGGAAGCCTGTCCACAAAGTTTTGGAATGTGTCTATGGGTATGTTTGATGATGCTTCCAGAAGTGCATGTGTGAGGTCAGGTACTGATGTTGGACCGGAAGGCCTGGCTTGCAGTCTCCGCTCTAATTCATCCCAAAGGTGTTCTATAGGGTTGAGGCCCGGAATGGTGCGCAGTCATGTTGGAACAGGAAGGGGCCATCCCCAAACTGTTTCCACAAAGTTGGGAGCATGAAATTGTCCAAAATGTGTTGGTATGCTGACGTCTTAAGAGTTCCCTTCAACTAAGGGGCCAAGCACACCCCATAATCCCCCCTCCACCAAATGATTTTCACTTACATGTGTTCTGTAGTCCTTAGAGATAGTTGGGAAAATGTTACCAATAACATGTAGCACAGGCAGGAAGCACATGAAGTTACCGGCTCCCAAAGTTTTCTGGTGGGATCAACTGTATTTTTGTTGCCCTTTTCACAAGATATAACCAAATTCTTAAAATGGTATATTTAACAGACCTAAAGGAAGCAAATATTTGAAGGCCATTCTTGAGATTTATTTATATTTTAATCTTCCTTTGCACTACATAGCAAAAAAAATCTGAAAAATAAAAAATGATTTACACAGGCACATTCAAGAATGCAACCATAAAACCCGCTGTATATGTATGTGGAACACGATTGTTTGCAAAACAACAATAATTTATGCCGCATACACACGGTCGGAATTTCCGATGAAAAAAGTCAGACGGAATTTTTTCATCAGATATCCAGACCGTGTGTATGCCCCATCTGACTTTTTTTTTTTAGAAACAATTTGACGCATGCTCGGAATCATTGAACTTCATTTTTCTAGGTTTGTCATAGTTTTGTACATCACTGCGTTTTTGACAGTCGGAATTTGGTGTGTCCATGTGTATGCAAGACAGCTTGAGCGGAATTCTGTCGGCAAAACCTTTCAGAGTTTATTCCAATGGAATAACTGGTCGCATGTACACGGCATAACAACGCGATCAACATTTGCCATTATTTTTGAACACTATAGCACTAAAAACATGTACTGTTGAAAAATCACATCAGATTCTGTCCTTCACAGTAGAAAAGTTAAAGCTGAAGCTTAGCTAAAATTATTTTTAGCCTTACAAGTGACATTAAGCTGAGCATTATTGAACTATGATCCACATTGTACAGTCTACTGGATCCTGTAAAAACCTTATATTCAGCAATATTGGTCCTCTTCTTGGCTCTGAACTTTTGGCATATAAGTGATTGTGGGCTGAATCCAATAGAAAATTTGTGGATAAAGATTGACCCTCTCCCTTTAGGAGTTTGTGATGTGGACCCAGGAAGAGTGCAGTGATGGTTTCTCCAGGATCCAATTGCCTGCATTATGTTGGATAACCTTCATTACTTGTACGTAATGTGACTAACTGAAGTGAAATATTTTTTAGCTAAACTTAAGCTTTAAACTTTACCAAAAGTACCTATTTGCTTTCAAGAATGTTTCCAACTGTTTCCATCACAACAATTGGTTCAAGGGAGTTTCAGTTGCGTATCTTGAAATAAGACATGCTTCAAGGCAAGCGTGAAAATGGTAACAGAGAAAGCAGCTTTTATCATCCAGTATTGCAATTCTGTTAACTCTGACTTCTTTCATTCTTTAATGTTTTTATACAGCGCATTAGAGTGAGGCTGAGGATGCAGTGTGATCTATACTGTAATTGACAGGAGCTGAAACTTGAAACAGGGGATGTAACTAAAGTTCATTGTTCACATCTGGTGAGCGCAGACTTATTTTATCTTAAGCTTTTCAGATACCAGTCAATCTGTTCTTTATTTTAAAACAATCCATATGCAATAAAAACACAAGGCATCTTGAAAGTACTCAAAGCAATTTATTACCTTTTTATGCCTTGGAGACACAGTATGAACCCTGCTACATACAGCCACAATTGTAATCAATGGTAGACATTTGTGCCCACAAAGCTGTAAAGCGCATAGCAAATCTTAAAACAATTTTGTGTCTTTCTTCATCCTCTTCTACTGTTTGCTGCACTGAATAGCAGGCACATTCCTTCTCTCTAAAGCACCCCAAAAGTCACAATGAAAATTACAGTTGCAGCTGCCCACCACCACTTTTGCTAAAGATTCTGCCCTGGACACGTAGGAGCATTAAGATTCCACATACCTCCGGAAGAAGAAAAGGCCAAAGAGGACCTGTGATGGCGTTAGATTTGGACAAAGAAAAAAGTACACAATTTTTTTTAAGGCGTACTATTTTTTCAAGGGGGATGAGGCAAAGAGGCGGTAGAGATTAAAATTCCAGAGTTGAGATTTAAAGAGGAGGTAAAATGGGTTTTACTGACATGTTTCTGCATAAGGTCACTAGGGTAGTTTAATTTTTTCTACCTCCATAGTTTGGTCATGTTAGCAGGCTTTGTTAACTTATTGATTGGACACATATTGCTCAAGTACTGTTATTAGGGCCTGTCTTGGCCCCGTCCTATCGGATGTCAATGTCTATTTTTCTTATTGTTATTGTGAACATTTTCAATAAAATTCTTTAAACGAAAATGGGTTTTACTTCCTCTTTATTTCCCTGCAAAGTGTCACTTACCTAAAACCAAAGCCATCGATGTCACCGCTGTCCCTGCTGGCGGAAGCGTCCATCTTCAACCCTCTTCCTTTCAGGACAACGAATTCCGGCTCTTTGCTGGCCGAAGTCGCGTAACATTACTCCTGCGCATGCGCGTGGGAGTAACGGCATGACCACTTTAGAAATGGCATGATCATGCCCTTTCTAAAGTGCGCATGCACGAAGACATTGGCGCATGGTATATTGGTAATAGCTCCTAAACCGTGCAGGTTTAAGAGATATTTCCAGCACCTACAGGCAAACCTTAATATAGGCTTACCTGTATGTAAAAGTGGTTGTATAGAGTTTACAACCACTTTAAGTAATATGTAACCCAACATTTTTCTGATATGTGCCTGCTGTACCATTAACTAAAAAGTATCCTGTTCTCTTTTTATTGCCTCTTTGTGTGAAATCCCTGGTGTTCCTGCCAGTCACTCTACTTTCCTATTAATGGCTGTCCATGCAAGCAGGCGAGCACACCGTGCTCAGTTCTCTATCTTTGCTGCTATGTACTGCTGCTTCTCCTCCGCCAACTCTTATGCAGCTGAGAACAGAAGGTATGTGATCACTTAGAAAAAAAAAAGGAAAGGTCCATAAAGACATGGATGAGCGAGTTTGGGGTAGAGTAACTTGACTGACCTGCAGAGAGTCCTGACCTCAACCCAACAAGAACACCTTTGGGATGAATTAGAGCGGAGACTGCGAGCCAGGCCTTCTCGTCCAACATCAGTGCCTGACCTCACAAATGCGCTTCTGGAAGAATGGTCCAACATTCCCATAGACACACTCCTAAAACTTGTGGACAGCCTTCCCAGAAGACTTGAAGCTGTTATAGCTGCAAAGGGAGGGCCAACGCAATATTGAACCCTACTATGGGCTAAGACTGGGATGCCTTTAAAGTTCATGTGCATGTAAAGACAGGTGTCACAATACTTTTGACAATATAAAGTAAATATGCACAAATTTTTTGCCTTTTATTTCTATTTTAAACTGAATAGGTTGTTTTACAAGGCTATGGTTTACATATATTTTAACTTAGAAGGTAAGCTAAAAGAAGCATGTCAGAAACGGCAAAAATATCATAATAATCAAGACATTACTAAATTGTATATATTTAATTTCTAACTAATTAATTTTTATTTTTTTATAGATGCACATAATTAGGCTCTGTCCCACCCTCTTTACACCTTTTGAATTCAGTAATTAAACCTAACTAATATAATAATTGTGGTAGACTTTTTACAGGGAGTGTGAGCATTTGATTTTACAGTATAATTAAAAAAAAGGGAAGTAATGTCATTTCATCAAATAGCTGCAGTAAATTATAATTTCAAAGCATTCTATATGAAAAGGAATAGTTACTCTTTATAAGTATCATTTTACTTGAATCCTAATTACTTTCATTGAATTTGGTGTAGATATTAACAATGTAGAAAAATCTCATACTATAAAATATAATATTACAATCAGTAGCTTAGCTATACAGTAGTTACATGATACAACACCTACTCCAGGTTGGTCTCAGTGTTGCCAACCTACCAGATTGAAATTTACTGGCACGACACCCAAAATTTACTGGCGCAGCCACGTTTTTACTGGCATTTCACAAAAGTTACGAAATTACATTTTGAGGTGCAGATTTCAGTATTTAGGCTACAAACATGTATGCTAGGCAAATAGCAATGTGATTTAGGGTAGATATTAAGGTAAAAAAAAACTCCTGCCTTCGCCCCCTCTGCTGTGCCACAATCTCCCTCTGCCTCCAATCTCCCCAGGCCGCCTACCTTCAATCAGCCCCTGCCTCCATCGTCCCCTGCCTCCATCCCCCTCTTCGGTGCCACCAACAACCCCTGTCTCCATCCCCCATCCTCTGCGGTGCCACCATCCCCCTCTGCGGTGCCACTGATACCCCCTGCCTCCAATAACCCCCTGCCTCCAATCTCCCTTTACAGTGCCACCGCAACCACCATCACCCCCTGCCTCCAATCTCCATGCGCAGTTCCAAGCAGAACCGATCTCGGCTATTTTTACTGGCACATTCCCGCAACCACGGACATTTACGAACGGGGGAAAGAAGTGCCCGTTTTTACGAACTGTCCGTAAAAATGCGGACGGTTGGCAACACTGGTTGGTCTATACATAGCCACCCCAGCTAAACATAGGTTCTAGGTACATTCTCAGACTTAAGAACATTGAAATAAAGATATGCCTTATAAAATATCTTAAAGCTGAATTCTACAGTAAATAGGGATATTCGAACATATTTACATTGGTCTACCTTGGACCAATGTAACAATGCATATACTATAACTGTAGTAGGCACACACAGGTATCTCCACAAGCTTGCAGGTCCCCTGCCAAGAGGCTTCCCTCTAGGTGGTACCTACTACAGTGATTTCCTGCTTCCGGCGGGATTCCACAGGTATGGTGAATGCATAGTTACATTGGTCCGAGCTGAATTAACTTAACTATAGAAATATATCAATACTTGAAATTCATCTAAAAGGACCAACTGATCCGACAAGAACGGATAGGTGGGAGAAACATGTGGCTGCTATTGCTGACTAACTTCAATATTCATACAGAAGAATCCCTAATCTGAATACTTTTTATGGGTCTATGACTTTAAAGCAGAGTTCCACCCAAATTCGGGAACTTCCACTAATCCCACTCCTCACCCCCTTTACATGCCACATTTGGCATGTAATTTTTTTTTGGGGGGGGAGTGGGGGCTTCAGGAGGAGTGGGACTTCCTGTCCCACTTCCTGCTTCTGCCGAGGGGCTGGTTAGGCGATTAAGCTTAATCGCCTACAGCAGCCCCTTCCTGTAGGCGATCGCATGGGACAGTGACAGGTCCCATGCGATCGCCTGTCCAATCAGCAGCGGGCCGCACCGCTCGCGCATGCGCAGTGCCGCTCGTGCATGCGCAGTGGGTGCCCACACTTAGGATGAAGACGCCGGCCGGGAAGGGGGGGAGAGGAGCGGACCCCCTGGCCAGCGCGTCGCTGGATCGTGGAGCAGGTGAGTGTGTGTTTATTAAAAGCCAGCAGCTACACTTTTTGTAGCTGCTGACTTTTAATAAACACTAAATGTGTCTGGAACACCCCTTTAACCACTTAAGACCCGGAACAAAATGCAGGTAAATGACCAGGCCCCTTTTTGCGATTCGGCACTGCGTCGGTTTAACTGACAATTGCGCGGTCGTGCGACGTGGCTCCCAAACAAAATTTGCGTCCTTTTCTTCCCACAAATAGAGCTTTCTTTTGGTGGTATTTGATCGCCTTTGTGATTTTTATTTTTTGCGCTATATACAAAAATAGAGCAACATTTTTGAAAAAAATCAATATTTTTTACTTTTTGTTATAAGAAAAATCAAATAAACTAAATTTTAGTCACAAGGGGTTAATGTGTCTACATGTCCTGGTGTCAGTGTAGTGTTGTGTACACTTACTGTGTGATGTGATCTCTCCTCAGCGGTGGTTGAAAAAAAACGCCGAGAGAGAGATCACATCACTTCCTCCTTCCTGTGTTTACACAGGAGGAGGAAGTGCAGAGCGGGGGGGGGGCGCGCGCATTGGCTGGGAGCGATCCTGAGGGGGCGGACAAAAATGAATAGCCGCCCCCTCATCCCGGATCGCTCCCAGAGCCACGGAGACCGTCGCATGTACCGGGGGGGTCCCGATCGGACCCCCAACCCGCGTCAAGGCAGGGACGTACAGGTAAGCCAATGTGCCTGTACGTGGCATTCTGCCGACGTAAATGTACATGCGGTGGTCCGCAAGCGGTTAAGATTGACGTGTTCCTATTTCCCTCTCTAAGGTTTTCTCAAATTTTTTAGTGATGAAAAATAAAATAAAAAAAGGATCAAAATGGTAAATGTGAGCTAGATGAACAGTTTTCCCTCAAAAAACATCAAGCATTTCTCAACTAGGATTCTGCAAGGGGTCCCCAGAAGGTCAACCAGTGAAATCGCTTATTGATGACCTATTAGCGCTGATTGATCTCGCACCAGATAGTACATTATTATTATTATAGGTACTTATATAGGGCCTTCAATTTATGCAGTGCTTTACTTTATTATTATACAATCAATCCAGTCCCTGCTCTTAAGGAGCCTATAATCGAAGGTCCCTAACTCACATTCATACACATTCTAGGGCCAATTTACCTACCTTGTCTTCTTAGTGTGGAAGGAAACCAGGGTACCCAGAGAAAACCCACACAGTCACAGGAAGAACATGCAAACACCATGCAGGTAGTGCAATGGATGGTATTCAAACCAATGACCCTAGTGCTGCTAGGTGGAAGCGCTGACCACATAGCCACTGTGCTACATGCATATTTTCAGCACCAATGTACTTTATAAGAGCCTGTGGGGCAGTATAATAGAGAGTCTCTACTGAGTTCTCTCATTGGTGTCATTGGTAAACAATTAATGACACCAATGTTTTTCCACATACTGGAAACACTTTAGTATCTTTTTCTCACCTGTGGAAGCATTTCAAGCTCATTGAGGGATTGGTGAAAAACTATTTAAAATATGAATAACATTTTAGCAAGGTGAGCTTTAAATCAAACCTTATTTTAATGTTTGTTGCACTTTATTCTCTAATGCAAACAATATTTTTTGTAGAGTTTTGGAAAGCTTGTTTGAAATAGCTTTATGTCCAAGATCAGTGGCGGCTGGTGCTCAAAATTTTTGGGGGGGCAAAAACAAACTGAAAAAAAAATCATTAATTGCAGCTTCACTGTTCCCATCAAATGCAGCTACTGTGCCCATTAAACACAACCACTGTGCCCATCAAATGCAGCCACTGTGCCCATCAAATGCAGCCACTGTGCCATCAAACGCAGCCACTGTGCCATCAAATGCAGCCACTGTGCCAATCAAACGCAGCCACTGTACCCATAAATTGCCACCACTGTGCTCATTAAATGCTGCCATTGTGCCCATCAAGTGCAGCCACTGTGCCCAAACGCAGCCACTGTACCCATATATTGCCACCACTGTGCCATCAAACTACTGTAACAATCAATTACCGCCAGTGTGCCCCATCAATTGCCACCAGTTTGCCCCATCAATTGTCGCAAATTTGCCCCATCAATTGCTGCCAGTTTGCTCCATCAATTGCCGCAAATTTGCCCCATCAATTGCTGCCAGTTTGCTCCATCAATTTCCACCAGTTTGCCCCATCAAGTGCCGCCAGTTTGCCTCATCAATTGCCACCAGTTTTCACCATCAAATGCTGCCAGTGTGCCCCCCCTGCCCAGCACTTACCTGTCTCGGGTCAGCGCTGCCCTCCACGCTCCCTCTGAGTCCTCGATGTCTTCTCCCATCCTCTTCCATTAAAGGCTGCCACTGTGTCAACAAGCGCAGCCACTGTGCCCATTAATCACAGCCGCTGTGCCCATCAAACGCAGCCACTGTACCCATAAATTGCCCCACTGTGCCATCAAACGCAGCTACTGTAACCATCAAACTGTGCCAC
Source organism: Rana kukunoris (assembly GCA_029574335.1). Lineage (NCBI taxonomy): Eukaryota > Metazoa > Chordata > Amphibia > Anura > Ranidae > Rana > Rana kukunoris. Next base: position 100,176,275 of record CM056052.1, on the reverse strand, counting down.
TGTGCCCCATCAATTGCTGCCCATTTGCCCCATCAATTGCCGCCAGTATGCCCCATAAATTGCTGCAAGTTTGCCCCATCAATTGCCGCTAGTGTGCCCAATCAATTGTCGCCAGTTTGCCCCATCAAATGCTGCCAGTGTGCCCCCCCTGCCTGGCACTTACCTGTCGTGGGTCAGCTCTGTCCTCTAGTTACCCCACAGCGAAACGTGGTGGTGGCAGCATCATGCTGTGGGGATGTCTTGAAAAAAAATTTTTAAAAAAAAAAATATTGTTTTGGAAAAAAAAATTCATACTCTCCAGTTTCTATTCAGGAAAATGCCCGCCAAGTTTGAAGGCTCTAGCTCCTTCCATTCAAAAGTTATAGCCCAAAAAACGATTTATGCCACTTCCAGGTTAAAGTCCCAAACCACCCAACTTTGGACGGCCAGTTCTCCCGAACCATAACCAGTAGCGACTTACTTTCTTTGTCACATTGTAGCCCCATATGTCCTGAACCGACTAAGCTTAGTTTGGGGTCCAGGGGACCAATGACCGTGGAGATATCGTGTCTCAAGATGACCCTGTTTCCCCATAGACTCTCATGTTAAACGGTCCTTCTTTAGAGACCCAGAACTGGCCAGCATTAAGTGCCAGTGACCCCACCTTTGGTAGACATGTAGCCGAGAGTCTCCCCTACGTGGGTAGTTTGAAGGTCCAAGCACAAAACATTTTTTTTTTTTTTTTTTTTAATTTTGAAAAAAATATTTTTTTTAAAAAAATATTGTTTTGGAAAAAAAAATTCATACTCTCCAGTTTCTATTCAGGAAAATGCCCGCCAAGTTTGAAGGCTCTAGCTCCTTCCATTCAAAAGTTATAGCCCAAAAACCGATTTATGCCACTTCCAGGTTAAAGTCCCAAACCACCCAACTTTGGACGGCCAGTTCTCCCGAACCATAACCAGTAGCGACTTACTTTCTTTGTCACATTGTAGCCCCATATGTCCTGAACCGACTAAGCTTAGTTTGGGGTCCAGGGGACCAATGACCGTGGAGATATCGTGTCTCAAGATGACCCTGTTTCCCCATAGACTCTCATGTTAAACGGTCCTTCTTTAGAGACCCAGAACTGGCCAGCATTAAGTGCCAGTGACCCCACCTTTGGTAGACATGTAGCCCAGAGTCTCCCCTACGTGGGTAGTTTGAAGGTCCAAGCACAAAAAAAAATATTTTTTTTTTTTTTTTAATTTTGAAAAAAATATTTTTTTTAAAAAAATATTGTTTTGGAAAAAAAATATCATACTCTCCAGTTTCTATTCAGGAAAATGCCCGCCAAGTTTGAAGGCTCTAGCTCCTTCCATTCAAAAGTTATAGCCCAAAAAACGATTTATGCCACTTCCAGGTTAAAGTCCCAAACCACCCAACTTTGGACGGCCAGTTCTCCCGAACCATAACCGGTAGCGACTTACTTTCTTTGTCACATTGTAGCCCCATATGTCCTGAACCGACTAAGCTTAGTTTGGGGTCCAGGGGACCAATGACCGTGGAGATATCGTGTCTCAAGATGACCCTGTTTCCCCATAGACTCTCATGTTAAACGGTCCTTCTTTAGAGACCCAGAACTGGCCAGCATTAAGTGCCAGTGACCCCACCTTTGGTAGACATGTAGCCGAGAGTCTCCCCTACGTGGGTAGTTTGAAGGTTTTTTTTTTTTTTTAATTTTTTTTTTTTTTTAATTTTTTTTTTTTTTTTTTTAATATTGTTTTGGAAAAAAAAATCATACTCTCCAGTTTCTATTCAGGAAAATGCCCGCCAAGTTTGAAGGCTCTAGCTCCTTCCATTCAAAAGTTATAGCCCAAAAACCGATTTATGCCACTTCCAGGTTAAAGTCCCAAACCACCCAACTTTGGACGGCCAGTTCTCCCGAACCATAACCAGTAGCGACTTACTTTCTTTGTCAACTGGTCAGAGTTGAGGGAAAGAGGGATGGTGCTAAATACAGGGATATTCTTGAGCAAAACCTGTACCACTCTGTGTATGATTTGAGGCTAGGACGGAGGTTCACCTTCCAGCTGGACAATGACCCCAAACACACTGCTAAAGCAACACTTAAGTGGTTTAAGGGGAAACATGTAAATGTGTTGCAATGGCCTAATCAAAGCCCAGACCTCAATCCAATAGAATATCTGTGGTCAAACTTATGCCGCGTACACACGATCATTTTTCGGATTTAAAAAAATGAAGTTTTTCAGGCTCTAGAAAAAACAGTGGCCCAGATTCACAGAGGGATTACGCCTGCGCAACAGGAGATGCGCGTGCGTAAGTCTAAATGTGTGCGTGCATTTCGATGCACGACATCCCCAAAACGAGATACGCAAGAAATCTACTTTTTTTTGTCCGTCGTAATTTCGTTAGACAGGCGCATCCGTCCGCGCAAAACTGCGCTAGACAGACCATTGATTTGCTAGTCAAATATGCTAATGAGGGACTTACGGGGATCCACAAAAAAACGTTAGGGCAGCGCAGGCTACGCAGGGTGCGCAACAGCAAAATGTCCTGTCTAAAATTAGACCATAGAAAAGCTGGTCTAAAAAGAGAAAAAAAGTCTACTTGTTAGATAAAGCAACACTGTTAGTGAGGAGCTCAGCAGTCACACGTGTTGCACAACAATCTGTATGCCAACATGCCAGGGGCATCGTCGCGCATAGCTATACTACTGACTTTAGATGAACGAAGAAGGATGAGGGCACTGAGGAGGGCACTAAGGAGGGCACGGGAGATGTTTTTTTAATTTTTTTATTTGCTTATATAAACTTTACAATTTAATCTAATCTAATACAATATTCTTATCTTATACCAGCCCCTCACTCTTCACTTGATATATCACACACGCATAGACATCTTTGGCATGAGTGATTCTGAGGTGTCTCGCATCTTCAGATTCACCCCTCATGCCATCATGGAATTACCACAACCTTGCAGGAGGACATCAGCAGCCCAACACATGGCACTACCCATGACACCCATGACAGCTACATATACAATCCTAGCCCCATCCCCACAGATTTCGAACAGAACATGTATGGGGACAGCTGGCTGGTTGGTGAGTAACATGGGTGGCAGGCATGACTGCCCCCCACCCCCATGATGCACACATCACAAGGGGCACATGCACTACTAACATCCTCCTGTCTTTTCCCTTCAAGGTGACTCTGCATATGCACTGGGACCCCATCTCATGACCCCATCTCATGCCAGCTCACATTATGCATCTTTGCACGTTAAACACACACATCATGGCACAATGAGAATGCATGCATGCACACCACTGTGGTCCCTAGCACACACACCCCACATCCTCATCACATTGGATTGGCACCAGTCCACCATGCAGGACTTGTGAGCTGCAATGCCATGCCACGGCTCCAATTATGTCACTGTACATTCATACACCATTCACACGGACCTGGGGATCACTTCTCCACCACAAATGAGGGTGACACCCCTTTTCCCGCAGGAATATCACCCCCACATTCCAAAATCATAAACAAACAGAACCAAAAAAAAAAAAAAAATGACGAGCAAAAATAAAAAATGCCCCAGCAAAAATATAATTTAAACAAAATAACAACAAAGAAAACACATAAAAGACAAAAATCACTCTGCAAAACAGTCCCCAAATATCTCAAAGACACGTCACAAACAAACAAACAAACGCTAATAAACAAAAGCACCTTGCTGTATAGGAAGGGAAACAAAGGGATGTATGTTTGAAAAGGAAGTGTGTTTGTGTCTGTCTATTTATGCTGTTTGCGTAGTTCACAAAGTTGCCCTAGTCCATTTCCAATTTCACTGATTGCGCCGCTCCCGAGTTGTGAGCATGCGTACAGCGGAGCTGACCATGGTCTCCTTCAAGCGCGCATGCGTGAGCCGGCCGGCCCTTCATTTGCATGAGGTCACAGCTCATTTCAATGTAACACGCCCACATCCTTCCCAATTTGTATTACTCCACCTTACGCCTCTGAAATAACGTTACGCATGCGCAATTTTCTGCGCAAAAGCTACGAGAATAGGGTGATTATGCGGCAAAATTGCGCACGTCTAACGTAAAGGCGGTGCGCTACGCCGGTCCAATAATGCGCAGATGTACGTGAATCTGGGCCAAAGTTTTTTTCAACTTGATCATTAAAACGGCCTTGCCTACACACGATCGTGAAAAAAATGCTCTAGCAAAGCACGGTGACGTACAACACGTACGACGGCACGATAAAGAGGAAGTTCCATTCGGATGGCGCCACCCTTTGGGCTGTTTTAGCTGAATTTGTGTTAGTAAAAGACGATTTCCGCTTTTCTGTCTGTTACAGCGTGATGAATGTGCTTAATCCATTACGGAAGGTAAATAAATTGATTCTGAGGTCCCAAACTACAGAACCAAAGAAGGGGGTGGGGCCAAGGTTGGACTATTCCGGTACTGATAAACAAGATACAACATATACAAACAAGCGAATAAAAATATGAAAGAACATTTTATTGAGTACAGAGTAAAATAGAGCACAGGTGAGGTTAAAAAAGACAATCAACTTGACCGGTTTCGCGGATAGGGCCGCTTCATCAGAAGCATGTCTAAAAACAGAAAATATAAAATAGCAAAACAGCAATTATACATTAAACAAATACAAAGAAATAATAAATTAATACATGGGGAAAAGGAAATCAGCTGCTCACCTATATTACCCATCCAGCGGGTGGGGTGGGCTTGGGCAATGCCGTCGGGTATCCCGTGAGGTAATCGGGGGATACATATAGGAATGGACCTACTGCTTCGGGTGTGGAAAGGGAAAAGTTAATATGATAATAGGGAAGTGAGGGGAAAAATATCTAAAGCCAGGCCAAGGGTGTGGGCCAGTGTGCAAGCCGTGATGAGAGGCAGGGGTGTGAACACAGGTGAACAGGTAAGAATAGAGGATGTAGATGGTGGTGCTAGGGGACAAAAAAGAGGAGGGGGGGGAGGAGGAGAAAGAAAAAGAGGGGGGGGAGAGGGGGAGGAGAGGGAGGATGGGAAAGGAAGAAGGGACAAGGGAAGAGGGAAGAAGGGAAAGTGTGTAAAAAATATGTACCTGTAATACAATTGTATTGTGTGTAGGGGGGCCCCGGGTGGGAACCCAAGTTGAAAAAACTGTGTAGGGTCACATTTAGCCTCCACTAATGGGTCCATGGTAATGGGCCAGAGAGGGAGGGGGACCACAATGGATCCCAGGAGGGCATCAAGATAGTGAAGCCGACTGTTGGCACCTAGTGGAAAACACATAAAGTGAGTAACCAATGATCAATGGACCTACTGCTTCGGGTGTGGAAAGGGAAAAGTTAATATGATAATAGGGAAGTGAGGGGAAAAATATCTAAAGCCAGGCCAAGGGTCATTCCTGTGGAGCATTGGGCCGCCCTTCCCCCCCCCCCTCGAGGGGCGGACCCTCCTGGGCGACACCCTAGTGTGGGCTGCTGCCCATACATCGCGGCAAATTTCCACCCATTGCTGTGGGGATCTTGGGCCGCACCTCTCCTCCTTCCGTCTCCCCCTCTCCTCCCCCTTGAGGGGCGGGCAATGCTATGAGGCCCTGCCGCCCTTCCATTGCGACCTGCCGTACGACGCATGCGCCGTGACCCCGCGCTGACGTCGCATGGGCATCCCGACCCGGTGATGCTATGCTATCACGTCTTCTGACGTACACTAGCTACGCCGGGCGGGGGATTCAAAAGCAGCGTACCTTTGCTGCCAGCGCAATGGACACTCGCACCTCGGGACCTCTGTGGCCTTACCCAGCCCACAGTAAGTCACTACGCTATGCTTCAATTGCTCCCTTCACCCCCTGCCCCCCGGCCCCCCCCCTCCCCCCCCCTTGGTCTCTGTACCTCCCTCCCCAACCCCCCCCCCCTTGTTGTTGGTTTGATTCTTTGATCATTGGTTACTCACTTTATGTGTTTTCCACTAGGTGCCAACAGTCGGCTTCACTATCTTGATGCCCTCCTGGGATCCATTGTGGTCCCCCTCCCTCTCTGGCCCATTACCGTGGACCCATTAGTGGAGGCTAAATGTGACCCTACACAGTTTTTTCAACTTGGGTTCCCACCCGGGGCCCCCCTACACACAATACAATTGTATTACAGGTACATATTTTTTACACACTTTCCCTTCTTCCCTCTTCCCTTGTCCCTTCTTCCTTTCCCATCCTCCCTCTCCTCCCCCTCTCCCCCCCTCTTTTTCTTTCTCCTCCTCCTCCCCCCCCCTCTTTTTTGTCCCCTAGCACCACCATCTACATCCTCTATTCTTACCTGTTCACCTGTGTTCACACCCCTGCCTCTCATCACGGCTTGCACACTGGCCCACACCCTTGGCCTGGCTTTAGATATTTTTCCCCTCACTTCCCTATTATCATATTAACTTTTCCCTTTCCACACCCGAAGCAGTAGGTCCATTCCTATATGTATCCCCCGATTACCTCACGGGATACCCGACGGCATTGCCCAAGCCCACCCCACCCGCTGGATGGGTAATATAGGTGAGCAGCTGATTTCCTTTTCCCCATGTATTAATTTATTATTTCTTTGTATTTGTTTAATGTATAATTGCTGTTTTGCTATTTTATATTTTCTGTTTTTAGACATGCTTCTGATGAAGCGGCCCTAGCCGCGAAACCGGTCAAGTTGATTGTCTTTTTTAACCTCACCTGTGCTCTATTTTACTCTGTACTCAATAAAATGTTCTTTCATATTTTTATTCGCTTGTTTGTATATGTTGTATCTTGTTTATCAGTACCGGAATAGTCCAACCTTGGCCCCACCCCCTTCTTTGGTTCTGTAGTTTGGGACCTCAGAATCAATTTATTTACACTTCTAATCTGGATGATGGTACGCCCCCTACATATTTCCTACTATATTGTACTTTCAGAGGCTCTTTTTCCATTACGGAAGGTAGTTTTACCAGAACGAGTGCTCCCGTCTCATAACTTGCTTCTGAGCATGCACAGATTTTTCACGTCGTTAAAGCCCACACACGACCATTTTTTACAACCCAAAAAACGACAACGTTAAAAACGTTGTTAAAAAATAGAGCATGTTTGAATTTTTTTTTTGCCCGTTTTTCAGAACCCGAAAAATGCTCTTGAGGAAGAAGATAAATGGATAGCCACACTCCAAAAACTTGGTGAGGTGGTCTTTTATTAAATAATCAGCAGACGATGCGTTTCGCACAAAAAAATGCTCTGAAGCCCACACACGATCGTTGACATGAAAAAAACGAAAAATGATCGTGTGTACGCGGCATTAGGCTTAATGTACACAGAGCATTTTTACAACCTCTCCTGAACAATTTAAGTTGACAGATTGTAACCCACGTTTAAAGCCGCGTACACAGGATCAGCCTATGCGATGAGAACGGTCTGATGGACCGTTGTCATCGGTTAACTGATGAAGCTGACTGATGGTTCGTCATGCCCACACACCATCGGTTAAATAACCGATCGGGTAAGAACGCGGTCGACGTAAAACACAACGACGTGCTGAAAAAAATGAATTTCAATGCTTCCAAACATGCATCGACTTGATTCTGAGCATGCGTGGATTTTTAAACGATGGTCGTGCCTACTAACAATCGGTTTTGACATATCGGTTACGGACTTATCGGTTAAATTTAAAGCAAGTTGGCTTTTTTTTAACCGATGGATAACTAACCGATGGTGCCCACACACGATCAGTTTGGTCCGATGAAAACGGTCCATTTAATCGGTTTAAAACGTCTGACTTGCGAGTTACTGCATTTAGCCGCGTTTACTAAAAACTACTATAAACGACCCTGTGTACTGATAAGATAACATAGAGGAGAGTTCAAGAGCAGTTGAAAAAAATGCCCAACTATTCCTAAATGTCCGTTTAGCGGCAGCAGTGTACATTAGGCCTTAAAGATTGCTGTTCAGAAGTGCAAACTATCCAACTTGAAGTAACTGGAGCAGTTTTTCCATGAAGAATGGGCAAAAATCACAGTGGTAAGAGCTCATAGAAGTCCAAAGTGACGTAGAGCTATAATAGCTGTAAGAGGTGGCTCTACAAAGTATTGAATAGTTACTTTGTGAATAGTTATGCACTTTTTCTGTTATTTTGTCCTATTTGTTGTTTGCTTCACAATTAAAAAAAAACTCTACATAATAAAAAAAAAAAACCTCTTCAAAGTTTTGGTCATGTTCTGTAAATTAAATAATGCAAATCCTCAAACAATCAATGTTAATTCCAGGTTGTGAGGCAACAAAACACGAAAAATGCCACAGGATGGTGAATACTTTTGCAAGGCACTGTAAATTATATTAAATTGCATTACATCTCACATATTGTAGATGAATGGATTCTATTATTAAACGAATGGTTATAACAAAAATGTATAAACAGCCCACAATGTGCATTGCAGATCCTATAACCAGGATGCTGTATATGGAACAGAAAGGGTTTTCTTAAGCAAAAACACATTTTATTCCAGAGATACTAACAACCATTTAAACAAATCAAGATATTTCAGTACAATGTTTTAAGTTACAAGTGGTGCACATTTTTTTAAGGACACCAAAAAGAATCAGATGAGTGAATTTTTCCAAATTTTTCCAAATATGTTCCATCTTTGATTTAAGTAATTTACTACATACATAGCCATCTTAAACAATCATCACTCTTGTTATGGTGCCAAGTCCATATTTGATTGATCCTTCCCAAACACCGACAAGAAATCCATGATTTCATCGTACAATACGATTTGGACTGCCTCTTTATCACAGAAAGCTGGCTCACAGCAGACTGCAACACCATTCTAGGAGAATTGGTGCCAGAAAATTACCATATGCTAACAGAAAACCGAGTGGGGCAAAGAGGAGGAGGCCTGGCGGTGATCCATAAGACTCACCTCTCGATCACTAAACCAGACCGTCAGAACTCACTTCCATTTATGGAAATCCTCTCTCTGCAGCTGAAAACAAATCCCCAGGACACCGTTCACATTCTACTCTGCTATAGACCACCTGGTCCAAAAACGCAGCTCCTCACATCATTGACAGAGTTTATCTCCACTTATACACTAAACAGCAAACATCTTCTGCTGCTTGGGGATTTCAACCTTTGGGCCAACTCCTTACAGTATCCCGTCGCCGACGCCTGCATTGACCATTTGGAAGGTTTAGGTCTGCAGCAACTAGTATATGGGCCCACACATGCTTCAGGTCACACGCTCTATCTCATTTTTAGACAAGGTCTGGAAATAAACATTCTAGAAAATGAGCCGCTACCATGGACAGATCACCATGCAATTAAATTCACAAATTCCAAAATCGCCCCCTTGGAAAAAAACAGTGATAACACACTGGACTAGATCTCAGAAGAAGCTCTACGCTGAGCTCTTCAAAACTACACTAGGGAACAAAATAAAAACAGTCCAACTACAACAAATGGCCACCTAAACACTGGACGCCATTAACAAGGCCCTACTACAGTCAGCCGACTTAGTGGTGCCAAAACGCAAAACCTGCATTAACGACCAGCTGTCGTTGCTAAAGAAAGAACGCAGAAGAGCGGAAGCAGCTTGGAAAAGAAGCTCATCTGAGGAAAACCCCACCATCTATAAGGCAACAACAAAAAAATACCATAAAGAAATCTTTAAAGCAAAAAAAAAGCATTTCTCCAATATCATCACTAATGCCCTAAACCGCCCCCGCAAACTCTTCAAGCTAGTCACTCAGACCATGAATCCAGTCTGTCTTGAAGCCCCTAATTCTGATTCACAAAAATTCTGCAACAAATTATCAGATTATTTCATCAACAAAATTGAAAAAATCTGTGAAAGTATTCAGGAAAACAGAATCGCCTTCAACCTCCCCCTCAATCATACACCTGATACCCACATAAATTTGCCACAATCAACAAATTTCACGCTAAAACCCATTTCCATCGATGCCACTAAAAATATTATCGTGCCCTGCGAAATACCACAGTTACAAAAACTATATCACCCCCACCAAACTATTAAAAGAATGTGTCGACGTTCTGGCACCGGCCATCACGCAACTTATAAACCAATCATTCATTCTGCTGAAACAAGGCATAATCAAACCTATTCTAAAGAAACCCAGCCTAAATGTCTTCTCTCAAGTAATGGAGAAAGAAGTTGTACAACAGCTACAACATCATTTAGACTCCCATAAATTGCTCGATCCATTTCAATCGGGTTTCCGTCCCGATACCGGGACAGAAACAGCGCTCCTCAAAATATGGGATGATGCCCTCGAGGCAGCACACGAAGGAGAATCTTGTCTTCTAGTACTGTTGAACCTAAGCGCAGCTTTCGATACGATAGACCACAAACTATTACTGACTCGGGTAGCTGAAGTAGCCAGAGTCGCAGAATGTGATTTATCTTGGTTCTCCTCCTTCTTGGAAAACCGATCACAAATAGTGAAATTGGGGCCTTTCACTCATGTGGAGTCCCTCAGGGATCCCCCTTTGTCGCCCGTCCTGTTCAATATCTATCTCCCCCTCTTTTTGAAATCATCAGTAACCAGAAGTTACTCTACCACTCTTACGCAGATGACACACAACTGTATTTTCGCATCTGCAACAAAAAGGATCATCATCTCGGACTAGAGAAAAGCCTTATTTTGATTGGATGACAAAGAGTTATCTTAAACTCAACGAAAACAGAACTTCTCCTGTTTCATGCCAATCGTAAGAATCATCAAAAAACAACATGGATACTCCCGCCAATTCTGGGTAAAATTATCACCCCTATCACCAAAGTCAAAAGTCTCGGAGTCATCTTCGACACCTACATGACAATGGATGCACAAATAGGGTCAGTAGTCAACAGATCGCACCATCTGCTGCGCCTACTACGCCGTCTCATTCCGTTTATCCCAAAAGAACAATTCCAGACTTGACTATGCAAATGCCCTCTACCTCGGACTCCCAAAGTACCAAATCACTCGTCTGCAAGTCGTTCAAAATACGGCCGCTCGACTTGTGACTGGGAAAAAACCTTGGGAATCAATCTCACCTTCACTGAGAGCCCTTCACTGGTTGCCAGTAAAAGACAGAATCACTTTCAAAGCCCTCTGTCTTACGCATAAGTGTATTCTAGGAAATGCCCCCCAATATCTATGCGACAAACTAAAAGCTCACAACCCCAATCGCAATCTGCGATCCACCAACCAAAATCTACTTCAGATACCCAAAGCAGATACAAATCCAAAGGAGAAAGAAGATTTTCGGTCCAAGCACCAAGACTATGGAACGCTTTACCAACCAGCATTCGGCTGGAGAAGAACCATTTGGTCTTCAGGAGAAAGATCAAAACCCATCTCTTCTGAGAAATGGACACCAAGCGCGCAGAGGCGATTCAGTTCGCATGTGCAGCGCTATATAAGTTTCTCACTCACTCACTCAGGACTGCACTAAGGTAAAGGAAGCAATTTAGGAAAAAAAATTGTACCTTTAAAACCCCTTTAAAGGAACCTGTGATGGATCTCGGAAACCCAAGGTGGGCACATCCGCCAGACCTGCATCTCCTGTCCTCCAAACGCACCCGCAGCCTGCAGATTCGCCATAACCATAACCAGCCCTTAACCCCTCAAACACGAGACAATCCACACAGGTGTTGAGGGTAAACATGTAGAGCTTAAACTGTTTTTTAAATTCCAAGACATACAGTTTTACACACAATTAGGGACACTCCCCTTGGCCTTGTCTACGAGGGGAGGGGGACAAGGAACAACCAATGGTAACTGAACATTTGTACATTGAAACAGGCTACAGATAAACATAATGAGATTATGGTAAGCAGGCTGCCTCTCAATACACATCCCCTGTGGAGAGACGCCTCTAGTCCAGACCATTGTCTATGTGTCATGAATCAACACAATTAGGCACAGCAACAAGGAGGGGAATGGGGTCGAAGAGATGTAGCATTACATTACATTGTATTATCTTAATGCCAGCTTGTCCCGGGTCTCCAGCCTCGTCTGGGCCATAGTCTGTGGGTAAGAGGCCAGCCCCCAGTCCCTTCCAAAACACACAGTTTTAGAAAATAAAAAAGAACCTTTACAACCCCTTTAAGCTTCCTGTGAGTGGCGCCTCATCTAGGAAACAGAATTTGCCCATTGCTCAAGGAACCCCTAGGAACCTCTAGAACAGGGATCCTCAAACAATGACCCTCAACCTGTTGCAGATCTACACAGGGCCGATCCTAGGGTCACAAGCGCCTGGTTGGAGAAATATTTTTGGCACCCCACATGGGCGTCGTCATTTTACCAACTCCTCCCCTTTACAAATGTTTCTATGGCAATGACTCAACTACAGAGATGCTCCCCAATGAAGTCTTCATTAACCTGGGATCCTTACATGATTTCTTAACAATATTTAAAATACAGGAAGAGAAACAGAGTACTTTATTGGGACCTGAAGGGGGGGCCTCTGTAATGGACACAGAGAGGGCTTCTGTTAGAGAGTCTGTTAGATGTTCGGCGCCCCCACCTCTGTGGGCGCCTGGGTGCAATGCACCCTGTGCACCCTCCCTAGGATCGGTCCTGGATCTACACGTCCCATGAGGCATTATAAAACTCTGACATTCACAGACATGACTAGGCATGAAGGGAATTGCAGTTACTGAACAACTGGAGAGCTGTAGTTTAAAGGCCCCCTGCTCTAGACGAACCCTAGAGCTTCACAGAAGCCTAGATGAGAAAGGTTGGTCTGCACCTTTTAAAACATGTTAGCAATGGCAGCCTTTATATTGTTATCGCCATACATTTACTTTAGGTGATAAGTGAGAAGGTCGGGCTTTCCTTTAATTACCTGATTATCCCAAGTGTAACTTTACACTCCTGGCTTCTTAATAAATGTACTAGGGGTGCCATATTCAATGCAACAGACTACCTGTAATTTCACTCCAAGATCTGTAAAGGCTTCTGGGGAAAGCTGTGATCCAGTTACAGAATAAGGCATGTGAGGAAATCCTGTCTGCAAAGCTTATACAAGATCATGGATTGCTTCAGAGTGGAAATAAAAAGGTGATTTTTTTAACATCATTACCTTGTGGAAAGAGCTTGTGCAGCAGTAGCATACGTTACATCAATTTTTAATATATATCAATTTCTAAAGTATTTGAGCAGAACACTTTTTCACGTTTTTACAGTTCCTAGTTTTGTACTCATGCCAAGATAAAATGACATTGCGTATAAAATGAATCAAGAGCAGCACCGGCTATTTCAATGGTTGCCGTAAAGGCACACTATATTTTAAACTGAAGCATCTCACGCATCTGCTTAAAAACATAAAAACATGGCTGGAAATTGGATTTAAAACTCTAGAGGTGCACTGGGTGCAGCTTCGCCTGATAAAATTCATGACTTGTTTAATCCAGCTGTACGAGTCAGAGGCTCTGTAGCTATAAAATGTAATGTAAGAATGCATGGCATACTTAAATATTATGCTGTACATATCCTGTGTGAGATACACCATGAACTTATTAATGTGGAGGAAATGCTGACACTTGGTCATAGTTCTGTAAAATGTAAGTGCAGTCAATACTGATAATTACTCATATGTGAATATTGGGTTGTAAATGACAAATATGGGCCATTCTGCTTTTTATATTATCTACAATTACAGTAAATCAGGTACAGCGTAGTAGCGGTTATCAACAAGAGGCTTACTTGAGCACTGCTGCCCCCTAATGGTGTTCGTAAATGAAACTCTCTACATGCCCAGGAGAAATGCTAATAGTTTTTTTAGTGAGGTTTTATTTTTTATATATATATTGTGAATTAAAATAAACAATGTTGTGTACAAGGTTTAAAGGAGTTGTAAAGGAAAAAAAACATTATGGCTAAAATTAATGTCTGCAAGGTAGACAGACAGAATAGTGTAATGATTCTGTTAAAAAAATAGTAAATACCTAATAAATTCCTTCATCTATATCACCTCCGGCGTTCTAGTTTCTGTTCTCTCATTCACTTTCTGGTTTGCGGCGCTTGTTCATGTAAGAACTACATTTCCCAGTATGCATTGCGGCACACCCAGTAATTCACACCTCCTTGAAGTCTCTAACACGTAGAGAGCGTCCTGCCGCACAGATGTAGTTCCCAGGAGGGGGTGAGCACTTCACTGACCACCTCAGTAAAGCCTCCCTTCACGGTGGTGAGTAACAATCAGACAAGCAGGAAGTGAACAGAACAGAGAAGAAATAGAGCAACTTCTGAGCAAAAACGAACAATGAGGAAGTGAAAAGAGGAATGTCTGCAGGTAAAGGATGCTTATTATGAAAAAACATTTTTTCCTTTACAACCCCTTTAAGATTTATCCTTGACTAAGTTGATTTGCAGCTGGAAAACATTTGCTAAAATTTGCCATCCAGCCTCTGAAATGAGAGTATATTTCTGTGTTTGTTATATTTATATGTGAATGTGTATTGACTTAAAAAGATACTCTGAAATATTGGATATGTGCTTAAAAATACCAAACTGCAGGAGAGTAAGACCAGACTGTATTGCTTAACCAATGAGTGGTCTGCAAAGTTGTCAACAACCTGTCTGTGCAGTCTGGCAGGGGTGGCTGGTCACAGGACTGGCTGAACAGAATAATAAATCATTTGGCAGGTAAAACAGTAGATGGATGTGTATTTTAATTGCGTATTTAAAAAAATTTGCTTGGATTTCAACTTTAAAGCTTAATTACAGGCAAACATTTTAATACAAAAATAAAATACACATAAGGGAGCTATTATATCTGCCAAAGCATTTGTATTTATGGCCATCCAGCCCTGAGATTTACATAGCTCTGCCTCACAGCAGAGCCTCTGCTGCAGTGTAACTTTAATCCCCATATAACCTAATCCTGCAACTGGACAGTGAAAGAGAAAGCAGCACATTGAGGAGCTAATCTCTTTGCCACTCTTCTTCCTCTTGCTGTCAGCATGCTTCTTGCACTGCAGCACACCTGATTAGCACCTTGTGCTGCTTCTCCCTCCCCTTATCAGAGCTCTTCTGTACAGTAGATTGCAAGTGACTGCTATTAAATCACATTCAGGGAATACCATTGCTTACATTTAACAAAAATACATTTAAATGGTGTTTTAATGAGTGCAGCGTTGCATTAAAGCTCCTCACCATGCAGCACTAACGTGCATCCCTAAATTGAATTGGCAGTTTATTTAATTTTTTTCTCTTCACTTATCGGATTTAAGCCTGTATCTCCTTTCACTTCCTCTTTTAGTGGCCATGGCTGCGGATGTCATTTCCAGTTTTGCATTGGCTCCTGGGAGATCTTGGTCAGCTTGACATGGCACTGCTCCCGTAACATTTAACAATAGCGTCTATGGAAATTCTTGGTCAGCTTGGCATGGCACAGCTCCAGTAACATTTAAAATTGGTGTCTGTGGAAATTCTTGGTCAGCTTGGCATGGCACTCCCCCTGTTACATTTAACACTAGCGTCTATAGAAATTCTTGGTTAGCTTGGCATGGCACAGCTCCTGTAACATTTAACAATGGCGTCTATGGAAATTCTTGGTCAGCTTAGCATGGCACAGCTTCAGTAACATTTAACAATGGCATCTGTGGAAATTCTTGGTCAGCTTGGTATGGCACTCCCCCTGTTACATTTAACATTAGCTTCTATAGAAATTCTTGGTTAGCTTGGCATGGCACAGCTCACGTAACATTTAACAATGGCATCTATGGAAATTCTTGGTCAGCTTGGCATGGCACTTCTCCTGTAAAATTTAACACTGGCGTCTATAGAAAATCTTGGTCACCTTGGCATGGCAAGCTGACCAAGATTGCACCGCACTGCACATGCGTGAGATCGACAGGGGCATGCTTGATAGCCAGCATGAACGGAATCCAATAAAAAGGACACTGTGGCTTCAGATGCCCACACTGGAGATGGCCGCTCTGTGCAGGAACTTCCCAAAGTGAGGAAACAATGCTGCACAAATAAAAAACTGGGCATAGTTTACAGCATACCTTTGTTACATTGCATGTGGCATGAGTATTCTAGGGGTATTTTTATCTTAAAATTCATATTTTAGCCGCAACGCCGATTTAATTTGGGTTTTATATATCTGCCTGCACTTCAGCTTTAGTTAAAGGGTTTGTAAAGGATTTTTTTTTTTATCTTAATAGCTTCCTTTACCTTAATGCAGTGCTGTTTTCATATCCTCATTGTTCGTTTTTGATCTCAAGTTGCTGTAATTCTTCTCTGATCTCCACACTTCCTGGTTGTCTGTTTCCTGATAACCACAGTGCTGGGAGCTTTCTCTCGGTGGTCACTAATCAAGGAGGTGTGATTACTGTGTGTCTAAAACCCCTCAGCACCAATCAGTTTTGTTTTACAAACCATCACTGCCCTGTATTGGCTCTGTGGCTCTGTACATCACAGAAGCATGAAACAGCATGCAAAAACTAAACTAAAACTGTAGGTACATTATATGATTTGTATCTAGTTTTAATCATTTTGAAAAGGAATCAATTAACTATTATGTCTCTATACCCTGTAAACAGTCATTTCAGAAAATACATTTTTTCCTTTACAACTCCTTTAACATTTATAAACCTTCCCCATTTCACCTGGACAGTAAAAGAAGAATCAGTAGACTGATCAGCTCATCTCTCCATCACTCTTCTCTCTCCTTTTATCACCATATTCCTTGTTAGCCCATGATCACTGCAGCATTAGACCCCTTTCACACTGAGGAGTTTTTCAGGCGGTACAGCGCTCAAAATAGCGCCTAAATACTGCCTTAAAAACTCCTGCCCAGCCTTCTCAATGTGAAAGCCTGAGGGCTTCCGCAGAGGTGCATTGCGGACGGTATTAACTCTTTATCGGCCACTAGTGGGGGTAAATACCGCACCGCTAGTGGCCGAATCCTGCGGCAATTCTGACGGTATAACGCCGCTATTTTTAGTGGCGCTATACCGCCACCGCGCCTCCCACCCCAGTGTGAAAGGGGCCTTACTGATTGGCTCCTTGTGCTGATTCTCCTTCCTGCAGTGTGAGATCTGCTATACAGGAACTGCAAGAGGCTGATTCTAAGTACAATTCAGATACTTACTCTACTTCCATTCATTGATGTATTAATGAACATAGATCTGTATTAACATGTGTCTTTTATATGTGCCTGAGTTCAGGATAAGGCCTCATTTACATGGTGATGAGGGGGTGATAAAAACAGGCAGTTAAGACACAGTTCTATGAATCCACCTAAAACAGCCAATGCAGCCAAGGGGGGTCATATATATGTCATGGCCGTGAGGCTTCACTACATGTCGACTGCAAATGTAATTCAGAATGCTGAATTTGACAGCCAGCACCATATTGAAACTCGTCCATTGATGCCAATAAGACTGTGCCGTGACCACAAGTAAAACAAATCGGAATCAAACCTCTGCACAATGCTAGTATAAACCCTTACAATTGCATAGAAAGGGGGGTTTTGCTTCAAGTACATTGCAATACATGTTTAACTACCTGCTATCCAGGCTAATTTTGAAATTTTTCCCATTCATATTAAAATCATCAGTTTTTTACAAGAAAATTACTTTGCAATGTTCTATGATGCACAATATTTGCACAGCCATTTATCAAATAGACGTCTTCAGGAAAAATATACTAAACACAATATAATACACAATATTATGATAAAAAAAAGATGATGTTGCACCAACTAAAAATCTCCATAGGCAACACTTTAAAATCCTTTACAGGTCACCAGTTTAAAGATAAAGCGACCTTCAGTAATTTTTTCATCCTTCCATCTATTAAATCTTCTGCCCGTGTTGTTTTTACTTTGGATAGTAAAACATTTTTTCTGCCAGTAAATACCTTATACGGCCCACTTCCTGTTTCTTGTCTGATAAAAAGACTAGACTTATGACATCATGCACAGGGCCTGTACACACGACCGGATATTACGACAACAGTTGTCCGATGCACGTGTTTTGTAGGATAATACGCCCGTATTAATGCTCCAACGGACAATTGTTGTCGGAATTTCTAAAAACAAACGTTGGCTGTGCATGCTCTCAAATTGCCCGACAACAAATGTGTTACGACGGTTTATCCAATTGTGTGTACACAAATCTGTCGGACTACAATCCAAAGTACAAACATGCATGCTCAGAACCAATTACAAAACATCAGACAACAATAGCAGAAGTTTCCCAAAGGGTGGCAGTAAAGAGCTGATATAACACATAGTTTGGTGTATGTTGGCTGAAAATATACATATGTGCATGAGACCTGTGTGACCAGTGTCACCATGTGAGTGTGAGCAATTATGCATGAGCATGCAGGGATGGGTGATACTTTAAAAAAACAAAATCAGCTTTTTATTTATTATATTCAATTTTTGTTTTACATTTTTTTTTTCTCAACGTTATTGCTATCATAAGGAATGAACAGCCCCCATTGTGAAAGCTGGGGCAGTGACAGGCATGGGTGTCTGTTCCATAGGGCAAGGGGGGGGCAAATGCCCCCCCCCCCGGAAAATCAAGAAGGTATTGAAGAGTCTTGCGGCCGTGGGCTGTCTGAGCAGTCCCGGGCCTGATGTCACACAGGCACAGCCAGCAGAGTGAAGCCGCCTCCCCCAGTGTTTATGTGTACACAGGGGGAGGGAACCTGCTGCCTGTGCCGCGCTGATGGCTGATCTGAAGTACTGAATGGGATGGGGGAAGGGGGTCCGTCTGTGCTGAAGGGAGGGGATTTGTGCTGAATGAGACCCCTCCATCTGTGCTGAAGGGGGGTCTGTACTTAAAGGGGGTCCATCTGTGCTGAAAGGGGGTCTGTGCTGAATGGAGGGGCTGTGCAGAATGGGGGGTCTGTGCTGAATGGGGGTCTATCTGTGCTAAATGGAGGGGTCTGTGCATAATGAGGGGTCCATTTGTACTGAATGGTGGGGTCTGTGCAGAATGGGGGGTCTGTACATTCTCTAGGCTTTATTTATATGGGCATTGAGTGAAGCAGAATTATCTCAAGAGCTATTTCACACTGCCAGGTGGCCGCATTATCGGTAAAGCGCCGCTAAAAAGCAGCATTTTACCATTGTTTTAGCTGCGCTATTCGTCCGTTAGCAGGGCAATTTTAACCCCTGCTTGCGTTTGAAGAAAGGGTTAAATGCAACTGTATCGCCACTGCCGAAGTGCCTCCCCCCTGAAAAAAAATCAGTGGACGCCCATGGTGACAGGTCCTCTTTATGGAGAGATCTGGGGCCAGATTCTCAGTGGCGATACGACGGAGTATCTCAGATACCCCGTCGTAACGCCTTTTTTTTTGCCTTGTATCTATGCGCGTGATGCTTAGCATCACTTTTGCATAGATACGCTGCAACATCCGACAAGTGTAAAACCATTACACTTGCGGATCGTAGGTGTAATGACAACTCCAGCCACTAGGTGGCCTTTACGTTGTTTTCTCATTTGCCTATGCAAATGAGGCTAGTACGCCGATTCCCGATCGCTTTTACGCCGCCCCATTGTCGCGTACGTCGTTTTTGTCCGCGTAAGGTTACCCCAGCTTCTATATGGAGTAACCTTACGAAGTTCCGTCGGATGCCGTCGGGTGCCGTTGGATGCCATGTTAAGTATGGCGTCGGGTCAGCGTCGGCTTTTTCCATCGCTTACGTCGTTTTACTAACTCGTTCGCGAATAGGGAGTTGCGTAATTGACGCTCACATCGTTTTGACGTCGGTTTCAACTACGCTTTCCGATGTAAGCTGGAGCATGCGCACTGGGCTTTTTCCCCGGCCGGCGCATGCGCAGTTCGTTCGACGCTGGGGCGCGCTTAATTTAAATACAAGCCGCCCCATTTGAATTGCGTGGGTTTACGCTGGCCGATTTTCGCAACGCCGGCAAAAACTACGGAGCAAGTGCTTTGAGAATAAAGCACTTGCTCTAGTACGATGCGGCGGCGTAGTGTAACTGGCTTACGCTACGTCGCCGGAATTCTATGAGAATCTGGCCCCTGAAGTATATTAGACCAGTGATACCTTCTCTGCCCTCCAAAGCAGCTGATCCAACTGAGATCTGTTTGGCTGCTTTACTAGTTGGTAGCAACCAGTAAACAAAGAACCAAAACTGGAAGTGACAAAATCCTCATTCATTCATCACAAACCCTGTTAAGATGATCAGGCAGTTATAGAGTAGCTTGGATCACTTTTAAATGAAAGCCTATTGCTGGTTGCATTTTTTTATACCAAGATCATGGTTGCAGCTACAGGGCTAAATCACTTTTTCCCAAAGCTGTATAACTACAGCCTAAGGACAGCAAGTGGTTAAGTTGGCCAACTGCATCAAAATAATCCCTCTCTAGCCAGTCCCTACTCTACTCTGCAAATTTAAAAAAAAACTTGCTCATAGCATACTTTGTGGATATAGTGCCAGTGTAGGGTAAATGAGAAACAGTTGTGCCTTTTAGCACCTGATGGGTTATATATACATTGGGCCAGATTCAGATACAATTGTGTATCAATCTGGCGGCGTAGCATATGCTCTTTACGCTACGCCTCCTCAACTTTTATGGGCAAGTGCCTTATTCAGAAAGCATTGCTCCATAGGTTGTGGCGGCGTAGCGTAAAGTGGCCGGCGTAAGGGCACCTAATTCAAATTAGTAATGTGGGGGCGTGATTTATGTAAACGGTGCATCTCTCTAATTTACATATTCGATGCGTAAATCGATGGAAGCGCCACCTAACGGGCAGTGTAAATATGCAACTAAGATACGACGGTGTAACAGACTTACGCCGCTCGTATCTTAGCTGAATTCCGGCGTATCTTGTTTTCTGAATACAGAAAAAAGATACGCCGGCGCAGAATAGACTTTACGCGATGTATCTATAGATACTGCGGGTCAGATTCTCATAGAATTCCGGCGGCGTAGCGTTAGCCATTTACACTACGCCGCTGCATCGTACTAGAGCAAGCGCTTTATTCCCAAAGCACTTGCTCCGTAGTTTGCGGCGGCGTAGCGTAAATGGCCCGGCGTATCCCCGCGTAAATCGAAGGCTTGTATTTAAATTAAGCGCGCCCCCGTGCCGATTGAACTGCGCATGCGCCGGGCGCGACGAAATCCCAGTGCGCATGCTCCAAAGGACGTCACATTTTCTCAATGTAAACGACGTAATCGTAGCGTACGCCAGCCCCATTGAGAATCGACGTACGCAAACTATGTAAACGATGTAAACGACGCACAACACGATGCGGTCCCGAGGCCATACTTAACATGGCATGCGACGGCATCCGACGGCACTTCGTAAGGTTACTCCACATATTAGCAGGGGTAACCTTACGCGTACGAAAACTACTTAAACTACGACGGGGCGGCGTAAAAGCGTTCGGGAATCGGCGTATTAGCCTCATTTGCATAGGCAAATGAGAAAACAACGTACAGGCCACCTAGCGGCTGCCGATGTCATTACATCTACGATCCGACAGTGTAATTGTTTTACACTTGTCGGATCTTCACCTGTATCTATGCGTAAGTGATTCTAGGAATCACACGCATAGATACACGGGGAAAAAACTGCGATACGACGGTGTATCTGAGATACCCTGTCGTAGCGCGGCTGAGAATCTGGCCCTGCGACGTAAAGGCTATCTGAATCTGGCCCATTATGTGTACAGCTATTTTGATTTCTTCTTTCTATCGCATAGCGCAGGTCAGTGACCAGACCTCAGTCTGTAAATCTACTGCGTCTTATTTTTCTCATATTGGCACTATATTTAACCGAAGTATGCAAGTAAGTAATTAGTATTTTTCAGAATAGAGTAAGAATTGGCCAGAAAGGAATTACTTTGATGCCGCTGACCAACTTAAACATATATTGCAATGTATGTGAACCAAAAATCCCTGTTTTTTATGCAAAGTTTCCTAGAAATGTGTAATGCCCTGTACACACAAGCAGAATTTCCATCGGAACAAAGTTGGATGGTTTTTCAGATGGAATTCCGCTCAAGCTTGGCTTGCATACACACGGTCACACAAAAGTTCTCTGAACTTTCAAGCGTTAAGAACACAGTGATGTACAACACTACGACAAGGCGAGAAAAAGAAGTTCAATGCTTCCGAGCATGCGTCAAATTGTTTCCGAGCATGCATGTTTATTTTCCCGCAGGGATTCCATACAGACAAACGTTTTTTCCGATAGGAATTTTTCCATCTGAAAAATTGAGAACCTGCTCCCTATCTAAGTCCTTCGGAAATTCCGATGGAAAAAGTCCAATGGCGCATAAACACGGCCGGAATATCCAGTGAAAAGCTCCCATCTGACTTTTTCCAACGGAAATTCCGAGTGTGTACACGGCATCAGAGTCTAGCAGTGTGCAGAGGGTTGGTTCAGAGTTTTTTGTATTTATCTAGTCACACCGCTTTAGCACCTGATGGGTTTTGTACAGTATATGTGTAAAGCTATTTGGATTTGAGCACAGACATATATTATTTCTACTACAACCATGAGCCAGACGCTTGCAGCACAGCTGTGGCGCAGTATTTTACTGCAAAATTTCCCCTTGGCTGAGAAAAAAAAAAGGTATTTAGGGGAGACAGTATCTGTCAACTTGAAGCCACTGCTCTACCGCCTTCTGAAAAGTGATCCACCACTGATTGATATTCAAAGGGGCAGTAGAGATTGCTACAGGTGTTAATGAGGCGTGGGGCTAAAGATGGGCGAACTGCTGCAACCTTCCAGACTTTCGTGCAATTGCTGAATCTCCAGCTGTTATGAAAGGCCAAGCTTCAGCAGTTTCTGATAGTGCCAATGCTTGCCAGCACCTTCATTCCATCTGAACATTTCTATTGCCAATTGAGGCTTCCAATCATAACAATGGGCCAATAGAAATATGTGGGGGTGGGGTTAAGCAGCAGTCTCTGACAGTACGGGTGTCAGAGCCCTGCCTGCCATTGTGCTAGGACAAGAAGGTTTGAGAGACCATGGCAGGTATTCCTAAAGGCTGAAGGTACCACAACTTTTTACCTGCAGAAGTATACCCCCTTCTTCCCATAAAGCCATGTCTGTGAATGTCAGAGGTTTACAATGCCTCATGGGATGTGTAGTTCCGCCACAGCTGGAGGGCCGTAGTTTGAGGATCCCTGCCATAAAGTCTCTTTAGAAAATAGACTAATATTAATTGTTTAATTAGTTAGGGTTTATTAATTAGCCTAAAAGTTCTTCAATCAGTGGTATACCCTGTATGTAAAAAAAAAAAAAAAAAATACATTTTAGTCTGCTGACCTTGTTGTATTTCTGAATATTTTACTTTTGAGGAAGAGCACATATAAAGTAAGACTCCACAGGAAGGATTCCACACACAGTAGACTTAGGGCAAACCACTGGTTTCTTATTTAATATCAGACATTTATGAATTTTACTCTCTGATTATCACAGAGCCATGCAGGGCCGTCTTAATAGCATCATGGGCCTCTGGGCAAAGTAATGCTCTGGGGCACCTACAATGACAGTGCAGGTAAACATAAATCAAGTAGGTAGGAGGTAGGGTATATATCTAAGGTGTAGAGGGGTCAGATTGCTGGGGGGATGTCTGGAATGTAGAGCAGCAGTCCGGGCTGCCCCAATTTTGGGATCAGCTGCTTTGTGGAAAGGGCAGGGGCACCCCATGCAGCTGGGGCCCCTGGGCAATGCCCAGGTGTGCCCTCTCATTAAGACAGCCCTGGAGCCATGTGACCTGCTAGAGCTCATCTTGGAGCACCAGACAAATCAGTTTACATAGCAAGGTGTTTGAAACAAGGGGTCGCAAATGGGAATTTATCTCCTGAAGGATGTTCTCACATACTGTAGGTCTCCTGATGTGATGTATGGGGGCAAAAGGAGCATCAGCTCAGACCTCCTGGTGAGGTCTGAAAAATTTAAATGACTGATTCCTGACTTGCAACAACATCAAAGAAACTAGATGTGGACTGGAATGTTGACCTGGGTCAAGGCAAGTGTTCACAGAGTAATGCTGTCCACTTGTGGAAGACAGTAACATACCTCCTGGAGGATGTTCGGGGTAATAACATACTTCCTGCTGATTAGGAAGGACAGCCCCTTATAGCTTCTCATTGGACAGAGGACTACACGGGCAAGCAGAGGGTGTTTGTGTGAGTTGTGTCTGTAAGTGATTTAAAATGTGCTGGCCAATGATGAAGGCCCCCTCTTTCACATTAAGCCCAGCTGAGAGACAAAGAACACTTATGCCCTGTACACACGATCGGTCCGATGGATTTTTTCATCAGATATCCGATGAAGCTGACTTTCATCATCATCTTGCCTACACACCATCAGTTAAAAAAACGATTGTGTCAGAACGCGGTGATGTAAAACACAACGACGTGCTGAAAAAAATGAAGTTCAATGCTTCCGAGCATGAGTCAACTTGAATCTGAGCATACGTGGATTTTTGACCGATGGATTTCCCCACAGACGATCATTTTTTTTTATCGGTTTTTTAACCATCAGATCATTTTAAAACAGGTTCTAAGTTTTTTTACCGATGGGAAAAAAAAAACGATGGGGCCCACACAGGATCGGTTAGTCTGATGAAAACGGTCCATCGGACGGTTTTCATCAGACGAACTGATCGTGTACGCGGCATAAGGAAGGTTTTACATAACATATCATCTCTGCTCTTTTATTTTATATGCTCAGTACTCAGAGGTGTATTTAAGTTTTGTTCTGCCCTAGGCCTGAGTAAACTCGTGCACCCCCTAATTTAAATATGACCCACCCCTTCCTGTTAAGGCCACACCCTGTGTTTTTAAGACCTGCCCTGAAATTTTCGAGTGAGGACGCTATTTCTGAGGGCCTGGGGGCGGCAATGGATTCCCTTAATTTACTTAGATTTCCTCTTGCTTCCTGGTTGCCTATAGAGCAGGAAGTGAAGGGAAATCTTCGCAATGGAACAGGGATGGTAAAAAATAAACTGACAGGGGCTATAACCCTTTCTTACTCTACCCAAAATGAAAAAAAAAAGTGTTGCCTATAGTTCTACTTTAAGTAGATGGTGCAGCAGAAACATATAGCACAGTGAGGAAGGTTTGTGGTCCAGGATGATAAAACAGTCAAAATTGGAAGCGCCCCCCCCCCCCCCTACAGTTGCGGAATGCCGGCTGCCCGCATACCAGAAGCAGCGCGGACGCTTTTTGGGGGCGCTAGACTAATTTTCTTAACAGTGTAGCACAAGCCGGCGGGGATTCTTTTTGTGCTGCCCCCCCTGCAAAGTGCTGCCCTAGGCCGGGGCCTTGTTGGCCTAGGCCAGGATACAGCTCTGTCTGTACTATTCTTTTTGTTTTCTGTGTTAATGTTCTACTTTCTTTGTAAATAAATAAGACCTTTGCTTCTTTAAACATTGTGTGTATTTGTATAGCTAATATTGTTGTTATATAATCCCCATGAATATTAGCAGAGCTTTTGATAGACTAGCTAATTATAGGAACAGACAAGATAATACGTAGTTATAATTTGAATAGGAGGAATCCAAAAACCACCCCTTATTTATTTCAGTTTCTATACAATTTTATGATCCTACATTAGAAAGAAAATGAAAGTACAACAAGTCTGGTTATAATTCCATGTTTATGTGGATTTGTGAAAAATGAAAATGTCAATGAATCAAATGTGCAAATGTTTTATTGGTAAGTAATATTAAATAATAAGAAAAGTCCAGGTTTTGAGTGTTTCAGATTATTTCCACAAGAATGAATGCATTGGCTTGCGCTGTTGTCAGCTTTTCAAAATAATCTTCTGCAAACTAAATACAACAGGGATTCCAATGAAGAGATTTCACTATTGAATTTCACAGAAAGCCACCTATACTGTATAGTATTGGGAAGTTTAAACTTCAGTCCATGTCCAGTATACGATAAAGAAGAGACATGTTTGGCCATTCATACAGATGGCAATCAATATCTGCATGTGCTTTTTTTGCTGACCATTTACCTGGTAAAATGTGGTGATTGTGGTGACTTTGGGATATGTTCAATACGCCTTTGAGAAAGGGAAATTTAAAAGCCATATACATACCTGGATGTCTATTTCTAGTAGGTGAATAGCTGTATCCTATTGCATTTGTTCTGTTTCAAACATAACCATATACATTGGCATAGACCCAGTCTGTCTGGACAGTATGGGCACTTGCTGACTTGGCACCATCCACAGGCAGTTTAACTTCTCAATAAGATACAGGAGTTAGACCAAACACAATTTTACCTCCTACAACTAGTATAGAGGGTATTTTCCAGTCTCTTGAAGTGTAATGCCACGTACACATGATCAGGCTTTTGCCCAGCCAAATCACATCGGAATTACGTCAGAATTCCATCGAAAAAAAATAGAACATGTTCTATATCTAAACTCTGATGAAATGAATCGGAATTTCCGATGAAAACACTCTGATGGGGCTACACGCGATCGGAAAATCTGATGGAAAAAGTCAATCAGACTTTTTCCATAGGAATATCCGATCATGTGTACACGGCATAAGAAGACAATGGCCCGGATTCACAAAGCACTTACGCCGACGTATCCCGAGATACGCCGTGTAAGTGTAAATATGCGCCATCTTATCTGTGCGCCGTGCCCACAGAACTAAGATACTACTAAAAACTGGCTTCAGTCCACCAACGTAACTTGCCTACGCCGGCATATCGTGGGCGCATAGTTACGCTGGACGCATCTGGCACACCCATTGATTTCCTATTTAAATATGCAAATGAGGCAAATACGGAGATTCACAAACGTACTTGCGCCCTGTGCATTATATACGCGGTTTGCATAAGTCGTACATCCGGCGTAAAGTTATTCCCCATATTGGAGGCGCAACTCATGCAAAGGTATGGACCAGGGAACACAGCCGTCGTATTTTACGCAGTTTACGTAGTACGTGAATAGGGCTGGGCGTAGGTTACGTTCACACCATAGGCACTGATTCAACGTATCTTAGCCAGTTTTTTCGACGTGATTGTGAGCATGTGCACTGGGATACGTCCACGGGACGGCACATGCGCCGTTCGTTTTAAGTACTTGTGAGCCAAAAGCCTTCACTGCCGGTTTGCATTAATATAAATAGTGGTGGCAGCATGTGAGAGCCGATCCAAAAATACAGTATTTGTAGCTGCTGACTTTTAATATTTTCGTGAGGGAGCGGAACTCCTCTTTAAAACACACACATTGTAGTGCTGCTAAACCACCAGTTGATGTAAGCATACTACAGAACAATAGTTTATTACAACAACAGAAAAACTACATATACAGTAAGTGGGACAAAACAGCATGATACACAACTGTGAGGCCCCATACAGACGATCGGATATATCCGATGAAAACGGTCCGCGGACCATTTCCATCGGATATGTCCGATCGGGAGTTTGATCCGATGGCGTGTACACACCATCGGATCAAATTCCCCGCCGCCGGACGGCGCGGTGACGTGGCGATGACGCGGCGGTGACGTTGACGCCGCCGCGTCACCGCTACGTCACCGCACCAGGAAGTAAAACACTTCCGCGCATGCGCCGAATCCATTCGGCAGCGGCGCGGCGGCGGTGGGAGCCGACATGTCTGCTGGTAAGTGTACTAACCAGCAGACATGTCGGGCGGACAGATTCCCACCGGATAGATTTCAAAGCTTGCTTTGAAATCTGTCGGGTGGACAAATCTGTCCGCTAGCCCATACACACGAGCGGAGATGTCTGCTGAAACGGTCCATCGGACCGTTTTCAGCGGACATATCCCCTCGTGTGTACGCGGCCTTACTCTGTAACCACTTCAGCCCCGGAAAGGTTTTACCCCCTTTCTGATCAGGCCATTTTTTGCGACACAGTACTACGTTGCTTTACCTTGTGCAACACTGTAACCAAATACAAGTGATATCCTTTGTTTTGCACAAATAGAGCTTTCTTTTGGTGGTATTTGATCACCTCTGAAGTTTTTCTTTTTTGCCCTATAAACAAAAAAGAAATTCTTGCTCATACATCACGGGACACAGAGCCTTAATTATTTAATGGGTTATGTAGTCACCACAGGTGAATGGACACTGGTAAACCCAATTAAAATGTAGTTCCTCTCCTATATAACCCCTCCCAAATGGAGAGTACCACAGTTTTTTCGCCAGTGTTTAAGGTGGTTGGTCACATTCAACATGTGCTAAGAAGAAAGTTCTCTTTTGATGGTCTGCCTGCGGAGGCCTAGGAGCCATAACCGGATCCATACCTCGGCTGCTATCAAAAGCCTAAGATGGGTGGTACGCGGGCCTTGTGTAATGAAGAAACAAGGTTTGCCTGTAATGTCTCTCTGCGGAGGTCTGGGCTCTGGGAACCAGACTTTGGTGTACTAATACAACTGTGGCATGCAAAGTTTCTGACAGAGCCTTCTACAGGTCCAGGTATGAGCTTTCTATAATGGAACCCTTGATAAACCTGAAGGTTGGCCCAACTTGCCCGCCGTGATGGGTGAAAGCTGGAACTACTTCTTGCAAAAAATATTTGCCAGCGTTCCCCCATGGAGGAGCAGGAAATATTGGCACATGTAGGTTTGCATCTCTGATGTCTATACATCCAAAAGATTACCAGAGGCAAGTCTACTCTTTTGCCGGTTAAAAAGAAGAGTAAACGTCCTTAATTTAAGCGTTCTCTTTCTCCAGCCCCTGGAACCTCATTCTCTAGGCAGTGGCGATGGCCTCCCCAGTCTAACACTAGGGGAAAGACCCAGAGCCAAGCCCAAGGGCAGAAAAAGACTTGGGGTTTAAAGTCTAAGCAGAACCCTAAAACTTCCCTATGAAGGGATGCCCCCGCTCAGCTGAGTGGGGAGAAGGCTTTTGCAATTTGAAAATGCCTGGCGGAACAAAGTTTAGGACAAGTGGGTCATCTACACAGTGTCCTAAGGCTACAAGCTGGAATTCAGAGAACTTCCGCCACCCCATTTTCTGACATCAAGAGTTGCCAAAGATGCAGAAAAAAGAAGACCTTTGTTGTTGGCCTTGGAAAACCTGTTGTCCCAAGGGGTAATCAGGAAGTTAATCCCAGAGGATCAGGGATCAGGGTTTTACTCAAACCTTTTCACGGTTCCAAAATCAAACGGGGATGTCAGACCTATCCTAGAAAAGCCTGAATCAGTTTCTGAACATTTGCTCCTTTCGCATGGAGTCTGTCCGTTCAGTTGTTTCCACCCTTCAGGGAGGAGAATTCCTGGCATCAATAGACATCAGAGATGCAAATCTACATGTGCCAATATTCCCTGCTCACCAAAGGTTTCTAAGGTTTGCGGTGGATCAGCGCCACAATCAGTTTGTGGCCCTTCCTTTCGAGCTGGCTACATCACCTCGAGCGTTCACAAAAATACTGGCCCAGGCCCTGGCATGGCTGAGGGCACGGGGCATAGCAGTAACAGCCTATCTGGATGATCTGTTGATCATAGATCAGTCCGCTGCACGCTTGGGCCACAATGTGCACAGCACAGTGGAATATTTAGAGTACCTAGGCTGGGTCCTCAATCTGGAAAAATCCTCCTTGCAGCCTCAAAGAAGGCTGGAGTATTTGGGCATGATTATAGATATGTCCCAAAGCAAGGTATTACTTCCCAAGCCAAAGGCAAAAGCCATAGGAGACTTGGTCCGAGTGATAAAGTCAAAGAGAAGGCCTTCCATCCGTCTATGCATGAGATTATTGGAAAAGATGGTAGCCTCATTTGAGGCTGTCCCTTACGCCCAGTTTTACTCAAGGCCGTTACAGGGCAGAATTCTGTCCACTTGGAACAAAGATGTTCAGGCCCTAGACCTTCCTATGATCTTATTTTCAAAGGTTCGCCAGAGCCTCAATTGGTGGTTGCTCCCCCAAAATCTGTCAAAAGGAAAATCCTTCACTCCGGTTACCTGGAAATTGGTAACTACAGACATCAGCCTTCTTGACTGGGGGGCAGTTCTAGAAGAGGCATCTGCTCCTACCCATCAACATTCTTATGATTTGGGTAATTAATCTGGCCCTCAGAGTCTTGTCTTACAGACTGCAGGGTTGGCCTGTTCAGATTCAGTCTGACAATGCTACAGCCATGGCCTATATCAATCACCAAGGAGGCACCAGAAGTCTGGATGCCCAAAGAGAGGTGAATCACATCCTGGCCTGGGCAGAAAGGCATATTCCTCGCTTGTCTGTGGTCTTCATTCCAGGGGTAGAAAATTGGCAGCTGCTGAGTCCAGGATAATGGTCTTTACACCCTGACATATTTTAAATCCTATGTCAGAAATGGGGTACCCCAGATGTGGACCTGTTGGGTTCCAGGTTCAACGCAAAGTTGGACAACTTGTACTCAGAAACCGTAAGGATGGCAGTGGGAAGACCTTGTGTTCTCGCTCGAGCCTACTATCCTGCCTTACAAAGTCAAAATGTGACGGTTTGGCTGTTGAAACCCGCATTCTGGGAAAATGTGGGCTCTTAGGTCCAGTCCGATCCACTCTGGTTAATGCTAGGAAGCCGGCCTCCAGGCTCATCTACTACAGAATATGGAAGGCATATGTTTCCTGGTGTGAACCCAGAAGCTGGCATCCTAGGAAGTATGCCATTAGTAGGATTCTTGCCTTTCTTCAGTTGGGCTTAAATATGAAGTTTGCTTTGAGCACTATTACTGGCCAGATATCGGCCTTGTTTGTATTCTTTCAAGAACTGCTTGCCTCTCATTCCCTATTCCAGGCCTTGGTTCAGGGGGCACTATGCTTTAATCCGCCGGTTAAGTCTCCCGTGTGCCCATGGGATTTGAATTTGGTATTATTTGTTTTACAGAAGCTACCTTTCTAACCATTACACCATGCTTCTTTAAATATTCTGACAAAGAAACAGTTTTTTCTTGTAGCCATATCCTCAGCAAGGAGGGCATCGGAATTGGCGGCTCTTTCGTGTAAAGAACTGTATATGATTATTCATGATGACAGGGTGGTGCTGCGTCCTCACCCGACTTTCTTACCTAAAGTGGTTTCACGATTTCATCTGAATCAAGATATAGTCTACTGTCCTTTTTTCCAGATCCGCAGTCTTTGGAGGAAGATAGTCTACACTCTCTAGATGTTGTAAGAGCAGTAAAGGCTTATCTGCAAGCTACGGCTCAAATAAGAAAGACTGATTGTCAGTTTATTCTGCCACAGGGCCCAAGGAAAGGCCCTGGACTGCATATTCCAGATGAGGTCTTACTAATGATTTGTACAGGGGTAAAATGATATCTCAATCTCTGGAGTCCATACCCCTCTTAATACAAGAAAGGACTTTGCTCGCTTTGGAAACTGCAGCTTGGCATTGCATGCCATTATTAAGCTTATGATCAGATAAAACCCCCAGATCCTTCTCCACTACAGATCCCCCCAGTTGTACTCCCCCTATCATGTATGATGCATGCATATCCTTAGCCCCTAAGTGCATAACTTTACATTTATCAACATTAAACCTCATCTGCCACTTAGTCGCCCAATTAGACAGAGCATTGAGGTCGGCTTGTAAATTGGAGACATCCTGCAAGGACGTTATTCCACTGCATAGCTTGGTGTCATCTGCAAAGACAGAAATGTTACTTTTGATCTCAGACCCAATATCATTTAAAAATATATTGAAAAGTAAGGGACCCAACACCGAACCTTGGGGTACACCGCTGATAACCTTGGACCATTCAGAGTAAGAATCATTAACCACAACACTCTGAATTCTGTCTTTCAGCCAGTTTTCTATCCATTTACAAACTGATATATCCAATCCTGTAGACCTTACCTTACACATGAGCCGTGACACTTTTTGGAGACCAGTGACACTAATACAGTGATCAGTGCTATAAAAATGCACTGAGAACGATCAGCGGGTTGCGGTGGCCATCACAGGGGCACAGCGGGAGCGGCCTACCGTCTTCAGCCGCCGATTCTGTGCAGGATAAGAACGATCAAAGTGGCAGTTCCGCTGAAGACGGTGATATCTGAATGATGCCTGTAGCTGCAGGCCCAATTCAGATTTCACCGCACAAAGTCGAGGACGTTAAATAACGGCCTTCGGTTGTTAAGTGGTTAAGTATAATATCTGGTTTGTGGGATTAAAATTCAGTGTAGTCCCGCTTTAATCTCCATGGTTGGTATTTGTGTGGGATGACATTAAAACTCTGTATTAAATGTATTTTGTTGGAATTTATCTAAAATTTACTTATCTGGATATCCTTGCTATTAATTGCTTTCCATACAAAGTGACAAGTTTCATTATATAACTGGCTACAAACATCATATGCATGTATTTGCATAATTTATTGGCCAACCCAATGTGCATGAATATGTTATTTTGACTATGCGAATCTGTTTGGAATGCCTTTTGCTGTCTTTGCCAGTAGTTAACAATTTCTGTACTGTAGTATTGGATTTTTATGGTATGGATATTTTCTATTGTATTTTTGAAGTTTTGCACTATATTGCAGACTTTTTCTATTAATTACTATTTTAATATGTTGTTATTTTTTTCTAGATTTTAGTGATAAAGTCTAACATCAGGAACTACAAAAAAAAAAAAAAAAAAACTTTTTTAGCCATTTGGCACCCCTTCACACTACAAGGGTCAAAGTGTATGTAAACTCTAACAAAAAAAACTACATTTTTTGTCTCTTGAAAGTGTTTTATTGTATCTGATCAGCAAGTGCAAAATTAAGGTAGTTGTCAGGGGCGGACTGACAACTCATGGGGCCCTCGGGCAATAGGAGATTATGGGACCCCCAGACAATAGGAGATTATGGGGCCCCCAGGCAATAGATTATGGGGCCACACAGTACTGTATACACACACAAATGCATTATACATACACAGTATACACACACAGTATACATACACACACTGAGAAGGTACTGGAGAGGTGGGGCAGCTATAATCTTGGAATTTTTAGACCAAAAGGATGTCGGTAAGGGACATTTCAGGGAGAGATGTAAAAAAAACACAGATTTTTGCATACTATCCCTGGTTTTACTGAGGCTGGCAACCCTGATGGGGCCCCCTAGTGGGATGGGGCCCTCTGTAGTGCCCGAGTGCCCAAATGGTCAGTCCGCCCCTGGTAGTTGTTTATCCAGCAAATCCAGATCATCCAGAATGCTTGTAAACGGACAACTTCCTGTACTCTCTGCCCTGGACTGTTATTAGTTAGCATTATTCACTGCTATCTCCGTGAACTACAACCTCCCTCTATTATAGAGAAGATAGGAAAGTGTTATGTAGTCATAACACAGAATTGTGTAGTCCTAACACACTCCCTATCCTAGGTGACAACGCTACTCAGTACTGTTGTCACCCTAGGACAGGAAGTGTGTTATTAGTAGGATTACCAGGTTACAATAAAGAAGAAAAGGGTGAAAAACAAAAATAAGACTAATGCAGTCACCTTATATAAGGACCAGTAAGCTGCAATACAGTCAAATTGTGTATCTGGGTTAAGACACGTTAATGGCTTGTATACTCTAGGGGATGAGGTATAAAAAATAATACTTGTTCTTCCAGGAAAGGTACATTTGCAGGATTTTTCAGTAAGGACTTTACAAGCAGCAAACCTTGGGTAAACCATTGATTTCTATACAATTCATTCTAATTATATGATCGTACTTTAGTTCTGGATGCAAGTCACCTTTAAGAGTCAAAAAGCAACTGAAAACCAACAAGACTGGTTATAATTCCCTGTTTATTTGGGTTTGTAAACAAAGAAAATGTCAATGAATCGAATGTGCAAATGCATTATTACTAAGTAATATTAAAAAAATTGAAAAGTCCAGGTTTTGAGTGTTGCAGATTATTTACACAAGAATTAATGCATTGATTTGCTCTGGATGTCGTCAGCTTTGCAAATAATCTCCTGTAAGCTAAATACAACAGGGATTCCGACTGGAAGATTTCGCTATTGAGTTTCACAGAGAGTCGGCCAAGTCTAAAAATCAACACAGCCCAATGTGCAGACTGTGAAAAAACTAAAATAGCTACATTAAAATTTCACACGGCAATTTTACTCAGAAGAGATGTAATGGGATGTCATTTATTTATTAAGAAGTCCCATCTATGGGCTGCTGGGGGGACCTTTTCTTCATCATCTTGGATGCTGGAGAGATAGAGATACATAACCAAGCAGCAATGAAGTTTAGTAGAGTAACCAATGGAGCATCAGGGAGTAAGGAGTAGCGTATAGGTACTGGAACTGTTTTCCTGGAGAGGATGTTCATCTCTGCAATGTAGTGACGTGGTGTAATTCTTTCCCTTGCAGGAAAGTGGAGGACTACTCCAGAGAAGTCATGGTATTTTTAACATACATATAGATTAAGGCTTGTACGTCATTTGTGGGTGCTGTATCTCTCCTTCTGGTGCCAGAGGGCCTTGTAAAAGCTACCCTAAGGCTCCATTCACACCTAGGCGTTTTAACGCCTGAAGCCCGACGCTCTTGCAGCCCCTAATACGCTGGAGGGGTGATTTAACATTGCCCTCTATGGAGATGGTTCACATCTCCACACCGAACGCCGAAACGCCAAGCGCCTGAAGCTCAAAACAAGTCCCGGACCCTTTTTTCAGGCGGCTTCGGCGTTCGGCATAGGAGATGTGGACCTGTAAAAAAAATGGGGGTTAAAATCGCGGCATTTTGTCGCCGCAAATCGCGGTACAAAATGCTGCAATTGTCGCCGCAATTCGCGGGACAAAACGCCGTGATTAGGTGTGAATGCAGTCGAATAGGAGCTGGAGTAAATGAGACGTTCTGAAATGTGGTGAGAACTGATGCGCTCCACACTGTTAAGATCTTTTGTAAAATGCCTTAGTGCGATAACCTATGGAAGAACATGTACCTGTTGTGCAAAGTAAAAGAAATTGTTCTGTTTTGGCTAGGCGAAAACTCAACTGGTCTCCAGTTCTTTCTGTGAGGTCAATGATGCCGCCAATACCTGGGAAGTATGGACTTTACAACAAGAATGAGTAATGGTCTAGTGGAGGAGTTTTCGCCTGCTTGGTGGTGGTAGGAACGGTCCCCCTGAGTGCAGGTACCTGATAACCTGAGCCCCCATGTCTCATGGTCCTTCGGTGTTTGGCGGGACCTCCTCTGCAATCTAGTCCTGAAACCACTGATCAAGGAAAGGCCTTTCCCAATATGACTCCCAACCTGGCAATCACGGGCCCCCCAGCCCCCCCCCCCCATTTTACTTACCTGAGCCCGTTCACCTGCTCGGCTCATCCCCAGCATCCTCTTCTCTACTAAGTCTCAGCATTGATTGGATAGATTGATAGCAGCGCAGGCGTCGGGGGGGGCGGGGCAGAGTCATACACTTGGCGACTATGGACACCTAGGGCCAGATTCACATACAATCTGCGGCGGCGTAGCGTAAGCCATTTACACTATGCCGCAGCAACTTAATGGAGCAAGTGCCGTATTCCCAAAGCACTTGCTCCGTAGTTTGCGGCGGCGTAGTGTAAATGGCCCTGCGTATCCCGTGTAATTCAAAGGGGGCGGCTTGTATTTAAATTAAGGGCGCCCCCGCGTCGATCGAACTGCGCATGCGCCGGTCGGGAAAAAAGCCCAGTGCGCATGCTCCAGCTCACGTCAGAAAGCGTTGTTGAAACCGACGTCAAAACGACATGATCGTCACTTACGCAATGCCCTATTTGCGAACGACTTAGTAAAACGACGTAACAGACGGAAAAAGACGGCGCTGACCCGACACCATACTCAACATGGCAATGACGGAACTTCGTAAACCTACCCCTCATATAGCAGGGGTAGGTTTACGCTTACATAAACAACGTAAACCACGACGGGGCGGCGTAAAAACGTTCGGGAATCGACGTATTAGGCTCATTTGCATAGGCAAATGAGAAAACAACCTAAAGGCCACCTAGCGGCCAGAAAAGTAATTACATCTACGATCCGACGGTGTAAGTGTTTTACACCTGTCGGATCTTCACTGTATCTATGCGTAAGTGATTCTAGGAATCACACGCATAGATACCCAGTAAAAAAAACAGAGATACGACGGTGTTTCCTGTGATACACCGTCGTATCTCTTTTGAGAATCTGGCCCCTAGTGTATGACACAGAGCATGCCCTCAAGGTAACCCCCTCGGAAGAAAGCTTCCAAGAGGGGGTTATCTATTGCGGGGAGGAGCCGAGAGAGTCGCCGTGGGACCCCAGAAGAGGATATTCGGGGCCACTCTGTGCAAAGCGAAATGCACAGTGGAGGTAAGTATGACATCTTTGTTATTAAAAAAAAAAAATACCTGAACCTTTAGTATCACTTTAAGGATACTAGACATTTGTTTTTTAAGCATCATATCTGTCAAACGGTCTCTGGAAGGGGACTGTAGGTTTCTTCCAGGCCTGAGCAATCATCTGTTTGGCTGCAATGAACAGATACCAGCGCAAATAAGCCTGATCTTTTTTTAACCAGATTAGCTACGTAATTTACAAAGCTTTTCACAAGGATAGGCATCTGTTTTTTTAGTTATGTGTCTATGATTTTCAAATCTCATTGAACTCATTGGCTTAAGAAAAAAAAGTCCTCCTTCTCCTGGTATGTTACCTATGTGATTTGAGCCTTGTGTCCCCAATGAGATTTTTCTGTATCAGCTGTTTTACAAAGGATTTTAAAGGATACATCAGGGATAGAGTTTGCACAATCCTTACAAATGACCCAAACCTAGAGAGAAGCTTGGCTGGAGTTTCACTTTAAAGAAACAATAACAATACTCTTTTTAAATCTATACTTTTATATATTTTGATGAATTCATCTGTCAAGTTTCATATGTCTAAATAAATAACCCCATTCTCTTTATAACATGAAAGTGTCAGAATTCTGCTTTCCCTCTGCACAGAGAGTGATATAAACGGACGCTGGCTGATTTATTGACCATGTGAAGATCTGATATAACATGAATGTTTGTGTTAATGTCTCTGCGTGTTTCTGAGCAGAAACCTTCCAGAACCTAAAGATCCTCCGCCGGGAACTCTCAGTAGATGGGTGGCGGTATCAAACACTAAAAAATAATTGAGAGCGGAATCGCTGGTTTCGATTAATCAATTCACAGAAATATGGAAAACATTGCATAGCTCGGATTCATAGCTTTACCGCCAAAGAACCACGGGAATTAATCTTAACAAAAATTCACCTCTTAAATAAAAGAAAGAAAAAAGGAGTTGGGGGGTAAGTATAGAACAGGCCATGAAATGTATTCTCAGAGCTGGCAGTGTTATGTTACTAGAAAAAGCATCAAAGAAACTGGTAACAAGTGAAACCCTCCAGACATTGCCTACATATAAATCTTTTTAATCTTTCAACTTTAAAATCCATCTAGCATGGAAGGTATTGCATGGCAGGAAAATGTACACTAGTTTTTGAAGGGTTATTCCATAAACTGCTAGTTCTACCTGATTGTTTCAATGTGTCGCTGCCTTTTTATTTCTGTTACATATATTATTTTCTTATTCTTTTGCTTCTCTACATTTTCTATGAAGGTAAAGATTGCTGGTATTAAAAGCAGTTAATCTATTTATATAATTATTATCAAACCAGTAAAGCTGTTTTTATCTCTCTCTGTGTGTTGTTACTGTATGTATTTGTATGTGCATTGATGCACATTTTCATGTGTTGTAAGCTACTCTGTTGGGTTCTGTAAGCTAATGAAAGGTTCAGTGAAGTTGTTATGCCACGTACACACAATCCGAATATTGCACGAAAAATGTCATCCGAGGAAGAATCGTTCGATAATCAGATCGTTAGTACTAGGCTGGACGAGCCTATCATTTTTTTTCTTTTAACAACAAGGTTGATCTTTGTTGGAAAAAAATATGGCATCTCACAAGGCAGTCATTAAAACATCCAAATACAAATCAGGGGAATTGGACACATAAGCATTAGGAAAAGAAAATATACAAGCTAAAAATCACATTAAATCTCAGTAAATTTAGTAGAGCAGAAACCAAGTGCTAAGGTAAGTTATTACGCAGAGTTACTCCCCATCCCAGAAAATCCCACAATGCCCCGAAAAGGGGGGGCGGCCACTCCCCCCACTCCGGACCACAGCCGGGGAATCGCCTCCACCAGCAATACCCAAGATCTACAGTTGTTCCTTCCATGGCAGCCAGAGACGATCAAATTTTGTTAATATAGGTCAGCTTGTAAAGGGGCAAAACCTTATTTATGGAGGAGTCCCAGGATTCAACCGTAGGAGAGGAGGGGGATAACCACTTGAGAAGGATCTCCTTCTTAGCATAAAACAAGACATAAGAGATAAGCAGCTTAGTGTAACGGAGCCGCTGATCATCGTCCTGAATCCCCAATAGGACCAGTTCAGGCGATGGCGAGAGAGACGATTGCAGGCGGGCGTTAATACTTTCGAAAACTGCGGACCAGTACGCAGCCAGGGAGGGACAGGACCAAAACATGTGTATATACGTACTATCAAGGAAACGACACCTAGGGCAGTCATGGGACCTCTGTGGGTAAATCGAGTGTAACCTCTGTGGTGTAAAATAGACCCGATGTACAAATTTGGTATGTATGATCCCTAGAGGAGATCAGCAGCCTAGTGCCAGCTTCAAAACAGTCCTCCCAGTCCTCTCTATCTAGGCTAGGGATGTTGGCCTGCCATCTTTCCCATAAGGTTTCTATCCTAGGCGAGTCTACTCTCAGGAGGGCTGAGTAAAAGGTAGAAAGAGTTTTAAAAGGGCCAATAGCATTTGCTTCCAGTCTTATGGGGAGAGGGAATTGTGCTCTTGCCGCATGCCGCAGCTGGTAGTATCTGAATAACAATACCCCGGGGAGTCCAAACTTACCAGAAAGGTCATTAAATGACAGGAGCGTGCCCCGGGGCATAATATCCTGAAGGGTTTTAATTTCCCCGAATCGGGCCCAGAGGTGCGGGTCAGGCAACATCCTGAAGTGTGGCAGCGTAGGGTTCCCCCACAACGGACAGAAGGGTGAGTAGCAAAGACTACATATAAATCTCTTCCTAGCCACCCCCCAGACTCTTAAGGTCACTACAGTAGAGGATGGGAGGGAGGGGTACGCTGCAGCCCCCCTATATACCAGATTGCCCAACTCCCGGAAGGATCCCAGAATGGCCGCCTCCAGGCAGGTGGCCGTGTTGGATCTTGATTGCTCGAACCACCAACACACTGTGACTAGCATGGCCGCCCAGAAGTATACCCTCATATTGGGGAAGGCGAGACCCCCGCCACTCACCGGGAGCTGCAAGGTTGACTTGGCCAGCCTGGGGATAGCACCCCTCCAGAGAAAAGCACCCATACAGCTATCCAACTCTCTGAACAGAGATGCCGGGAGCCAAACGGGGCAGTTACGAAAAATATAGGTGAACTTGGGCAAGTAGAGCATTTTTAGAACATTAATACGGCCTAAGAGGT
This sequence comes from Rana kukunoris, assembly GCA_029574335.1. Classification (NCBI taxonomy): domain Eukaryota; kingdom Metazoa; phylum Chordata; class Amphibia; order Anura; family Ranidae; genus Rana; species Rana kukunoris. Next base: position 100,136,853 of record CM056052.1, on the reverse strand, counting down.
TGAGGGGCAGGTCACGCCATCACATGCATTGGTCCCTAAGTTTCAAAATTATGGGTTGTAAGTTGAGCCGCGGAAAGCCTCCAAGGTCCCTCGACACCACAATGCCCAGGTACTTGAATTCCTCCATCCACAGCAGCGGGGTCTGCGTCCCCACTCCACGAGCCCGAGGATCCAAAGGGAACACTACCGACTTCGACCAATTTATCCTGACCCCAGAGAAGTGCCCAAACACATTAAATATCTCCAGTGCGGCCTACAACAACTCCTCAGCATCCTGCAGGTAGAGTAGGGTATCATCTGCATACGGTGATATTTTCTCCTCCAGGGGGCCGATCCGGAGACCCCTAACAGTGGTGGACTCTTGAACACGAATGGCCAGCAGCTCAAGGGCTAGAGCAAATAGGCTGGGTGACAGTGGGCAGCCCTGTCTGGTGCCCCTCTGGAGAAGAAAAGTCTCAGATAGGACACCATTGGTGGGAAGTCTGGCTCTAGGGGACTTACAGCATGCCCAACCGGTGCATGAACTTGGGGCCAAAACCGAACCTCCTTAGCACTTCCCATTGATATCCCCACTCGACGGAGTCAAATGCTTTCTCTGCGTCGAGTGAGGCAATAACCCTAGTGCCTCCATTATCATGGGATGCGCCCAAATTTAGAAACAGCCTGCGAATGTTAATGTCCGTGCCCTTCCCCGGCATGAATCTTCTATAACCGACGTCAGCCTGACTGCCAGAATTTTTGCCAGCACTTTAGCATCTGCATTGATCAGAGAAATCGGTCTATACGAGGCACATTCTTCTGGATCCTTACCAGGCTTGGGCACCAACACCACCACCGCCTCTGACATGGAATCCGGCAGAGATCCCACGGCAGAGAACTGTTTCAGAAGTGAAGTGAACCTGGGGGCTAGCACCTCCTGGTACACTGAGTACAATTCGACAGGGAATCCATCAGGACCCGGGGCCTTACCCACCTGCATACCCTGTATTGCCTTCTGGACCTCCTCCAGGGTGATATCCTTCTCCAACTCTGCCTTTTTTCAGGGTCCTGGATCGGGAGCTGCAACTGATCTAAATAAGAATTCAGGTCGGCTGTACTGTATGTTACCCTAGAGGCATAGAGGTTGCGATAGAACTGGTAAAACCTGTCGCTGATCTCCCCAGGGGTGGCTAAGGAACGTCCCTCCGAGTCTTTTATCCTGCCCACATGTGTCGTTGCGAACTGGACGGGCCTATCATTTTAGTTCATCCGATATTATTTTATCGGACATGCACGAAAATGTTCCTTGTACGATACCAGATCGTACGATTTTAGTTTGGTCAGTACAGTTGTCGTCCAAAAATACAACACAAATACATTACAACACAAGACATCACTTCCATTTTTTTTTTTCTGTCGTACGAGATTTTTCGTGACTTTAGTAACCTATTCAATTTCTACTTGTGACTAGTAAACGAAAAAAGTTGGACGATCTGTCGTCCGATTTTCGGATCGTGCGTATGTAGCATTATAGTAGTGGCTGGTTACTAAGTGCTGCAAACATGTGTTGACATCTGTAGGTTCTACAACACGTGTGTTAATAAACTAATAAAATTGACCTGCACTTTTTTGACCACTTGGGGGGGGGCAAACAGGAAGGTGTGAACAGGGCCTTTATATGTTATAATACAAGTCGTATAAGTACTTCAGTTTGTTATTGTTTTACCATTTTGTGATCTTCAGCATAGCAGCACGGTAGGCCTGCATTTGCTTTGCCCAGTGTTGTCAGTCTAACACAGTGGTCTCTAAACTGTGGCCCGAGGGACCGGATGGGGCCCTTTGCTTGCTATTATCCGAGCCTTGGGGCAGTGTTCCTCTCACTGATACAGGACACTATACCTCCCACTGACACGAAGATGGTTTACTATTCCTCCTATTGACACGAAGATGGTTTATTATTCCTCCCAATACCAATGATGGAGCACTATTCCCCCCACGTACACCAATGATGGAGCACTATTCTTCCTATTAACACAAAGGATGGTGCACTATTCATCCCACTTACACCAATGATGGAGCACTATTCTTCCTACTGACACCAACGATGGAGTACGATTCCTCCCACTGACACAAACAATTGGGCATTATTCCTCCAACTGACAACAACGTCTGCCCTCCCTAAAATCCTATACCTCAGTTTGTTACCATTTTGTGATCTTCAGCATAGCAGCACTTAGATGGCCTGCATCTGCTTTTCCCAGTGCGTTCAATCTAACTCAGTGGTCTCCAAACTGCAGCAATTTGCCTTCCTTTATTTGGCTCTTGGGGCAGTGTTCCTCTTACTGATACAAGACTCTATTCCTCCCACTGACACGAAGATGGTTTACTATTCCTCTCACTGACAACAAGATGGTTTACTATTTCTCCCAATACCAATAATGGGGCACTATTCCTCCCACTTACACCAACAATGGAGCACTTTTCTTCCTACTGACACCAACGATGGAGTACAATTCCTCCCACTGACACCAACATCTGGTCCCCCTAAAGTCTGAAGGGCAGTAAACTGGCTCTTTGATTAGACAGTTTGGAGACCCCTGGTCTAACACTACAAACATGCTTACAGAAAAAAGTGTGTAGGCGGTGCAGGGAGACAGGGAGTTTGTCCCCTAGAGGACAGGTTAGAAGCCATTTAATAACTCACATCTCAGTTCCTTGTGGCCAATCTGGGACCAACAGACACCATGGATTTTATCTACTAAAACTGGAGAGTGTAAAAGCTTGTGCAGCCTGCATGGGAGTTAAGCAACTTCTTACTTCAGCTTGTTCGATTAAGCTTTGGCAAAAAAAAAAAATGGAAACTGATTGACTTCTATGCAGATTTGCACCAGATTTTTCACTTGCCAGTTTCAGTAAATCATCCCCTGCATCTCCTCTCTCTCTTCCTCAAGTAGTATGGGGATCTGTAATGTACCCCATGCCCTGTCAGTCCCTTGAGTCTCCCCAGGAAACAGAAGTCTTGGTCACCACAGACCCGTTTATTCAGAAGACCATTCACAGTAAAACATACATTTCAGAAAGACCCCTGTTATTACTGATACAATACCTTGTTCCCAGGTACCAGTTTGCAGATTCATACTTACCTAGGTAGATGCAGCATCAGACTGTCCCTCGTTGGCTCCAACTCTGAGAAACGAGCGATAAAACTCCACCGATCGCTCGATTCTCAGGGCTCTCTGCTCTGCCCCCCCTGGAGCACTGGGCTGTGGAAGGGGTGGAAGCAGTCAGCTGAGGCTCTCTGCAGCTCACTGAGAGGCTGAGCCAGGGTGATGGTCCAGGCATGTGGGCAGATACCAACTTTGTTGTCACAATCTTGCCTTAGTCTGGACCGGCTCTGTAACGTCAGCCGACAGTGGGCTTCAGCCTGCTATCTGCTGAAAACGGGTCACAGGAGTGCAGAATGAACTGCACTCCTGTAATCCACAGGAGAAGAACAGCCAAAAGAGCATTGGCTGTACTTCTCCTTTAACTGCTTGCCGACCAGCCGCCGTCATTTTACTGTGGCAGGTCGGCTCTCCTGGGCGAGAGCCCATAGCTCGTGTGTGCGCCCCCGCTCGTAAACACACAGCTCCCGGTCCTGTCAGCGGGAGAAACGCTGATCTTCTGTTCATACAATCTATGAACAGAAGATCAGTGTTTTCCCTCAGTGAGTCCACCCCCCATACAGTTAGAACACACCCAGGAACATACTTAATCCCTTCCTCACCCCTAGTGTTAACCCCTTCACTGCCAATGGCATTTTTATAGTAATTCAATGCATTTTTATAGCACTGATCGCTATAAAAATGCCAATGGTCCCAAAAATGTGTTAAAAGTGTCCAAAATGTCCGCCATAATGTCACAGTACTTAAAAAAAAACGCTGATCGCCGCCATTACTAGTAAAAAAAAAATATTAATAAAAATGCCATATAACTACCCCCTATTTGTAAAGTTCAAACTAGGGTTGTCCCGATACCACTTTTTTAGGACCGAGTACAAGTACCGATACTTTTTTTGATGTACTCGCCGATACTGAATACCGATACTTTTTTTAATGTGTCCCCAAATGCAGCCATGTTCCCCCAGCCATGTCCCCCACATATTGCAGCCATGTCCTGTCCCCCCACCTATTGCAGCCATGTCATGTCCCCCACATATTGCAGCCATGTCATGTCCCCCACATATTGCAGCCATGTCCTGTCCCCCACATATTGCAGCCATGTCCTGTCCCCCACATATTGCAGCCATGTCCTGTCCCCCACATATTGCAGCCATGTCCTGTCCCCCACATATTGCAGCCATGTCATGTCCCCCACATATTGCAGTCATGTCATGTCCCCCACATATTGCAGCCATGTATATCCCCCACATATGCAGCCATGTCCTGTCCCCCACATATTGCAGCCATGTCCTGTCCCCCACATATTGCAGCCATGTCCTGTCCCTCACATATTGCAGCCATGTCATGTCCCCCACATATTACAGTCATGTCATGTCCCCCACATATTGCAGCCATGTCCTGTCCCCCACATATTGCAGCCATGTCATGTCCCCCACATATTGCAGCCATGTCATGTCCCCCACATATGCAGCCATGTCCTGTCCCCCACATATTGCAGCCATGTCATGTCCCCCACATATTGCAGCCATGTCATGTCCCCCACATTATGCAGCCATGTCCTGTCCCCCATACCTGTAGTAGATGATGTCGCGTTAATCCCCGTGTATTGTAATCGCCGCATTACAGGCACCTTTCGTTTGAATTCTTAATGCCCGCCGCGTATAGACACTCCCCTTCTCGGGATTGGACGGATCTGTCCAATCCCGAGAAGGGGAGTGTCTATACATGGCTCAGTGCATAGACACTCCCCCTTGCTCGGGATTGGACAGATCCGTCCAATCCCAAGAAGGGGAGTGTCTATACATGGCGCGGCGGGCATTAGAAGAATTCAAACAAAAGGTGCCTGTAATGCGGCGATTACAATACATGGGGATTAACGCGGCAGTATGCGGCGGCGGCGGCTTTGTGGTATGCGGCGGCTTGAAGTATTCTATTTAGGCATCGGGGGTATTTGCGCGAGTACAAGTACTCCCGCAAATACTCGGTATCGGGACAACCCTAGCGCAAACAAATCAATAAATGCTAATTGCGATTTTTTTTTACAAAAAATATGTAGAACAATACGTATCGGCCTAAACTGAGGAAAAAAAAAGTTTTTTTATATATTTTTTGGGGATATTTATTATAGCAAAATGTAAAAAATATTGCATTTTTTTCCAAATAGTCGCTCTATTTTTGTTTATAGTGCAAAAAATAAAAACCGCTGAGATGATCAGATACCACCAAAAGAAGGCTCTATTTGTGGGAAAAAAAGGACGCCAATTTTGTTTGGGAGCCGCGCAATTGTCAGTTAAAGCAACGCAGTGCCGAATCACAAAAAGTGCTCTGGTCATTGGGCAGCAATATGGTCCGGTGGTTAAGTGGTTAATACAGATCTTAAACTAGTAATCTAAAAGCAAGTATAGACAAGTGTATAATTTTAAAATCAAGTATCAATTCCCAAATTGAAACAAAAGACACAATTAAAGTCTCTATTATCTCGTAAATAAAATTGACAGTGATAATGTTACAATTTCACAGTACATTACTAAACTGGAAAATGAAGTTATTAGTATTATAGGCAATATATTGGTAATTTCAGTTGAGTTTACAGTTTACTCATTATGTGATTTACTCTCATAAAAATGTAATTAACAAGCTTTCTTAATTTTGCTTGCAAAGTGAAAACTGGCTGCTTGGTATAACAGTATTTCTTTTCACTTCCTTTCCCAAAGCCAAACAGGAAGTGAGAGGAAATCCCTGCAAATTAGGGGAATTCCTTGGGGACCCCCAGGTCTCCAAAACTAGTGTGCCAATTGAAAGTTTACCCCTCTATTACCTTTCTGGGGACTGCCCAAAAATTGGGATTTTCTATTTACTTTCACTTTCAATGATAATGGTAAACAGGACAAACAGAGAGATTGAATCTTCCTAACGGGGGGCACAGACAGCAATAAAAACTGAAAAAGCTTCTAATGCCTCTCCACTTTATCCAAAATGAAAAAATCTTTTACCATGCCGACAAAGCATTAAAATATTTTCTTCTCCCCACTTCCCGCCACCCCCCCCCCCCACCCCACCGTACATTTACAGCTTCTTAATATGCTACCAAAAGGTTGCAGGCTACATTTTTGAACCCTAGGTTGATGGTGGATACACACAGTGGGTACAAGTGTGTATTGCTTTTTTTGGTCAGGTGGCAAGTCAGATTGGCTTTGTGTGAGCAAAAGTGTCAATGTCCCTTTTATATGTACAGGCTATAGTACAAGTTATCCAGGGAAGTATTTATTGAGAAAGCAAAGTTTTCTTTGTTGCTTTATTATATTTTCTTCTTAACTTTGTTATGTTCTGTTTCAGCATGTCTGCAGTATGGTGGCAGTGAAATTTATAGATGCTGCAGGACTCTGAACTTGATATTTATAGCTATGTGAAAGATTTATAGCATAACAGAATACTACTTCAGGATATAATTTATGTCCGATTTGATTATCATGAATCAATATGTATTTGTTATACATTCACATACATTTGTTAAGTACTGTACACATTTTTTTGATTTAATATTTTATGAACTCAAAATTCCAGGAGAATTTACAACTTATTTTAATGCTCAAAACAAAGGACAACCTTAAAGTGGAACAACCTTTAGCTGAGTTAAATAGTAGTTAAAAATTATTGATGGATAGCTGTACAGTTTTGCAAATTAAACTTAAGGTGGAATTTCAGACTTAATCTAACTAATCTTACAGGTGTCCCCTCCCCTCCTAACACCTATACTGACTAACTTGTGCATGAAAGATATATATACTTACTTATTTTGTGCTGTCCTGACAGCTGAAGCTCCATGGTGCTCTCCAACTGATCTTGTGCATTTTGGATTAAACCTATTCCACTATAAGTGGGCAGATTGCTCCATTGACTAGCCTTGTCCATCCCCTTAGCCTCTTGCAACTTTTAATCTTTTGCCTTATTGAGCCTTTTGACTGGTTGGCTGAGCTCTACCCTGCTACCCCTAGTGGCATCGCTCTTCCGGTGTGTTGGGGAGCGATTCGCTAGTCTGACTCCACTATTGGGGTGAATACAGGTGACAAATCACTTAATGGTTTTATACTCCTTCTGGGCAATTCTGTTTTTTACATTCAGTTGTCAGCAGGAAACCCAGGGGAGCGCTTTAGAATTCTCTGCCTATAGGCTCCTTAAATTTAAATCCCTACCTGCAAAAGGTTAGACAGGTCTTATGTTTAAAGGGTGTCTATCCCATTTTCTGTCCTTCATGGTGGAAGAAATATACATAGAAATTCATGTAGCTAAAGATCCTAAATTTAACTAGGAAATTATACTCTAACTGCCAAATTTTCATAATCTCAGTAAGTCCCAAGTGAGTCTCTACCACATAATATTATTGCCTTTGCTTCAATATCATTGCATTTTGGCAAAGTATCCATGTAATTATATTGCCATCTGTTAATTTTTACAGAAATTTGGACATAGCTTTGGGAGAGGTGAAATTAATAAAGTTAATTGCGCAGTTAGTTTTAATCAAAATATGATAAGTATGCATTCCCTGACAAATATGATATTATACTGCCTACTTTCTTAACTTTGACACATATACATATGCAATATTCCATAAGGCAATGTAGAGCAATTTAAGAAGAAGCATTTTAACTTATGTCACACTGGGGTTGATTTAGTAGAACCGGAGAATGTAAAATCTGGTGCAGATGTGTATAAAAACAAATCAGCTTCCAGGTTTCTTGTCAAAGCTTAATTGAACAAGGTGAAATTAGAAGCTGATTGGCTATTATACACAGCTTTGTTGACAACTTTCAATGTTCTGAAGTTATATCTTGTTAAATAATACTTTATAAGATCCACTATAAATCAGAGATCAATTTGTTGTTGTGACTTTGCATGAGTCTTATGTGCACCACAATGGTTGAGTTGAGAGACGTATTGAAGCTATTAAAGTGGAAGTAAACTTCCTCTGCTGACATTTACCTATAGGTAAGTCTATGCTTACCTATCTTGTAGTGTAAATATCTCCTAAACGTTTAAAAGATATTTACATTATATGCAGCCAGTGACATCGCTGACGCATGCGCTCTGAAGGAACGGCCACTGGTGGCGTTCCTTCTGAGCCCTGTTGCGTGAATGGTGGCTGCCGCTAGCGTCCTCACGGCTCCTGCCAGTCACAGAGCTGGAGTCCGCAAACCCGGAAGCAAGAAGGGTGAATATGGGAGCGGCTGTAGCACTGACATCACGGGGCAAGAATAGCTTTGTTTTAAGGTATGTTTCACATAATATGATAGCATATGATGAATACCAGCACATTATGACTTTACTTTGCAGGGAGAAGAAAAAAAAGACAAAATGTCCATTGGTATACAACCGCTTTAAAGCATATCTAAACTCAAGAACATACATGTCATATCTGGAACCTTACCAGTCCTTAGATGTGGTAGCTGTATTTTTTTTCTATTTTTTTTCCCTTACTTTAATATGGTGATCCTGACAAATTTATTGTTCTAGTGTTCCAATGACTACTCTCCCAATTTGGAATACCAACATGTCATGGACCATGAAATACTGAAATCCTAATTCATGTATTACAGAAGATTTAATTCTGAACCCCAGCCAGGTCAATAGACTCAGAAGAAATACTCATTGTCCATTGTGTGATAACCCTATCTAAAGCCTTTTTATTATCAGGTGTAAATGACTTCTGCCCTGTCTCAATTCTCCAGACGGCTCCATTGTTCTGTGGCTGGCTATTGTGTACATTGATTTACCCCCTGGGGCTTTTGTCTGAAAACACATCACAGGCCTGGCCACACATATTCAGGCTATTCAAGCTTTGGGACCAATCTGTGCTGAGACATTTTCAAGTCCTCATTTGCATGGTTTGAGAGGACCAGAGTGAAGACTGCATACTTTACAATGGACCAATAAGAAAGCGGTTGTTGGGGGCGGGATGTTCCAAATCCTGTATAAAGTGTGCTGTGTACTTTCAATAAAGTGTGTCCTGTTACATTCAGCATTAAGCCATGGCTCATGTGTGGATTATTCAGCGATTCCAGGGATATTCCTAGTCGGGGAATATTGGGTGATTTATTTTATGGGAGAAGAAGGGAATGCTTGACGGGGATATGTTCGACGACCGTCACAATTGGTTGGCAGTAGCGGGATTTTCCCTTCTACTTTCCTTTACACCAGGATTCCAAGCAGACACTGGGAACAGTGAATGGAAGACCGGTACACCCTGCTTAAAAGAAATACACTGAAAGAACTAATGGAAGTTTGTGGAAGGATTGCTAGCAACAAAACCGAGCGTGTCATCATAGCAGAATAAATGGAGCTAGACCAGGAGAACTCGGTTGCAGCAACGCCAGCAGTACAGAAGATGGGGACACCAGTGATTCAGGAGGAGGAATCACCAGCTAACAAGCTAATAAGAGAGAAATTAGCATGGTTTGGTCCGAACCCAACGGCGGATGTGGTGCTGAAAGTGATGACCCTAGTAGCGGAGGAGGCTAAACAAATAAGAAACGCAGAGCTACAGTTAAAACTGGCAGCAGTCCAACAAGCAGCCGCACATTCTCCAAACAGTGAGTACGCAGCACAGCAGTGACACAAGGAAGATTCCGTTTACAAGAGGATTCTTTTAAAGCTTTTGATGCTGAGAAAGAACGAGAGCGGCAACATGAGCTGAGAATTGCAGAAATACGACGATCGGTGACAACGCCTAAAGAAGCAGCACCAAATGAAAGACAGGAGATGGTGAACCTCTATCCCCAATGACACCAGTTGCAGAGACAGGGGATCTGATAGACTTCTCTGCTGAGGGGAAGAACAACCTGATGGGCCTCCAGCAGAATAGGGCCAGCTGGTATCAGGGCCACACTACTCACTGTGCTCTGCCCAGCCCCAAGAGCAGTATGCTGGAGTGTTATGGAGTTACAAGGAACTTCCCCAGCTGAAGCGCTGGTCACCGGACAGAGGGTTCAGTTGACCTCTGCCCCACCCCTGTGGCAGTTTTGGAGGTTTGGGGGCTCAGGGTGAGAAGATGGCGATCACTCCCCAGCCACAGATGATACAGAATGTATGGACTGTTCAGAGGATGTTATGGATTATGAGATATGCATCCCCAGCAGAAGTGCTGGCAACAGGGCAGAGTGCCAGCCATCCCTGCCCAGCACCGGGTGTGGCCAACTGTGGAGTTGTGGACGGGTGGTGGTGGGGTGCAGGAAGCCGGGGTGGTTGGCCCCCCTCCCCAGCAACCAGCTGAGGTGGTAAAGCTCTTACTCCCAGCGGAACCACTGGCAGCAGGACAGGCTGCTGCACTGGCGGCTGCGGCTGGCCCCACTACAGCTTGTTTGTGGATACCAGTGGATGGGACTTCAGTCTCCACTGGTATATCCCATCCAAATGGTGGCCAGTTGGCCCAGACCCCCAACAGCATGATGGACTGAGCCCAGCCACCCTGTCATCTCTCCAGCGGCTGCTGAAAGGACTCCAGGAAGAAGGGCCAGTCCCCAGGCCTCAGGCTCCCCAGCGGCAGACGTGTTCCCTGAGAGAGGCAGAGGATGGCGGGGTGAGTAATGCTCGGTTTGGAGCAAGTGATTTGGGGTACTGTATGGATACCGGCATTGGGGGACTGGAACTACTGACTGAATTCAGAGACAACCCATCTGGTGTCTCCTACTGGGTTAGTCCCCTGCCAAAAGGGGAGATGTGTGACAGGCCTAGCCGGGACAGGGGCTTTTGGAGAGGACTGAATGCGAGCCTCTTGCCGGGGCCAGGGCCAGGGCCTCAAACCAGGAAGGCGGATGGGTTATCCTGGCAGACAGTCCTGGAACCTTAAGACTACTTGCCCAACATCCTCGAGTGACCCGTTTGGGTCCCACTGCGGATGTTGAACTATTTCCCAGGTGGAGTAATGTCATGGACCATGAAATACTGAAATCCTAATTCATGTATTACAGAAGATTTAATTCTGAACCCCAGCCAGGTCAATAGACTCAGAAGAAATACTCATTGTCCATTGTGTGATAACCCTATCTAAAGCCTTTCTATTATCAGGTGTAAATGACTTCTGCCCTGTCTCAATTCTCCAGACGGCTCCATTGTTCTGTGGCTGGCTATTGTGTACATTGATTGACCCCCTGGGGCTTTTGTCTGAAAACACATCACAGGCCTGGCCACACATATTCAGGCTATTCAAGCTTTGGGACCAATCTCTGCTGAGACATTTTCAAGTCCTCATTTGCATGGTTTGAGAGGACCAGAGTGAAGACTGCATACTTTACAATGGACCAATAAGAAAGCGGTTGTTGGGGGCGGGATGTTCCAAATCCTGTATAAAGTGTGCTGTGTACTTTCAATAAAGAGTGTTCTGTTACATTCAGCATTAAGCCATGGCTCATGTGTGGATTATTCAGCGATTCCAGGGATATTCCTAGTCGGGGAATATTGGGTGATTTCTTTTATGGGAGAAGAAGGGAATGCTGGACGGGGATATGTTCGACGACCGTCACACAACAGTTTCCCTTCTTCTCGTCACCATAACATAGGGATACTGTATAATCATTGCTCTTAGCACTGTTTTTCCGAATTAGCATAAAAATTTAAATCATTCATTCCTGTACTAATTAAAGATAATTGTGTTTTTTTTTTTTTTATTGATACAGATTTATAATTTTGCAGTTTTGAGCAAGTGGGTTATACATCTTTTTTCTGCCTTACAAACTTTACTCCCCACTGTGAAGTCTTCCAAATAAAACTAAAGAAGAAATTCACAATGGGAAATATATTTGATTTATGAGAATAGATTTGATTCACAATGCAGGCCGGGACACCTCCTCTCCAGACAGTGCAGTGTGCTATTATGAAATAGCTCCGCTCAGGTCGTGCGTTCCACGGAGCTGCTGACGTCACTTCCGATTTATCACTGGCACAGGGAAACCAGAAATAACATCATAATTCAGAGAACAAAGCACTTGACAATAGTGACGCTACGGCAGAAGTTGTCTGGCGCGATGGATTGCGCCACAAGATGGCTGGGATCCACATCCAAGGGAGGCATGCAGTGTGGCTCCTGAGTCACTGGCTAATCCACTGTACTTTGTAAGGCCTTATCTTTAAAGCCAATGAGCAATGACAATGTTAAATTAGTAAGAACCCAAAGCAGCCTTTCAAAAATAATTTCTAATGGCTCATATGCAGGATTTTTTTTTTATAAAATGTTGATAACTTGTGCTTTGTAGTTACAGTATGTTCACTTGCTAATGCAGTTCATGTGCTGGCATGAGTTAATATAAGCAAAAACTAGGCACATGCTACAGTAAGTAAAATAAGTGCACGTACAAAGGCATGACATTAAATGCTGGGAAGAAAGGAATACATCACCATAGAAACAACTGAATTTTGCTATATGTTTTCATCTGTTTAAAAGCCATGTTAAAAACTTCTGAAAACACCAATTTTTGGCTAGGCATATAATCATTGCTCTTAGCACTGTTTTACTGAATAAGCATAAAAATGTAAATCATTCATTCCTGTACAAATGAAAGATAATTGTGTTTTTTTTTCTTTTTTTTTATTGATAACAATTTTATAATTTTGCAGTTTTGAGCAGGTGGGTTATACATCTTTTTTCCTGCTTTACAAACTTACTCCCCATTGTGAAGTCTTCCAAATGAAACTAAAGAAAAAATTCACAATGGGGAATATATTTGATTTATCAGAATATATTTGATTCTACTGCATTTAAAATTGTGAACAGCAGCTGAATAGATTGAAAAACATTTTTGGCATATCAATTTGAATTTGGTAGCAAGCCATACTTTTTAGCAAAATGAATGTACATGTACTATAGTTGGAGGACGTGCCTGGTGCCTGTGGGCATTGAAGGTGCATAGTAAATTCTATGAGCGTGCTAATTCATTTATGCAGGAACTATGCACCAGCATATGCATTTATCCAAAAATTGGGTTCAGTAGGTATAAATATGTCTGCGCAGTCCAATAGGTATCAGAGTTTGACCACATTTCCCCAGTATATTCAATAATCTAGTAGACTTGGAAAGGCACACAATCTCTCTCCCTTATATATATACTGTAAGCATATAATCATACTTTTTGTATACAGTAGGGAAATTTTAGGACCCCTGGCAGTTTTTTTTTTCTGTCTAGAGACAGAACAGGAATTAAGAAGATATATCTTCAAAACAAGGTGATATATTCTCAGACATTGGTCACCAGAACAGGTATACACATTGGAAGATTTCCCCTTACATCCTTTTCCTGTGACAGCTCAATAATGTTTGATTTTCCATTACTTTCTGTATCAGAGAAAATGGACACCGGGACCAAAAGTGTAGTTAAATCTTTTTAGGGGGGACACAAAGAGCAAAAAAAGCTGTTCTAACCCTAGAAATTCTTAAATGTACAGTTTACCGTGCCAGGAGCATACCTGTTGGCATACTTCTGCCACTCTGATGCTGGAAACTCTGGTCTGAGAACACTCCCTGGAATTCATAAAGACTGACGCAGACAGATTATGGTGCCAATTCAGAAAGCGTTAAATAAAGATCAAAAATGCAGTAAAATAACACTTGCAGTAAATCAGTTATGAAAGTACAATACACTAAGAATTTTGCATTAAATACCAAATGCGGTATTTGTTTGATTCAGCGGTAAAATTATGAAATGTAATTTAAAATAGTCCCAATACAATACTATAGCCGGCAATAGAAAAATGAAAAATAAAACAGCATGGGGTCCCCCTAAAATCTATACCAGACCCTTATCCAAGCAAACAGCTGAAAGGTTAAAAAGGGGAGCGAGCAAGGGCCCCCCATCATCCAGAACTATACCAGGCCACATGCCCTCAACATAGGGGGCGGTGGCTCTGCTCCCCCACCCCAAAGCACATTGCCCCCTTGTTGATCGTGACAAGGGTCTCATCCCTACAACCCTGGCCAGTGGTTGTGGGGGTCTGCAGTCCCCCCATGTGAATGAGTATGGGGTACATTGCATCCCTACCCATTCACCAAAAAAGTGTAAAAAGGTAATAAAAACACAGAGACAGTTTTTTCCTTTATTAAAAAAAAAACCGTGTCCGCCGATTGTAAATCCATCATCAATCACGCCGCCCACAGCATACTGCCAAACCCGAAAAAGAAAAAGCAAAGACCACTGAACGCCGAATGCCTCTTCCGCCATTTGACAGTTCTTACATAGGTAAGGACAGACCGACCTGGGGACATCAACTAGTGGCACAGCCCCCCTCATGACGTTACCAACCCTGCATGAACAGGTCCATAATGTCACAAGAAGGCAGTGCCACCAGGGTATGTGGAGATGTGGAGATTTTTTATTTTTTGGGTTTCGGTGGTGTGGCAGGCGCCATGGTTGACAAAGGAATCACATCAGGAGACAAAAACTGTGTTTTTTTTTTTTACACCTTTTTGGTGAATGGGTAGGAAGAAAACGTGTTTACTGATTTTATTCACGTTTTACACTTTTTTTGGTGAATGAGTAAGGATGCAATGTACCCCATACTCATTCACATGGGGGGGAGTCCCCGTGTTAAAGTAAAGTCACTGTCAGAACTAAAAGTTGCACAGATGATTCACGAATTTGGCTCAATACACAAGGAGTTAACGCCAGAAAAGTGGCGAAGAAGCTTTTTTGAAGTCCCCCCATTGTTTCTCCTGTCGATGCTCTGGAGCTCCATAAACCTGTACAGAACCCTACTGACACCAATGATGGGACACTTTTCCTGCTACTGACCACAGGTGTTATGTATGTTTTATACGCTCGCTGACCAAGTCTGAAACATTATTTACTCCCACTGATGTGGTGGCATTTTCTACTCTCACTGGCCACAGTGCAACCCTCCAAGAGTTTAAAGGACAGTAAACTGGCCCTTTAGATAGAAAGTTTGGGGACTACTGCCTTAGAGGAATGTGAGTTGTCTGTTAATGGGAGGGGGGAATGCATCTCATTGGGCTTAACTTTTAGTGTGCCAGCACATTTTTTAAGTGGCTGAATTCCTGGTATTTAGCTCTAAACTGTCTCCTAAAGTTGCCCAGTCCCAGAAGAAAGATTTTTATTTCTGGATTTAGGGCACTGTCTTATGTGATGCCCTTGAAATTAGATGCTATCTTCTGCCTCACTGATAGAATTGAAGGTGTGGCTCTTCCTTTGTTGTCCTTTTTAACAGATGCCAGCTACTCCAGTAAGATTTGAAGGTGCTTTGAGATCAAATTGGAGGTGAAAGTGTCTGGTATTGAAGTGGTTAAACAAAACTCCCATAGGTGAGGATATGGGGATAGACTGCTCATTATAATATGAAAACAGTGCAAAAACTCAGCTTATATTTTTCTGTCATGAACCAATACTGCATCAGGGCACTGTTTACCCTAAGGAAAACACAGTCAAGGGCCAGTGCCTAGAGCAGCAAGGTTAGAGTGTACAGCACCGAGCCTCACAATTTTCAAAATCTGACAACTTTTCCTTATTCAGCTTCAGACTTTTGTTCACCTCCGGACATTTGTTTCTAAAATCAGCGAACTGTAGGGGTAAGAAGATGTAGGGGATGATGAATGAGTCAGAAGTTCAGGGAACATGAATGCATCTCTTTTATTGCCTGGTGATCTGTAACTGGTCTTTCTTAATAATTAATAAAACAGGGCAGATAACCAAGTCTCAATAAGTTAAGGGGACTCACCACCAAAGAAAGGAATGGTCAGCACTCAGGATGACATCCAAATAATTGTATTCCTTTATTGAAAATACATATACAGAAAGGCGCATGCGTGAAGCCTAGCAGGACAGACATGCCGGGCTAGAGCTCCGCTCCGTGAAGGAGAATTCCCGCCGATATAGTACCGAAAATCAAGGCGAAAACGAACAGGGATTCGGTACAACTTCCACAGAGGTGAGGGACACTTTTATTCGAAAAAATGGTGCTCTGGAAGAGCAAGAAACAGGGACAAAACGAATCCTGTCAGCGGTGCTCAGCTGGCTAAGAGCGCTGCAAAGAAAGCACCTGTCCCCTCAGAGAGCCACACCCTCAGTGAAGGCACACCAAAGCACAGCCAAAGCTGCTAAAACTGCTGCACTTATGGCATCCCTCAGAGACTTGGACTCAGACAGTGAGGAGGAAGACAGAAATGTGGGAAAACTATCTACATCACAGGACGCCACAATCCCCTCAGGTATTTTAAAACAATTTGAAAGAATGCTCCATAAAGCCCTGCAAGTCACCTCAGACCAGATTACAGCCAACCTTACCAAGGAAATCAGGGAGCTGGGTAGCCGCACGGAAGCCCTGGAAACTAGAGTATAAGAAATAGAAATATACAACCCAGGAATGCCTGTCAGAAATAGACACTCTCAAAGGAAGAAAATGTAATACTGCAAAGCAGATTGGAGGACTTCGAGAACAGGGCCAGGAGGTCTAACCTAAGGTTTAGAGGTATCCCTGAGTCAGTCACAGACCTGCAAGCCACTACTCTGGCATTGTGCCAAGAGCTTCTCCCTGGGATACCGGTAGAAAGGCTAGAAATGGACAGAGTACATAGGGCACTCACCTCTAAAAAAGCTGACGGTCCCCCTAGGGATATAATAGCAAAATTTCACTTCTACAAGACAAAAGAACAAATACTTGGAAGCCGCCAGAGGAAAAGAATGTCTATCATTTCAGGGCCAACAAATACCAGATCTTTGGCAGATATATCCTGCCACCTCGACTATAACTAAAAGGAGGGCTAAGAACGCCTCTCGACTAATGGAGCTACAAAACCGAAATATAAAATATCAGTGGGGTTTCCCGTTCTCACTAGCGATTCACCTATCAGGGGACAAAAATTGTATGCACAGAACCACCATCCAGCTTCACCAAGCTCTTTTAGACTTCAAGTTAATCGACAGGCCAACCTCAACAAGTACAACACGCAGGGGAACAGCATCCTCCTCTCCACGCAATGATTCACCATACCAGGAACAAAATAACGGCGTGCAACAATCAAGTAAACGTGGCAGATTCATGGACCAGCCCCAGGAACAAGAAACAGATACTATGGACTGAACTTTCCATACAAGAGCATTCTAACAATGCACTTCTCCCTTTACCCAATAATCCCATTAATCTGGCACCCCAATCTGACTCTACCTCTGCACAGGAGGCCGCAACACCCCACCAAATTTGACCTCACTTTTCTATCTAACCTATAGCAGCTCCCCCCCCTCTTTTTTTTTTTTTGTTCACGTTCTAGAACTCCCAACTCCAATTACTAAGCATCTACCCACTTTATATGAAATGGGGCAGAAACCCGCTGTCTTGACACATCCCCTTGCAGCACTTTCACATAGATGCTCTCCCTAGTACCACTTATTCCTGCCCATAGATTGGAAGCAAAGCAACCCCGCCTGCACACCTCAGGCCCCCATCTAAGCTATGCTCCATTTATTTAGAAATGCTCTCCCTAGGGCACTGCTAATCAAACACCCTACCCTCATCAAGCTGACACTCTTCAGCAACGCAACTTCAGGCACCCTGAGGGGAGCCTGAAAGTTTTATCTTTTGCCTTTTTGTTTCTTTTTTTTCAGTATGCGGGTCTCCGATACACGGAAACAACATGCGTCACCTTAGACCCTCCTCTGGACCCGGCAATATTATGCCGGACCTAGACGTGGGCATTTTTTCCCCTGAAGGGAACTTGTTCTCCCCTTCACGGGCCAGACTTGGACACTCAGTTAATATAAAGTTGTTTAAGAATTCTATGTCTTGTAATGTTTTCTATCTTTTTTTCAAGGATAATATTTTTGACACCCCCCCCCTTTCTTCTCCCTTCCTGTCTGCATGGGCTGGACCGGGACATCGCACCGTTAAACTTGTTATCGCTCAACGTACAGGGCCTCAATGTTCCTCAGAAACGTTCCAAGGCATTTAGACACTTTCAGGCTAAGAAAGCACATATAGTTTTTTTGCAAGAAACCCACTTTACCCCTCAATCCACTCCTAAATACTATAATGCATCCTACCCACAAGTATACACAGCATCCGCCTCTACCAAAAAGAGAGGCACCCTTATTGCATTCCACAGATCAACACCCTTTACCTTGAAGTCAGAAATAAAAGACCCAGAGGGACGCTACCTAATCCTAACAGGGCACATAATGGACACGGTAGCGACGGTAGTGTCATACTATGCGCCTAATCAGAACCCATTACCGTTCATGTCACATCTCCTCCAAATCGTTAACACGCACAAGATGGGAGCTCTCTTCATGTGCGGTGATTCTAACCAGGTTATCCTCCCTTTCTTGGATAGAAACCCCTTACGCCCCCCCAAAACAGAATACTAAGGGGTCCCTCCCCAACCTATTATCTAAACATAAATTGGGGGACACTTGGAGAGAATCCAACCCAACGAAACGTATATATACATACTACTCGAACCCTCATAGATCTTCTAGCCGTATTGACCATATTTTTACTACCATTGGAATGTTGCCAGAAGTACTTGATTCTAGTATCATTCCCATTCCCTGGTCAGATCACAATGCAGTCTTCACAACTTTCTCATCCACAATTCCTAAGAATCATGACCCTACCTGGTATCTCCCAGAAGTTCTTCTTAAACATCCCGTCCACTGTTCCGCAATTGAGCAAAATTTAAAAGAATATTTAGAATTCAACACTGACCCAGAAACATCTCCCCTCACACTCTGGGAAGCCCACAAGCCTGTGCTTAGAGGTTTTCTTCAAAGACAACTGGGAATTCATAAAAGAGAACGCTTGCAGTTAGGGAGAAAATTGGAAACAGATTACAACTTAGCTTTCCTAGCCTTTCAGCAGAATCACTCCCCCAGCACCAAAGCACGCTTAGACGAGACCCGCCTGGAATATGACCTTTTCCTTACGAACTCTGCTATAAAAACTCTAACCAGGTCCAAACACTCCTACTATAAGAACTCCAACAAACCGGGAACACTCTTGGCAAGAGCTTTAAACTCGATAAACAAGTCCCATAACCCAGTAAAACTGAAAATTGCGAAACAAAACCTCACCAGCAACCCCATCAAAATAGTGCAGAAATTTAGCGCCCACCTCAAAAAATTACTTTCGGAATCAAATACCTTTAATAAATCGGAAACTGACTCCTTTTTTTCACAATTACAACTCCCGCAAGTGACAGGAGCCCAAAGAACAGAATTAGAGAAACCAATAACACACGATGACGTCATGGGAGCTATAAAAGAACTTAAGTTAAATAAAAGACCAGGTCCCGACGGGTTTTCAGCCAGATACTACAAAACCTTCACTAGCATAATCTCCCCCACTTTAGCAGATGCATACAACGACCTCTTAAAATCAAACTCCTTCAGGCAGGAATCACTAACAGCCACGATCTGCATGATCCCAAAACCACACTCTGACTCCACCCTTAGCGAAAATTTCCGCCCTATATCCATGTTGAACACGGATATTAAACTCTTAGGTAAAATTCTAGCCAGCCGCCTAAACAAGATTATAGGATCATTGATTCACCGGGACCAGGTGGGTTTCATGCCCACTAGACAGGCAGGGGATAATATTCGGAGGGCATGCTTGCTTGCTCATTCAGCCAAGGCGAGGAAAATCCCAGCCTGCTTCATATCTCTGGACATCAAACAGGCCTTTGATTCCGTCTCGTGGTCCTACATGGAATATACCTTACAGAATTGGGGCTTCGGTCCAAATTTTAGAAATTGGGTTATGGCACTGTACAACAATCCAAAAGCTTACGTCAAATACGCAGGTTACAAATCTGATACGTTTGCAGTCCAGAGAGGAACAAGACAAGGCTGTCCCCTATCTCCTTTGCTGTTCGTTCCCTCCTGATAAACCCCTAGCCCAAAGAATTAGATTGGACCCTAAAGATATTAGGCATAGAATTGGGTGTTTAAACAAAAAAATTATGCCTCTACGCGGATGACATTTTACTTCTTATCTCCCCCCCAAGTGTAGTGCCCGGCCCTAACCTCATCCCAATTCTGAAATTTTTCGCAACTTATAATCAATTTTAGCAATTCAATCCCCTAAACAAATCATATCTTCACCCAGAAAACATCATCAAACGGACACAGAATTACACCCCTAAAAATCTTCCCCTTTTTAATCAAACCCCACAACTTACACCCCCCAACCTAACCCAATCCTCCCATAACTATTCCACATACCCCATACCATAACTACCTACAAACCCTACAATACTACCCAATTCCCCTGTCGTGGTTTATGAAATTTAACCCAACACCGCCTAAAAATGACAAAATTCCTCCTCTCCAAACTTTTTAAACTACCTCCCTAGTCCCAACCTTTCGCATACTACCCATCCAACCACCACCATGAACTCTTCCTTTATTTGGGGTCCCTTGGGGTCCACCCCGACCCAAACCACAACCCAATTCAACTCCCCAAAACCACCGGCGGGGGATTGGGTACCCCCAACACAAAAATATTACCAAGCGGCCCAATTGGCGACTCTGACAAAATATCACGCTAAATGTGAAATTCCCCTTTGGGTTTCAATTGAAGCTTTAGATTGTGATCCCATCTCAATATCCAACTTACTGTGGATCCCCCCCAAATCTCGTAAAAATATTAGCAACCCTATCACCAAACACTCACTTACCCTCTGGGACAAGATCAAGGTAAAGAAAAACCTACAATCTCCACATTGCCCTCTGCTGTCTTTTATTAAAAACCCAGATTTCTACCCCGCCTGGGTCTTCCCTAACACATTCAAAGAATGGATAAAGAGAGACTGTACTCAAAAGTTCCAGTTTTTTAACTCCAACTCCATTGTCCCCTTCCCGTCACTCTGTGATTGACATGGTATACCACATGGTGAACTTTTTAGATACCTGCAAATAAAAAATTTCTTTCTCCCACCAGTAAATACACCAATTTCACCCATCATATACTCCGGTTTTGAAAACATATGTAAGGACAATCCACACGCCAGAAGTGTGATTTCCACCCTATACGCCCAGCTGCAAACACAATCTGACTCTTGGAAACTACCATATGTTAGTAAATGGGAGGAGGACCTTGGTGCAGAATTGACCCCCGCAGAATTGAATCAAATTTGGCTCAATACCAAAACTGCTTCAAATAATGCATCAGCCTCTGAGACAAACTATAAAGTGCTTTCAAGATGGTACTTGGTGCCGGCAAAAATAGCTAAATTTTCACAAAATCATTCAGACCTGTGTTTCAGAGGCTGTACAGAGAGCGGAACATACTTTCACACTTGGTGGTCATGTCCAAAAGCCCAATCATTTTGGTTCGAAATTTTTCAAATAGCACATACTTTAACTAATAAAAAAATACCATTAGACCCCAAACTGGCATTGCTCAACCTAAAACCCAGTATCTTGTCGCATATACAATTTAACCTGATTAAGCAGCTTCTTACGGCAGCAAAGCAGACCATAGCGAAGGCATGGAAAACCTCGAGCATTCCAGTGAATGAAACAATCAACAGAATGAGTAACGCGATGTTATATGCCAAAATG
The DNA here is from genome assembly GCA_029574335.1 of Rana kukunoris. NCBI lineage: Eukaryota > Metazoa > Chordata > Amphibia > Anura > Ranidae > Rana > Rana kukunoris. Next base: position 100,115,159 of record CM056052.1, on the reverse strand, counting down.
ACGGCAATAGAAAATGACATGATCACCAGGTTTGAACAAATCTGGACGCCCTGGATTACATACACAACACTGAAAGCTTTTAATAAAGATGTATTGTTGCCATGGTAGCCCACCCATCGAAACGGCAATTGAACCATCTTGGCGGTTGATGGGATTTCCCGGTCCGGTCCTGCAGACAACCCTCCCCCAATCCCCTCCCTTCATGCTTTATTTCTCTTTTCTTTCTTTTCTTTTTTTATTCTTGATGTTACAATTTTTACTCTATTAAGGAGTTTTTCTTTTTCTTGTAAGTTGGTATGAACTGTTAGTAACTCATGGGCAGATATTTTATATAGATGCCTCAGTTAACTCTATCGTATAATCTACTAGACATTAAGGTACGAACTGAACATAAAAGGAAACATCTCCTTTGATCTGTTCATTACTTCACTGTACCAATCTTATATGGCAAAACCGTAAAGTACGCCCTAACGGTTTTCACAAGAGGAATGTTATTTCATGTTAGAACTCCTCTCAACACTGCTAAGTTTCTTTATTTCTACAATTGCATATTTGTACTCTCTTTGTTTTTCTTTTGTTTAATATTCCTTATATTTTTTGTATACCGCCTATTTCATATTCCAATAAAGATATATTTGACAAGGAAAATACATATACAACGCTGTAAAAATAGACTACGTGCTTTGGACAGCCTATACATAACGGATGAAATGCGTAGGCTGTTTTTTATAGCGTTGTACATGACTTTTCAATAAAGGAATACTATTTTTTTTGAATGCCTGAGTGCCGACCATTAGACATGTGCAGACTGGAATATTTTGTTTTGTTTTTTCGTTTTCGTTTGGAAAATAAATGTATTTAGTTACTCCCGAAAATCGTTTTGATCTATTTAGTTTTTCGTTGGGGAATAGCTTTCTTCCGAAAATCCAAAAATACTTGGTTTCTGTCGAATGGTCAAAAGAATATTCAACGGAACGTCAAATCTTTATGTCGAATTGTACATTTCCGTTCGAATTTTCCGCCTACAAGAATTCTAATGTTGTATGACTAGTAATAATGTCGAATCTATTTTCTCATAAATCGAAATCTATTCTCTGTAATGTCGAATCTATTATTTCTATAGTGTTGAATCTTTTCCCTATAATGTCACATCTTTTCCCTTTAATGTCGAATCTTTTCCCTATAATGTCGAATCTCTCTATATCGAATTTTTACCGCAACGAAAACGAAAATAAAGCATTTTTTATGTCGGATCTTTCGGTTTTCGTTTCTTGCGCTTTCGTTATCGTTTGTTAAAACGATAACGAAAAAAAATGATTTTCGAACGAAAATGCATTCTAACGAAAACTAATGCACATGTCTACCGACCATCCCTTTCCTTATTATGGTACATTGGAGGTGTTGGCAGCCTTGCACCAGGCGGAGCTTTTATGTGGGGAGTTTATACTGCCTATACACCTGTTTTCCCACCACCAAAGAACATAACCCTTCTGGAGTCTTGTTGTCTATCCCTCAAATCAATGCAGCAGAACCTTTCTTCTCAAAGTCTTCCTCTGTAGTGATCTAGGGAAACACTGAGCAAACGGTTCCTGCTGATTCAATGTCCTACTGTCCCTCAATACAATCTGCACAGTAGACATATGCACACTGAAATATTTTGTTTCAGAATTTATTTTTCGTCCGAAAAAAACATTTATTTAGTTACTCCTAAAATCCCAATTAAATGGTAGAATCTGTCATTGAAGGCTTATCTACCCCAACAGTCAGCTGACTTTCACATTCGTTTCTCCAAGTGCAAACTTCTCGCTATTTTACTGCTCCTTTTCTTTGATTACAATCAGCCAATAACATTCATCATCATCATTATTTTTATTTTACTTCCCCCACTCAATTCCAGCAGCGATCTTTTCTCTCTATGTCAAATCTTTTCTCTCTATAATGTCGAATCTTTCTTCTCTATGTAGAATAATCTCAGACTAATAGAGTTAAGGTTAGGCACATTCGACCACAGGTTCAATAGATACAGATTGTTTTTGTCAGCTTCATGTCGAATCTCCTATCTATATCGAACTGCTCTCGTAACGAAAACGGAAATAAAGCATTTGTTTATGTCGGATCTTTCGGTTTTCGGATTCTACGCTTTCGTTATTGTTTGTTAAAATGCTAACGAAAATACTTGAAATTCGGTCGAAAACAAATGCACATGTCTAATGCACAGTACTGTATGACCCGTCTTCTCAAACTCAACCTACAGAAAATAGCAGGCTATGTTCCTAGGATCCAAGAATGCTGGGGAAGTGGAGAGTGTTCCGTTGTTTTAATAAATAGGGGACCATTCATGAAATATTTGTCCTGGGCCTACCCATTTCTAAAAGGGCCCCAGTCTGCACAGTTGAAAAGTTGCTCTGCATATACGACAGACCATATGCAGCCTCCAAAAGAAAATTATAGTGTTAGCCTTTAATAAAATAACATGACACAAGGGCTGGAACTGGGGCAAAGAGGCATCATCATTGAGCTGTGCCTGGAGAGTAGGGATGAGTCGAACATACCCGCGTTCGGTTCGCACCAGAACCGTCAAACAGATTATGGAACAGCCTATGGGACTCGAACGTTCGAATTCAAAAACGCTCATTTTAAAGACCAATATTCAAGTTATTGTTGGAAAACGTCTTTGAGAACCCGGGTTTTATGTATCAATGGAAAAAAGCAGGACTCCTGAAAAAATTACCATTTTTAAAACTTTTTTTTCCATTGATGCATGTTCCCTCGGGCAAGACCCGGGTTCTCAAAGACGTTTTTACAGGCAAACTAAAGACACCCAGCAGGTACAATATTTAAAGGAATTTTTCTTTTTTTTTTTTTTTAAGTTAAGCATTATTAAAATCACTGCTCCAGGAGCAGTGATTTTATTGATGCTTAAATAAAAAAATAAAAAAAATTCCTTTAAATATTGTACCTGCTGTGTGTCTATACGTGTGATAACGTCTTTAAATAGAAAAATAGAACAATCACCTGCCTGCCAGTAAATTAGGAAGAACTGATCTATCTAAGCTATACAGTGTATAAATATATGTACAACTCCTAGGGATGTATATATATTCTCTACACACTGTAAATTAAGCTAAACTGACTAGCCTGCCTGCCTGCTCTATCTAGCTATATAAAAAGACAATCTCTCTGCCTCTCTGACTGCTTTCATTAACAAGCCGGAACATACTACACAAGACCGCCCAGCAGGTGGCCTAATATAGTGTGGGGCGTGTGCTAAAGCCCTGAGCCATAATTGGCCAAAGATATATGGAAAGACTCCTGCGCTACCAAGGGGGATGGGTGGGAGTGGAATTGGGCTGGAAGGTGGACTGGGGATTCTGCAGCAGACTCCTGACACTCTGTCCTGGGCAGAGAGAAAAATGTATATGTAAAAGAAGGGGGTGTTGTCTGCGCTGAAAGTGAACAGGGGGGGAGGAGGGGGGGTGTGGGTGATAGGGGTGAATGGATGGGACGGGTGGCTGGATGGGTGGATGCAGGTGGGTTTAGGACAACATGATAACCAACATAATCGAAACAATGATGTGAATGAATATACACATAAGGGTGATAACCAATAAATACAAAAATTATTATTACAATAAGGAAAAACCCAACACACTAGCCAGTGTAATGTGAAACCAGTGAAAAACAATCCTAAATCCAAACTATAAGACCAGAGAAAATTCCATGAGGAAATGCCTCTGGATGGAAAAAATGTGAAATAAATAAAGTCTCTAGTGAAAAAACCCAAGAGTCCAGATAAGTCCAAATTGAAATGGTGGTGCCAGGAAAGGGTGACAGCAGAAAGCACCTCAGGTGGTCCCCAGCTCCTCACCTCAAGGCTATAGCTCGGATAGCCTGCAACAGCACCTCCCGGTGGAGGACAGTGATCAGGAACAAACAGAACGTCAGGAACAAACTGCGTCAGGCGTGTGGACTCTGTGGCTCCTAGGATCCCTACTCCTACCCACAAATAGGAAGTGTCCCAGGCAAAATGGCCACCACTATAGGATGCTAATTTTACATTCCATTATCAACATAGGCTACGGGAAAATGGCCGCCATGCGTCCAGTACAGCAGACATCCAGATAGTGTATTAGTATACCATTCGGGTGTCACTACACCAGACACTGATCTGCCCCTTTCATCACCCCATGTCCATCCCTGGAGCCACTCCTACTTGCTAATAGGAAGTGTCACAGGTAAGACGGCGATCATTTTAGCATACTTACCATCCAATCACGAGTGTGGGCTACGGGAAAATGGCCGCTATGCGTCCAGGAAAGCAGACAACTGAGCAGTGTATTTAAGATTAGGAAGTCTCACCAGCATTATCCCCTAAGGAAGTCACGAGGTGTGACGAGACGCGTAGGGATCCTAGGAGCCACAGAGTCCACACGCCTGACGCAGTTTGTTCCTGACGTCTGTTTGTTTTGTGCCTTTTGGATCGTTTTAAATGTGAGTTTTATTTTTTTATTAAATGTGTTTTTTACCTTGCGGGATTGCGCTATGGTCTGTTTCTTTTATCATGTATGCCATCTGAGAGATCCCTTGTTGTGAGTGACCATCTGGCCAGCTTAGAAGAGGATATCTGCCATTAGAAGTACGAACTCGCTGTTCGTGGGAGATAGGCCCATCATCCATCACCCCGTGGTGAGTGGATGTACAAGTGACACTCATTGCCTACTAGACGTCTTTTATTGTCACTCACTTGCTTTCTTCTTTTTTGCTTTACCTTTACCGCTGAGGAGTGCCTCTGCTGCTTGCCCTGCCGAGGGATCACTGTCCTCCACCGGGAGGTGCTGTTGCAGGCTATCCGAGCTATAGCCTTGAGGTGAGGAGCTGGGGACCACCTGAGGTGCTTTCTGCTGTCACCCTTTCCTGGCACCACCATTTCAATTTGGACTTATCTGGACTCTTGGGTTTTTTCACTAGAGACTTTATTTATTTCACATTTTTTCCATCCAGAGGCATTTCCTCATGGAATTTTCTCTGGTCTTATAGTTTGGATTTAGGATTGTTTTTCACTGGTTTCACATTACACTGGCTAGTGTGTTGGGTTTTTCCTTATTGTAATAATAATTTTTGTATTTATTGGTTATCACCCTTATGTGTATATTCATTCACATCATTGTTTCGATTATGTTGGTTATCATGTTGTCCTAAACCCACCTGCATCCACCCATCCAGCCACCCGTCCCATCCATTCACCCCTATCACCCACACCCCCCCTCCTCCCCCCCTGTTCACTTTCAGCGCAGACAACACCCCCTTCTTTTACATATAATTGGCCAAAGCCACCCAGGCTTTGGCCAATTATGGCTCTTCGTTTTTTGCGCGCTGTGATTGGCCAAGCATGCGGGACATACAGCATGCTTGGCCAATCATCAGCGTGCAATGCTGCAGTGAATTATGGGCCATTTTGCGTCACTCGAATTTGGCGCAAACGACCGCTTTTGTTCGTATTTCGACGAACGTACGAACAGACAATGTTCGAATCGAACATACGTTCGTATCGAACACGAAGCTCATCCCTACTAGAGAGCATGATGTCTAAAAATGGCCCTGTTTAGTTAATACTACAGTTTCGGACCTAATTCACTGAGCAGTCTTGCAACATAATTTCCATCGTTCATGAACAGAATCCCAGTGTGCCTAAACTCCTTCACAGAAGGCAGTGATCCCCCATTCAACTATATTTCAAGAGCCATTCAACTGAATAACCTTTTTTGTCAAGTTTAATCTATTTATAATGGTTATGTTCTACCTGAACTTATAAAGAATTTATTAGGTTACTGTTCTATTGTTAACATTCCTTTGAGATGAATAATACCTATGGTTAGATTTCCTCATTTTCTCATGCTGTAATTTTATTTTTTCTTTGTACAGCGTATCTGGCTTTGTGGTTATATGAATCTTACAGAGAAATTTCCCTTTAAGCACAGTTCAGTTAATGCCACAAATGACTTGATCTCTGTTGAGAGACTGAAAGTTAAGCAAAGGTCTGATTGAATTTCAGTGATTCAGTGCTACATTGCTCTATGACATCAGTGTTTTTCATAGATCTCTAGCAGTCTGCTTGTTATTTTCAGCTTGAAATATAGTTCAGCTTTCAGACTTTACAAGTGCTTTTATGCATTTTCAAAATAAAGGTTTTTCTTCTAAAAATTATATTTTGGTTTCTGGTGGATGCTGGAAAGGTTGATCATTGCTATTACGTAATACTTTCCTCCTAAGGTTGCTTAAGGCTAAATTATGAATGATTCCAGTTGCTGGTGCAATCAGATTGGGTTGCTGTTTGGTTCTGTGCCTATAGGGGCTCTTTTTATTAAAATTGCAGGTGTGGTCAGAAGGGCAAAGCCAAGCAAATTATCCAATGGGGACGCATTACTGTATAATTAAACTCATTCCCAAAAAACATTAACACACAATACAAGTCACTAATACTTATGTGCATCACTGTGTTAAAAAAATAAATAACTTTTGGCCTTCTAAACCACATGTACCATGCCCTTTCTAGTCACTCCCTTGAACCACTTGTGCACTGAGAGCCATAAATGTCGCTAGCAAACATGCAGCCAGTAGAGCCTCTGAATACTCTGTCAATCAATGACTGTAAGGCCGCGTACACACGATGAAAAATCTATCTGCTGAAAACGGTCTGACAGACCGTCTCAGCAGACAGATTCAATTGTGTGTACGGGCGAGCCAACGGATTTGGCAAGCAGACAGATTTTAAAGCCTGCTTTAAAATCTGTCTGCTGGGAACCCGTCAGACCGATATGTCTGCTGGTTAGTACGCTAACCAGCAGACATATCTTCTCGCACATGCGTCGAATGGATTTGACGCATGCGCGGAAGTGTTTTACTTCCTGGTGTGGTGACTTGGCGGCGTCAACGCCACCGCCATGTCACCGCTCTGTCTGCCGGCGGGGATTTTGGTTTGATCGTGTGTACAGCGATCAAACTAAAACAGCCAGCAGACAAATCTGATCAAATCGGTCTGTCCGACCGATTTGAGCAGATTCATTTGCTCGTGTGTACGGGACCTCTGAAGGGGAAAATTGAGCTGCACCTGCTTTATAATCTGGCTGGACTGATGGGTGACCAATGACCATGGCACCACATCCTTTGTACAAATTAGAAAGAACAAAAGTATTTACAGATGGGTGCCAAGGAAAACAAATTTAAATACAAAATTACACTTAATCAACTTCTGACAAATCTTTCATCCTAGAATGCCTAAGCAGGGTTCTCCTATACAAATATAAAAAATATGGGCCAGATTCTCAAAGAACTTACGCTGGCGTATATGGAGATGCGTGGCGTAAATGCAAATATGCGCCGCCGTATCTATGTGCCGCAGCCACAGAACCAGATACGCCAGAAAAAAGGCTTTTCCTGCCCGTACTAGCTATTCTGCGATTGCGCAGCGCAAACGCATATTTACGCGGGCAACATCGTGCGCTCCTATTGATTTTGTATTCTAATATGCAAATGAGGGAGATGCGCTGATTCCCGAAACTACGCGCGATCGGCGAAGGCTACGCGCGGTGCGCGTAAGACGAATGGCTTGCCTAAAGTTACCCCTCATAAAGCAGGGGTAGCTTTGCTCCAGACGTGTGCATGTCAGCTGGAGAGCAACTACAGCAGCACCATTCCTGACGAGCTGAGCAATTACACTTAGGACAACATATTCGTATGCCAACATGCCAGGGGAAGGCCTGGTCTTAGCACTACTAGTGTGTGCAGAGGAAGAGGCAGAGGAAGAGGCGCGTAGAAGGAGAAGGAGGACACGTGAGAGGGCACGGCAGAGGATATACCGAACGCGCATTAGCCTCTTTGGCATGGATGATGAGGAGGTGTATCGCCTCTTCAGATTCAGCCCTGCTGCCATCCTGGAAATAACCACAACCCTGCAGGAGGACATCACCAGCAAGACACACCGCTCACATGCACTGCAGCCACTAGTCAAGGTACTGGCAACACTCCATTTCCTTGCCACTGGATCTTTTCAGCGTACATGTGGAGTGGTGGCTGGGATGTCACAAACCAGCATGAGCAGATGTGTGCACCATGTTGTCCCCGCAATCCTCAGACGCATGGCCAACCAAATCATCAGACCCACCCAGGAGCATCTGTGATAGAGGGCAATGCGTGATTTCTGCCTAATTGACGGATTTCCACGCACCATCGGGGCCATTGATTGCACACATGTGGCACTACAGCCCCCCCGTGCCACAGAGCACATAAACTGCAATCGCAAGTACAATACAATGCGGCACACATACATACCCGTGCAGTGGTGGAGCGCACATTTGGCCTCCTGAAGTCCCGTTTCCGATGCCTGGATAAGTCCGGGGGGCCCTGTTGTATCCCAACTTTGTGTGTCATATCATCGTTGCATGTTGCATGCTGCACAACTACGCCGTGAGAAAGGGCCTGGAGATTGACATATGTGATGACCTGACCCCCCAACCACACAGCCCCCCCCTGCCAGAGGAGACCCCGTCTGCTGATGGTACAGCAGTCAGGAGATGCCTCGTGGAACGAATCTTTGAACGTTAAACACACACATTAATCATGGCACACGGACAATGCACGCATGCACACCACTGTGGTCCCTAGATCACACACAACCACATCACATTGGATTAGCCCAAGTCCAACATGCAGGACTTGGGAGCAGCAACGCCGCGTCAAGGCCCCAATAATGTTGCTGTCCATTCATACATCATTCACTCAGTCGTGGGGAGAACTTATCCCCAACGACCGAGGGTGACACCCCTTACTGGCAGGAGTGCCACCCCCCACATTTACACACCATTCACACCGTAGGCTGCACTCCTTACCGTGTGCATATAAAAATCAAAGAGGCTCTTAACCAGAGCAATATATAAAAACCAAAGAGGCTCTTAACCAGAGCAATACAGAAAAATCAAAGAGGCTCTTAACCAGAGCAATATATAAAAATCAAAGAGGCTCTTAACCAGAGCAATATATAAAAATCAAAGAGGCTCTTAACCAGAGCAAGAACAAAAATCACAAAAAAAATCACTTGCCCCGGCGCGGGCTACGCCTGGTGCCCAAGCTCCTGGCCCTCAGTTGCCTGGGGGAGCCTCAGTTGGGGGGGTGGGGCATCTGGTTGGGGAGCATCCCCAGGTCCCTCCCTGGCTGCCTGTCGGCCCTCCAATGCCACCGCTATGCACGTTAGCACAGCCTCCAGGGAAGCTGTGTGGGTCTCCAGGGAAGCTGTCTGGGCCTGTAGATCATTTTTTAGGCCCTTAACCCCCCTGCCGGTATCCCTGAGCGTGACTCGGGGTGGATTTTTTATGTAAAAATCGATATCCCCGAGTCGCGCTCGGGGTGAATATGCAGAGCCTGCAGCGCGCTGGCTTACCTTGTATCCAGGCTGGGTATACTGTACTTACCTTGTCCCTGGATCCAGCGATGCATCCCGGCTGTGTGAGCGAGTGGCATCCTCCATTCGACTCACACAGTGCCCGCGCACCGCCGATCTCCGTTCCCTGCGACGTAACGGCGCACGGGGGTGGAGACCGGCGGCAAATTCAAAAAAGTAAACAAACACATTACATACAGAATACTGTAATCTTATAGATTACAGTACTGTATGTAAAAAGTACACACCCCCCTTGTCCCTAGTGGTCTGCCCAGTGCCCTGCATGTTCTTTTACATAATAAAAACATTTTTTTTTGTGCCTGCAAACTGTAGATTGTCCATAGCAACCAAAAGTGTCCCTTTATGTCAAAAGTGATTTTAGAGCAGCTAGAAAACAGCGATAATAAATGATAATCACTTGCAGAATTGAGCGATAGCGATTTGTGGGGAAATTCGTCATAAAAAAATAAAAGTAATGACAGCGACAATTCTGCAACTGAGCAAATTTCAGTGATTTTGATTTGATTACATTAGTGAATAATTTTTATTATAATTACATTATTATTTGTTATAATTATTTATAGTTATTTATTATATTATAATTTTATGATTTTGTGTTTCAAACTTTATCATACCCGGGATGTCTACTAGACTCTGGTTTGGACAAATTTAAGTGAGTTATTCCTAAGAATTGCAGGCCTACAGTATAAAACGCAGAATTTCCATGCAAAATAATTGTACCGCTTTTGGTACGTAATTCCAGACAGAATCATACCGCCAGGGAGGTTAACCTCCCCCACAAGTTCAGCCGTTGTTGCCTGCAGCTCCCCGAGGCTGGTGACTGTTGCTGCACTGTTTCCAGCCACATCCTGCAGTGCATCCGGTAATGGACCCGAGGAGGCCAGGCTGTCAGCTAGGCGCCTCAACTCCCCCACGACTTTGCCCATATGCCGGCTTTGCTGGTCCTGCTGTCTGGCCAGGTTTTCTTTCAGGATCTCGGGCGCACCCCTGGTTTTTCGTGTCGCCTTCCTGGGGACAGAAGTGGCTGGGGCCCTTGCGTAGGGTGAGAATCTTGAGGGGCTGGAGATGAGGGGGATGGAACAGGAGGGACTGGAGGGACTGGAGAGGTTGGGGGTGTATCCTGAGGGGCTGGAGAAGATGGGGGTTGGTGTTTGGGAAGGTCCTGCCAAGATATGGGAGTCATCTAAATAAAGAACGACCTCCTGGTCCGTATGGACCTCCTCCTCCTCAACCACCTCCTGCGTTGAGGAATGTCCACTTCCCTCCACCAAGGCCTCTGGGGTTCCAAGGGGGTCATCCAGAGGAACAGGATGCTCAGGGGCTGATCTAGGGTGGCCACTGGCAGCATCGGATGGCCAAACTCCCACCTGCACATCTGTGGATGACACAAAACATTCACATGTTGGTGGACCCACACACTTGTCACATGTTCCCTTACCCCCCCCCCCCACACATGCTACACAGTAGATAAAACACACTTACCTGTCCTCAAGGCCGGCTCACCGGTGTCATAGCCCCCAACTCCCTCCACCTGCTCCCTCTGAAGGCAGCGGGCGAGCACTTTCTCCTCCTCAGTCAGCCTGATGGGACAGGGTGGTCCCCCTCCCGTGCCCCTGGCATGCCGAGCGATCGCAGCCAGCTTGCCCTTCACAAGACGCCGCAGATCATTCATTTTTTTCTGAATGTCCTGGGGGATCCTAACCTCATGTAAGAGGGCATTGACCTGTGCAGCGATTCGCATGAGGATCTCATCCCTCTTGGATTTGCTGGTGTTGCCACTATCCGCACCATGGAGCGGAGAATAGTACTTTTCCAGGGCAGCAACCACGATTGCCCTCTCTTCTGGTGAAAAGTTTCTCTTACGTTTCTCCTTCCTGGGAGCAGACATGATAAAGTAGAGAAGCAGACACCCTCCACCAAACCAAGAAATCGTGTAGCGTTGCGCACGACGGGCGCATGTGCTGACGTTTTTATGCTCTGGGCCGGCCCATCTCAGGGCGGATTACGCACGATGTTGTTTTGCACATGCGCAGAGGGGCGGGACACGTGCGGTGCATGCTCCGTTCGTTCCGAAATTCATTTGCATGGGGTCACGCTTCATTTGAATGGATCACACCCACCTCCCTCCTACCTTCACTTGCGCAGGCTTACGCCGACACATTTACGTTGCGCTTGCTCCTACTGACACCAATGATGGGGCACTATTTCCCCACCTAACACCAATGATGGGGCACTTTTCCTCCTCCTACTGAGCACAGGCATCATGTTTTCTACGCTCGCTGACCAAGTCTGAAACAATATTTACTCCCACCGATGTTGTGGCATTTCCTACTCTCACTGGCCACAGTCCAGCCCTCCAAGAGTTTAAAGGATAGTAAACTGGCCCTTTGTTTAGAAAGTTTGGAGACTACTGCCTTAGTGGAATAAGAGTTGTCTGCATCGTCGGTGGGCAGCTTAAGAGGCGATGTAGCTGCAATGATCAGGATGCATGTAACTTAAGCAGTGACTCCAGATGGTAGAAGGATCTTCCTCGGCTTGTCTCCATGGCTCAGCACTCAGCACAGCAGTATGCTTCTTGGCTTTGTTGTAGAAAGCAGTCCAACCCGGCCTGGTCCAAACAGCACAGTTCAGCTCAGTCAAACACCTTCAGGGTTGGCACATCTCTCCCCTCACTCCCCGGTTCATTCCCAGGCTTTTTGTTTAATATTGTCCCTTTCCTTGGCTGGTACCTGTGGGCCTTGTAGTTGGGACTTTAGCTTTACTGTATGCAAGATCCTCCTTCAAAAATACATTTGCCTAATTGTGCCTGCCATATTGACAAATGATTGTGACAAGAGGGCTCTCTTGTTTTGGGACGACGTGGGGGGCGCGCAGTGCAGCGATCAGCTCCGCGCTGTGTCCCTGGGACATGCGCATTCCCGATCTCTGTAAAGAGCCGATGACACGAGTCTTTACTATGTGATCAGCTGTGTCCAATAACAGCTGATCGCATGTAAACAAGAAAATGCCAGTTATCAAATTTCCTAACAGAGTATGAGGAGAGGAGAACCGATCAACGGCATTTCTTCACTGGGAAGACCTTCACAGGTAATCAGGGCACTGATCATCAGTGCCTGATGATCAGTGCAGCCTCAACAATGCCTATCAGTGATGCCAGTGAGTGCCCATCAATGATGCCAGTCAGTGCCCAGCAGTGATGCCAATCAGTGCTGACTTTCAGTGCTCATTAGTGCCTTCCATTAGTGCCACCAATCAGTGCTGCCTATCTGTGCCATCTATCAGTGTCCATCAGTGCCACCTATCAGTGCTCATCATTGCTGCATATCAGTGCCGCCTATCAGGGCTGCATATTATTGCCTCCTCATCAGTGTCACATCACCAGTGCCCTTCAGTGCTGTCTCCTTAGTGCCCATTAGTGCAGTCTATGAGCGCCCATCAGTGCAGCCTCATCAGCGCACATCAGTAAAGAAGAAAAAATACTTATTTACAACACTTTCTAACAGAATCTAACAAATCTTTTTCTTTCTTCAAAGTTTTAGCAAAGCAAAAAAAAAACAGTGGTGATTAAATACCACAAAAAGAAGGCTTTATTTGTGTGCAAAAAATTATAAAAATGTAGCGTTTCGTGACTGCGCAAATGTCATTTAAAGTGTGTCAGCACTGAAAGCTGATTATTGGCCTGGGAAGCAAGGGGTGAAAGTGGCCAGTATTAAAGCGGATAAACAAGCCTATTGCTTTATGTAAAAGCTTATTCTCAGACTTTTCTGCACTATTTCTAACAGTTTAAGTATTTACACTTGTTACAACGAATTAAGGTCAATTGGATCTCATTGGAAATCAGTACTGTGAAGCAACTACTTTTACCATGTCTCATGAGATAGGCTGCCCCTTCTTAATTAGCGAAGCTGGTATGTAATCAGGGTAAGCATTATGACCCATAAACTCTTTATATCTGCATATGTTTACATTATCATTATCCCATCATTGTTATTTGAGAATTGCATTCTCCAGAGCCACCAATTACAACAAACATACTGGTGCTCTTTATCTTTTGCTATTCATCTATAGAGAATATCAAGTAATTTTCGCTAAAGAAAAGGAAACTATTTACAAACAAACTAAAGCTGTCTTTATACTAGTAGAATTTAGAGTTTTCTTTTTTCAAGAAAGATTGTTTGATTTTTCTAATCTTTGGTGGGACAAAATCAATGTCTGTTTTCAACCGTAGTAACGAGAAATTTTGAAGGAGCAGGATAATATTTAATAAATTAATTTGCAACAGTGTATGTGGCTTTCGTTTTGGAGATTTTATTCATGTCAAAATTGAGTTTTAAAGAATGAACATGGGAAATAAAATGAAAAATGATTTGAAAAAAAACTGAGACTGAGAACTTGGCAATCACATAACTGCTGATCACTCAGTTCTCCGTCTTCATTGAGCAAAGTGGTGTAGTGGTTAGCACTTTCACATAGCAGCAAAAGGGTCACAGGTTCGAATCCCGACCACAACACCATCTGTCTGGAGTTTGCATGTTCTCCCTGTGTCTGCGTGGGTTTCCTCCGGGTACTCCTGTTTTCTCCTACACTCCAAAGACATGCTGGAAGTATATATGTGTGTACGAGTACGACTGTGTGTCACAAGCATGTGGAAATCCTACGGGGTAAATGACAGCACCAGCCAGGAAGACACTGGCTGCAAAAAGCACCTAGAGGAGGTTCAGTTCGCATGTGTATCACTATATAAGTCATTCATTCATTCAAAGAACAGTCACCACTCTCTGCTCTGCCTCTCCAGCATTTGCCAGAGCACTGGGCTGTGAAGGGGGCAGCAGCAGCAGCTGGTTTAGGCTCTCGGCGGTGCGCTGAGAGGTTGAGTCAGCTGCCAGCTAGGCGTCTGGGTGAATCCCAACATTATTGTCAGGATCCCTGCAGAGCCTTAACTGGCTCTGTGATGTCAGCTGACAACGGGCTTTAGCCTGCTGGAAGCTTAATCTGGGTCACAGGAGTATAGAAATAAGTGCCCTTCTGTGGCCCAGAAGAGAAACATGGCCAAAAACATACACACTTTTGAAGTAGTTTCAAATAACATTCATCAAGTCATCGAATGTACTGAGAACTTTGTTCATTTGAAAATGAGGGAGTAAACACAATTGCCTTTAATTGTGTTTTTATCTGTCTGCCCAGAGTTTCACTTTAAAGCACAGAGCACATATCCAGTGCACCCACAGTATACATCCCATATTTACTTTTAATTATATCAGAGTACAAAACTCAGCTGTCTGATAGTGATGAGCGGAATACGCCATATTCGATTTCGCGATATTTCACGAATATTTCGAAGAATATTCGCGAATATTCGTTAATATCGAATATTCGTGATATTTTATAAAAAAAAAAAATTGCGAATTTTCGCCAATGCGAATTTTCGCTAATGCGAATTTTCGCTAATGTGAAATTTCGCGATTTTTTTTTTTTTTTTTTTATAAAATATCACGAATATTCGATATTTACGAATATTCGGTATATTTTATATAAAAAAAAGCGAAATTTCACATATGCGGTTGCGAATATTCGTTAATATCGAATATTCGTGATATTTGATAAAAAAAAAAATTGCGAATTTTCGCTATTGCGAATTTTATTGCGAATTTTTTTGCGAAATTTGAAAAATATCGAATATTCGAAATAGCGAATATTCGCCGCGATATTCGAGATATTCGCGAATACTCGAATATGCAATATTCGTAGCGAATATTCGCAATGCGAATATTCGTGAGCAACACTACTGTCTGATTCCTCTCTAGGTTATGATTGGCTAGGGGTGTCTGCAAGTAATCATGCACTGCATAATTGCTGGAAAATGCTGCTGAACTATAATTTAATGCAAATAAATACCTAAGGCTGAGGTAAAGTACTGCTGTAAAAAATTGCATGGCGCTAGAATTTACATATTCAAAGACTCTTACCTATGTACCTTGCAATTTTTATTTTCCAATGTTACATGTCCAGTGGCCAAACAGGGGCGTTGTTGGACCAAGAAGAAACGGAATAGGTCAAGGAAGCTATTTAGGGATTTTTTTTACAACCCCTTTAAGTGGTTTTTAAAGGGGACGTGCAGGTACATCCTTTTGCCTGCCCATGCCATGCTGCAGGCGTATATCTGCGTGCGTCGGGTGGAAAGCGGTTAAGAGAAACACTGCAATAATGACTAAAAATATGTAGATTGTAAATCTGATAACCAGGGCTCTCTTATTTCTTCTGTATTGAACAATATTGTAAACTCCCTTTATATTGTAAAGCGCTGCACAAACTCTTGGTGCTAAATCCTGTATAATAATAATAATAAAAAATGTGCTCAGTGAAAATGCACTATACTTTCCCTCTGATAAGATTATATTCAATCTGCATTACATGTACATCTAAAACATTAAAATGACTTCAGCTTCCCTTTAAACCTTTCAAATAAATAAAGGGAAAATGAGTGACTGTCACCAGCAGGAAGATGGATGTATTTTCAATGTGTGTGAGTGTGACTGTGAAGTTGTTGAAGTGAGTGCAGATGGGGCCTCCACCAGCTGTCACAGTGGACTGATACCTCATCAATTTTGGATTGTGCAGCGTTTGTTGCTTTTCTCCCAGGAGGACAGAGGAGTGCAGTGGATGAAACGGAGAGCGCATTAGCTCCTTGGAAATCATATTGCCTCCTGGGCTAGGTCAGCATTGTCCAATAAGTTGGTGGAATAGAAGGTAACTAACCAAGATTGTATAAGGATCCCTTTCATACATTAATATCCCTGTGAATTTTTCATGAATGCATCTGCTGGAGCAACTTTGAATGTCTCAGGCCATGCTGCTGGTCTCTGCCTCCACAACTTCCATTAAATATACGCTATGTCATCACTAAATAAAGATGGAAAAATACAAAAAACTGTAGAAATTAAAGCACAGCGGCTACAGGTTTTAGTGGACAATGGTACCAGCTATCTATAAACTATTTATAAAAAAATAATAATTAATTAGATTTATCTATAAACAACGGTATTAACCATGTCAGACCCGGAAGGTTTTACCCCCTTAATGACCAGACAATTTTTTGCGATACGGCACTGCGTTACTTTAGCTGACAACTGCGCGGATGTGCGACACTGTACCCAAATAAAAGATGTTCTTTTTTTCCCCACAATTAGAGTTGTCTATTGGTGGATTTTATTTTTTGCACTATAAAAGAAAAAAAAAATTGGATAAAAATACAAAACAAAACAATGGGCCAGATTCAGAATGTACGCCGGCGTATCTCCAGATATGCCACCGTAATTTCAAATGTGCGCCGTCGCATCTTTGCGCCGATTTACAAAGTGAGATACGCCGAAAAACATGGCTTCAGCGGCCCGACGTAACTTGCCTACGCCGGCGTATTGTTGGCGCATAGTTACGCTGGACGCATTCGGCGTTCCCATTATAAATATGCAAATGAGTAAGATACGCCGATTCACGAACGTAGATGCGCCCGGCCACTTCATATACGCGATTTGCGTAAGGCTTACGTCCGGCGTAAAGTTACCCCTGCTATATGAGGCGCAGCTAATGCAAAGATATGGGCCAGGGAACGACGCCATCGAATTTTACGTTGTTTACGCCGTTTACGTAGTACGTGAATAGGGCTGGGCGTAGGTTACGTTCACACGTCGTAGGCATTGCGACGTGATTCTGAGCACACATGCGCGCGCATGCCTAGTTCGAATGGCCATTCATTAGCATGGGGTCACGCTTAATTTAAATAGATGACGCCCACCTCCTTCCTACTTTGAATTAGGCGGGCTTACGCCGGCCAATTTACGCTATGCCGCCGCAACTTACGGAGCAAGTGCTTTGTGAATACTGCACTTGCCTCTCTAAGTTGCGGCGGCATAGTGTAAAAAAGGTACGCTACGCCCGCACAAAGATGCGCCCAGGTACGTGAATCTGGCCCAAGGTTTTTTAGTTTCTGCTATAAAACACATCCAATAAAAAAATAATAAACAAATACAATTTCTTCATCAATTTAGGCCAATATGTATTCTGCTACATATTTTTGGTAAAAAAAAATCCCAATATGTGTATACTGATTGGTTTGCACAAAGGGTATAATGTCTCCAAACTAGGGGATTGATTTATGTCATTTATTTATTTTTTTACTAGTAATAACGCGATCAGAAATTTTTAGAGGGGCTTTGACATTGCGGTGGACAATTTGGACACCTAACTGACACTTTTGGGACTTTTTTGGGAACCAGTGACATTATTACAGTAATCAGAGCTAAACATATGCACTGTTACTGTACTAATGACACTGGCAGAGAAGAGGTTAACACCAGGAGCGATCAAAGGGTTAATATCCGATGGAAAAACGCAGATGGGGCATACACACGGTCGGAATTTTCAATGGAAAAAGTCAGTCTGACTTTTTCCATCGGAAATTCCAATCGTGTGTACGGGGCATTAGAGGTTTGAGACAAACCATTTAAAGAAAAAGTTCACCTTTGGGAACATGTTACATGTTCCGCCTAATTTTAGGGTAGAACATGTAACATAGTTACATAGTAGGTGAGGTTGAAAAAAGACACAAGTCCATCAAGTCCAACCTATGTGTGTGAATATATGTCAGTGTAGCGCCCCCTTACTTTCAGTATAGGCACTACGCTAAAGTTAGTGGGGAATGGGAGAGTTATTTTTGCTCCTATTCATAATTGTGTTAAAGTTTGGGCTGACGTCAATTCCAAACTGTCCTGTAGGTCAGTCTGCGATCCAGGCGGCAGGTGCCACTAGAGGGGTTCTGACAGAGCCACTTTTCCCCAGCAGCCAATCGGAGGAGTTTCCCCTCGCGGTGCATGCTGGGGGAGGGTATATCTGTGGCGGACGCCATTTTCTTTGGTTCTTCGTGGGTTCCAGGTGCGGCACCCACCTTTAGGGTGTGCGCATCCAGCGGGCCCCGGCGATATGGCCTTCCAGGCCGGGGCCACATGCTACACGGAGTTCCAAGCGGCTGCTGAAAAGGGCCCCAGTGACTTACTGGGTCCCCAGCTATACTAAAGAGATGCTAAGCTGAGGGCTGTACGATGGGGAATTGGCTCGAGGAGAACCCGGAGGCAGGTTGTCTGAGAGATTTGAGTAAACCATCGAGGATCTGGTGACCGAGCATTGACAGGTATATTTCAACTGTCAATCGGTGACCCTATCTCAATTTACTGGGAGGATCTGCTCATCTAATCAGAAACTACAAAGTACTAGGCCTGTGGCAGAGGCATCCTCAGAGCCAGGTCCGTGGCAGGGGTCTGTAACCTCCCAGCAATATAAAGTGACACTTCGGCTGCCAGGCTTGTGGCAGAAGTCTGTCCGGGGGCACTTCACCCACTCTGGCTAGAATGGAGACGAACAGTGACTATTTCTACTGAAAGCAGGCTTGCTTCCATGTTTATCCAAGCCTGATACTGCAAGGTTCCTTTACTTCATCAACCTGTCCTGTCTACCTCCTGTTGATGTTGGTCGTGTTTGACCGAGGAATAAAGCATTTATAAAAACGTCAACCTTATGCTTGGACATTCTATTACTGCTCTCACAGTTGCTGCAATCAATTTCCCTAGACATCGTCAAAGGTAACTTAACGTATGCCGATCCCACATCTAACCAGCGGCTCCTGAGGGAGTATCGCTACATCAGTATTACCTTGTATATCCCTGTATGTTGTGGTCGTTCAGGTGCTTATCTAGTAGTTTCTTGAAACCATCATTGCCCCCACTGAGACAACTGCCTGTGGAAGGGAATTCCACATCCTTGCCGCTCTGAGGCCTTGTACGCACGAGGGAATAAATCCGCTGAAACTGGTCCGACGGACCATTTCATCCAAAAGATCCGGTCGTTTGTATGGTCAAACGGACCGTTTCGGCCGGATTTTTCCAGCGGAAAAATTCCAAAGCATGCTTTGAAATATTTCCGCCGGACCCATGTCCGTCGGATATGTCCGCTCGTTAGTACACAAAAGCCTCGGACCAAAAACCCGCGCATGCTCAGTCAAAACGATGGGACGGGAGCACTCGTTCAGGTAAAACTCGCGTTTGTTTGGGACCTGGCACATTCGTCACCTAAACTCTCTATATAGTGTTCCGTTTAGATCGTTTTTTTGTGCTTTCTTCTCTTGCTAGAATGAACCCGTTCTTTTGCTGTAGCAATTTTCTCCAGATGTTACATACTGCTAGCTTGCATTTTCATTATTTATTTTTCTATTTGACACAGTTTGCTTGCCAGATGTCCCCACATTTGTTTATGTTCTCCACATTTTAAAAATGTCTATTTGGACTTAATGTTGAGCTTTTTTTTTTTTTTATGATTTGGATTTAACGTGTTTGGAATATTTCAAATTTAGTTTTTTTTTCTTGTTTCATCCTTTTTTTTTTTTTTTTTCTCAAAAATGTACGCTTCTTTTGGGTTTACCAAGTTCAAACATAAAAGGTCCCCCCCCCCCTAAAAGGAGTTTGGGTCCTTTGCAAATGCCACATTTTCTTTGCCAAATGTCTGATGCTTACTCACCACAGTATTAAACACAATAGACAAGGTTTGAAAGTAAATACAAAAGCCATTTATTTCCGGCCAAAAAATAAATTAGAAATCACCAGAACGGCAGCACTTGATGAGATTGCAACATACATGCATACTTGGGAATTACAACATGATGAAGGACAAATTAAGTAACCTCAGGAGTCAATATCAAAAATCAGGATCAGCAGCACATGAACAAAGGAACCCAAGCTGTGCTACTACAACGAGCTCAGTTTTTTGGACAATATACTGGATGGCAGGGATTCATCTTCTCGACTTCCTAGCAGACTTCCTTCCAGCGAAACTTCCACGGGTCCGTCCACGGAACCTTGCAGGTGGGGCTGATGTGGCAGGAGGAGGATGATGATGATGGGGAGCAGGCCAAGCCGGATCCCACAGCACAGTGTCCCTGGTCAGCTCGTTCCTTTTCATCCTGGCCAGGACCTGATTTATAATGTCCTTGGCCAGGCTTTTTTGCTCCTCCCCCCCTTGGTTCAGCTCATTGGCCACAAATGCGCTATAGCATTCCGTTGGGTTGAGGGGGGCTCTCATGATTTCGGCAGCCTCCCGGATGACCTGAAGGCTTTCATCATGCACCTCCCTTCTGCGCCTCTTTGCAGCTGGTGGCCTCATTTGGAGGGGAGGAACTTGGCTGATTGTGCTCAGCCTGGGCCTGGGGACCTGCTGCACCTCACTTGACCCGGCCTCCTCCTGGCTGCCACTCACCCCTTCCGCCTGGCTGACATGGGCCTCAGGAGCTGCCACCTCCTGGCTGGTCTCTTCTTCCTGTGTATAAAAAAGGCAACATGTTGTAATTTTTGGCACAATCAAGCACACACATTTTATTTCTCTAGACTTTTTTAGTTAGTATTAATTGAAATTAAACAGACTGTCCTTCTGACCCCTGCATTTGGCATCCCTGTTTGTTTTTTGTTTACAAGATCAACTCACGAATTCAAAATAAATAGCAGCACAAAACTAGTTTTGAAAATACTAGACCTCACTGAAGATGGCCAGATATGGCTCCATGTCAGCCAGCCCCGCTTCAGATTCTGCAGGGCTCCTGGGATCCGGGGAAGTTCCGCTGGGAGGAAGGCTGGAAGGAAGTGTTGAAACTGAAGCCCTGCCATCCAGTTCATCATTCAAAAAACTGAGCTCTTTGTAGTACCAGAGCTTGGGTTCCTTCTTCTTAGCTGCTGCTGATCCTGATTTTGGATATTTCCGTTTTTTATAGACATTCCTGTAGCTTCTCCTGAGGTTATTGAATTTGTCCTTCACCATGTCGCCTGTGCAACTTGGCACCCAAGTGTGCAGGTATGTCGCAATTTCATCAAGTGCTGCCTCTCTCTTTCCAGTGTCACAATAATGGGTGTGTCTGGTGTCCCAAAGAAGGGGCATATCCCGATATCGGGCTATTAATTCCATTGTAGCCTCCTTCCCTTTCAGCAAATCCATTCTTTTGGGCTGCTTATCGAAATGTCGCTTCTCAATAGTAATGTCTAGAATAGAAATTGCCAATCAAACACAAAGCACTACTTTCCAAAGGCTCAGCTTTGTCATTCTTAAAATATGTGCACATTCATTCATTTTAGAGCATCTACTTTATACAAACACAGTGTCTTATGCTGCTACATAGCTGGCCTGCTCTGCCGCAATGTTGTACCCCCCAAAAAGTTGGCATTCAGAGTCCATGTTGCAAGTTGTAGCATGTAGTTAAGAACACATCCACCATGAATATGAATGCTAGCATTCACCTCAAGGCACTAGTTCATGTGTAGCTATCATGCCCCTCAGCATTGATGGCAGAAAACACTACCTACTTATCTCTGTCCAACCAATACACAACACTACTGGCATGATCTGACTGCATACTCTAAAATACAAATAAAGAGGAAAGAGCATTCTCTACATATATCTTGATGAAGTGATGTGTCCAAGCACTTTACTCTCTAAATGTTATGGTGGGCCCCAAAATACATAAATAACAGTGGCCTAAAAAGGGTGCAAACAACATATAAAAGCTCCATCCCCCATGCCTGTTCAAATTATAGGCCTCTGATCCGATGTTTGCATTTACCTTAGTCTCTCTCTCTCCTCGTTTCCGCTCGAGTAATCTCCGCGTAACCTACGTAATCACGTCGTTTCCATTATATTCCCCACGCAATCAAGAAACGCCACCCTCGTCTCCGCCCATGACGTACCAATTTCTGCTTTCCACGCCCATCTGCAACGTTGATTGGAAAATATGGCGATGTCACACGAGCGCACATTAGCCTCTGATCGGGATCAGGAAGGGACAGAGGCCGGAACACCCCGATCCAGGCCAAAACGTTACAAGGCCACAAACATGTCTCTACAAGAGATGGTGGAGTTGGTGTCCATCCTGCGATGGAAGGACTATGATGGTGAGCATGGCCCATACAGCACCCCTAACCGGAGGAAGTCAAAAATTATGGATAAGGCAGCAAGGAAACTTTATGAGATGTTTGGGGTCACCAGGTCCAAAGAGCAGCTCCGGAAACGCTGGTCCGACTTAAAACTGCGCGAGCCAGAGCAGTATCGCAAAATAAAAAAAATCATTGAAAAAAGTAAGTACTTTAAAATGTCTTTGGAGTGACTATTTTTGGCGGAAATGTTTTGCCATGTATATTTCGCCATCTGCCTCGTTGGCCTGCTTGTATTTTTTAAACCCTGCCTTGTAAATTTAGTAATGTTTGTCTAATATAAATCCGACGACTTGCCACGATCGTAGTCAACATCGTTCCAATCACATCGTTTATCCTCAATCCGCGGTTCCAGGAACATCACACCTGGACGAGGCTATTTGGCGAAAAACATCGTTTTCAGAAACAATGTTGAAAATATGATGTGTTTGTGCAAACTAATAAGTTTATTTAAAAAGGCAATCAGGATTCTGTAATTCACACAGTGCTGAGATAACTTAATATGCAGCTGTTTGGACATCTGTAATTTAGAAAACCTGTCTACCCACATAAAATAGTAATTTGGAGTTTAGGAGAAGGGACTCCAAAAAAGACTTATTCAGGAGGCCAGACATGTGTGTCACTTCCCCAAAAAGCCTCATTATATCACAGCTAGGGAGACGTCAGCTAACAAAAAAAAGGGACATGGTTTGTGCGGTACTACGGCCAAAACTAGAATTGTAACGCCACTTCTAAGCAATGTTTGCAAATTAGTCCCTCCAAAAAGATCTGTTTGCTGATTTTTTTTATTTTTTATTTTGTTGTTTTTAGGGGAAAGAAGAGGACAGCGCTATGAGGAGTCAGGGAGGCCCACACTGTCTCCCAAACGGCACGAAAAAATTGTTGAGCAGGAGGATGATGAAGAAGGAGAGGAGGAAGAAGGAGAGGAGGAAGGGAGAGAGGAGGAAGGCGGATTGGTGGAGGAAGGCGGATTGGTGGAGGAAGGCGGATTGGTGGAATTTGGTGGATTAATGGAGGAAGGCGGTTTGGTGGAATTTGGCGGATTAGTGGAGGAAGGCGGATTGGAGGAGGAAGGCGGATTAGTGGAGGAAGGAGAAGTTGAAGAAGAAGGAGAAGTTGTAGAAGATGTTGAACTTGTCAGTACAACAGGTCAGTGACACCCCAGCTTTGCAGGGAAAAAGAGATGTAGATAGGCCTGCACCTTACTTACTTACAATGTTGTGTTTTTCCTTTGGCATTTTTAGGGGATGAAGATGGGATTAGCACATCTGTCGCTCCTATTTTTTCTCGTGCAAGTGCACAAATCCTAATACAGCAGATAATGGAGTGCAGCACCGATCTGGCCAATATGAGGGAAAGGATGGTGGTGATGGACCAAAACTTCAAAAACATGCTCGATATTTTGGGACGTATATAGAAGACTATCCCCCCCAGCTGCCCCCCATGCCCCCCCCCCCATGCCCCCCCTGCCCTCACCCCTAACCACCCCACTCTCAAAGATGTTGTATAATGTTCGTTTAATATCCCCCAAAATTTGAGGATGCACACACACACACGGGTTTATTTACTAAAGCTATAAGGGGCAAAAGCAGCATCACTTGGCATATAAAACAATCATCTTCCATGTTTGGATGCGAAGTCTTAATTGACTAAGCTTAATTTAGAAGCTGATTGGCTTATATGCACAAATAAGCCGGAGTTTGGACTGTTTAGTAAATAAACCCCAATGTGTGTTCACATGTGCGATCTGCCATCACAGGACATCAATTGTATGTGCTTTGTGGGTGCAACCCCTTCCTTACTTATCAAGTAGGTGACAGAAAGGGGTTGCACCCACAAAGCACATACATTGATCACCCATGATGGCAGATAGCACATGTGAACATTTCGCATGGGATCTCATGTGAAAAAACACCATTTGGCCCATCACACACACAGCATGTGTGCATCCTCAAATTTTGGGGGATTCCGGCGTGACCTAAGACCATGTTGTCTGGGTTTGTTATGCCAAATAAAAGGTTGAACTTTGTAAGTTCGATTGTTATATATGTTTGTCAAAACCACAAAATATTTTTTGAATAAATAAATACTTTCTAAACCAAGTTTTCTAATTAAAACACAAAGATTTTCGTAACTAAAAAAGAAATAAAAAAACATTTTAAAAACACACACACACCAGTGGCTTCTTATTTCTAACCTCAATACCCAGTTTGTAGAAGAGTGACTAGAATGTGCAATTGTGTGTATTTACTAAAACCTGCTAACTAAATTGGGCACAAGAAATGCACTAGTTTCAGAACCTGGAAGACAGATAAAAAGAGAAAAAGCAATAATGACAAACAACTGTATAAAGTCCAATGGTCAAATTATTTATTATTTCTTGGTAATATTTCTTTATTTTGGGGGCCGAATTATAAAGAAATATTAATCTGGCATAGCTATGGCCCCCCGACCCATAAAGTACTCAACATATTTGTCGCGTACCTCACGAGCAGATTGGGTGACCGAGCCAGCGCGACCAGTGTCCAGCCCAGGAAGGGTATCTGAGGGTAGTCCTGCCTTAGCACCGATGTTGGGTAGGTACGTCTGGGAATGCCTGCGTAAAAAATTATGCAATATGCAGCAGGCCAAAATAACAGAGTTAAATTTATATTCCGCCAGATGTATCGCTGTCTGGAACAGGCGGAACCGGCTGGCGAGTATCCCAAAGGCATTCTCGACTACCCTCCGGGCCCTGGCCAGCCGGAAATTGAAGACTCTCCTCTCCGGGGTGAGGGTCCTCTGGGGAAAAGGCCGCATGAGGTGAGGTCCAAGTCCAAAAGCCTCGTCCGCTAAAAAAACAAACGGAAGTCCTTCCACATTGTCTTCATCCGGTGGCAGTTCAAGACCACCAGTTTGTAGACGCCTGTAAAATTCGGTCCGCGCGAACACTCCCCCATCAGACAGCCGGCCATTCTTCCCCACGTCCACATACAAAAATTCGTAGTCTGCCGACACCACCGCCATCAACACGATACTATGAAAACCTTTGTAGTTATAATAGTACGAGCCCGAAAGAGGTGGCGGCACTATGCGGACGTGCTTCCCATCAATTGCCCCTCCGCAGTTTGGAAAATCACAACGCTGGGCAAAGTGGCCAGCCACAGTCTGCCATTCCTGCGGCGTGGAGGGAAACTGTGGGGACAAAAGCAAAAAAACAATTAGCACTTTGGCACAGAAACAACATTGCAAACACTAGTAAAAAAAAAACATTCTGCAACATCACGGTATTAACATTTCAAAAAATTAGTGTATAGAGAGTATTTAGGGCAACAAATCTAGAGACAATTATTATCAGACTCCACATCCCGCTGATAGGGCAATACACTTTTTTAGGGGGAGGGAGTTGAACTACAATGGAGCAGGACACCAAAAAAAAAAAAAGGTGTTTTTGTCCCTAGGAGATGATGCTGGACAGGTTAGTAGTGTTGAAGGTAAAAATATGCAGGTAGGCCAAACCACATTAACCTGGAAAGCTTAACAACATGCATGGGGAGAAAAGGGAACATTAAGCACACAGCATATTACAATCATGGCGACTAGGAAAACCAACACAAAAAGGTGAGAAAAATATGCAAACATTATTAAAGACACAGATTGTGATGTTAAAGGAGGAAACTTACCTTAATAAACTCCTCCTGCATGACTTGTATGATGGCAGAACACGTCTCCGGTATGATGATCCCAAGCGCCTGGGGAGAGATGCCTGTTGAGAACTTGAGGTCCTGCAGGCTCCTCCCAGTTGCCAGGTACCGCAACGTGGCAATAAGCCTCTGCTCAGCCGGAATGACTTGGCGCATCACAGTGTCCTGCCTCGTGATATAGGGGGACAGGAGATCCAGCAGACGGTGGAAAACGGGGTCCGTCATACGGAGAAAGTTCCTGAAGTCATCAGGATTATTCTCCCGGATCTCCCTAAGCAGAGACATATGAGAGAATCGATTACGCTGCCGCAACCAATTCTTGGCCCAGGAACTCCTCCTCCTACTGTTCCTGTCCAAATCACTGGAATGCACACAGACTCCAGAACAAAACCCATAAACAGCACGAACTCGTGAAAAGTTGCGCTGCTGCTCCATCATGGCTTCAAACCGGCCGGCTGGTCAGTCAAGAACACACTCAAACAGAAAGCACCCCCAAATCCAGCAAGACCTGCAAAGATCGCACGTCAAACAGATACGACCGTACAGGATGGCACTGCAAAGCAGAAACGCCGCGTACGGCGACACTGAATGACAAATACGAGCCCACAAGCACACACTGAACCTGAAAATACGACCTGTTAAGCGCGGAGACTGAAAAGCACGAATCAGCTCTAACCAAACCTTCGCTAACACGGAACTAGCAGAAGCGGAACAGAGGGCGGCGCCGATGGCTTCGTCATTCCCCTTTATAGTGACGTCGTACGTGGTTTACGTGCCCGCGTTCTGGTCCGCTGGGATTTCGGTCCGATGGTGTGTACGCTCATCAGACCAACGGACAAATTTGACTTATCCGCTGGGAAATATCCGTCGGATGTTTCCGACCGGATACATTCCCTCGTGTGTACAAGGCCTGACAGTAAAGAACCCTCTACTTGGTTTAAGGTTAAACCTCTTTTCTTCTAATTTTAATGAGTGGCCAAGTGTCTTGTTAAAGTCTCCTCCGCAAAAAAGTTGTATCCCTATTGTGGGGTCACCAGTACGGTATTTGTAAACTGAAATCATATCCCCTCTCTAGCGTCTCTTCTCCAGAGAGAATAAGTTCAGTGCTTGTAACCTTTACTCATAACTAATATCCTCCAGACCCTTTGTTAGCTTTGTTGCCCTTATTTGTATGTACTCCATTTCCAGTACATACTTCCTAAGGACTGGTGCCCAGAACTGGACAGCATACGGCAGGTGCGGCCAGACCAGAGTCTTGTAGAGCAGAAGAATTATCGTTTTATCTCTGGAGTTAATCCCCTTTTTAATGCAAGTTGTTTGCTTTGTTAGCAGCAGCTTGGCATTGCATGTCATTGCTGAGCCTATCATCTACCAGGACCCCCAGGTCCTTTTTCATTCTAGATTCCCCCAGAGGTTCTCCCCCAGTGTATAAATTGCATTCCTATTTTTGCCACCCAAATGTATTATTTTACATTTTTCTACATTAAATCTCATTTGCCATGTAGTTGCCCACCCCATTAATGTGTTCAGATCTTATTGCAAGGTTTCCACATTTTGCCAGAGAAGTTATTGCCCTGAACTGTTTACCCCATCCTCCAGGTCGTTTATGTACAAATTAACTAGGATTAGTCCCAGCACGGAACCCTGTGGGACCCCACTACCCACCCCTGACCATCCCCCATTTATCACTACCCTCTGAACACCCCCTTGTAGCCAGTTTTCAATCCATGTACTCACCCTGTGGTCCATGCTAATGGACCTTATTTTGTACAGTAAATGTTTGTTGGGAACTGTGTCAAATGCTTTTGCAAAATCCAGATACACCACGTCTACATGCCTTCCTTCATCTAGATGGCAATTCACTTCCTCATAGAAGGTTAATAGATTGGTTTGGCAAGAATGATTCTTCATGAATCCATGCTTATTACTGTTAATGATATTGTTGTCATTACTAAAATCTTGTATATAGTCCCTTATCATCCCCTCCAAGAGCTTACATACTATTGATGTTAGGCTAACTGGTCTTTAATTCCCAGGGATGTATTTTGGGTCCTTTTTAAATATTGGTGCTACGTTGGCTTTTCTCCAATCAGCTGGTACCATTGCAGACAGTAGACTGCCAGTGTCATGTTCCCAGTGCTGTAACAGCACTCCCCTATAGTTAGTATAATAAATTACCATGATGAGACCACACTATATATGAGACCCTGTATATCACTTAAAACAGATAAAATATATAATAAACTAAACAAATCATACAGACAAAAATAGTCAATGCTTTAAAATAAGACACCGCTGTGATGCAAATATCAGTGATAAACAGAAATGTACACATCCAATGATGTTGTATACACTTGTTAAAACATAATAGTCAAAGTCCAAAATTGTGAAGAAACTATTCCTTGAATCCCGTATAAAGTTCACAAAAACCTCCAGTGCCCGCCACCTTCCAAATTATATGCTCACCTCCATTTGTTACCTTCCACGGGATAATATGCACCTTTCCCTTTAGGGGGCTAAAAAAAACTCTGGTGGGTAGATGGATCCTCATTTACTGTAGTATACCCACTGTGTCCTATGGCAATCCATAGCGGTGGTACTCATAAACAAATCAGAAAACTGACATAGTGCTGAATCATTTAAAAACACTTTAATCAAAAACATAAAAATGTACCAACTCACATTTTTCAGTGCACTGGCTCTGGTGCACTCAGACAGCATGCATAGCACATTTAGGGTGTGCAGCCCTCTTAAGGATCATTGGATGTTGCAATGGCAAACAACAAACAGGGTACAGTCTTCCTGTCTTTCAGGCGTCACTAGGCCCCTACCGACACGTTTCGTCACATGTCACGTGACTTAATCAAGGAGTATAGTGCAGCTCTGATCAATGTCAATCAACTAGTACCCTGCCTAGGGCCTTGCATTATGAGAAGAAGGTAATTTTTGTTTAGGAAACAGTTGTGTTACTTACTATGTTCAGCCCTGCACTGTGCTAACGCACTCCTGACCATTGCCTGCATTATGTATGCTTGTCCCACAGCAGAGCAGGCTTTATTCAACCACTTGCTGACCACCATATTTACAGCCTGTCAGCAAGTTTTTATACCAAGATCATGGCTGCAGTTGCAGTCATGATTTTGGTGTCATTTTTTTTTACATTTGTCAATCACCTCTACAGCTGTCTTCTCACTTTTACAGTGCTGAGAAGGCTCATCCTACTGCTACCGGGTGCAGTGTTTCCTAGGCTCTTCCATTCCTTTAGGGAGCCCAGGACTGCTAAATGGCTGGAATCAGTGAACACAGAGGAGATGGAGGAACATCTGTTCCCCCATCTTCTCTGTGACAACTGAAACTGGAAGCAACAATGTTTTAGTCACTTCCAGGTTCAGAGCTATCATTTTAAACCAGATTTGTGCTTGATTAGCTGCTTTGGAGGGCTAAGGAGTGTTTAGGAGTTTAATAGACCCCTGATGTCTCAATAAAGAGTACCTGTGACCTTCTCAAATATATATCATGGGGGGCTTGTTAGCCCCTAGTAATAAAGTTAAATGAAAAAAATAATTTAAAACATTTTTGAAAATTTCAATAGAATAAATAAAAATCAAACTTAAAATTTTTAAAAGCCCTCTACACATAAACTCCCAAAATGAACTTCTTTTATATGCTCCTTTTTGTTCTTTTAAATACACTCTGGGTTCTGGGGGTGGGAGGCAGGTGCTTAAAGCATATTACATATTACACCCTAAATGAGTCGAGAACTTCCTGTGCTCCCTGCTTTTGCTTGCACTCTTAGTTATCATTATTCCCATCTATCTCTATGAACATCTTAAAGTGGTATTAAACTTAAAAACAAACATGTTACATATTGCAGTTTACCAATGCTTAAATCTAGTGGCTGCATTAGTTTTGCTATATTTAGGCTTTTTTGCCTTTATTTTCCCCTGGTAATCCAACCACACTTCCTGGTAGAGCATGAGAGACACCTTTGGACAGCAGCATTGTCAGTCTGGGGGGGAAGGATAGTGTTAGGCCACGTACACACGATCAGACCGGTCCGATGAAACTGGTCCGACGGACCGTTTTCATCGGACCAGGAAGTGGTCTGATGGTCTGATGTGTGTACACACCATCAGACCAAAAATCTGATCAGACCAGAACGAGGTGACGTAGAACACAACGGCGTGCTGAAAAAACGAAGTTCAATGCTTCCAAGCATGCGTCGACTTGATTCTGAGCATGCGGGGGTTTTTGGTCCAATGCTTAAGGCCGTACACACCATCGAATTGGTCCGATGAAACTGGTCTTAGATGTACCAGCCTTAGATGTACCAGCAGATGGATAGATGGGTTCGACTAACAAATTAAAGCCAAACTCCAGAAAACACCTTATAAACAGTTACAGCAAACTATTTTACATAAACGAATGAGCACTTCTGTAAGTGGTAAATGTTTTTTCTCAACCCTCTAACTGCCACTTTTGCTGGACAGCGTGTTACTGGCTAGATTACTAGGGAAAGATACATGTACTGTAGCACCCTCTAGTGTGCTAGAGCTGTAGTGTAGGAAAATTTGCCTTGGCTGAGAGCCAGGCCTAGCTTAAATCTGGGTCAGGCCTG
The DNA here is from genome assembly GCA_029574335.1 of Rana kukunoris. NCBI lineage: Eukaryota > Metazoa > Chordata > Amphibia > Anura > Ranidae > Rana > Rana kukunoris. Next base: position 100,084,388 of record CM056052.1, on the reverse strand, counting down.
ATTGACTTAGGCCGTGTACACACGATCGAATATATCTGCTGAAACTGGTCAGCAGACCAGTTTCAGCGGACAGATTCGATCGTGTGTATGGGCTAGCAGACAGGTTTCCAGCAGACAAAAATTTTAAAGCATGCTTTAAAACTTGTCTGCTGGAAAGCCGTCTGTCGGATATGTCCGCTGGTTAGTACGCTGGTTAGTACGCCTAACCAGCTGACCCAAATCTCCTGCATGCGTCGAATGGATTTGACGCATGCGTGGAAGTATTTTACTTCCTGGTTCGGTGACGTGGCGGCGTCAACGTCACCGCCACGTCACCGCGCTGTCTGTCCGCGGGGATTTTGGTTTGATCGTGTGTACACAGATCAAACCAAAATCTCCCAGTAGACATGTCCGATGAAAACGGTCCGTCGGACCGTTTTCATCGGATATATCTCCTCGTGTGTACGGGGCCTTAGGGGGGCTGGATGACTCAGCAAGAAGCGTCTCTGGTGCCTCCCCTTTCTGGAACCTTGGAAAAGCTTCCAAAAGTAGTGGGTGGAGGCTAGAAAGTGTTGCTTGACATATTTTTGAGGGCGCCAGCCAAACCCCAGCAAATGGGCTGGCAGGGGGTAGACCCCTCATAAATAAGCAGCATGAGTAATGGTCGGGTGGAACATGGAGATTGAGTGCCGAGAAGGCTGTTAGAGGCCCTCACAGGGCACCCCCTAGTCTGGGGGGGGGGTGACCTTGAGCCTGGGGCTCGGGTACTGAAGGGATCCTTTACAACACATGGAGGAATGCTTTCCTAAAGACACGGGATAAATTGAGAAGACAGCAGGAGCAGGTCAGCACGTCTGGGAGATCTCCTTGTGAGTGTTCAGTCTGGGAGGACTGTGGTGAGAGTGTCAGTCTGGGAGGACTGTGGTTAGAGTGTCAGTCTGGGAGGACTGTGGTTTGAGTGTCAGTCTGGGAGGACTGTGGAGAGAGTGTTCAGTCCGGAAGGACTGTGGAGAAGTTAGCCAGGAGGACTAGTGAAAGGGCAGCTGCAGCCAGGCGGTCTGGCAGTGCCTGAAAAGATTGTGCTCGGATCAGTGACCACAGAGAGAAAGTGCTGGGAAACTGTAAAGCTGTGTCACCCTATCCTCAAGGGATAGGGGCTGCGAGTTGCTGCCTGTAATGAACCTTAGCTACCAAATTTTAACAAGGTGACTCAGTTGGAGTTCTGCAAGGAAGTGAGTGATGGAGGAAGCAGTGGTGTGTATATGGACTTCATATATGAAAAGTTATCCTTAAAGCGGAGTTCCACCGAAATTCAGAACTTCCGCTAATCCAACTCCTCACCCCCTTACATGCCAAATGTAATTTTTTTTGGGGGGGAGTGGGGGCTTCAGGAGGAGTGGGACTTCCTGTCCCACTTACTGCTTCTGCCGAGGGGCTGGTTAGGCGATTAAGCTTAATCGCCTACAGCAGCCCCTCCCTGTAGGCGATCGCATGGGACACTGACAGGTCCCATGCGATCGCCTGTCCAATCATCGGCGGGCCGCGCCGCTCGCGCATGCGCAGTGCTGCTCGCTCATGCGCAGTGAGTGCCCGGCCGTGAAGCCGAAGGCTTGATGAAGTCCTAAGTGTGGGCACCCCACCGTGTCAGCCTTCGGCTTCACGGCCGGGCACTCACTGCGCATGAGCGAGCGGCACTGCGCATGCACGAGCGGATCGTGGAGCAGGTGAGTGTGTGTTTATTAAAAGCCAGCAGCTACACTTTTTGTAGCTGCTGACTTTTAATAAACACTAAATGTGGCTGGAACACCCCTTTAAAGATTGATTGAAGTCAAGTGTGCATCCCATAATACCCCTTTTCCCCACTGAAGTTTATTACCCTCAATAAAATAAAAAAGCAAAGTACTGGACTGTTTCCTGACTCTGAAGTGACTGTGAAGATTTGGTGTGCCTGGCTGTGTAGGGTGGGGGATCCCAGTTACTTGCGGCCCTTAGGGGGGTGTGCCACATACAATTTATATGTAAAGCGCTGTATAAATTGATGGCAAACTATAAGTGCCTGTAATAAATAAATAATTAAAATGAATGCTGCCACCACATTTAGGAACTGGTAATATATTACATTTTTTTGGCGAGGGATTAATTCTGCTTTAATATGTTATGCTATGTTATAAAGAAAAGGAAAGTAGGAGGTGTTCTGCAGTCCTGTCCAAGGGTGACAACAGCTCCTCTTACATACAGTTCATTGAGTGAGTGTTGCCACCCTGGGACAATAAGTGTGTCCCTCACAGAATTACTAGGTAAAAATATAAAGTAGAAAAAAAATGAATGCAGCCACAACATCTAAGCACTGGCAACTCCACAACTGGAAGGGGCAGAACTCTGTCTTTCTCCAGCTTGCAAATTTATTTGAATCTCAACATTTTGAAAAAAAAAAAAAAAGAGCTGACAAGACCCGTGTTATTGGCATCCACCCAAAATTAAAAAATGTTAACATGTTTGAGTGGTATCAAGTGTAAAACCTCTCTCCAAAACATGTTATGTTTTTGCATTTTCCTATTCTAAAATGAAAAAAATATTGTTGTGTTAAATGTATCCTTTCTCTCTATCATATGTTTTCTAAAATAGCCCAACGCAATAGTGGTCACAGCTCTCTCGTTAACACACGGAAAATGCAGATGTGGCTTTGCAGACCCCTTTGAAGTTGCACATGCTCCAATTTATTTTTTAATCTGTTAAAACAGATTAAATATTCCAATGTCCTGTATTGCATATTGCGCGATATGACTTTTTTTTTTTTTGCTTTCCTACGGATCATTACAATCACACCAAAAATAACAGCTGGTAATGTTAGCATAAAACAAGTACAGATATTATCATTTCCTTAGAAGTTCAGCTGCCAGTGCCAACAACTCCTGCAAATCTTACTTTGAACTATTTTCAAATAGGAAACATTTTTTTTTTTTTTTTTAATATAATGTTTCATATGATTGTGTGGGAAAATACTGCCCTCATGTGGTGTTTAATGCTAGTGACAGCCAAAAGCTGCAAACTTCAAATATAAAAAATGATTCTAAAAGCCTTTAGTACTTTATGATATATATCCATTAAGATCTTGAAGGTTCGTGCCAACATTTCTCAATATTTTTTTAAGACCAATAGATTTTTTTATAAAAGAGTACTGTTCACTTCACAAATATATCATTTTTTTTTTTCATAACCTCTACCCCAGTTTTCCTGTTTCAGGGTGGCTTCTTTCTCTTGCAGCATCCTATGGAGCCACTCTTGCATGCAGAGACTAGAGATGTGTCTCCCTACACCATGTGCTTAGAATAGATAGAAACAAACGGCTGTTAGAAAATCTGTATATAGCCCTACAGAACAGGCTTTGTTGCTTAAAGTGTTACTAAGGGCGCGTACACAAGATCGGTCCAAACCAATGAAAATGGACTGAAGTTCAGTTTCATCGGTCCAAACCGACCGTGTGTATGGCCCATCAGTCTTTTGTCCTTCAGTACAAAGTTTTAAAACTTGCTTTAAAATCGGACTGATGGACGCCTGACCATCGGTCCAAAACTCACACATGCTCAGAATCAAGTCGACGTATGCTTGGAAGCATTGAACTTCGCTTTTTTCAGCACGTCGTTGTGTTTTACGTCACCGCGTTTTGACACGATCGGTTTTTGAACTGATGGTGTGAATCAATGAAAATGAACTTCAGTCCGTTTTCATCAGTTTGGACTGATCGTGAGTACGTGGCCTAACAGTAAAATCTGTCTGTATATGCAGTAAAGCATGCTTGTTATACTCACTGTGGAACCTAGGGGTTTAATCCTCTGTATTATGTAAAAAGGCTGTGTGATCCTGTCTTCTCTGATCCTCCCCTTCTTCCACAGTCCCCAATTTATCTCTTTATAAAACAGAGCATTGGGGGCACTCTGCACATGCTCAGTTTGGTAGGTATTGCTAAAGAGTTTTGTTTTGTTCTTGTCATCAGCACAGGGCCAATCAACACTGTCTACAGATGGTCAGGAGTCCCACAGCCTCCTAGCGCATTCAGAATAGAATGAAAACTCCTCCTACAAGCTTTAACCAGACACTTATAGAAGTCACAAGACTGCTATACACTGTACTGCTGTTGAGAAAGGGTATTTAGCAGTTTAGATTTACTAAATATTTGCATTTGCATGTTCTGTGTATTGTGGGAGACCAGATACGGTGAATGCAGGGTCCTGGGTTTAGTAACACTTTAACTGCAGACAGGAAACAGGAAACTTTATTCAGAAAAAAGACATAGGGCATACCATAAATGCAGCTACAATTGTATAAACACTGCCATCTACTGGTTAAAAAATATACAGTAGCTCTACAAAATACTGGTATACAGTAGTTGCACAAAATACAGTTCTGTATTCCAACACTCCCACTCAACAACCACTCCTTTCACATGACTTCCTCAGCCTACTGCTCCACAAACAAAATATTTTAACATTCTAGTACAGGAGATCGAAAAATCTCTAGGCGCTTCAGATAAAGTACTGCAAGGGAATGATGAAATATAAATGAAATAACCTCAAAGCCCCAAATAGCAAAGACACAACTTCATATATTTTGCATAATGGTCTAGCCCACAGGTGTCAAACACCAGGCCCGTGGGCCAAATCCGGCCCTCCAGGCCATTTCATGTGGCCCTCGTACCTCTTCTGCTGCTGCAGGAGAGCTCCAGCTCTCCTCTGGTCCTCCTCTAGACCCCTACTTTCTGCTTTCAAGCAATGCATTCAGCTTCTTCCGAGCAGCAGCATAAGGAAAGGGGGTACACTGTGATGTAAGGGAGAGTAGGGGACTCAACTTCTGATGGTGGGTTGGCTCTTGACATCTAATGTAACGGGAGGGGAGGGGATGCACTGGACATCTAATCTTACAGATACAACTGGCCCTTTTCATAATGCTGATGCGGCCCACGATGAAATTGAATTTGACACCCTTGGTCTAGCCAGTTTGCCCAAGCAAAACAAAACTTTCAGTTTGACCTCCCAAAACTAGGCAAGCTACTTCAAAACAGCACTATTAGTCCAAATTCAGATCTCAGTTTTATAAATCTAAGCAGTGTTGTCAAAACATTTGCAATCTTTTTCAGCAGCTCTGATTCACTTTTGTTTCTCATGAGTTGAAAGTCTACATCTCATCCTATGAATCTGGCTCTGGTTTTAATGCTATGAGAGCAGCATAGGACCGACGTTTGGCTGGGATGCCTTTATTGATTCTGGTGGATTTCTTGAGTGAAGCCTTGTGTGGCCTGGTTTCTTCTTTCACAGCAATTGGATTGTCTGTGTAAATTTCGATTTCTGTGTCACTTTGTTGCCTATCCTTATGTGACACTGATGTGGAATTACCCTCAGTTTTAGACACCGGTGGTGAAAGTTTGAACACACTTACAGTGGATATAAAAAGTCTACAGGTCCCTGTTAAAATGTCAGGTTTCTGTGATGTAAAAAAATTAGACAAAGATAAATAATTTTAGAACTTTTTCCACCTGAAATGTGACCTATAAACTGTACTCAGTTGAACAACAAACTAAATTCCTTTAGGTGGAGGGAAGTAAAGATAAAAGACTAAAATAATATGGTTGCATAAGTGTGCACACCCTTAAACTAATACTTTGTTGAAGAACCTGTTGATTTTATAACGGTACTCTTTTTAGGGATGAGTCTATCAGCATGGCACATCTTGACTTGGCAATATTTTCCCACTCTTCTGTGCAAAGGCCCTCCAACTCTGTCAGATTATGAGGGCATCTCCTGTGCACAAAAAAAAAACAGAAAGAAGTCCAGCGCTAGAAATAGTTAACAATTAAATACATAGCTCAAGTGATAATAAAGCTCATTGGAAAATGGGTTAAAAAGAGCTCATTAATAAATGTGAGAAAGGATAGATCTCCATAGACTATTAAGTGACAAAGTCCAGTGCAAAAAATCCAACAATAATTCTTTTGCTGAAAAATTCTAAAGGTGATCAGGTGCGAGCCAATATGCTGTTAAAGGAGAAAGGATTTCCACAAATTCACCCGTGAGAAGACTGCCTGCTTACCACAAGGAGAGACTGCTTTGCATCAGTCTCATGAAGCATAGGGAAGTCCTGGTCTCCCCGAAACCAATCCACGCAATTCAGCAGCAGTAAGTCCAGGATATGTAATGGTACAATAAAAAAGAGACTCTCATAGTATATCAAGTAAAACCAAAGGGAACGGTTTAATCAGTAATGCACTCACAATTAGTAGGTAGAAACAGGCATATCAATCAAAGCCGCGGTCTCTCCACTCCGATACCTCTCGCTACTCCAATGCAAAAACACTGCCTACGTTCAGGACGGAACGCGATGACGTCACGGCTCCCTACGATCGCTCTTTACAACCTGGGAACTCAGCACAGGGATGGTGGGATCCTGTGCTGACAGGAGCAAAGGAACCAGCAACCACACCCTCACTGACAAGGAGTGGAATGGCAGTTTCCCACCATCACTGTGCTGAGTTCCCAGGTTGTAAAGAGCGATCGTAGGGAGCCGTGACGTCATTGCGTTCCGTCCTGAATGTAGGCAGTGTTTTTGCATTGGACTAGCGAGAGGTATGGGAGTTGAGAGACTGCGGCTTTGATTGATATGCCCGTTTCTACCTACTAATTGTGAGTGCATTACTGATTAAACCGTTCCCTTTGGTTTTACTTGATACACTATGAGAGTTTTTTTTTTATTGTACCATTACATATCCTGGACTTACTGCTGCTGAATTGCGTGGATTGGTTTCGGGGAGACCAGGACTTCCCTATGCTTCATGAGACTGATGCAAAGCAGTCTCTCCTTGTGGTAAGCAGGCAGTCTTCTCACGGGTGAATTTGTGGAAATCCTTTCTCCTTTAACAGCATATTGGATCGCACCTGATCACCTTTAGAATTTTTCAGCACAAGAATTATTGTTGGATTTTTTGCACTGGACTTTATCACTTAATAGTCTATGGAGATCTATCCTTTCTCACATTTATTAATGAGCTCTTTTCAACCCATTTTCCAATGAGCTTTATTATCACTTGATCTATGTATTTAATTAACTATTTCTAGCGCTGCACTTCTTTCTGTTTTTTTTTGCTTTGTTGAATTGTTGTACACAATTTTTAGTGCCAGCAGCTCATTGTTCTTCCATTCACAGGTTAATGTTTTCAATTTTTAATTAGCGCAGCGTCAGCCTTTTTGCTTTTTTTGTTTATATCTTCTGTGCACAACCCTCCTCAGATCACCCCACAGATTTTCAATCAGATTTAGGTCTGGGCTCTTGCTGGGTTATTCCAAAACTTTAATCTTCTTCTGGTGAAGACATTCATTTGTTGATTTGGATGTATGCTTTGGGTCATTGTCATTCTAAAAGATGAAGTTCCTCTTCATGTTCAGCTTTCTAGCAAAAGCCAGAGGCTGGGTTCACCCATTCAATTAAAATCTGACAACGTTGTAAATACACAGGTAGCTACCACAGACACTATGCATTCACACTTATACTGGATATAACTAAATCTGAAATGCAGAAAACCCGATTGGGGAAAATGTATCACAGGTCCCAGAATGCTAATCACTTATATATAGATTGCTGTGATATTCCCACAGAAAACAAGTAGGTTCAGTATCTTGATGTAACTAAATGTGGACCAGATTGTGAACATTCCCTGGGTCTTATAAATAGACAATTCGGTACCAGCGGTGTTTCCCCAGAAGAGGAGTAATGGGAGATCTAAACATTCAATTTCTGAGCAGTAATCATTGTTTGATCACATGGACTAATTTTTATTCCACTTGCATAGTCATTTTATTTCTTTATTATGTCAGGACTTCTGTGCCCAAGTCGTCTGTGCCATGTGTGAATGCACACACAAATGCACACATGGGGATACTCTTTATGTCTGGGAGAAAAGAGATTTTATCTCCAAATATGGAAAGGCTTCTTCACAGTAAGAGCTGTGAAAATGTAGAATAGACTCCCTCAAGAGCTGGTACTGTGCAGCTCAGTAGATTGCTTTATTAAATGGATTATTTTCTAAATGTACGTAATATAACTCAATACTAACATTAAGGCTTGGATCACACTTAAAATGTTTAAACCCCCCCCCCCCCAAAAAAAAAAAGAAGCAGATCCTGTTCCCTTAGGCCTGATTCACACCTATGCATTTTTAGTGCTTTATGCATTTTGCAGATTTTGTACTGCAGAACATGTTCTGTGAATCAGGCCTAAGAGAGTGAGAGCGATAAAACCAAATTTAACACAACTGCTCCAAAAGGGTACGTACCACACTGTCTCGCTAGGAGGACGGGAGTTTGTTTTGTAGCCAGCCGGGTTCTTATTTTATGTGCGATATTTAATCTTGGAAATGTAAGTGCAATATTTTTTACTTGAGCAATAAACTAGGAATTACACAATATTACGCTATGGTCAGTTTCTCTTTTTGGGTCCAATGCTGAATATCACGATTACGGATCTTATGGTGCTATCGTTGTGTAAATCAGTGCAACCATCCACACAGGGTTACCTAGATCATCCATGCAAGCAAAGGCCTCAGGTGGGTTATAGCCACATGCCTGGATTGCTTGCCATCTGGTAAGCAAGTTTTCTATATGGTGGCGGTGCACTTTGTGAATTAATCACTCCGGTATCTACATTAGATGAATTCATCTCACCATTTCAAACCATTAGAACAACTTCATGTTCTTTAATCAATTAATTGGCTTTGTCTTTTGGACTTAAATTAGCGCAGCTTTTCTTATCCATTCATACCTGAGACCTTGTAACACTAAGGCCGCGTACACACGACCAAATAAATCCGATCAAATCGGTCTGACAGACCGTTTTGATCAGATTTGTCTGCTGGGGTATATTGGTTTGATCGTGTACACACGATCAAATCAAAATCCCCGTCGGCAGACAGCGCAGTGACGTGGCGGTGACGTTGATACCGCCACGTCACCGTCACCAGGAAGTAAAACACTTCCGCGCATGCGTCGAATCCATTCGACGCATGCGCGGGCAGATATGTCTGCTGGTTAGCGTACTAACCAGCAGATATGTCGGACGGACGGGTTCCCAGCAGACAGATTTTAAAGCATGCTTTAAAATCTGTCTGCTGGAAAAACCCGTCTGTCCGCCCGTACACACGGACACATGGACGGTTTCCAGCAGATAGATTCGATCGTGTGTACGCGGCCTAACAAGTCAACGGGGAAGAAAAATGGCTAGACATTAATGGCTGTGTTTTGAGTTATTTAGAGGGGACAGCAAATGTACACTGTTATACAAGCTGTACACTCACTACTTTACATTGTAGCAAACTGTAATTTCTTTAGTGTTGTCACATGAAAAGATAGAATTAAATATTTACAAAAATGTGAGGGGTGTACTCACTTTTGTGAGATACCGTATAAGTTTACAGCATTCTATTTTGTACAATTCTGAAAAATAGACATACAAATAAAAGATTCAATAAATATTGAATATTTTATTACCCTGACCAATTATTTGATAAATAACTGTCAATAATATTGTTATTACCATAAGTAATTTTGGCCATATAAATGTCAGATTGGAAGAAGGTCACCTAAGCGCAGAGCAGAAGATTTAATAAACTGCTTCTGATTTGCTTGCACAAAGGCTCATGCAATCATAGACTCCAGCCATCATCCACAAAGTTCTAGGTAAATGTAAAAGCCTGAGGTCATAATCATTTAACAAGGCATAAAGTAAGATGAAAGCCCTCTATTTATCGCTGTTATTAGGGCTGCACTTGTGTGGAAAATCCATGAGATTTTTGTAGCTAGGAAGCAAAAAAAAAAAAAAATGAGCTTGAAGGACAATTTCTTGTGCAGCGAGTAATATAGATGAGCATTCTAGATAGATCCTCTGCCAATTCAGCTGCATCTGATGTAGTTGGGTGTTGGGATGTAAAAAAAAGCCTTTAGAATTGTTTTATAGCCATAAGGCTTAAAGGTGCAAAATGGCTCTTTGGCCATTTTCAGTAATGGTCTGATCATTTCTAGTCTCCGTCCATTAAATGTGTAAAAGTGTACCTGTCAGTTATAGATTGCATATGTGCCATTTACTGAATAAAATGAAAAATAAAATGGAAATGACATGGAAGTGCTTGTGTGATTCCGGTCAGCACTCCCTTGGGAGAATCAAGTGAAGTTTGATGACTTTAGTGTGATAGGCAAGGAATTGTGCAAAGATGATTACCTACAGAAACAGACATCACAGCATGACCCGAGGAGATGGTATATTTGCTTTTTTGCCTTTTTACATGCTCACAATTTTCCAGTAAATTTACTTTCATCATAAACTTTACTGTGGCCAGGACTATACTGATTGCAATGAAATTATGTGTATGAAAATTTTCACCTGAGCCATCTGAACGTTAAGCTGGACATACACTAGAAGAATTTCATTCCAAGTTTTTTGTTTTGTTTTAAAAAATTTCAATATTTAAATGAGATTTAATATTCTAATCGTTAGTGAAATCAAATCAATATTTATTTTGGATTGCATTAATGTGAAAATTTGAAACAGCCGGAGTGAAAAAAACACAAAAACCGAGAAAGATCACCAGGTGAGCATAAAGCGAAAAATCTAAATAAAGAAAACTAAGGCTGGTCATACACAGAGTGTAATAGTGGATATTCCAAGCTACCTAAAAATTCATATATAAATATCGGTTGCAGCAGACACCGTATGGGTTAAAAAGCCACCCAAGTGAATACAATACAAAAACACAGCAAAACATAATAGAGGTACTCACATTTAAAAGTAAAAAATTTTGTTAAACGAAACGAGGAGCGAGCTTGTGGCAGTGACTTCACTTCCGGTGTCCGTATGTTCCTACGCGTGTCGTCGCAGTCACGTGATTTCATCTGGGAAAGGTCACGTGACCGTGACGACACACGTAGGAACATACGGACACCGGAAGTGACGTTTCTGCCGCAAGCTCGCTGCTCCTTTTCATTTTACACAGTTTACACATTTTAAACTTTTAAATGTGAGTACCTCTATTATGTTTTGCTTCTATAAATAAACTACTAAGCCGTACATACTTAATCATAGAGGCTCCTTGTTTCTCCATACTTTCCTTCTATTACCTGCCATGTCACCCTGAGTGGAATTATGCCTAGGAGAAGGGAACATAGAGGAAGAATTAATTAGGCTACATATAGCCCGGAATTACCAGGAGGGATCGTTGAAGGATATTTTGATCATCGGTTATTACCGTATATACTCGAGTTTAAGCCAAGTTTTTCAGCCCATTTTTTTGTGCTGAAAATGCCCCCCTTGGCTTATACTCGAGTCTCTCCCGGCGCTGTACCCATCTGCAGCCTAATCCCCCAGCACTGTGATACAACTTCAGTCTTGTATCTCCCAGCGCTGTGCCCATCTTTAACCTTATTATGTCCGGCGCTGTGCCCATCTTTAATCTTATTATGTCCCAGCACTGTGATACATTCAGTGTAAGCCGTGTAGTGTAACCAAGCGCCACCATCTCCCCCTCCTCCTCGTCCATGATAGGCTGACTCACTGCCGGGAAACTGAGTCAGTGTTCCGTCACAGAGGAGAAAGTGGAGGAGGCGGCACTTGGTTACACTACATGGCCTTACTGAATGTATCACAGCGCCGGGACATAATAAGATTAAAGATGGGCACAGTGCCGGGAGATAATAAGACTCAAGATGGGCACAGCGCCAGGAGCTAATAAGACTGAAGATGGGCACAGCATCAGGAGATTACACTGATCAAGGTACCAGGTACTTGAGACACAATGAGGTATGACACAGTTAGGCATGGGTACAGTGAGGCATGGGCACAGTGAGGCATGGGTACAGTAAGGGACGGACACAGTGAGGCATGGGCACAGTGAGACATGGGCACAGTGAGGCACAGTGAGGCATGGGCACAGTGAGGCATGGGCACAGTGAGGCATGGGTACAGTAAGGGACGGACACAGTGAGGCATGGGCACAGTGAGACATGGGCAAAGTGAGGCACAGTGAGGCATGGGCACAGTGAGACATGGACATAGTGAGTCATGGGCACAGTGAGGCACAGTGAGGCATGGGCACAGTGAGGCATGCACACAGTGAGGCATGAGCACAGTGAGGCACAGTGAGGCACAGTGAGGCATGGACACAGTGAGGCAAAGTGAGGCATGCACATGGACACAGTGAGGCAAAGTGAGGCACGCTGAGGCATGCGCATGGACACCCTAGGCTTATACTCGAGTCAATAAATGTTCCCAGTCTTTTGTGGTAAAATTAGATGCCTCGGCTTATATTCGTTTCGGCTTATACTCGAATATATACAGTACTCTTTTGTTGTTTACCTTAGAGTGGTAAGGCAAGGAGCTAGTACACCTGTGGGTGTAATACGTACCAAAGATAACAATCACCAACGTCACAGTGGCCCTTTTCTTTTTTTTTTAGATTCAGCACTTTCTCTGAAGTCACATTCATACATAATTTCTGTAAAACTTTAACACTTGCACTTTATTAATGTGTGGACTCATAATTAAATATACCACATACATGGAGTACATTTTTCCTGAAACTAGGAAAGAAATGCCGGAATCCCTCCTGCCTGGCCATTGTCTTCTCCCATCTGGGGGGGTCACGGGAGGAGCCATCCACACTGGGAGAAAAGAGTGACTATTGCTAAAGGCTAGAGCAGCCGCTAGCAATAATCGCAAGAGAATACAGCAGGCTGGTTGTACCCAAGTTGATTGGTCAACGTGCTACATTCAGCCTGCCCATTAATGGTTCAACTCTTTGCTGGTTCCTGCTGAGCCGGCCAAGATTCAGACCTTGTATGGCTGGCCTGAGTCAGTCACCACATCTAAGAGCTGGTAAACTGCAATACCGGTACATAAAAAAAATTGTTTTGGGGTTTACATACGCTTTACACGAGTTATCTTTTATCACCCTTAACTTTTCCTAACCAGAAAGAGAAGGTTTATTTAAAGCAAGTGATACCATAAAAAGCTCTTTAACATTACGCAAGGGTGGCACTGTTTTTTAGTTGTTGGTACTTCTGCCTTGCAGCACTGGGTCCTCAGTTCGAGACACTATTGGCATGAAGTTAGCATGTTCTCTCTGCGGTATTGTGGCTTTTCTCCCATGTTCCAAAAGGACATGCTGGTAGCTAATTGGCTGTTGTCTACGTTGGCCCTAGTATGTGAAACAGGGACCTTAGATTGCAAGCTCCTTGAGGGCAGGGACTAATGTAGATGTACACTTTGGAAAAAAAATGCACAAATAAATGGCACTATCTATGACCTGTAATTAAAAAAAACAAAAAAAAACAATATAAATACTGTATATGATTACTGACAAGACTTAATCCTTGTACACACGATTGGAATTTCCATAGAAAAAAATCAGAGGGAATTTTTTCATTGGATATATTCCAAACATGTGTGGGTCCCATCTGACTTTTTCCGTCGGAGTTTAGAAATAGAACATGTTTTATTTTTTTTCCGATGGAATCAGAAATTCCAGTCGTCTGTGCTGAACTCCAACTGAGAAAAAAATAATGCATGCATGCTCAGAATCAAGTCGACGCATGCTTGGGAACATTGAACTTAATTTTTCTTGGCTCATCGTATTGTTTTACGTCACCGCGTTTTGGACAGTCGGAATTTGGTCTGACAGTGTGTATGCAAGACAGCTTGAACGGAATTCCAATGGAAAATTCCATCAGATTTTATCCCATTGGAAATTCCGATCGTGTGTACAGGGCATTAGAAGCTGTTGTGACCTTGTACTCAGTGTTCGAGTATGATTTTGGAAGCACTTGCATATTATACCTTAATGCTGTATAATTTTTCCATATATTTATTGCCTTTTTAATAAAGTATCCTGCGGCATATATGGCAACTAGCTTATTAGAGCTAAGGGGAGAGAAAATTGTGATGGCCCTGATGAGATCATGCTATATAACTCCCCACAGGAGATTGTTGCAGATTAACAAATTATACAATATAGCTGATGATGTAGCCAGAAATTCAGGAAGGGAAAGCAATTGTCTGTCTATGATATGTGCATTGGAGCAGGTGTGGAATGACTGGAAAACTCAGTGTGTGGCTGTATTAGAGGAGAGAAAAGCTTTACAACCTAGTAGCTTTATAATGCTGGTATGGATATATGAGTTATTACATTGGATGTTTAATGTGTCCTAGAGAGAGAATACATGTGAAAAGTTAATGCACGACAAAAAATTTTGATATAAAGGACACAATTAAGTTGCAGCTCTGTAATCATTAATACATCATTACATTTAAGTATCTGAATTTGATGTGTTAGCAGCCTCTTGCAGGAGCATGCTGATAGACAGAGAGAGTAACCCAGAGATGAGCCCATCAGTGTGCTACTTCTCCTTTTACTATCCAGTCACAGGGTGAGTACAGGGAGGGCATCTGTGTGTGAAACTGAAACTGGAGCAGAAAGTGAAATTGTAACTGTGCTGTGGGTAGGGTTGAACACGTTAGCGGCGCACATTGTTTAATATACACTATAGGATTGTAACAGCTGGGACACATTTGGTCACTCCAAAGCGAATAGTATTACGGCACACATAGTGCCCCCACACCCTCCAAGCCACATTTCTGTCTGAATAATCTGTCCGGGTTTCAGGTGGACAGAAACCCGAACACATGATTTAAAACCCAGACTGTCCATGTAAATCCGAACTGGTGGCAACCCTAGCTGTGGGGTAGAGCTGTGTATATGTCATTATATGTATATGTATATGGTCAGAAATTCAAATCATTTGACAGGTAAAACCGCTCCTATGTCATCTGTGCGATTAGCTGTGTGCCTGGAGTTCAGAAATAAATGCAGTATGTAACCTTTCCGAAAAGCTGATTCTCAAAGGCTAAGTTCACTCTTAGTAACTTGTTGAATGTTACACTCATATGTAGGGTGTAACATCTAACATGTTACTGTGCACCAATCCCTGAACCTCCAGAATCTCCTGTGACAGTGGGCATGGGTTTTTCTCCCTGCATCTGCTGTCACAATTTGTAAACAGTACTGGTGTCACATCATTCATTTACAGGAATCTGTGAATGAAAGAACTACAAGTTCAATCCTTCACCACGACAGAGGGCTTGTAAGTCTTAATGAACTAAGAGGGGTCTTGTGAGCATTCCTCCTACAGCTTTCAAACAGCACGTACAGGGGCATGGACAGAAAGCTGTAGGCAGTGTCTGCAAGAGCCTGACATTGCACCTACAAACTAGAAAAAGTTTGTATAATACCTGGTGCTTAATTTGTATGTTTAAGCCGACTAATGTTGGGACCCATCTGTACGGAGGTGCACTTGTTACTGCCTTTTTAAAACGGGAGTGCTGCTAAGTTATGGGCAGTCTCTACTGACATTAAATGGCTGACAGAGATGGGAAAAGCACAGTTGATTCTGCTCACCAATTCTGGCACACAGGGAATGTTGTCCTGAATGCTTGGGAGCTTGCTGTCCTCAGGAGTCCAGTTCCAGGTGGCTCAGCCCTCACAACGAAGTCCTCACAAGGCTCAGTCCCATCGCTCAGACTCTAACCCGTTCTGCGTGGTTGTGGGCACACACACACAGCAACAATTCCCTCCAGCACCAGTCACAGTGCGGCAAAAACTTTTAGGGGCTCAGTCCTTAGGCACTCTCAGTTTCAGTCTCTCTGAATGTATGCAATGACAGGTAACTGCAACAGATCCACACCACTCCAGCTCCCCACACACATGACTGTGTGTGTGCTGTGGCACTGGTCTGTGCAGCTCAGCTTTCTCCTGCAAAAGATCCTGTCTTCTCTTTCAAAGCACAGGAAACTCAACCTGGTCTCCTAACTTGCAGGGAATCCTGAGTGTTGAATTCCACATCCCCATTTATTTGCATTGCACAGTGCTCCACTGGGACTACATATCCCATGATCCTCCTCCCTGCAGCATCGTAATACCCTTTTTACAGGCTCACTGCTGTTGGTAGGAGGTAGGGGGCAAGAAGGGAATCACACAGCCACTCTGTCACAGTGAAGCAGTAGGAGAGAGGGGGCAGGCACCAAGCACAGCCTACTTTGAAGCCCCACAGATGTGGGGGAGGATTAAGGGGAGTGGGCACAGGAGCATACAACCGGCTCCTCCAACTGGTAGTACACGTGGCTAGCGGCTACACACCCTCTCTTGCTTGCTCTCAAGAGGGACTGGAAACTATAGAATTTGCAATGCTCATTCCAAACAAACGGAGTGGACTGGAGCTTTTGGAGGACATTACAAGGAGGTAGAAAACCAATTAAGAAATTATTTAATGGAAAATAGATTACAGGGCCATTTATTGATGAATACTGTATGTATGAATTTTTTTTGGTGAATAAAGATATTGTTTAGTATTACTTTAAGAATATATTGTATTTGCAGCATGAAATCATTTATATATAAAATAATTATTTATACTTGGGACAAGGGTCCCTCAAGCCTCTAAACACATGCAAAAATGAATAACCTTTATGCTTTTAGGCGCAAAAACCACTCTGGCGGGGGCTTGGAAACAACCAAGAGTCTCTATTACGGCAGCAAAAAGGAAAATTTCTTGGGTCATGACTCAGGAAAAAATGGTTAGTTCCATTTTAAACACATCTAAGCTATTTGAGGCTATATGGGAGACTTGGGCCAAATTCGTGGGGGTTTCCCTACTTCCAGGTACCACGACGACACCCACAAACTTTTGATATTTTAGCTGGCAATCAACTTATCTCTATCCTTCTTCCTTCTTCCTTTTCCTATTCTGTTCTTTTCTTCTGATTCGCCTTTCCTCCTTGCCTCTCTTTGTTTCTCGGTTAACCACTTCGGTTTGCTAACAATCAGTATTACTATGAAGAATTAAATAGGAGAAATGGCTTTTTCTGCAATGTTCATTGTTTTGCATAAGAATCCGTACTCTGTAAGTCGTCTCAGTAGGGATTTCCCGGGTTTTACTGAGACTCTGGAGTCCACCGCTAATACCTTCACCCTTGGATGGCCGCGCGGCTCTAGAATTTTCTGGCTTTCCGAAGCTGCGTGGCCAGTCCTGTTAAGTACGTGGCTCTAGTAGCAATTTAGGCTTAGGTTTTTATGGGTTTTTTTTCGGCACAGTGTGCTCTCGTTAGGGGTGTCGGAAACAGACTTTTCGGTGCTTAGCTCAATTATTTTATTTTATTTCTCCTACCATCACAGAATGGTTCACATAAGGTTAGATAGGATAACTTATTTAACGATGAATGAGAGTCAAGGTATTTGTTCTTTTTGTTTATTTATTTATTATTTTTTTATTTAATCATTTCCTCTATTTCTCCTATGCTATGTTATCTATTTACAACGGACTGTATGTATTTTTTCTTGCTCCAGATTGTTCCAGAGCAGGGGTGTCAAACACAAGGCCCGTGGGCCGAATTCGGCCCTCCAAGCCATTTCATGTGGCCCTCGCCCTCCTCAAGACCCTTACTTTCTGCTTTCAAGCAATGCATCAGATTCTTCCCAGCAGCAGCTTAAGGAAAGGGGGGTACACTGTGATGTAAGGGAGAGTGGGGGACTCAACTTCTGATGGTGGGTGGCTCTTAACATCTAATGTAAGGGGAGGGGATGCGCTGGACATCTAACCTTACAGATACAACCGGCCCTCTTGAGGGCAATCAAAATGCTGATGCGGCCCTCGATGGTATTGAGTTTGACACCCCTGTTCCAGAGGAACTAAATTGTACAATGCTGATCTTTAATAAACTTCTTTTAAAATGAAAAAAAATAAATATATATATATATATATTTGTGGTCAGAGTCTTCGAGTATGGAATGTGATCACCCTAGCAACCAAGGCCTGAGGTGTGCCTTGGTCTAGCTGGTCAGTATGCCTAGAAGAGGGCATACCCTGAATATGAGAATGAGAAAAAGTACAAAGAGAAATGGTGTGTGAAACTGGGGGAACGGGTGGGTGGGAAACCAGAAATGGCGCCAACCTGAACCTGATGTGGGGAGGAGCCTTAAGTACTCACCAGACTCCTCCCACAAATACAGGCTAACCTACGGCAAGCCTTAATACTTGTGGTCAGAGTCTTCGAGTATGGAATGTGATCACCCTAGCAACCAAGGCCTGAGGTGTGCCTTGGCCTAGCTGGTCGGTATGCCTAGAAGAGGGCAAAAGACACATGTGTAGGTGAAGAAGGGTAGAGAACACACCGTCCAGTGGAGTAGCGTGCGCCTGGAAGGCAAGCATACAAGAAACCGTTACGACAGGAGAACCCACCGACCCATGACTTGAGACACAAGGAAACCTCTATGGAATCTGTGAACCGCTCAGAACTTATTGACCCATGAAGGATGGAACGAGCCTGATGCCCAAGACAACCCCACCATAAGGAATGAACTACTTGTGACCAGAGGATGCATGGGGGAAATGGAGCAAGGGCCAAGCGGATTGAAAACCTTCAACCGGGCAATACCCGCGCTGATGTAGGGAAGTGAGAGGGTAAGTTGCAAAAAGGACAACAGGCAGGAGACTGGGTGTCAGCTACCTGGACAGCGGATAAGGCCAATGCACTGGCAATAGCATCGTGGCACATGGGAACCAAGCCAGACTCGGATTGGGAACATAAACAACAGATCACCAGACATGCAACGATCACAACCCCCTCGGCACCTACCTAAGAAGGAGAACATGAGCAGGAACATCGAGACCACTGCGCGTGAATGAACAAAGATTGCCCCCAAACCCCTATGTGAAAGTTAAATGCGCCCGAGAAACCTGCAGCGCAGACACAGGCGATAACTGAACACTCAGGGCTGGTGAACCCACGGAGCGTGGTGGGTAGTCGTATAGGTGTAAGAATGAACGTGCATCGTATGACGTATGGTATACGGGCGAGAAGATTGTGGGCGACAATCATTAAAAACGAAACCTCAGCCCGTATGGATCTGTAGACGTGACAGATCCCGAGATTCGAATGCTAGCTAACTAACCCAGTTGCAACATGACAAAGAACAATGAGACATGATGACCAACAAACAACAACCACGCCGTGACAGACAGACGACATGACCGACATGCTGGGGCAAAATGACAGAAACGTGCGACTGGAGCAAAATGACAGAAACGTGCGACTGGAGGGCTGGGCCAGAAACGCAGAGGCTGGAGGGCTGGGCCAGAAACACAGAGGCTGGAGGGCTGGGCCAGAAACGCAGAGGCTGGAGGACTGGGCCAGAAACGCAGAGGCTGGAGGGCTGGGCCAGAAACGCAGAGGCTGGAAACGCTGTGAGGGTAAGCCCCTGGGGACAGGAACACCCCAGAAAACGTTGTGACAGAAATCGTGGGCCAGAAACGCTGTGACAGAAATCGTGGGCCAGAAACGCTGTGACTGAAAACGTGGGCCAGAAACGCTGTGATAGAAAACGTGGGCCAGTACTCGTGGGCCAGAAACGCTATGACTGAAATCATGGGCCAGAAACGCTATGACTGAAATCGTGGGCCAGAAACGCTATGACTGAAATCGTGGGCCAGAAACGCTATGACTGAAATCGTGGGACAGAAACACTATGACTGAAATCGTGGGCCAGAAACGCTATGACTGAAATCGTGGGACAGAAACACTATGACTGAAATCGTGGGCCAGAAACGCTATGACTGAAATCGTGGGCCAGAAACGCTATGACTGAAATCGTGGGCCAGAAACGCTATGACTGAAATCGTGGGCCAGAAACGCTATGACTGAAATCGTGGGCCAGAAACGCTATGACTGAAATCGTGGGCCAGAAACGCTATGACTGAAATCGTGGGCCAGAATTGCTATGACTGAAATCGTGGGCCAGAAACACTATGACTGAAATCGTGGGCCAGAAACGCTATGACTGAAATCGTGGGCCAGAAATGGTATGAGAGAAATGCTGAGCCTGACACGTAGGTGCCGAACTGCCATGACAGGAAACCTGGGCAGAAAAAGGTATGAGAGAAATGGTGAGTCTGAAAGCGAAGCCTGTGCTGCTGAAGCGGAAATGCGATAACAGAACCCTGGGGCCGAACGATGAAGAAAAATGCTGCGCCTGAAACGCCGAGGCAGAATTACAAAGACAGAATCCTGCCAGACGGAAATGCCGAGACTGAACCGCTGAGGCAGAAAAAGCACTGACACTAACGCTGAGACTGCAACGCAATGACAGAATCCTGGGGCAGTCCACGCTGAGACTGGACCATGAGGCAGAAATGCACAGACAGCAAACCTGGGGCAGAAACGCTATGACGGAAACCCCCCCGGGGCAGGACGCTGTGACGGAAACTCCCCCCCCCCCCCGGGCAGGATGCTGTGACGGAAAACCCCCGGGGCAGGGCGCTGTGACCGCAACCCCCCGGGGGCAGGAATGCTATGACAGAAACCCCCCCCCCTTACATGAGTGTGCTACACATGCCCCAAACGTACTGACGCTGTGATGCAACGCATACAGAAATACTGGGCCAGAGAGCCTGACAGAAACTCTTGGGGCAGAAACGCATGACAGACACTCTTGGGGCAGAAACGCATGACAGAAACTCTTGGGGCAGAAACGCAGGGCAGAAACGCATGACAGAAACTCAGGGGCAGAAACGCATGACAGAAACTCAGGGGCAGAAACGCATGACAGAAACTCAGGGGCAGAAACGCATGACAGAAACTCAGGGGTAGAAACGCTTGACAGAAACTCTAGGGGCAGAAACGCATGACAGAAACTCTAGGGGCAGAAACGCATGACAGAAACTCTAGGGGCAGACACGCATGACAGAAACTCTAGGGGCAGAAACGCATGACAGAGCAGAAACGCATGACAGAAACTATGGGCAAACGCACTGACAGAAAAGACTAGAACGCAGAGCGACTGAAACGCAGAGACAGGGTGCTAAGACAAATTGCAGAAATGCAAGGAAGACTGGCAGCGTAACAACGCTACGACAGAAACGCCGGGGCAGAAACGCTAAGACAGAAACGTCAAGGCAGAAATGCTAAGACAGAAACGCCGGGGCAGAAACGCATGACAGAAACTCAGGGGCAGAAACGCATGACAGAAACTCAGGGGCAGAAACGCATGACAGAAACTCAGGGGCAGAAACGCATGACAGAAAACTCTGGGCAGAAACGCATGACAAGCTCTGGGGCAGAAACGCATAACAAGCTTTGGGGCAGAAACGCATGGACAAGAAAACGTGGCGTGACAGAACGCTATGACAATTGCTGTAATGTGTGAACTGCCTGCACAACCTGTGGGAGAACAACCCAAACCCCCCCCCCCCCATCGCACCTGCGTGGACTGACAGCCCTGCAAGATCCAGCAGGGGAGCAGCTGGACGGATATCCCCCTCCCCCCATGAGCTCAAAACTGACAGGGAGGAGGGGTGGGCAGCCCTCGCAACCGGATGGATAAGGACGCCCCCCCAGAGATGTAAATGTTGGTTGGATGGCCCCCCTTTTAAACAGCGAGCGGCCAAAGGAGTGAGTGGGTGGATGCAGCCCCAGGCAGCGTGCGGGGCGGTCAAGTGGAGCGGCAGCCCAGGCTAGCGTGGCGGGGCTCGGCGAGGTAGGCCTGGAGAGGCGGCGGACAGTGCGGGGCCTGGAGTGAGTGGGTGGATGCAGCCCCAGGCAAGGCAGGCGTGCGGATGACCCCCCTCCCCCCAGCATGAGAACCGGGAGAACCACCCATGCTGGGTGGTAGCAATGAGCAGGTGGATGTCCCACCCTCCCTCCCCTCACGGCGTGAACCCCGGGAGAAGCGGGCGGGCAGCATGCGGCGGAGTAGAGCGTGTCCCCCCCTCTGATTGAGCCCAGAAGTGAGATGGGGTGGAGGAAAGAGCGGGCGGGCAGTGGGTTGGTGGATGGCGGGCTCCGGATCCCCCCCCCCATGCCGCTCGGTGAATGCACAGTGAGAAGCAGCCCCCCTTTCTGGATTAATGGAGGAACATGGGCGGCGGGCGCCCCCGCCCCCCCCATGACTGCCGGTGAGGCGGATAGGATAGGTAATGGGCGGGAGCCCCCCTCCCTCAACCCGGCATGCCCACAGGAACAATGGATGCCTGGTGTGAGCCACGAGGTGGCTGCTTCTCAGCCAAACCAGAAATGGCGCCAACCTGAACCTGATGTGGGGAGGAGCCTTAAGTACTCACCAGACTCCTCCCACAAATACAGGCTAACCTACGGCAAGCCTTAATACATATATATATATATATATATATATATATATATATATATATATATATATATTTATTGTAGATTTCTTACATTTTGTGTGATTACCATTCATTCCAATGGGCATAAATGCACACAACTGCTGCAGGTCCTATTTTTTAGAAAGCACTAAGCTGGAGAGCACACAAATAAAGAGGATTTTATCTTAAAATTTTATTTCATTCAGTTAAAAAATAATGGAGAAATGTGAACTGCCCTTACTAGCTCATTAAAAGCACTTTCTTGACCTTTTTTACAACTATCTAGAGAAGTGAGATCCAGCACATATGAGGCTCGGTTCCTTATTTCCAAAGATCCACCTAAGCACATTAGGGATGAGCTTCGTATTCGAGTCGAACTCATGTTCGATTCGAACATCGTATATTCGATCGTTCATCGAAATACAAACAAAACGGGTCGTTCGCGCCAAATTTCGAGTTACGTTTCACAGACCATAATTCACTACGGCATCGCTGGCTGATGATTGACCAAGCATGCACTATGACCCGCATGCTTGGCCAATCACAGCTTGCAAAAAACGGAGGGTGGCTTTGGCCAATTATGGCTCAGGGGGTTTAGTACACGCCCCACACTATAAAAGGCCGCCTGCAGGTCGGCCTTGTGTAGTGTGTTATGGCGCTGGTTAGAGAAAATTTAAATTGTTTTATTTAAATTACTTTAAATATCGTACCTGCTCAGTGTCTATAGTATGCCTATGAAAACGTCTTTGAGAACCCGGGTCTTGCCCGAGGGAACATGTATCAATGGAAAAAAAGTTTTAAAAACGTTAGTCCTGAAAAAAAGTCCCGAGTCCTGAAAAAAACGTTAGTTTTTAAAACTTTTTTTTCATTGATACATGTTCCCTGGATATAGGTCAATAGGTCTATGGTCCCCAAACCAAAGAACCCAGAGCGAGCAAAGGGCCAGTAGGACTATTACGGTACTAGTAAAGAGATAGCAGCATCAATATACAAAAATTGAAAACAAGATCAAGTTTATTGGATATAAAACAATGACATAACATAGAGTTAAAACAGTAATAACCATACACAACACCATTGGAAGATCCCTGCTAAGGGGATGATACAGAGGGTTGGAGGTCGCAGAGACTCGACTAGTTTCGTGGCATAGCCACTTCATCAGGAGTATATCTAAAAATAATAATAATAGAACAGACAATGAAATCACAAAAGGGAGACAAAACAATATACAGCATAAAGGGCTCAGTCACTTACCTAAAGGGCCCGCCAAACAAAGCACGGTGAGGGTGGCAGGGCACAAGTCCCATGTGGTAGCCATGGGAGGGCATATGTGTGTGAGGACCTACTTGGCAGTTAGTAACTGGAACCGCGTCATGAATGGGGAGAGGTCGGGGGAGTGTGGTGCAACGCGCGTGATCACTAAGTGATGGTGAAAGAGGTAAAGTGGTGAGTGTTGGGTAGTGAATGAAGGAGACAGGTAGTGGGGGGGAAGAGGTAGTGTAGAGAGAACAGAAAAAAGAGGGGGGAAAAGGGGGGGGTGGGGAAGCAAGGAAGGAGGGGGTGAAAGGAAAGGGAGGGAGGGAAGGAAGGATTAGGGGGGAGAACAAATGTGGGGTACAGGGAAAGGAAACAGGGGGAGGGAGGGGGAGAGAGAAGGAGAAGGGGGAGGAGGGGGAAGGGAGGGAAGGGTAGTGGGGAGGGGAAAAAGGGGGGGTTTTAGGGGAGAAGGGGGGGAGAGAGGGATATGGGGAAATGGAAGGAGTGGATGGTAGAAGTGTGAAAAAAGGATGGAGATGGGGGAGCAGAGTTGAGAGAAGTGCAGAAAGAAAATAATCACATGTTCCCTGGGGCAAGACCCAGGTTCTCAAAGATGTTTTACGACAATAACTTGCATATTAGGCTTTAAAATGAGCACTTTTGAATTCAAACGTTCCAGTCCCATAGAGGTCAATGGGGTTCTAAATGTTCTTGCGAACGCTCGGTCCGTTCGAAGGTTCTGGTGCAAAACCGAACAGGGGGGTGTTCGGCTCATCCCTAAAGCACATGCATGCAAATATACTTCAGAGCACCCTCTGGTCTTGCCTTAGGATAGTCGGTCCATAACTCCATAACTGAGCTATGCATAATGGCATGTAACATCAAGCATTACTTGCCAGCAAATAAATATTAAAGAGGGTCACTAAATAAAGCAATAGTCATAAGTCAGATGTTATATTGAAAGGGAGGAAATTATTAACAGTATTTAAACCATACCACAATTCACAGGATATTTAAAAAATTCTGTATTTTAATCTGGTTTTTAGCATATGCTGTTTGTTTTGAGTCTGTGAAGCACTGAATACGTGTTTTTCTTTGTAGTCGCTGGAAAGATATTTCTTACGCGAGGATTACCGATATTTCTTACTGTTCAGAGAAAGGTGGCTTATAGCATATTTTTTTTATTTTACTGTTTGATTTTGTCATATCAGCATTAAAGAATAAGTGTATAAACGTATTTTAGGACTTTTTAGTTTCTCAGAATGCATTAGGTGCCAAACATGTAGATTTCTCATTATTTACTATGATATACAGCTTCATCCATCTTCATTGTGATGCATGTGTCGTCAAAGTAACCACAACAATTTTTTCTACCACGTTGAAGTGATATTTATTTTGGTGTATAGCCAGGGAGAGTAATGTTCAGAGCTCACCATTATGTGTGTAGCACCTCTCCTCTCTGAGTGGTGTGGAATGACCCCAAAGTGTATAGAAGGCTGACATCTCCAAATGCAACTTACTGTACATAGCAGCTTTTGGAACCTCATAACATAACAATCGTTCTCCTCAATAATCTCTTAATATCCCAAGGCATTCAGTTTCCCGTGGAGAACTTGATATGCTCCATGAGCATCTTTTTTTTTTTACATAAAGGTGCTTTATTCAAGAACGAAATTACAGTACAGGATAATGCAGAACAAACAATGCCATGAGCATACACTCAATGACAGGAGACATAGGCAGGTGAGAAGATGTGAGTACCAAAAGAGCCAAATGCAAATACTATTCAATTATAGCATCAGCTATACCTAGCTATAATGTAACCATGTGTTGCAAGACTCATCCTCTTTTGTGTGCATCCAGGTGGCCCAAACTTTATTATATTTCCAAGCACACCCCCTATTCGAGTGCGTTAATTTGTACATTGGGAGAGCCTTGTCCACCAGCTTCTCCCAGACACAGAGATGAGGAGGTCCATTTAAGTAAGATCGCCTTCTTAGCATAGTACAGGAGATAGGCTATGAGTAACTTAGAGTGATGCAAGTGTTGCTCGTCACCCGGAATTCCTAGCAGGGCCAAGGCAGGTGAGGGAGTTAGTTCCAGTTGTAATCTAAGGTTGATTTAATCAAATACAGCATGCCAGTATGACACAATGACCGGGCATTCCCAGAACATATGTATATATGTTCCCGTGTGAGTAAGACACCGGGGTCAAGTAGAGTCACGGCTTGGAAACATCCTTTGGAGTCTGAGCGGAGTATAATATAAAACAAAGAACGATAGAGGGCGCTGATAAATAGCTACGTGTTTCACCTGACTAGCATTGAGTGGAACATAAATTGGGTAGGTGAGAATAGACAATATACTCTATTGGAAAAAAACAGTTGCTAATATGAATAGTTGCTAATAGTGTGAATAACGAATACAACAAAGGAACAAATAAAACAAAAGATCCTTCTGGGTGCAATAGTAAAAAAATTGACTAATAGTGTGGTTATTAACAAACATTAAATAAGTCCAACTATTAAACAATAAGTGCAGAAATCTTCATTGTGCAAAGTGAAATCTTGGTTATGCAAAGTCCGTGAACGGATCTGTGACTGGATTTTAGGAAGTTGGTTCCTGAATGTGAGAGATTCCTTCACCAATGTAATCAGTGCTCCACCCAAAGTGCTGATGAGATACTAGATTCTTACCAGATAGCAAGTAGGTCAGATGGACAGGACAGGATAAGTGCCTGTTACACTTGGGGCATGCTGGATCTCGATGAGACCAAAATTGCGATTGGTACGCTCATATATTGACAGAGAAAAATAGGGAAAAATTCATGGTGCAATACCGTTTATTAAAATATAAAATTATGCACACAAACAGCCAATTGGCCTCTTAGGCCTCGTACACACGATCGGACATATCCGATGAAAACGGTCCGCGGACCATTTCCATCGGATATGTCCGATCTGGAGTTTGATCCGATGGCGTGTACACACCATCGGATCAAATTCCCCGCCGGCGGACGGCGCGGTGACATGTCGGTGACGCGGCAGTGACGTTGACGACGCCACGTCACCGCCACGTCACCGCACCAGGAAGTAAAACACTTCCGCGCATGCGCCGAATCCATTCGGCGGCGGCGGTGCGGCGGTGCGGAACGACATGTCTGCTGGTAAGTGTACTAACCAGCAGACATGTTGGGCGGACAGATTCCCACCGGATAGATTTCAAAGCATGCTTTGAAATCTGTCGGGTGGACAAATCTGTCCGCTAGCCCATACACATGATCGGAGATGTCTGCTGAAACGGTCCATCGGACCGTTTTCAGCGGACATATCCCCTCGTGTGTACGAGGCCTTACTCTGGCTGGTGCCTGCCTGGCACTGGGACTGTAGCGTGTCAATGCTCTCCACTAGGGTTCTCACCGATAGCTCTGAGTACAGCAGAAAGTCAGGGTTAGGTAGGCTTTAGTTGGGTTTGTATGGCGTGCAGGGAGCCAGATGGAGCCGCCGACATATGTTTCGTACGTGTGTACGTCTTCAGGGGGGCGTGTGTGCAGGGAGCCAGATGGAGCCCTGCACACACGCCAGGGCTCCATGTCTTACCCTGTGGCGAAATTTGACCTGAATTTGTTTATCCCTCGGTGAAATTACTAGGCAAACAAGGAGAATTTATTTACAAAGCCAAAAATAAGAAAACCACTCACATTTTGAGACAATCCTCAGAAAACACAGCGCTGTGTTTTCTGAGGATTGTCTCATCCATTGCACCCACCTATCAACATCAAGGGAAACAGGACTGACTCCTCATCACACAACGCTACACCAATGGACACAAAGTGGATGAACGAGCACACCAGATGATAGCCACCCCTCCCTTCTGGAGAAACTTTTGATATGCCTGTATATCACCACCAAAATGTGAGTGGTTTTCTTATTTTTGGCTTTGTAAATAAATTTGCTTTTTAAATTACTGCACCCAGAGGCGCCTCTCTCCTTGTTTGCCTTTCTAGATTTGGAACTTGGTTTCTGTTCCCCACTGACGGCAGCCCTGAGTGCATATCCCCATCAACAAAAAACATTTTATTCCTAAACCTCATTCGAAACAGCCTGAACTGTTTTTATTTTATTGATTTTTACTTGGACCTTTTGTTGGACCCTTGTTTATATCACGCTGTTGGGATATATATATATATTTTTTTCTCTGATTTTGCGCATAATTTGCTTGGTGAAATTACTAGCTTGGGTCCCTGCTTCAAACACTCCTCCCATTCTTCCCTATACAGAGTAGGGATGTCACTGTGCCAGAGCTCCCAAAGTCTACCCATTTTAGCTGAGTTAGTACAGAGTAGCGTGCTATACAGGGTGGACAGGGGATCAGTGTGCATCTTAGAACAGAGGAATGCTGGAGACAAGACCATTGACCAGTGGGCTTTCTAGGATGGAGAAATACTAGAGAACATGACCCTTGACCTGTGTACATTCTAGGACAGGAGAACTCCAGAGAACATCACCTGTGTGTGTATGTGTATATATATATATATATATATATATATATGTGTATATATTTTATTGCTGAATAAACTTTAGTAGAGGGAGTTAGCGATACATGACACCATAAAAGATGGCCGCAAATTTAACCTATTGGTGGCAGGGTGACTCTCAATATCCAAACCTCAACTTACTACAGCTTGTGTTTGCCTTTTCTCAGGTTTCTTGGTATTATTTGACTCTTTAAGAGAGCCCAGAATCCATCCAATGCCTCGAATAGCATGGTTTAGAGTAGACGTCTAACTATGTAAAAACATTCATAATCTATTTCTTACGTTGCAATGAATAGTTCTCTCTTTGGCCAATTCAGGCATTTGACCCTTTGTTAGCAGGCATTGGTACTTTTCTGGCCTCATGCACATGGAGGTCAAAGGGCCTTAAAGGAGTTGTTTAGGCAAAATGATTTTATCTTAAAGCATTCTATGCATTAAGATAAAAAAAACTTTTGTATGTAGCAGGCCCCCCATCACCCCCTTCTCTCTCCAGCGATGTCCACAATTCCCTTGGCCTCCTGGGACTTTCCTCCTGATTGGCTGGGTCAATCAAAGTCAGTTAGCCAATCAGGGGAGAGAGGGGGCAGGGCTCTGTATCTAAATGGATACATGGAGCTCTGACTCGGCTCAGGTGCCTGCATAGCAAGCTGCTTGTCTATGTGGGAACTCGTCAGGAGGGAGAGGCCAGGAGTAGTGAAGCGGGGCCCAAGAAGAGGAGGATCCAGGATCCACTGCAACAGAGCAGGTAAGTATGACATGTTTGTTATTTTTGTTTTTTTAAAGCAAGACTTTACATTCACTTTAAGTGAAGTAATGGGGTGAACCCAAATATACCTACTTCAGCATAATCACATCTTATTTACAGGAGCTCACCATAGAATTGTTGCTTACATGGTCAATATCATATTCTGTCAGTGTAGCTACCTTCTATTCTTTGGTGGTAATCGGTCACTGTAGTTCTGGATCAGCTTCCAAGCCCCAACTGCAGTGATGTCACTTGCCACAGCACATGTATATTTTTATGTCTGTTAGATTCATTAAACACACACACACAGGGCTTTTCTTGCCGCTGAATTTAACTGTCACTTTCTCAATATGAAACCCAACATCTTGGTAAATCAGACATACTTTTGAACAAGTCCAACAACTTACTGAACATAGCAGTTTTTAGAACCTTATAACATAGCAATCGTTCTCCTCAAGATTATCCTAATATCCCAAGGCATCGAGGTTCCCTGGGAGAACCTGACACTTCTGTGTGATCTGTGTGCATCCTAGGACAGAGGAAGTCTGGAGAACACGACCCTTGACCAGTGTGCCTTTTAGGATGGAGGAATCCCAGAGAACATGACCCTTGACCTGTGTACATTCTAGGATAAGGGAACACCAGATAACATCACCTTTGAACTGTGTATATTCTATGACAAGGGAACACCAGGGAGCATGACTGTCTATCTGTGTGCATCCTAGGACAGAGGACCTCCCTCAAGTAAATTACATTTTGGGCCTAGATGTCCGATACGCACTAGAAGAAAGGTGTTACTTTTTTTGCCAGCCTCTGCAGACTGACTTTCATCAACAATGCCCTTTATGCATTGAGCGTTGAAAGAAGATTTCCTCAAATCAGAAAACAGGCCCTCCGATGCTCTCTACATAAGTGGAATATTTAAGCAGACCCTACATAGTTATGCTCCTTTAACCTATTCTTTCTCTGTTTGACTATACAAAGAAAACAGTAGGAAGTAAAGAGCAGATCTGAAGCATTTCATTTCCAAAATACACTAAAACCTTAGCTACAAGCACCAGGGTATGGTCTGCTTCAGCTACCTATTGTATACAGTTGAACTTTGTAATAGTGACAGTTGGGTGGAACCAAAACTTTAGATGCAAAGATCTTATCTTTGGAGATATAAGAATTTTCAACCTGTTTCACCTATTGGCATCCATCAAAAATTGTGGTGTTAAAGTGTATGGTTCCCCCAAAAATATGATTCCATAAATTTACTGGTTCCTTCCTTATACTGTAGTTCTTCCTTTTGTTTCATTTCTTATTTTTAATTGTCATACATACAGAGAAATAAATAATTTCATTAATCCATTAATCATATGAGCTCCAATGAATCCATTCAAAATCCAATTAACATCATTTATACTACAGTATATTAAATAGATCCCCAGAAAAAACAATACCTAGTTATTTGGGATAGTCCTCATTCTATCTTCCGTTGGACCTGCTTCCCTTGTATGCCCTGACAACATACTTTACTAAGAAGAAAAACCTCTACATATCTGAAGAGGCAAAAGGAGAAAGTAAGAAGCCCCATGAGGGAAAGAAATCCTAAAAAAAAAAAAAGAGAAAAAAGATAGAATGAGAGAAGGAGGAAAAATAAGACACTGATAGGGGAGGAGGAGTCGGGATTGGAGATGGAATGCACCGAGGTAAAGGTGTGTTTACTATACATCATCCAGGGAAGTGAGGGCACCCCAAAGGCCCCCCACTCTTCTCTTTTTCAAACACTCTCAGGAGCAAAGCTGGAACTCCCTTCCTCCGAGAATTTAAATGTATTCCATTGGCCCCAAGTTTCTAGATATTTCTCCTTCCGATTTCGAGCCGATAATAACAAATCATCTATCCTATTAACCTCTTCAATTCGTGTGACCCATGTAAGAATTGTGGGAGGGCTCGTATCTCTCCACTGCCGTACCATACATGATCTATCAGTGCTGATAAGATGGCGCAAAATTTATTTACTATATTTTTTAGACTAATGGAGACTTCAAAGGGGTGTGTAGCTGTTGAAGTCTCCATTAGACGAAACTGGTCGGGTACGCTGCTTCCTTTATTCTTTTACTGCACTTTGGGATACACCCTCAATTTCAGGTGGAGAGCTGCTGCGTGTTTTACTTTTTTATGCTTAAGATTTTTGGAGATTTCTTTCTGTTACCAGTGTGATTTTTACACTATAAGGAGTTTTTTTTCTTTTTCATCTTCCTCAAAACATATTGTTTGAATACCACTACGGTGCCATCACGGTACCTGTCACTTATCGGAGGATTCTGGCTGTAAGCAGATATCGGATATAACGAACATCAGGGATATCCATCTGAAGAGTGACCAGAGAGGACAATCGGTCCATACAAGCCCATAGGACCCCCCACCGTAAGGTGAGATGCGGGTCCACCTTGTCTGGTAAGGGTATCCATCTTTCATCTGATTCCATGTTTGAGGATTTCATGTCTGAGGATTATATCTTGACATCTACATTTTGTTGAAGAGGACTATATCTATAACACCTTTAGGGTGTATGGACTTTTATATAGAATTTTCTACTTGTGGTTTTTGTCCAATTTATGTTATGAGTTGCAGCTGATACTCACAACCAGTCACTAGTGAAGATCACTTATTTGTATCTACTGTTCACTAATTATAGTTGTTCATCCAACTATCAGCACATTGTTTTCATGCTGGATTGGAGATTATCTTCTCCTCTTTGGTCCAGTTTTTTGCACACATCTATGAACACTGATTCAATAAGTTATTGGTGTATCACTATTATTATCCTATTGATAAGTTGATGTTTTGTAGAGCACCGACATTCGATATTTGTGTCATTAGGTCTGAATAGGGTTTCCTTATAAGGTTTCCTTACATTGGCGCTACACTTTATTTTTACGTTTTTCACAATTATCCTTTTGTTGTGTTGGCTGCCTAGAGTTTTTTGGTTTAGCGCAATATAATTACTATTACTATATTTTTATATGTAAAAAAATAAGGCTGGGTCTTCTGGGAGGGTATACTCGGTAAATTTCTGTGCTATCTCCCTCCAGAAGTTCTCCAGTTTTGGGCAGGACCAAAGAACGTGGAGTAGAGTCCCTCTTTCCTCCTGACACCTCCAACATTTGTCCGGGATCTCCAGAAATAATTTATTAAGTAATGAGGGTGTACTGTACCATCTTGTCATTATTTGGATTTTTGCAGATATTGAACATTTTAACGCAAGATTTACTATCTGTCTATGTTGTGCCTGGATGAACATCCTGTCTAATGTTATATATGGGGGACATAGTCCTCTTGGGGAGCAACCAGTTCTTTCTAAATGTATCCTATAAATGTTTTAATTATTATCTCTCTGGTAAATACTTGTGGATCCTGCCAGTTCTCCATGGCTCCTGTATAAATATGACCATGCCAAGCCATGGAAGTAGATCTATTCTGGCATGGTCAGTTTGCACCCCCAGGTTTGCTGCTCTGATGTACAGGATGCCATATCAACATATTCTGCTGCATTTCTTTGGTGAAAATAACCCAAATCATTGTTTATTATTTAGTCTGCAGGAAAGTTATAGAGTCCACAAACTATGTTATAAATATTAATCGATCAATTCAGATTTATTGATACTCTGTGTCGTTTTTTGAGGCCCCAATATGCCAGGACAATACAAATACCCCCAAATGACCCCTTTTTGAAAAGTAGACAGTCCAATGTATTTAGTAAGAGACATGGAGATTTTGAAATTGTATTTTTTTTGTCACAGTTATTTGGATAATGAAGAAATAAAAAAAATAAAAAAAAATGAATAAATCAGGGACACTGCTTGGTGACAGTATGTAAAAAAATAAAAATATGTATTGTTTTCAATTTGTTTTTTAAATTTCTTTATTACTTTTTTTCCTTTTTTTCAGTTTTTTTAAATATTATAAATGCTTATATCAGTGAATTTCATTGGTATAAGAAACCATTTTTACTGAATGAAACTGGATTATTCAGTGACTTTTGTTGTGATTAGCTGTGATTGGCCAAAGCTAATCACGTGGCACAGATGGGTTGTGATTGGCCCTTTCTGTACTATGTGATCACTGTGACCAATCACAGCTAGCAACACAATTACACACAATGGATGGCATGAAAAGAAGCTATCCATTGTTTAGAACTGTCATGTGATCTGCTGTGATTGGTCACTTGCAGCGAGCTGGTACAGTGATCAGTCATTGGCTGTGTTCGGTGGACACAGTCAGTGACAGATCACGCCACTGCATGGCCCTACAAATTTCGGGAGGATGTCAAATGATGTCCTCCCAAAACAACAGTGTTCCTGCCCATCTATCATTGTGCTATAGGCCGGCGGGAAGGTGTTAACCACTTCAGCCACAGAAGGATTTGCCCCTTAATGACTGGGTCACTTTGTGCGATACAGCACTGCGTTGCTTTAACTAGAAATTGAGTGGTCGTGCGATGCTGCACCCAAACAGAATTGATGTCCTTTTTTTCCCCCCACAAATAGAGCTTTTTTTTGGTGGTATTTGATCACCTCTGAGGGGTTTTTTTGCGCTATAAACAAATAAGGAGCAAAAATGTTTTGCTATAATACATATCCAAAAAAATATATATAAAAAACATTTATTCATCAGTTTAGGCCGCTATATTTTCTTCTACATATTTTTGGTAAAAAAATAGCAATAGACATATATTGATCTGCGCAAAAAAAAATCGCATCTACAAACTATAGGATAGATTTAGGAACTTTTATAATTTTTTATTGTTTTTACTAGTATGGCAACGATCTGCGATTTTTAGTGGGACTGCGAAATTGCAGCGGACAAATCTGACCCCAAATGACAATTTTGGGGACCAGTGACATTATGACATTGATCAGTGCTATAAAAATGCACTGATCAATGTAAAAATGACATTGGCAGGGAAGGGGTTAACAGGAGGGGGCCATCAAAGGGTTAAGTGTGTTCCCTCAGTGTGTTCTAACTGTAGGGGATATGGGCTGCCTGTGGCATGACAGAAATCACTGTTCCCGCTGACTGGGAACAGTAGTCCTCTGTCATGTTATCTGTCAGAAAGGGGATCCGCCTTGTTTACATTCTGCCTCTGTACTAGGCAATCTCGCGTGCGCCCACTATCGCACATGTGCAAGCTGATTTGTGCAGGAGAGCATAACAACGGTGGCTGGTCGACAAGTGGTTGTAAACCCTTATGCCTCGTACACAGCAACGGTTTTCCCGTCGGGAAAACTGCCATGTTTTCTTTTGGCCGGGAAAACTGTCCGTGTGTATTCTTCATAGCAGTTTTCCCGACAGGAAAAAATTAGAACTTGTTTTATTTTTTCCTGTGGCGAATCGCAGCATTTTTTTTCTCGCAGTTTTCCTATGGAGAAACACTGCGAGGGAGCATACACACGGCAGGTTTTCCCGACCAAACCGTCCGTGTGTACAGGGAAAAAGTGTCCGAGCCAGTTCTCGGTTTTCCCCTCGATGGTGTTTACGAGGCATTACACATACCCAGTGAAGTGACTGGTCTCAGGTGGTACACAGAGATGAAACAAACCCACCCTACATAAGTTATACCTGTTTATCTGTAGTCTTTATTCTATGCTACATCTGTTTAAAGTCTAGAATGTATAAAGCTTGTCTGATCGGTCAAAAAAAGGGGGGGTGGGGAGCTGAAGTTACACTCTGCAGAGCTCAGCTAAGAGAACTAATTAGAGTGAAAGGACACCCCCCCCCCTTTCACACAGCACACAAGAACAAAGCGGAGATGGTCAATCAGCTGGAGCTCTCTCCCCTGTCACCATTTTTCCCTTGGTGTTAGGAAAACTTGACAGAAGTGATTAATGCTTATAGCAGAGGAATGAAGCAGCAGACAGAAATTACACTTAGTGTTCTTAATTGAGACAAGTACACACTATAGAGGGATATGCTTTGTTCATATTCCATGTCTGAGGTTTAGAACCACTTTAATCTTATGTATTTGTCACACAGCCGTCCTATCTGTCCCTGGCTATCCTATATACTGTATGGCTCATGTCTACATACATTGTCAAGTAATTGATTCATCTCTGCTTCCTTTTAATTCCCAGCTCTGACGTCTAACAGTATTTTCACTAGTTCTTTATCTATATCATATGCTTTTAAAATGACATTATCTACGCAAGATCTTCTGCCAGCTTACATTCTGTTTACTTCTCCTTTGAATGTGATCCTACTGGAATTCTGTCTTGTAACGTATCATCACTGTGCTGAAAACACTGGCTTCAATTGTATAATCCACTTATGAATTGATTCTGGAAGTGCCTGATGCCTTCTGTGAAATAACATTCTTGGACTGGTACACAAGTGCTATTCTCAGAAGGGTTCCAGTTTCTGTAGTAGGTTTGTCCTGCTGCTGATCCTCTCTCTGACAGTGACCTTCCATTTAAGCTTGTTTGTACAGCTGACATAGATTTCTGTAAAACATTACCATCAATCCATTAAAGAAGCACTGCAGGTTCCAAATGTAAAGCCCTCTGCTCAGCCCGCATTCTCTAGATGTTGGTTTTATTTATGTTTTTCCTATTTGTAATTAGCTGTAATCATTATATATTAAAAGAAAATAAGTTGGAGGTAAGGCAAGATTTCCATAAATTTGCAGTGGCTATAGTTTGCAAGGAGGTGTTTAGAAGATTTGACCCTGGTCCTTCTACCATAGTATGAAAACATGTGCTGTTTTCTCTAAATGATGGACAGTTTTCCTCCATTGAAGAGAGGGGTGACTATTGTTGGCATGTGAAGGTTATGTTGCCAAATGAGAAGAAAATGTCACCTTTTAGTAGAGAGAGCGCAAACTAAGGCAGCCATATGAGTTTGTCATGATTCTTACCATTCAAGGAGCATTTGGAGACACGGACTATGCTACCTCAGGAGTCTTGAAGAGATTACATTAGACCTGGACCTAAGTAAGTACTTTATCTGCGTAAGAGTCGGTTCACACTGGGGCGACACGACTTCCAGCACGACTTTCAGAAGCAACTTCAACACGACTTGAGCATGAACCACAGGGTGATCTGGGGCGATTTACAACACGACTTGAAGTCCTTTTCAGGTCAGGAGACATTCCAGTGGCCAATAAAAAAACAATCAGCTCTGGGAGAGGGAGGGGTTTGCCTGAGAAATGTATGTTATCTTGCTCAAAAGTAGCTTCAATTAAAACAGTGATCAGACCTGGAAGCGACTTCCATTGAAATCAATGGGTACAAATCGCCTAGAAGTCTGATTGAAGTAGTACAGGAACCTCTTCTGAAGTCGGAGCGACATGAGTAGTGTGTATTAACACCGCTCCCATTCACTTACATTGCTTTTCTGGACAGCACGACTTGGGACGACTTGAGACGACTTCAAGTCGGATCCCAAGTCGCCCCAGCGTGAACCGACTCTTAGAGATGTTGTTGTGTTCTGCAAGTCCTGTGTAAAGTTTCTTAGCATGCAGACCAGTGAGTATCCAATAAATAGAGTGGGAAATGAAGTTATCACTGGTTGAGGAGAATAGAACAATGGACATTAGGTGTAGTGAGAAAAGGTGGCATGTAGCCATACCCGAAGAAGGAAAAATGTCTCCCTGGTTCTAGGCCCTAGTAGGAGTCAGAAAAGAACTGAACTTCTGGAGATGGGTGTGTAAGACCAGATATAGATGATTTGAACTTAAACCAGTTCAGCAGGAACCAAACGAAATTCAAACCATGTACTGGCTGGCTGAATGTACCAAGTTGCTCCATCTATCAGCTTGGGCGCAACCAGCCTGCCGAATATTATGTAGTGCCGCCTTACTTTCAGTATGGGCACTACGCTAAAGTTAGTGGGTGAATGGGAGAGTTATTTTGCTCTCATTCATAATTTGTTGAATTGCAGGCTGCTGCTACTTTAGAACTGTCCTGTAGGTCAGTCTGCGATCCAGGGGTGCGATCCCACCCCTGGGCAACAGTTGGCGCTAGAGGGGTTTTGATGGAGCTGCTTTTCCCCAGCTGGGGAGGGGTATATCTGTAGCAGACGCCATGTGTTCTAGTTCGTGGTCGTCTTCTCTCTCTCTGCACAGAGTCCACATTCCAGGTGCGGCACCCACCTTCAGGGTGCGCACATCCACGGACCCTTTCTGCATGGCCTACCTGGCCGGAGCTGCCTGCTCCATGGAGATCCATTCAGATGTTGATAGGGGCCCCAGTGACTTACTGGGTCCCCAACCTTACTGAGAAGATCCCAGGCTGTATGCCGTTCGGTGGGGGATCGGCTTGAGGAGAACCCAGAGGCAGGTTGTCCAAAACGAACCATCGGGATCTGGTCCCCAGGATTTGACAGGTACATGACAGCTGTGAGTGAGTGAGTGAGTGAAAAACTTATAGAGCGCAACACTTGCGAACTGAATTGCCTCTGGGTGCTATTTCCATTCCTTGGATAACGGAATGCTCTGCCCTCAGAAGAGATGAGTTTTAATCATTCTCCTAAAGGCCAAGTGGTCCGACTCCAGTCGGATGGTGGTTGGTAGTGCATTCCACAGTCGCGGTCCTTGGACAGCAAATCTCCGATCTCCTTTGGACTTGTACCTTGCCTTTGGGATGTGCAGTAGGTTTTGATTTGTGGACCGCAGAGTGCGATTGGGGTTATGGGCTTTTATTTTTTCGCATAGATATTGGGGGGCGTTTCCTTGAATACACATGTGTGTAAGGCAGAGTGCCTTAAAAATGATTCTGTCCTTCACTGGTAGCCAGTGAAGAGATCTTAGCGAAAGGGAGATTGATTCCCATGTTTTTTTACCAGTCACTAATCGAGCAGCCGTATTTTGAACGACTTGTAGACGAGTGATTTGGTATTTGGGAAGTCCTAGATAGAGGGCATTTGCATAGTCGAGTCTGGAATTGACGATTGTTCCCACCACGACTGCAAAGTCCTCTTTAGAAATAAAAGGGGTGAGTCGGCGTAACTGGCGCAGCAGATGGTGGGATCCGCTGACTACCGCCCCTATTTGTGCATCCATTGTCATGTGGGAGTCAAAAATGACTCCGAGACTTTTGACTTTGGTGCTCGGGGCGATAATTTTTCCCAGGATGGGTGGTGGGGTCCAAGTTGAGGTGGGGAGACTTTTCCTGTTTGCGTGAAACAGGAGAAGCTCTGTTTTTGAACCATTGAGTTTTAGATAACTGGATGTCATCCAGTTATCTATCAGAGTGAGGGATCTCTCTAATCCCAGCGAATGATCCTCTCCGTTGCTGACGCGGAGATACAGTTGAGTGTTGAGTACAGTTGACAGTTGAGTGCGTAGGAATGGTAAAGAAACTTCTGGTTGCTGATGATCTCAAAGAGAGGACGGAGATAGATATTGAACAGTACCGGTGACCCTTTTCATTGCATTTACTGGGAGGGTTTGCTCAATCCGAATTGTTCTCTTGAGTACTGAAGTACTAGGCCTGTGGCAGAGGCCCGAGCCAGGTCTGTAACAGAGGCCTGTCCCTCCCAGCAATTTAAAAGTGACGAACTCTGGCTAGAGTGGCGACAAACTGTATCTACTACTACTACTGAGAGCAGGACTGCTCTACTTTTTATCCAGGCCTGATACCGCAAAGTTCTCTATTGCTTCATCAACCTTTCCTATCTCCTGTTGATGTTGGCCGTGTTGGGCCTTGGGATAAAGCATTTGAAAACCCATTTGGTGACTGGACATTCGCTCACTGCTACTACTCACTGCTTCTACCCCTAGACACACTACAAGGTAACTTAATACGCCGATCCCAAAAAACAACCAGCGGCTCCTTCAGGGGTGAGCACTACACTTACATGCAAGCTTAGGCACTAGCAATAATCTCTGTCTTCTCCAGGAGGGGGTGGTTTACCCTGCCCCCCACCAGTAGAATACAATGGCCCGGATTCACATATATCGGCGCATATTTATGCCACCGTAGCGTATCTTCTTTACGCTACGCCGGCCCAATGCAGAGAGGCAAGCATTGAATTCACACAGCTAATGCTCCCAACGTTGCGCCGGCATAGCCTATATTCGTCGGCGTAAGTCAAAGTAGGTGGAAGTGGGCTGGAAGTGGGAGTGATACATTTAAATGAAGCGTGACCCTATGCAAATGATGGGCTGAGCTTTAGACAAGTACTTAAAATGAACTGCGCATGCGTCGTACCTTGGACGCATCCCAGTGCGCATGCTCACAATCACATCGAAACAACTGCCTAAGATACGTCAAATCACTGCCTACGACGTGAACGTAACCTATGCTCACGTACAACGTAAACTACGTAAAATTGGACGGCGTTCGTTCCCTGGTCCATACCTTTGCATGAGTTGCCCCTCCATCGCTTAAATCATGCGCAAGTAGGTTTGTGAATCGGCGTATCTCCCTAATTTGCATATTTGGATTGAAAATCAATGGGAGTGCCAAATGCGTCCAGCGTAAATATGCGCCCACTCTACGACGGCGTAGACAAGTTACGTCGGTCGGATGAAGTCAGTTTTTAAGCGTATCTTAGTTCGGTTGGCACGGCGCACAGATACGACGGCGCATATTTACACTTACGTGGCGTATCTTGAGATACGTCGGCGTAAGTGCTTTGTGAATCCAGGCCAATGACTTGGCAGGAGAGATTCTCCTATCAACACTGTCTGTGTTGATAGGGGAATCAAGTGAATTTATTTCCTGCAGCCTGTGTTGGCAGGAAAGAGATTTACATCATGTATGGCCAGTTTAAGGCTTCCTGGATCCACCTAAAAGATCCAAGGTGAAGACTGGTTCATGTCTGAGATGCTCTGCCTTAGAGAACTCAGAATGTCACGGTTTTCAGCCACGGAAGCTTCTGGTGTTATGAGACTGGTGTAAGCGCTGAAGATGCATGTGATGTTTCCCCAGTAAGGCCTCTTTCACACTCTCTCTGCAGATCTCCGCTGAGCCGGTGGATGACAAGTCCCTCTCTGCTCACTGAGCGGGGAGGGGCTTGTCCAGCGCCGCTGTTTCTTATGGAGAGATCTGATGAAAACGGACAGCATGTCACCCGATCCAATCCGCCATGGAGGGATGGCGACGTATCGCCATCCGTCTGATTTTAGCGGATCGGATTGAATCTGATGTCAGCGCACATGCCTCCGCTGTCATCCGACGCTCCATAGAGATGTATGGAGCGGCCGTTCAGGTCCACCAACAAAACTGAATGGTCCTGTGACTGTGTGAAAGGGGCCTAATACTGTTTTCTGGGATTCATTACCCAGAAAAGACAGCATGGAGCTCAATGTAATTAACACTTTACAATTTTATTTCACTATACTTTTTAGGCATATTTCCCAGAGGTCTTTAAAGAAAGCATGTGTGAGAAGGAATATGAATGCTCACTTTGCTTACCTCTGGTAGTTTGCGAGAGTCTGGAACCCCGTGGATACAACATCTTCAACCACTACTTTAATAATTTTACAATCTCTGAACAATTTTCTTTAGATTTACCAAAACTATGGAATCAGAGGACACACCTATGAATTCACTCTGTATTCAATCAGGCAGGCCCTTGCATTACATTGGGGTGTCCAACCCGCAACCTGTAGGCTCCATGCAGCCCCAGAGAGTTTAGTAGCTCGTCTGGAGGGAGGCCATGTAAACATAGCAGCTGTGGCAACACTGACAAGCCAGGCACATGCATATGTGGAAGGATGCTGTGCAAACCTAGTTTATGGATGCAGCAATGAAATCAGCTGGTAAACTGCTTCCTGTGTCTTATGGTGGCCATACAATAGACAAAAAATTGTTTGAAAATCTGTAATTTGGACAGTTTGCTTGCTTATCGACCATGTTAATGGGCACAAATCAAAAATCGGTTGTGATGTGTTCTAGCCAAAAAATCGAAAAGGAAAAGTTTGAAAAATTGAAAGGTTAATGTGTTTCTCCCCCGAAACAGTTTGCACTAGGCAAATGTGACAAAACAAGCAAAAACTATTTATTTATGTCCGTTGAACAATTTATCGATCAAAATTTGTTGATTACATGATGGCAAAATAATTTGCTCATGTGTTCTTTTTTCGAACGAAAACTTGTTTAAAGATTTTTTGACAGGTGTATAGCTAGCATTACTGGCTCTCACATTGTTTTAAAAATCTTGAATAAAATATAGTCTGTTTTTTGGTGCATTTTTTTGAATGTTTACTTCTGAGTAGTAACCTGCACATAGTTAAAGCCTATCTCAAACCATACCCCATTTCTGTAGGACAGTCTTCATGGAATTAAGTAATTTAAAGTGTTACTAAACTCACAATAGGAACATGTATCTGTACATGCAGTAAAGCATGCTTGTTATACTCACTGTGAGGCCTCGTACACACGACCGAGGAACTTGTCGGGCGAAACACATCGTTTTCCTCGTCGAGTTCCTTGTTAGGCTTGTCGAGGAACTCGACAAGCTTGCTTTGTGTACACACGTTAAAGACCAAATCTCCTCGTTCTCAAACGCGGTGACTTCAACACATACAACGGCAGGGGCTACGTTTACTAATCTCATGTTACTGCGTGTTCGGTTAAAGTTTGGTAAGAGACATTTTCACTTTTCAGTCTGTTACAGCGTGACAAATGTGCTACTTCCATTACAAACGCTACTTTTACCGAAGGTGCGCAGGTTTCTAAGCATACACACCAATGTGTTTCTCGTCGAAAAGCAGCCCGACGAGGAACACGACGAGCCAATTTGGACTCCTGTCAAGGAAAAAGAGAACTTGCTCTCTTTTTTGCTCGTCGAGTTCCTCAACAATTTCCTCGATGAAAAACGTACACACGACCAGTTTCCTCGGCAACAAAATTTCTCCCACCGAGTTTCTTGATGGATTCTGCCGAGGAAAACGATCGTGTGTACGAGGCCTGAATCCTAAGGGTTAATCAGCTGCATTGTGTAAAAAGCCTATTTGATCCTGAATTCTCTGATCCTCCCCTTCTTTCACAGTCCCCAATCCATCTCCTGATAGAACAGTAACTTGTGGGCAAGCTGCACATGCTCAGTTTGGTGTGTATTGCTAGAGAGTTTTTTTTTCTTGGGAGAGTGCATGCAATAAGCACGGGGCTAATCAGCACTGTTCAGACATGGGGTCCTGCAGCCTCATAAGACAATCAGGATTCAGGGGGAAATGAAAGCTCCTCCCACAAGCTTTAATCAGACACTGATAGAAGTCACAAGACTGGTCTAACTTCTGATGAGAAAATGTATTTAGCAGTTTGTATTTACTAAAACTATTGCATTTGCATGTTCTGTGTACTGTGTACTGTGGGGACCATATATAGTGAATGCAGGGTCCTGGGTTTAGTAACACTTTAAATGTAAAATTAATTTTCCATTGGAAAAAACATGGGCTGAATTCTGCGTGTAACTTCAAAAAACCCCAAAGCAGCAGACAAAGAACAGTAACAAATGCAACAATTTGTCTGCAAAGAAAAATAATGGTTTTACACAGTGAACAAAGAAAGTATATCTGCTTGAAAGGAGCTTTAATTTCTTTGCTTTTTGACTGATGGGTCTCTTTGACTATGAGCACACAAGTAGCCTAGAAGCGATAAATTGCTTGTAAATCTTCGTGCAAAACAAAAGACGATAAGAAAATGTGTGTTGGCAGAATGAATAGAAGATGTCAGTGTTGTTCACAAGCATGCATTCACAAGATGATTCCACCACTCTCTAGCCAAACCATATAAATCAGTTTAGGAGCTTGTATTACCTCCTGGGCCCTTACACTCCTGTTCTCGAGAATTCACATTTTCAAGCTTGAGTATCATTTAGCTCCAATACACAGAAAAACGATAAAAGAATATACAACTATACGTCTATGCTGTAACTCTGGTGCCATCTTGTGATTACTCTTGCAGTTGTTGAGATGTTAAAGAAATTGAATGTACAGTATTCACTAAAAATCATAAAATGTGTTTTTATTCAAATCTTATTGGTACCTAATTTTTGTCTTAAAGCGGAGTTCCGCCCAAAAAAATAATCAAAAGTCAGCAGCTACAAATACTGCAGCT
Source organism: Rana kukunoris (assembly GCA_029574335.1). Lineage (NCBI taxonomy): Eukaryota > Metazoa > Chordata > Amphibia > Anura > Ranidae > Rana > Rana kukunoris. The sequence continues at coordinate 100,041,581 of CM056052.1, read as the reverse complement.
GCTGACTTTTAATATATGGACACTTACCTGTCCAGGACACCGCTTATGTCGGCACCAGAAGCCGGTCTGTCCCTCGGCTCTTTCAGCTTCACTACCAGGTTCCCTAATGCACATGCACAAGTCCCCACTGGTCCCTGCTGTCTTTTGGGACCTGTGTTGCTCCCATAAGACAGCAGGGGCACGGAGGGAGGCCATACATGGCGGAGATCACCGTGGATACTGCGGCGATCTATGCCCGGAAGTGGGAGCATATACCTGTATTAGACAGGTATGTGCTCCCCCCTGAAAGGTGCAAAATGTGACAACGGAGGGAGGAGGATTCCGAAAAAACGAAAATTCCATTTTGGGTGGAACTCCGTTTTAAGGTCATTCTCCAAGCAAATTTTCACATAGCATCATTCAGACAGGTAGAGGGAAGGACAGCTGTCTGTGCTTATCATAGCTCATTTGTTTATAGCGTGCTAGTGTACATTATGCTATAGGGTACAGTCATAGGTGTGTGCATCCTATTGCACTAGCATGTGCACTACACGGCTCAAACACACATGCATGTGTCGAAATTTCCGACAGCAAATATTTGAGAGCTGGTTCTCAAATTTTCTGACGGGAAAAGTTATTGTCGCAAAAAAAAAAAAAGCATGCTCGGAATCAGTTTGACGCATGCTTGGAATCATTAAACGTCATTTTTCTCGGCTCGTTGTAGTGTCGTTTGTCACTGCGTTCTTTTTTAACCATAGAAGTTCAAGTTTATTGAGATGTAAAAGGAATACATACAGACATCAACGTCAATGGGCCAACATAGCCCTAAGATTGAACGGTACAGCAGGTACTATTACACATATCCTATAAATTCCATGTACTTGGCGTATATTAAGGCATAAGCGACTAGGCATCTCATCATCCCCATACAAAATAAACACACTTTAGTATGTATGCCCACTTTAAATACCGAAGTAACTCTTTCCCGCCCCCTCCTACCCTAACTCGTGTTATTCTTTATGATAAGTTGGTTCAGCTCGTGCATGTTTCACCATCCCCCAGCCATCTTTCCCATACACTGGCAAATTTTTGCGGTCTCCCTCTATGTATATATATAATTTTCCTGTACGGGAGAATGGCATTGACCTCTCTCTTCCAGTCCTCCAGTGTCGGAGCCCTCGGCTGCATCCAGGCCTTTGCCACCACCTTTCTGGCCAAGAAAAGTGATTCACATATAAAAATTGCTTGGTACTTTTCTGTATCCACATCTGGGAGTAGTCCCAGTAGGCACAGCTTGGGATCCATGCCCACCGGGGTTCCCATGCTGTCATGCAGAAATTGCGTTACCTGTAGCCAGTATGCCTGTACATCAGGGCAGTGCCAGAGCATATGGTAAAATGAGCCCTCTTCTACTGAACACATGGGACATAGTGGGCTCCTTGTGGGCTGAAACTTCACCAGCCTCTGGGGCGTAATATATGCTTGATGTAGGATATACAGTTGTGTCAACCTGTCTGATAATTTAGGGGACGTGCTCTTAACTCCCTCTAGTATCTCATCCCACTCTGTATCCTCTATGGGGCCCACGTCTCCTTCCCACTTTATCTTGGCTGCCTGCACTAACCCGCTGATCCTGCGCCGCCGGATAACATAATATATATTGGACGTGAGCTTGGCGGAATCCTTCCCAAAGATCACGTCCAACACCTGTGGTCTGCTCACATCAATAGCGTCCGACCCCAACTGGGCTCTAAGGGCATGTCTGAGCTGCATATATCTAAAATGAAACTGCGGCGGGAGGGAGAATTCTTCCCTGAGCCTCGTAAATGGCTTCAGCCCTGCACTAGTCATGACCTGAGATAGATACTGCACCCCATATGATGCCCATATCCCTGGATCTGGGACTGTGGCCAACTCGGGCATGAAACCATTTTCCCATAATGGGGTGTGTGAGTGTATATGAGACCTGCCTTGCTTTTTTAGAGCCACTTCGCAAACCTTTTGGTGGTGTGTCAGCATGTCCGCTCCAAACCGGGCAGACCTACAACCGCCACGGCCGCCCCTGAAAATTGCCTGTACCGACGTGTGGAATGGGCTATCCGTTTTTTTACAGACCAGCGACCCATATCTCTGCGACTCAGACGTATTGAAATAGTATAGGTGTGATAATTGTGAGGCTACATAGTAGTCCTGTAAATCAGGGAGGGAGCAATCCCCCTCCGTACTGGGGTTTTTGAGTACATGCCATGCTAACTTGTGGCGGCCAGATCCCCATACGAACGAGTTTAAGATTGCTTCAAGCTGTTTGAAAATTTTGAGGGGAATGTAAAGAGGGGCATGCCAGACCATATATCGAATTTTGGGTAGTAGAATAATTTTTACCATGTTTATCCTGCGCATCACCCCTAGTGGTAGTTTTGTCCATGCCTGGGTTCTAGATTTAATTATTGCAAATAGAGGTTCCACGTTAAGAGGAATATAGTCTCTTAGATCCTTCGTAACCTGTACTCCTAGATATTTAACTTCCGCTACTCTTTGCAGGGGTAATTCGGGAGACACCGCTGCGGGGGGGAACTGATCCAAGGGGAGAATTCGGGACTTGTCCAAATTGATCCGTACTTCCCCACTTCCTCTATAATGTTTAAAGCTGCTCTCAACGAGGGCCCCTGGTCTGCTAAATATAGGATTGTATCGTCTGCATATAGGCCGATCTTTTTACCTCTGTGCTCATTCTAATGGCCATAGCGAGGGGTTCGACTGCCAAGGCGTACAGCAGCAGTGACAAAGGGCACCCCTGCCTCGTGCCTCTCTCCAGGGAGAACTGTTCCGACAGCCACCCATTAACAAAAACTCTGGCCTTAGGGGTCTGGTATAAAAGCTGCACCCATTTAATAAAATTGGGGCCGAAGCCGTAACAGCTCAGGCATTCCCACAAATACTGCCATTCGACCGAGTCGAAGGTCTTGGCCGTATCCAAAGCCACTACCACCCTGGTCCCCACGTTATCGTGTTGCGCTTGTATATTCATGAATAACCGCCTAATATTCATAGCTGTATTCTTCCCTGGCATGAATCCCGTTTGATCGTCATGGATCAGAGAAAGGATCGCTGAGTTTAGTCTGTTCGATAGGATTTTTGCCAATATTTTAATGTCCACTGGTAGCAGAGATATAGGTCTGTATGATTCCGGGTGGTGGGGATCCTTGCCTGGCTTAGGAAGGACAATTATCTGGGCCTCCTGCATCGAAGCGGGAAGCGTTCCCAGCTCAAATATAGAAAGATACAAGGCCTTCAATTTGGGGACCAACATTTCTGAATACGTGGTATAGAATTCTAATGGTAGACCATCAAGCCCTGGAGCCTTGGACTTTGCCAGTTGTGACATTGCCGTGGCAACATCTTCAGCGGTGATTGGGGCTTCAAGCATCCGCACTTGTTCCCTGCTCAGCTTTGGAAATTGCAGTGTGTGTAGATACTCCCGTATTTCCTGTGGTGTGTGTCTACACTGGGAGCTATATAGATCCTTATAGAAGTCCATAAACTTGTCAGCCACCACCTGGAGGTCCGTGACTATCGAGCCATCCGGCTCCGCCAGGGACACCACCACCGGTGGTCTATCCTCTAGGTGTGCCAAATACGCTAACATTTTCCCAGCTTTTTCCCCATGTTCATACACCCGCGTTTTGCTAAAAAAGATACGCTGCTTAGCCTTCTCTATGTGTATCTGTGTAACTATCCTACTCTGCATTCTCACCCTGGTCAAGTTCTCTATTGTGGGCTGAGCGTTATACGTGCCCTCAAGGCTCTGCAACATGTCTTCTGCGCTACACACATCTATCTTAGAGGACTGTTTAAATCTACGGATCTTGGTGTCCAACACTCTGCATGCATGAGTTTTAAACTCATCCCACCGGGAGTTAATATCTGGGGACCCCTGCCCATCAGGGAGAAGGAACCGTAGCTCTTGTTCAATGCTATCATGATCCGTTAGGGCCGTCAACCAGAAAGGGTTGAGTCTCCATGCCCTTGTGGGGGCTCTGTCTAGCAGGTACATCTGCACCCAACATGGCGAGTGATCTGATAGGGCCCTAGGTGCGAAACCCGCCCCCCCACTCTAGGCAGTAATGCGACCGAGACTAGGATGTAGTCAATGCGGGACATGGTTGCGTGACTAGCTGAGTGGCACGTGTATGCCCTACCCTGGGGGTTCCTCTGCCTCCACACATCTACCAGGGCAAACTCCCTTAGCAAACGGCCCATTCTAGTCAGACCAGGATCCCTCACAGGTCCCCCCGGCGTCGCCGGTCGGTCCAAGCGGGGGTCCATAGTCATGTTGAAATCGCCCATCCACACCGCCAGTACCGTCGGGTGCTTGGCCATAAACAGAGTGATGACTTCCGAGCTGTATGGAGGGGGGATATAGCATGCAATCAACAAAAGAGGTACTCCCCCAACCCGCGCATGCAAAAATAAAAACTTCCCCTGCTGGTCTGATTCCAGGGTTATTAATTCAAAAGGGGTGGCCTTTGTCACCAGGAGTGAGACTCCTCTGGAGAAGCTCGAGTGTGTACTATGATATGCCCACCCTATCCAGGGGCGCTTCAATGCCGCCTGCAAGTGGCCAGTAACGTGTGTCTCTGTTAATGCAATAACGTTTGCCTTCTGTGCTTTAAGATAGGCTAATGCCGCTGTACGCTTAATCTTGTTCCTCACCCCCCTTACATTCCACGTTAGGAATTTAATCGAGGTCATGGTGGCAGTGTGTAAAAATTACGGAGCCGGATCAACATTACAGTCGTCCAGTACAACAAAGTAACCTGTTCATGTTCCCTTGCTTGCCATACACCCGCTTTTACACCCGTACATTGCATCATTACACCTCTACAACACATATCGTATTCAATCAATCTTTCAGGGTCCCAACAGTGGCCCTGATAATTCCCCCCCTCCCCCTCCCAGCCCAGCACCCCCCCAACTTGGTGTGAGCATACCACCCCCAAAAAGAACATCCATTACAACAAAGAGAATAAGCATTTCATCCAGCAGTAGGACCTGTCTGGAGGCACAGTTCTTAATTACTGTGTGCACCATGGCATCACCATCGTATACAGTTCTGTGTGGCCAATCTTACTCCCACCGGCCTCTGGGACACCCTTTGCAAGAAATAGGGGATAGGGGGGTAAAAAAGTTAGAGAAGAATAGAAGAACACATAACTCGCACCATTAACCCCTCGGTGGATATCAGCAGTTCTTTCCCAGCAAAGGTTTGTGCATGGTACGGAGGGGACCCCCGAGACGCCATCCCCTCCCCCCTTGTATAGTACTCACATATAGCCATGACATGCCTTACGCCTGCCTCCCCTTCCGATCCAGCCAGGCAGCAGCCGCTGCAGGGGTATCAAAAAACTGCACTCGTCCATCCTCTTCCATGCGCAGCCTACCTGGGAATAGCATGGCATATTTTAGGTGCAGCACACGCAGGCGGCGCTTCACATCCTGGTATTGAGCCCTCTTCTTCTGTACCTCAGAGGAGAAGTCCGGGAATACCGCAACCTGGGTGTTGTCCACTCGCATGTTCCCTTTTTCCCTGGATAGACGCAGTACCTTGTCTCGGTCACGGAAGTTTAAAAACTTAGCAATAAACGTGCGGGGGGGCGCCCCTTCAGGAGGGGGTTTCGCTGGGATCCTGTGTGCCCTTTCCACCGCAAACATGGTGGAGAATGCCTCCCTGCCGTACTCCCCAATCAGTAGTCGTTCCAGGTATTCCGCCGGATCCCTGCCTTCCAAGCGCTCTGGCAATCCGATGAAGCGCAAGTTACAGCGGCGGAGTCTATTCCTTATCTCGTCTTGATGAGCGTGTAGCTGCTGGATTTGACGCTGCATGCCCTCTGTAGCCCGTTGCATGGGATACAAGACATCCTCCGCTGCGCCGATACGCTCCTCCGTCTCCTTGACGCGCTCCCGGACCGCAGACAGATCCTGTCTCATAAGGGAGATGTCTATTTTGACTTCATCAATCTTGGTTGTTAGGGTGCCCTGTAGGGTAGCTATCGCCTCCAACACCTTTGCCGTCTCCACCGCATGGCGATCCTCCTCCGGTGCCTCTTCGGCTCCATCTTTGGCCTGTCCCTCCTCTCCCTCGTGCCGATACTTGGCCAGCTTCTCCGCCGCAGCAGACGTTTTCTTTGATGGGGACATGTTGCCCGCCTGTCCCTACAGATCCGGGCAGGTTCAGGTAGGTTTTCCTGCAGAAATAGCCGTTCAGGATGGTATATAGGAGTATTGGCATGAGGAGCTCTGTCTACCCACGTCCTACTCCATCGCTTGCCAGGCCACGCCCCGTCACCGCGTTCTTTACGGTCGGAATTTTGTGTGACCGTGTGTATGCAACACAAGTTTGAGACAAAATTCCATCTGAAAAAAATCCACAGTTTTCTTCACAGAATTACCGATCGTGTGTACTCGGCATAAGTCTTAAGACATATACCGAGCGCAGTACACTCGGGTATACTCGGCCAGGCTCGGCTCCCATCGCTGTTATGCGAGAGAAGCCGAGAGGAGCCGAGCGTGGCCGAGCGTACTGCGCTCGGTATATGTCGGCGGCGGATTCAAACACAGAGCGGGAAGCGGGGATCGATACATTTTCTGAATCAAATACAAGACGGAAACGCTCGGTCTGGAAAAACTAGTGTTCATAATGGAGATAGCACATTCGTCACGCTGCAACTTTTTTAATCTTTTAATGCAGTGCATTCTCTTCTTCTTTATAATGCTAGAATAATGAAGTTGTTTTGCTGAGGATATTCACACAGAGTTCTGACAAACTGATTTATTTATTATTTCTTGTGATCTCCTGAATAGAGTTGAGCGGACACCTGGATGTTAGGGTTCGAAGTCAATGGGACACGGACTTTTAGTAAAAAAATAAATAAAAATGTGCGGGGGTCCCCCCAAATTCAATAACCAGACCCTTTAGGTCTGGTATGGATATTAAGGGGAACCCCGCCGTCAATTAAAAAAAAAAATGACGTGGGGTTCCCCCCAAATATCCATAACCAGACCCTTTAGGTCTGGTGTGGACTTTAAGGGGAACCTCCCCTATAAAAGAAACGTCAAGCTCCATCCATTCAGAGCTGTGCTCTGAATGGATGGATCTTCTCATCACTGGACCAACCGGCCGTCGCTGGAGAGATCACCCGGCACTGGATACAAGACAACGTTGGGAGCAGCATCGATCGTCTATTTTCACCGCTGGATTTTTATTTGGTTTAATTAATAAAGTAATTTGTTCTACGGTGTGTGTGTTTTTTTTTCTGAAAACTACTATTTACACTTCCTTCGTGAAATTGTAGGGGTACAGTGTACCCCATTACCATTTTACACAGGGGGGGCAGGATCTGGGGGTCCCCTTTGTTAAAGGGGTCTTCCAGATTCTGATAAGCCCCCTGCCCGCATACCCCCACAACCACCGGGCAAGGGTTGTGGGGATGAGACCCTTGTCCCCATCAACATGGGGACAAGGTGCTTTGGGGGGCACCCCAAAGCACCCTCCCAATGTTGAGGGCATGTGGTCTGGTGCGGTTCAGGAGAGGGGGGCTGCACTCTGTCCCCCTCTCTTTTTTGCGGCCGGCCAGGTCAACATGCTCGGATAAGGGGTCTGGTGTGGATTTTAGGGGGAACTCCACGCCATTTTTTTTTTAAATTTGGGGTGGAGTTCCCCTTATAGTCCACACCAGACCTGAAGGGTCTGGTTATGGATATTTGGGGGGAACCCCACGTCATTTTTTTTTTTAATTGTATCCATACCAGACCATTTTTTTCCCCTCAAACTCCGAACTTTCACCAATTATTCGGGTTTGGGTCCAGGTTCGGGAAAAACCCAAAGTCCGTACCGAACCCGAACTTTACAGTTTGGGTTCGCTCAACCCTACTCCTGAATAATCTTAAAAAAAAATTAAGCCAGATCTTCTTAATAATGTTTAGAATTTATTTTTATAGTGATCTTTTTTCTTTTTTTTTTTTAATCACAATCTCCTGTTTTTTTTTATTTTATTTAAAAAAAAAATAATTCTAGTGATATCCATATTTTTTTCGCTTTGTATGTCAAGTTACTACAACACCATTATTACATTGTATTTTTTAACCTCAAGGAGGTTGGTTGGTGTTGGTGTCCCTTGTTAATTTTACATTGTATTTTTGAAATGTACCTGCCTACTCACAAACAAACTGTAATTTTTAAAGTGTAAAGTGTAATTTCTTCAGTGTTATATGATAACAAAAATGTGAGGAGTGTACTCACTTTTGTGAGATACTGTATATAGGGCAGTAGGGCAATGGACAGTGTCAGTAGGGCAGAGGTTGGTGTCAGAAGAGCAGTGTATAGTGTCAGTAGGGCAGGGGTTGGTGTCAGTACTTTATTTGTATTACTTGTTACAATTTTATTTTTTACAATATTTTTTTATCATCATTTTGTATTTTTTTTTTTTATTATTTTTTCTAGCTTCATTGGGGGAGCTATGGACATGAATACAAATACAAACGCCCCATGCCTTAATAAAGGATAGAAATGGGGGATTGGATAAAACCACCTAAGGAAATGTTTGCTGGTAGTTTCAAAGTAAGAATGGCTTTTGTTGAATCTAGATCCCAGGTTCTTTAAGCAGGAAAGAAGTCTACACCTCAGTGTAGATGGTCAAACATGGTTGACCATCTACACTGACTATTGCCTAACTACCAGCAAACATTTGCTTAGGTGGTTTTACCCACTTCCCATTTCTATCCTTTAAAAAGGCTTGGGGCATTTGTATTGTTATTTATGTTCCTTAAAGATCTTGGGCCAGATCCACAGAGAGAGTACGCCGGCGTATCTACTGATACGCCGGTGTACTTTCAAAGTTCCCGCGTCGTATCTTTAGTTTGAATCCTCAAAACAAGATATGATGGCATCTGGGTTCGATCCGACCTGAAGGCATCTGGGTTCTACGACCTGAAGGCGTACGAAGGCGTACGCCTTCAGGTCGTAGATGCAATACTTTGGCGTCCGCTGGGTGGAGTTCCCGTCGTTTTCCGCGTCGAGTATGCAAATGAACTTTTTCCGACGATCCACGAACGTACGCGGGGCCGTCGCATTCTCTTATGGCGTCTCTAGTCGGCTTTTTTCGCCGTATAGTTAAAGCTGCTTTTTGCGGCCTATAGTTAGACTTGCCATGTTAAGTATGGCCGTCGTTCCCGCGTCAAAATTGTTATTTCTTTTTCATTTTGCGTAAGTCGTCCGTGAATAGGAATGTACGTAATTTACGCTAGTAAAATAAATAACGTCGTTGCGACGTAATTTAGCGCAATGCACGGCGGGAAATTTCTGAACGGAGCATGCGCAGTTCGATCGGCGCGGGGACGCGCTTCATTTAAATGAATCACGCCCCCTAATCGCCGATTTTAATTCCGCCGCCAGAAATACACTACGCCGCCGTAACTTACGGCGCGAAATCTTTCAGGATTCGAAATTACGGCAGGTAAGGTACGGCGGCGTAGTGTATCTCTGATACGCTGCGCCGATCTATTTCTATGTGGATCTGGCCCATAGTTGCTAATCCCTCCTTGATCACACAAACTGCCATCAATATATGGGAATACCTCCTTATTTTTTGCTGAGGGGATGCAAAGCTAATGCCCATGCCAAACCCTCCATCAAGCCGATCACCAATATTTTACAGTGTGTATATATATATATGTATTTAAATTACATTATAATCCGAGGCCCTGATGATGCGGGTTGTTCCGTGAAATGTATAGGCCAACCTATCAGATTCCTCAGCCACTGAAATTGTGTGTTTTTAACCAATGTATTCTTAAATGTTTTAACTTTACTATTTGTATATGTAGAATAAAATGTTGTCTATTTTCTTTTTAATCCCCTTGATTTTGGGCATTTATTAAACCCTACAAAGTACATGTAAAGTCGCACCCAAACTTGTTCTAGTCTTGTACAATCCCAGCTATATGGAAAGCCCATATTTAACTGAGGTTAACAAATATTAACAAATATTATTTCCAATTTTAATGGAATTTTCTTTAAAATTTGCAGACCTTTACAATATTAGATAAACAACTAAATAAAGTAAATAGGACAATGAGACTTTTAAAATGCAGAATGTAATCTTTATTGATAGTGTATTTACAGCACACACTGACCTTTGCCTTATCCACTTCTACTTGGTTACTGCACTAATAAGCAACTGTCCGGGCAAGTGAAAGAGATGACCTTGCCCCTGTCAGCTTCCTGACAAATGTAATCACTAGGTCTACTGACAGTTTGATTCAATATATGGGTCAGATTGCAAATGGAACTGTTGACTGGAATTTTGTATTATTTCCTGGCATTTCTGAGATCAGTGAAGGGAAAAAAGAAATCCTTACTTTAACCTCAAGGATACTCATTTACAAAGGCGCCTAATCAAATAGAGTGCAATTTAAATCATACAGGTTTAGATATTTTTTCTAAAATACTAGGGGGAAAGGAAGCTTAAAATATATGGATATATGGATAATGGATATGCGGTATGTATTATATATAAATATCCACACACATTTGTATATGAAACTAAACCTATATAAAAAGGATAGTTGTACAATTAGTAATGTCAAGGAATATTTGGCAGCAACTTTTATGAAGAGAGCAGTAAATTGTACGAAGAGAGCCAGCAGACCTTCTCACTGGGTTGATTTAACTTAAAGGGGTTGTGACAGTAGCTGATAAAGTAAAAAGTAATGTTTTGCATTATAACTAGTTTGATACCTGTTGAAATCGAGCTGTTTTATTCACCTCCGTCACTCCTGAATCGTTATTCTCAATGACTTCCTGGTTTGCAGTGCGCATTCATTCTTGCTACATCACGGCCTAATGGGAACTACAGTTCCCATTAGGCTTAGCCTCCATGCCTTTGAGGGATAAGATAGCATCTTCACGCAGGGCTGTAGTCATAGGGAGGGGGTGAGCACATTCTGCTTTTCACCATGCAAAACCGCTCAGATGCTGGTGGAAAGCAAGGAGAGGAGAGACAGGAAATGGCATTTTTAAACCTGGATTACTGTATTTTGGAGGTCAAAAGGAAAAACGAGGTAAGTGATATTTAAATGCTCTAGCTTACAGCAATCAATTAATCTAATAAAAAATGAACCTTTAGTGTTCCTTTAAGGATAGGAGGCTTTTAAAATTAAAATAAACCCTTCGTTTTTTAAAGAAAGAAATGGGGGAACCCCTTTATTCAATATCCATTGGGATGTGGCACACCTGCATTCGTTTTCTCTATCAGATCCCTTCTCTTAGTTTTTTAAAGTGGTTTGAAAGGCTAAAGTTTTTTTTACCTTCATGCATTCAATGCAAAGGCAAAAATAAACGCCAGTGTGCAGCTCTCTCCTCAGCCCCCCCTTCCTCCCGTTTAATCACGTGTGCCTGATCCAGCGATGTGGACAAGAGCAGAAGCTCTCCTGGGTCTTTCCCTCTTCATTGGCTAAGACACATCAAAAAGTGTAGCTGCTGGCTTTTAATAAACATTTACTTACCTTGTCCATGGTTCCACCGACGCGCCGGCCGGGGCTCCGCTCCGCTCCTCTCCCCCCCTCCCCAGCCGGCGTCTTCATTACAACTGTGGGCACCTGGCCGTGACAGCCTTCGGCTTCACGGCCAGGCACCCACTGCGCATGCACGATTGGCACTGCGTGTGCACGGATGGCGCTGCGCTGTCCCATTGGACAGGCGATCGCATGGGACCTGGACGTGTCCCAGGTGAACACCTACAGGGAGGGGCTAAAGTTAGGCAATTACGCTTAATCGCCTAACCAGCCCCTCGGCGGAAGGAGGAAGTGGAACAGGGGTCAAGTCCTGGGGAAAAAAGTGTGGGAACTCCCACCCAAGATCCACTCCCCCACCAAAAAATTAAAATAAATAACACGCTCATATGCATAATTACTAAACCGCATGTTTTTTTCACTGTACCTCAGTAATCCTTTATGTTACTGGCCGCTTCCTGTATATGTATTCATCGGGTAGTGTGTGGGTATTCCGTCAGCAAGTTCTTTCTAAATCCCGGGATAACTTGCGGCAGACCTCTGCAATGTCTCCTGGGAACAATGACAAAAGCTCCCAGGAGACATTGCGGCATCGAGGAAGTGACAGAATACCCGCACACTACCTGATGAATCCATATACAGGAAGCGGCCAGTAACATAAAGGATTACTAAGGTTTGTCTGCCCCTGGTTGCTCTAGTCCTGCAAAGGGAACTGAGTTCCTGATGTGAAAAAAGTGCAGGAACTCCGTTCCCACGCGTTCCCGCAGGACTTGAGCCCTGGACAGGAAGTCCCACTCCTCCTGAAGCCCCCACTCCCCCCCCCCCCAAAAAAAATGACATGCCAAATGTGGCATGTAAGGGGGTGAGGAGTGGGTTAAGCGGAAGTTCCATTTTTGGGTGGAACTCCGCTTTAAGTACTTTCAACAGCTGATTTAATTACTTACTGGGCATGCAGCTTCTTTAGCTTTGAAACCTGTAGATTTTGTAGAAGCAATGATGAGTTGTCAGATGAACCTTTTGAAGAACTTGTTTATTCTGGCAAGCCGATAGCCGCATGTGATGCTGCGTACACACTTTTTGTGATTAAAAAAAACGACATTTTAAAAAACGTCATTAAAAATGATCGTGTGTGGGCAAAACGTTGTTTTATGTCTTCTGAAAAACGACCAAAAAAAATTCGAACATGCTTGAATTTTTTGTGTCGTTTTTCCAAAATGACGTTTTTTGTGTCATAAAAAAATGATCGTGTGTAGGCAAAACGACGTTTAAAACAACGTTTTTAAACCTGCGCATGCTTAGAAACAAGTTATGAGACGGAATTTCAATGGAACAGCGTGCCGTCAAGCGTGGTGTACATCAGCGCGCTTTGCTAGAGCTTTTTGGAAAAACGATGGTGTGTATGCAACAACGTTTTTTAAAATGACGTTTGAAAAACGTCATTTTGTTTCCTGAGATAAAATGACGTTTTTTTTTCATCACAAAAAGTGATCGTGTGTACGCGCCATAAAACCTTTTTCTTCTAGTTTCACTTCATAACTTCCTACTTCTTGTTCATACCCCTAGGTCCTTACACATCTATGTAATTACAACACATACATACAGGCCCAGATTCAGAGAGAATTGGATTCTCGTAGCGTATCAGAAATACACTACGCCGCCGTTTCTTACCTGGCTCTACGTGGAATCCAGGTAGATTTTGTCCAGTAAACGACGGCGGCGTAGTGTATTTCTCCCGTCGCAATCCATATAGACGAGTAGGGGGCGTGAAGGATTTAAAATAGGCGCGTTCCCGCGGCGATCGAACTGCGCATGCTCCGTTCGCAAATTTCCCGCCGTGCATTGCGCGAAATCGCGTCGTTACGTCATTCGTTGTTTGAGTAGCGTTGTTTACGGACATTTCTATTCCCGAACGACTTACGCAAAAAAAAAATAAAAAATTTAAATTCGACGCGGGAACGACGGCCATACTTAACATGGGCTACGCACCGTTAGACCAGCAAAAAGCTGGTCTAACAGTACGTAAAAAAAAACAGACGTAAGCGATTGCGAAGACCGCTCGTATCTTCGTGGATCGCCGTAAAAACACATTTGCATATCCCGACGCATGAAAACGACGCAAACTCCTCCCAGCGGCCGCAAAAATAAAGGGATTTTTTAATACAGCTTACCTGTAAAATCCTTTTCTTGGAGTACATCACGGGACACAGAGCGGCATATTCATTACTATATGGGTTATATGGAGTACCTTCAGGTGTGGACACTGGCAATCTCAAACAGGAAGTCCCCTCCCTATATAACCCCCTCCCCTAGAGGGAGTCCCTCAGTTTTGTAGCAAGCAGTATGCCTCCCAAAACATGTTCCCATAAGAGGGGTGGGAGCTCTGTGTCCCGTGATGTACTCCAAGAAAAGGATTTTACAGGTAAGCTGTATTAAAAAATCCCTTTTTCTTTCTCGTACATCACGGGACACAGAGCGGCATATTCATTACTATATGGGATGTCCGAAAGCAATGCTTTAATGAGGGGAGGGAGACATCTTCTCCAAAGGGATTTAATTTAGAGGTATACTCAAATAATAATAATAAATCCAACTTAGTCAAGAAATAATTTTGAAAATCTTTTTTTTTTTTTTCAAGCAAGGGTGCCCCCGATCCCAAGGATCTTAAACCGCAGCCTGTAGTACTGCCTGCCCAAAGGCTGAATCCGCATTCCTTCTCACGTCTAGTTGATAAAACCTTGTAAACGTGTAGACTGACGACCACGTCGCCGCCTTGCATATCTGAGCCATAGAGATCTGATGGTGTGCTGCCCAGGAGGCGCCCATGGCCCTGGTAGAATGGGCTTTTACCGACAAAGGAGGAGGTACCCTCTTCAAACCGTAGGCCTGAATGATTAATTGTCTAATCCATCTCGAGATGGTGGATTTTGCAGCTGCTTGCCCCTTCTTGGGGCCATCTGGTAAAACGAACAACACATCTGTTTTCCGGATTTTTTCTGTAGCTTTAAGATAGGCCCTCATGGCCCGGACAATATCTAAGGTATGCAGCAACCCCTCCTTTCTAGATGTGGGTTTCGGAAAGAAGGATGGAAGTACCAAATCCTGGTTCAAGTGAAAACTGGATATAACCTTTGGTAGAAAGGAAGGATGAGGCCGGAGAACTGCCCTGTCCTTATGCAAAATGAGATATGGTTCCTTACAAGATAAGGCTGCCAACTCTGACACGCTCCTGGCCGAAACTATGGCGACCAAAAATACCAACTTTCTTGTCAGTAAAACTAAAGGAATCTCAGCCAACGGCTCAAAGGGTTGTTTCTGTAGAGTGGACAGGACAAGATTTAAGTCCCATGGACAAATCGGTGACTTGACAGGAGGATTAATACGCAAGACCCCCTGTATGAAGGTTTTTACCAGCGAGTGGGTGGCCAGCGGCCTCTGAAACCACACTGACAGAGCTGAAATCTGTCCCTTGATTGTACTTAATGCCAAGCCTTTATCCACCCCAAGCTGGAGAAAACTTAACACCCTATCAATGGTATATTTGCGGGAATTCCATCTTTTGGATTCACACCAGCCTACGTAGGTCCTCCACACCCTGTAATAAATCACTCTGGAGGCCGGCTTTCTAGCCCTAATCAGGGTAGGAATTACCTGCCTAGACAGACCTCTACCCCTGAGAATCAGGGATTCAGCCTCCAGGCCGTCAAATTTAGACGCTGTAATGTAGGGTGGAGGATCGGACCTTGTGAGAGTAGGTCTGGTCGTAGAGGAAGAGTCCAAGGGTCTCCCACTGCCATCTTCAGGACTAGTGAGTACCATTCCTGCGGGGCCAAGCTGGAGCTACTAGAATGACTGGCTTGTGCTCCACTCTGATCCTGCGCAACAGGCGAGGAAGTAACTGTAGCGGGGGGAATGCATATAGAAGTTTGAATTGATGCCAAGGGCAAAAAAACGCATCGGTTCCGCAGGCCATAGGGTCCCTTGCTCGAGACACGAACCTGTCTAGTTTCTTGTTGAACCTGGATGCCATTACATCTATGTCTGGCATTCCCCACTTCTGGCAGATTGTCTGAAAGACCTGGGGATGAAGAGACCACTCCCCCGGCGACAGAATCTGGCGACTTAAGAAGTCTGCCTGCAGGTTGTCCACTCCGGGAATGAATATCGCCGAAATGCAGGGTACATAAACCTCTGCCCACTGAAAAATCAAGCTCACCTCCCTCTGAGCGGCCTGACTCCTGGTTCCCCCTTGGTGGTTTATGTATGCCACCGCTGTGGCATTGTCTGACTGGATTCTCACCGGGGACCCTTGTAATCTGGAAGTCCATGCCAGGAGGGCTAGGCGAGCAGCTCTGATCTCCAAGACATTGATGGGTAGCTGCCTCTCCGCTTCCGCCCAAGTTCCCTGGCGAGTGAACCCCTCCAAGACTGCCCCCCAGCCTGCCAGGCTGGCGTCTGTGGTAACTACCTTCCAGACAACGGGGCTGAAGGACCTTCCCTTCAGAAGATTCTGAGGGTTCAACCACCAGGCCAGGCTTTGTCGGACCTTTGATGATAGCGTCAAAGGGGACTCCAAGGCATGTGCTCTCTTGTTCCAGGCTGCTAGAATGGCTGCCTGTAGGACGCGAGTGTGGATCTGAGCGTATGGTACTGCCTCGAACGTGGCCACTAGCTTGCCTAGTAATCGCATACACAGGCGAATAGTTGGTTTTTTCTTGCTTAGAACCAACTGAACCAACCCCTTGATAGCCTCGACCTTTACAAGGGGCAGGAACACCCTTTGCTGTTCTGTGTCTAACCTCATGCCGAGGTATTCCAACTGCTTTGTAGGATGAAACGCTGATTTTTCCTGGTTTAGGACCCAGCCTAACCTCTCGAGGTACTGAACCGTGAGGTTTACTGCTTGTTCCAGACACGGCCGTGAGTGATCTATGATTAAACGGTCGTCCAAGTATGCTAGGACTGTGACCCCTTGGATCCTTAGATTGGCCAGAACTGGGGCTAGGATCTTCGTGAATACCCGGGGGGCCGTGGCCAGCCCGAAGGGGAGCGCCATGAATTGGAAGTGTCGCTGCCCCACTGCGAATCGTAAAAATCTTTGATGCGGCTGAAAGATTGGTACATGAAGGTAAGCATCCTTTATGTCTATGGAAGCCAGAAAGTCGTCCCTCTGGAGCGTGGCGACTGCTGACTTAGGTAAACATTTAAACTCTTTAGGTCCAAGATTGGCCTGACACCGCCGTTGGGCTTTGGTATGACAAAGAGATTGGAATAGAAACCTAGCCCCTGCTCTTGGGCTGGTACCTCTATTATCCCGCCCTGGCAAAGCAGGTGGTCCAAAGCTGCCAGCATCGAGGCCTTTTTTGCTGGATCTTTTGGTAGCCTTGACTCTTGAAAATGAGGCGGAGGAAACTTTAGAAACTCCAGTCTGTATCCTGTGGTTACAGACGACCGGACCCATTTGTCGGGGATCTTGGCTTCCCAAACTTCTGAGAAGAAACAAAGCCTTCCCCCCACCCGCGAGAGTGGGGGCGCCCCTTCATAAGGCAGACTTAGGGACTGGCTTTGTCGGCTTGCGATACCAGGGCCTCTTACCTCCAGGGGCCTGTCCCTGCGATTTATTGTTAAAGTTTGATCGCGCAGGCGGCCGTCGATACTGCCTGGAATTTGGGGGCCCTGAGACAGGAGAGAGCTGCCTTTTAAATGTAGGACCCTGGAATCTCCTTTTGACTGGTAAAAGGGTACTTTTGCCACTTGAAATAGTCTGAATGTATTTATCCAGATCCTCTCCGAAGAGTCGTCCTCCATGGAAGGGAAACCCTGCCAGAAGCCTTTTGCATGGGGGCTCCGCCGCCCAGTTCTTCAACCATAAGAGCCTTCTCATGTGCACCAAAAATAGTGATAAACGAGAGGCCTGCTGGATGGAATCCTTTATAGCATCTACCGCAAAACACAGAGCTCTGGGAATGTCAGAAAACTCTTCTGCCTGTTGGGTAGGCATGTCTTTAAGCATTTGTTTTGTCTGGTCCTTTAACGCCTGACAAACTCATATTGCAGCCACAGCTGGCTGTACCACCGCTCCTGCCGTAGCAAAGGATGCCTTTAAAAGTGTCTCTAACCGTTTATCAACCGGATCTTTAAACATTTGTATGTTTTCCACCGGGCAAGTTAGTGATTTATTCACACATGAGATGGCTGCATCCACCACTGGGAGCTTCCACCTCTTCGAGAATTTTTCCTCCATAGGGTAAATGACCGAAAATCTCTTAGGCGGCAGAAAAATCCTGTCCGGTCGTACCCAATCCTGAAAGATCAATTCCTCCAACAGAGGATGGACCGGAAAAACCGCGTTGCTCAAAGGAGCTTTCAAAGAGCCCAGAGAGGATACCGCAGGAACCTGAGGTTCTGGCAATGGTAAATTAAATGCCGAGCGGACCATGTCCGTCAAAGACTGTACCCACAGTCTCTCTGTCTGGGAGTCTGAAAATGGTTCCTCAGAGGTAGATTCCTCAATCTCTGAACCCTCTTGGTTCCGGTCTAGTTGATCCTCCTGAGATTCCAATTCCTCCGGAGAGAGAATTTCAGCATCTGAGGATACACCTTTTGGCGATGGGGATCTAGCCCGTTTCTTGCCAGGAATAGAGCTAGCGATCATCGCTGCCAATCTTTCTTCTAGCCCCCCTAGGGAGACGGCTAGCATCTCCTCTGTGATAAACACAGGGCTGGGCTGATCTGGGCCAGCCTCAGCACTAGACCCCCCTAATGGCTCATCCAAGGCAACCTTCATGGGAATAAGCTGCGGAGAAAGTATCGGCATATCATCAGAATCCGAGGGGGAACCCCTTTGTTTTTTGGTCTTTTTTGTACCCTTTGATCCCGAACCTTTGGAAGCCATAATACAAAATCGAGGGACTCCGCCTACAACAACCGACTGTAGTGGCCAGGAGTACAAAATTAGGGTTTAGTGGACAATAGATCACTAATGCCTAAAAACCGATGGGGCCCCGTATGTTCTTCTTTTTTTTTTTTTTTTATAATATATAACTTTATTTATTTTTATTTTTTTTTCATTATAATATATAACTTTTCTTTTTTTTTTTTTTTTTTCAAAACATACAGCGTCCCCAAATTTAGTTTGCCAGCCTCCAACCTGTTGCCAAAGGGGATTTTTGGCTTAACACAAAAGCATAGGAACCAACTCCAGCATGCACTACCCCTCTTCCGCCACCGGGAGTCACTGTTCTGCCGCTCTGCATCCTCTCCTTGTTCAGATCAGCTTCAGACTGAGCAATGATCATGGCCTGCTGTTATAACAGCAAATAAAGGCGCGCCCCTGATGACGCTGCAGGCACGCCCCACCCCCCGCCCTCCCTCTGAACGGCGCGAAAACGTCTATAAGACGTGCGCGCGCACGCGCGAGCGTATGCCGGGGAAGGAAACACATGGAGGAGCCGCGCTGCTGGAGACCCAGGACTGCAGCTTCAGGCGGCAGAATCAAACCCCCGGCCAGGTAGGACTCTCCAAAAGGCCCCATAGGGATCCTTATTAGCCCTGGGAAGAAAGCAGCAGGTAGCTAGAAAACTCTAAAGTCTCTTTGACAGGGGGACCAAGTGATGGGGGAAATGAGATCATCCTGTCTTCTCAGACATAGTGAGCAAGGCTGCCAATGCAGAGCATACTTAGGCTACCCCCCTTTAAGGTCTCCCTGGAGAGCCTGCTGTCGAACCAAGTCCCGCAGGCTCCCCTCTTACCTGCTCCATGCTGCAGGACGTTTGCTTAGCAAAAACGGTCCAATCTTCTCCCATCTCCGTGGGTAGCGTAGTAGACCTTCAGGCCCTGGGGTCCTGGAAGGTACCCACTGTCCTGGACCTATATAGCACCCTGGCAAACAGGAACTTATGGTCCTTACGAACTCCAAGTCCTGGGCCCAGGGTCCAGCCCTCCAAAGAGGAGCATTATAGGCAAAACCCCACGGTTTGGGGCCCGGGTACTGTCCACTTTGGCACTGAGGCTCCTTGGACAGATCCGGTTAGCCCGCCCTTAATCCCAAGGATGTGGAGCAAAGCTATTCCGTGACCAACACCTAAGACACTGGCGAAAAAACTGAGGGACTCCCTCTAGGGGAGGGGGTTATATAGGGAGGGGACTTCCTGTTTGAGATTGCCAGTGTCCACACCTGAAGGTACTCCATATAACCCATATAGTAATGAATATGCCGCTCTGTGTCCCGTGATGTACGAGAAAGAAATCGCAGCGTAGATCCGAAGGCTTACGAAGACGTAAGCCTCTCGGATCGAAGCCCGAAGCCGCCGTATCATGGTTTGAGTATTCAAACTAGTGATACGGCGCCCGAAATTTGAAATTACTCCTGTCTAACACCAGTTAGACAGGCGTAATTGCACTGTGAATCTGGGCCAGTATTTCTACATTGTTCCCCCTTTAAAGAAGAACTATGCATATATAAATGAAGTCTAATATAGAACCAACAAAGAGTGTAGCATAGCAAGGAACAACAACAAACTACAATATAAAATGCAAGATGCTGAGTAAGAGTCAGTGTTTGATAAAGTCTTGGAACTTTGGATTGGGTTTACACACTCTTCCTGATCGAGTAACAACTTGTCTAAAATTAATGTCTGCAAAACTAGTAAATACCTATTAAATTCCTTCATCTATATCACCTCCGGCGTTCTAGTTTCTGTTCTCTCATTCACTTCCTGGTTTGCGATGCTCGTTTATGTAAGAACTAAATTTACCAGTATGCATTGCGGCACGCCCAGTAATTCACACCTCCTTGAAGTCTCTAAGGCCGCGTACACACGATCAAATCTATCTGCTGAAAACGGTCTGACAGACCGTTTCAGCAGACAGATTTGATCGTGTGTACGGGCGGACAGACAGATTTGGCCAGCCGACAGATTTTAAAGCATGCTTTAAAATCTGTCTGCTGGGAATCCGTTCGTCCGACATGTCTGCTGGTTAGTACGCTTAGTACCGATTTGAACAGATTAGTACCGATTTGAACAGATGTATTTGGTCGTGTGTACGGGGCCTAACACGTAGAGAGCATCCTGTCACACAGATGTAGTTCCCAGGAGGGGGCAAGCATGTCACTGACCACCGCAGTAAAGCCTTCCTTCACGGTGGTGAGTAACAATCAGACAAGCAAGAAGTGGACAGAACAGAGAAGAAATAGAGCAACTTCTGAGCAAAACCGAACAATGAGGAAGTGAAAAGAGGAATGTCTGCAGGTAAAGGATGCTTATTATGAAAAAATAAATTCCTTTACAGCCCCTATTAGCCTTCATAATCGGTCATCTCAGGAGTTTGTTGTTGTACTGCATGTACATCTGAACTGAGTTGGATTAGATTTAAGCGCATGCTGTCTAGTAAGCCTAGCAGGCTCTTAACATTTCAGCTTGTCCCCTGATAGATCTAATGTGGAAATGCCCAGTGTCTGCATTTTTGGGCCACCATGAGTCTAATAAAGTAAACTTGATAGCTTATCAATTTCAATTTTTCGGTCAATGTTGTGCAATGTGGCACAAGATGGCGTCTAGTTCCACTGCATGGTGTCATCCATGCACCTCTATTTTGAGGCTTGGACCTACACCATTTTGCAAAATAATTCCATTTGTTACACCTTTTGTTAAAAACCTGACACTTGTTGCTCTCAGCAGCATGTTCACTACCACAGTTTCTGCATTGTCTTTTGTTCTGTGGCACCACAAACACTCCTGCCTCTCTTTTTAGTTATTTTGTGGCCCTTTAAGATAAGGTGACCAGATTTTTAAAATGAAATCTGTGGACATATTTTTTCTTTACTAGTAATGGTGCC
Organism: Rana kukunoris; assembly: GCA_029574335.1. NCBI lineage: Eukaryota > Metazoa > Chordata > Amphibia > Anura > Ranidae > Rana > Rana kukunoris. Next base: position 100,020,199 of record CM056052.1, on the reverse strand, counting down.
AATCAGCGACTCTCTGCCCGTCGCCGCCCACCTCACAGCCTCTCAAGTCTTACTCTTCGGGCCCCGGCTACCACTGGGTGGGGAGCAGAGGAAGATCACTCCACCAGGGAAGGCAAGGAAATAGGCAGGTGGCTGGCAAGGATTTGAGCCAAGGCAGAAGAAAATGCGAGCGAAGCTGAATGGGAATGCACCCGAAAATGAAGAAATATTCCCTCCGCTCCGACCAGCACATGATCATCAGAAAGGGGCACAGATAATGGGAAAAATACAAGCCCCCTATACTAGTAGGCACAGCGGAGCGGGGGGGGGGGCGTAATTCAATGTTTTTTATTTTAATTCTGCACTGACTGTCTTTGAAATTGCCCCTGCCCCCTACTAAATCCAATCTGGGGACAAAACCAGGGACAGACCTGGTCCGGGGACAGTGTCCTCAATCAGGGGACTGTCCCCTGACACTGGGGATGTCTGGTCACCCTACTTTAAGAATGTTTAAACAACATACATATTCTAATGGCTGATTCCAGTGTCAAATCTTCCTCCCTTAGCAACTGAGCTTGAACTGCATTATTGTAGATACCACATACAATCCTAACATGTATCAGTTCATCTGCTGTTCATCTGTTCACCAAAATCAATTTTTTTTTTAGCCAGCAGTCTCAGTGTGACTGCATAGGATTGTATTCCTTCATCAGGTTTCTGAGCCATCATGTTAAATGCATGTCTCTCTATTATCACATTACGTTGTGTTAAGCATATCTCATCAAATTTCACGTAGATTCTGGGCCATTATGTTCACTTCTGTCCCTGTGTAGATTTTGTAGAAGCAATGATGAGTCGTCAGATGAACCTTGCTAAGAACTTGTTTATTCCAGTCAGCCGAGAGCTGCATGTAAAACTTGTTTCTTCTAGTTTCACTTCATAACTTCCTACTTCCTGTTCTTACCTCCAGGTGTTTACTTTATTGTGCTCAGTGTGTTAAAATTATATTAAAAGGTTGTTTTTTTTTTGTTTTTTTTAAACAACAAACATCTTATACTTACCTGCTCTGTGTAATAGTATTGCACAGAGCAGCCCTGACCCTCCCCTTCTCGGATCCCCAGCCAGTACTCCTGGGTTCTCCTCTCCTCTGAGTGTTCCCTTTGCTATTGGGGCACTCATTTGTGCTGGCTTTCAAGCCTCGCTCTGTGTGTGCTTAAGAAACACAGAACAGGGCTCGGCCCCGCCCCTGGCACTCTCCTAACTGGTTCGCTGGCTATGTCTCTGTCAATAAAGAGGCAGAGACCTGGGAGAGCAGCTGCTCTTGTGCATATCGCTGGATCATGATCAGGCTTGGGTAAGTATTGGGGGAGCTGCGAGGGAACTGCATTCTGAAGTTATTTTTATAGAATGCATGAAGGTAATAAATCTTCACCCTTCACAACAACTTTAAGCGAAAACACACTGAGGGCTTAATACTACCTTGATTTAGTAAAATGAATAAGATAAAGATTTGCTTATCAACCAGCTATGTGCTGCCAAATGCCATTGTCCAAGTAGTATGAGAAGCTGAGTATATATATAACGCATATACAGATCCAACTACTTTTAGCTTCTTGCAGGCTGATTCCCAGTGCAGCTACCAACAACTGGAAAAATGGATAGCAGGATACAAAAAACACACAAAGGCAGTGCTTGATGGGAATAGCATTAAAACTTTTATAGTCTTCAAGTAGGTAACCAAATAAATATTGCACTGGAGATAATATCGATGTAGCTACATAAACTGTAAAAATGGTGCGAGTAATACCAAACGGTACCAAAAGCAGTCATAAAAACATGTAGCTAAGTATTATACTGGTATAAAAATGTGTACAACAATACCTCTGCTGAATCCAGAGGTATTTGAATGTCCCATGAAGAGAACTATCACAACTCCCAGTGGATGGTTGTAGAATCCCAGGTTGATAGAGGGAAGTGTAACAGCCCTTGCGTGTGGCAGATAGTAAGGTCCCGCCGGCATGCAGATATTAAGGCACAACAAAGGAGCCCTTCAGATGGACACAGCAAGCCCCGCCGGTGTTCGTGACATTACCAGATCTCCGACGGAACTCCCTGAAGGCCCAGAAGCCGGCGGAGAGGTGAGTACCAATCAAAAGAATTGTAATCGATCAAAAAGATTTTGATCGATCAAAAAAATTAAAGTTTAATTGATGAATTAAAAGTTAATTTGCACAGCCCCCAGAGTGTAGTACCAGTGTAGTACAGAATTATCACAAGCCCAGAGCACTTGCCTTGTAATAATAGAGTGCCACAGTGCCACTGACCAATCAGATAGAGGAGGAAGAGCAGAGAGAGCAATAAGGAAACTGCCCAAGAGGAGTGCTATTGTTGCTAAATAGAAATAAAGGGGGCGTTGTTGCCAAAGCAGGGCTTGACTAAGGGAGCAGCAGAGTGGTGGACTGCAGGAAGACAAAGACCTGCTGCGAAAAACGTGAGAGATGCTCCTGACCTAAAAAAAAGGGTCGGAAAATATCTGCAGTTGGGCTCTATTTAGCCACAACCAGTATTCTATACATTGTAGCTTTACAATCTTTTTTCTGCAACACTCCAATTGGCTCCCTCACTGAGTAATCCCACATTCTCCAATCTTTACGGTGCCTCACTGCTGTTGCTACACTTAGTACTGACCATGTTTTTTTTTTTACAGAAGTGTACATTATATATATATATATATATATATATATATATATATATATATATATATATATATATATATATATGTAACACGTGTGTGTTTTTAAATGTATTAGGTAGCTTCTGGGTTTCTGGGGACAGTCCTCGGATTGAGGACACTATCCCCGGACTAAGTCTGTCCCCTGTTTTGTCCCCGGATTGGATTTGAACAGGGGCTGGGGAAATTTCAAAGACAGTCAGTGCAAAATAAAAATATTCTGAATTACACAATTACATCCCCCCGCACGCGCTCTGCAGATCCTACTAGCTTAAAGTGGTGTATTTTTTTATTATCTGTGCCCCTTTCTGATGATCATGTGCTGGTCGGAGTGGAGGGAATATTTTTTTCAGTTTCGGGTGCATGCCAATTCAGCTCTGCTCGCATGTTCTTCTGCCTTGGCTCAAGTCCTGGCCAGCTGCCTGCCTGCTTATCTCCTTGCCTTCCCTGGCAGAGTGATCTTCCTCAGCTCCCCACCCAGTAGTAGCCGGAGTAAAGGCCTGTACACACGATCTGATATTCTGACAACAATTGTGTGATGGACGTGTTTTGTCGGATAATCCGACAGTCTGTATGCTCCACCGGACAATCGTTGTCAGAATTTCCGACAACAAATGTTGGATAGCCATGCTCTCAAATTGTCCAACATCAAATGTGTTCCGTCTGAATATCTGATCGTGTGTACACAAGTTTGTCGGACTAAAATCCAAAGTACAAACACGCATTCTGCGAACCAATGCTACCCATCAGACAACATTAGCAGAAGTTGCCCAAAGGGTGGCGCTAAAGAGCTAAAAAAAACACGTAGTTTTGTGTATGTTGGCTGAAAAACTTCTGCCGTCTGTATGCAGAACAAGTTCACGGCCAACGCCTTTTTTTCTCCCTAAATAGCTTCCTTTACCTCAGTGCAGTCCTTCTTCACTTACCTCATCCTTCCATTTTTCTTTTAAATGTCCTTATTTCTTCTGAGAAATCCTCACTTCCCGTTCTTCTGACTGTAACTCAACACCATAATGCAAGGCTTTCTTCCTGGTGTGGAGAAAGCCTCTTGAGGGGGGAGGGGGCGAGCAGGCAAGTCAGAACACTCTCTACTTTGCAGATAGAAAAAGGAGCTGTATGTTAGTGGGCATCCTGACAGCCTCTTGAGGGGGGAGGGGGCGAGCAGTAGTGTCAGGACGCCCACTAACACACAGCTCCTTTCTCTATCTGCAAAGTAGAGAGTGTCCTGACTTGCCTGCTCGCCCCCTCCCCCCTCAAGAGGCTTTCTCCACACCAAGAAGAAAGCCTTGCATTATGGTGTTGAGTTACAGACAGAAGAACAGGAAGTGAGCATTTCTCAGAAGAAATAAGGACATTTAAAAGCAAAATTGAAGCATGAGGTAAGTGAAGGAGGACTGCACTAAGGTAAAGGGAGCTATTTAGGGAAAATAAATTGTCCTTTACAAGCCCTTTAAGACTTGACAGGCTGTGAGGAGGTCGGCGGTGGTGACAGGCAGAGAGTCACCGATTTCAGTCATTACTAGTAAAAAAATAAAATATGTCCCCGGATTTCATTTAAAAAATCTGGTCACCTTAGTTTTAGGTTAAGTGGCTACATTGGTGGAACTATAAAATAAGCAAATTTAGCAACAGTATCTGTACATTTAGCCTTTTATACATTGTCCTCTTTACATAAAATCCATCTACTTAAAACCCTATGTGCCCAAGGGAAACCTGTGCTTCTGTTAATTCACTTTACAATATCTATTTTAAAAAGATGAAAGTGCAATTCACTCTCACAACAAAGGATACATTTGTATGCTGTTTCCTGAACTTATATAAAAGGATATGCATACAGGGGATATGGTAACATAATTGATTTTTTGCAGCAGTGTTTAATTTAAGTGAAATGCTTTGGAATGCACATTTTAATAACAGAGGGAATATAGATATGTCAGTGTTTAGGAAACCGAGCCTGTTCCTGTCAGGAGGCAATGTGAGATCTGTTTTAGGATTCGCCCTCTAGAGCTTTTACCCTGATCTCAAAGTCTTTAACCACTTCCATACCAGGCACTTACGCACCTTCCCGCCCAAGCCAATTTTCAGCTTTCAGCACTGTCGCAATTTGAATGACAATTGCGCGGTCATGCTACACTGCACCCAAACAAAATTGGCGTCCTTTTTTCCCCACAAATAGAGCTTTCTTTTGGTGGTATTTGATCACCTCTGCGGGTTTTTTTTTTTGTGCAACAACTAAAAATAGAGCGAAGATTTTGAAAAAAAAATAAAGTTTTTATTTTTTTCTGTTAATTTTTTTGTAAATGAGTATGTTTTCTCTTTCAATTATGGGCACTGATATGGTGGCACTGATGGGCACCGATGAGGTGGCACTGATGGGCACCGATGAGGTAGTTCTGATGGGCACTGATTAGGTAGCACTGATGGGCACTGATAGGCGGCGCTGGTATTGGGCACTGATGGGCACTCATGGGCGGCACTGATGGGCACTCATGGGCGGCACTGATGGGCACTCATAGGCAGCACTGGGCACTCATAGGTAGCACAGATGGGCACTCATAGGCGGCACAGGTGGGCACTGATAGGCGGCACAGGTGGGCACTCATAGGCGGCACAGGTGGGCACTGATAGGCGGCACAGGTGGGCACTGATAGGCGGCACAGGTGGGCACTGATAGGTGGCACAGGTGGGCACTGGTAGGTGGGCACTGGGCATGGATTGGCACTGTGGGGTGGCACTGACAGACACTGGGGTGGCACTGATGATCACTGAGGGGTGGCACTGATGGATCAATGTTGCCAATCAGTGCCCATGTGTGGGCACTGATTGGCATCATTTTTTTTTACTGCCCCCCCTTTTTTTTTTTGTCATTTTTATTTTTTTGTCATTTTTATTTTTTGTCATTTTTTTTTGTATTTTCTTTTGTATTTTTTTTATTTCCCTGGTGGTCCGTGTGGCGATCCGAGGGGGGGCTGCGCTGATAAACAATCAGCGCGAACCCCCCCTGTCAGGAGAGCCGCTGATCGGCTCTCCTGTACTCACGTCTGTCAGACGCGAGTGAGGAAGAGCCGTCGGCGGCTCTTCCTGTTTACATCATGATCAGCCGTGATTGGACACGGCTGATCACGTGGTAACGAGGCTCCGCCGGAGACTCGTTACCGAGATCGGAGGTGCAGGGTGTCAGACTGACACCCCGCATCACCGATCGCCGCGCTGCGCGCCCCCACGGGCGCGCGCGGCATTGAAATCGTGCTAGACGTTTGAGAACGTCTAGTCACGATTTCATAACCACTTCCCTGCCGTAAATCGGCTATTGGCCGGGCGGGAAGTGGTTAAAGGGGTTGTAAAGGAATTTTTTTTTTCCCTAAATAGCTTCCTTTACATTAGTGCAGTCCTCCTTCACTTACCTCAGGCCGCGTACACACGATCGAATCTATCTGCTGGAAACGGTCTGACAGACCGTTTCAGCAGACAAATTCGATTGTGTGTACGGGCGGACAGACAGATTTTTCCAGCAGACAGATTTTAAAGCATGCTTTAAAATCTGTCTGCTGGGAATCCGTCCGTCCGATATGTCTGCTGGTTAGTACGCAGACCGATTTAAACAGATTTATTTAATGGTGTGTACGGGGCCTTATCCTTCCATTTTGCTTTAAATGTTCTTATTTCTTTTGTTCTGTCTGTAACTCCACACAGTAATGCGGGGCTTTCTCCCTGGTGTGGAGGGGGGGTGTCGATCAGGAGGGTCAGGACACTCTATACTTTGCAGATAGAAAAAAGGGCTGTGTGTTAGTGGGCGCCCTGACACCCCTGCTCGCCCCCTCCACACCATGGAGAAAGCCTTGCATTACGGTGTGGAGTTACAGACAGAAGAACAGGAAGTGAGGATTTCTCAGAAGAAATAAGGACCTTTAAAAGCCAAATCGAAGCATCAGGTAAGTGAAAGAGGACTGCACTAAAGTAAAGGAAGCTATTTAGGGAAGGAAAAAAAATCCAGGCTTGTACGCATGAGATTCAAAGGTCAACTCCAGGAAATCTAAAAATGAGCCCATGCAGTGGGGCTGAGACTGCATTCCAAGGGGTAATTGCTCATTTAGTTGTAGCGTTTTCTCCCCTACACTCTAGCAGTCTAAGGTCCTGACGTTATCAAGACCAATGCCTTGTGCTGGACGGGGTGACACTGAGGGACAGTCCCAGAGCATGGGGGGAGCTCTCTGTTGTGGTAAAAGAGGATGAGTAACGTTAAAGTGCTTCTTCTCTCCCCTGGACTAAACAAGTAGTTCATTTTCAGATTTCTCAGAGTCGAGCTTTGAAGCAGAACTACAGTGTGGAGTGTAATGATATCATGAAAAGTCGGCTATGTTTTTCAGAAAATCTAGGTCGCCATAACGGATTTGGAGCCTGTTATCTCAACGTAGGAACAGTACCAGAGCTGTAAATATCTAATTGAGGTTCTGGCAGGGAGTCATGGCAGTGTATGCTAACCATAAACATCTACAGATTATCACTACCCTCTAAAGGGAATTGGGATTGACCCATTGTAAAACAGTCACAAAATTCTTCAGCTCTGTCACCCATGGTTTGTAGGGCAATTAAACCCATTAGGAATAAACAGAGTGTCGTAAAATGTTGTCCCATGACTAATGGGCATTGTAAAACCAGGCGGGCCTGCAGCGACCTTTCAGAGACCTCTGCCTCACTCAGTTTTAAAAAGTCTACACACAATTCATGAATCCAGACAGGACCAAGATACATTAAAAACAAAGCGGAGTTCCACCCATTTTTTCAACTTTGGCTGTGCTGCATGCCCTTAGCGCATAGTTTTCACAATGGGCAATATTTTCATTTTTTTGGGCTGGTAAATACCTTTTTTCCCGTTTTTCTACATAGCTTCCTGGTCTTATTAGCCTAGGCGATTACGTCACTATCTGCTCAATGCTATATTATCTCAGCCAGCAAGTGCTAGACATTGCTGTATAAAGTGACAGGGCAGACTCAGGGAGTCACCAGTGAACAGAAAAAAAAAACACCCAGGAACATCAGAGGAGTAATATTAAAAGAAATAGTCATGATTTATAACACCATCAGGATGGTGTCACCCGGTTTCGGACCACACCCCCTAGTGATGCCGGTGCATTCCCAGCCTAATCTGACTTCTTCTTTACTCGCCTGTGTTTTGATTGACAGGCTGCTATAGCATGGGGGCGGGAACTTCCACTGACAAGACATTGCCATAGAAACCTGTCAGGAAGAAGGACGGCCTCCCTGAGGCATTTGGAGGTGCTTGATGGGTAGATAGCTGCACAGAAATCCAGGAAATGAACACGAGAAGGCTTCAGAACAACTAAAATGGAAACTGCCTGCTTCCGAGGTCAGTAAGTAAATAACTATTTTTAAAGAAAGTAAAAGCGCAAAAAGTATGACAAGTTAGAAATGTTCATTTACAGGTTTTGACAGTTACAGAGCAGTGTTTAAAAAAAAAAATGTTTGGGGACTGGAACTCCCCTTTAAGTATATATTTGAAAGGAGAAAAACATACCGAACAAATTGAGGTCACGCATGACTAAGCTATAGTATACAGAAGGTGAGATAGCAGTCTCCTACCTCCTGGGTGACAGGCTTATCTAGTATTCATGGACACCAAATTTAATGCTCAACAATAATCTACCAGTATCAGAATGCAACCTTTACATTTTTGACGATATTAATATCAGTATAAAACTGTTTGTAAGAAATAGCCGCGGCACAGTGGTAAACACAGCGACATCCCATGGCCACTCCTTAGCCGCTTAATTAGTCACTAGTATTGAGCAGAATATGCCATATTCGATTTCGCGATATATCTCGAATATATAGTCGAATATTCGAGATATATTCGTTAAATGCGAATATTCGCGATATTTTTTGGAAATGAAATGATTGCGAAATTTCGCTATTGCGAATGCGAATGAAATTTCGAGAAATGCGGAAGGAGCACTCTGATTGGCTCAGAATATTCGTGATATTTTATAATACAAAATAATTGCGAAATTTCGAGAAATGCGGAATGGAGCACTCTGATTGGCTCAGAATATTCGTGATATATTACAATACAAAATAATTGTGAATATTCGGCAAATGCGGAAGGAGCACTCTGATTGGCTCAGAATATTCGTGATATTTTATAATACAAAATAATTGCGAAATTTCGAGAAATGCGGAATGGAGCACTCTGATTAGCTCAGAATATTCGTGATTTATTACAATACAAAATAATTGCGAATATTCGGCAAATGCGGAAGGAGCACTCTGATTGGCTCAGAATATTCGTGATATATTACAATACAAAATAATTGCGAATATTCGGCAAATGCGGAAGGAGCACTCTGATTGGCTCAGAATATTCTTGATATTTTATCGTAATTTTGCAAAAATGCGAATGAGAAATTGATTGCGGAATTTCGACAGTAACACTCTGAAATCGAATATATGTGTTATTTTAGCTAAAAACAATATTGCGAATTTCTCGAAAATAATCGCGCGATATCGCTATTGCCGAATAATCACATTGCGATTTTTCGGCAATATAAAATGATCGCTGCAGCTACTCGGCCCAAGGTCTCTAATCATACCAGCAATGCTTTTAGACGTCGATGGGGATCTCTAGGATGTGATCTGTTCTAAAAAAAAATTGAAAAAATACGAATATTCGAAATAGCGAATATTCACCGCGAAATTCGGAATATATCGCGAATACTCGAATATGCCATATTCGAGCCGAATATTCGCAATACGAATATTCGTGAGCAACACTATTAGTCACATCATTTCGGTCAACCCCCTCCCCCCAACTGACAAGAAAAGGGTGATGCCCTTACTGTAGACAGCTCTTGTATACCATCAAATGAAGGAAGATTTTTCAAGTTTATCAGTGCCACTTTTCCACTTTTGCTCATTGATTGAACTTTGCTGAAAAGAGGACTTGATAAGTATTTTCATTTTTCAACCCTTTTTTGTTTTGCTGTTGTATTGTCTTCTTTGTTTCTCTGTAATACCTATTTTCTGTAAATATTTTATTTGCACCATTTTTTAACTTTTAACCCCTTCCTTACCAGCCCATAGGGGAATAACGGCATGGTCATCCCCTCGCTGATGAGACTGGACGTTGCACAACGTCCAGTCATCACGGCGTTCTAGGGCGCGCGTACTCGCGCGCCGCCGGCGGCGCGCGCGCGCACCCGCGGCACCACTCGCGATCCCGCGCGTGTGCCCGACGGCTGCGATTGCCGCCGGGCACCCGCGATTTCCGGCAATCACGTCAGGAGTGTGGATCTGTGTGTGTAAACACACAGATCCACCTCCTGTCAGCGGTGAGGAGATGCGCCCCCTAGTGTTAACCCCTTTCCTGCCAGTCACATTTACACAGTAATCAGTGCAGTTTTATAGCACTAATCGCTGTGTAAATGTGAATGGTCCCAAAAACATGTCAAAAGTGTCCGATATGTCCGCTGCAACGTCGCGGTCACAAAAAAAAAACGCAGATCGCCGCCATTACTAGTAAAAAAAATAAAATAAAAATGCCATAAATCTATCACCTATTTTGTAGACGCTATAACTTTTGCGCAAACCAATCAATATACGATTATTGCGTTTTGTTTTTTTTTACCAAAAATACGTAGAATACGTATCGGTCTAAACTGAGGGGAAAAAAAGTTTTTTTTTAAAAAAATATTGTGATATGTATTAAATAAAAAGGAAAAAATATTGTGTTTTTTTTTTTAAATTGTCGCTCTTCTTTTGTTTATAGCGCAAAAAATAAAAACCGCAGAGATGATCAAATACCACTAAAAGAAATCTCTATTTGTGTGGGGAAAAAACATAACGATTTAATTTGGGGACAGTGTTGCCTGACCGCGCAATTGTCATTCAAAGTGCAACAGCGCTGAAAACTAAAAATTGGTCTGGGCAGGAAGGGGGTGAAAATGCCCTGTATGGAAGGGGTTAATGTTTTAAACAATATTTTAAAAGGTGTTACACTCTCTTTAATGCCCTAACACAAAATGTAAACAATCCCCGTCTCGTTAGGAGTGTTACTGTAGTGTAAATATCTGAATATGCCTGTCTCTGTTGACAGTGTATGACATTTATTTAAATTCATAATTGTCATTGCAGTTATTGTAAAGGGTTGAAAAGGCCCAAAGCTACCTGGTGGCAGGTTGGGGTGTAAAGTGTTAATTGCTTATTTAACTGCACCCAGTGACAATCCCTCTCAGTCTGTTGGCACTTAGATTATGGTCCTGCAAGCTGGAAAATCTTTGTGCAGGGTAAGTCTAAGGCCTCGTACACACGATCGGACATATCCGATGAAAACGGTCCGCGGACCATTTCCATCGGATATGTCCGATCTGGAGTTTGATCCAATGGCGTGTACACACCATCGGATCAAATTCCCCACCGGCGGACGGCGCGGTGACGTGTCGGTGACGCGGCGGTGACGTTGACGCCGCCACGTCACCGCTACGTCACGCACCAGGAAGTAAACACTTCCGCGCGCATGCGTCGGATCCATTCACAGGATACGACGCATGTGTGGGAGGATATGTCCGCTGGTTTCCCGTACTAACCAGCGGACATATCCGACGGACAGGTTTGTAGCGGACAAATTTCAAAGCATGCTTTGAAATTTGTCCGATGGACAAATCTGTCCGCTAGCCCATACACACGATCGGAGATGTCTGCTGAAACGGTCTATCGGACCGTTTTCAGCGGACATATCCCCTCGTGTGTACGAGGTCTAAGAGTGTCATTGTTGCAAATCAGTGACAGTGTGGTGTGAGTTTGGCCAGCCATTTGTCACAAATCGGTGAAGAAGGCAGTGGTCTTACTCGCGTTTGTCACATGGGGCATGCTTGCACATTATGGCAATCTTACATCTAGTTTGCCCTTGTCTGAGCTAGATTGTCTGTCTGAGCTAGAGCTAAATGATTAATCGTTAAAAATTGGAGATCTCAATTCAACCCCCTCATGATCGTATTCCTGCATTTCTGTGATTCATGTAACAAGTGCAGAGCAGTTTACCGCTCAGAGCTTTAAAAAAAAAAAGCTGACAAAGTTTATCACAACACTGCTCAGTGCTGAGATATTTTGTATCATTTGTTTCTTCTAGATCAAAGGGATGAACTTTGGTCTGTAAAATAAGGTCAGTTTAACCAGAGTTTTTAAAAAATATAAAAATGAAGGAACACTAGTGTCGTTTAAATGTTACAAAGAATATAACAGAATATGTAAAAAGGAAATCAAGGATGCAAAAATTCAAAACTAACGACAGATCACAAAAGATAGTAGGACAAACCCCAAAAAATTCTTCAAATATATTAATAGTAAAAAGGTCAGGTCTGAGCATGTAGGACCTTTACAAAATAATCTAGAGTGGGTGTCTGGAGACAAAGAGAAGGCTAATTTGTTAAATACTTTCTTCAGCTCTGTGTATACAATGGAGCATGGGGGAGCTCATGTCCATAATGGGGGTGGTAGTGACACAATCCACAATTGAGCCATTGATATGGTCCAGAAATATTTAGACAGAAAAGGTGGATAAAGCACCTGGACCAGATGACATCCACCCACGGATCCTAAAAGAATTGAGCTCTGTAATTTCAAAGCCATTGGCCCAGATTCACAGAGCGATTACGCCTGCGCAACAGGAGATGCGCGTGCGTAAGTCTAAATGTGCGCGTGCGTTTCGTTGCGCGGCATCCCCAGAACGAGATACGCGTAATTTCGTTAGACTGGCGCATCCGTCCGCGCAAAAGTGCGATAGACACACCATTGATTTGCTAGTCAAATATGCTAATGAGGGACTTACGGGGATCCACAAAAAAACGTTGGGGCAGCGCAGGCGACGCAGTGTGCGCAACAGCAAAATGTCCTGTCTAAAATTAGAGCTGATAAAAGCTGGTCTAAAAAAAGAAAAAAAAGTCTACTTGTTAGATAAAGCAACACTGTTAGTGAGCAGCTCAGCAGTCACACGTGTTGCTCCACAATCTGTATGCCAACATGCCAGGGGCATCGTCGCGCATAGCTATACTACTGACTTTAGATGAACAAAGAAGGAGGAGGGCACGGAGGATGGCACGGAGGATGGCACGGGAGAGGATATACCGTACCCGCATAGACCTGTTTGGCATGAGTGATTCTGAGGTGTATCGCATCTTCAGATTCACCCCTCATGCCATCCTGGAATTAACCACAACCCTGCAGGATGACATCACCAGCCCAACACACCGCTCACATGCAGTGCAGCCACTGGTCAAGGTACTGGCAACACTCCATTTCCTTGCCAGTGGCTCTTTTCAGCGTACAAGTGGAGTGGTGGCTGGGATGTCACAGTCCTCCATGAGCAGATGTGTGCACCAGGTTGTCCCTGCAATCCTCAGACGCATGGCTAACCAAATCATCAAACCCACCACTGAGGACCTGCGGCTGAAGGCAATGACAGATTTCTACAGAATTGCCAGATTCCCAAGCACTGTGGGGGCCATTGATTGCACACATGTGGCACTCCAGCCCCCCCAGGAGACAGAGCACATGTACCGCAATCGGAAGCATTGGCATTCCATCAATGTCCAGGTGATAGTCGATGCCCAAGGCCTCATATGGCACGTCCGTGCCAAACACCCAGGGTCCAGCCATGACAGCTACATATACAATCAATGCCACATCCGAATGGAATTCGATCAGAACGTGTATGGGGACACCTGGCTGGTTGGTGAGTGACATGGGTGGCAGGCATGACTATCCCCTCCCATGATGCACATCACAAGGGGCACATGCATGACTAACATCCTCCTGTCTTTTCCCTTCCAGGTGACTCTGCATATCCACTGGGACCCCATCTCATGACTCCTATCCGGAACCCCCAAACTCCAGGAGAGGAAAGATACAATCAAGCACATGCTCAAACACGAGCAGTGGTGGAGCGCACCTTTGGCATCCTAAAGTCACGTTTCCGATGCCTGGATAAGTCTGGGGGTACCCTCTTGTACTCCCCAAACTTCGTGTGCCAGATCATCGGTGCATGTTGCATGCTGCACAACTTTGCAGAAAGAAAGGGCCTGCAGATTGACCTACGTGATGACCTGACCCCTGAACCAGACAATCCCCCCCTAACCGAGGTTAACCCGTCTTCTGAGGGAAGAGCAGCCAGGAGACAGCTCACATTGGGCATCTTTGCACGTTAAACATACACATTAATCATGGCACAATGAGAATGCATGCATGCACACCACTGTGGTCCCTAGCACACACACCCCACATCCACATCAAATTGGATTGGCACCAGTCCACCATGCTGGACTTGTGAGCAGCAACGCCACGCCAAGGCTCCAATTATGTCACTGTACATTCATACACCATTCACACGGACCTGGGGATCACTTCTCCCTGGTCCTGGGGAACCCTTCTCCACCAAAATTGAGGGTGACACCCCTTTTCCAGCAGGAATGTCACCCCCACATTTACACAGCATTCACAACCCAAAAAAAAAAATGACCTGCAAAATCAAAAAATTTCCAGCAAAAAAAAAAACACAAAAAAAAAAAAACATTTGAAAAAAAAAAAATTGGGGGGAAAAACTAATTACTGCCCTCTGCGTGAGCCACGCCTGGGGCGCCCCCCGGCCACGGCCCCGGCTTCTCAGGGGAGACTCATGGGGAAGGGGTAAAACCGGGGAAGGAGGATCAGCCCCTGATCTCTGCCCACCTGGTGGCCTGCCCTCCAAGGCCACGGCAATTCTGTCCAGGGCAGCACCAACTGTTGTCGTGTTGGCCTGGATAGCCAGGGTAAGGGCCCTCACATCCTGCCCAACGCCTGCTGATGTCGTCTGCAGTTCATTTAGGCAGGTTGTGAAAGCCCGGGAGTGGGAGTCCAGGTTCCCCAGCGTATCCTTGATGGAGGACAGGCTCTCCTCCATCCGCACCAATGTCTGGCTGACCTGTCCCAGATGGCGGGTCTGGAGGAACTGGTCCCTTCTCAGGGTGGCGGGCAGGAGATCGGCCAACCCCCTGGTGGTCTGGGATGACATCCTGCCTCCAGCTGATGCTTGTGGCCGGGGAGAAGGGGAGGCCCTTGTGAGGGGAGCCATGTTGGGGGAGGAGGGGGGGGCTCCCCCTTAGGGAGGCCTGCCTGCTGGCAGCCAGAGGGGAGGAGTCCTCAAAACCCAAACGTCCAGTGCCTGACATGGACTCCTCCTCCTCATGATTCTCCTCCTCCTCATGATTGTCCTGCTCCTCATGATTGTCCTGCTCCTGTTGAACCTCCTCCGCGGACTCCGGCCTTGTTGGGGGGGCCTCATTAGGCTGCTGTCCTGGGGTTGGTGCGGTCAGGCCAGATGGCCCTGCACCCTCCTGCACATCTGTGGATGACACAAAACATTCACAGGTTGGAGGATCCACACACTTGCCACATATTCCCTTTCACCCCCTCCCCCACACATGCTACACACCTGATATTAAAAAGAAAACAACTTACCTGGCACCACGGGCTGGGGACTGGAGTCAAAGCCGGGCAGGCCCTCAACTTCATGCCGATGAAAGGTCAGGGCCACCGCACGCTCCTCCGCTGTCAGGCTAATACGGCATGGTGGGCCCCCTCCTGTGCCCCTGGCATGGGCATGCATTCTGGCCAACTTCTTTTTGACCAGACGCCGGAGGTCATTGATTTTTTTGTCAATCGCAGACCTGGTCCGTGTCTCCCCCTGCCCCGCAGAATTCACCTGGTCAGTGATCCTATCCAATATCTCCCTCCTCCTGGCCGGGGTGGTGTTGGCACTCTCTGGGCCGTGGAGGTAACGCCCATACTCGCTAATGGCCCGGGCAAGAATCTGTTTTTCCACAACTGTAAAATTAAGCTTTCGTTTTCTCTCAGTCATCCTTCCAAAAAAAAACAGTCCCAGTCAACAAAATTCACGCACACAAACAAGCACAACCAATCAAAAAAAAAACACACACACAGAGAAAACTACTCACCAAGAAACAGTCCCCAAAAAAAAATACAGCAGGAAAAGAAACAAAAAGAAATATATCAATCAAACAAACAGTCTCTCAAACACTTATCAAAAACCACTTTCAAAAATCTAACAACAACCACTTGATCACACAGAACACTAATCTGACAACTACAAAACACACCGCAACGAACAACAAGAACAAAAGCACTTTGTTAAATGGGAAGGGAAAAAGGGATGTACTTTTGCAAAGGAAGTGCGTTTGTGTGTGTCTATTTATACTGTTCGCGTAGTTCACAACGTTGCCCTAGTCCATTTCCAATTTCACTGATTGCGCCGCTCCCGAGTTGTGAGCATGCGCACACCGGAGCTGACATGGTCTCGTTCAAGCGCGCATGCGCGAGCCGGCCGGCCCTTCATTTGCATGGGGTCACGGCTCATTTCAATGTAACACGCCCACGTCCCTCCCAATTTGTATTACTCCTCCTTACGCCTTTGGAAAAACGTTACGTATGTGCAATTTCCTGCGCAAAAGCTACGAGAATAGGGTGATTACGTGGCAAAATTGCGCACGTCTAACGTAAAGGCGGTGCGCTACGCCGGTCCAATAATGCGCAGATGTACGTGAATCTGGGCCATTGTATCTATTTTTTAGGGACTCATTAATGACAGGAATAGTACCACTGGATTGGCGTAGAGCCAATGTGGTGCCTATATTTAAAAAGGGAACAAAGTCTTTACCAAGTAACTTTAGACCTGTTAGTTTAACCTCTATAGTTGGGAAGATACTGGAACGTTTAATACAAGACCACATAGATGAGTTCTTGCTGGAAAAAAATATATATTTAAAGGGGTTGTAAAGACAAAAATATTTTCCTCTTAAATTAAAGTCTGACAATGGCTGATAAAGTAAAAAGTAATGTTTTGCATTATAACTAGTTTGATACCTGTTGAAATCGAGCTGTTTTATTCACCTCCGTCACTCCTGAATTGTTATTCTCACTGACTTCCTGATTTGCGGTGCGCATTTATTCTTGCTACCTCACGGCCTAATGGGAACTACAGTTCCCATTAGGCTTAGCCTCCATGCCTGTGAGATATAAGAGAGCATCTTCACACAGGGCTGTAGTCATAGGGAGGGGGTGAGCACATTCTGCTTTCCACCATGCAAAACAGCTCAGATGCTGGTGGAAAGCAAGAAAAGGAGAGACAGGAAATGGCATTTTCAAACCTGGATTACTGTATTTTGGAGGTCAAAAGGAAAAAGTGATATTTAAATGCACGTGCTACCTACCGGAGCATGATGGGACTGCGACGTCACAAGACAGGCCTATATAACTCGCTGCGAGCCGCGCGCCCGGCATAACAGCGGAAGGAAGCGTCACGTCAACATCTGGAGAAGAAGAAGAAGACGTCACAGAGGAGGGGGCTCGCCGCCGCTAGTAATTGAGCTAACACACAAAGTTAGCGGCGGCGAGTCCTGAAGAAGAAGAAGACCCCCGGAGAGCGGAGAAGACCCCCGGAGAGCGGAGAAGACCCCCGGAGAGCAGGAGAAGACCCCGGAGAGTGGGAGAAGACCCCCCAGCCGCCGAAGACGTCGAAAGAAGCCCGCCGGGTGGTGGGCGCTTTTATCAAAGCGCCCCCCCCCGGCGGCGGAAGAGAACCAGACGGCGGCACCCACCCCCCACAGAAGCCCGCCGGAGGGGGGCGCTTTTATAAAAGCGATCATACACACCCCCCCCCGGCGGCCAACTAATAAAATATTTCAATACCCTGTGTGGTTTATTTGTGTTTACACTTTTTATTTGCAGGTGAATGGGTAGGGGTACAATGTACCCCATACTCATTCACTTAGGGTGGGGGGCCGGTATCTGGGGGCCCCCCTTATTAAAGGGGGCTTCCAGATTCCGATAAGCCTCCTGCCCGCATACCCCGACAACCAACGGCCAGGGTTATCGGGAAGGGGCCCTGTCCTCATCAACATGGGGACAGGGTGCTCTGGGGTGGGGGGCCGCAGTGCGCCCCCTGCCCCAGAGCACCTAACCCCCCCATGTTGAGGGCATGCTGCCCGGTACGGCTCAGGAGGGGGGGGGCGCTCGCTCGCCCCCACTCCTTTCCTGACCGGCCGGCCGGCGTGCTTTGGATACGGGTCTGTTATGGATTGTGGGGGGACCCCCACGCCGTTTTTTCGGCGTAGGGGGTCTCCTTACAACCCATAACAGACCTAAGGGCCCGTTATGCTCCTGAGGGGGGAACCCATGCCGGATTTTTCTTTAAAAATCCGGCGGGGATTTCTCCTTCAGGATTCATAACAAACTCCGCCCACGTGTAGAATTGGCGGGAATCCAAGTCGGATCCCCGTCGCTTCTATGACGCACTCGCTGGAATGTGCTTTTACTATTCCAGCGAGTGCGAGATATCGGCAGCCTGTCGCCGAGATTCAGCGCGATGCTGGCGTGTTAAAAACACATTCTCGGCGGCAGGCACTGTATGGACTCCAGAGAGAGAGAGATATCTTTTTGCCCCTGTACAAATTATTAATAAGACCTCATCTGGAATATGCAGTCCAGTTTTGGGCACCAGTTCTCAAAAAGGATGTCGGGGAACTGGAGAAAGTACAGAGAAGGGCAACCAAACTGATAAGAGGCATGGAGGAGCTCAGCTATGAGGAAAGATTAGAGGAACTGAATTTATTCAGTTGAGTTATTCACTTTAAAGCGGAGCTCCACCCAGTATAACAACATTTTACAATGTTGTTTGAAAAAATAAAAAAATAAAAACCTGAAAAAAAAAAAAAAAAAAATACTCACCCGAAATAGCTGTTGCTATGCGGAAGTCCGTAATCTGCCTCTTCCTAATCCGCGGTGTGTTTTCTTCTTCTTCTTCTCCTTGTGAATGGGCGCGCTGCTTCCTGGGAACTGTGTGTGTTCTCAGAGAGCAGCGCGCCCATTCACAAGCCAGCGTGAGACTTGCGGAGGCGCAGTAGGAAACGGGCAGTGAAGCCGTACGGCTTCACTGCCTGTTTCCCATATTGTGAATGGCGGCGCGGGACCCGGAGCGATCGTGGGACCGGCATCGGGGGGCCCATCAGCGCGGGCGCCTAGGACAGGTAAGTGTCTTTATTTAAAGTCAGCAGCTACACTGTTAGTAGCTGCTGTCTTTAAAAAAATGTTTTACCGTGGCTGGAGCTCCGCTTTAAGGTTATCACAGAGGACAAGGGGGCACTCTTTATATCTAGACTAGAGGAAAAGAGATTTCATCTCCAAATACGGAAAGGTTTCTTCACAGTAAGAGCTGTGAAATTGTGGAACAGACTCCCTCCAGAGGTGGTTCTGGCCAGCTCAGTAGATTGCTTTAAGCAATTTTAGCAAATTGGATCATGCTCTCCTGGGGTTTTTTGCCTTCCTCTGGATCAACTGTGGGTATGGAGTTGGATGTATAGAATTGTACTGTGTTTTTTATTTGTTTGTTTATTTTTTTTGTGGTTGAACTGGATGAACTTGTGTCTTTTTTCAACCTGACTAACTATGTAACCACTTAAAAACTAAGGGCCAGATTCAGATACACTTAATTTTGCGCTGCGTAATTGAAATACTCTACGCTGCCGTATTTTACCAGGCTCTACATCGAATTCTGGTAGATTTTTGCCCGTACGCTACGGCGGCGTAGTCTATTTCTCGCCGCGTAATCGAAATACGCGATTAGGGGGCGTGAAACATTTAAATTAAGCGCGTCCCCGCGGCGATCGAACTGCGCATGCTTCGTTCAGAAATTTCCCGCCGTGCATTGTGCGAAATCACGTTGTTACGTCATTCGTTGTTTGAGTAGCGTCGTTTACGAACATTCCTATTCCCGGACAACTTACGTTAAAAATAATAAAAGACGTCAGAAAACGTAGAAATTCGACGCGGGAACGACGGCCATACTTAACATGGGCTGTCTAATATTAGACCAGCAAAAAGCTGGTATAGTGTCACGCAAAAAAAAGATGACTAAAGATGCCGTAAGAGATTGCGATTGAAGATCGTAATTTCTGGGATCGCCGGCAAAAGCTCATTAGCATATCCCGACGCGGAAACCGATGGGAACTCCACCCAGTGGCCGCAATTTTATTGCAGCGTAGATCCGAAAGCGTACGAACACGTAATCCAGTCAAATTGAAGCCCGCAGCCGTCTATTGAGGTTTGAGGTTTCCGACTAGCTAAAAAATGCGCGTAATTTGAAATTACTCCAGTCTAACACTAGTTAGACAGGAGTTACGGCTCTCTGAATCTGGCCCCAAGCGTCTACAAAATAGGAAATAGATTTATGCACTTTTATTATTATTTTTTTTTACTGCTAATGGCGGTGATCTGCGATTTTTAAATGTATACAGCTATCAGAGCTAAAAATAGCCACTGATTACTATATAAATATCACTGGCAGGGAAGAAGTTAACACTAGGGGGCGATGAAGAGGTAAGTGTGTTACCTAGAGAGTGTTTCTTACTGTGGGGCGATGGGACTGCCTGGGGAAGGAGACCGATCTCTGTTTCTAAACAGTAGGAACAACAGATCTGTCTCTCCTCCCCTGACAGATAGGAGATCACACCTAAGTGAAACTGGGCCCAAAGTATCAATATTTTGTGTTGTCACCATTATTTTCTAGTACTGCCTTAACTCTCTTGGGCATGGAGTTCACCAGAGCTTCACAGGTTGCCACTGGAGTATTCTTCTACTCCTTCATGACAACATCACGGAGCTGGTGGATGTTAGAGACCTTGCGCTCCTGCACCTTCCATTTGAGGATGCCTCACAGATGCTCAATAGGGTTTAGGTCTGGAGACATGCTTGGCCAGTCCATCACCTTTACTCTCAGCTTCTTTAGCAAGGCAGTGGTTGTCTTGGAGGTGTGTTTGGGGTCGTTATACTGCCCGGTGGCCCAGTCTCCGAAGGGAGGGGATCATGCTCTGCTTTAGTATGTCACAGTATTTCCTAAAGACAACCTCTGGATATGAGGCTGAGCATGTGTACTCAACTTCTTTGGTCGACCATGGCGAGGCCTGTTCTGAGTGGAACCTGTCCTGTTTAACCGCTGTATGGTCTTGGCCATCGTGCTGTAGCTCGGGACCCCCCCGCTACATGCGGCAGTCGGAAACCCGCAGGGAGCGATCCGGGATGAGGGCGCGGCTATTCGTTTCTAGCCACCCCCTTGTGATCGCTCCCCGGAGCTGAAGAACGGGGAGAGCCGTATGTAAACACGGCTTCTCCGTGCTTCACTGTGGTGGCTGCATCGATCGAGTGATCCCTTTTATAGGGAGACTCGATCGATGACATCAGACCTACAGCCACACCGCCCTAGAGTTGTAAACACACACTATGTGAACCCTAAATCCTACAGCGCCCCCTGTGGTTAACTCCCAAACTGCAACTGTCATTTTCACAATAAACAATGCAATTTAAATGCATTTTTTGCTATGAAAAATAGTGTCAATATTGTCAATATTGTCCGAAGTGTCCGCCATAATGTCGCAGTCATGAAAAAAATCGCTGATCAGCGCCATTAGTAGTAAAAAAATAATAATAATAAAAATGCAATAAAACTATCCCCTATTTTGTAAACGCTATAAATTTTGCGCAAACCAAATCGATAAACGCTTATTGCAATTTTTTTTTTTACCAAAAATAGGTAGAAGAATACGTATCGGCCTAAACTGAGTTTTTTTTATATATATATATATATATATATATATATATATATATTTTTGGGGGATATTTATTATAGCAAAAAGTAAACAATATTGAATTTTTTTCAAAATTGTCGCTATATTTTTGTTTATAGCGCAAAAAATAAAAACCGTAGAGATGATCAAATACCACCAAAAGAAAGCTCTATTTGTGGGGAAAAAAAGGACACCAATTTTGTTTGGGAGCCACGTCGCACGACCGCGCAATTGTCAGTTAAAGCGACACAGTGCCGAATCACAAAAAGTGCTCTGGTCATTGGACAGCAATATGGTCCGGGGCTAAAGTGGTTAAAAAATGCAGCATGTTCGAATTTTTTTTTTTTTTTTTTCGTTTTTCAGAACCTGAAAAATGATGTGAAGCCCACACACGATCATTTTAAATAAAGTTTTTGAAAAACAACGTTTTTTTCATGCCAAAAAATTATCGTGTGTACGCGGCATAAGTCATCTTTATGTAGGACAACACTTATTTTTGTTCTTTGCCATGAGATGTAATGTTGAACTTTCAGTGACCAGTATGAGAGATTGAGAGCAATAATACCAAATTTAACACACCTGCTCCCCATTCACACCTGATAACTTGTAACACTAACAAATCACATGACACTTACTTTTTGTGGCCAGTTGCTTAGACATTAATGGCTGTGTGTCAAGTTATTTTGAGGGGATATCAAAGTTACACGGTTATACAAGATGTACACTCACTACTTCACATTGTAGCAAAGAATAATTTCTTCAGTGTTGTCACATGAAAAGATATAATAAAATATTTACAAAAATGTACTCACTTTTGTGAGATACTGTAAATATTTTTTTAGCAGAGACCCTAGAAAATAAAATGGCGGCTGTTGCAATATTTTATGTCACACTGTATCTGCGCAACGGTCTTTCAAATGCAATTTTTTGGGAAGAAATTTACTTCAATTAATTAAAAAAAGAAAAACAGTAACGTTAGCACAATTTTTTTTGTATAATGTAAAAAGATAATGTTACGCCGAGAATTGTGATCTTTATTCTAAGCAAAAAAAAAATTGATTCTCATTTTATCCAGAATCGTGCTGCTCTAGTCTAAGCTTTGCTATCTTCTTTGAATCTTCAGCTATAGGTATAGCACACTTAATGATGATGCAATACCTGATACCATCTCAGCACTAAGCTCTACTATTCAGCTTTTTAAAGACTGTGCTAGTCTCCTCCACAAAGAAACTCTACCAATTAGTAATTATTTTATATCTGACTTTAGTTGTGCTTGAAGAATATCACTCAGTGGATATTCCTAATATCTTCTGTACACCTTCAAACACCAGGCTTGGTATGGGGTATCAAGCCATACAAATATATATAGTAGCTTCAAAAAGCTTTGATCTGCAGCATATTAAAGCGGAGTTTCACCCTAAATATAAGATCTCCCATGCGCTTCAGCATACTGGCGTCAGCGCCAGTATGCTGGGTTTTTTTTTTTTTTATAGCACACTTACTGTTTTATCGTAGAAATCCTTTTCTGTCCCCCGCGGTGGACGGCGCCAGTACAGCGCGTCACATCTTCCTAAGATACCCGATATGGACTCGGGTATTTCCGGCGCTATGCGGCGCCTGCGCACAGACCTAGGAGCTGACTGCGCAGGCGCCGTATTTCTCCGAGTCCTATTTCGGAGAAATACGGCGCCTGCGCAGTCAGCTCCTAGGTCTGTGCGCAGGCGCCGCATAGCGCCGGAAATACCCGAGTCCATATCGGGTATCTTAGGAAGATGTGACGCGCTGTACTGGCGCCGTCCACCACGGGGGACAGAAAAGGATTTCTACGATAAAACAGTAAGTGTGCTATAAAAAAAAAAAAAAAACAGCATACTGGCGCTGACGCCAGTATGCTGAAGCGCATGGGAGATCTTATATTTAGGGTGAAATACCGCTTTAAGATCAAGGTAGCCAGCAGCATTTACTGTAGCTAAGCCTGTTACTTCAAGCGGTGTTATGGCAAAAAACAAAATTAGAAGCCAGCAGCTACACATACTGCTGCTGCTGGCTTTTAATAATATGCCACTTACTTGTCCTGGAGTCCAGCAATGTCGGCACCCGCAGCTGTTGGGTGCTGCCTCCGCCATTGTGGGAAAGGGAACCCGGCAGTGTAGCCTTTCAGCTTCACGCCGGGAACCCTACTATGCATGCGCGAGGCCCCGATCCTTTATCCTATTGGGCCGGCAGCTAGGGGAGGAGGAGGGAACCCCGCGGTGACATCACAGGCCACGGCCCGGACTCCCGGAAGTGGGAAAGGATACCTGTCAAACACAGATATCCTGTCCCCCTTCCCCCCCAAAAGGTGCATTCACTACCTTAGCATTCCAAGGTAGTGGACTTACCTGCCTGAACCAGTGGAGGTTGCACATAGAAGTCAACAAGAGCCTGTGTTGATGAGCTTTGGGCTTGTATTGATGGAAAAATACAGCTTACTTTCAGGTGTATTCTACCTGCACCTGTCCTACATTTTAGAATCATTAACAGTTCATTGACTTATACATTTGGCCTGCAGTTGACCTCCGTCTAACCAACATTTGACCCCCTTCTAACCCTATTAATCTGTTTTTGTGTTCCCATTGAAACAGTTCTGATGCAAACAAAATCATGCCGACACATATGTCAAGGAGACAACATATAGAAGTTTTTGTCTAGAGTTCACAAGTTATTTCACTATAAGGTGTCACAATCGTAAAAAATATATATTTGGAAAATCAACCTTTGTGTACAAATAAAAAACAAACCAATCTAGAACATGGCATTGCTACAGTCTCTTTTATAGTACATAGGAAAATGCTTACCAGTTATTACAATTATTGTTTAATTTCATTTGGATCATTAGGGTTATGTAGTCTTACAGTGGTAAATTATCTAAAAACTGCATTTTTGTTAAGGGTACCTGTCATCTACACACATTGGAGACGGCCATATTGAAAGCCAGCATGATAAATAACAGCTGAAGAACATTAGCATTGGATGCCATATTGGTATTATAGACTTCTTTAGATCGGGTGTTTAAGCATCTTCACAGAATCCTGGTTTATCCTTTAGAAAAGCGTACCTAGATATCGCAGTGTCTCTTTATAATGGATAAAGTGTTTTTTAACACAGCGTCCCTTGAAGCACTGGCATCAATAACTACACATCCGGGATTCTCCATTCTTCTGTATGCTTCTTCAACCCTACAAGGTAATTGTTGAAAGTAAGTTGAAAAAGTCTAAATGGAAACAGTGGGGACACAGTACTCATTAATACTGACTTAACCTGTTCCATGCAATAAAATCACAGGGCCAATCTATTAGGTATCTGCTTACCATTTGAGCCCAGTCTAAATTCCTAAGTCCTGATGAAGAGGGGAGTCTGTTTGGACCCAAAATGCATTGGATTTTATTCTGCTATGAACTAATTTAATCATAAAAATGTGGAGTCTTGGACGCTTGGGGGTCTTACTGGGCTGTATGTGTGGGAAATTAAAAAAAATTCCATTCAAAACTAGAAAAAAAAAATTGGCACGGGATAACTACTGTAGCACTACTCCCGAAGGAGCTGCTGGTTTAAATTTGGGCCTGCCGTTACCTCACCACGTTCGTCTTAGGGGTCCTTCTTGAAGAGTTATTCACAAATGTCTGCACCAAGTCTATTTTCTTCCAAGGTTTTATTAAACAGCAAGCTCAAACAGAGGGACAGAGGGCTAGGGGGAAGATTCAGGTACCTTGCTTTGCGGATTACGGGGACGTTCTTGGATCGAGAGGACAAACTGTTTCCACACTGGATTCAGCAACCACTGGATAGGCCTTTCTCACTGACCTAGCAGCCGGTGTGAAGCTTGTTTAAAGTCTCTGCCACAGACTTGATGAGTGCAGTCGAGTCGTTGCACAGTCCTTTGCCAAAGGACCGTGTAACCACAAACACACTTTGAAAAGTTCCAAAGACACAGCTACCAGGATCTTTCAGCCAGCCGGCAGCACTGTGTAGTAAATTGGCCAGGATGCGTCCTCCAATTGAGTCCTCAATTGGTCGGCTTATTCCCGCAGACAGCACAGGACCACTCCTGGACCAGTAGGCCCCAGTAACTCCTGGGCCTACTCTTAGTAAACGGAGCCTCAGGCCAGCAGGCCCCAAGGCGGAAGAATTGCTAACACATTCCTGAGGCCAGGAGGGCCATCAGGTCAGGATCGGAAGACCCCATCAGAACGGTGTCTGTCCCTTTGTACCCTCTCCCAGAACGCACAGCAGCGGGGACCACGCCCACTGGGCTGCTTCTGGGAAAGAAATACTCAATACACCCAACCCGCTGCA
This sequence comes from Rana kukunoris, assembly GCA_029574335.1. Lineage (NCBI taxonomy): Eukaryota > Metazoa > Chordata > Amphibia > Anura > Ranidae > Rana > Rana kukunoris. Next base: position 99,994,474 of record CM056052.1, on the reverse strand, counting down.
GTTCCAATCTTTTCTCATGGTGACAGCGACACCTACAGTCAAGTGGAAAATTTGCAACGCAGCTGAACTGGAACAGAAACCAATCATTTGACATAATCATTCTAAGCTAATCTACAGCTCAGATAACTTAAATTTACAAATAGCGCCTACCCAACAGGAGCAGGGCGCTACACAACTAATATAGAACCATAAAAAAAGTAAAAGTAGTGGGGTGGTTTAAGTGACACTAGGCTCTTTTTGAGAGTTTTGGGTGTTCTTTTTCTATCTGGTGTGTTCTTTATTTAAAAGAAATTAGAGTACAAAGAAGGAGAGTGGACCACCTACAATGGTGTGCAGACCTTGAAGCTAAATGTAGACATCTGTCTACAGAAGTCCCCAGGAAATAATGGAAACTGTTTGAATGTTTAAAGCTCCGGTGTCAAACAATAAACTGAAATATCTTTTGGGGTGGACTAACCATTTACAAAAAGAGCTATAATCATAGCCAGTCTGTATAGGTGTCAGCTGTTCATTTAAAGCTGAACTCTAGGCAGATGTAACCCTACATTCACACCCATGCATTTTTTTTGTGCGTTTTGCGTTTTTCATAAACGCACTACAGTCCATTCAACATGGTACACGTTGACATATATGCGTTTTTCAGCCGGGGCGCTTTTGGAAAGGGTCAGCACATTGCGTTTTATGTTAATAGAGCTTAGTGTTGCAATATGATACTTTTTTTTATATGTTTTGCGTTTTTTGTTTTTTTTCTCACTTTAACACACTTTGTATAGCTCCTTTCTAAAGAGTGGGCCAGGAAGCCGACTGCTGCATCCTTAACAACCGATGAGTCATCAGCTGTCAGCTGGCAAAAAGAAAAAAAAATGGGTAAAAAACGTCATGGGGTCCCCCCCCAAATTCATACCAGGCCCGTTGTGTGCCTGCCCTGCCAGTTTACTTTTTTTTAAATAGCTAAGGATCGGGGCCACCCGGCGATGTCACCTGGTGGCACCACCCCCTGTGACATCATCGACCGGAGCATTCTGGGTCACCGATGCCACAGGGGGGCAGTGTTACCAGGTGATCTATTTCAGAAATGTCACCCAGCAGGCAGACCGGGGAAGTGTTTGTTGCAATACAAGCTTCTTTTTTTTTTTTTTAATCCATCGGTAGCTGTGGGCAATGTGATTGACAAAGGATCTACGTTGTTTTTTCTTTTTTAATAAAAACTTTTGTACTGTCTCTATTCACTTTTACACTTTTTTGGTGAATGGGTAGGGGTACTATGTAAAGGGGGCTTCCAGGTTCCAATAAACCCCCTGCCTGGAGACTGCCACAACCCTGGGCAGGGGATCAACATGGGGACATGGTGCTTTGGGGTGAAGCAGAGCAAACAAAATAAGGAAGACACAATGGCCCAGATTCACAGAGCGATTACGCCTGCGCAACAGGAGATGCGCGTGCGTAAGTCTAAATGTGCACGTGTGTTTCGTTGCGCGGCATCCCCAGAACGAGATAAGCAAATTTTTTTGTCCCGCGTAATTTCGTTAGACTGGCGCATCCTTCCGCGCAAAAGTGCGCTAGACACACCATTGATTTGCTAGTCAAATATGCTAATGAGGGACTTACGGGGATCCACAAAACAACGTTGGGGCAGCGCAGGCGACGCAGTGTGCGCAACAGCAAAATGTCCTGTCTAAAATTAGAGCATATAAAAGCTGGTCTAAAAAGAGAAAAAAAGTCTACTTGTCAGATAAAGCAACACTGTTAGTGAGGAGTTCAGCAGTCACACGTGTTGCACAACAATCTGTATGCCAACATGCCAGGGGCATCGTCGCGCATAGCTATACTACTGACTTTAGATGAACAAAGAAGGATGAGGGCACTGAGGAGGGCACTAAGGAGGGCACGGGAGATGTTTTTTTTTTTTTTTTATTTGCTTATATAAAATTTACAATTTAATCTAATCTAATACAATATTCTTATCTGATACAAGCCCCTCACTCTTCACTTGATATATCACACACGCATAGACATCTTTGGCATGAGTGATTCTGAGGTGTCTCGCATCTTCAGATTCACCCCTCATGTCATCCTGGAATGACCACAACCTTGCAGGAGGACATCACCAGCCCAACACATGGCACCACCCATGACACCCATGACAGCTACATATACAATCAGAGCCCCATCCCCACAGATTTCGAACAGAACATGTATGGGGACAGCTGGCTGGTTGGTGAGTGACATGGGAGTCAGGCATGACTATCCCCTCCCGTGATGCACACCTCACAAGTGGCACATGCATGACTAACATCCTCCTGTCTTTTCCCTTCAAGGTGACTCTGCATATGCACTGGTACCCCATCTCATGACCCCATCTCATGCCAGCTCGCATTATGCATCTTTGCACGTTAAACACACACATTAATCATGGCACAATGAGAATGCATGCATGCACACCACTGTGGTCCCTAGCACATACACATCACATCCTCATCAAATTGGATTGGCACCAGTCCACCATGCTGGACTTGTGAGCAGCAACGCCACGCCAAGGCTCCAATTATGTCACTGTACATTCATACACCATTCACACGGACCTGGGGATCACTTCTCCCTGGTCCTGGGGAACCCTTCTCCACCAAAATAGAGGGTGACACCCCTTTTCCGGCAGGAATGTCACCCCCACATTCACACAGCATTCACAACACAAAAAAAAAAATAACAAAAAAAAATGACCTGCAAAAGCAAAAAATTTCCAGCACAAAAAAAAAAAAAAAAAAATGACAAAAAAATAAATAAATCTATTTGAAAAAAAAAAAAAATGGGGAAAAACAAATTAGTGCCCTCTGCGTGAGCCACGCCTGGGACGCCCCCGGCCACGGCCCCGGCTTCTCAGGGGAGACTCATGGGGAGGGGTAAAACCGGGGAAGGAGGAGCAGCCCCTGATCTCTGCCCACCTGGCGGCCTGCCCTCCAAGGCCACGGCTATTCTGTCCAGGGCAGCACCAAGTGTTGCCGTGTTGGCCTGGATAGCCAGGGTAAGGGCCCTCACATCCTGCCCAACGCCTGCTGATGTTGTCTGCAGTTCATTTAGGCAGGTTGTGAAAGCCCGGGAGTGGGAGTCCAGGTTCCCCAGCGTATCCTTGATGGAGGACAGGCTCTCCTCCATCCGCACCAATGTCTAGCTGACCTGTCCCAGATGGCGGGTCTGGAGGAACTGGTCCCTTCTCAGGGTGGCGGGCAGGAGATCGGCCAACCCCCTGGTGGTCTGGGATGACATCCTGCCTCCAGCTGATGCTTGTGGCCGGGGAGAAGGGGAGGCCCTTGTGAGGGGAGCCATGTTGGGGGAGGAGGGGGGGGGCTCCCCCTTAGGGAGGCCTGCCTGCTGCCAGGCAGAGGGGAAGAGTCCTCAAAACCCAAACCCAGCCCTGGCACCACGGGCTCCGGACTTGAGTCAAAGCCGGGGCAGGCCCGCAACTTCATGCCGATGAAAGGTCAGGGCCACCGCACGCTCCTCCGCTTTCAGGCTAATACGGCATGGTGGGCCCCCTCCTGTGCCCCTGGCATGGGCATGCATTCTGGCCAGCTTCTTTTTGACCAGACGCCGGAGGTCATTGATTTTTTTGTCAATCCCAGACCTGGTCCGTGTCTCCCCCTGCCCCGCTGAATTCACCTGGTCAGTGATCCTATCCAAAATCTCCCTCCTCCTGGCCGGGGTGGTGTTGGCACTCTGTGGGCCGTGGAGGAAACGCCCATACTCGCTAATGGCCCGGGCAAGAATCTGTTTTTCCACAAGTGTAAAATTCAGCTTGCGTTTTCTCTCACTCATCCTTCCAAAAAAAATCAGTCCCAGTCAACAAAATTCACGCACACAAACAAGCACAACCAATCAAAAAAAAACACACACACAGAGAGAAAACGACTCAGCAAGAAACAGTCACCAAAAAACAAAACAAAAATACAGCAGGAAAAGAAACAAACACAAATATATCAATCAAACAAACAGTCTCTCAAACACTTATCAAAAACCACTTTCAAAAATCTACTAACAAACACCTGATCACACAGAACACTAATCTGAAAACTACAAAACACACCGCAACGAACAACAGGACAAAAGCACTTTGTTAAATGGGAAGGGACAAAGGGATGTACTTTTGCAAAGGAAGTGCGTTTGTGTGTGTCTATTTATGCTGTCTGCGTAGTTCACAACGTTGCCCGGGTCCATTTCCAATTTCACTGATTGCGCCGCTCCCGAGTTGTGAGCATGCGCACAGCGGAGCTGACATGGTCTCCTTCAAGCGCGCATGCGCGAGCCGGCCGGCCCTTCATTTGCATGGGGTCACGGCTCATTTCAATGTAACACGCCCACGTCCTTCCCAATTTGTATTACTCCTCCTTACGCCTCTGAAAAAACTTTACGTATGCGCAATTTCCTGTGCAAAAGCTACGAGAATAGGGTGATTACGCGGCAAAATTGCGCAAGTCTAACGTAAAGGCGGTGCGTTACGCCGGTCCAATAATGCGCAGATGTACCTGAATCTGGGCCAATGTTTTTGGACATCTACAAAGATGGTTACTTGTACTTTGTCCCATCAGGAGCTAAATAATCTTAATGTTCTCAAAACTCTAGCTTTCTTCTAATCTGCTATAGATGGTGTTTCATTCTTCATATATGCACTTACTTCTGACGGAACATACTATTGGTCTCAAGCTCTTTTTCTTCCTGTGTTTCCTGAAGTCCCCTCTTGCGAATACGACGGATCCGCTCCTCATCACTGACAGTCAACAAAATTACGAGGTCAGGTTTAAGAAGATCTTTTGGCCATTGGTAAACAACATGGTGGTGGTCTGGCAGATTCTGAATGTTACCTCCGATTTCTGTGGCTATAGCATAGGCAGCTGTGCTGTGCCAAAACCTAGAAGGATCATAAAGCTGAGCTGAGTATGAATTAAAGTGGTTCTCAATTACTTGTCGTCAATTAGCTGCCATGAAGCTATGATTATGACACTTCATGTTATATAATCTTATCCTACAATCTGCTAGGCTATGTATTTTCATTTACGTTTATAAGAGTTACTTTCCTGAATGATTACACTTTTTTCTTACTATACTATTGTACATGATCTGTTAATGGAATACCTATTTATATTATATTATTGTACATGATCTGTTAATGGAATATCTATTTATATTATATTTTTGTGCATGCTCTGTTAATGGAATTTAGTTGATAATTATAAAATTCAATAAAATATTTGAAACAGAATTAAAGTGGTTATAAACGCATATTTTTTCACCTAAAACAACAAGTTATACTTCATATACTGCAATGGAATGGCACAGAGCGGTCCCTTACCTTCTCTTTTGAGGTCCCCCGTGGTGCTCTCTGCTCCTCCTCTTCTGCAAGTGACCGCATAGCAAGCTGGATACTATCAAGGCACTTGTGCAGGCATTCTACAGATCTGAGCTGTGTGTGTCAATAAGCCCCTTACCTTCTCTTCTGAGGTCCCCCTGCGGCGCTCTTTACTTCTCCCCCTCTGCAAGTGACCCCAAAGCAAGCCAGCTACTATGGAGACATCTGTGCAGGCAAACTCCCGATCTGAGCTGTGTGTGTCCATAGACATACACAACGTGACTTGGCTCTCGCTCTCTCCTCACAGGATTTAATTGACAGCCAGGAGTGAAAAGCTATCTCTGTGTCCTGCAGACAGGCACAGCGATGGATCGAGAGAGGGCTCTGGTAAGTGTTTAGGACATTTTTTACTCTAATTCAGGGAATGCATTAAGGTAAAAAATATCAAATTTGGAACCACTTTAACGAAATGCTAATTAAACATATGTTTCTACATTATGTATGAAAACTCCTACAATAAATAAGTCATACTAAACAGAGAAGCGTTAATTGCCATAATTCATTAACATAAATCATATATATCACATCACTGTATTTTTTTATCAATTTTTTTATCTAAGTACATTATTCTTGCAGCCCTGTTGTTGGCTACTGCTGATGTATTCTGACCAGACACAGTGTGAGTCTGTGTCTGGTCAGCCCTGATTGGTGGTGTGCCAATCACATGACTAAAAAAAATCTGTTTCTGAAGAGCAATTCAAATTAATTATAAATATCAAGAAACTGTTTTACAGCTTCCTCTAAATCTTTATTGAATACTGATTTATATTAAAGCTAAGCATACTGTGAGTGTAATCGATGTAATCAACCAGCATACTATATCCGCTTCCATAGTGTTTAACAATAGAAGGATATGGAGAAAGAGGGAGTGGAGTGTCATTTAACATACTGTATGAGCCCACATGTGTTACTCTATTGTCATGTGGGCTGCACAGGTAAGAAAAAGGAGGAAATGAAGAGCTTAGGAAGAAACTGAAACAGAGCATGCTCCATAAAGGACACTAGCTGGCCTACGCAATCTCAACCTGAAAGTGGGGACACAGAGAGGATGGGAGGGACAGCTGAAGGCAGGATCAACCAGGTATATTTCACTCTACTCTGGCTTTGTAAGTCTGCACACTCTGTTAGCATGTAATGAGCGTTTGTCTGGTTTTAAAGACACTTTAACCACCTGCTGACCATCCACAGCAGTTTTACTGTGGCAGAATGGCATGGCTGGGCGAAGCGACGTTACCTTATTTGTAAACACACAGATCCAGGTTCTCTTAGGGGAGAAGAGACTGATAATGTGTTTATACAAAATATGAACACCAATCTCTCTCTTCCCCTAGTAAGTCCCATCCTTCCTACAGTTAGAACACAGTGAGGGAACACATGTAACCCCTTGATCGCCCCCTTGTGTTAACCCCGTCCCTGCCAGTGCCTTTTTATAGCACTAATTCTTGTATAGATGTGAATGGTCCCAAAAAAGTGTAAAAAGTGTCTAATTTGTCCGCTGCAATATCACAGTCCCGATAAAAATCACAGATAGCCGCCATTACTAGTAAAAAATAAAGAATACAAATGCCATAAAACTACCCCCTATTTTGTAGACCCTTGCGATTTTTTTTTTATCAAAAATATGTAGAAGAATACATATCGGCCAAAACTGAGGAAGAAAAATGTTTTTTTTTTTAAACAAAATGCAGTGCACTTGTAGAGAAAAGTGTATTTCCCTTTCGTAAATAACCCCTATTGTATTTTCTTCAAAATTGTCATTCTTTTATTTGTTTAGAGGCGCAAAAAAAAATGCAGAGGTGATCAAAAGGACGCAAAGTTCGTTTGGATACAGTGTCGCACGACCGAGCATTTGTCAGTTAAAGAGAAGCAGTGCCAAATTGGAAAAAGTGCTCTCGTCAGGAAGGGGGTAAAATCTTCTGGGGCTGAAGTGGTTAAGAGTAATTTGTTTATCTTTTCAATAAGAGCAGAAAACTGTTAATCCTACCAGAACTTTTCTGATCTGATCACTTTCTATATTCTCTACCTTTGCTCAGCATTATTAGATTGCATTTTTCAAGCTATCTTTTAGGACAAGAGAACACCTTCCCAAAGTTATGAAGAAAGGGGGAGGTGTTCTGTAGTCTGGTTTTAAGGTGACAATTTGTCTCTTCTAAAGTTACAATTCACTCAGGAAGGATTGTCACCCTAGGAAATGTGCTACTGAAAGGATCCACAGGTGAAAATAAAAGGGGAAAAACCAGAAGGGGGAAACTAATGCAGCCACCACATTGAAGGACTGGTAAGCTGCAATTACCAAATTTTTGTTCTTAGGTTTAGATATTTTATAAAAATGACCCAACCTGTCTACAATCACTGGAGACACTTCAGATGCTTTTGCGATGTCCACTGCTGCAACATAGTTACTTAATGCATAGTATGCTCTTTTTATGAGTGACGTCTCGTTATCAAAGGTTTTCCTCCACCGACTAATGGAATCTGGTGGTGATCTAAGTAGTGCTGCTTTCAGATGCTGTTTCAAAGATTCTGTCAAAGTTGATTTTCCTTAGAGAAAAAAAAAATTGATTATATTTTTTTGATGATCAAATAAATACTTTAAGTGGCTGTAAACCTCAGACATGAATGAACTAAACATATCCCTCTATAGTGTGTACTGGTCTTATACTTGTGTAAGAGCACTAAGTGTAATTTCTGTCTGATGCTCCGTTTCTCTGCTATCAGCATCAATCAATTCCTGACACCAAGAGAATAAAGGTGAGAGCTCCAGCTGATTGACAGCCTCAGTTTTGTTCTTGTGTGCTGTGTGTGGAGGGGGATGTGTCCCTTTCCATCCAATCAGCTCTCCTCACTGAGCTCCGCAGAGTGCAACTTCAGCTCTCTGCCCCCCTTTTTTTTCTGACCACTCAGACAAGTTTTTTTTTTTTTTTAATGTTTTTTTTTTTCATAAAGAGACAAGCTTTATAAATTCTGTATTTTTATTGCCTGTAGAGAAGAATCAAATAAATAGGCTCAGTGCATTTGCCTGCACCGAATAGCATGGTACAAAAGTACTATGCAATCTGGTTGCACTGTGTTTTTTAACCACTTGCTTACTGGGCACATAAACCCCCTTCGTGCCCAGGCGAAATTTCAGCTTCCGGGAATACATCACTTTAACTGACATTTGCACAGTCGTGCGACATGGCTGCCAAACAAAATTGACGTCCTTTTTTCCCCACAAATGGAGCTTTATTTTGGTGATATTTGATCACCTCTGCGGTTTTTATTTTTTCCGCTATAAACAAAAAAAGAGCGACAATTTAAAAAAATATATATATATTTTTTACTTGTTGCTATAATAAATATCCCAATTTAAAAAAATAAAATAAAATTCTCAGTTAAGGCCGATACGTATTTTTCGGGGGGGAAAAAGGAATGACACATGTTGCAGAGATGGTGAAGCTGCTCGCCCCGAAAGTGTTAGAAAATAAAAAATGGAAGGTTTCCCTATATTGTGGGACTTTTAGGCAGCGATGTCAAAGCAGTAAGATACTGGTAGCCGAGTATAAGAATTACATTTATTAGCTCAAAAAAGAGCTTGGATGTTGCAATGTATAGGTCACAATGTAAAAGCAAGTAAATTGGCGAGTTATCACATTCCATGGTGCATTCGGTAAAATCATTACATACAATAAATATTAAAAATTCATTAAATATTCCAAATTGTAGTACAATGTTGATCCCCGACGCGTTTCGACCAGTGAGGGTCTCTTCAGGGGGATACTTATCTGTGCAAAATATATCACAAAGGTATAAATCAATCAAGGAATATATTAGTGTGTATCAGGTAGATTTTGAGAGCAGGTATATTTACAGTGAAACATGGAATGAAAGGTATAAAAAGCCACTGGATACTCCGAAGGGACTGAGGGGAACCCCCGCACACCCGAGGGTGAGAGGTCCACACGAAGGGGTCTTCAAGAGGCCTCACACATGACGCCCCACCGTCGGGGGGGGGGGAGCTGCCACCTGCAAAGGACACCCATGATAGCCAGGTAAATATTGAGTGGATAAATATAGATATAGACACACCTAACAAAAGGGTGACTAAATTATATGTATATAAAGGGTGTAAAGGGCAAAGGCAGACTGTTAAGTTGCCAATATATCTATAAAATGTTGGACAAGGCATTCCTGAAAGGATAAAAGAGTAGGGTATACAATGAGGGATAAAAGAGAGTAATGGAATATTGGGTAGGAAAATAGTTCCAAAGTGCTGAACGTACTAAAGTGTGAGAGTAGGATGTGGGAGAGTGATAATGTGTGTAGTGATGTAATGAGTGCAGCTTAAAATCTAAAATGACAGACTGTGAATGGACTAAGCAGATAATGGATAGGAATGTGGAATAATAAGTGAAAATAAATATGTGAGTGAAGTGAATAAAAGAAAAGTGACTGTGTAGGAGCAAATATATATTGCCAATTACAAGATGGGCAAAAGGGGTTATGCAATAGGTGGTGGAAATGAATATAAAGGGATAAGCAGTCAATTATAATGAAGTAGGTATGTGTGTGAAAAAATATATTAATAAATTAATAAAGCAAAAAGTTACCTGATATGCTGATGTATGTTTCTGTAAGTAAGTATAACCAGTGTTTGGGAGCCTGACGGCAAAGATTTGCAGGACAGGCAGGAGCGGATGCCAAGACGGTGTGGATGCGATGACATCCAACCTAATCTGTAGGGGATAAGTGTGTATCCCCAGAGGCCAATCATGAAATAGTGCCCTGGAGTGGCAATCTGGGTGAAAATAGGCGCAGGCTTGTAGCTCCCCGCATTCGTCAAGAAGGGCGGCGTAATGGTCCCCATGGGAACCGTGTGAGGCCCCCCCCCGGCGTCCCGGAAGGCTGCGAAGCCCCGACCATTGCCGTCCTCTCTGCCGCAAGAACGTGACGTCATGACGTGTGCGCCTGCCGAGGACTCGTTCGCGCGTACTGGTCCGACGTCCAGAGGGGATCAAAGGATGTCGCCGGCAGTGGGGGTCCACCATGGCGTTGAGGGCTGACCCCCAACCCATCACCGAGGCGAGAAAGAGGGGACACATTTCAACCCTTACCCCCCCTGCCGGGAGACCCTAAGGAAGAGGACCCCACCCCCCCCAGGATGTAGCAGGGAGAACCGGGTCCACCGGGATCCGAAGTGATCAAATCTATATATACAGTGTATAATGGGTACTAGGAATATTGGCTAACTGAGATGGTTGCGCAAAACATTTTTTTTGCTGCTAATTCAGTTTGACAAGTGTGTTTGCACAGGAAATGTGCTTGAATCCCGCGGCTGAAACCCCTTGCATATATAGATGATAGTGGAACAAATTCCCGTTAGGGTATTTGAGCATTTTGCAATACAGGAATGTGTATAACCTGATGCATGTGAAGAGGGGAGGGAAAGGGTAAATAATTCAAACTGGTCCATTTCTATATAGTAAATTTATCCACTCAATATTTACCTGGCTATCATGGGTGTCCTTTGCAGGTGGCAGGTCCCCCCCCCCACCGGTGGCGCGTCATGTGTGAGGCCTCTTGAAGACTCCTTCGGGTGGACCTCTCACCCTCGGGTGTGCGGGGGTTCCCCTCAGTCCCTTCGGAGTATCCAGTGGCTTTTTATACCTTTCATTCCATGTTTCACGGTAAATTTACCTGCTGTCAAAATCTACCTAATACACACTGACATATTCCTTGATTGATTTATACCTTTGTGATATATTTTGCACAGATAATTATCCCCCTGAAGAGACCCTCACTGGTCGAAACACGTCGGGGATCAACACTGTACTACAATTTGGAATATTTTATGAATATTTAATATTTATTGTATGTAATGATTTTACCGAATGCACCATGGAATGTGATAACTTGCCAATTTACTTGCTTTTACATTGTGACATATACATTGCAACATCCAAGCTCTTTTTTGAGCTAATAAATGTATTTCTTATACTCAGCTCCCAGTATCTTACTGCTTTGACATCGCTGCCTAAAAGTCCCACAATATGGGGAAACCTTCCATTTTTTCTTTTCTGATACGTATTTTTCGATGTATTTTTGTAAAAAAAAAAAAAATCGCAATAAGCGACTGGTTTGCGCAAAAGTTATAGCGCCTACAAAATGGGGAACAGAATTATGATTTTTTTTATTATTATTATTTTTACTAGTAATGGCGGCGATCTGCGATTTTTATTGGGACTGCGATATTGCGGCGGACATATCGAACACTTTTGACACAAATTTGGGACCATTCACATTTATACAGCGATCAGTGCTATAAAAATGCACTAATTACTGTATAAATGTGACTGGCAGGGAAGGGGTTAACACTAGGGGGTGAGGAAGGGGTTAAATGTGTATCCTGGGTGTGTTCTAACTGTGTGGGGGGAGGGGGGTGACTGGGGGAGGTAACCGATGCTGTGTCCCTATGTACAAGGGACACAGATCGGTCTCCTCTCCTCTGACAGCACGTGGAGCTCTGTGTTTACACACAGAGCTCCACGTCCCTGCTGTCATCTGCTTGTGTTCCCGCCGATCGCATGTACCCTGTCGGACATCGCGGCCACCAGGTACATGCATCGGCTCTTCAGCGATGTGGCGGGACAGTGTTTACCCGCGGTGCGCCACCCAGTGGCGCGCGCGGGTAATGCACTATAAATGACGTCCAAAGACGTCAACTTGGCACCTCAGGTCCGCGCTGGTGACGTATTTTGTCAATAGAGCCGGTCTGAAGTGGTTAAAGTAGCATGCACTACTTATGGTGCGGTGAGATTTCACCCTATTCAAACAAATGGACTGAAAACGCACTGCACTTAAATTGTTGAGGAACGCACTTGCGCTCCAGTGCAATTCCTGGTATGAGCCAGCAACTAAACAATACATAGTTACACTTTCTGTTTTATGTACTTCCATTGTGTCATACCTGTAGCATCAAGCCCTTCTATTACAATGACAGGATGGGATCCTTTTTCTGGAATGGCACCCAAATCCATACATTTTAAAAGATTTTCGGCTTCTGGGATCACGTTGGCGCTCTACAAAAAAAACATATTTGTTAATGTTTATCTATTTTTTTCTTTTTCTATTTATATGAAGTGGTTGTCACGGAATCGCTTCCCACACTTCACTGAGTGCTTCCGTCAGTACAATGCTTCCTCTAGTCTGGACTTTCAGATATCAGATATTACAGCCAGATATTGTAACCAAGAACCAGGCGAGACTAGCTCAGTTACAAACTGGAACATGGAATGTTTATTGGACAAGGATACAGGCTTCTTATACACTTGAAAAAGTATGTCAGTCCCCTCCCCCGCAGACACAATAATGCAAATATTTACCCAAAACGTCACACACAATGTGTTAGATAATGAGGTAGGACTGACTCATGGCTACTCCCCCCTCCTCTAGCAACTACTAGCTGACAATGATATAATTAACATGCTACCGTATTTATCGGTGTATAACATGCACAGGCGTATAACACGCACCCTAGTTTAAGAGGGAAGTTTCAGGAAAAAAACTTTCCACAGCCCCCTGCGTATAACACGCAGGCACAGTTTACCCTCTATTTCCAGGGTAAAAAAGTGATTGTTATACGCCAATAAATACAGTAATTAACGCAGCACTTAAACCAGCCTATGTGAACAGACTGCGGGCAACAAGGGTAAAGCAGAGTACATTATACATTATCCTTCGTATAAACACAGAACACCTTATTAAACAGACAAAAGCAGAAGACCCCAGTAGCAGACTGTTCGGCACCTACATTCGAGAGATTAACTACTTGAGATCCGCGCTACAGCCGAATGACGGCTCTAGCGCGAATCTAAATTGTCAACAAGCCGTCAATTGACGGCTTGTCATTAGCTGTTTCCCGGCGCGCGCTCCAGAGCGCGCTGCGGGGAAACACTGTGTTGCCCGTGTCCCTTGGACACAGCCAATCACAGATCGCCGCGAACGGCCAATCAGAGTGGCCGTTTGCGATGCGATCTGTGCGGCCAATGAGAGATGATCTCATAGATCATCTCTCATTGCCGTTTTACATAGAGACAGCGTCCTGTCTCTGGAAAGCAGGAGACGAATCTGTGTCTCTTGTACATAGAGACACAGATTGGTCACCTCCCCAGTCACCCCCCCCTCCCCCCACAGTTAGAACACTATGCAGGGAATACATTTAACCCCTTCCTCACCCCCTAGTGTTAACCCCTTCAATGCCAGTCACATTTATACTGTAATTAGTGCATATTTATAGCACCAATCGCAGTATAAATGTGAATGACACCAAAAATGTGTCAAAAGTGTCCGATGTGTCCGCCATAACGTCGCAGTCACAATAAAAATCGCAGATCGCCGCCATTTCTAGTAAAAAAATAATAATAAAAAATAATAATTCTGTCCCCTATTTTGTAGGCACTATAAATTTTGCGCAAACCAGACGCTTATTGCGATTTTTTTTTTTTTTTTACCAAAAATATGTAGAAGAATACGCATCGCCCTAAACTGAGAAAAAAAAAGTTTTTTTTTTTTAATTGGGATATTTATTATAGCAACAAGTAAAAAATATTGTATTTTTTTCAAAATTGTCGCTCTTCTTTGTTTATAGCGCAAAAAATAAAAACCGCAGAGGTGATCAAATACCACCAAAAGAAAGCTCTACTTGTGGGGAAAAAAGGACGTCAATTTTGTTTGGGAGCCACGTCGCACGACCGCGCAATTGTCAGTTAAAGCGACGCAGTGCCGGAAGCTGAAATATCACCTGGGCAGGAGGGGGTATAAGTGCCCAGTAAGCAAGTGGTTAATGTGGCTAGTTCATTCCATGAACATGTATAGTAAAGAATCAAACAATGTGAAAAAAATAAATAAAATCAAACAAACTAGTAATAGTCTTTATATATTTCCTCAGAGATATTGTGGATAAATATTACTGTCCCATCTGAAGTAATCCAAACCACATTCTCAGTGGCCATTAAAGTGGTTGTAAACCCAACCACACATCTTGCACCTACAGGTAAGCCTAGATTAAGGCTTACCTGTAGGTGCAAGAAATATTTACAGTAATTACAGGCGCCGATGTCTACGGCGCATGCGCGCCGTAGACATCGGTGCAGGCGCACTGAAAGTGCCATTTTTCTTAATGGCATAACCAGGGTTAATGCCATATTTCTGCACATGCACAGGGATCTGCCAGTATCGCGTGCATGCGTGGGAGTGATGTCATCGCTGCTCCGCCCAGCCACAGCGCCGGAGCAGCGAAAACAGGAAGTATCTGCGACGGCACATGGCGGAGAACGAGGATTTTTTTGTATTTCCCCCCCCCCCCCTGTTTTTCGAGGGGGGGGGTTACTTCCTTGGTCAATCATACGAGAATTATCTTCTCTCTCCCTGTGTCATAGTCAGTAGGTAAGAGGCTTGCTCCCAGCTCTCTCCAGAAGCTGCTATTTCGGTTAGGTCTGTCACAGTGTTTCTAAAGGCAAAAGGTTTTTGTTTACGATATTAAATTCTCAGTATTGATGTAAAAAAATAATTTCATTAGCAGCCCCCCCCCCCCCCCCTAAAAAAAAACACTTGCCTGAGTCCATTCTCGATCCAGTGCTGTTCTGTCTACAGCAGCTTGTCTCCCCTCTGTCATAGGCTTGGTTGAAAACCGTGGGAGCCATTGGCTCACTCATATCCTGTGAGGAGGGAGTGAAGAGGGCTGAGCTGTGCTGCGTACGTCTATAGACCCCCCAGATTGACAGCCTCAGCTCTGTCCCTGTGTGCTTTGTGAAGGGGGTGTGTTCCTTCCATCCACTTTGTACGGCCGCAGTGTGGATCTAAATTTCTGGGAGGCCATCTATATACGGTCTCCCGCCTCCAGCCACTGGGGTATCGCGCACGTCCCCGCCGCATCACTGAGATGCCGATGCACGTGTCTGGCGGCCGCGATGTCCGCCAGGCACCTGCGATCGGCGGTTACAGAGACAAGAAAGTGGATCTGTGTGTGTAAACACACAGATCCACGTCCTGTCAGGGAGAGAGGAGACCGATCTGTGTCCCTTGTACATAGGGACACAGATCGGTCCCCTTCCCCAACAGTTAGAACACTATGCAGGGTACAAATTTAACCCCTTCCTCACCCCCTAGTGTTAACCCCTTTAATGCCAGTCACATTTATACAGTAATTAGTGCATATTTATAGCACCGTTCGCAGTATAAATGTGAATGGTGACAAAAATGTGTCAAAAGTGTCCGATGTGTCCACCATAATGTCGCAGTCCCAATAAAAATCGCAGATCGCCGCCATTACTAGCAAAAAAAATAATAATAGTTCTGTCCCCTATTTTGTAGGTGCTATAACTTTTACGCAAACCAGTCGCCTATTACGTTTGTTTTTTTTACCAAAAATATGTAGAAGAATACTTATCGGTCTATTGGGCTATTTACTGTATTATAGCAACAAGTAAAACATATTGAATTATATTTATGCTGTAGAAAAATAAAGACCGCAGAGGTTATCAAATACCACCAAAAGAAAGCTCTACTTATGGGGAAAAAAGGACGTCAATTTTGTTTGGGAGTCACGTCGCACGACTGCACAATTGTCAGTTAAAGCGACGCAGTGCCGGAAGCTGAAATTTCACCTGAGCAGGAGGGGGGTATATGTGCCCAGTAAGCAAGTGGTTAAAGACCCACCGTGGGCAATGTAATATGTGAGTGTCAGCTTGAATCTGATAGTGTGTGATACTAAATCCTATCTTCTCTGCACCCCCCTGCAATAGCAGTCCACAGAGACAATAAAACGACATGGCATACCTTATATTGTATAGCTCACCTCATGCAGCACAGACAGTACATCTTGCAGGGAGGAATACACAGCAGAACCTCTGAGAATTTCCACAAATGGAGATGGCATTGGGCCATTCACTGCCATTACCTCTGACCTGTCCACCTTTTTCACTTGTCCATTGACTTCCCATCTGCTCTGCCAGACCCGACCCTCTTCTCCTGTATAGGTGCACAGCTGGATGTCCTGCTGGTTCTCTCTGAGTAGACCCTCCAATTTATTCTGTAAGTCACGGTGATGTTGTGGATCCAGAATTAGGAACCCTCTCTGCAGAGACCCATGAAGGTTATCAGGAAAGTACGAGAGGAGTTTTACAACCTGAATCCCAGGCACCATGGCAGTCAGTTCTTTTCCCATAGACTTCTGTAGCCTTGCTGCTTGCACCCGATGGCTGGTAGTTACACACAATGAATGAGCAGACCCCCCTTGTGCTAGGAATGGCCAGACATTGGAGGTCCCAGAGGACGCCGGGCTCACATTGTCCTTTAAAGTGAAATAGAAGGGAGAATTACAGACAGATTCTACAGCATACATTTGGGATTTTACTCTGTGCTGACTGGCAGCACTGGCCATCCTTCTGCAGGTTCTCAGCATAGACCTGGTGTGTAGATAGAGCTGGAGACAGAGAATGGGAAAGGTTTTGGGAAACGGAAACAGCAGCAGCTTGTTATGGTATTACTGCGGAGAATAGAAAGTGAAACCAGGAGCTCAGAGGAGAAAAGAAACGTAACCATATGGAGGCAGACTAACTATACAGAGTTTCTGTTTCCTAGGGAGGAGACGGAGAAGGAATGCATGTTATTATCAGGAGGAAACACAGGATACAGCCCAGCAACAAACTGCTTACGTGGCCAGTTTTCCTATACGTAGTTATGTGACTATATAGAAAACTGGAGGCAACGTTTAAAGCGGCATTAAACCCAAAACTAAAAAATGTAATGTATTGCAGCTTACCAATGACTAGATGTGGTGACTGCATACGTTTTCACTAGACATGTGCATTTTGTTTCGTATGAAAAGAAAATTTGTACGAAATTCCTGAAAATTCGGAAGCATCCGTAATCCAAATTTATATGATTCCAAATTTTACGAAAAACTAAATTTCGATGACGAAAAACATGAACGGAAATGTGACTGGTGTTTTGTTGACCAATCAGAGCTTTTCTTCTGCTACTGAGTGAGGGCCGGCCCGGGCTACAATACCTTTCTCAATATGGCATTCATCGACTCATTATGCTCATTATGAGGGGCTCCCGCCATCCCTGTGCCGTGCTCATTATGAGGGACTCCCACCATCCCTGTGCTGTGCTCATTATGAGGGACTCCCACCATCCCTGTGCTGCGCTCATTATGAGGGGCTCCCACCATCCCTGTG
The DNA here is from genome assembly GCA_029574335.1 of Rana kukunoris. NCBI lineage: Eukaryota > Metazoa > Chordata > Amphibia > Anura > Ranidae > Rana > Rana kukunoris. The sequence goes on along the minus strand of CM056052.1, from coordinate 99,976,852 downwards.
CTGCGCTCATTATGAGGGACTCCCACCATCCCTGTGCTGTGCTCATTATGAGGGACTCCCACCATCCCTGTGCTGCGCTCATTATGAGGGGCTCCCACCATCCCTGTGCTGTGCTGACTTTCTCCTTGGGCTGTACCCCTTTTGTGCTAATTATGAGGGGCTCACACCATCCCTGTGCTGTGCTCATTATGAGGGACTCCCACCATCCCTGTGCTGCGCTCATTATGAGGGGCTCCCACCATCCCTGTGCTGTGCTGACTTTCTCCTTGGGCTGTACCCCTTTTGTGCTCATTATGAGGGGCTCCCACCATCCCTGTGCTGTGCTAATTATGAGGGGCTCACACCATCCATGTGCTGTGCTCATTATGAGGGGCTTCCACCATCCCTGTGCTGTGCTCATTATGAGGGGCTCCCACCATCCCTGTGCTGTGCTGACTTTCTCCTAAGGGTGTACCCCTTTTGTGCTCATTATGAGGGGCTCCCACCATCCCTGTGCTGTGCTAATTATGAGGGGCTCACACCATCCATGTGCTGTGCTCATTATGAGGGGCTTCCACCATCCCTGTGCTGTGCTCATTATGAGGGGCTCCCGCCATCCCTGTGCTGTGCTCATTATGAGGGACTCCCACCATCCCTGTGCTGTGCTCATTATGAGGGACTCCCACCATCCCTGTGCTGTGCTCATTATGAGGGACTCCCACCATCCCTGTGCTGCGCTCATTATGAGGGGCTCCCACCATCCCTGTGCTGTGCTGACTTTCTCCTTGGGCTGTACCCCTTTTGTGCTCATTATGAGGGGCTCCCACCATCCCTGTGCTGTGCTCATTATGAGGGGCTTCCACCATCCATGTGCTGTGCTCATTATGAGGGGCTTCCACCATCCCTGTGCTGTGCTCATTATGAGGGGCTCCCACCATCCCTGTGCTGTGCTCATTATGAGGGGCTCCCACCATCCCTGTGCTGTGCTGACTTTCTCCTGGGGCTGTACCCCTTTTGCGCTCATTATGAGGGGCTCCCACCATCCCTGTGCTGTGCTAATTATGAGGGGCTCCCACCATCCCTGTGCTGTGCTCATTATGAGGGGCTCCCACCATCCCTGTGCTGTGCTGACTTTCTCCTGGGGCTGTACCCCTTTTGTGCTCATTATGAGGAGCTCCCACCATCCCTGTGTTGTGCTAATTATGAGGGGCTCCCACCATCCATGTGCTGTGCTCAATATGAGAGACCCCACCATCCCTGTGCTGTGCTCATTATGAGGGGCTCCCACCATCCCTGTGCTGTGCTGACTTTCACCTGGGGCTGTACCCCTTTTGTGCTAATTATGAGGGGCTCCCACCATCCATGTGCTGTGCTCATTATGAGAGACCCCACCATCCCTGTGCTGTGCTTATTATGAGGGGCTCCCACCATCCCTGTGCTGTGCTGACTTTCTCCTGGGGCTGTACCCCTTTTGTGCTCATTATGAGGCGCTCCCATCATCCCTGTGCTGTGCTCATTATGAGGGGCTTCCACCATCCCTGTGCTCGGCCAGTAACATAAAGGATTACTAAGGTTCTCCTGCCCCTGACAGTGACTCGAGCTGGGCATCGCCACTTAGTAAAGGATTGGCTCGGGCGGCTCGGCTGCTCTAGTCCTGCAAAGGAAACTGCATTCCTGCTGTGAAAAAAGTGCAGGGACTCCATTTCCACAGGACTTGAGCCCAGCATGGGTGTCTAAAACGCCATGTTTAGACATATTTTTACGCTGTATGTGTTAAGACAAATGATTTAGGCACATATATTAAACATGATTTTCTGTTAGCTCTGACAGCAAAAACTTGCATTCTAGGCAGAAAATATGTGAATGAAGCTTGAAGTGGTTGTAAAGGCACAAGGTTTTTTACCCCCACCCCCTAATACTTACCAGAGCCTCCTCTCTATTAAGCGATGTCCACGAGATCCTTGCTCTCCCCAGACTTGTACTCCTGAGTAGCTTTTGGCAGCAGCGGGAGCCATTGTCAATCACAGCCAGTGAGCCAATCAGGAGATGAAGAGGGCGGAGCCGCACCGCGGCTCTGTGTATGAATGGACACACAGTGCCGCTGATCGAGAGCGCACCTGCTTGGGTGCCCCCATTACCAGTTGCTTGCTATGGGGGCACCCACCAGGGGGAAGGAGCTAGGAGCACCCGCAGGGGACCAGAGAAAAGGAGGATCCAGGCTGCTCTGTGCAAAACCACTGCACAGAGCAGGTAAGTATAACATGTTTGTTATTTAAAAAAAAGAGACTTTACAATCACTTTAAAGTTAGTACTAAATGCTATGAATTGTTTAGCTTAACATGTTACTAAACCCACAACAGAAAAGTCAGTCTGTATATGCAGTAAAGCATGGCAGTTCTACTCACTGTGGAACCTAAGTCGTAAAATACTCTTCGTTGCTGTTTGATCCTGTCTTCTCTGTTCCTCCCCTTCTTCCACAGTCCTCAAACCATCTCCTAATAGTACAGAGCCTTGAGGGGAAGATGCACATGCTCAGTTTGGTGTGTATTGCTAGAGAGTTTTGTTTTTGTTTTTCTTGGGAGGGTACGTGTGATCAGCACAGGGTCAATCAGCACTGTCCAGACAGAGGGTCAGGGGTCCTGCAGCCTCATAGGACAGTCAGAGGAGAATGAAAACTCTGACTACAAGCTTTATCCAGTAACTGATAGAAGTCATAGGACTGCTATATACTACTGATGAGAAAAGGCAGTTTATATTCACTAAAATAATTGCATGTTCATGTTCTGTGTACTGTGGGAGACCAGATATAGTGAATGCAGGTTCCTGGGTTTAGTAACACATTAATGCATCCTCTGCATTAAGGTAAAATATACCCAAGTACCTTTTCATGCCCCCTTCCGCAAACACTTACCTGCAGTCACTGGCGTAGCGGGGGGGGGGCAGGGGGGCTCACGCACCGGGCGAAAAATTGGGGGGGGCGAAATCCCAGCGTCCGGACCGGGACCGTGCCGTGCGTGTCACTTTTTAATCAATATGGGAGTCTTAATGTCCCAACTCCCGAGGCGAGTACGGCCAGGCCACTGCCCTGTGATTGGGCGTATGTGGTCATGTGCTCACTGCCAGCACGCCGGATCTGGCCAATCCATGATCGTGGGTGCCGGGCGCATGCGCAAAGGCCGCCCTGGCCTAGAGGAGTCCCGCCCGCGCTTCTCCAGAGGGATACCGCCGCGGCACCAGGCATCCTTCTTCTCCTCCTGAGTCCTGACAGACGGAAGAATCTCCCTCCCAGTCCCTGGCTGACAGCCTGACACTGTCTGACATCGCCTGCCCCGGGCCCTGAGCGCCGCCGCCGCGGATCATGTGCAGTGGAGCTGGAGCACAAGCTCACATTGTGTAGGCGAGCCAGGTAATAATGACAACAAGATTTACTTGTCTAGATGATAATAGTAGTAGTACTCCTCCATGTTGGACACGTCTGCCGACACATACAACTTACTTGTGTTTCAGCGGTCCCTGATCCGAGGTCCCTGAAGTAGCCGCTTCCTCTGCCACAGGCTCCCCGTCCACCTTCCCAAAGCCAGTCCAACAATAGGTACTTTGCGCTTTTTTAAAGTCATCTGCATAATCTAAGCTAATCTCATTTCATCAAGGAGCGCTGCTCCCCTCCAATGCCACTGTCACCCACAGCCACACACACACCCTAATTACCGGCTAAATGCTTCTGCAGGCACTTCTGTGATTGGACTGCCCTTGTCATCTTCAAAGGATGAAACTACAAGTCTCAACATGCCCTGTGGTGCCTGCTAGAGGTGGTAGTCCCATAATTCTGACAAGTGTTTCTCATTTAGAGGGACAGTCCCTTTCCTGGACACATGAAACTGTGTTTTTTTGGGGAATTTGCTGTCCCTGAAAATGTCCTGAGTTGTTGTTGCTGACAAAATGTTTCATGATGTCAATCTGGTTCATGTGTGTTAGATATTTCTACCTGATTCACATGTTTTGGATTCTGTGATGCCCCCCTTGAGTTCATGTGCTTTGGATTCCATGATGTCACCCTCTAGTTCATGTGCTCTGGATTTCATGATGTCCCCCTATGCTTCATGTGTGTTGGATTCCATAATGTCACCCTCTGGTTCATGTGTGTTAGATTTCATGATGTCCCCCTCTAGTTCATGTGCTTTGGGTTCCAGGATGTCCCCCTCTAGTTCATGTGCTTTGGGTTCCAGGATGTCCCCCTCTAGTTCATGTGCTTTGGGTTCCAGGATGTCCCCCTCTAGTTCATGTGATTTGGGTTCCAGGATGTCACCCTCTAGTTCATGTGATTTGGGTTCCAGGATGTCCCCCTCTAGTTCATGTGCTTTGGGTTCCAGGATGTCCCCCTCTAGTTCATGTGATTTGGGTTCCAGGATGTCCCCCTCTAGTTCATGTGATTTGGGTTCCAGGATGTCCCCCTCTAGTTCATGTGCTTTGGGTTCCAGGATGTCACCCTCTAGTTCATGTGCTTTGGGTTCCAGGATGTCCCCCTCTAGTTCATGTGCTTTGGGTTCCAGGATGTCCCCCTCTAGTTCATGTGATTTGGGTTCCAGGATGTCACCCTCTAGTTCATGTGCTTTGGGTTCCAGGATGTCCCCCTCTAGTTCATGTGATTTGGGTTCCAGGATGTCACCCTCAAGTTCATGTGATTTGGGTTCCAGGATGTCACCCTCTAGTTCATGTGCTTTGGGTTCCAGGATGTCCCCCTCTAGTTCATGTGATTTGGATTTCATGATGTCCCCCCTATGCGTCACATGTTTTGGATTTCATGATGACCTCCTCTAGTTCATGCGCATTGTATTAACATTAATAAAGTAGTTGTCATCAGTCATTTTGTTTCTATTGTTTTTTTCATAAGTGTTTTTTCATAAAAATGTATGGGGGGGGGGCGAAAAAAAAATTCTGCCCCGGGCGCCCATAACTCTGGTTACGCCACTGCCTGCAGTCCATGTTCACTGAAACAGGCCACCAGACCAGTGTAGCCAGCCACAGTGTCCCCTATCACTGTCAAACCAGTCACAGTTTTGCCACACTAGTAGTGCCCCCCCCCCCCCAGCAACAGTGTTCCTGATTGCTGCCACAACAGTTCCAATGTCACCAGAGCAATGTAAGCTAGTAACATCGCTCCAAATCCCCGCCACTACAGTATAGTGTCACCAGACCAATGTGACCCAGAAACAGTGTCCTGATCACCACCACATCAGTCTCAGTGTCACCAGACCAGTGTAAGCCAGCAACAGTTTTCCTGATCTCTGCCACACCAGTCCCAGTGTCACCAGACCGGAGTGAGTCATTATCAGTGTTACTGAATGCCACCACACCAGTGTCAGGATTGCAAGATCAGTGTAGTTAGCAGCTTGAAGGGGTTGTAAACCTTTGTGTTTTTTTACCTTAATATACATCCTACGCATTAAGGTGAAAAAACACCTTGCAGTGTCCGGCCCCCCAGCCCCTGCTTTTTACTTACCTGAGCCCCAAATTTCCAAGGGTGGGTCCCCACCGTCCTTCTCTCCACAGAGTCCCAGCTTTGATTAGATAGATTGATAGCAGCGCAGCCATTGGCTCCCGCTGCTGTCAATCAAATCCAATGACGTGGGCGGCGGGGGCGAGTCATACACTCAGCATCTATGGACGCTGAGTGTATGACTCAGGAGCACACCCCGGTTACACTCTCGGGAGAGCACTTCTCCTAGGGGGTTATCTAATGTGGGAAGGACCTGCGAGAGCCCCCAAGGGCCCTCAGAAAAGGAGGATTGGGGCCACTCTGTGCAAAACAAGCACTTTAACCACTTGTCTACTGGGCCTATTTTGACACTTCTCTCTTTCATGTATAAATCAAAAAAATGTTGATAGAAAATTAATCAGCACCCCCACACGTTATATATATTTTTTTTTTAGCACACCCTTGGGAAAAAAATGGCGGTCATTGCAACTTTTTTTCTCGCACGGTATTTGCGCAATAATTTTTTAAACCTTTTTTTGGGGGGGAAAAAAAATGGGTTCATGAATTAAAAAATAACAAAACAGTAAATGTAGCCCAATTTTTTTGTATAATGTGAAAGATGATGTTACGCCGAGTAAATAGATACCTAACATGTCACGCTTTAAAACTGCGCACACTCGTGGAATGGCGCCAAACTTCGGTACTTAAAAATATCCATAGGTGACGCTTTAACATTTTTTACAGGTTACTATTTTCGAGTTACAGAGGAGGTCTAGTGCTATAATTGTTGCACACGCTCTAGCGCACGCGACGAAACCTCACATGTGGGGTTTGAACAGCGTTTACATATGTGGGCGGGACTTGCATGCGTGTTCGCTTCTGCGCGCAAGATAATGGGGACAGGGGCGTTTTGGAAAAAAAAATTGTAATTTAATTTTTATTTTTTTATCACTTTTATTCCTATAACAAGGAATGTAAACATCCCTTGTAATAGGAATCAGTGTGACAGGTCCTCTTTTTGGAGAGATATGGGGTAAATAAGACCCCACATCTCTCCTCCAGGCTTACAAGCATGAAATCGGTGAAATAAAATCGCCGATCACATACTGATAGCCACGATTGCGGCTTTGTTTACTTCCGGGTACCGGGCGTGAGGTCATAACATCTCGCCCGGGCCTTTGACGGTCATAGAGATGACTGATGACCATCTGGTCACCAGTCATCTCTATGCTTTCCAGTCAGCGCCGACCGATTCGCTCTTAGGGCCCCAGATGGCACGGAGAGCCCGGAGAAGCACCGGATGGTCCCCTCCCGCTGCCTAAAAGAACGATCAAGCAGCGGAACCGCCGCTTTGATCGCTCTTATCATGCACAGAATCGGCGGCTGAAGACGGCGATATCTGAATGATGCCTGTAGCTTAGGGTGACCAGACATCCCCAGTTTCAGGGGACAGTCCCCTGATTGAGGACACTGTCCCCAGACCAAGTCTGTCCCTGGTTTTGTCCCCAGATTGGATTTAATAGGGGGCAGGGGCAATTTCAAAGAAAGTTAGTGCAGAATTAAAATAAAAAAATCTGAATTACTAGCATAGGGGGGTTGTATTTTTCCCTTTATCTGTGCCCCTTCCTGAGGATCATGTGCTGGTCGGACCGGAGGGAATATTTCTTCAGTTTTGGGCGCATGTCCATTCAGCTCCGCTCACATGTTCTGCCTTGGCTCAAATCCTGGCCCGCCACCTGACTATCTCTTTGCCTTCCCTGGCGGAGTGATCTTCCTCTGCTCCCCATCCAGTAGTAGCCGGAGCCCGAAGAGTAAGACTTGAGAGGCTGTGAGGCGGGCGGCGACGGGCAGAGAGTCGCCGATTGTTGCCATTACTAGTAAAGAAAAAATATGTCCCCTGATTTCATTTAAAAAATCTGGTCACCTTACTGTAGCTGCAAGCATCATTCAGATATCCCTGCACAAAGTCGAGGATGTCATATGACGTCCTCCCGTGGACAAGTGCTGGGCTTGAAATTCATTAAGATAGGAAATCTCTTTTTTTGGTAGACAGGAGCATGAATATTTATAACCACTTCCCACCTGGCCTATAGTAAAATGACGGCCAGGTGGTGGTTCAGTCATCCTAACTGAGCGTCCTATGACGTCCAGCAGGATAAGCCATGATCACGCACACGGGGGGGGGGGGGGGGGGGCACACAGTGTGGCGATCGGTGGTGTAGTGTGTCTATCTGACACACCGCAACACCATTCTTGGTAAAGAGCCTCTGACGGAGGGCTTTGTTACCATGAAGAGGTTTGAATAAAATCCTTTGAACCTGTCTTGTGGAAGTACTGACTTTTTTACACAGGCTGTAGCTTTAGAAAAAATATAATAAAATATATAATACATTAAACACACTTGTTTTGATGCACATTGGATGTAGCTGATTTAAAGAGGCTGTAAACCCTTGTGTTTTTTTTAATGCATCCTGTTTTTTTTTTTTATACATATATACAATTATATATATCTATATATATATATATATATATATATATATATATATATATATATATATATATATATATATATATATATATATAAATATATAGATATATATCTACAGTATATATATATATATATATATATATCTATATATATATATTATAGCCACACAGTATTCACAAAAAGTTAGACTACAAAATCCATGGAAAGGAAACAAATGCCGCGCACACACGATCGGAATTTCCAAGAAGAAAAGTTTCATGTGAGCTTTTGGTCGGAAATTCCGACCATGTGTATGCCCGGACTTTTTCTGCCGCAATTTCCGACAGCAAAAATTGGAGAGCTGTTCTCAATTTTTACAACTAGAAAAGTTCTTGTTGGAAATTTCGATCGTATGTATGCAATTCCGACGCATCTAAAAATCTGTATGCAAAATCCACACATGCTCTGAATCAAGCAGAAGAGCCGCACAGCCTAACGAACTTCATTTTTCTCGGCTCGTCGTACGTGTTGTACGTCACCGCGTTCTTGACGGTCGAAAATTTTGTATATGCAACACAAGTTTGAGCCAAAATTCCGTCTGAAAAAAATCCACGGTTTTCTTGTCGGAAATTCCGATCGTGTGTATGCGCCATTAGACCACCACACACCTGTAAAAAATGTATGACACTCAATTCAAAGATAAAACATTTCTGTACAATACAATATATTTATATTCAATTTAGATTTAAATGCTTGCTAGAAAAACACAAAAGACGCATTAAAAGCGTAACAAAAAAAAAAATACATGAAATTGACACTCTTCTTACAAAATTCACATAACATTATTTGCTATTAGTAGGCTGAATGTGTTTATATACAGTATTTATCATCATGCATTGCCAAATTACCTTATGAAGCTTCACCACTTGAGGCACTAATGAGCAAAAACGAAACTCCCTGGGATCATTTACTGTGGTTATTGCAAGTTTCTGGTTTGTGTTGTGAACAGAATGTTGTGAACAGAATGTTGTGAACAGAATGTGAAACTAACCAGCTGAGACTATATAATGAGTGAAGGCATGAGACCAGTCCAGTCACTCCCTAGCTGTCAGATAAAGCTCATCTTGGAAAGATGCTGTCCCAGAGCTTTCTACCTGTTGTGGTGATACTTGTCTTCTTCTGGAGGAACATGAGCTCTCTGCTTGATGGCATGAAGATGTTCTACTCTAGGTGCTGGTTACTTTCTGCACCTAAAGTCCTTTCTGTGCCAAGCAGACAGGTCCAGGATCCAGAGAGGGTTATACCCACCAGTGTCAACTACCACTTCACCAGGCAGTGCAACTACAAGTGCGGATTCTGCTTCCACACCGCCAAGACCTCCTTCGTCTTACCAATAGAAGAAGCCAAGAAAGGACTAGCCATGCTGAAAGCTGCAGGTACTGGACACATCTGTTCTTTACTATGCTAATTAACCACTTGCTTACTGGGCACATAAACCCCCTTCGTGCCCAGGAGAAACTTTAGCTTCCGGCGCTTTAACTGACATTTGCGCGGTTGTGCGACGTGGCTCCCAAACAAAATTGGCGTCCTTTTTTCCCCACAAATAGAGCTTTATTTTGGTGGTATTTGATTGCCCATGCGGTTTTTATTTTTTGCGTTATAAACAAAAAAAAGAGCGACAATTTAAAAAAAAATATATATTTTTTACTTGTTGCTATAATAAATATCCCAATTTAAAAAAAAAAAAATTATTTTCTCAGTTAAGGCTGATACGTATTCTTCTACGTGTTTTTGTAAAAAATAAAAATAAAATCGCAATAAGCGACTGCTTTGCGCGACTGCTTTGATCAAAAGTTATAGCGAATACAAAACAGGGGACAGAATTATGTTCTTTTTTTTACAATTTTTTTTTTTACCAGTAATGGCGGCGATCTGCTATTTTTATTGGGACTGCAACATTACGGCGGACACATCGGACACTTTTGACAAATTTTTGGGACCATTCACATTTATACAGCGACCAGTGCTATAAATATGCACTAATTACTGTATAAATGTGACTGGCATTGAAGGGGTTAACACTAGGGGGTGAGGAAGGGGTTAAATGTGTGTTCTAACTGTGTGGGGGGAGGGGAGGTGACTGGGGGAGGTGACCGATGCTGTTCCACGTTCCTGCTCTGTCACCGCCGATCGCATGTACCTGGCGGACACCGCGGCCGCCGGGTACACGCATCGAATACTCGGCGATGCGACGGCACTGTTTTTCCCCGCTGCGCGCCACCCAGTGGCGCGCGCGGGAATTACAACAACATTGACGTCCAAAGACGTGACCCCGGCAGCTCAGGTCTGCACTGTTGACGTCTTTTGTCAATAACACGGAACTGTAGTGGTTAAAGTGGTTGTAAACCCTTGTTTACAACTTAATGTTACCGGTAAGCCTATACAAGCTAACAAGTATTTCTCCTAAACCTGCACTGTTTAGGAGATATCCCTGTATTTGGATGTGCCGACGTCATGCGGCACATGCACACTTAAGCCAACTGAAGCAATGGCACTATGTGGCATTTCTTCGGTTGTACTGTGCCGTTATCGTGCGCATGCGCGGGAGTGACGTGGTCGCGGCTCCGGTCAATCACAGCGATGGAGCCGCGATACCCGGAAATCACTCCAGGACAGGGTAACCACGTGTCCCGGATTGCCCGGGACAGTGCCTCATTTTGCAGGTCTGTCCCGGGCACCTTCATTCCAGGACAATGCAGTGTCCCGAAATGAAACTGACACAGCCACCCCCCCAGGCCAATCTGATGCCCCCAAAAAACCTGCCACATCACCTCTTTACTCACTGACAGTATTTGTCCTGGCTGGGAATGCCTGGAGGAGCACAAACCCCACCCCCCGTTTGTGATTGGAGAAATCATAAATCCCGCCTCTTGTGTCCAATCACTGTGCTGTGATTCATAAAGCACAAGCTGATTTTTGGGAAAGGGGGGGGGGGGTGTCTCTAAATTGTAGTTTGGAAATGTGGTCACCCTACTCCAGGACAGCACGTTAGCGGCTGGAGGGGCAGACGTGGACCGGTGCGGGGGCTTCGATCGGAGGTAAGTAAAACATAATCAGCTAGTATGCTATACATACTAGCTGATTATGCCTTTGTCTTGCAGGATTTGTATTTTTTTAATTTTCAAACGGAGGGTTTATCTTCCTCTTTTAAGATTTTGTTATTTCCTATTGGTGAATAAGTGGATATGTCCGCTCCTCTAGCCTGGAACATTCTCCATGGTCCTGAGACAGGCATTACCTACAGCAGTGTTTTTCAACCCTTTAAAATTATGGGCAGTCTTGAGGCACCCATTCTAAAATGTAAAAACTTTTCTTATGCCTAGTACACATGATCGGTTTTCCCGGCGGTAAAAAGACCGCCGGGAAAACCGAGAACCTGCTTGGTAACTTTTTCCCCTTACACATGACTGAGTTTCCTGGAAATTTAGAAAAAAAAATATTGTTGGTACGTGCAGGGTGCTGTGTAATGTAAAGGGGTCCAGCGCTTTTAACCACCGCTAGCAGTCGATGAAAGGGTAAAATGCGACAAAGTATCGCCGCTGCCGAAGCGCCCCCCCAAAAAAAATTAGCGGACGCCCATGACTGTATATATGAAATACTTGTCCGACGCCGCTGGAAGCTGCAAATATCTAAAGTAGACACCGCTACTCCAGTGATCTCCACTTGCTTCCGACTCTGTAGCCTCTGATCGAGAGGTTTTCCAACCGGACTGTTCAACATAAGTTGATTTTGCAAATGTCCTCTGTTGAACAGGGAGGCCCACACACTGATCGAAATTTGTCCAGTCCCTGCTGAACCGGTCGAATTTCGCTCCACCTGTGGCCACCTTTAGTATATGTCTTAGGAATTGTGTTCACAGACTTATGTTTATTTTAGAACTGCCCTTCATCAAATATAAGTGATAGGGTGTACACAAGTAATTTCTTAGTAGAAGACCAAATGCATCAGAGATGGATCTGGGAAGCATCTTGAGCTGATTTCATCCTCAAACTGAATGTGTCTGACACAATATACTGTATTTGTGAAGCTTCATAAGTTAGTGGCTCACTATATATAGGGCAGCAAAGTGGCTAAGTGGTTAGCACTTCAGCCTTGCAGTACTAGTGTTGTCAGTTCGAATCTTAACCACAACACTACCTGCATGGGTTTTGCATGGCCTGCCTGCCCCTGCATAAGTTTCCTCCCACATCCCAAATTAATGCTGTTAGGTTAATTGGCTCCTGTCCGAATTAGCCCTAGTTTGTATAAATATGGAGTAGGATCTTTGATTGTAAGCTCCTTGAGGACAGGGGTTGATGTAAATGTACAATATATATATACCGTATTTTTCGGACCATAAGGCGCACCGGATTATAAGGCGCACTATCATTGAGCACCTGTTAACAGGTTTTTTTCCATACATAAGGCGCATCGGCAGGCGCGTCGTTAGGCCCTGGCTGAGGAGGCTGGAGCCCCGAATGTGCCCCCGAAAAGCCCCGAGTCTCGATAATTCCCAATAGCATAGTTAGCCCCGAGCCGTTTTCACTGGCAACGGGGAACAATCTCGCGCTTATGCAGCGCGGTTGTGGCCGACGGTATTGACGTACAAATAGTCCCGCCTCAGGGGACCCGGCTCCTATGATGGACGTCCCACTAGTCCAATGCCGAGAACGAGGGACGTGTGACGTCCATCATAGGCGCCGCCAGGTCCAGGAGGAGGCGGGAATGACACTGTGGCCACGCTGGGCACGGAGATCCCTGTTCCTGTTTCGCCGGGCAGCAGAGCGAGCGGCTCTCATGTCATCCTGGCTCGACTCTCCCCCTGATGCGTGCAGCGACAGCCTGCTGTGAAGTGGTCAGAATGAGCTGTCTAGGCTACACTACAAGTAAGGCAGGTAAGGCTGAGCTGCAGAGGTCACATGTCACAGGGGTCTTTATATGTGTCAGGGCCCAGGAGGGGGTCAGTGTATATATGTGTCACCATGGGGGGGAATCAGTGTATATATGTGTCACCATGGGGGGGAATCAGTGTATATATGTGTCACCATGGGGGGAATCAGTGTATATATGTGTCACCATGGGGGGGATCATTGTGTATATATATGTGTCACCATGGGGGGGAATCAGTGTATATATGTGTCACCATGGGGGATCAGTGTATATATGTGTCACCAGGGGGGATCAGTGTAGGGGTCTGGTAGGTCAGCATGGATGGGCACTTGTGACCCAGGCAGCATCCAACAAGTGAGCCCCCCTCCCCCCCGCCAAGGAGTCAATTCACCAACATACCCCCCCCCCCCCCGCGCGTGCGCCGTCACCGGGCTTGGACTTCGGGCTGAAGCCCCTGGTCTTTTTCACTCCTAGCAACGCCCCTGCGCATCGGGTTATAAGGAGCACGCGAGTATAGAAAATGAATGAATGAATGCACACACCTCTGTCACACTCAAAGGGCCAGCTCCGAAATGCCATCGCATTCCAGTGACGTCACCGTGGCTCACGCTGCGCCCCATGCCTAGCTTTCAACAGTGTCACCGTACCAGCTAGTTCCACTGCTATACGAACGGTTCGACATAGAGGGGCATAGGAGCATTTTACAGCTTACATCTGGTGCGGAAGGACGTTACAGTTGAGACTATTTCCATGATCTACATGCCGGATCTCTACTATTTAGAATTTACATGTAAGTGGATGCTGTAAACCTATGATGTATGTCTGTAATGCTCAACACAACCATACATAAGGCACACTGTCGTATTTTGAGAAAATAAAAGGATTTTAAGTGCGCCTTATGGTCCGAAAAATACGGTATGTAAAGCAGGGGTCTCCAAACGTTCTAAACAAAAGGAAAGTTTACTGTCCTTTAGACATAAGGAGGGGCCGCACTGTGGCCATCGGGGTCCCAAAGTCAGTGGCAATAACTAATGCCCCATCTTTTGTGCCATTGAGAGAAATAGCGCTTTATTGTTGGTGTCATTGGGAGGAATTGTGTTCCATCATTGGTGTCAATGAGCCCCATTGTTGGTGTCATTGGGAGGAATTGTGCCGCTTCATTGGTGTCAATGGGGGGAATTATGTCCCACTGTTGGTATCAGTGGAAGAAATTAGTGCCCCAAGGTCCGGATTAAAGCAAACAAAGGGCCGCATCTGGTCCTTGGGCCGCAGTTTGGAGACCACTGATGTAAAGCATTGTGTAAATTGATGGCGCTTTATAAGTACATGTAATAAATAATATTTTGTGATCTGAGCCCTATTAAGCCTCATTTCTGTCTTCCAGGTATGGAGAAGATTAACTTTTCTGGAGGTGAACCATTCATGGAGGACAGAGGGAACTTTGTAGGAAAGCTGGTGGAGTATTGCAAGAAAGAGCTGAGGTTGCCCAGTGTCAGCATTGTGAGCAATGGCAGTCTGATCACAGAAAGGTGGTTTCAGATTTATGGTGAGTTAAATGAATTGAGCTTTAACATGTATTTCTATTGCAGCAAAAGTATTGTAAAGCTTGCCATTCACTAGCAGATTTTTGAATAAACGTTTGAACAAATATCTGTTTGAAAGTTCATTTAATGGCTTGACAAGTGTCTTTCAAAAGTACTTTCAAATTGTCTTTGCTTTTAACATTTGATTTTGGAACAAATGGACTTTACTGAAAGAAAACCACATACACTGTTGAAAATTTCCATCCTGCTCCTTCAATCTTCCTCATCACTGTGATCGGAAACGAATGTCAATTTACCCTACTAACAATTAGAAAATCAGAACAACATTCTTAACTTCTTAAGGACCGCCTCCTGCACATTTACGTCGGCAGAATGGCACAGCTGGGCACATCAACGTATATATACATTGGTTCTAGTACCCAGCCGTGGGTCACAGACTCGCGCCCGCGGTGTTCTCCCGTGACCCGGTCCGAAGCTCCGTGACCGGGACCGCGGGACTCGCGAACCCGATCGCCGCTGGAGTGCGACGATTGGTCCCCGGAGCTGAAGAACGGGAAGAGCCGTGTGTAAACACGGCTTCCCCGTGCTTCACTGTGGCGGCAGCATCGATCGCGTCATCCCTGTTATAGGGGGACGTGATCGATGACGTCACACCTACAGCCACACCCCCCTACAGTTGTTAACACACACAGGGAACACATAACCTCTACAGCGCCCCCTTGTGGTTAACTCCCAAACTGCAACTGTCATTTTCACAGTAAACAATGCAATTTAAATGCATTTTTTGCTGTGAAAATGACAATTGTCCCAAAAATGTGTCAAAATTGTCCGAAGTGTCCGCCATAATGTCGCAGTCACGAAAAAAAATCGCTGATCGCCGCCATTAGTAGTAAAAAAATTTTTTTTTATAAAAATGCAATAAAACTATCCCCTATTTTGTAAAGGCTATAAATTTTGCAAAAACCAACCGATAAACGCTTATTGCGATTTGTTTTACCAAAAATAGGTAGAAGAATACGTATCGGCCTAAACTGAGGAAAAAATAATGTTATATATATTTTGGGGGGATATTTATTATAGCAAAAAGTTAAAAATATTGAATTTTTTTCAAAATTGTCGCACTATTTTTGTTTATAGCGCAAAAAAAAAACCGCAGAGGTGATCAAATACCACCAAAAGAAAGCTCTATTTGTGGGGAAAAAAGGACGCCAATTTTGTTTGGGAGCCACGTCGCACGACTGCGCAATTGTCAGTTAAAACTACGCAGTGCCGAATCGCAAAAAGGGGCAAGGTCCTTTACCTGCATTTTGGTCCGGGTCTTAAGTGGTTAAAATGATTTTTTTAGAGCTAATTTCTGCGATGCCATGTACACACGACTGTTTTTCATGCCGTTAAAAATTAAAAAAATGTAAATAGTCAAAAACGATCGTGTGTGGGCTCCAGAGCAAAAAATGGCCAAAAATGTAGAACATGCTCTAATTTTTCTCGTAGTTTTTCACGTCGTGAAAAACAGTCATGTGTAGGCTTTAATGACAGGAAATAAACTTGCATGCTCAGAAGCAAGTTATGAGGCGGGAGCGCTCGTTCTGGTAAAACTAGCTTTCGTAATGGAGATAGCACATTCGTCACGCTGTAACAGACTGAAAAGCATGAAGACTGTAAAGCTCGAATTGTCTCTTACCAAACTTTTAGGCCGCGTACACACGATCAAATTTGTCCGCTGAAAACGGTCCGATGGACCGTTTCAGCAGACAAATCTGATCGTGTGTACGGGCTAGCGGACAGATTTGTCCATCGGACAAATTTCAAAGCATGCTTTGAAATTTGTCCGCTACAAACCTGTCCGTCGGATATGTCCGCTGGTTAGTATCCTGTGAATGGATCCGACGCATGCGCGCGGAAGTGTTTACTTCCTGGTGCGTGACGTCGCGGTGACGTGGCGGCGTCAACGTCACCGCCGCGTCACCACGCTGTCTGCCGGCGGGGATTTTGATCCGATGGTGTGTACACGCCATCGGACCGAAATCCGATGAGACATGTCCGCTCTAAACTGTCCGTCGGACAAGTTTGAGCGGACATATCTCATCGTGTGTACGAGGCCTTACTAACACAAAATCAGCAGAAGCAGCCCAAATGGTGGCGCCATCCCCAAAAAAAAAATCAAGCACTAATCTGCATGCTCATCCCCTAAGCAAAATCCACCCCCATCTCAAATCCTCTTCCCTATATACCCGTAGCACAACCCCCTCCCCCCCCCAAAAGAAGAAAAAACAACTCCCCTCCTAGCACAAATCCCCCCACTCCAATTACCATCCCCCCTCTGTCAAGTACAAGTTCCTCTTCCCCAATCCCACCCACACACACATTTCCCCTCCTAGCACCCATAATCATCTCTACAAGCACAACACCCCCCAAATAAAAATAAAAATAAATTCCCCCTCCTAGCACAAATCCTTTCCCCCCACTCCAATCACCACCCCCCTTTCCAGTACAATGTCCCCTGCCCAAATTCCCCAACCTAGCAATAATCCCCCCACACACACACAGACACACACACATTTCCCTTTCTAGCACAAATACCCCCCCTAGTCATCTCTACAAGCACAACCCCCTCTACCATTTTACTTTTATAGCACAAATCCCTCTAATACCCCCCCTATCAAGCACAAATACTCTTATTCCATCTCCCCTACCAACACAAATCCCCTGAAATCACGTCTCCTAGCACACCTCCTCAAATATTCCCTTCTAGAACAATTCTTAATCCCTACCGCCCCCCAAATTTCCCTTCTAAACACAAATCCTCTCCCCCCAATCTTGTTGTGGTGCCCCCCCCCCCACCTCACACGATACCTCAGTGCCCAGGGCAGCGGTCCCTCCTGCCCACCCCTTGTCCCGGCCCCGGGTGGCTGTACACCTCAGCACACAGGAGATAGTAAGCATCCGTGTGCATTGGGTCAGTAAATTCATTTATAAAAATGTGTAAGCTGATCTTTAATATACAGTAGTCTAATACATAAAATGACTCAGTCATGTTATTTTCCTAAATGAAGATCTGTTTATGCCACAGGAGAACACCTGGATATCCTTGCCGTGTCCTGCGACAGCTTTGTTGAAGAAGTGAACAAGCTCATTGGTCGGGGACAGGGAAAGAAAAACCATGTTGAAAAACTGATGAAGATCAGAAAATGGTGCCTGGATTATAGCGTGGCTTTCAAAATAAATTCCGTCATCAACCATTACAATAAGGACGAGGACATGACAACGGAGATCGAGATGATCAGCCCAATACGCTGGAAGGTAGGTTTTGTAACTTTCAGCTTCCTAAGGGTTCGTGCGTGGCCGACCTGAACAGACATGCAGCTGTTGAGGGGTGTCCACATGAAAAAATTAAACAGTATGTCACGTTCAGTGGGCACTACTACTGCCAAAAGTTCCCATGCAAGTCTATGGGGCTGCACCGGACAGGGCTTTCCTTCACTTTGCTGAGATTTCCTATCATTTCCTGTTGTGTCTCCATGAAAGGAGGTGAATGAAAATCTCCTCAGCAGGACATAGAAAAAATAACTTTATAGGTGTTTTAACCATTTCCTGCTTTGTCAGAAAACAAATGGCTATACATACATGTTAAGTTTGGCTGTGACATCTCTTATATGTCTCCATACAACACAGTTACTCTGGGCATTGGCCAGTGTACATAAGCTGTAAGGAATTTTAAACACCCTTTATTGTGTGTACTGATCCTAACAACCTTAACTTGAGCTGGCCATGCATGGATTAAGAGTTGGCCAGTTCAGCAGAGACCGGTCGAGATTCAATTCATGTATGGACAGGCTGATTGTACCTAAGTCGATTTGTGAACAACCAGCCTGTTGGATTTTTTACATGTGATTTCTGCCAGCACGTATAGCTGTTCTGCCTGATGGGAAGGCTCCCCGCACTCCCCTGTCTGCAGAACACAATGGTGCTGCAGGAGGCATTCCCCCTTTAACATACCGTATATTTCCGAGTATAAGCCAACCTGAATATAAGCCGAGGCACCTAATTTTACAACAAATAACTGGGAAAACGTATTGACACAAGCATAAGCCTAGGGTGTCCATCTGCATGCCTCATTGTGTCCCACTTTGCCTTACTGTGCCCATGCCTCACTGTGCCCATGCCTCATTGTGTCCATGACTATACTGACATTTAACATGGGAGTCTAAAGAAAGGGGTGCCCGGATTTGAAAAATCAGTGCTCCCGGTCGTAGGTCCCCCAGACAACACATTTTACAAACTTGTAGAGAAGGAATGGGGCTACATGTGTGCCAAGTTTCGGGTCTATGGGACCTACGACTGGCTGGTACCGGGTCCCCAAAATCACTGGAGAAATGACCGTTTAACATGGGAGTCTATGAAAGGGGTGCCCAGCTTTGAAAAATCGGTGCTCCCCGGCCGTAGGTCCCCCGGACAACAAACGTTGCACACTTGTAGAGGAAGAGTGGGGCTACATGTGTAGTTTGGGGCCCTGGGGACCTACGGCTGGCCAGTACCGGGTCCCCAAAATCTGGGAGATCAGGCTCAAAAAGGTGACTCAAGTATAAGCCGAGGAGGGCATTTTCAGCACAAGAAAATGTACTGAAAAACTTGGCTTATACTCGAGTATATACTGTAATCAGTGTCAAGGAAAAAGGAAAGAAAATTGAGTCATCTATGGGCTACAATGGACAGTCATATTTACATAACTAATCATTTAGCTTGGCCACCTCAGCTCCTCCTTGCATGTTTGTTTACATTTGGTTTTGTACTCTGACCAATGAAATTAATGAACGCCAAAATGCTTCATGTGCCTGAAAGCCTTAGAAAAATATGCAGTTCTGGGCACATTTTAACACTGCATTTTCCTGCCAGGAGAAAGGCGTTTAGAAAAGTTGTAGTGTACATTAGGCCTAGAAAACACATTTTTCCAAGTAGTTTAAACATTTTTCTAGTTACTGTGCTCTGATCTTTGAACTCACATGTATGTAAAGATACAGTCCAACACACAATGATCAATATAAAATCATATGCATATAAAATATACAGTAATTATACTGATTTATGGGAATCTTTAACAACCCCGATGCACAGAAATGCCTAATGAAAAAATATATAACAATGAAAGGAAACATTTGTATCAAGTCAATGCTGTTTCTGTTGATCCTCAGGTATTCCAGTGTCTCATTATTGATGGGGAGAATTGTGGTGATGATGCATTAAGACAAGCTGAAAAATTTATCATCAGTGATGAAGAGTTCAGAGGTTTTCTGGATCGTCATAAGAACATTAAATGTTTGGTTCCAGAATCTAATCAACAGGTATTTTACTTAAACATAACTAACATGATAATTTTACACAATCACAGAACTGAATTAGAATTGATTAGGTTTGAAAATAAGCTCTGAGGGTCAATTTCCATTGTGGATTGCTTTTTAGGCTTTTCTAGCATTCTTCCAGAGGTTGCTAGGGGTTCCTTGAGTTATGGCTGATTGATCTCCCATTTGTTGCATGGATAGAGTCTGGACCATGCTACCTGACAAAGCCTTTAGCATGGCACCAATTATCTTTTTAAACCATCTAAGGGTGGTAATCTGACCACCACGGTAAGGGTTGCATTATTCCTACTGACCACTAATGTAAGGGTTCCCTGAGACCTGAAATTTAATTTAGGGGTTCCTCTTGGGTACAAAGGTTGGGAAAGTCTGCCATAGATCATCAGTTATCTCAGCTCCAAATATGCTGGGGCTGCTGACATCACATCCAAGATAGTGGCATCTAGGACTTTTGGATGTCTTCACAAGGGAGGCTTATACTGGTGGTAAATAACATGCATAAATACTATGGCCCGGATTCACAAAGCACTTACGCCGACGTAAATCACTTTACGCCGACATAGTGCAAATGTGCGCCCGGCGTATGTGTGCGCCAGAGTCACAAACCAACATACGTCCAAAAACAGGCCCTCCTACCCCGACGTATCTTGCTTACGCCAGCGTAGCGTGGGCGCAAATATGGTCTGGACGCATGTTGCTTCTCCCATTGATTAGGCATTCAAATATGCAAATGAGGGAAATACGGAGATTAACGTACGTAAGTGCGCCCGACGCTGGCTACGCGCGCAACGCGTAAGTGTAGGTCTGGCGTAAAGTTATTCCCCATAAAGAAAGTGTAACTCAGCAACAGACGTGCACATGTCAGCTGGAGAGAAGATGCTGTAGCACCGTTATGGACGAGCTGAGCAACCACACTTGCAGGACAACACATCTGTATGCCAACATGCCAGGGGCAGCCATGGTCATAGCACTACTGCGTCCCCAGGCACGGAGGAGGGCACAGGAGAGGATATACCAAACGCACATGAACGTTTTTGGCATGGGGGAATCGGAGGTGTATCGCATCTTCAGATTCAGCCCTGATGTCATCCTGGAATTAGCCACAGCCCTGCATGATGAAATCACCAACCAGACGGGACGCTCACATGCAGTGCAGCCACTGGTCAAGGTACTGGCAACACTCCATTTCCTTGCCAGTGGATCTTTCCAACGTACAAGTGGAGTCGTGTCTGGGATGTCACAATCCACCATGAGCAGATGTGTGCACCAGGTTGTCCCCGCAATCCTCACACGCATGTCCCACCACATAATCAAACCGACCCATGAGCATCTGCGGCAGAAGGCAATGCAGGATTTCTACAGCATTGCCGGATTCCCACGCACTGTCGGGGCCATTGATTGCACACATGTGGCACTATGCCCCCCCCATGGTACAGAGCAGATATACCGCAATCGTAAGCAGTGGCATTCCATCAATGTACAGGTGATAGCCGATGCCCAATGCCTCATATGACATGTCCGTGCCAAACACCCAGGGGCCAGCCACGACAGCTACATATACCGTCAAAGCACCATCCCAACGGAATTCGAAAAGAACGTGAACAGGGACAGCTGGCTGCTTGGTGAGTGACATGGGCGTCAGGCATGACTGTCCGACCCCATGATACAGACATCACGAGGCGCACATGCACGACTAACATCCTCCTGTCTTTTCCCTTCCAGGTGACTCGGCATATGCACTTGGGCCCCATCTCCTGACTCCATACCGGAATCCCCAAAACAGAGGAAAGAGAAGATACAATGCTGCATACATACGCATCCGTGCAGTGGTGGAGCGCACATTTGGCATCCTGAAGTCCTGTTTCCGATGCCTGGATAAGTCCGGGGGGGCCCTGTTGTATTCCCCAAACTTTGTGTGCCAGATCATCGGTGCATGTTGTGTGCTGCACAACTACGCCATGAGAAAGGGCCTGGAGATTGACATATGTGATGACCTGACCCCCGAGCCACACAGTCCCCCCCTGCCCGAGGCTACCCCGTCTGCTGAAGGAACAGCAGTCAGGAGTTGCCTCGTGGAACGCATCTTTGCACGTTAAACACGCACATTCATCATAGGACATGGACGATGCACGCATGCACACCACTGTGGTCCCTAGCTCACACACAGCACATCCACCTCACATTGGTTTAGCCCAAGTCCACCGCGCAGGACTTGGGAGCAGCAAAGCCACGCCAAGGCCCCAATGATGTTGCTGTCCATTCATACCACATTCACATGGTCGTGGGGATAACCTCTCCCTAACGAGCGAAGGTGACACGCCTTGCTGGCAGGAATGTCACACACTCACACACCAGTCACACTGTAGCCTGCACTCCTGACCGTGTGCAGTGACTAAAAAAAATAAAAATAGGGATCATGCCATTGTCCGACATGGCATGCCCTTACAAGAGGACGGCACATCCATCTGTGCACGTCACTCAAAACAAAAATAAAGCTCATAATCTAAGCTGCAAAAGTCCAGAGAGTCATTTGCCCTCTCGTGGGCCAGGCCTCGTGCCAAAGCTTCGGCTCCTCAATAGTCGTTGCGATGGCTCGGGTGGGGGGGAGGGTGGCATCAGGAGGAGGTGCATCACCTGGGCTATTGCTCCTGGTAGATGTTGCCTGCATCGCCTCCAACGCAACGGCAATGCGTGTTAGCACACTGTTGGTCTCAGCCTGCATATGCAGCTGCCTGCCGCTGGTCTGGCGCTGGAGGTGCCTGTTCTGCCAACCCACCGCCTGGATAGCGGCAGTGTTGGCCTGTACGACCACTCCCAGGCTCTTCACCTCTGCAACGATGCCTGCTGCTGTGGCCTGCAGCTCCCCAATCGCCATGCTGTTACGATCCAGGCTGGCCTGCACATCCGAGCCCTGGTCCCCAGATGGTGAGGGACCCCCTGCTACCATGTGGTGACGCATGGCCTCAATGGTCTCTGATTGGTCACTCAGGCATGTGACCATGGCAGCGCAGTTTGTGCTCACCTCCTGCAGGCAGTCTAACATGGAGCTGGTATGGGCAGCCTGTTGGCTGAGGCACTGCTGCATAGCGGCTGCAGTGCCCTGCACAGCCACTGTACACGCAGCCTGGGTCATGGCCGAGGACCCAACAAATGAGGCCAGGCTGTCAGCGACACCGTGGAGGGCACATGCTATATCTCCCAGGTGCCGTGTCTGGCGTGCCTGCTCCCTCTCCAGCCCTTCTTGTAGGGATCCGGGTACACCCCTGGTCTTCCTCAAAGCCTTCTTAGGAGATGGAGAGGCTTATGTTCCCCTGGATGGGGTAGCCCTGGAGAGGGTTCCCCTGGATGGGGTAGCCCTGGATGGGGTAGCCCTGGAAGGGGTAGCCCTGGAGGGGGTTCCCCTGGATGGGGTAGCCCTGGAGGGGGTTCCCCTGATGTGCGTGGAGGTCTCAGAGGGACCGGGGAAGATGGAAGCCTCCTCAAGATGGAGGCATTCCTCTAGATCAGGGGTGGCAAACTCAATTTCGTCGAGGGCCGCATCAGCAGTGTGGTTGCCCTCAAAGGGCCAGTTGTATATGGGTCGCACTACATACAGAATGCAGAGTTCAGGTTTACGTCAGGATTATGCTACGTACAGAGTGCAGGGATTCAGGGGTGCGCTACGTACACATTGCAGAGTCCGCACAGAGCACCATTACATCAGAGTCTGCACAGAGCACCATTACATCAGAGTCCGCACAGAGCACCATTACATCAGAGTCCGCACAGAGCACCATTACATCAGAGTCCGCACAGAGCACCATTACATCAGAGTCCGCACAGAGCACCATTACATCAGAGTCCACACGGACCCCCATTACATAAGAGTCCACACGGACCCCCATTACATAAGAGTCCACACAGACCCCCATTACATCAGTTGGCACAGACCCCCATTACATCAGTTGGCACAGACCCCCCTGTAATGCTGTGGACTCGGATGTAAAGAGGGAACTCTGATGTAAGGGGGGCTCTGCCCACCAAAGCCCCCCTCTTGCATCAGAGTCCACAGAGCACCCCTTAAACTCGTTTTAACTATACACTGGGAGGTTGCAGAGGGTGAGCTTACTCACCCCAGGATGGAGGGTCAGGGGCGGGCTGCATGCAGCTTTTAAATATGTTTAATCTTCCTTCCTTTTCCCGGGGATGTCACATGGGGTGTGGGCGGGCCAGACCGTGTAGAGAGGCAGGAAGAGGAGGAGAAGTGTCTGAGCAGCCGAACTGTCAGAGGCTGAGCTGTGTGTGAGAGAGACACACAGCTCAGCCAATCAGCTGCTAACATAGCCCGGAGATGACACAGGCACGGCCGCGTATCGGTAGGTAAACGGCGGCCGCGACCTGTGTTAACTCTGTGCAACCCGCGGGCGCCGCTTACCTCCTGCTGTGCGGCCTGATCATCAACAGGCCAGAGAGCGGGTGGCACTGGCCCGCGGGACTCGAACAATCAGTGGAGGCTGGCGGGCCACATGACAAGGCTTGGCGGGCCGGATTCGGCCCGCGGGCCTTGTGTTTGCCACCCCTGCTCTAGATGGAGATCCACCTGCTCCTCAAGAACTACCTCTAGAGCAGAGGTGTGGGCACTCCCCTCCACCGATCTTATGTGGCTTCCCAGGGGTCAGGCTCAGGATGATGTTCCCTGGATGGCGTGGGTCCGACACAGCCAGACGATGGCCCAGCTCCCTCCAGCACATCTGTGGATGACACAAAGCATTCACATGTTGGTGGACCCACACACTTGTCACATGTTCCCTTGCACCCCCTCACATGCTACACACCGGATGGGGGATAAAACACATTTACCTGTCCTCAAGTCCTGGTGACTGCAGTCAAAGCCCTCCAGGCCCTCCACCTGCTCCTGCTCCAGACAGCTGGCAATGATCTCCTCCTCAGCTGTCAACTTGAGAGAAGAAGCTGGTCCACCTCCCGTGCCCCTGACGTGCCTTCTCACCTTGGCCAGCTTATCCCTGAGCCGCCGGAGGTCCTGTTTTCATGTCCAAGGGCATTGATCTCCAGGGTGATCTTCCCTAGGATCTCCTGCTTCCTGGCCTTGCTGGTCCTGGCACTCTGTGCGCCATGGAGATAGACATCAAACTTGGAGATGGTTGAGGTCAGGATCGCTCTCTTTTCCGTTGAGAATTTTTTTTTCTCCTATCCCTGTCCACCTCAGTATCAGACATGGCGACCGCAAACTACCTCTACACCAGGAAAGACAAGCTGGTGTACTTTTGCGCTGGACAGGCGTATGGCTGGGCGTATTTATGCTCTTGGCGTAGACGGTGGGCCGGCGTATCTTAGGGGTTACGCCGGGCGTAGTTGTGAGCAGATGTGTGCGGGACTTGCATCCTCATCACGGCGCATGCGCCGTTTGCGATACGCCGGACGTAAACCTCTGCGCCATGCTCGGACCATCATTTGCATGGGGTCACTCCCACTTCAACCTACTTCCACTTACGCCGGCCTGCACCTTCGAAATGTACGCTATGCCTGCGCAGAGTTGGGAGCAATAGCTTGCTGAATTCAGTGCATGCCTCTCCGCGATGCGCCGGCGTAGCGTACTATGTGTGCGATACGCCGGTGTAAATATTCGTCCATCTCTGTGAATCCGGGCCTTTAAATGCACACATAATCTTATAGGAAGATTGTTGATAAATTGAATGGTCTGGCAAAAGGGTCTTTATAACCTCCATTACAGTACTCGGCAAAGCAGGTGAATGAAAGATCAAGATGATTGTCAGATATCCCCTGAAAATATGTATACTGGGATGCATTTTTATCTACTCAGCAAGGTACACAATGGACAACATTTTGGGGGTTTGGGCTGTGTCTGGGAGAGTTTGTATTATTTAGCTAAGAGGCTAGGAGGAATTAATGGTGGATGAGAAGACCTGGTCATTGTTTTTGTTGATCCCAAAGTCTTTGTAATAGGGTTGAGATCAGAGCTCTGTGAAGCCCACTTGAGTTGGGTTCCTCCATTTCAAACTCACCAAAAAATATCTTTATGGAGCTGGCTTTGTACACATAGGTACAGTCATGCTGGAACAGAAAATGAGCCTTCCCCCAAAAAAGGTTGAAAGCACACAAAAGTCCTTTTTTGTTTTTACTATAGCATTAACAGCACACTTTACTGGAAAAACTAGAACGGAATAATTTTGAGTATTTCACATATTTTTGGCCATATTGGTTCCAGAACCTAAATTTTTATAATTGTTTAAGAAAAAAAAAAGGTAAAGCGTTCTGTGCAAGGGTAGGTGGGGAATTAAAGAACCCCCCACACTGGAGAGCTCACAATCTGAGACCCCTCTCATGTATTAAATATCTTTATTACTGTCAGAACCATGCCACATCTGTATCTTAAATATTGCTGTTTCTTTTTTTTCAGATGCGGGATTCTTATCTTATACTGGATGAATATGTAAGTTTATAAAGTGAAACTGAATGCATTTTCATGTCCATTAATGTGTGTGTTTTTCATATTTTTTGTAAATATGTATTTACGGTATGTATTTCAGACATACCAAGCGCCCATTTACACTGCGCCCAACACAATGTGTGTTAATGTGTATTATGCTGCTCATTAATGTGCATCTTATTAGGACAGCTCATTAATGCATTTTCCATCAGCAAGGGTGTTGTTGAGCCATTTAGAATAAACTCTCTTACCACATTGCAGTTGTGTGAATAGACTCTTGAGGAAAAACTGTTGCTGACTTTCTTCTGAAAATGCAAACATTGTTATCTCTTGTCTTGCGGGACTCCTGGCGGTAAAAAGTCCGCCGGGAAACCCGAGGGGAAAACTGAGAACCTGCTCGGTAACTTTTTCCCCCTACACAATACCGGGTTTCCAGACAGGAAAACTGCGGGGAGAGCTTTGGTCGGGAATCCCGGCCTTGTGTATGCTCCATCGCAGTGTTTCCCATCTGAAAAACTGTCGGGAATCCTGGCGGGAAAAAAGAGAGCTGGTCCTGTCGGCAATGGAGCATACACACGGCCAGTTTTCCCGGCCAAAAGCTCTCTTGGCAGTTTTCCTGACGGAAAAAACGGTCGTGTACCAGGCTTGAGATACTGTTCTGAAGCAAGTATGCAGAAACCGCTAGCTTTCCACCAGCAGATCATCAATTGCCTACATTCTTCTCTTATAACGGCTTTCCTTTAAAGCAACTGTCACTGTGAAAGTGAAAGATTTTCAGTAAAGGCTGTGAAAGAACAAAACGTTCTTGATGCATTGCACTAATGAACTTCAGAAAGAAAATAAAGCTTCTGCTGGAGTCCACATTGTCGTTCCTCCTGCTGACCTCCATGTAACTACTGTGTGCTGTAATGGGTGGATGTCAGAGGTAGGAACCAGAGAAGGACCCAGGAGATTGACATCCTTGGAAATGTTGGATTCCCATCAGACTTCAGCAGAAGATTTTGTAGCATCTGTGTGACATTCTAAAGGTCCGTAAACACGATCGGATTTTCTGATGGGAATTGTGTGATGACAGGCTGTTGTCGGATAATCTGACCTTTTGTATGCTCTATCGGACAATTGTTGTCAGATTTTCCACCAACAAATGTCGCATAGCATGCTTTAAAATTTTCCGACAACAAATGTGTGTTGTCGGATTATACGATCGTGTATACAGAAGTCCTTTGGAAAAAAATCCAAAGTACAAACACGCATGCTCAGAAGCAATGCTAACCATAACACATCATTAGCAGAAGTTGCTGAAAGGGTGGTGCTAAAGAGCTGAAAAACCACATAGGTTTGTGTTTGTTGGCCGACAATTGTTTGCAGTTTGTATGCAAGACAATTTAATGGCCAACGCCCTATACTTTGTCCGCTGAAACTCCGATCATGTGTACCAGGCTTTAGCCACAGACAGCAGGAAAGGTAAGTATTTACAGACTTTTTTGACAGGTGTGCTTTTCATTAAAAAAAAAATTCTATAGCAGCAGGGTTGTTTTAATCTAGAAAAAAAAAAATTATTCCGTATCAATGGATATTTAAATAATTCAGTGCCCAGTATAGGTAGGAGCGGGTTTACATTTTTTCCCCACATCCCATGAATTAAATAGAATAATGTACAAAAAAAATGTAATTTTAGGGTGCCCAATTACTATAGAAGATTAAAAGTCAACAATCCATTTTATTAATCCATTAAAGCCAGATTAAACCAATAACTATAGTCAGGTTAAATTCCACCATATAAGGCTGAATCAACATATTTTATGCTGCAACAGATGTTACATTCTCGAGAGTTTTGTAGCAAACTGTTGACTAGGAAATTAAAAGAATTGTGGAACAAGAAAGCAGCCGAACAAGTGGCCATAGGAGAGACAAAATGTCCAGGATGGGGGCCATGTGAATATTAAACCACCGGAGGGCGCCAGCACTCCCTCTCTCTGCTGGAGAATGTTGTAAAACCTTAAAGGAGGAGATCTACTGAAAAGAATGGGAGAAGTCAAAGATCACCACACACAATACCCCCTGCTCACACCTGATTTAACCTTTAATTGCCATACTGCCATGTCGCAATCCCATGCATTGCACGGCAATCATGGGTTTAAAATAAGGTGGTGAGGGGGCAACATACTGCCTACTCACCACCTGTCAAACACACTTGGATCACTTTTGAGAAGAGCAGCAGTGCCTGCTGCACTTGTAAAGAATGCCCTTAGTTGCATTCGATAGCAGCACAAAGGGCTCATTCACATATAAAGTTGGGGGGTGGCACGGTTTATTTGCACTTTTACTGCCCCCAATCCCTACCCCCTTTAGCTGCCGAGGCAGCAGTCAAAGGTGTACTCATGCTGCAGCAAGAATTAGATTGGTGGGTGCTACCACCTGCCCATTGTGTCCCATTCAAGTAAATGCGGCCACTCTGCAAGCACCCTGCAATTGCATGCTTCTGTGGGGTCCAAGGGATTACAATTTTACACTGATGTGCAGCGGTTTACCTGCACTGTGGGTACAGGGGGCTAGCTGCTCTTTGCCATAGACTTCTATTATATCCTACAGATGTGGAGAACTTTCTAAAAGGGCACCAAAACTCCTGCATCCTGAAGAAGAAGTCTATGGCTAAGTTCAGCAAACCCCCAGGAAAGCTGCAGGTACACTGCACTGCACCCACGGTTTGGGTAAACCACAGTGCATCGGTTTAAGAGCAGCCTTATACTAATATGCCGAGTATATTGCTTCACACAGACCTGAAAATCTTATCTTTCCTGCTGCTGCTGCCACCACTCTGGAGACCGCTAGCCGGGATAAGAGGTGGAGTGCAGTTGGTAACACATTGCATGGGACAGGAGCCAGCCCTACAGAGGAAGCATTGGCCTACAGCTCCAACTTTACAAGTAGTCCCTCTGCATTGCACTCTGTTTGATGCTCTGGGATGGTGGGTCAGCAAGCCCAGACCACAATCTACCAGTCACCTGGCCACGAGCTACTGTAGATCGCGATCTACAGGTTATTGACCCCCATTATAAATGGACATTGTGTGTATGGGGATTACATTTCTCCTCGTGGCTATGACTACCTATTCGGCTGATTTGTTGTCATTAAGATTGATTGATTCCACTATCTAATATAGATATGGATGGTTCTCTACATTTCATATTCTAACAGTTGATTCAGTTTGCTACAAAACTCCTGAAGAAGACGTGAACTTGGCAAAACATGTTGAGAATGTACCGTAATATGTTGTAGCATAAAATATGTTGATTCAGCCTTATATTGTGGAATGACACCTACATTTGGTTATTATTTTAATCTGGTTTTAATGAATTAACAAAAAAGATTGTTGACTTTTAATCTTGTGTTGTAAATGGATACCCTAAATATCCAGTTTTTTATACATTTGTCTATGCAATATTTAAATAACTTTCCTGTTAACTTTTTACTTTTAAACCACATAATCCTGTTGCTTGGGAAAAAGGCTGAGCAGGTCTGTGGAGGCTTTCTTTTCCAAAATCGCAGACCCCATCTCTGCATCTTTCCCAGGCTGTCCAGGCAATAAAATTCTGCCAGCATACTGTGTGCCTGGCCATTGCTTCCTTCCGTTTGGATTTCTTTCCACTGGTACAACTACCCAGAGAGCCTCCTATAGGGCTTTGATGTTCTCTCAGTGCTCTCAGTGAGGGAACTTTTCTGATATGACCTGTTGGTGTCACCTTACTACAACAGCTGATGAACACTACTGTAAAGTGACATAAGCAACCAAACTGATTGTTATTCTTTCTTCTAGATGCGTTTTCTGGACTGCAGAAATGGACGAAAAGATCCTTCCAGATCCATCTTGGATGTTGGTGTTGAAAATGGCATCCAGTTTAGCGGTTTTGATGAAAAAATGTTCCTTAAACGAGGTGGGAAGTATGTGTGGAGCAAAGCAGACCTGAAGTTGGACTGGTGATGACATTATATGGTCATATGATGGACTTTACTTACAAGTATTGTATGCAAGAAGCACTTTTACTGCAAGATTGTGAAACCCATTCCAAACCTCACTTTTGTGACATCCAGGACATATTTTCCATGCTCAAAAAAAAAATACTAGAAACAGTCCTCCCACTTAATTAGTTTCACACCAGCATGAACTGATGTAAAAGTATGTAGATAACTAAATTTACAGTATTTTTTTATGTTTTTTTTATGACATATGTAACAAAGGTAAACCTCAGAAAGCTTGTAAGGCCGCGTACACATGATCAAATTTATCTGCTGAAACTGGTCCGACGGACCGTTTCAGCAGACATATCCGATCGTGTGTATGGGCTAGCGGACATGTTTTCACAGCGGACAAATTTCAAAGCATGCTTTGAAATTTGTCCGCCGGAGACATGTCCGTCGGATATGTCCGCTGGTTAGTACACTAACCAGCAGACAGGAATCTCCGCGCATGCGTCGAATGGATTTGACGCATGCGTTGAAGTATTTTACTTCCTGGAGTGATGACATGGCTGCGTCACCGCCACGTCACCGCGTTCTCAGCCGAGGGGATTTTAGTCCGATGGTGTGTACACGCCATCGGACCAAAATCCGATGAGACATGTCCGCTGGAAACGGTCCGTCGGACATGATAGAGAGAAAGGAGTCACCGCTCCAGGTGGGATCACTAAATGGTTACAGGTGGTGCAGGATACCGAGGGTGCTGGCGGTGCACTAAGCAAAATGAAGACAAAGAAAAATGGATAGCCGCACTCCAAAACCTGATCGGTGGTCTTTTATTCAATAGACAGCATGTACAAAAATAGGGTCACAGCAGTAGAAACAAGGAACAGTCCGTCGGACATGTTTGAGCGGACATGTCTCATCGTGTGTACGCGGCCTCAGAAGTGAAGTTTAATGAATTATACTAAAAGCTGGATTACGTAATTGCTTTTTGTCTTTAAAAATTTGTCTTTGGGGCTTGGGTATAAAAGTCCTAAGATGACAATATCCTATACCGATGCCTGAGACAAACTTCTAAAGCTGT
Organism: Rana kukunoris; assembly: GCA_029574335.1. NCBI lineage: Eukaryota > Metazoa > Chordata > Amphibia > Anura > Ranidae > Rana > Rana kukunoris. Next base: position 99,945,611 of record CM056052.1, on the reverse strand, counting down.
CCAAGACATGTTTCATGGGATGTAACCATTCCAAGATTATTTGTGGTATCCTATGACCATGTGCTTTGTTTTTATGTAGCAGCGGGTCAGACTGTCTCCAATTACCCACCTTAGGGCTTGTAATATTTAGCACTGGATGCTATCTTCAAGCAATGTGTTTACGAGGTGCATACTCTCTTTGATATTTGGGGTGAAAACATGTCCTACTTTAACCTCACGTCACTCCATCCCTCTGGCTGGCTAAAAAATAGGTTACAACCATTTGGCATAGGAAAAACTCTGAAGCCCTGTACACACGGCCAGGAATCCCGTCTGTTTGAAAACCGTCAGTTTTCCCGATGGGATTCCTGCCAAGATTGCCTTGAAAAGCCATGTATACACAAGGCCACAAAAAAAAGACCCGCCGTTATTTTGAATGGCAAGAACGCAGTGATGTCAAAGACTACAACAGTAAACCGAGCGTGTGTACGAGGCTTTGAGGTTTCTCGTCAAGAAAACTGCCCAGAATCTCGACGAGAAAAATAGAGAACCTGCTCTCTTTTTTTTAATTGTGAGATTCTCGGCAGTGTTTTCCTGCCGAGAAACCCGAGCGTGTGTATACTTACCTCTCCATGGAAACCCATGCATGCTCAAAATGACTTTGACGCATGTGTGGTAGCTTCCAAGGCATAGGTAGGGTGAAGCAAGATGGCGGCGACAGCATCGAATGTAACAAGCGCATGCTCGATGACGTCACCACGTTCATGCCATTCAAAAGAACGGTGGTTCTTTTAAATGGTGTGTGTGTGTGTGTACACTCGGCCGGCAAGAAAATCTTACCAGGAATCTTGCTATATGACGTTTTTTTCCTGACGAGAATCAGGTTTTAAATGCATTGGGCAGCCTTGTTCATTTAAAAGGGCTGTCCAACACATAGAAATTGCACTTAAAAAAAGTATTACCTTTCTTTTTTGGGGGGGAAAGGCAGTAGGAAACCATGCCCTGTGGTGCTAAAACCCACGTGTTAGCAAGGTGTGTTGTGGTTCTATTAGGAATGAACCTGCAATAAAAGCAAACATTTGTGCACTGCATGAACACATGTGCGATTTTGCGCACATTGACATGGCACACAAATGTAAATAGGAAATAAGATGTTCAGTAGGAGTATTTTCCATCTGCTTGTATAAGTTATATTTTGCATGTGATGGATGAGAGTTTAAAAAAAGTGCCTCCTAAATCTCTTACGCATAAAGCACTTATCTTATAAGCTAATATATAATTTATTGTCTGTACAGGAAGCTTCATAAGCAAAAATATGTCTGTTCGTGTATTTGTGTTGTGCTTACATTATGACTTACGCTAACTATAGACTTAAGCCCTGTACACACGGGCCAGAATCTCGTCAGGAAAAAAACGTTGTTTTTCCTGACGAGATTCTTGGCAAGATTCTCTTGCCGGCCGAGTGTACACATACTCAATTCAAAAGAACCACCGTTCTTTTGAATGGCAAGAACGCGGTGACATCATCGAGTTGTATTCTTACATTGGGACTTGCTGCTGTAGGAATACACTGTTCCACCTTTTTCCAGCCGGGAAATTGAAATTTGTCCGGTCCCTGGAAAACCAGCTGAATATAACCAGCTCAACACTACTTGGATTTTGTTTTTAGAGATTCTACATTGTAATTAGTTTATTTAATAGGATTGTTTTTACTGTGTCATGACGTCATAAAGATGGACACATTTGTAGTTATGTAGAAGAATGAACACTACTTTTGTTTAATGGTGACAAAATAATGGTAAACCAATTTTGCATCTCTGCTCAATGAAAACTCCTCATGTTCATGGTACAGAGAAACCGGAACTTGACGATTTTGTAACATAAATAGCTTTCTACTTTATTCTTTGCTTTGTAGGTTCCAGAGGCCATTATAATTCATTATTTATGCAAAAAAATAAAAGCTCATAATCCCAATCGCGTTCTGCGATCCACCAATCAAAATCTACTCCAGATACCGAAAGCCAACTACAGGTCCAAAGGAGATAGAAGATTCGCGGTCCAAGGTCCCAAACTATGGAACGCTTTACCAACCAGCATTCGGTTGGAGGAGAATCACTTAGCATTCAGGAGAAAGATCAAGACTCATCTCTTTTGATATCAAAGGAGACAGGAACAACAAGCACCCAGAGGCGATTCAGTTCGCATGTGCCGCGCTATAAGTTTTCATTCATTCATTAATGTATCTCTTTAACCACTTCAGTCCAGGAAGATTTTACCCCATTACTGACCAGAGCACTTTTTACAAGTTGGCACTGCGTGTCTTTAACTGACAACTGCGCGGCCGTGCTAGGGTTGCCACCTTTTCTTCAAGCCAAACCTCAACACTTTAACGACGCACAGAATTCTTTTTATGGTATAAACTATACATCTATTTTGCAATTAAATAACATTTCTAATCATATGAAGCTAATAACATTAGAGTCCACAGAGTTACCCCTTTACATCTGAATCTGCAGAGTTCCCTTACACTGTAAGGTGGGACTCTGCAGACTCTGAAGTAACGGAGAGCTCTGGGGACTCTAACATTAGGGATGCTCTGGGAACCCTTATTTAAGGGAGAACACTGAGTACTCTGATACACGGTGAGGACTCTGATGTAAGGGGGAACACTGTGGCCTCTGGTGTAAAGGGGAACTCTGATGTAAGGGGTGCTCTGAGAACCCTGATTTTCCTTAGTGTGCCCACTCAGAGGCAGGAGAGAGAAGGGGGGAGACTTCAGTCACAGACAGGGATGGATGGTGAGTTCACATACCCCTTGGCAGTCAGCACTTCTTATCCAGATGTATCTGAGGCTGCTGGACTTCAAATCTCTGGCCCCCACTTCCCTTTTCTGAAGCACAGCGCTGGGGATTGGAGTGTGGGCAGACACAGAGGGGTAGGGGAAGGAGGAAGAGGATCAGATCCTGCTCTCTCTCCTCTCCTATCTGTATATGGGGGGATTGTTAGTGCTGGCTTTGGGCAGTGTGAAAGAGAGTGTAACAGACACTCTCAGATTAGACAACTGCAGCCAGCAACCTTGCTGGGAAGCCATAGTCCATTCTGAATAATGTGTCCGGGTTTCAGGCTGTTTGAAACCCGGACACATGATTCCAAACCCGAACTGTCCGGGTGAAACCCAGACAGGTGGCAACCCTAGGCCGTGCCACGTTGTACCTCAACAAAATTTCCGTCCTTTTTTTTACCACAAATAGAGCTTTCGTTTGGTGGTATTTGATCACTTCTGCGGTTTTTATTTTTTGCGCTATAAACAAACAAAATGACAATTTTGAAAAAATATATATATATTTTTAACTTTTTGCTATAATAAATATCCCCAATTTTTTTTCCAAAAACAAATTTTTTCATCTGTTTAGGCCGATATGTATTCTTCTACATATTTTTGGTAAACAAAAGTCGCAATAAGCGTATATTGATTGGTTTGCACAAAAGTTATAGCGTCTACAAACTATGGAAAAGATTTATGACATTTTTTTTTTATTTACTAGTAATGACCGCGATCTGCAATTTGCAGTGGCCCAATGTGAACTTGGGCTAAAGAATTAAGGCTGAACACTTGTAGAAGCAGTTGCAATAACAGCTTCTTTCATTTTAAGATAAATATGTTATATAACTGGATAAAAGCAGACCCTTGTAAGCACCCCTATCAGTGTTAAATGATTTTGTCCCAAGCCTCTAACTGCCACTTTTACTGGGATAGCCAAGGAAGGTTGACAAAATAACAGACTTACTGGCAGGATCGCCAGGTGAAAAAAAAGAAAAAAAAAAAAAGAAAACAAATGCAGCCATCACATTTAAGGACTGGTAAGCTGCAATATAATACATTTTTGTTTTTGGGTTTAATAGGACTTTAGGAAGTGAATCCAGTCAGTTGTGTATAAATATTTCTCACCTTTCTTTTCTGCTGAAACCATCCATGTCTGTACTGCAGCCAATCTTTATTTGATGTGTTTTGTATTATGTCTCCCTATTAGATTGTAAGCTCTTATGAACAGGGCCCTCTGAATCCTCTTGTATTGAATTGTATTGTTACTGTACTGTCTGCCTTTACATTGTAAAGCGCTGCGCAAACTGATGGCGCTATATAAATCCTGTATAATAATAATCATTTCAACATGAAATGCACTTTAAATACCAAATCCATTAAAAAAATGTATTTGGATTTCTATTGATGAATATTTGATATTGTGTACTGCGTATTCATATGTTTACATATTCTATATTTTTTTTTTTTGCGTTTTTTATGTTAGATATTGAAACACTAATAAAATGGTATTCTAATATTACTTATTTTCGATAATAATAATAAAGTAATTTGTTACGTTCCATTCGTTTAGCTTCAAAATTAGTTATTTAAGTTAATTCGTAACTTCGGATAAATTCCTATTCGTTACGTTCACTAACAGACACATTTTAAAGGAAATTCCAATGCCTATAATTTAATAGTTTAACCACTTGCTTGCTGGGAACTTAAACCCCCCTCCTGCCCAGACCAATTTTCAGCTTTCAGCTTTCAGCTCTCACTCTTTGAATGACAATTTCCTACAAATAGAGCTTTCTTTTGGTGGTATTTGATCACCTCTGCGGTTTTTATTTTTTGTAAAAAAAAAAAAAAAAAAACAGAATAAAAAAAATACAAGACCGTTTTATATTTTGTTATAAAGTTTAGCAAACTGTTAATTTTTCTCCTTTATTAATGTACGCTTAGGCCGCGTACACACGATCAGACCTGTCCGATGAAACTGGTCTGCAGACCAGTTTCATCAAACCAATTCGATGGTGTGTACGGCCGATCGGACCATTGTCCGTCGGACGAAAGTTTTAAAACTTGCTTTAAAATCTTCGTCGGACAGATTCGATGGTTAGTACGCCAAAGCATCGGACCAAAAACCCGCGCATGCTCAGAATCAAGTTGACGCATGCTTGGAACCATTGAACTTCCTTTTTTCAGCACGTCGGTGTGTTCTATGTCACCGCGTTCTGGTCTGATTGGATTTTTGGTCCGATGGTGTGTACACACATCAGACCATCAGACCACTTCAGCCTGGTCCGATGAAAACGGTCCGTCGGACCAGTCTCATCGGACCAGTCTGATCGGGTGTACGTGGCCGTATGAGTCAGCACTGATGGGTTGCACTGATGGACACCGATAAGGCGGCACTGATGGGCACCGATAAGTTGGCTCGGATAGGTGGCACTGGTGGGCACTGAGAGGCAGCATTGGTGGGCACTGAAAGTTGGCACTAAAGGGCATTGAAAGGTGGCACTGGTGTCCCCAGGCGAACATTGCATCATGGGATGGGCGTACTGGTGGGAAAAAGTTCCCTTCCTCCTGGCACAGTTAGCTCCCATGAGGGGTGCGGGGGGGGGGGGCTGGGGGGGGACTCGCTCTTGGGGGTTCACGGAACTCTGCTTCCATGGGGTAGTGACTGTACGGGCTTTATCTTCTGTAGTAGTTTGTGAGATGTAACTTTACATAACGCCTGTATGACATGTGCTGTACTACTGTACTATCATCATTTTGCTTATTCTTGTTTTGTTATGTCATGCATACCTTTGAAAATTTTAAACATGAAAAGGTATCTCCAAAAAAAGGTGACACTGGTGTGCACTAATAGGTGGCACTGATAGTTTGCAGTGATGGGCACTAATAGTTTGCAGTGATGGGCACTGATAGGTGGCAGTGATGGGCACTGATCAGCACTGGTAGTTGGTACTGGCTGGCACCACTGGTGGGCATTGATAGGCAGTGATGGGCACTGATAGTTTACAGTGATGGGCACTGATCAGCACTGGTAGGTGGCACTGACTGGCACCACTGGTGGGCATTGATAGGCAGTGATGGGCACTGATAGGTGGCACTTTATTGCACTTGGGGGCACTGGCAGGCAGTACTGGTGGGCGCTAATGAGGCCAGTGTGCCTCTCCCACTGGGGACTGATGTCCATTACACAGGAGCCGGTGATTGGCTTTTTTTTCTCCTCACGCTGTCAGCACTCTAATACAGGAATAAAAAAAAGATTTTCCAATGTGGAAAAAAACACTGCGCTGAAACTAAAGATAAATGCTGCCAGTACCAAAAATATAGATACGAATTTACAGAATTGTTAAAAAGTAAGGTACAGCGCAAATACAGTGATTGATAACCTGATAATAACACCCAGGTGTGAACAAGTGAATGGATAAATATAAAAGCAAATAACCCTCCTCCAATGGCATTCAGAGGTGGAGATGCGTGCCCATACAAGATTGAAAGTGAATAAATCAATTGGGTACAGACATTTGAATCGTGAAAAAAAATGTAGAAAACTAACATTTATAAATACAAACTCATATGAATAAAAATTGTGTAATAAAAAATGTTTAGTAAAGGAAATGAATTTATAGTGAAAAAATAAATCAGAACAAAGTCCCAGATTTGAACAAATCTAAAAATTCAACTCGTTCTTAAAGTGGAGTTCCGGACACAATTTCACTTTTTAAATATAAATACCCCTGTAATACACAAGCTTAATGTATTGTAGTAAAGTTAGTCTGTAAACTAAGGTCCGATGCGGTGTGACGGGGCCGATGCGGTGGGGGGGGGGGGTAAACAGCATTGTGACAGTTTTAATTTATTAGAAAGAAGGGAAAAACAGCACCTGTATTGTCCAAGTCTCACGATTCCTCCAGACTGGGGAGCGTACAGACTTCTGGAAAGTTACACCCACTACATTCCCAGGAGTCTGTGCGGTGTATGTCTCAAAGCTTTAGCACTGCGGTATAGGAAGTGGGAAGATTTACAAATCTGCCTAGCAACAAGGGTTTAAAGGCATGTAAAAAAAAAAATTCTTAAAGGAATAATGACATTTTTTTAGAACTACTGATGTAAAGTCAAATTTGAGGGTGGAACTCTGCTTTAATAATGTGACTTCCAGAAAAGAAAAGAGAATTTTTGGGGTTTCTTCCACCACATAGACACCTGAGTGATATGGTGATGCAGTCTCCTTACCCAATGGTATGACCACAGGTACAGCGGTCAGATGGAGCCCAGGGTGTTTTATAGTCCCCCAAAAGACTTATGCTGAATCTGGTACCTGCTTTTACTCTTTGAATATGGCATTCATAGATATCTAAATCATATACTTCCTGTGGGGCAATAGTGAGAAAATTCACATACTGAGATGTATGTATTGCTCTTGATTGTTCCCACAGTCCTCATAGATTAAAAAGAATTGCTCGCTCTACATTTTTCGCGACCTGAACTGTCGCTTCTTCAGGAGCTTCAGTATTTATGCATGAGCCGGTCACCATTGAATACAGAGGGGGAACTGGTAGGGGTGGAATTGGCCTGTACTGTTGCTACTTCATGGTGGAGAAGAATGGCAAACGTTGAAATGACAGGACACCAGTAGGGGTGGACTGACCATTGAGTCACTCGGGCACTGCCCAAGGGCCCCATGCCACTAGGGGGCCCCATCAGGGTTGCCAGGCTCAGTAAAACCAGGGACAGTATGTAAAAATCTATGTTTTTTTTTACATCTGTCCCTGATATGTCCGAAACCGACATGCTTTTAATGTGAAAAACCCGAGATTTTAGCTGCCCCGCCTCTGCACTGCCTCCTGGCGTGGTGGCCATCTGTCAGTCCGCCCCTGGACACCAGCATTAAAGGGCAAGGGCTGGATGGGCCCAAAGTGACTGTGAGAACTTCCACTGATTGGAATGATCACTCCTATCAGTGTAAGGTCGGCCAAAAAGTGACAGGAATATGGTAGTTAATATATAATAATAGCATTCCTCCCAAACTTTTTGAGATGGACTCCTGTATTAGAGATGTACTCTAATACAGGAGATGTGTTACTGGCCAGATCACCAGGTAGAAAAAAGGGGGAAAGGCCTAGGAAAAAAATAAAACAAATGCAGCCACCACACCTAATGATTGTCTCTGGACCAAGTCTGTCCTCGGATTGCATTTGAATTTTGCCACTCTATCCCTCCATACCTCCCTTTTCAGCCTTGCCCCCTGTCACAGGGTTTAGAGCTTTGCTTGCAGTGCAGGGTCCTATGTTGCAGCAGGGAGCAGGCAATCTGCAATGCCGCATACACACGATCGTAATTTCCGACAAGAAATGTTCGATGTGAGCTTTTGGTCGAAAATTCTGGCGGTATGTAGGCCGCATCAGACATTTTCCATTTGAACGTCCATCAGCAAAATTTGAGAGCTGGTTCTCAAATTTTCGGATTGGCAAAAGTTCTTGTCGGAAATTTTGAGCGTCTATATGCAATTCAGACGCACAAAAAAACTTGCATGCTCTGAATCAATTTGACGCATGCTCGGAATCATTAAACTTAATTTTTCTCAGCTCGTCGTGGTGTTGTACGTCACCGCGTTCGGAATTTCAGACAACATTTGTGTGACCGTGAGAATGCAACACAAGTTTGAGCCAACATTCCATCGGAAAAAAATCCACGGTTTTGTTATCGTGTGTACGCGGCATAACTTGTCAGATTTTTGATGCTGAAAGCGGTACAATTGTTTTGCATGTAAATTTGGCGTTTTTTATTGTAGACCTGTAATTCTTAGGAATAACTCATTAAATCTGTCCAAACAAGAATCTAGTAGACATCTCGGTGGGGGATACAAAACAAAAACATAAATTATAATATAATAAATAACTATAAATAATAATATAATCAAATCAAAAACAATGAAAAATCTTTTGTCCAAACAAGGGTGCAATATTAATAATCATATTGCTTCAGTAAACATCCTGGGTATGATAAATTTAGAAACATGGTACAGCACAAAGTCCAACGTCACAATCAGAACAATAGAACCGGTTTCCTTTCGGATTTTCTTTCCACTGTCATCACGCTTTGAGCAACAAACCACACACATCCTTGTGGGTACTGACTTTTTTTTCAGTTGGTGGGATGTAGTCCATGAAGTGACAACCAGTGAGGCGGCGTACACATGACCGAGGTTCTTGCTAGAAACCAGCGAGAACCTCGCTGGGAGCTGCATTCCAGCGAGAACCTTGGCCGTGTGTACGCTCCTGGCTCGCCCCCGCCCGTCGGGAATCCCATCGAGCGAATAGAGAGCAGGCTCTCTATTTGCTCGACGGCCCGCCTTGATGAATGGCTGGTTGCCATTCCCGACGGGCGGGTCGCCGATTTCGACGGCCGGGCGAGAACCTCGACGGGCGGAACGATGTGTTCCGCCCGTCGAGGTTCTCGTACGTATGTACGCCGCCTCAGGCGTTCCGGGTTGACAACTCCACAGCACAACGTCCAGCTCTAGTCACAGCCGTTGGTGTTTGGTGGTTCAGAATGATCAGTTTGGCAACTTTCCAAACAAAGTCAGCATGAACCACAGGCTTGTCACTCTTTTTTTTTGGCAGAATGTAGGCATTCCACAAGCATTGCTCAAGAAGATGCCTGGAGATCTTCTTGTAATACTTTTTTAGTTGTTTTCTCAATGCTGGATAAAATGTAATTGCTTGGTCGGCTCTGTCAACAACTCCCATGGTGTTGTTGTAGTCTATCACTAGGGATGAGCTTCGAGTTCGAGTAGAACTCATGACTCGAACATTGCCTGTTCGCTGAACAGCAAACTATTTGGGGTGTTCGCGGCAAGTTTGTGTGAACTTTAGAACCCTGTTAAAGTCTATGGGACTCGAACGTTTGAAATCTAAAGTGCTAATTTTAAAGGCTAATATGCAAGTTATTGTCCTAAAAAGTGTTTGGGGACCTGGGTCTTGCCCCAGGGGAGTGTTTGGGGACCCGGGTCCTGCCCCAGGGGAGTGTTTGGGGACCCGGGTCCTGCCCCAGGGGAGTGTTTGGGGACCTGGGTCCTGCCCCAGGGGACATGTATCAATGCAAAAAAAAAGTTTTAAAAACTGCAGTTTTTTTGGCAGCAGTGATTTTAATAATTCCTTTAAGTGAAACAATAAAAGTGAAATATTCCTTTAAATTTCGTACCTGGTGGGGGGGTGTATAGTATGCCTGTAAAGTAGCACTTGTTTCCTGTACTTAAAACTGTCCCTGAAGGAAAAAAAGGAATTTAAAATCACTCGCGGCTATAATGAATTGTCGGCTCCTGGCAATACAGAGAAAAGTCATTCATTAAAAAAAAAATGCGTGGGGGTCCACGGCATTTTTTTTTTAAATTTGGGGTGGAGTTCCCCTTAAAATCCATACTAGACCTGAAGGCTCTGGAATGAATATTTGGGGGGAACACCACATCATTTTTTTTTTACGCAGGGTTCCCCTTAATATCCATACCAGACCCTAAGGTGAGTAATTTTAAATTACTTTTTATCCTTCAGAAATTACATTTTGTGCAGGGACAGTTCTAAGCACAGGAAACAAGCGCTACTTTACAGGCATACTATACACCCCCCAGGTACGTAATTTAAAGGAATATTTCAATTTTATTGTTTCACTTTAAGCATTATTAAAATCACTGCTCCTGAAAAAACTGCCTTTTTTAAAACTTTTTTTGCATTAATACATGTCCCCCGGGGCAGGACCCAGGTCCCCAAACACTCCCCTGGTCCCCAAACACTTTTTAGGACAATAACTTGCATATTAGCCTTTAAAATGAGTACTTTAGATTTCAAACGTTTGAGTCCCATAGACTTTAACAGGGTTCTAAAGTTCACACAAAATGTTGGTCTGTTCGCAGGTTCTGGTGCGAACCGAACCCAGGGGTGTTCGGCTCATCCCTATCTATCACTACTTGTGGCTGTGGTCTTGCCCACCTTTTGTGCGTACCATAACAGTGGAGGTATTATGGATTGTACTCATTAGGCACACATCTAATTACTGTGTTTTGGGTTGAATTTGGTTCCTTCCCCAGTGTATAGGACTGAATCCAAATGTAACCAGTTGTCGATTCACATACAGTAGCATGAAGGATTCTATGCCGAATTGTGCTCTCTTTGATGCCATGTATTGTATCCAACTGATCCATCCCTTGTAGGCCATTAGACTTTCATCTATGCTGATGATTCTATCTGGCACATACTGTAGCTTCGTTGGTAATTCTTTTGAATCATTTGATATACTTCCCAAATCTTCTTGAGTTTTGGTGCTGGATGAGTAGTTTCATCAAATTCTTCATTGTTTTCAAAGTTCAAATACTTCATTATCAGGGAAAACTTGTACTCTTGAGATGACCGTGCCAAAGATTGGAGTGGCAAGCAATTTATTGGTTGTCCAATACTACTTCTGCAAGGGTTTCCCCACCACTCCCTGAAGAATTATTAGGCCCAGAAATGTCCAAATGTCCTCTTTGGTCACTGGTTCCCACTATCTGCTCCTTGAAAACTTCCGATGCGTAACAGCTTGTTGCTCTTGGTAACAGTTTGTCTCCGTAATTTTTTCAATAACCTCATAGGTCAAAAATAGTTGGAGGTATGCCAAGGAATCTTCATCTTCAACTTCCACTTTCATACCAGGTGCTCCAGTAAATGGGAATCTTGGGGGCACTGCGTGATCCGTACCGCAGTCAATAGAGCACCAAGTCCGCACATCACTGGGCACAGTCGCAGGATCATCGCTGAAATCACTTTCTGTGTCTGATGACAAATTTCCCTACTAATCACTATCACTCAATTCTGCAAGTGATTCTGTATCGCTATCGCTGTTTTCCAGCAGGTCATAAACCACTTTTGATGTAGAGGCATGCTCTTTGGATGCCATGGTTGTTCTCCAGTTTCCAGGCAGAAAGTACAGTAACACTGCAGGCAGGGCACTGGACAAAGCACTGGGGGGCAAACTGAGGTAAAATTATTTGATACAGTAATGTAATCCAATAAGATTACAATGTATTGTGTGTGTTGTGTTTTACACATTTTGCATCTGCCGCCTGTGTTGCGAGGGAAGGGGAGCTGGAACACAAAGAGCATCGGGCGGAAGATGCGGCTGCCGGACGCAGCCAGAGTACATTGCGGGATCCCAGGGACAAGGTAAGTCACCTCTTCCAGTTATCCAGCGATGCAATCCCAAGTGTGGCTCGGGGTTATCGTTACTGGTACTGAAATCTCACCCCAAGCCACACTAGGGAATACCATCAAGGAGGTTAAGGGAGGGTATATAAATCCTGGTCCTCCTGACCTTTACGCACGCTACAATTCCGCGTGATGATGCTCATTAGTAAGTGAGAGGGAAAAAGCTGGCTGTCAAGTGTGTGTCAACCACCGACCTCTCCCATTTCCAGAGGTTAGTTGTCTGCAGTTATGGCTTATGCAGTAGCAACTGATTAACTTTAACTTAATGTAACAGAATACAAATGACTCTGTATAATTCGTTTCTTAAATGGCAGTGATATATTTATTATGTTACTCAATTTGCTTACATCTAGCTCTTAGACCATCAGGGTTCAGTTATAAAACCAGGGTTAGACAGATAGTAATTTATTTATGGTTTTGATTGCATTTATACAAACTACTCCACTATAAGTTCTATATGTATTAATCCTATGATCTAATCACAAATAGATCTTCAGCTTTTAGCTTTAACTTGTCCCATAAAATTGGCATGTGCCTGGAATATTAAATGAACACTCCTGGCATCAAAACAAATTAATCTAAATTAAGTTGTTATGGTGCCAGGATGTCCCTGGTATTAGCAGGTTATTGAATCATGTGCTTGGAAGCTTGTTGTATGCAGAGAATACTTTACTTTCATGGAGGATTAGCAATGCATGTCTTACAGGAAACAGGAGGATACAAGTACATACACTTAGATACAGACAATACATCATAATTCTACATATTGCATTCAGCCAGAGGTGGGGGGGCACCGGAGAGCCTCAGGAGCACACGGAAAGGCCTGAGGACAGCTCGGCTGACCTTGGCAAACCTCAGGAACAGCGTATTTCCGAGTCTTTCAGAGCATTTACGAATGGTTCAGAACGGTTCCGATCGGCTCCACACGTCTCCCGTGCCCTCCCGCCCCACCTAAGGTGAAACGTGGTACTGCACACTGCTTTGGCTTGAATCCTGCTCGTTTTGCAAAACAACTCTCACAAACCAAATTAGGATTTCAAAAAAATACAGTGCTCGTATTGCGAAAACGCTCAATAACCGCGTTGAATGAATGAATGAATGAAAAACCTATATAGCGCAACACATGCGAACTAAATCGCCTCTGGGCGCTCGTTGTTCCTGTATCTCATAACCTCAAAAGAGCAGAGTTTTAATCCGTCTTCTGAAGGTTAGGTGGTTTTCCTCCAACCGAATGCTGGTTGGTAAAGAGTTCCATAGTCTGGGACCTTGGAAAGCAAACCTTCTTTCTCCTTTGGACTTGTATCTGGCTTTGGGTACCTTGACCAAATTTTGGTTGGTGGATCGCAGAACGCGATTGGGAATGTGGGCTTCTATTTTATCGCAAAGATATTGCGGGGACTTCTCATGGATGCATTTATGAGTCAGACAGAGTGCTTTAAAAGCAATTCTGTCCTTTACTGGCAACCAGTGAAGGGCTCTCAGCGAAGGTGAGATTAATTACCATGTTTTTTTACCAGTCACAAGTCTGGCGGCCGTATTTTGGACGACTTGCAGCCGAGTGATTTGGTACTTAGGGAGTCCGAGGTAAAGGGCATTTGCATAGTCCAGTCTGGAGTTCACAATTGTTCCCACCACGACTGCTACGTCTTCTTTAGGAATGAATGGAATAAGTCTGCGTAGTAGATGGTGAGATCCGCTGACTACTGACCCTATTTATGCGTCCATTGTCATGTGGGTGTCAAAGATGACCCCGAGACTTTTGACTTTGGAGCTAGGGGTGATGATCTGGCCCAGAATGGGCGGAGGTGTCCAGGTTGTTGCCAGTTGACTCTTGTGACTGGCATGAAACAGAAGAAGTTCTGTTTTGGAACTGTTGAGTTTAAGATAACTCTTAGTCATCCAGTTTTCTATCGAAGAGAGACAATTCTCTAAGCTGAGATGCTGATCCTTTCTATTGCAGATGCAAAAATACAGTTGCGTGTCGTCTGCGTATGAGTGATAAAGTAGTTGTTGACTACTGATGATTTCAAAGAGAGGATTGCGTTACTCGCAATCCGAGGTTCCACTGTATATGTCTTACAATCATTACATAAACACATACCACATACACTGCATATATTATTTGAGGAAAATATGCTTATAAAGTAGTAGGGTTGTCCCGACATCCATCTCTCTGTATAGATTTCAATACAACATGACAGCTTCTCCCCAGACCCCCCTATTTTAAAATGTTTTACTGAAATCTATACAGTGGTGATTGGTGCTTGTAACTCCCCCCAAAGCCGCACCAATCACTGCTGACTGTCCCTGTATGCTCCTCCAGTTCCCCCGTCCGTGCTTCTCTCCCCCTCCACGCTCCATGTCTCCCCTCCGTTAGTGATCACCTGTGTTTACAATGCTTCAGTTTATGAATGGAGAGGAGCCGCTGTCTTCTCTCCATTCATTTTCAGTGCAGCTGAGAAAGGGACTGTGGAATCTGTGTCCCTAGTCCCTTTCTCTGTCTCAAAGGGGAGATGTCAGAGGTATGTTAAGACCCCTGATATCTCACCAAAGCCCCCCAAAAGAGCTAAAAAAAATTGCAATAAATAATTATTGTAAAAAATAATAAAAATGTAAATAAAAAACAGACTGACGCAATTCATCCCCCCCCCCCCCCCCAAGAAAGCATTGTAAAAAAAAAAACATAACCAAAAAATAGTAAAAAAAAAATACTGACACATGTGCCACTGTCACATGACATAAAAAAAAAAGTATCGGTATCGGCGAGTACTTGAAAAAAAAGTATCGGTACTTGTACTCGGTCTTAAAAAAGTAGTTTACCATTTGCCAATAAAAAAAATATATATGTCCCCGAATTTCATTTTAAAAATCTGGTCACCTTATCTTAAGGCATCAGCATACCAAGACATTTTGGACAATTCCATGCTTCCAACTTTGTGGGAACAGTTTGGGCGTGGGCCCCTTCCTGTTCCAATATGATTGTGCATCAGTGCACAAAGTCCATAGACATGGATGAGCGACTCGAGTTTGGGGTAGAGGAACTTGTCTGGCCTGCACAGAGTCCTGACCTCAACCCAATAGAACACCTTTGGGATGAATTAGAGCAGAGAATGCAAGCCAGGCCTTCTCGTCCAATATCAGTG
Organism: Rana kukunoris; assembly: GCA_029574335.1. Classification (NCBI taxonomy): domain Eukaryota; kingdom Metazoa; phylum Chordata; class Amphibia; order Anura; family Ranidae; genus Rana; species Rana kukunoris. The sequence continues at coordinate 99,930,438 of CM056052.1, read as the reverse complement.
CCTGACCTCACAATTGTGCTTCTGGAAGAATGGTCAAACATTCCCATAGACACACTCCTAAACCTTGTGGACAGCCTTCCCAGAAGAGTTGAAGCTGTTATAGCTGCAAAGGGTGGGCCAACGTAATATTGAACCCTACGGCCTAAGACTGGGATGCCATTAAAGTTCATGTGCGTGTAAAGGCAGGTGTCCCAATACTTTTGGCAATCTAGTGTATCTCTTATACTGTTTTCTTCATTTTGACCACTAGATGGCAGAATCAGTTCAAATAAAGGGCATATAATGTGTACTAGAAAACTGCAAGTTAATGAAACACCAGTGTATACCTGCAGCCAGTACTCTATTTATACTAAGCACTTATTACAACTATGCAAGGGAATGTGGCTGGAAAATAGCAGTAGTTTCTGGTCTTATATCTTTTTATAAACCGTGTATGTATACACAAAACCGTGTTTGCAAAACAAAAAACGCTACACATATAAATCAGATAGACTAAAACAAAACAAAGTGAAAACATTTGAAAACATTTTCTTATTTCTCCTAACTATTTTAGGTTCTTTGACCCGCTATATCGAGCAAACATTATCTTCTTCCATTTTCGCTATAATTAAATATTACTTTTTATATTCTCCTATCTTGATTATATATGATTGTTAATATTAATAGCTAGAATTACATTAATAAATTGGAATGAAATTGAAATGTTACACTAATGCCGCGTACACACGCTCATTTCTTGTGATGAAAAAAACGACGTTTTCAAAAACGTCATTTAAAATCACCGTGTGTGGGCAAAACGTCGTTTTATGTCTTCAAATAAACAACAACATTTTTTTTTTCGAACATACTTGAATTTTTTGTGTCGTTTTTCAAAACGTTGTTTTTTGTGTCATAAAAAGTGATGGTGTGTGGGCAAAACAATGTTGAAAACGACGTTTTTAAACCCGCGCATGATCAGAGGCAAGTTATGAGACGGAGCTTCAATGGAACAGAGTGCCGTCGTACGTGGTGTACGTCACCACGCTTTGCTAGACTAGAGCATTTTGGAAAAACTATGGTGTGTATGCAACGTCGTTTTGGAAAATGACGTTTGAAAAACGTTGTTTTGTTTCATCACTTGAAACGTCGTTTTTTTTTCATCACAAAAAATTATCGTGTGTACGCGGCATAAGGCATACTCCTTGCATTCAGTTCTATATACTTAACGAGAGAAGTCTTGTTATAATTGCTTGTTTTTATTTTTGGTAATTTATTCTTTTCATTGCATTGTACAAATATAAATGGCATTATTATGACTTTTGTTATGCCTTATGAAAACACAATAAAATATTGAAACAGAAAAGCAGACAGATGTTCTAGCCCTTTTCACAATGTCAACTTAAAAAAATGCACATGTTCTGTTTATTGTAAACCGCATCCTACTATTACATCACAAAACAATGCATGTTCATCAATCGCAACTGCCCTTTGCTTTCACAGTGCTGTACTTTCCACATATTGCCTGTTGCACAATGGCAGTGTGACCAGTGCATGAGATGACTAAAGAAACTTTTGTGACTTTGAATGAGACATGTGGGATCCAGTGGCGGTTGGTGCTCAAAATTTTTGGGGGGCGCAAAGAAATGAAAAAAAAAAATCAGCCTCACTGTGCCCATCAATTGCCGCCACTGTGTCAGGGTATCAGTAGCTCCAGGGGCCGATCCTCGCCACGACGCATGCCCGTGCGTGGCGCGCATGGTTCTGCGTCACGGCGCGTGCGTGGGCGCGCACCTGCGTGGGCGCGCACCTGCGTGCACACGCGCGCATACGTCTGCGCACGTATCCACGCGCACGTCCACCAATCAAGTCCCAGCCCGGCCTATTTAAATCAGCTCCAGACGCATGGCGGGTTGCTGGTTTGTTGTCAGCTATCCTGCTATAGTGCCTTGTTTACCTGAAAGTTTGTGACCTATTGACCCGGATCGGACCTGACTTCTCTACGCCTTCTCCCGCACTTGACCCTCGGCTTGTCTCGTCGTTTCTGCTGCTGTCTGTACCCCTTTGACCTCCGGCTTGTATCTTGGACCTTCTGCCTTCTCCAATGCCTGAACCATTGGCTTGCATCCTGGATCTGCTTACAGTCCTGACCTGAACTGACTCTCTGCCTGATAGACTTTATTGCTCCTGGATCACTATCCACGCCTGCTGCGATCCTGTCCTGTGATTACAAGCCAAGTCTTCAGAGATCACCTATCAGCACAACACCTACCGCTGGTAGCCGGTGCCCCTTTGTGCCCTTCCCCGCTGTCTCCACCTCCAGGGGGTGAAGTGCACAGAGCCGCAAAGGCAGCCGCCCTCGGCATCTCGGCCTCGGTGAGTACTTATCCTGACAGTCCTGACAGTACAAACCAGCCAGATGTCAGAGGCCGACAGGGTGCACTCGCCTTTTGAGACCTTATGCCAGCAGGTCTCGGCTCTTGCAGGATGGGTACCTCCAAATTGACGGCCGTCTTCAGCAGCTTACCGGACAACCTGGCCCCTCTGCTCCAACCACAGCTCCTCCTACAGAGACTACAGCCCACAGGCTTTTGCTAACCCAGCTGTGGCAGTGACTCACCCTGAGCCCAGAATCCCGACTCCTGAGCGATTCACGGGCGATCGCAGAAAGTATCGTGCATTCAAAAACGCCTGTTCTCTATATCTCGCGCTGCAGCCCAGAACATTCTTTTCAGAAGGAGTAAAAGTCGGCTTCGTTATCTCCCTCCTCTCTGAAGAACCCCATGCATGGGCACATGGCCTCATGGAACAGAGAAGTCCGGTGCTGGACACACTTGACACCTTCTTTGAGCAAATGGCCAGACTTTACGATGATCCACAACGTACAGCGACAGCTGAGACCATCCTTCACAGCCTCAGCCAGGGTAGGAGACCAGTGGAAGACTACACAGCCGAGTTTCTGAAATGGTCAGCCGACACCGGCTGGAATGAAGCAGCCCTTAAGTATCAGTTCCCGCAGGGACTTTCAGAAGCGCTCAAAGACGAGCTAGCCAGAACTGAACCTCCTGCTACACTGGAGGACTTAATTCAAGCCGCTACCCAATTGGACAGACGTCTACGAGAACGGCACTCCGAGCGCCTCCACACGCCTAGTCCAACCTGGATTCCTCCGAGACCAGCTCCTACGTACTCATCACCTCCAGTCTCCTCCTCCAACCCGGTTCCCGACCCAGAACCCATGCAGCTTGGGCTGGTCCGCTCTCCTCTCATTTCAGAGGAAAGACAACGCAGGCGTCAAGCCAACCTATGCCTGTACTGCGGTGGCTCTGGCCACTTTCTTCGCACCTGTCCGGTGAGACCCAGTAAGTGCGCACCCAGACCCACCTCAGACTGCCGTGTCGTCAGCGATCCACAGTCTTACCTTACTCTCTTTCTCTCTCTACAGCTACCGGAAGGGGTGACTCGCTTACCAGCAATCATTGACTCTGGTGCCTGCAGTAGCTTCGTGGACTCTGCCCTAGCTCTGAAACTACATTTTCCCCTTCACCCTAAGGATCCTCATTTACAAGTACGCCTGGCGGACGGCTCTCTCCCTCGTTCAGGATTAGTCACACAGCAGACCGACCCTGTCGTGGCCATCACAGATTCCGGACACCAGGAGCTCCTACAGCTGGACTTAATTTCATCTCCGATGTTCCCTATTATTTTGGGCCTTCCCTGGCTGCACACACACCAACCACATATTGACTGGGGAAGCAAGGAAGTCAGCTCTGTTTCTTCCCATTGCTCTGTACATTGCCTTGCACCGCTTACCACCGTCTGTTCCACCGTTACCACCACAGCAGAGAATCTTCAAAATGTCCCTCCAGCATACCGGGAATTCAAAGACGTCTTTGACAAACAACAGGCCAACCGCCTGCCACCTCACAGGCCTTATGATTGTCCTATAGACCTGCTCCCCGGTGCAGAAATCCCGTTTGGCTGTATTTTTCCCCTATCAGAGACTGAACTGAAGGCCCTCAAGGCCTACATCGACGAGAACCTTGAAAAACTATTTATTCGCCCTCCCTGCGGGAGCGGGGATCTTCTTTGTGGAAAAAAAGGACGGCTCCCTCAGACCCTGCATAGACTACAGGGAATTGAACAAAATTACTGTCAAAAATAGGTACCCACTACCTCTCATCCCCGAACTCTTCCAACGTTTCCGGTCTGCTAATATCTTCTCCAAATTAGATCTCCGGGGAGCTTACAACCTTGTCCGAATTAGAGCAGGGGATGAGTGGAAGACGGCATTTATATCCAGGTTCGGACACTTTGAGTATCTCGTAATGCCGTTCGGTCTTTGCAACGCCCCAGCCACTTTCCAACATTTTGTCAATGACATCTTTCGGAAGCACTTGGATGACTTTTTGGTGGTCTATTTGGACGATATTCTTATTTTTTCCACTTCTATTGAGCTTCATCGGGAACATGTCAAGATAGTTCTCACTACCCTCAGGCTCCATAAATTATATCTGAAAGCCGAGAAGTGTGAGTTTGAAAAGAGTACAGTACAATTCCTCGGGTTCATCGTTTCCACGTCTGGAGTCGCCATGGACCCACAAAAAGTCCAAGCCATTCAAGACTGGCCAGCTCCCCGAGACAGGAAGGGAGTACAACGTTTTATTGGTTTCGCTAACTTTTATAGACGCTTTATCATTGGGTTTTCCGCCATCGTTGCACCCATTACCAAGCTCACTCGTCAAGGCAACCGTTTTGTGTGGTCTCAGGAGGCCCAAGAAGCCTTCCTTAAGCTCAAGTCAGTGTTTACCTCAGTCCCTGTCTTGTTTGCACCACCTGTATACTGCTGTTCAAAGTATATAGGTCCAAAGGGGCTTGTAATGACCTGGGGGGGGGGGCAGGGAAACCCATGCTATTTTTCTCAGTGATTTTCAGCCATATTGCAGGGACCAACAATTACATTAAAGCCGCAAGCATTTTAAGATCTAAGATGGTACATTTTAAGATCTACCAGTCTTTCTCTTTGTTCTCCTTTCTTTATCTTTTATCTCTCTCTCTATCCTAATTTCTTTTTTTTGTTTCCCCCTTCTCGCTAGCTGTCTTTCTTGTTATTTCTCTTATTCTTTCTCTCCCTTTTTCTTGGTTCCTCCCACTCTGTAGGTAAGTATAACATATTTGTTATTTAAAAAAAAAATATTCCTGACTTTAGTGTTCCTTTAACAGTCCTGTCCTGCACAGTGCAGAAGATAGCTTGGTGATGCCGAGGCAGGACCAGCTCTGGCCCGAGTTGGACACTTCCCATCCCCAACAATTTTTTTTCAGAAGGGAACTTGGTGGAACTGCTCACCACAATCACTTGTAAACACAGAAGTCCAGTTTCTGTGTTTACAAGTGACAGCTCTGCACTCTGTGTGTAACCCCCCTGAACTCTGAACTCTGTATGGAATGCAATCCCGGTATTTAATGCCCCTTTAAGACCCTCCTACCTTTCGTGAAATTTGACTGACCACACTCGCTATTTGATGTGATTTGGAGGGTGTGTGTGGGTGGAGGGGTTTTGGGGGGTCGTGGTTGTGTTCCAGCACCTATTGTTTGAGAAAAAAAAGGCCTGCCCAACACAATTACTGGGGAAGTTAGTTCTCCTGCCTTGAACCTGCCCATGCAGCATCTACTAAAACAATATGGGCCAGATTCTCAAAAGAGATACGCCAGCGTTTCGTAGGAAACACCGTCATATCTCTGTTTTTTTTAATGGGTATCTATGTGTGTGATTCCTAGAATCACTTACGCATAGATACAGTGAAGATCCGACATGTGTAAAACAATTACACTGTCGGATCGTAGATGTAATGACATCGCTGGCCGCTAGGTGGCCTTTACAATGATTTTTCATTTGCCTATGCAAATGAGCCTAATCCGACGATTCCCGAACGTTTTTACGCCGCCCCGTTGTCGTTTACGTCGTTTCCGTACACGTAAGGTTACCCCTGCTATATGAGGGGTAACCTTACGAAGTTCCGTCGTTGCCATGTTAAGTATGGCGTCGGGTCAGCATCATCTTTTTCCGTCGGTTACGTTGTTTTACTAAGTCGTTCGCGAATAGGGATTTACGTAAACGACGCTCACGTCGGTTTCATTCACTTTTTCCGACGTGAGCTGGAGCATGCACACTGGGCTATTTTTGAGGCCGGCGCATGCGCAGTTCGATCGACGCGGGGGCGCGCTTAATTTAAATACAAGCCGTCCCCTTTGAATTACGCGGGGATACGCAAAGCCATTTACACTACGCCGACGCAACTTACGGAGCAAGTGCTTTAGGAATACGGCACTTGCTCTGTTAAATTGCGGCGGCGTGGTGTAAATGGCTTACGCTACGCCAGCGGCAATTCTATGGGAATCTGGCCCTCTATGTTTAAATATCAATTTTGGCAGATTGATTCTTTGAACCAGAGTTTCTCAACCTTTCAACAGCAGAAGAACCATTAAAACAATTTTCGGTTCATAAGGAACCCCTGCTCACATAAATTAATCAAGGGTCATTGAGAAGATGCCGAACAATCGACGTATACAGTGGTGGTCAGAATGCCACCCATACAGACATCTAAAAACCATTGGTGTCATGCTGATGGCTCTGCATAGTGGTGTTAGATCAAGACAGTGGCGGATGGTGCTCCAAATCTTTGGGGGGGCGCAAACAAACGAAAAAAAAAAAACAGCCTCACTGCGCCCATCAAACGCAGCTACTGTGCCCATCAATTGCAACCACTGTGCCCATAATTTGTCGCCACTGTGCCATCAATTGTCACCACTGTGCCATAAAATGCAGCCACTGTGCCATGCCATCAAACGCAGCCACTGTGCCATCATTTATCGCCACTGTGCCCATCAATTGTCACCACTGTGCCATGCCATTAAACGCAACCACTGTGCCCATTGTCACCACTGCGCCATCAATTGTCACCACTGTGCCCATCAATCGTTACCACTGTGCCCATCATTTGTCACCACTGTGCCCATTAATTGTCACCACTCTGCCCATCAATTGTCACCACTGTGCCATGCCATTAAACGCAGCCACTGTGCCCATTGTCGCTACTGTGCCATCAATTGTCACCACTGTGCCCATCAATCGTTACCACTGTGCCCATTAATTGTCACCACTGTGCCCATTAATTGTCACCACTGTGCCCATCAATTGTTACCACTGTGCCATCAATTGTCACCACTGTGCGAAGCAATTGTCACCACTATGCCATGCCATCAAACGCAGCCACTTTGCCATCAATTGTCACCACTGTGCCATCAATTGTCGCCACTGTGCCCATCAATTGTCACCACTGTGCCATCAATTGTCGCCACTGTGCCATCAATTGTCACCACTGTGCCATCAATTGTTACCACTGTGCCATCAATTGTAGCCACTGTGCCCATCAATTGTAGCCACTGTGCCCATCAATTGTAGCCACTGTGCCCAATAATTGTAGCCACTGTGCCCAGCAATTTTAGCCACTGTGCCCAGTAATTGTTACCATTGTGCCCAGCAATTGTAGCCACTGTGCCCAGCAATTGTAGTCACTGTGCCCTGTAAAATGCCCCCCGCCTGGCACTTACCTTTCTGGGGTCAGCCACCCTGCTTCTACTGTCCCTCGATGTCTTCTCCTGCCCTCGATGATGCTTCAGCCAATCGGGTGTGACAGGAAGTCAGGTAAATCTGTGGATGTTGTCACAGACGGGAGATACATTTCTGCCTTGTCTAGACAATACACCAATTACTATCAGGCGTCGGGTACAGAGGTAGCCAGAAAGGTTTAGGGCGTTGGAAAACTTGGCAATTAAGGCCTCTATAAGTTATTCAAAGGATGACTACTGATTGCTGTATCCTGAGGCTTTTTGAGTTAAGGAGAGCAGTGAGAAAGACTTCTGAAGAGGTGAGGTGGTTGTTGATTTTTCTGTGTGATAAAAATCAAAAAGACTATTGTTTCTCTGCTGTATGAACAGCAGTGTCTGCCCAGCAGTAGGCTGTGCCAGACTCCATAGATAGGTTCCTGTGTGGTGAAGGTAGACGCCCCAAGTGGCCAGGGTTTATTTTATGTTTTGTTTTGTTTATGCTGTTTGGATGCTTGCACTTGTTTACAGCAATATGGAAGAATAAACCAAACTCTTTGTTTTCAACCGTCTTCGGCTGCCTCTCTGTATAGTTCAGTGTGTAGTGAACCCACCCAGGGGGTCACACACCCCCGATACCGAGCTAACCCCTTACACAGGTTACCGGTAAAAAGAACCGGTGAACCTGATTGGCTGAGACGCCTGTCACTCTTATGCAAGGAACACACCCCCCATGCATCCCTTGGATAAGCATCTGGTGTGCATGCAGCCTTTAATCACAGGAGCTGCTGGACAGAATTGCAAATGTTTTAACAAATAGAACATTTCACTTATTTTTATGTCAGCTGCAGTGGCGGTGAACCTGATTGGCTGAGACGCCTGCCAGTCTTATCCAAGGAACGAACCCCCCGTGCATCCCTGGATAAGTATTTGGAAGCCTATTACAGCCTGAGGGCTGTAATCGGAAAGCCTATTAGAGCCGCTCACTCTGATAGGCACTTCCACAGCCAGCCAGCTGCCGTTATTCAGATGGCCGGCGCTCACCAGGGGGCGGGCCATCTGAATAATCGGAGGCAGTGGCAATACATAGATTCATGCAATGCATGAATCTATGTATTGTATCAGTGGCAGTGCGGGAGAGAGAGGGGGCGGCGCTCCGGCGCCCTCTATGGACGCACCGCCACTGGATCCAGAACTATGCATGCATCATCAAATGGGAGGCCAATCATTTACAAATTTAGCAGTCTCTGAAGGCAACCTAAGGATCCATGGAACCATGGTTGAGATTGAGAATGGCTGCTTCAACATCAGTCCCTGGCTTTGAGGAGCTTACAACCTAATTCAGAACCCAAAGAAAGTTTGTGCAATTTAATGTAGCACCACACTGATAAAATCACAGTTTAGTTTTCTCGTTTTATTCATACTGTTTGTTTTTACGTTTGTGTTTGAAAGAATTTTATGATGAGTCACAGCTACGGTGTTCTGAAAACTCCTCAATCCTGCCATAAAGTTTAACCACTATAAGTCTGCGATTATTACAATGCCCTATTTCCAGCCTTGGGTTGTTCTAAGATCACAGGGACACTTAGTCCTCTTTTGCCAGTAATTACAGAGGGAGGGGAATGCTGCCGAATGCTGTTTTTAGAAAAACAGTTATTTTTGTAAGCTGTCCAGTACTGCGGTCTCTTTCATCTTCAGCAGAATCTGTTATTTGCCTTAAGACCAATGCTCACAGAAATAGAGGTGAAGGCTGAACATCGCCTACTGCTTTACTTGTGAATGTCTTATACCTCATACTGAACAATATTCTCATTATAAGATTATTGAGATATGTTCCACTTGTGCTTATTTTTTGCAATGGACAAGATATTAAAGGGGTTGTAAAGGTAAATATTTGTTTCCCTTAAATAGCTTCCTTTACCTTAGTGCAGTCCTCATTCACTTACCTCATCCTTCCATTTTTCTTTTAAATGTCCTTATTTCTTCTGAGAAATCCTCACTCCCTGTTCTTCTGTCTATAACTCCACACAGTAAGTCGAGGCTTTCTCCCTGGTGTGTGTGAAAGCCTCTTTAGGGGGGGGGCGAGCAGGCAAGTCAGGACACTCTCTACTTTGCAGATAGTGAAAGGAGCTGTGTGTTAGTGGGCGTCTTGACACTCCTGCTCGCCCCCTTCCCCCCTCAAGAGGCTTTCTCCACACCAGGGAGAAAGCCTTGCATTACTGTGTGTACTGTGTTACAGACAGAAGAACAGAAAGTGAGGATTTCTCTGAAGAAATAAGGACATTTAAAAGCAAAATGGAAGGATGAGGTAAGTGAAAGAGGACTGCACTAAGGGTAAAGGAAGCTATGTAGGGATTTTTTTTTTTTTTTACCTTTACAACCCCTTTAAAGCCCCATTAATACCTGAGCAATGCTACCACGTTGTGTTTTTTGCAGTTTTTTTGTGTGTTTTTAAAGCAGCACCTTTCATTTGAATGGGTGTCCCTCCACTCCAAAAACACACTACAGAAGTTCACATACCAAATTTTGCCACTTAGCCAAGTGCATTTTTATGCATTTATTGCTACCCACTTCTGCTGTGCCATTAAGAAATAATGACACTGCAAGAACATTGCTCGCTTTAGCGTGTTTTTCATGCTTTTTCAGAGACGTTTCTGCTACACCCTGGTGAGAACGGGGACTTAAAGTGATTGTAATCATATAAAAAATGACCCTGTTTCTTTAAAGCATGATAAACCATATAGTGCTTGTGCTTTGTGATTTATTTATTTTTTCTAAAATGTAAAAAACCTGGTTGATCCTGCCTGTCCCTGTGTCCCCCTGCGTGTCCTGACCATGGTAATCATGGTTGCTGACCCATAATTTCTGTGGTGAGTTTTGGTGCTTCCATCAGCCCGCAGCACTCCCCTCTCCTCCTTCCTCTATCCCTATCAGCTCCTGTGTGTGAGCCGCCCCTCCCCTTCTACAACCGTTCCAAGCAGTAGCACAATCACTGTCTAAAATCACTTCCAGACCCTCTGCTAAGATAAACTGTACTACCCTGTGTTTTTTTTTTTTTCTTCTTTTAAATATCTTATTTCACCTGGTCATAGAAGCGCAACTAACCAACCAAACCTAAACCTGACCTCCAGCACAATTGTAGATGTTAACTGGGCACAACTTTCTTACTTAACCATTACATGGTCAGAACTTGCAGCAGATTGGGGCAGGTTGAGGTAGACCAGGTTGCTTAGTATAATGTATGTCCAAAAGACCACTTACTAGACCAGGGATCTCCAAACATTTTAAACAAAGGGCCCGTTTATTGTCTTTCAGACTCTTGGAGGGCCGGACTTTGGTCAGCGGGAGTGAAAATGTTCCTGGCATCAGTGGGGGAGGAATAGTGCCCCATTGCTGGTATCATAAAGAGGATGAGTGCCCCATTAGAGGTGTCACTGCGAGAAATGGAGCTCCATTGCCGATGTCGGATGGCAGAATAGTGTCTAGTTTCAGTGGGAGGCATAGTGCTCCAAGGGCCGGATAAAGGCAAGCAAAGGGCCGCATCCGGCCCTCGGGCCGCAGTTTGGAGACTACTGTACTAGACCACTCAAACAAAGCAAAGGGTACTGCAAACCCTAAGGGCCCATTTAGATGTGTTGTAGTAATTTGCAGTAACATCATCCCTACTGGAAATGTAGAGTGTGTGACAGATTCCATGGGCGATATCACTAAGTACATGTGTCTTGCAGAACTGGTAGCTTCTGGTTCTGGACAGTAGACCATGAACTGAATTGGCCTGGTGAAAATCTTGTATAGCTGTAACTGCATGTAAACAAAGTTGTGAAAACAGGGCAAAGTTTAATATTTTCAGACTTTAGTCTCTGCTTGAATGTTATTCGTTAAAAAAAAGTGTAAATAGGGAATATATTGTACTATGGCAACTAGATGATGCGGAGGAACATACCTATTTCTTATGATACTCAGCACCACCTAGAGGCCATAATGCTTTTTCACAAAACAAATTTACATATTGTTTTGATGGATGAACAGCTATGCTATATTTTTAATAATAGTACACCCCTTAGTGTATTAAAACACATTTCTAGTTAAATAGTACATATTTATGGAGGTCTATACATCAGACCAATTCATCCATCAAAACATATTGTTTTGATGGATGAACAGCTATGCTATATTTTTAATAATAGTACACCCCTTAGTGTATTAAAACACATTTCTAGTTAAATAGTACATATTTATGGAGGTCTATACATCAGACCAAAAAGAGTAAAAATTGAGGAGAAAATCATTCCAAAACAGGGACAGTCCCCCCAAACTCCTGGTAGTCATGACTGATGCCGCGTACAAACGGTCATTTTTTGTGATGAAATAAAACGACGTTTTAAAAAGCGTAATTTAAAATGACCGTGTGTGGCCAAAACGTTGTTTTATGCCTTCTGAAAAACAACAAAAAAAATTAATTCAAACATGCTTCAATTTTTTATGTCGTTTTTCAGAATGTCGTTTTTTGTGTCATAAAAAATGATCGTGTGTGGGCAAAACGACGTTTTTAAACCCGCGCATGCTCAGAAGCAAGTTATGACACGAGCTTGAATGGAAAAGAGTGCCGTCGTACATGTTGTACGTAACCGCGCTTTGCAAGAGCATTTTCGGAAAACAATGGTGTGTAGGCAACGTTGTTTTTTAAAATGAAGTTTGAAAAACATCTTTTTTTCATGAGAAAAAATGCCGTTTTTTTACAAGACAAGAAACGACCGTGTGTACGCGGCATGACAAACAAGTCTAGTGATCAGAGTCAATAACCTGTATGCGCCAAGTGATGCAAAGCTCACAATAAAATATCCAAGGATGAGTCTGTAGCACGAAGGATGCAAATAAAGTCCTAACCAATATGGAAATCTATAAACTGGAATTAGACCCTAAGGGGGACTAAAGAGGGGAGGGGCATTTTAGAGTATGCTTCTTTTCTATGTTGTGCAGAAAGCACCAGATCTTCTATTTGATTTAGCTATTCAACTTTATAAAGCCAGAGTCGAATGGAAGAGGAATGCATTTGGTGATGTTCAGGAGGTGGTGTAATATCCTTTTTTTTTTTTTTTTTATGTTCTGACTGGTATAGTGGAAACATGAAGGAGAAAAAATCATCCAGTATAATGTAATTAATAAATGCTTGGGAAATCCTCCAGTAAAATCCTTTCCAGTAATGGCTAAGCTTAGGGCAGGACCAAAAGATATGTAGTAGCGTCCTCTGCTCCACCTGACAACTCCAACAGTGATCCGTAACATTTGGGAAATATTTATGATGAGAGAAGGGGTATAATACCAAAAGTCAAATTTTTTAAATTGGTTTTCTGTACTCTCATACAGATTGAGGACTTCAAGGCAAACCAAATAATGTTACCCCTTTGGTCCGCCTTAAAAGTCCTCTCCGAGTCTAGTTCCCATTTTTCGAGGAAGTGCAATTGATAGCTGTCTGTGTGTGTTACTAACAGGGAATTTTCAAACTACACTCCTCAGTGCAATATGTCTTGAACATAGTCAGACTGTGGTGAAAGTCATGTGACGGTGGGAGAGAAAAAATTATGTAACTCCAAGACCCTCCAAGACTCTAAATGGAAGAGGGTTCTGATGTTATACAGTCTATGCAATTTTTGGTTGGACTTACATTTTAAAACTGTGGTCCCCAAACTGCAGCCTGCATGCCAGTTGTGGCCCTATGCTTACCTTTGCCCTTGTGGCACTCTTCTACCCACTGATACAAACAAAAAGTCATTAATCCTTCCACTGACACAACTGATACAGCATAATTACTCCCACTGACACCAATAATGAGTCAATTCTACCCACTGACACTATAGATGGGGTACTATTCCTCCCACTGACACCAAAGATACACATAGATATGTGCCTTTAGCCTGCAGAGCATCATCTTGTTTAGCCCTCATTCTCTTTCCCATCCTCCTCCCCAAAAAATGTTTTAAACATTTTATTAGAGTGATTGGCACTCTTTTGTCTGGCCTCACTGTAGGGCCAGGATCACCGCGGAGACTTGTAGATCTCTCAATAAAGCAAGCAGAGGGCATTCCGTAATGTAATTTACAGTGACCCAAGGGGAAAAAGGTGTTATATAATGTACCAGTGGGACTGGAGTACTGTAGAGATTAAAATCGATGGCATATCTAATTGCACTGTAATTTCTCTCTGATGAGCTGTAATGCTGCCCCCTCTCACCATGCTGCCCTAGGTCTTGTTCAACAAGAACATAATGGTACATATTACCCTGAGAGAGTGTCATTTATCCAATAATGACGTGCTTGTAAGAATAATAAAAAAAAATAAAAATTGGACGTCTATAAATGGCAATAAAAAATCCATAGAATAGTAATGAATGAAAACTGAATCTAGCAATGCAGAAAAAAACAACTGGCAGCTGTATTCAGTTGCGAAAAAATCATGGACAAACAATAGCACAGTTTCAAATATGCGTTACCACAAAGTAAAGCACTGTGCTGTGTGATTATAGATTATTGCATCCCAATGCACATCTACAATGTATTGCATCGCACCCACATTATAGTGAAAAGCAATGCACAGACACAGACACAGACCCTGTGCGTTGTGCTGCACTTACAATAATCAATCATGCAAGATCTATTATAAAATGCATTGACAACCCGTTCAAAATGAACTAAATGGCTGTCATGCTAATCCAATGTTTTTGCTTTTTTCAGAGTCAATGACCTGGAGCAACATATGCAGATCAGGAGTTTGGGCTGAATTCTGACTTCTAATCTGTATGCCTGTTCTGGGTCAGTGACTCAAAGTATTATGCCGCATACACACAACCTTTTTCGTGTTCTAAAAAATGAAGTTTTATTTTAATGTCATTAAAAACGATTGTGTGTGGGCTCCAGAGCATTTTTCACAATCTAAAAAATGGGCATTAAAAATTTCGAACATGCTCTATTTTTTCACAATATTTTTAACGTTGTAAAAAATGGTCGTGTGTGGGTGTTAACAACGTGAAAAACCTGCGCATGCTCAGAAGCAAGTTATGAGACGGGAGCGCTCGTTCTGGTAAAACTAGTGTTCGTAATGGAGATAGCACATTCATAACGCTGTAACAGACTGAAAAGCATGAATCGTCTTTTACTAACACAAATTCAGCTAAAGGGTGGCGCCATCCGCATGGAACTTTCCCTTTATAGTGCCGGTGTACGTGTTGTACGTCACCGTGCTTTGCTAGATCATTTTTTTTCCCACGATTGTGTGTAGGCAAGGCCGTTTTAATGATCGGGTTGAAAAAGACGTTGTTTCTTCTAGACCCTTAAAACTTAATTTTTTAGAACCCGAAAAATGGTTGTGTGTACGCGGCATTACAGACAGAAGACAGGCAATAAGCAGTTTTAGAAGGGGGTCAGAAATTGAACTTTACATGGTAGTTGAACCTAAGTTGATACACCTTTATGCTTGTCATTGGCAATACAAATTCTAGATGAAGTGCGACAATTATATAGTACATCATATCGAAGGCATGACAGTCAGAGCCTCAATACCTAGGCACATTCTATAGTCAGTACTGACGTCAATGATGAGAGTCCTGTTTCTAAGGTAATGTACAGCAGACAAGCACCCTGAGTCATTTAAGTGCTAAACATGTATTTATACCTGCCAGCTGTGCAGGGCTAATTACTGTGGGGACAGAAACATCATCTTTTGCCCATCTACATTAATTGAAAAAGTGCTCAAATCACAATAAGACAGTGGAAGATGTAAACCTACGTAGTTAATCTGTGCCCTTTCCTTTTAAAGTAATGAGCTTATTTCCTGTAATCTACATGTATGATATGCTAAATGTGTCCATACACAAAGGAACCTGATTATTATGAAGAAAAAAAATCAGATCCTTAAATGATCGTCCTTCACCCAACACGACCATGTATGATAAGCTGAATCTTTATTTCTTGTGATGTTTTTTACCCAAGTGACCATACAAGTACATGAGCAGTGCACAATCTGTCTGTGGGTGGTAAAATTGCAATGCTTGTAGGCAGGTTGAATGGTGTATGGTGGCAGTGAGTTAGCAGCTGGCCCAGGCCAGAGAAAGAGGTTAACTTGTGAAAGTTCTGTTCCTGGGCTTTTTGGTTCTAGTTGGCCCACCTGTGATCTAAAAAGGGGGAGGGCTGAGATCCTGGGCTCTTCTTGGGGGTTTACCTGCATGGTTGGACTTTCCTAGCTGTCTGTATGTGGAAATGGGATTGAAGACACAGGACTTTTGGAGACAGCCAAGCCATGGACACTTGCCTGGACAGCTACACCACCATAGTTTGTATAGGGAAAAGATGTTCATAATGAACTGTTATGCCACACATGTTTAGTAAAATTACATTAACAGTTATGAGCCTTGTCTAAAGTTATTCAAATGGGTGCATGTTAGTTTTGGCGTATCTAAAGAACCAGGGTCTGTAAAGCACTACGGTGTATGAAGCAACATTGCTACAGAAGGGTTAACTTGGCAAAGAAAAGAGTGTGGTTGCTAAGAGTAACCAATGGCATCTTCTACCAGGCAAAAGACACACCTTCTAAATTCACCAAGATTTGGTCTTGCTGGCTACATTTCACTACTACAGACATGGGTCAAGTCCTGGGAAAAAAAGTGTGGGAACTCCCACCCAAGATCCACTCCCCCACCAAAAAAAAAAAATGATACGCTTATATGCATAATTACTAAACCGCATGTTTTTTTTTTTTTTCGATCCACCGTACCTTGTAATCCATTATGTTACTGGCCGTTTCCTGTATATGGATTCATCGGGTAGTGTGCAGGTATTCCGTCACTTCCTCGATGCCGCAATGTCTCCTGGGAGCTTTTGTCATTGTTCCCAGGAGACATTGCGGATGTCTGCCGCAAGTTATCGCGGGATTTAGAAAGAACTTTAAGCAAGTTCTTTCTAAATCCCACAATAACTTGCATAAAACCTTTGCAATGTCTCCTGGGAACAATGACAAATGCTCCCAGGAGACATTGCGGCATCGAGGAAGTGACGGAATACCCACACACTACCTGATAATTCCATATACAGGAAGCGATCAGTAAAATAAAGTATTACTAAGGTTCGTCTGCCCCTGACAGTGAGTTGAGCTGGGCATCGCCGCTTAGTGAAGGATTGGCTTGGGTGCTCTAGTCCTGCAAAGGGAACTGCGTTCCTGCTGTGAAAAAAGTGCAGGGACTCCGTTCCCACGTGTTCCTGCAGGACTTGAGCCCTGACTACAGATGAGTACACACAGGTCATATCATGAAATGACCTTGAGAGTGGTATTAGGATATTTGAGACTCTGGTAATCCCCATCCGTCCCCACCTAACCCCCCTTGCATTTCTCTATACTCCACCTCCCCCTTCATTTGGGAGACTAAAAAAACATAAAACTCCTAAAAATTCCCAATAGCACCTCTAGTAGTATATACTTCCCTTATACTCCCTTCCTACTTAGAGTGCTATTTATTCTCCATTTTACCACCTTTCTCCTGTGATGGCCCACTTCAATCACTAACTACTTAAGGTTTTAATGATAAGAACAAATCTACAATGCCAGGTACCCTTCTCACAGGCATGATATCAAAAACCTAATTTATGTACCTGTTCACAAGGATTCACATTTCCAGTTATTGACTCATTTTACCTTATCTACTAATGGTTGTTATATGAACTTAACTACACAATTGTACGAGTATACATTTGTGTTTATTGTACCGGCTGCGCCCGCATTTATTATTTTCATGTACTCCTGTATACGATCTCAAAAAAAAAAGAGTAACTAAGGGCAAGTTTGAGACACAAAGCAACATTGTTAAGCGTGGTAAAGGTGACAGGTTGAGGCAGTCAATGTTCTGGCTCCCTCCCTAGCAGTGCAATTGCAACCAGATCCAAACCCACATTACAGAAATCTATGGCCTGGTCACGAAGTACAGGACGTAAAGGAGTTAACAAGTACACACATGAGGTCCATGGTATGTACACAGTGAAAATTTCCAAATTTTGTCATATTACAACCAAAAACTTAAATGTATTTTATTGGGATTTTACGTGATAGCCCAACAAAAAGTGGCACATAATTGTGAGGGGGAAGGAAAATGATAAATGATTTTTAAAATTGTTTACAAATAAATATCTGAAAAGTGTGGTGTGCATTGGTATTCAGACCCCTTTACTCTGTTACCCCTAACTAAAATCTAGAGGAACCAATTGCCTCCAGAAGTCACCTAATTAGTAAATATAGTCCACCTGTGTGTAATTTAATCTCAGTATAAATCCAGCTGTTCTGTGACGCCCTCAGAGGTTTGTTAGAGAACATTAGTGAACAAACCGCATCCCAAAGGGACACATCAGACAGGTCAGGGATAAAGTTATGCAGAAGTTTAAAGCAGGGTTAGGTTATAAAAAAAATCCCAAGCTTTGCATATCTCACAGAGTACCGTTCAATCCATCATCCAAAAATAGAAAGAGAATGGCACAACTGGCAAACCTACCAAGACATGGCCGTCTACCTAAACTGACAGGCCAGGCAAGGAGATCATTAATCAGAGAAGCAACCAAGAGGCCCATGGTGAACACAGAACAGAAATGGGAATTCTTCAAAAAGACTCTTTGGAACCTCACTGCAAAGTATATTCCCATGGGCAATAAGTTTAAAAGGCTACAGATAAAACCTATGTGGCTCACGGTTAAAGTTAAAAAAGCTATAAACAATAAGAAAATAGCTTTTAAAAAATATAAAAATGAAGGAACACTAGTGTCGTTTAAATGTTACAAAGAATATAATAGAATATGTAAAAAGGAAATCAAGGATGCAAAAATTCAAAATGAACGACAGATTGCAAAAGATAGTAGGACAAACCCCAAAAAATTCTTTAAATATATTAATAGTAAAAAGGTCAAGTCTGAGCATGTAGGCCCTTTACAAAATAATCTAGAGTGGGTGACTGAGGACATAGAGAAGGCAAATTTATTAAATGCTTTCTTCAGCTCTGTGTATACAATGGAGAATGGGGGAGCTCATGTCGATATAGGGGGTGGGTGCCCCAAATCCACAATGGCTCAAAAGTGATATGGTCCAGAAATATTTAGACAGAATAAAGGTGGATAAAGCACCTGGACCAGATGGCATCCACCCACGGATCCTAAAAGAATTGAGCTCTGAAATTTCAAAGCCACTGTATCTAATATTTAGGGACTCATTAATGACAGGAATAGTACCACTGGATTGGCATAAAGCCAATGTGGTGCCCATATTTAAAAAGGGAACAAAGTCTTTACCTAGTAACTATAGACCTGTTAGTTTAACTTCTATAGTTGGGAAGATACTGGAACGTTTAATAAAAGACCACATGGATGAGTTCTTGCTGGAAACAAACTATTTAAGCAGCAGACAGCATGGATTCATGAAGGACAGAAGTTGTCAGACAAACCTGATTTCCTTTTATGAAGAGGTAAGTAAAACCCTGGACAGAGGCGTGGCAGTGGACGTGGTATACTTGGATTTTGCAAAAGCGTTTGATACAGTTCCCCACACACGGCTCATGTGTAAGGTAAGGTCTACAGGATTAGATATATCAGTTTGTAAATGGATAGAAAACTGGCTGAAAGACAGAATTCAGAGAGTTGTGGTTAATGATTCTTACTCTGAATGGTCCAAGGTTATCAGCGGTGTACCCCAAGGTTCAGTGTTGGGTCCCTTACTTTTCAATATATTTATAAATGATATTGGGTCTGAGATCAAAAGTAACATTTCTGTTTTTGCAGATGACACCAAGCTATGCAGTGGAATAATGTCCTTGCAGGATGTCTCCAATTTACAAGCCGACCTCAATGCTCTGTCTAATTGGGCGACTAAGTGGCAGATGAGGTTTAATGTTGATAAATGTAAAGTTATGCACTTGGGGGCTAAGAATATTCATGCATCATACATGCTAGGGGGAGTACAACTGGGGGGATCTGTAGTGGAGAAGGATCTGGGGGTTTTAGTTGATCATAAGCTCAATAATGGCATGCAATGCCAAGCTGCGGTTTCCAAAGCGAGCAAAGTCCTTTCTTGTATTAAGAGAGGTATGGACTCCAGAGATAGAGATATCATTTTGCCCCTGTACAAATCATTAGTAAGACCTCATCTGGAATATGCAGTCCAGTTTTGGGCACCAGTTCTCAAAAAGGATATCGGAGAACTGGAGAAAGTGCAGAGAAGGGCAACCAAACTGATAAGAGGCATGGAGGAGCTCAGCTATGAGGAAAGATTAGAAAAACTGAATTTATTCACTCTTGAGAAGAGGAGAATAAGGGGGGATATGATCAACATGTACAAATACATAAGAGGTCCATATAGTGAACTTGGTGTTGAGTTATTCACTTTAAGGTCAACACTGAGGACAAGGGGGCACTCTTTACGTCTGGAGGAAAAGAGATTTCACCTCCAAATACGGAAAGGTTTCTTCACAGTAAGAGCTGTGAAAATGTGGAACAGACTCCCTCCAGAGGTGGTTCTGGCCAGCTCAGTAGATTGCTTTAAGAGAGGCCTGGATTCTTTCCTAAATGCACATAATATAACTGAGTACTAAGTTTTGTAGGTAAAGTTGATCCGGGGTAATTCCGATTGCCTTTCGGGGGATCAGGAAGGAATTTTTTCCCCTCCGGTAGCAAATTGGATCATCGCTCTGCTGGGGTTTTTTGCCTTCCTCTGGATCAACTGTGGGTATGGAGTTGGGTGTATGGGAGGATGTACTGTGTTTTACTTTGTTTTATTTTTTATTTTTTATTTTTTTATTTATTTTTTTTTTTTTTTATGGTTGAACTGGATGGACTTGTGTCTTTTTTCAGCCTGACTAACTATGTAACTATGTAACTATGTAACTATGTAACTCTGGAGGAGCTGCAGAGATCCACAGCTCAGGTGGGAGAATCTGTCCACAGGACAACTATTAATGCACTCCACAAATCTGGCCTTTAGGGAAGAGTGGCAAGAAGAAAGACATTGTTGAAAGAAAGCCATAAGAAGTCCCATTTGCAGTTTGGGAGAAGCCAAGTGGACAACACAGCAAACATATGGAAGAAGGTGCTCTGGTCAGATGAGACCAAAATATAACTTTTTGGCCTAAAAGCAGAACGCTATGGCCCAGATTCACAGAGAGTGGGCGCACATTTACGCCGGCGTAGCGCACACACAGTACGCTACGCCGGCGCAGTGCGGAGAGGAAAGCACTGCATTCAGCAAGCCATTGCTCACCAAGATGTGCCAAAGTAGCGTATTTTCAAAGGTGCAGGCCAGCGTAAGTGGAAGTGGGCGTTCATGCAAATGTGTCGTGTTGTGTGATCCATGCAAATGAGGCGTGACCCCATGCAAATGATGGGCCGAGCGCCAGACAAGTACGTATAACGAACTGCGCATGCGCCACGCATGCTCACAACCACGTCGGAAAAACTGCCTAAGATACGCCGGATCACTGTGTATGCTGTTAACGTAACCTACGCGCAGCCAGACACACGTCCAACGCAAAATACGCTGGCTGGTGTTCCCTGGTGCAGACCTGAGCATGTCTGTTGCTGAGTTACACCTCCTTTATGGGGAATAACTTTACGCCGGACGTACAACTTACGCGCACCGCGCATAGCCTGCGTCGGGCGCACCTACGTTCGTGAATCGCCGTATTTACCTTATTTGCATGTTTGAATGGCTAATCGATGGGAGCGGCACCATGCACCCAGCTTAAATGTACGCCCACCCTACGCCGGCGTAAGTAAGTTACGTCAGCGGATGTAGCCTGGTTTTAAGCGTATCTCTGTTTGTGGGTCTGGCGTACAGATACGCCGGCGCACATTTGCCCTTACGTCGGCGTAACTTGTGATACGTCGGCGTAAGTGCCCTGTGAATCCGGGCCTATGTGTGGTGGAAAATTAAGACTGAACATCACCCTGAACACACCATTCCCACCGTCTCTGCAGAGGAGCTTTTCTGTGTTTTCAACCCTTTCTCAGTCGTTAGCGGGGGTAAAAGCGCCCTCTAGCGGCCAAATAGCACCTCAAAATTGACGGTAAAGCGCCGCTAAAGATAGCGGCGCTTTACTGCCGCCACCGTCCCTGCCCCGACCTGCCCCAGTGTTAAAGGGGCCTTAATGTTAAATGCTTTACACTGCAGTCTCCACCTGTTCCCGTGCATTTCTGAGGGAGCTCCACAAGAAAGGTAGCCCTGCGAGTAGGTCCTGCCCATATGTTGTCAAGACCATCTGTAATCTTCACCCCAAGCCAGTCAACAAACCAATATTTTGCTTGTTTTGCATCTTTTGGTTATCACAGATAAGAAAAAAGAAATGGGTCCTAGGTTTTGATCTTACTAAATATGAGCAATGTAAAATCTGACTGTTACTGGTCAAGTGTGTTACTGTCAGTGTTGCTCATCTTACTTTAAAAAGGTAATTTGTTACAGTTACAAATTACTTCTCGGAAAAAGTAATTGCGTTAGTCACTCCATTGAAAAATAAATTAGTTATTCAGCAAAGTAACTGTGACTTTTTTTTGTGCCAGTGTATAAGACGACCCCCTAATTTTCCAGCTAAAATGTTGGTTTTTGGATATACTCGCCGTAAAAGACGACCCCTCACTGTGCCATCTGTAACATGCCTCACTGTGCCTGTAACATGCCTCACATGCCTCACTGTGCCTGTAACATGCCTCACTGTGCCTGTAACATGCCTCATTAAATGTGCCTGTAACATGCCTCACTGTGCCTGTAACATGCCTCACATGCCTCACTGTGCCTGTAACATGCCTCACATTGTGCCTGTAACATGCCTCACATTGTGCCTGTAACATGTCTCACATTGTGCCTGTAACATGCCTCACATTGTGCCTGTAACATGCCTCACATTGTGCCTGTATCATGCCTCACATTGTGCCTGTATCATGCCTCACATTGTGTCTGTAACATGCCTCACATTGTGCCTGTAACATGTCTCACATTGTGCCTGTAACATGCCTCACATTGTGCCTGTAACATGCCTCACATTGTGCCTGTAACATGCCTCACAGTGTGCCTGTAACATGTCTCACATTGTGCCTGTAACATGCCTCACATTGTGCCTGTAACATGCCTCACATTGTGCCTGTAACATGCCTCACATTGTGCCTGTAACATGCCTCACATTGTGCCTGTAACATGCCTCACATTGTGCCTGTAACATGTCTCACATTGTGCCTGTAACATGCCTCACATTGTGCCTGTAACATGCCTCGACGATCTCTCTACCTTCTGTTTGCATAGATGTCAAACGTCAGCAGCCATCCATTATTCAAAAGCCGCGCCTCCTCCTCAGGCTGTTCCGTGATAGGCGGAACAGTAATTTTCCCAGCAGGGCCTCTGTTTAGTGTTCAGCCTATCACGGATGTCCTCTCATCCTCTCTGAGCCAAACTATTGCTCAGACAACTATAATTTAACACATTGTGCCCCCTCACTGGGAGCGCTACATAAGTATGGATGCAGAGAGTCCCCCCGGAATCTTTAGGTATTGGGAAGCAGTGGTAGCCAGAATTTTTGACTTTCTGTGCGTATTTTACCTAATCCTTTAAAGTGTGTAGTGTACTGGGTTGGTTGATGGTCCTAGAGGAGGATGCTCTTGACCATATGTATTGGTCCTCTCTTTTTCATAGCAAGGAAACTAATAGCTATGTATTGGTCCTCCCACAAGAACAAACTGGCCAATTCTCTCAACCATTAGCTGAGAGTACTGATTGGATGCTGGCATTTTTCAGTCATGCCCACTTGACAGAAGCTGGACCTTTGGCTGGCTTCTGTTGGACTGGCTACCATACACACAGGCCGAATATTTGGTGCGTGTGTACAGGGCTTTTGGGCATTCTGGCAGCTGGCAGCACCACAGCAGATTTGTCCATCTGCGCTGTTTAGGGCAGATTAAAAAATGTTAGATTTCTTTTGTCAGGCTAAGTCAAAGAAATCTAAAGGTTTACAGCTTAATAAGAGATTCATAAAAATTGGCCAGCAGCAGGAGAGTTTTTCATCACAGACAACACCCATAACATGCACACTATTACATTCAGCATACCAAACCATGCACAACTTTACAGCCAGCACACCATACCATCAGAGGTGTATCTAGTGAAAATGGCGCCTATGGCAAGCACTAAAACTGCGCCCCCCGTCCAAACATTTGAAACCCATCTCTCAAATAACCTTAACAAAAAAAAAAACGGCTAACAAAACTAGTGATATTTATCATCCCTTGTGATACCTCGGGTAGTGACATATCCTCTTTATGGAGGAATCTGGGGTTTATTAGACCCCTGATCCCTCCTCTGCCCTCCAAGGCCAGGTAAATGCAGAACCAATACTAGAAGTGATGAAATCTTCATCACTTAAGACCTCAGTTTTCACAGAAGAGAGGGAGAAACTGATGTTCCTCTGTCTTCTTTGTGCGCTGCCAATCCGACCAGATGGAGTGGGAGAGCCTGGGAGAACAGGGGAGGACTGTGGTTGAATGTAGCAGGGATAGTGCTGCCAATGTCCATTAGCAAAGGTGCTGAAAAGGAGATCCTGCCTATGCTCGGTAGGAGGGAAGAAGAGACCCTCAGACCCTGGTAAGTGCCCTGCTGCCCAGCCACTCAACAGCGCCCCCTTCATATGGCGCCCATGGCACTTGCCATGGCTGCCATACCCTAGATACGCCACTGCATACCATGCACAGCATTACACTCATTACACCATACAATGCACACTTTTACATTCAGCACACCATGCCATGTATACCATTACACTGAACACATCATGCCATGCACACTGTACCATGCACACCATTACACACAGCACACTGTACCATGCACACCATTACACACAACGCACCTTACCATGCATACTATTGCACTCATTGCACCACAGCATGCACAAAGCTTGCTTTTTTACCTAGAACACAGTAATACTAAGCCTTTTATAAAGCAGTTATTCATTGGTAAATGTAAGAACAAATGACATGAAGTGCACCTTCTGTCACAAGGTTACATACTAAAGAACAGTCATCTCGGCATGGTGCATCCAATGCAATCTAATTGAATGCTGTATATTAGAAAGGGAGCCGTAATAAAAGGTAAGCAAATGTACAGAATATGTTTTTTCTTCTAATGATCACCAACTTTGTTGCTTAGAGACACGGGCAGTGTCTGTGACATTCTTCTCTCCCTGCAGTTTTTGTTTATTATGCAGATCCATTGAGGTTCACTAAAGCACAAATAACAAAGGAGCCTCTACATCAGTACTGCTCCAGAAAATGCGGTCATTGCAGATGTTAAAGACCCTGAACTCAGTGCCCAGTCCATTATCACAGTGGCTCTGTGCTCAGAGTTCTGCTTGTTTAAATGTGTGTTCTATGGAAATCGTTCATTAATAACAACCAAAAAAATTATTTCTGCATTTATTAGCAACAATACATTATATAAAGTCCCAAACTTATCTGCTGGTGAGCTCAGGATTCTGTGTTGGGGCTCTGGGCGACTGCACAGTAACAAGTGAATTTCAAAAGTAACAAAGTAGTTACCAATGTACTGTCCCTTTAGAATACTACACACAGAAGTAACAGAGGTGTGGTTCCTTTAAGATGATTTGCCTTAGGCCGCGTACACACGATCAGTCCATCCAATGAGAACAGTCCGAAGGACCGTTTTAATCGGTTAACTGATGAAGCTGACTAATGGTCAGTCGTGCCTACACACCATCCGTTAAAAAACCGAGCGTGTCAGAACGCAGTGACGTAAAACACGACGACGTGCTGAAAAAAACAAAGTTCAATGCTTCCAAGCATGCGTCGACTTGATTCTGAGCATGCACGGCTTTTTAACCGATGCTTTTGCATACTAACGATCGTTTTTGACCTATCGGTTAGGCGTCCATCGCTTAAATTTTAAAGCTAGTTCTCTTTTTTTTGATCGAAGGATAACTGACAGATGGGGCCCACACACGATCAGTTTGGACCGATGAAAACGGACCTACAGTGTGTACGCGGCCTTAAAGAAGATCTCCTCCCAGGCTGGGTTCACACTGCTCTGACATGGAAGTCATAAACGGAACTCTATGTTAGCCTATGTGCCTATGCACACCTGGGCATTTTTCAGTGTTAATGAGCTTTGGAGTTTATTGGCTTTTTTTCTGAACGCCCGAAATTTGCATTCAAAGTGCTGTTTTTGGCGTGAAAAAATGCTTTTTTATCCATTTTTTTAGTGTTTTTTATCCATTGAAAAAAAAAAGTAAAAAAAAAAAAAAGCTGATAAAAGCTACACTGAAAAACGCTAATTAAAGCTATTGCAAAAACGCTAAAAAACGTTGAAAGGCTCCCTGCAAAGCTACTGGCGTTTTTTATAGCTTTTATCAGCTTCAGTGTGCATGGAGCCTAATGCTGGCCATAGATGCATTTTCCTTTCCTCGAGCAGCCAGAGGACTATTTAAAAAAAAAATATTGATTTCCCCCATCCATACCTGCAAGCTAGATGGAAGCGACCTCCCTACTGTGCCATTGTATTCTGACAGCTGGACTCTCTACTGCCATAATACACCTATTAATGGCTGAAGCCGATTGTCTTCAGCCTGCTGATCGACAAATGTTTTCCAACAGTCCCATTCTATCCACAGAAGCTGATCGAGTGGTGGCTGGTGTGTTTTTTTTTTTTGGGGGGGGGGGGGGGCAAACAATCCACCGATAGCCACCCCCCAGTGCGTCAGTCAACCGCAAGGGGCGCTAATTATTGATAGGTATAACAGGTATTATACAACATTGGTGAAAATAATATAATATAAATATGTGAATGTCGTGCTAACCATATAACAACAAACCAATAAGTGCAGAAAAAATATATAGTGACAATAGACAATGTGTGTCTATCCAAAAGTCCGTGTTTGTTTAGTGCAATGTTGTGCTGCAAACAATAGTATTCCAATGGGTGCTCCGTGTGGTCTTCTAAACGTATATCACCTTCACCAAATAAACACCGCAAGTGTGAATGGATGGCTCCTTACCCGAAGGTGTTGACCTATTGTTTAAATAAGGTCAAATAGGCTCAGAAATCAGCTCTTGTCCGTGGAAACCACGATTGAAAACCAGGCTGTGGATAGGTCTCATATAAAGAGAGAAACAGCTCCCATGGTGTAAAACCTTTTATTAAAATAATTGCTAAAAAATATAATGCCAAATGGCCTCTTACTTTCGATGGTGCCCGTGTTCCCGGCACTGAGGCTGTAGGTATATAGGGATTGGAGAGAGAAGTTGTGATGAGCTGGTGAAGCCGGCGTGCGTTCCACCGCCGTCAGGCTTGAAAACCAGGAAACCGGAAGTATGCTAGTAGTGCGTGCCCAGGTACCGGGAGGCGGTACCTGGGCACGCACTACTAGCATACTTCCGGTTTCCTGGTTTTCAAGCCTGACGGCGGTGGAACGCACGCCGGCTTCACCAGCTCATCACAACTTCTCTCTCCAATCCCTATATACCTACAGCCTCAGTGCCGGGAACACGGGCACCATCGAAAGTAAGAGGCCATTTGGCATTATATTTTTTAGCAATTATTTTAATAAAAGGTTTTACACCATGGGAGCTGTTTCTCTCTTTATATGAGACCTATCCACAGCCTGGTTTTCAATCGTGGTTTCCACGGACAAGAGCTGATTTCTGAGCCTATTTGACCTTATTTAAACAATAGGTCAACACCTTCGGGTAAGGAGCCATCCATTCACACTTGCGGTGTTTATTTGGTGAAGGTGATATACGTTTAGAAGACCACACGGAGCACCCATTGGAATACTATTGTTTGCAGCACAACATTGCACTAAACAAACACGGACTTTTGGATAGACACACATTGTCTATTGTCACTATATATTTTTTCTGCACTTATTGGTTTGTTGTTATATGGTTAGCACGACATTCACATATTTATATTATATTATTTTCACCAATGTTGTATAATACCTGTTATACCTATCAATAATTAGCGCCCCTACTCTCCAATTGTTTCACATGTCTAATCCAGTATTCTGCATTAGTTAGGGAGCAGCTTGTATTATTATTTTTGCACTTTCCCCCCCCCCCCTCACATTTTAGTTTGGCGCGAGATTTTCCCAAGTTTCCAGTCAACCGCAAGGCCCCACACTTACCTCGTGGGTAGTGGCACCTTCTCTCCTGGCTGCGGGTTGCTTGTTGGCTTGGTTCTCCTGCGTTTTCTCCCACCTCTCCTCCATGAGCTGTGCGTCTTCTCCCTCCTTTTCCTGCTGGCCAATCCGATCTCCTTTCAGCCAATTGGGTGGCGGGTCTCACAACCCGCTTCCTGATTGGCCAGGTGGAGATTCAGTGTTACAATAGCGAATTATCATTCGCTATTGTCACACAACTGGGTGGGCTCGGAACGCCCAATGCAGCCTCACTAATGCAGCCTCACCACCAGTGCCCATAAGGCAGCCTTACCACCAATGCCCATAATGCAGCCTCACCACCAATGCCCCTCAATGCAGTCTGATCAGTGCATGGGAGTTGTCATCCAATGTCCTGCCTGATAGATGTCACACATCCCCCGGCATTGGACCAGTGTGATGTCTGTCAAAGGAACCAGGAGAACGGGACATCGGATAACAGAGCAGTCATTGGGTAAGCGGGTCATCCCCGCTCTGTGTGATCCAGTGGCGCTTGCCCTCCCCCTTTATTCTCTGAGGCAGCGCTGGGGCCCATGTGGGCCTGAAAAGTTGGTCGCCGGGGGCCAGCAGGAGCCCTGAGAGTTGCAGCAGGTGGTGCTGGTGGGCCCCCTTCAGCAACCGGGCCCTCGGACCACGACCGATCTGGCCGACCAGTCAGTCCACCCCGTATTTATCCCAGATAGCAAGGATAACTTGCCACAATTTGTGGCAATGTTGAATTGTAAGTCTGGTATCTTGCTGCACATTTTCACTGGCAAGTTGTCCGCTTGCAGAGCACTTGAAGTTCTAGTTGACACTTTTCCAATTTGTAGCAAATTTGCGTGGCAAGTCTCTAGCAAGAGCTCTGCAAGTCTACAGCATGAAAATTCTGCCACAGTGCCCCCTGTGGTGGGATGACTATTGCACAACATAACTGAACCAGAACTTGCAGTCGACTTGCAGAATGTTTGCAAAGAAAGTTCATCTGGATTCATCCAATGCAGACTTGCTGCAATTGTGCAACAAACTTGTGAAGCCTGACAAGTCTAGCAATAGCTTAACCACTTACAGTAAGACCCGGACCAAAATGCAGGTAAAGGACCTTGCCCCTTTTTGCGATTCGGCACTGCGTCCTTTTAACTGACAATTGCGTGGTCGTGCGACGTGGCTCCCAAACACAATTGGCGTCCTTTTTTCCCCACAAATAGAGCTTTCTTTTGGTGGTATTTGATCACCTCTGCGATTTTTATTTTTTGCGCTATAAACAAAAATAGAGCAACAATTTTTAAAAAAATGCAATATTTTTTACTTTTTGCTATAATAAATATCCCCCAAAAATATATAAAAAAACATTTTTTTTCCTCAGTTTAGGCCGATACGTATTCTTCTACGTATTTTTGGTAAAAAAAATCGCAATAAGCGTTTATCGGTTGGTTTTCGCAAAATTTATAGCGTTTACAAAATAAGGGATAGTTTTATTGCATTTTTATTAATTATTATTTTTTTACTACTAATAGCGGCGATCAGCAATTTTTTTCGTGACTGCGACAATATGGCGGACACTTCGGACAATTTTGACACATTTCTGGGACAATTGTCATTTTCACAGCAAAAAATGCATTTAAATTGCATTGTTTACTGTGGAAATGACAGTTGCAGTTTGGGAGTTAACCACAGGTGGCGCTGTAGGGGATGTGTGACCTATGTGTTGTGTTTACAACTGTACGGGGCTGTGGCTGTAGGTGTGACGTCATCGATCGTGTCCCCCTATTACAGGGATGACGCGATCGATGCTACGGCCACAGAGAAGCACGGGGAAGCTGTGTGTACACACGGCTCTCCCCGTTCTTCCGCTCCAGGGACGGATCGCTGCACTGCAGCGGCGATCGGGTCCGCGAATCCCGCGGTCCCGGTCCTGGAGCTTCGGACCGGGTCGCGGGCGCGCGCCCGCGGGCGTGCGCCCGCGACCCACGGCTGGGTACTAAAATCAACGTATATATACGTTGATGTGCCCAGCCGTGCCATTCTGCCGACGTAAATGTGCAGTAGGCGGTCCTTAAGTGGTTAAAGAGGAAGCAAACACTTCCGCTTTATTTTAATTTTTTTCTGACCTGCAAAGTAAAAGCATAATGTGCTAGTACTGCATACTAGCATATTATGTGGAACTTACCTGCAAACAAAACCCTTGTTTTCCCCGCTGGAGGCTGCATTCATCTTTGCCCGTCTACCTTCCAGAGCCTGCGGACTTCAGCTGTGTAAGGCCGCGTACACACGTTGTCTGTCGAACCAAAGTTTTAAAACTTGCTTTAAAATCTGTCCGACGGACACCTGTCCGCCGGACAGATTCGATGGTTAGTACGCAAAAGCATCGGACCAAAAACCCGCGCATGCTCAGAATAAAGTCGACGCATGCTTGGAAGCATTGAACTTCGTTTTTTCAGCACGTCGTTATGTTCTATGTCACCGCGTTCTGGTCTGATCAGATTTTTGGTCTGATGGTGTGTACGCACATCAGACCATCAGACCACTTCAGCCTGGTCCGATGAAAACGGTCCGTCGGACCAGTTTCAACGGACCGGTCTGATCGTGTGTAGGTGGCCTTACTGGGCAGATCCGCGCAACATCACTCCTGCGCATGCGTGTGGGAGCCACTGGTCACGGCAGTGGGCTCTGAAGAAACGGCACGAGTGGCCTTTTCTTCAGAGCACATGTGCCAATGACGACATCGGCAGCATATACAGTAAATATCTTCTAAACGGGTGCCTTATTATAGGCTTAACTATAGGTAAAAACAATCCAGGGATGTTCACTTCCTCTTTAAAGAGGAGCTCCAGCCCACATACTGTAGCTGCTGACTTTTAATATTAGGAAACGTACTTGTCCTGGAATCCAGCGGTGTCGGCACCCCAGCCTATGTTTCTATAGGCTCTCAGGAGCTGCCGCCCCCATAGCCTGTAAGGGAAACAGGGAGTGAAGCCTTGCGGGCTCACAGGCGATCCCCTACTGCGCATGCTCTCTGCGCTCTGTGCTGTCTAAATGTCTAAATGGCCCAGCGGTGGGGAAGAAGGAGGGGGGCGAACCTCTGACGGAGGTCCGACAAAAGTTGGGGACTGGGAGTTTTTTTTTAATCGCCAGAAAAAAACGAAGTAGCCGAAGTAGAAAAAAAAAGAAGTGCTCATTGAAATATTTTTAGCTTTTTTGGCCTATACTTTACAATTTCCATAAAATAATGACCTCAGTTCCCTTAAGACAAAACTGATATTTCTAAAAACATTTATTAAAATATTTGAATAAAATCATTATATAACACTCCATTACATCTTAGTTATTTTTTTTATTAGGGTGAACATTTAACAAAACATAAAAAAGAACATTCTCAAAAACAATAAAAATGAAAAAAATATACAATAAAAAAAAACACAAAACAAAAAATGACTATCCCGAATAATAAAAAAAAAGATACAATAATATGCGATAATATGTGAAACAGCGATAAAAGTGCTTGAATCAAAAGCGGGTATTGATCTTATATTACATAAAAAACAATAAAATAAGTCCCAAAAAATAACGTGCACGAACATCAAAAAGTGATGTGATGTTAAAGGGGTTGTACATTCCTCCTTCACTTACCTCATCCTTCCATTTTCCTTTTAAATGTCCTTATTTCTTCTGAGAAATCCTCACTTCCTGTTCTTCTGTCTGTAACTCCACACCGTAATGCGGGGCTTTCTCCCTGGTGTGGAGTGTCATGCTCGCCCCTCCCTTGGACTACGGGAGAGTCAGGATGCCCACTAACTCACAGCTCCTTTCTCTATATGCAATGTACTAGAGAGTGTCCTGACTCTCCCATAGTCCAAGGGAGGGGGCGAGCACGACACTCCACACCAGGGAGAAAGCCTTGCATTACTGTGTTGAGTTACAGTTACACTTTCCTCTCCTCTTCTGCATCAAAATTCACAGCTGATCTGACAAGGCTTTAATATATGGATCCATTAATGGAAAATCACATTCCACTCCACTCTCCTCTCCTAAAACTGCTACTAGACCTTTTGTGGTCTTTGTTTAAGGTGAGCTGCTAGCATATAAACAAGGAGAAATAAAACATTTCAAATTGTGCTCCACCAATAAGATATTAGGGTTAGTCACTCCTTGATTTCTACTTTTGTGAACTCCATATCAGATATTATGGATTCCACTCGCCTCTCTGTACACCATGCCCCAGCACCAATTAACCACTTGCTGACCAGCCTCCGTCATTATACTGTGGCAGGTCGGCACGATCCCCCGAACCCTCGTAGCTGTGTGTCAGTTCCTTTAAGCGGGATAGCAGGCACTTGCGTCCGCTGCATCGCGGGGGTGCCGATGCTTGTGACCGGCGGCCGCGATGACTGCCGCTCGCGACCGATTGTGGACACAAGAGGCAGAACAGGGATGTGTGTGTGTATACGCACACATCCCTGTTCTGTTCTGTGAGGAGAGACGTGAGTTTCTAATAGCTAGGACCACGATCTGTCATTTCCTCTAGGTCAGTCCCCTCCCCCCACAGTTAGAAACACACTAGGAAACACAATTAACCCCTTGATCGCCCCCTAGTGTTAACCCCTTCCCGGCCAGTGACATTTTTACAGTAAACAGTGCATTTTTAAAGCACTGATCGCTGTATAAATGCCAATGGTTCCAAAAATGTGTCAAAAGTGTCAAATGTGTCCACCATAATGTCGCAGTCCAGATAGAAATCGCAGATTGCCGCCATTACTAGTAGTAAATCGCTTATTGAGATTTTTTTTTACCAAAAATATGTAGAAGAATACATATCGGCCTAAACTGAGAAAAAAAATTGCTTTTTTTTTCAATTGGGCATATTTATAGCAAAAAGAATAAATATTGTGTTTTTTTTTTTTTTTAAATTGTCGCTCTTTTTCTTGTCGCTCTTTTTTTGTTTATAGCACAAAAAATAAAAATTTAAGCAATGATCAAATACCACCAAAAGAAAGCTCTATTTGTGGGGGAAAAAGGACATCAATTTTGTTTGGGTACAGCATTGCACAACTGCTTAGTTGTCAGTTAAAGCGACAGTGCCGAATTGCAAAAAATGGCCCGGTCATTGGGCAGCCAAGTCTAGTGGTTAACCACTTCAGCCCTGGACCATTTAGCTGGCCAAAGACCAGAGCATTTTTTGTGATTCGGCACTATGTCGCTTTAACTGACGTGGCTCCCAAACAAAATTGGTGTCCTTAATTCCCCACAAACAGAGCTTTTTTTTGTGGTATTTGATCACCTCTGCGATTTTCATATTTTGTGCTATAAACAAAAAAGTGTGACAATTTTGAAAAAAAAAAAAAATATATTTTTTGCTATAATAAAAATCCCCTAAAAATATGTAAAAAAAAATTTTTTTTCCTCGGTTAAGGCCTATACATATTCTTCTACATATTTTTGGTAAAAAAATGGCAATACGCATTTATTGACTAGTTTGTGCAAGAGTTATATTGTCTACAAAATAGGGAATAGTTTTATGGCATTTTTATTTATATAATTTTTTTTACTAGTAATGGCGGCTATCAGCGATTTTTATCGTGAATGCGACATTATGGCGGACACATCGGACCCTTTTGGCGCTATTTTGGGACCATTCACATTTACACAGCGATCAGTTCTATAAAAATGCACTGATTACTGTATAAATGTGACTGGCAGTGAAGGGGTTAACCAGGAGGGGGCGCTGAAGGGGTTAAGTGTGTCCTAGGGATGTGTTCTAACTGTAGGGGGGATGGGCTATGTGTGACACGACACTGATCACCGCTCTCGATCACAGGGAGCTTTGAGCAGTTTCCTATTACTAGGAAGAATGGGGAAATGCTTGTTTACATCAGCATTACCCCGATTTTCCTCTCAGTGAGACTTTCTTGGGTATCCCCGCGGACATCAAGTCCGTGGG
Organism: Rana kukunoris; assembly: GCA_029574335.1. Classification (NCBI taxonomy): domain Eukaryota; kingdom Metazoa; phylum Chordata; class Amphibia; order Anura; family Ranidae; genus Rana; species Rana kukunoris. Next base: position 99,896,716 of record CM056052.1, on the reverse strand, counting down.
ACCCGCGATCACACTCACGGAGCGGACGGTGCACGCCCACACTCACGACGTGCGCCCACAATGCCGCGTCTTAAAGGCGACATACAGGTACGTTACTCTGCCTGTACGTGCCATTCTGCCGACGTATATCAGCGTGAGCCGGTCCTTAACCAGTTGAAGAAAAGCCTTACACACAGCAGGGAGCAATGATAAAAATTGAGCCACATCGCCCGTTGTGGTGGGGTGACTATTACACAACATAACTGAAGCAGAACTTGCAGCCGACTTGCAGAATGTTTATAAAGAAAGTTGATCTGTATCACATTATTGTATTTTTTATTTTATTTTTTGTCAACATCGGAAAATTGTTGTTATTTATTATTCTAAAAAAAAAAAGGAAAGAAAAAAGGAAGTTGATCTGGAGTCATGCAATGCAGATTTGCTGCAATTGTGCAACACACTTGTGAAGTCTAGCAATAGCTTAGCAAGTAACAATTACTTTCTATCTGAGTTTTTATTCATGGGGGGGTTGAAGTTCCTCTCCAACATCCTGGCTTCCCCATGTGATGTACATTTTATTATTCTTGCCATCCTAACTAACCCACATAAAATGATAAGAATAATAAAGTCTCATCAGAGGCTGATCTGTGACAGCTGTCATGCTATGAGTGTCTATGATCACGTGTGATGATACAATGTATCACTGTAGGAAAAGAAATGTTGCGATGATCCTCCAATGACAGCTCACACACACATAGACCCGCCCCCTCCTCCGAGGCTCCTCCTCCCAGGCTCAGCCTCTTCCATCCTCTGAGAGCATCATCGGCTCTGCTCATTATCCCGGCATCAGCCTGCACTGCGCATGTGCGGAGCGGACACTGCATCAAGCTGCTAGAGGCTCTTCTTCTTCTGCTGGTGCCGGTAAGTAGACGCGGAAGGCTGATCGGGTCAGGACTGGTAGTGAGTGTCCCGATCTGCTGTGTGTATGTGTGTCCTCCGTGGTGTCCTGAGCTAGATGTGGACCTCCATCTTTCCCACAGAAGGCTGAAAGTGAAAGGGGGGTGCTTGTTGTGTGTTGGGGGGTTCTGTCTGTGATGATGGAGCCCCTCTATAGTCCGGACTCTTCCCCCTCCTGCAGAGGCTGAGCTGTTGAGGTCACCAGATAAGGAGGAAGAGGGAGGGCAGGCTCCAGGAGCTCCTAGGGCTAGCCTGGTCTAAGATCATCACAATGCCTGCCATTGTACAGGGAGGGCACACAGGGGACATGCCTGCAATATTATTGTTATATAGGTGACACCTATTAGGTGTGCTTAGAGATCCATAGTAGAAGGACAGAGCTCAGGATCAGAATGGTTACTGTCTAGAGTAAGGAGACATCTCCCCTTCAAGTGAGGCTGCCCTGGCACTGCGTGGGTTCAATTCTGGATTAGATCTAGGGGGGCGAAAAAATGTGTTTAACTTACTCAATCCTCCGCCCCCCTCTAAGACCGGTGCCCACAGCTTTTCTCCTACGCTCACCCAGACAAGCAAACAGATCTCAAATGGACGTGAGACCACCAAGGGACAGTCCACTGCTGGAGCCTAGGGGAGAAGAAGAAGAGCGATGGGCATGAGACCACCAAGGGACAGTCCACTGCTGGAGCCATGGGGAGAACAAGAAGAGCGATGGGCATGAGACCACCAAGGGACAGTCCACTGCTGGAGCCTAGGGGAGAAGAAGAAGAGCGATGGGCATGAGACCACCAAGGGACAGTCCACTGCTGGAGCCTAGGGGAGAAGAAGAAGAGCAATGGGTGTAAGACCACCAAGGGACAGTCCACTGCTGGAGCCATGAGGAGAAGAAGTGAGCGATGGATGTGGGTGGGACAGTGGGAAGAATGCTCCTTACATTGGGGGACAGTGGGAAGAATGCTCCTTACATTGGGGGACAGTGGGAAGAATGCTCCTTACATTGGGGGACAGTGGGAAGAATGCTCCTTACATTGGGGGACAGTGGGAAGAATGCTCCTTACATTGGGGGACAGTGGGAAGAATGCTCCTTACATTGCAGGCCAGTGGGAAGAATGCTCCTTACATTGAGGGACAGTGGAAAGACTTCTCTTTACATTGGTGGTCAAGGAGAAGAATGCTTCATACATTGGTGGTCAGTGAGAGGAATGCTACTTACATTGATGGTCAATGAGAGGAATGATTCTTGCATTGGTGGTCACTCAGTGAGAAGAATGCTTCTTACATTGGTGGTCAGTGAGAGAGATGCTACTTACATTGGTGGTCAGTGAGAGGAATGCTACTTACATCGATGGTCAATGCGAGGAATGATTCTTGCATTGGTGGTCACTCAGTGAGAAGAATGCTTCTTACATTGGTGGTCAGTGAGAGAGATGCTACTTACATTGGTGGTCAGTGAGAGGAATGCTACTTACATTGATGGTCAGTGAGAGGAATGATTCTTGCATTGGTGGTCACTCAGTGAGAAGAATGCTTCTTACATTGGTGGTCAGTGAGAGGGATGCTTCTTACATTGGTGGTCAGTGAGAGGGATGCTTCTTACATTGGTGGTCAGTGAGACGGATGCTACTTACATTGGTGGTCAGTGAGAGGAATGCTTCTTACATTGGTGGTCAGTGGGAGGAATGCTCCCTACATTAAAGTGATTGTAAATCATTTTTTTTTTATCTTGGCACCTCCCTCCCTGTTTAGTGCCCCACAGCAAGCAGCTTCCTATGGGGGCACCTGAGTTGAGTCCATTCAGACACAGACCCCATCCCCTCTCTCCCCTGATTGGCTAGCTGACTTTTTGACTTTTATTGACAGCTTATGGCACTGCTGCTGTGTCTCAGGAGGGAGAATCTCGAGTGGCTGAGACACTCGTGGACAGAGAGGGATCTCAGGTAAGGGGGCCGATGGAGCTGCTGCACAAAGAAGGCTTTTTATCTTAATGCATAGAATGCATTAAGATAAAACACACTTCTGCCTATATAACCACTTTGATGGTCAGTGGGAAAGGTGAATAGAATTCTAGGGTGCATCACCAGAGGGATGATTGGTGATCAGTAGGAAGAATGCTCCTTATATTGGTGGCCAGTGGGAGGAATGCTCCTTACATTGGTGGTCAGTGGGAGAATGCTCCTTACATTGATGGTCAGTGGGAATGCTCCTTACATTGATGGTCAGTGGGAATGCTCCTTACATTGATGGTCAGTGGGAAGAATGCTCCTTACATTGGTGGCCAGTGGGAGGAATGCTCCTTATATTGGTGGCCAGTGGGAGGAATGCTCCTTATATTGGTGGCCAGTGGGAGGAATGCTTCTTACATTAGTGGTCAGTGGGAGAATGCTCCTTACATTGATGGTCAGTGGGAATGCTCCTTATATTGATAGTCAGTGGGAATGCTCCTTACATTGATGGTCAGTGGGAAGAATACTCCTTGCATTGGTGGCCAGTGGGAGGAATGCTCCTTATATTGGTGGCCAGTGGGAGGAATGCTCCTTATAATGGTGGCCAGTGGGAAGAATACTCCTTACATTGGTGGCCAGTGGGAGAATGCTCCTTACATTGATGGTCAGTGGGAATGCTCCTTACATTGATGGTCAGTGGGAAGAATACTCCTTACATTGGTGGCCAGTGGGAGGAATGCTCCTTACATTGATGGTCAGTGGAAATGCTCCTTATATTGATGGTCAGTGGGAATGCTCCTTATATTGATGGTCAGTGGGAATGCTCCTTATATTGATGGTCAGTGGGAGGAATGCTCCTTATATTGGTGGCCAGTGGGAGGAATGCTCCTTACATTGATGGTCAGTGGGAATGCTCCTTATATTGATGGTCAGTGGGAATGCTCCTTATATTGATGGTCAGTGGGAATGCTCCTTATATTGATGGTCAGTGGGAGGAATGCTCCTTATATTGGTGGCCAGTGGGAAGAATACTCCTTACATTGGTGGCCAGTGGGAGGAATGCTCCTTATATTGGTGGCCAATGGGAGGAATGCTCCTTATATTGGTGATCAGCAGGAGGAATTCTCCTTACATTGGTGGTCAGTGGGAAGAATGCTTCTTGTATTGGTGATCAGTGGGAAGAATATTTCTTACATTGGTGGTCAGTAGGAAGAATATTTCTTACATTGGTGGCCAATGGGAGGAATGTTCCTTACACTGATGGTCAGTGGGAAGAATGCTTCCTACATTGGTGGTCAGCGGGATGAATGCTCTTTACATTGGTGGTCAGTGGGAGGAATGCTCTTTACATTGGTGGTCAGTGGGAGGAATGCTCTTTACATTGGTGGTCAGTGGAAGGAATGCTCGTTACATTGGTGGTCAGTGGGAGGAATGCTCTTTACATTGGTGGTCATTGGGAGGAATGCTCTTTACATTGGTGGTCAGTGGGAGGAATGCTCTTTACATTGGTGGTCAGTGGGAGAAATGCTCTTTACATTGGTGGTCAGTGGGAGGAATGCTCTTTACATTGGTGGTCAGCGGGAGGAATGCTCCATACATCAGTGCTCAGTGGAAGTTGCATTGGTGCCAGAACTATGCAGCCACCATCAGGGGGAGTATAAACCACCATTGTTTAGGGAACCCTGACTAGGAAAGGCTGCTAAAGACAATTCTCACTAAACTTGGGAATGATCTTCTGTATGTATACTCTTCTGTATTCAAAATATTTGTATTAAGAGTAACTTTCTTTCTTAGCAAAACAAACAACCATGTCAGATAATATTCATATGATGTTTGCGGGAACATTAAATGTGATTGTGTTTTCTGTACAATCATCTGATTATCTGCAGATAGAGAATTAGACATGGGAAATAATAATTTGTCTGATGAGAAATCTGAAGGGGAAAAAAACTTTTAATGTACCCATGACAGAACAATATGTTTTAAAACACATCATCACATACAACCAATACCATATGTCTTCACTAGCCTCTGCTGATCTTAGATATCACAATATGTCCCCACTAGCCTCTGCTGATCTTAGATATCACAATATGAACCCACTAGCCTCTGCTGATCTTAGATATCACAATATGTCCCCACTAGCCTCTGCTGATCTTAGATATCACAATATGTCCCCACTAGCCTCTGCTGATCTTAGATATCACAATATGTCCCCACTAGCCTCTGCTGATCTTAGATATCACAATATGTGCCCACTAGCCTCTGCTGATCTTAGATATCACAATATGTCCCCACTAGCCTTTGCTGATCTTAGATATCACAATATGTCCCCACTAGCCTCTGCTGATCTTAGATATCACAATATGTCCCCACTAGCCTCTGCTGATCTTAGATATCACAATATGTCCCCACTAGCATCTGCTGATCTTAGATATCACAATATGTCCCCACCAGCCTCTGTTGATCTTAGATATCACAATATGTCCCCACTAGCCTCTGCTGATCTTAGATATCACAGTATGTGCCCACTAGCCTCTGCTGATCTTAGATATCACAATATGTCCCCACTAGCCTTTGCTGATCTTAGATATCACAATATGTCCCCACTAGCCTCTGCTGATCTTAGATATCACAATATGTCCCCACTAGCCTCTGCTGATCTTCGATATCACAATATGTCCCCACTAGCCTCTGCTGATCTTAGATATCACAATATGTCCCCACTAGCCTCTGCTGATCTTAGATATCACAATATGTCCCCACTAGCCTCTGCTGATCTTAGATATCACAATATGTCCCCACTAGCCTCTGCTGATCTTAGATATCACAATATGTCCCCACTAGCCTCTGCTGATCTTAGATATCACAATATGTCCCCACTAGCCTCTGCTGACAGTGATACAAAAAAAAAACAGATGGTGATGTGGGGATCCCTATGGTGGGAACAAATGGTAATAAGGGTGTGTGATGTGTGAATTAGCTGTCACTCTTGTTTTATGCATCATTATTAATTTAATATTTAATAAAAATCTGACAGTTTTTAGTACTATTGTTGTGTCATGTGTACCTTTGTATAAGTCTGTTTTCTTCATATATCTCTTGGATGTAGATGTGGTATCGTTTATTTATCTCATACTTTCCTGCACCTCATTTAGTAGGGAAAGGGTGACTTTTATTCAGATATATTTCTATGTAGTGTTAATGATCTTTTGAATGAGTGATTTTAGGTGTACGCAAGTTTATTTGTTCAAGCTTCTATCTAATGTCTATATATAGCTAATGTACTGATGGCAGATAAGAACCAAGTGCTCCAACTTGACCACATCTTTAGTCAGTTTTATGGACTCTTTTATCCTAAGCTCAGTGTGTGCTCCCCCCAGCCCTGAGTGCATTGTCTGTTGTTGAATTTACCACTCTAGGTATTTCATAGTTGGTTCCGAGTGTCTTTAGATCTTTTTTTTGTAATGCTTTCTAGTAAAACAATCTGGTGGTGCCCCCTGGACATTGGACTAGAAGACCCCCCCCCCATGTACATAGGACAAGAAGACACTTCCCCCTGGACATAGGACTAAAAAACACTTCCCCCTGGACATAGGACTAGAAGACACCTCCCCTGCACATAGGACTAGAAGACACTTCCCCCATGCACATAGGACAAGAAGACACTTCCCCCGTGAACATAGGACAAGAAGACACTTCCCCCATGCACATAGGACAAGAAGACACTTCCCCCATGCACATAGGACAAGAAGACACTTCCCCCATGCACATAGGACTAGAAGACACTTCCCCCATGCACATAGGACTAGAAGACACTTCCCCCGTGCACATAGGGCTAGAAGACACTTCCCCCGTTAACATAGGGCTAGAAGACACTTCCCCCTGGACATAGGACTAGAAAACACTTCCCCCTTGACATAGGACTAGAAGACACCCCCCCTGCACATAGGACACGAAGACACTTCCCCCATGCACATAGGACTAGAAGACACTTCCCCCATGCACATAGGACTAGAAGACACTTCCCCCGTGAACATAGGACTAGAAGACACTTCCCCCGTGAACATAGGGCTAGAAGACACTTCCCCCCGTGAACATAGGGCTAGAAGACACTTCCCCCATGGACATAGGACTAGAAGACAATTCCCCTGTGAACATAGGGCTAGAAGACACTTCCCCCGTGAACATAGGACTAGAAGACACTTCCCTCGTGAACATAGGACTAGAAGACACTTCCCCCATGCACATAGGACAAGAAGACACTTCCCCTGTGAACATAGGACTAGAAGACATTCCCCCGTGAACATAGGACAAGAAGACACTTCCCCCATGCACATAGGACTAGAAGACACTTCCCCCATGCACATAGGACTAGAAGACACTTCCCCCATGCACATAGGACTAGAAGACACTTCCCCCATGCACATAGGACTAGAAGACACTTCCCCCATGCACATAGGACTAGAAGACACTTCCCCCATGGACATAGGACTAGAAGACAATTCCCCTGTGAACATAGGGCTAGAAGACACTTCCCCCGTGTACATAGGACTAGAAGACACTTCCCTCGTGAACATAGGACAAGAAGACACTTCCCCCATGCACATAGGACTAGAAGACACTTCCCCCGTGAACATAGGACTAGAAGACACTTCCCCCGTGAACATAGGACTAGAAGACACTTCCCCCGTGAACATAGGACTAGAAGACACTTCCCCCGTGAACATAGGACTAGAAGACACTTCCCCAGTGAACATAGGGCTAGAAGACACTTCCCCACGTGAACATAGGACTAGAAGACACTTCCCCCATGCACATAGGACTAGAAGACACTTCTCCCGTGCACATAGGACTAGAAGACACTTCCCCCGTGAACATAGGACTAGACGACACTTCCCCCGTGAACATAGGACTAGAAGACACTTCCCCGTGAACATAGGGCTAGAAGACACTTCCCCCGTGAACATAGGGCTAGAAGACACTTCCCCCATGAACATAGGGCTAGAAGACACTTCCCCCGTGGACATAGGACAAGAAGACACTTCCCCCATGCACATAGGACTAGACGACACTTCCCCCGTGAACATAGGACTAGAAGACACTTCCCCGTGAACATAGGGCTAGAAGACACTTCCCCCGTGAACATAGGGCTAGAAGACACTTCCCCCATGAACATAGGGCTAGAAGACACTTCCCCCGTGGACATAGGACAAGAAGACACTTCCCCCATGCACATAGGACTAGAAGACACTTCCCCCGTGAACATAGGACTAGAAGACACTTCCCCCGTGAACATAGGACTAGAAGACACTTCCCCCGTGAACATAGGACTAGAAGACACTTCCCCAGTGAACATAGGGCTAGAAGACACTTCCCCACGTGAACATAGGACTAGAAGACACTTCCCCCGTGAACATAGGACTAGAAGACACTTCCCCCATGCACATAGGACTAGAAGACACTTCCCCCGTGAACATAGGACTAGAAGACACTTCCACTGTGAACATAGGACTAGAAGACACTTCCCCCATGGACATAGGACTAGAAGACACTTCTCCCGTGCACATAGGACTAGAAGACACTTCCCCCGTGAACATAGGACTAGAAGACACTTCCCCCATGGACATAGGACTAGAAGACACTTCTCCCGTGCACATAGGACTAGAAGACACTTCCCCCATGCACATAGGACAAGAAGACCCCTCCCATGGACGGTTACTGAAAATACAGTGATATATTACTCATACCTGCATATGGTAAAAATGACAGTAAAAAGCTGTTAAAAATAGCGCTGCTCTACCGCCAACGCCCGCGACACCCTAGTGTGAAAGTAGCTTTACTGTTGTTTTTGCGGAGGTATTCGGCCGATAGCAGGTGCTTTTAACCTCCGCTAGTGGCCGAAAAAAGGTTAAAACCACCTGCAAATCAATGGGCAGCAACGGCAAAGCACCGCTGTAGCGGAGATTTGCGGGTGCTTTTAACCTTTTGCGGCTGCTAGCAGGGGTTTAAAGCGCACCGCTAGCGGGCGAAAAGCATTGCAAAAACAACGGTAAAGCGCAGCCTTTTAGCTGCAGTTTACCGCCAGTGCCTGGGCGCTTTCAGTGTGAAAGACTAAGACTGCAGGGGAGTAATTTTTCAGGCGCTTTACCGGCACTATTTTTAGCCCAAAAGCACCTGAAAAAAACCCCAGTGTGAAAGGGGTCTTACTGGGAAATTATATTCTGATAACTGTAACCCTTGCTGACAGAAAACACTGGCTACAGCTGCTAATAGAGAAAAACTTTCTGGCTTGCTTTACATGTATGCGAATTGGAGGAGTTTTAATTGCATCCGATTCGCATGACATGTGAAATAACATTGCTTCCTATTGAATTCACATACACATGGTGCATCTGCAGAGCAAATTTAAAAAGAGTCGTGTGCGTTTTCTGAGCTACAGTACGGTTCAGGTGCCAATTCCAGGCTCATTGAGTTCTATGGGAACGCTTCTGTATCGCACATGTATACAGGATTCAGTTCAGGATTTCAGCACAGGTTTCTCTCCTACTACATGAGTTGACACCCTTTATCTACTAGTATGTATTGGCCAGCACTGAAATCGCAGCTGGTCCTGAACCCTGCAAATTTACATCAGAAACGCATAAAAATTGCGCCGGAACGGCTAAAAGCACTTTTTTTTACTCGCACTGAAAATGGACATACAATTTGCACTGGAAATGTATTGCAGGAAAGAAATTTGCACGATTCTCCCTTGACAGGAGAAGCCATCCCCACCGGGAGAAGACCGTGATTATCTTTAGTGGTATAGCTATAGAAACCAGCCTGCCCATTAGGGTTTGAATCTCAATTCCTGCTGTACCTGCCAAGATTTGAGCCGTGTATGGCTGACCTAAGAAAGGCAATAGAAGATGCAATTTTTTTTCTGCAACTATGGGTTGCAGGAAAGAAAATCACTTTATTTCCCTATGAACACATTCAGTGTTGATGGAGGAATACCTCCCGCTGAGCTATTGTGTTCTCCTGGTGGGGGAGCTGTCCCTAGCTGGAGAACACAGTGATTATTGCTAGAGGATATAGCCTCTGGCAATAATTGCTTGTAAGAATCCAGCATGCTGGTTGTACCCAAGTGGATTAATAGATCGACTTGGGTACAATCAGCCTGCCCATGGATGGTTAGAATCTAGGCCGGTCCCTGCTGAACGGGCTGAGATTTAATTCTATCTATGGCCAGCTAAACGGGATTGCATGGCCCCCTTGTCCTCATCTCCGCAACAAAGGAAAGCATTGTTCTGTAGTCTCAAGAACTAGGAGGGGTAATTAAACTCTATGGGCCAGATTCAGGTAGAGTTACTCTGGAGTATCAGTGATACTCCAGCCTAACTCTCACTTTGAGCCGGTGTTTCTGTTTTCTGTAAGCAGAAAACAAGAAACGCTGGGTTGGAGTTACTATACGAGCGGCGTAATTGTATTTCGCCGTCATATCGTAACTTCAATTTTAAAAATGGCGCGAGGGGCGTTCCCGCTGATTAACGCCGAGAATATGTTAATCAGCGGGAATCGGAAATTCACGATCGTATTCGGGCGCGACACAGTGACTTTCCGACGTTTCCGTAAGAGATACGCGGCGCAAAGATAAAGCAGCCCCCTAGGTGGAGTATCCTATGTTAAGTATGGCCGTCGTCATCGCGTCGCAAAAAAAAAAAATCGAGTCGTTTGCCTAAAATGTCCGTGAATGGGGATTGACGTCATTGACGTTCCCTGAAAGAATTTGGAGCATGCGCACTGACAGTCGACGCATGTGCAGTACGTTCGCCGCGGGATCGCGCATAGTTAACATAATACACGCCCCCTACCCGCCCAATTTGAATTCCGCCGGCTCGTTTTCGCTACGCCGCCGCAACTTTAGGAGCAAGTGCTTTGTGAATAACAGTACTTGCTCCTAAAGTTACGGCGGAGTAACGTTAACGATAAACGTTACTCCAAATTAAAGAAGCGCCCATCTACCTGAATCTGGCCCTATGAGATAATACAGAAAGGTCTGCTTTGAACTTCTCATCAACAGGTATTTTTTTTTCACTTATTGAAAAGATATAAAAAACTACTTTCAATTGTATATTTAACAGACCAAAGGGAGCAAATAAGAGAAGTTGATTGTTAGGGGTTACGTACACTTTAAAGGAACACTAAAGGTTTGTTTTTTATTAGATCAATTGATTGCTGTAAGCTAGAGCATTTAAATATCACTTACCTCGTTTTTCCTTTTGACCTCCAAAATACAGTAATCCAGGTTTGAAAATGCCATTTCCTGTCTCTCCTCTTCTTGCTTTCCACCAGCACCTGAGCCGTTTTGCATGGTGGAAAGCAGAATGTGCTCACCCCCTCCCTATGACTACAGCCCTGCGTGAAGATGCTCTCTTATCCCTCACAGGCACGGAGGCTAAGCCTAATGGGAACTGTAGTTCCCATTAGGCCGTGATGCAGCAAGAATGAATGCGCACCGCAAACCAGGAAGTCAGTGAGAATAACGATTCAGGAGTGACGGAGGTGAATAAAACGGCTCGATTTCAACAGGTATCAAACTAGTTATGATGCAAAACATCACTTTTTACTTTATCAGCTACTGTCAGACTTTAATTTAAGAGGAAAATATTTTTGTCTTTACAACCCCTTTAACTCCAGATTTCCCTGTTGTGACTCCGCCTCTTGCAGGGCCCATCTGTGACTTGCTACAGGCAGTTATTAGCTGTGTCACATTTTAGTTGAGTCCTCACATATGTGAAAGTGTCACTTTTGTCACTTGTGTCACTCTCTGCCAACAATTTTTAAACACCAGATTCCTAAACTAGGGTTGTATATGTATCCTGGAGTACATGGCTTTCATCCTCCACTGCTTAAAGCGGAGCTCCACCCAAAAATGGAACTTCCACTTTAAGTGTAGGTGACCCCCCGACATACCACATTTGATATGTAGTTTTTTTTTTTTAGGGGGGGGGGATACCCTCTTTTTGGAAGTATTCAGCTCCCACTTCCTCCTGGAGCACCTCGGGACCAGAAAGAAGTTTACCTCTCTCCACTCCCTCTCTGCAATCATCTGGGACACCTCACAGGTCCCAGAAGATTGCTCGGCCAGTCAAGGTGCACAGTGCGTCTTGCGAATGCGCATTGCGTCTCACGCATGTGCAGTGTGGCTCACGCATGCACAGTGCGTGCCTAGCTGTGAAGCCACAGCCGGGCACCCACAGTGACGATGCCGGCACTGCAGGGAGAAGGGGGAGACAATCGGGGCTTCGTACGCCTGCATTGCTTGAACCTTGGACAGGTGAGTGTCCGATTAATAAAAGTCAGCAGCTACATGGTTTGGCTGTCTTTTATATGGGTGGAACTCCACTTTAAAGTCGGCAAATTAAGTCCTGCTAGATCATTTCAGACTGGACCCTTTTGCTGTTATAGTTATGTAAAATATAAAAAATAGGGCCCGGATTCACAAAGCACATACGCCGACCTATCTCGAGATACGCTGCGTAAGTGTAAATATGCGCCGTCGTATCTGTGCGCCGTGCCCACAGAACTAAGATACGCCTAAAAACTGACTTCATCCGACCAACGTAACTTGCCTACGCCGGTGTAGTTACGCTGGACGCATTTGGCACTCCCATGGATTTTCGATGCAAATGAGGGAGATACGCCGATTCACGAACGTACTTGCGCCCGGCGCATGTTTTAAGCGATTTGCGTAAGGTTTACGTCCGGCGTAAAGTTATTCCCCATATTGGAGGCACAACTCATGCAAAGGTATGGACCAGGGAACAAACGCTGTCGAAATTTTACGTCGTCTACGTACTACGTGAATAGGGCTGGGCGTAGATTACGTTCACGTCGTAGGCAGTGATTCAATGTATCTTAGCCAGTTGTTTTGACGTGATTGTGAGCATGCGCACTGGGATACGTCCGAGGTACGCCGCATGCGCAGTTCATTTTAAGTACTTGTCTGAAGCATGGGGTCACGCTTCATTAAAATGTATCACGTCCACTTACACTGCCTTACGCCGACGAATATACGCTACGCCGGCGCAATGTTGTGAGCATTTGCTTTGTGAATTCCATGCTTCCCTCTCTGCGTTGCGCCGGCGTAGCGTAAAGAAGATACGCTACGCCGGCATATATATGCGCCGATGTATGTGAATCCGGGCCTAGGTGCCTATACAGTTTAAAATCCAGTAATACACTGTCCCACTCTGCTCTTTGAATCCGCCTCTTACAGTCCTTGCTTGTACAGCAGAGTACAGAGGGAGGGAGGGAGAAGCAGCACCAGGAACCATTTAATTGTGCTGTAGTGGAAGAAACATGCTGATAGTAAAAGAGAGCAAAGTGACAGAGAGATGATGAGCTATAGCAGGTATAGCAGACAATTTTAAAGCGGTTGTAAACCCGTAAATTATAACAAAAAAACCCTGCAAGACAAAAGCATAATGAGCTAGTATGCATTATGTATTACTTACCTTAGATCGAAGCCCCCGCAGCCATCCTCGACCCCCCCTCCTGCCGCGGAATCTCTCCCGTAGCTTGCTTCCGGGTATCGCGGCTCTGGCTCTGTGATTTGCCGGAGCCGAGATGCGTGTGGGAGCCGCCGGTTACAGCACAGCTAACTGAAGCAACGGCACGACGTGCCATTACTTCAGTGCGCATGTGCCGATCACTTCGGCACATGCAGACACAGGGGAAACCTGCACGGTTTAGGAGATATCCAGGCTATTATAGGCTTACCTGTAGCAAAAAAAAAGGTGTTTACAACCACTTTAAAGGACCACTAAAGATATATATATTTTTTTTAAATAACAAACATGTTATACTTACCTCCAATGTGCACCTCGTTTTGCACAGAGTGGCCCCGAACCTGGTCTTTTGGGGTCCCTCGGCGCTGTCTCGGCTCCTCCCTGCAAGAATTCACCACCTTCATGCAAGCTCTCATGGTGGTGAATTCTTGCGGGCGCGCTCCAGTGATACAGCTGGCGGCTTAAGCCGCTCACTGTATCTCTCAGCCCCGCCCCCCGGCGCACCACGTCATTGGATATGATTGACAGCAGCGCGCGAGCCAATAGCTGCGCTACTTTTAATTAACCAATGAATGAGCCGAGAAGCCTGCACGTTCACAGCGCGGGAATTTTGAAGGGTCAGGTAAGTAAATGGGGTGGGATGGGAGGGGCTCGGGGGGCCGCTAATCCACAGATGTTTTTTTTAGAATGCATTAGGGTGAAAAAATGTTTACCTTTACAACGTCTTTAAATGAATAGTCTGCTGTGCCAGAGCAAACGCAGCCGTTGGAAACCTGTCAAAACTAGGTACCAGCCCCCCCCCCCAAAAAAAAAGTTGGGGGGGGGGGGGGGGGCAGACAAGCAGAGTTCTTCCTTCGGATGGAGCTTCGCTTTAAGTTTTACCTTCCGCTCTTTAGTGCAGGGGCCTGCCTGATTGCATAAAAATTGAAAGTGTTGTTTAGGTTTGACCTCATATGATATGGTTTTTTGGTAGATCTAAAAGGAAAGTTGTATGAGAAAATTGTGTATGGGCCGCCTTCGTATTGAAGATCATACACCCATAGCCAGGGCCATCTTAATAGCATCATGGGCCCCTGGGCAAAGTAATGCTCTGGGGCCCCTACAATGGAGACAGGGCAGGTAAACACCCCAGATATCCCCCCAGTACTCTGATCCCTCTACACCCCAGATATCCCACCTGCACTCTGACCCCTCTACAACCTAGATATCCCCCAGACCTCTGATCCCTCTGCACCCCAGATATCCCCCTAGCACTCTGACCCCTCTACACCCCAGATATCCCCCCCCCTGCTCTCTGACCCCTCTACACCCAGATATCCCCCCTGCACTCTGACCCCTTTACACCCTAGATATCCCCCAGAACTCTGATCCCTCTGCACCCCAGGTATCCCCCCAGCACTCTGACCTCTCTACACCCCAGATATCCCCCCAGCACTCTGACCTCTCTACACCCCAGATATCCCTCCAGCACTCTGACCCCTCTACTCCCTACATATCCTCCCAGCACTCTGACCTCTCTACACCCCAGATATCCCTCCAGCACTCTGACCCCTCTACACCCCAGATATCCTCCCAACACTCTGACCCCTCTACACCCCAGATATCCCCCTGCACTCTGACCCCTCTACACCCCAGATATCCCCCTGCACTCTGACCCCTCTACACCCTAGATATCCCCCTGCACTCTGACCCCTCTACACCCCAGATATCCCCCTGCACTCTGACCCCTCTACACCTTAGATATCCCCCCAGCACTCTGACCTCTCTACACCCCAGATATCCTTCCAGCACTCTGACCCCTCTACTCCCTACATATCCCCCCAGGTATCCCCCCAGCACTCTGACCTCTCTACACCCCAGATATCCTCCCAGCACTCTGACCTCTCTACACCCCAGATATCCCCCTGCACTCTGACCCCTCTACACCCTAGATATCCCCCAGAACTCTGATCCCTCTACACCCCAGATATCCCCCCCCAGCACTCTGACCCCTATACACCCTACTAATCCTTCCAGCACTCTGACCCCTCTACACCCCAGATATCCCCCTGCACTCTGACCCCTCTACACCCTAGAGATCCCCCAGAACTCTGATCCCTCTACACCCCAGATATCCCCCCAGCACTCTGACCCCTATACACCCTGCTTTGGGGAAAGTGCAGGGGCCCCCCATGCAGCGGGGGCCCCTGGGCAGTGCCCAGGTGTGCTCTCTCATTAAGACAGCCCTGCCCATAGCCCTTCTTTCCTCGGTCCATTATATCAGTATCTGAACATGAGATCTTGGAGGCTGAACACCCTTTGCCTAGAGAGCTTTGGTTGGAGATGTCTATGGGGGAGCCAGTACCTCTCTCCTCTGAGCATTGCTAATATATCCTGGCAGCTCGCTGAATATATTGTTGCTACTCCATCTAAAAGTATCCAGTTTGGTACATCTGGGATGTTTGGTAAGGTTACATTGTATGACGTGCAATCGCTGCTCTTCGCTGTTTCCCTATTATTATAATGAAATGACATAGATTCATGGCAGGCCATTGTCTGGACACAATTAGGGGTTTTGTGTTACACGAGAGGGGGGGGGGGGTTGGTTCCATCCCATCCCTTCCCTTACACAGAGCTGCCCAGTGTATATTGTGCCAGGAGCTGTGTGTGCTTTTAACACATTCCTGCAGACCGTCTACTTATCCGGCACACTGCCCCGGGTTATATGACTCCAGGGTTATTGACCCAGGCCGGAGTATGGGCTGATCTGGACATTTGTACAGTCCAGCTGTGTACATTGAAGACAATGCGGCCGTCTGATTATTCTAAATAGACATCACTGAATGGACTATTTGTTTTATCATGTAGTTATTTGTAAAGAGATAAATAAAACATAAAAAAAAAAAAAAAACTTTATCTAGTTAAAGTTCCTATATATAGATTTAGAAGGTTCTCTCTCCTGCCTCCTTCCTGTTACACATTAGCAAAAAAATAAATAAAAAAAATAACAGTCTGGTATGGATTTAAGGGGGGACCCCACATCATTTAAAAAATGAAAAAAATGGTACCTAGTTTTGACAGGTTTCCAACGGCTGCGTTTGCTCTGGCACAGCAGACTATTCATTTAAAGGGGTTGTAAAGGTAAAAGTTTTTTCACCTTAATGCATTCTAAAAAAAACATTTGTGGATTAGCGGCCCCCCGCGCCCCTCCCACCCCACCCCATTTACTTACCTGACCCCTCAAAATTCCCGCACCGTGAACGCGCAGGCTTCTCAGCCGGCTTCTCGGCTCATTCATTGGTTGATTAAAAGCAGCGCAGCTATTGGCTCGCGCTGCTGTCAATCATATCCAATGACGTGGTGCGCCGGGGGGCGGGGGCCAAGAGATACAGTGAGTGGCTATAGCCGCCGGCTGTATCACTGGAGCGCGCCCGCAAGAACTCACCACCATGAGAGCTTGCACGAAGGTGGTGAATTCTTACAGGGAGGAACCGAGACAGCGCAGAGGGACCCCGGGGCCACTCTGTGCAAAACGAGGTGCACAGTGGAGGTAAGTATAACATGTTTGTTATTTAAAAAAAAAATATATATATATCTTTAGTGGTCCAGCCTCATTAAAAACAATGGGCCAGATCCACAAAGAATTTCAAATTCCCGCCGGCGTATCTTTGTTTTGTATTCACAAAACAAGATGCGCGGGAATTACGCTAAGATACGACTGGCGTAACGTTATTAAACCGTCGTATCTTAGTTGCGTACTTACGATGGACGCTAGGGGCGCTTCCGTTGTGTGTCCGCGTAAAATATGCAAATGAGCTAGATACACCGATTCACGAACGTACGTACGGCCGGCGCAGTGTTTTTACGTCGTTTGCGTAAGCGTAGGTCTGGCGTAAAGTTACCCCTGCCGGCAACATATCATCCCAGAGTTAGTTCCGGGTATCGCAGTTCCGGCGCTGTGATTGGCGTACAGTATGTGCCATTGCTGCAGTGCGCATGTGCCGATTACATTGGCACATACAAATAAAAGGGATATTTCCTAATCTGTTCAGGTTTAGGAGATATCCAGGGTAGCTACAAGTAATGCCGCGGCGTACACACGATCACTTTTTGTGATGAAAAAAAACGACGTTTTCAAAAACGTCATTTAAATTGATCGTGTGTGGGCAAAACGTCGTTTTATGTCTTCAAAAAAACGACCAAAAAAAAAAATTTGAACATGCTTGAATTTTTTGTGTCGTTTTTCAAAATGTCATTTTTTGTGTCATAAAAAGTGATGGTGTGTGGGCAAAACGATGTTGAAAACTACGTTTTTAAACCCGCGCATGCTCAGAAGCAAGTTATGAGACGGAGCTTCAATGGAACAGAGTGCCGTCGAAAGTGGTGTACGTCACCACGCTTTGCTAGAGCATTGTGGAAAAACGATGGTGTGTACGCAACGTCATTTTGGAAAATGAAGTTTGAAAAACGTTGTTTTGTTTCGTCACAAAAAGTGATCGTGTGTACGCGGCATAAGCCTTATTATAGGCTTACCTGTAGGAAAAAGTGTGTTGTAAGAGTTTACAACCAGCACCAGTTTGTCCCTCCCACAGCTCTGCTCTCTGCGTGGACTATATACAACACAGTAATGATGTCACCACTACTTTTACAAGGTATTACCTGAGTTTGCAAGGCCATTTGTTTCACACAAAGTAGATTTAAATCCTTTGTGGTTATTGAGGAGTATATTTAAATGGCAGCTTAGGAGTTTCGCTTTAAATTATACAGAAATGTAAGGCAAATGCAAATATTTATACTGTGATGACTGCTGTTAAAGAACAGGGAAAGTAAAGGCGGAGGTAACTAGTTCTATATATGTCCCTGCCTATAGGAAAAGAGATGTTATTTTTCGTTAAAATAACGTTATAAAAACGCCTGTGGCTTTGCAGTGAGTTTTTAATGTTTTTGCAACAGCGTTTTTTTTTTTTTAGGGTTTATTAGCATTTTTTTTTGCGTTTTTTTCCCAGGTTAAAGTTTTTTTTAATGTAATGTGTTATTTTTTCATGGATCAAAAGCGTTAAATGCTGGTGAGATGCGTTTTTTGGGCATTTCTCTGCGTTTATACGTATTTTTGAACGTTAGAGTGTTTTTACAGCTGAAAAACGTCTCTCAGAACCCACTAGTTTTGTTTTGTGGAAAAACTCGGAAAAACTCAGAAAAATATGGAAATACTCCATTCCCGAGCCTTTCCGAGGTTTGCCGAGGTCAGCCGAGCTGTCCTTGGGCCTTTCTGGCTGTTTCCAAGGCTCTCCAGCGCCCCCCACCTCTAGCCGCATGCAGTATTGCATGCCATTGAAGTCAATGCAGAACAAATGATTTTAACTGCTTGCCGACCAGCCGCCATATAAGTTATACGGCGGCAGGTCAGCTCTGCTGGGCGAGAGCACGTACCTATACGTCACCTCGCTCATCAGCCAATAGGGGCGCGCTCGCCCCCGACTCCCGTGCCCGGCAGGCGCGATCGCCTCCGGGCACCCGCGATCGTTCTTTACACGCAGCTCCCGCTCCTGTCAGGGGGAGAAATGCCTGACCGTCTGTTCATACAATGTATGAACAGCGATCAGTGATTTCCCCTAGTGCAGTGTTTTTCAACTCCAGTCCTCAAGGCCCCCCAACAGGTCATGTTTTTTAGGCTTTCTATTATTTTGCACAGGTGATTTGATCAGTTTCACTGCCTTAGTAATCATCACAGCCGTTTCATCTGAGGGAAATCCTGAAAACTTGACCTGTTGGTGTGGCTTGAGGACTGGAGTTGAAAAACACTGCCCTAGTGAGTCTACTCCCCCTACAGTTAGAACACACCCAGGGAACATACTTAACCCCCGCCCCCTAGTGTTAACCCCTTCACTGCCAGTGGCATTTTTATAGTAATCCAATGCATTTTTATAGCACTGGTCGCTATAAAAATGCCAAAGGTCTCAAAAGTGTCCAAAGTGTACCGAATGTCGCAGTACCGAAAAAAAAATCAGTGATCGTCACCATTACTAGTAAAAAAAAAATATTAATAAAAATGCCATAAAATTACCCCCTATTTTGTAAACGCTATAAATTTTGCGCAAACAAATCATTTTTTTACGAAAAATATGTAGAAGAATACGTATTGGCCTAAACTGAGGAAAAAATTGTTTTTTTATATATTTTTGGGGGATATTTATTATAGAAAATAGTAAAAAAATATTATTTTTTTCAAAATTGTCACTCTATTTTTGTTTATAGCACAAAAACGGGACCGATACAGAGCATTTGCGCGAGTACTTGTACTCGTGCAAATGCTCCCGATGCCTGATCCGATACTTGGGATAGAGAGGCAGCGTGTAATGCTCAGACGGCGGCCATCCAGTGTGTATAAAACGCCTCCTCGTCAGTGATAGGGGAACACTCCCAATAAGTGAGTCGGTGTTCTGCCTATCACGGACACCCTCTCATCCTCATCCCATTGACGAGGATGAGAGGATGTCCATGATAGGCGGAACACTAACTGAGTTCCCATATCACGGACGAGGAGGAGGCGCGGATTTTGTACACTGGATGGCCGCCGTCTGAGCATTACACAGGGACACAGGCATTACATGCTGCCCCTCTCTCCCAGGTATCGGATCAGGCAATCACCTTATTTATGTAGTGAATAAATCCGTACTGTAACCACCAATGAGTCACAGTCCATGTCCTATCACAAGTTTTTTTTGATTATTACATATCAATGGAGCAGTACCACCTATAACTGTAGGCTGCAAAGTGCCATTTTCACATTCTTTATTGTAATTTAAACCACATTTTACAGTTATGGAAGAGGATGAGAGGATGTCTGTCAGTGCCCAGCCATCAGTGCCATTTGTCAGGGCATAGCCATCAGTGCCATTTGTCAGTGCCCAGCCATCAGTGCCATTTGTCAGTGCCCAGCCATCAGTGCCATTTGTCAGTGCCCAGCCATCAGTGCCATTTGTCAGGGCATAGCCATCAGTGCCATTTGTCAGTGCCCAGCCATCAGTGCCATTTGTCAGTGCCCAGCCATCAGTGCCATTTATCAGTGCATAGCCATCAGTGCCATTTGTCAGTGCCCAGCCATCAGTGCCATTTGTCAGGGCATAGCCATCAGTGCCATTTGTCAGTGCCCAGCCATCAGTGCCATTTGTCAGTGCATAGCCATCAGTGCCATTTGTCAGTGCCCAGCCATCAGTGCCATTTGTCAGTGCCCAGCCATCAGTGCCATTTGTCAGGGCATAGCCATCAGTGCCATTTGTCAGTGCCCAGCCATCAGTGCCATTTGTCAGTGCCCAGCCATCAGTGCCATTTGTCAGTGCATAGCCATCAGTGCCATTTGTCAGTGCCCAGCCATCAGTGCCATTTGTCAGTGCATAGCCATCAGTGCCATTTGTCAGTGCCCAGCCATCAGTGCCATTTGTCAGGGCATAGCCATCAGTGCCATTTGTCAGTGCCCAGCCATCAGTGCCATTTGTCAGTGCCCAGCCATCAGTGCCATTTGTCAGTGCCATTTGTCAGTGCCCAGCCATCAGTGCCATTTGTCAGTGCCCAGCCATCAGTGCCATTTGTCAGTGCATAGCCATCAGTGCCATTTGTCAGTGCCCAGCCATCAGTGCCATTTGTCAGTGCCATTTGTCAGTGCTTAGCCATGAGTGCCATTTGTCAGTGCCCAGCCATCAGTGCCATTTGTCAGTGCATAGCCATCAGTGCCATTTGTCAGTGCATAGCCATCAGTGCCATTTGTCAGTGCATAGCCATCAGTGCCATTTGTCAGTGCCCAGCCATCAGTGCCATTTGTCAGTGCATAGCCATCCGTGCCATTTGTCAGTGCCAGCCATCAATGCGTCACTGTCACATGACATTAAAATAAGTATCAGTAATCGGTATCGGCGAGTACTTGAAAAAAAGTATCGGTACTTGTACTCGGTCTTAAAAAAGTGGTATCGGGACAACCCTATCAAATACCACCAAAAGAAAGCTCTATTTGTAGGAAAAAAAGGACGCCAATTTTGTTTGGGAGCCACGTCGCATGACCGCGCAATTGTCAGTTAAAGCGACGCAGTGCAGAATCTCAAAAAGTGCTCTGGTCTTTGACCAGCAAGTGGTTGTAAACCCACTTTTGTCATTTACACCTACAGGTAAGCCTACATTAAGGCTTACCTGTAGGTGTTGGCAATATCTCCTAAACCTGCACGGTTTGGCAGATATTCGCCAATGACCGGCACCGCTGTCTACGGAGGAGATCGATGTGTGTTCTTCTGTACTGGGAACACAGCATCGGTCTCCTCACCTCTGACCTCTGATCCTGCCGGCATCATATTACTATGGCCCGGTATGGAAGGGGTTAAAGGAACACTAAAGGAAAACCATTATTTTTTTTTTAAATAACAAACATATCATACATACCTCCACTGTGCAGCTGTACAGATTGCCCCCCGATCCCGATCTTCTGGGGTCCTTCGGCAGCTGTCTCGGCTCCTCCTCGCAAGAACTCATCACCTTCATGCGAGCGAGCTTGCATGGTGATGAGTTCTTTCGGGTGCGCTCCTGTGACACAGCCGGCGGCTATAGTTGCTCATTGTATCGCTCGGCCCCGCCCTCCCGTTATTGGATGTGATTGACAGCCGCGTGAGCCAATGGCTGCGCTGCTTTCAATCAATCAATCAATTATTTAATCAATCAACCAATGAATGAGCCGAGAAGCCTGCGTGTTCACGGTGCAGGATTAGAGGGGTCAGGTAAGTAAAGGGGGGCTCGTGGAGGGGTGGGGGGGGGCTAATCCTCCGATGTCTTTTCACTTTAATGCATAGAATGCATTAAGGTGAAAAAACTTGTACCTTTACAACCCCTTTAACCACTTGTCATCTGCCCACCGTCAAATGACGGCGGGCAGAGGACTCCATTATCCTGACATCACGTCATGTGACGTGATGTCCCTTTAAAGCCGCGGGCGAGTGCCCGGCGGCAACGATCGCCGCCGGGCACACGCGATTGCTCAGTAACTGAGCGGGGACGTGGAGCTCTGTATGTAAACACAGAGCTGCACGTCCCTGTCAGGGAGAGAGGAGATCGATTGTGTCCCTTGTACATAGGGACACAATCGGTCACCTCCCCCAGTCACCCCCCCCTCCCCCCACAGTTATAACACTCATAGGACACACATTTAACCCCTTCCCCGCCCCCTAGTGGTTAACCCCTTCACTGCCAGTCACATTTATACAGTAATCAATGCATATTTATAGCATTGTTCACTGTATAAATGTAAATGATTCCAAAAACGTCAGAAAAGTGTCCGAAATGTCCGCCATAACGTCGCAGTCCCAATAAAAAAATCGCAGATCACCGCTATCCGCCATTAATAGTAAAGAAAAAAAATGCCATAAACTATCCCCTATTTTGTAAACGCTATAAATTTTGCGCAAACCAATCGATAAACGCTTATTGCATTTTTTTTTTACCAAAAATATGTAGAAGAATACGTATCGGCCTAAACTGAGGGAAAAAATATTTTTTTTATATATTTTTTGGGTTATTTATTATAGCAAAAAGGAAAAAATATTGCATTTTTTAAAAACATTGACGCTCTATTTTTGTTTATAGCGCAAAAAATAAAAACCGCAGAGGTGATCAAATACCACCAAAAGAAAGCTCTATTTGTGGGAAAAAAAGGACGCCAATTTTGTTTGGGAGCCACGTCGCACGACCGCGCAATTGTCAGTTAAAGCGACGCAGTGCCGGAAGCTTATATTTTGTCTGGGCAGGAAGGGGGTGTAGGTGCACAGTAGGCAAGTGGTTAATGACTACATAGAAACCATTTTTTTTTTTTAAATCAGACCCCCCTAATCAGTAAGATAATGGGGTTAGAAAAAATATACCTAAATATGATGAGCAAATAGGGCTGCCCCATATATAATTACAAACTACATACGTTTTTAAAACATTGACCCACTGATAAGGCTGCTTTCCTTTTGCTGATCTTTTTTTCCATGCATATGTAAAGAATCATTAAAAGGGCCGTTTAACAAAACAAAGCCAAGCTGGGCAACAATTTGCGTTGGCTGCTGCCAGTCAATAAAACCTACACAGAGTGTGTTTAGTTTACAGTGGGGAAGCATGCTCACCATGGGTGGCTGGCTCTTCATATACAGGTTGGATCATGCCACACTAAAGATTGGCAAGGAGTTGCAGAGCTGGCTGTTGTATGGCAGTGGTCCCCAACCTTTTTGGCACCGAGGACCGGCGTCGTGGAATAGAATCGGGCCAAGGCCTGGGGGGTTTGGGTTGTTATGTAGCTTTTCGCGGGCAATTTTTCGGGGAAATGGCTGGTGTTAGCGTGTCAATCATCACAGAACAAAGGCTGATATGGTGTTGTGATGATTGAAGCGCATTATTTCTGTCATGTAATATAAAATTAAATAGTTCAAACTCACCATAATGCAGAATCTGCCACCAAATGCGGTTTGTCACTTGCCACGTCGCCTTCCACCAGGTGTGGATTGCCATAACACCTGCCACCAGATGTGGATTGTTGCTTGCCACCTCGCGTGCCACCAATGACTTCATTGTCATGTTCAAGAAAGCAGTGGTGAGATGATTTGATCTTTGTGACATGGTGCATTATCCTGCTGGAAGGAGCCATCAGAAGATGGGTACACTGTAGTCATAAAGGGAAGGACATGATCAGCAGCAATATTCAGGTATGCCGTGGCATTTAAACAATGGCCAATTAGTACTAAGGGGCCCGAAGTGTGCCAAGAAAATATCCCCCCAAACCATTACACCACCACAACCAGCCTGAACCATTGATACAATGCAGGATGGATCCATGCTTTCAATTTTTTTTATGCTAAACTCTGATCCTACCATCTGAATGCCACAGCTGAAATTTGAGACTCATCAGACCAGCCGTTTTTCCAGTCTTCTATTGTCCCATTTTGATGAGCCTGTGCAAATTGTAGCCTCTGTTTCCTGTTCTTAGTTGACAGCAGTGGCACCCGGTTTGGTCTTCTGCTGCTGTAGCCCATCTGCTTCAAGGCGCGATGTGTTGAGCGTTCAGAGATGGTATTCTGCATACCTTGGTTGCAATGAGTGGTTATTTGAGTTACTGTTGACTTTTTATCATCTAAAACCAGTCTGCCCATTCTCCTCTGACCTTAACAAGACATTTTTAATCCACACAACTGTCACTCACTGGATATTTTGGGCCAGATTCTCAGAGGCGCTACGACGGAGTATCTCAGATACCCCGTCGTATCGCCGTTTTTTTTGCCTCGTATATATGCGAGTGATTCTTAGCATCACTTTGGCATAGATACGCTTAAACATCCGACAAGTGTAATACCATTACACTTGCAGATCGTAGTTGTAATGACAACTCCGGCCACTAGGTGGCCTTTACGTTGTTTTCTCATTTGCCTATGCAAATGAGGCTACTACGCCGATTCCCGATTGCTTTTACGCCGCACCGTCGTCGCGTACGTCGTTTTCGTTCGCGTAAGGTTACCCCTGCTTCTATGAGGAGTAACCTTACGAAGTACCGTCGGATGCCATGTTAAGTATGGCGTCGGGTCAGCGTCGGATTTTTCCGTCGCTTACGTCGTTTTACTAACTCGTTCGCGAATAGGGCATTGCGTAGTGACGATCACGTCGTTTTGACGTCGGTTTCAACGGCGCTTTCCGACGTGAGCTGGAGCATGTGCACTGGGCTTTTTTCCCGGCCGGCGCATGCGCAGTTCGTTCGACGCGGGGGCGCGCTTCATTTAAATAGAAACCGCCCCCTTTGAATTACGCGGGCTTACGCTGGGCCATTTTCGCTATGCCAACGCAAACTACGGAGCAAATGCTTAGAGAATACGGCACTTGCTCTAGTACGATGCGGCGGCGTAGTGTAAATGCGTTACGCTACGCCGGCGAATTTGTATGAGAATCTGGCCCTTTCTCTTCTTCTGACCATTCTCTGTAAACCCTAGAGATGGATGTGAGTGAAAATCCCAATAGATCAGCATTTTTTTAAAGACCATAACCTTTACCCCCAGCTTCTTAAGCAGTCGTCATCTTGGAGGTGTGTTTGGGGTAGTTATGTTGGAATACTACCCTGCAGCCCAGTCTCTGCTTCAGTATGTCACAGTACATGTTGGTATTCATGGTTCCCTCAATGAACTGTAGCTCCCCAGTGCCGGCAGCACTCATGCAGCCCCCGACCATGACACTCCCACCACCATGCTTGACTGTAGGCAAGGCAAACTTGTCTTTGTACTCCTCACCTGGTTGCAGCCACACACGCTTGACACTATTTAAACCAAATAAGTTTATCTTGGTCTCATCAGACTACAGGACATGGTTCCAGTAATCCATGTCCTTAGTCTGCTTGTCTTCAGCAAACTGTTTGCAGGCGTACTTGTGCATCATCTTTAGAAGAGGCTTCCTTCTGGGATGACAGCCATGCAGACCAATTTGATGCAGTGTGCAGCGTATGGTCTGAGCACTGACAGGCTGACCCCCCCACCCCTTCAACCTCTGCAGCAATGCTGGCAGCACTCATATGTCTATTTCCCAAAAGACAACCTCTGGATATGATGCTGAGCATGTGCACTCAACTTCTTTGATCAACCATGGCGATTCCTGTTAAACCGCTGCATATTCTTGGCCACCGTGCTGCAGCTCAGTTTCAGGGACTTGGCAATCTTCTTATAGCCTAGGCCATCTTTATGTAGAGCAACAATTCTTTTTTCAGATCCTCGGAGTTCTGAGCTTATAAGGTGCCATGTTGAACTTCCAGTGACCAGTATGAGAGAGTGAGAGCAATAACACCACATTTAACACACCTGCTCCCCATTCACACCTGAGACCTTGTAACACTAATGAGTCACATAACATCGGGGAGGGAAAATGGCTAATTGGGCATAATTTGGACATTTTCACTTAGGGGTGTACTTCCTTTTGTTGCCAGCGATTTAGACTTTAATGGCTGTGTGTTGAGTTATTTTGAGGGGGACAGAAAATTGACATTGTTTGCTACAATGTAAAGTAGTGAGTGTACAGCTTGTATGAAGTGTAATTTCCTCAGTGTTGTCACATGAAAAGATAGAATAAAATATTTACAAAAATGTGAGGGGTGTACTCACTTTTGTGAGATACTGTATCTACCATAATAAAATGGCCGGTGAGTGTATTTGTTCAGCATGAAGGTGGAAGGAGCAAAGGTGACTTGCAAAGTGTGGCAATCCACATCTTCTTTGTACCGCCTTCACGAATGAGCCATATAGCGTCCAAATCACGTGCACAGACTTGCTGGATTACACGTGTTTTTGCAAATAAACAAATTGTCCTTCTGCATCTGAACAAAAGCAAAAATTTCATTCTCGTGTCACACCAGTGAAATAAATTGTAGTCATAGAAACATTTATCTGAAAGATGAGTCTTGTGCTGCTTATGCAGCTTTCATATGTTCAATTTTTCATGCTTAATCGGACCAGGTCCAGTCACGTCGGTTTGAGCTCACAGGCCCCACATTCCTGGCTTATCTTTACCTCACAAGCACTTCTCTCTTCTGCCATTTCAAGGCCTTGAAATCTAAATTCTTAATCTTTAAAATATGGTTTACATAATAGAGAAAATAACATTTACATTGATGTCAGCAGACATTTCAGGACATACTGGATTAAAGACAGCTGAAATAAAATTCTATTCATGTTATTGTACACACAGCGGCCTTGTTGTCTGGCTATCCAGTAGAGCAGGAGAGACAACCTTGGGGAGATACAAATCTAACAAAGCAAAGTACTGAATCACCTTCTATCACAATACTGATGTTTGATTTCTGGTTTTACACACTTTGCAAATTGCCATTTGAAAGTGTATTTAAACCTTAAAAAGAAAATCTATTGCAGCTTACCAGTCCTTAAGTGCGGTGGCTGCATTTGTTTTCTCTTTAACCACTTCAGCCCCTGATAAATTTACTCCCTTCCTTGCCAGAGCACTTTTTGTGATTTGGCACTGCGTCGCTTTACCTGACAATTGCGCGGTCGTGCGACGTGGCTCCCAAACAAAATTGACGTCCTTTTTTTCCCACAAATAGAGCTTTCTTTTGGTGGTATTCGATCACCTCTGCGTTTTTTTTTTTTTTTTTTGCGCTATAAACAAACAGAGTGACAATTTTGAAAAAAATTCACTATTTTTTACTTTTTTTTACTTTTTGCTATAATAAATATCCCCCAAAAAACTAAAAAAATCTTTTGATTTCCTCAGTTTAGGCCGATACGTATTGTTCTACATTTTTTTGGTAAAAAAAAATCACAATAAGCGTATATTGATTGGTTTGCACAAAAGTTCTAGCGTCTACAAAATAGGGGATAGTTTTATTGCAATTTTTTTTTTTACTAGTAATGTCGGCGATCTGCGATTTTTATTGTGACCGTGACATTGCCATGGACATATTGATCAATTTTGACACATTTTTGGAACCATTCACATATACAGCGATCAGCGCTATAAAAATGCATTTATTACTGTATAAATGTGACTAGCGGGGAAGGGGTTAACACCAGGGGCGCTGAAGGGGTTAATATGTTCCCTAGTGTGTGATTCTAACTGTAGGGGGAGGGGACTCACAAGGGGAGGAGACCGATGTGTGTTCCTCTGTACTAAGAACACACATCGGTCTAATCACCTTACAGGACTGTGTGTTTACACGCGCCCCCTAGACGGCCGGGAAACCCAGGACATCAATGTCAATGTCGCTGTCCATCCAGGATGGGAGATCCCATCTGTGGATGTCATTTGACGATGGACAGTAGGGAAGTGGTTAAGCCCTGGTTCACAGTGATATCTGTGGGAATGAAGCTGAACTTGTGCAATTTCACTCCCGCATATATATATATATATATATATATATATATATATATATATATATATATATATGTACAGTGCCTTGCGAAAGTATTCGGCTCCCTTGAACTTTGCGACCTTTTGCCACATTTCAGGCTTCAAACATTAAGATATAAAACTGTAATTTTTTGTGAAGAATCAACAACAAGTGGGACACAATCATTGGGCGTGCAAGATTATTCAGCCCCTTTACTTTCAGTGCAGCAAACTCTCTCCAGAAGTTCAGTGAGGATCTCTGAATGATCCAATGTTGACCTAAATGACTAATGATGATAAATAGAATCCACCTGTGTGTAATCAAGTCTCCGTATAAATGCACCTGCACTGTGATAGTCTCAGAGGTCCGTTTAAAGCACAGAGAGCATCATGAAGAACAAGGAACACACCAGGCAGGTCCGAGATTCTGTTGTGGAGAAGTTTAAAGCCGGATTTGGATACAAAAAGATTTCCCAAGCTTTAAACATCCCAAGGAGCACTGTGCAAGCGATAATATTGAAATGTAAGGAGTATCAGACCACTGCAAATCTATGAAGACCTGGCCGTCCCTCTAAACTTTCAGCTCATACAAGGAAAAGACTGATCAGAGATGCAGCCAAGAGCCCCATGATCACTCTGGATGAACTGCAGAGATCTACAGCTGAGGTGGGAGACTCTGTCCATAGGACAACAATCAGTTGTATACTGCACAAATCTGGCCTTTATGGAAGAGTGGCAAGAAGAAAGCCATTTCTTAAAGATATCCATAAAAAGTGTTGTTTAAAGTTTGCCACAAGCCTCCTGGGAGACACACCAAACATGTGGAGGAAGGTGCTCTGGTCAGATGAAACCAAAATCCAACTTTTTGGCAACAATGCAAAACTTTGATTTTAAAACAGGTTCAAATCCCTCACCATTTCTCCCAAAACTAAAATCTTTAGGCCCCTTTCACATGGGGAATCTGATTAAGTCTGCCTGTTTCAGGCAGACCCGATCAAAAGGTCCATGCAGGTGTAAGCGGATTTGTAAACGGATCTGATTAGGCTCACTAAAAAAACTGAGGACATCTTCCGTTTGGGCAGAGCAGATCGAAGGCAGCTGGGTGTAGACAGACAACAGAGTTTGTTTACTCCCAGCCGCCCATAGACCAGAGTGGGGTCTTTCCATGTCCACTCTGCACAAACTCAGCATACATGGACTTTTTATCCCCCCCTCTAGGCTCCAATTAGCAGAGGATCAGCTCACAGATCCCCAGCTGATCTGAACCGAAGGTGCCCGTATGAAACTGCCTTTTGCTAGGTACACAGGATTTTTTTTCCACTCAACGCAGCAGGCTGAACAAAAAAAAACGACAGATCGCCGTAATAACACATGCGATGTTAGTGAGGTGCTCTCTCCGCTGAGCTATTGTGACCCCCTCTCGTCAGAACACAGTGATCCAGTAATCTGTGAGTGCTGATCAGATTCTGGTTTTCCAGCATGCTCAGTGAATCTGGGTTCAGGTAAACAAAGAGCTGTACAAACAGCTGAACCAACCGTTTTTGACTGGTTTAGACCCAGCTTTAGAATGTGTTTTTAATCCTTAGACTTGTCAAGTGTTCTTAGAAAGTTACTTATTTGCAGTGGCGGCCCGCCCATATGGGCGCACGGGTGCCGCCCCCCCTCCCGCAGTCACAAGAAAAAAAAAAAATTACAAAAAAAAAAAACGGGCCCTTTAAGAACTTTTATTCGGCTAAAATGTCATTTTGACATTTTAGCCGAAGTTCTGGCGGCCGTCTATAGAGGGCGCTGCAGCGCCACCCCCTCTCGCAAGTAACACACGTTCAATGCTATGCATTGGACGTGTGTTACTGTTGCCAGCTGCCTGGTCTATTCGTATAACCGGACATGGGACGCCGGTTACCCGAATAGCGGCAGCTGGTTGGCTGAGGGGAACTGCCTATCAAAGCCAGCGGCTCTGATAGGCTTTTCCAGTGCCGCCCTCCGGCTCTCGGAAGTCTATGCTCGGAGCGCAGGCAACCTGCGGTCCTTGCATTAGACTGACAGCCGTTTCAGCCAATCAGGTTCCCGGATTCTGGTTTTCAGGAACCTGATTGGCTGAAGCTTCTCCACGGCGGCAGAAGACATCGAGGGAGGACATGGAAGCGTCAGGTAAGTGATTTTTTTTTTTACAGGGAAAGGGGCAGCATGGGGCACAGTGGCAGCATGGGGCACAGTGGCATCATGGGGCACAGAGGCGACAATGAGCACAGTGGCATGGGGCACAGTGGTGACAATTGATGGCACAGTGACTGAATATGATGGCATGGCACAGTGGTGACAATTGATGGCACAGTGACTGCATATGATAGCATGGCACAGTGGTGACAATTGATGGCACAGTGGTGGCGTTCATGGCATGGCACAGTGGTGACAATTGATGGCACAGTGACTGCATATGATGGCATGGCACAGTGGTGACAATTGATGGTACAGTGGTGGCATTCATGGCATGGCACAGAGGTGACAATTGATGGCACAGTGACTGCATTTGATGGCATGGCACAGTGGTGACAATTGATGGCACAGTGGTGGCGTTTGATGGCATGGCACAGTGGTGACAATTGATAGCACAGTGGTGGCGTTTGGTGGCATGGCACAGTGGTGACAATTGATGGCACAGTGGTGGCGTTTGATGGCATGGCACAGTGGTGACAATTGATAGCACAGTGGTGGCGTTTGGTGGCATGGCACAGTGGTGACAATTGATGGCACAGTGACTGCATTTGATGGCATGGCACAGTGGTGACAATTGATGGCACAGTGACTGCATTTGATGGCATGGCACAGAGGTGACAATTGATGGCACAGTGACTGCATTTGATGGCATGGCACAGTGGTGACAATTGATGGCACAGTGGTGGCGTTTGATGGCATGGCACAGTGGTGACAATTGATAGCACAGTGGTGGCGTTTGGTGGCATGGCACAGTGGTGACAATTGATGGCACAGTGACTGCATTTGATGGCATGGCACAGTGGTGACAATTGATGGCACAGTGACTGCATTTGATGGCATGGCACAGAGGTGACAATTGATGGCACAGTGACTGCGTTTGATGGCATGGCACAGTGGTGACAATTGATTGCACAGTGACTGCATTTGATGGCATGGCACAGTGGTGACAATTGATGGACACAGTAGCTGCTTTTGATGGCATGGCACATTGGTGACAATTGATGGCACAGTGGTGGCGTTTGATGGCATGGCACAATTGGTGACACAAGTGGTGACAATTGATGGCACAGTGACTGCATATGATGGCATAGCACAGTGGTGACAATTGATGGCACAGTGACTGCATTTGATGGCATGGCACATTGGTGACAATTGATGGGCACAGTAGCTGCGTTTGATGGCATGGCACATTGGTGACAATTGATGACACAGTGACTGAATATGATGGCATGGCACAAGGGTGACAATTGATGGCACAGTGACTGCATATGATGGCATGGCACAGTGGTGACAATTGATGGCACAGTGACTGCATATGATGGCATGGCACAGTGGTGACAATTGATGGCACAGTGACTGCATATGATGGCATGGCACAGTGGTGACAATTGATGGCACAGTGGTGGCGTTTGATGGCATGGCACAGTGGTGACAATTGATGGCACAGTGACTGCATATGATGGCATGGCACAGTGGTGACAATTGATGGCACAGTGACTGCATATGATGGCATGGCACATTGGTGACAATTGATGGGCACAGTAGCTGCGTTTGATGGCATGGCACATTGGTGACAATTGATGGGCACAGTAGCTGCGTTTGATGGCATGGCACATTGGTGACAATTGATGGCACAGTGGTGGCGTTTGATGGCATGGCACAGTGGTGACAATTGATGGCACAGTGGTGGCGTTTGATGGCATGGCACAGTGGTGACAATTGATGGCACAGTGACTGCATATGATGGCATGGCACATTGGTGACAATTGATGGCACAGTTGCTGTGTTGCATGGCACAGTGGTGACAATTGATGGCACAGTGGCTGCATTTGATGGCATGGCACAGTGGTGACAATTGATGGCACAGTTTCTGTGTTTGATGGCATGGCACAGTGGTGACAATTGATGGCACAGTGGCTGCATTTGATGGCATGGCACAGTGAGGCCCAAAAATTTTGAGCACCAGCCGCCACTGCTTATTTGTATATTGTGAGTTCTAACAATGGAACCCCCAAAACTTGTTAAATGAGATTTAGAGATTTGAATTAATGGCAGACTATATTTTTATGTGCATGGAGGGTACCAGAGACATATTCAGAGTTTTTCTACTGATATATGCAGTGCCATTATATACCTGTTCATTCACGTCATATTCACAAACATTTTAAATGCTCTTAGATGTAGATCAGTCAAAACCTGGGTTGTGCCAGGAGACACGATTCAGAAACAGTTATTTTGAAGAAATGGAATCCAATTTACTGTTAGGGGACAGTTACATCATGGCCAATGACATCAAGGACACACACTGTATTGAGTAAAAGACATTCTGTGTCTTAACACAGAGTGGAGGCCATGTGCGTCATGAGATGAATGGCAATCCGATCATTCAAGGAAGGTAAGAATTTCATTGTTTTATCTGTAAGACACAATGTCGTCATCTCTATAGAATTCAGATCTTGAAGAGACACTTGCCATTTCTGACATCGTGTTTTGCAGTATTATTTTTATTTCAGTATTCTTAAAAAAAAGTTGCCCATACCTGGGCTACATAACAACAATAGCCTTATATGCCAGAGATGACGAGCAAGAGAACCAAACAAGGAGGGCAGTCCAAAATGAGGTGTTATTTCACTACTGCACGGATAATAATAAATGATACATGAAAAAGCCTCCCAAGCCTGTTCCTCAATCTGTTTTTCACCTAATAACTTAAAGTGGACACTCACATATACCCAGTGAAGTGAACAGCCTCAGATGATACACTGGGATTAAACGAATCTCCCTAAATAGATTTTACATGTATATCTGCTGTCTTTACATTTTATATACTGTTCTGTTTAGAAAGTTTAGATCGTGTTAGGAAATGTTCTCTTCCTGTTTAACACAGAGTGTGTTCTCAGGGCATACAGCCAAGATAGCTAAAATTGCTGATTGGAGGAAAGGCATACACCCCCTCCACATAGGCAGAGACTCTCAGAGGTGTTTTGTAACAGGGCCAGCTCCCTGCTAATCTATTTTGGCAACCTCCCCAGACAGAAATTTCAGGCTGCTTTTATCTGATGTGTCAGAGAGTTTGTCAGGAGTTATCAGGCTGATAACAGAGGAAAAGTTCTGGAGAGAGCTATGGGACTTAGCTCTTTGAAGAGAGATAACCAAATACTGCAGATTTATGTGCCCAGCTCAAATTTCATGATCACAGATCCCAGAAGGCTGCAAGTCAATTCACAGAGTGCAGTGTGACTCCCCCGCTTGTGCAGTGGAAAGCTGGCCGTGAAGCCACAATAATTTACAGACAGCTTCCCTTAGTAAACATGCCAGTGATCTGGCGATATGGTTCCTCCTATCGGTATGGTTCAACCCTTGACTGTGCAGGCGCAATCCGAGCCGACGGAAATCACCGAACCTGATCAGCTGTAGCAACAGGTCCAGGGCGACATGAAATTCACTGTAAGTGGCCAGTTGGCTTTACCTGCATTTCGCTTGGCCTCCTGGCTCTTTTTTTAACATCCTCTAAGTCCACGGGGATGTTAAGGAATGAGCCTGGATGCGGCGCATGCGCCATGTACAGCTGATGGAGATTTCGGAGATTTCCGTGGGCTTCGTCTGTCAAGCAGGGAACCATATCTATAGGGGAACTAGCTCAACAAGACACCGGCATCAGGGACCTAAAAACCAGCAAAGACCTGACCTGGAGTGAGGATGGTGCTTGGATAGGCAAGTGTCCTTTTTTAATATTCAGCAGCTACATTATTTGTAGCTGCTGACTTTATTTCTTGGAGAGGGGGGACTGAATAATTTTGGAATTCCTCTACATGTAAAAATCATACCTAATATGTCACGTTTTAATATTTCGCACACACGTGGGATGGTGCCAAACTTCAGTACTTCAAAATCTCCATAGGCTATGCTTTAAAAATGTTTACAGGCTACCAGTTTGGAGTTACAAAGGAGGTCTTGCGCTGGAATTATTGCTCTCGCTCTAACATTCGCTGCGATACCTCAATTGTGTGATGCAAACGCCGTTACAATTGCAGGCGCAACCTATGTATGCGTTCGCTTTTGCGTGTAAGCAAGTCCCATTTTTTTTTTTATACTTTAATTCCTATAACAAGAAATGTAAACATTCCTTGTAATAGGAATAAGGCATGACAGGTCCTCTCTGTGGAGAAATCTGGTGTCAATGAGACCCCAGATATCTCCTCTACCCTGGAAAGCGTGAGGTAAAAAATAAATCATCGATCTCTGCTTTCCAGGGAAAAAAACTGTCAGTGTTTACATCTGTCAGTGCCGGAAGTGACATAATGATGTTGCTTTCAGTCGGGGTCGTCCCCTCCTGCTGCCTGTAAAAGCAATCCAGCAGCTGAATAGCCGCTAGGATGACTTTTACATGACAGGGAATTGCCGGCTGAAAAGAAAGATATCTGAATGTCTGTAGAAGCAGGCATCATTCACATATTACCACTCTATCCTATGGATGTCACATGATGTCCTATCGGTGGGAAATAGTCAAATTGTCCTTGCACCTGATTGGGTATTTTTTTACAAATTAAAGCTTCACCACATTCACTAAGCTCTAGGGAAAATGAGTGCAACTGCTCCAACAGAGTGCACAGTCTATTGGTCTTTGGGAAATCCACCCCAGTGTCATAGAGGGGAAAATTCCTCCATCCACCTAATTGCTGTGTATGAAGGAATACATTTATTTTATTTATTTATTTATTTTGTTCAGCACGCTGGCTGAATGAGAACAAAAAAAGAAAGAAACGTCTATGGCCAGCTTTAGCCCCGAGAAAAAAAATGCCATTTGTCCATTTGTCCATTTTTGCCACATTTTAGGCTTCAAACATAAAGATATAAAACTGTCATTTTTTGTGAAGAACCAACAACAAGTGGGACACAATCATGAAGTGGAACGAAATGTATTGAATATTTCAAACTTTTTAACCAAATAAAAGACTGAAAATTGGGCATGCAAAATTATTCAGCCCCCTTAAGTTAATACTTTTTTTTTTTCGATTATAATTCTTTTTTATTTTAAAACAAATCAGAACAACACATATGTATATAAAATAAAAATAAAACAAATAAAAAAAAATAAAACATAACAGACCATTATTACAAAACAACACAACAGTCACGGTCCATCTTATTATTAAACATCCCCTTTTACCTTGTTGTCAAAATCAAACATATATCTCCTTCTTACGTATCTCTCCCCTTTCCAAACATCACTGAGAGAGAAAGAAGAAGAAGAAGAAAAAAAAAAAAAGGAAAGATTAAAAAAAAAAAAAACACCCTACTTCCCTCTCCTCCGACCCTTCTCCATATTCCTGTGGTTTCTCATTAAATCCCACATATACCCAATCCAAGTTCCCGGGCTCCTTCTATACTGTTCAGCCTTATGCTCCTTAGCCTTCACCCCTGTATTCCATATAGGACTTCCAGGGAGTCCAAGTTCTTAAATATTTTCCCCTTTTATATTGTGTTGTCAGAACTAACACTTCTAATTTGCTAATTTCCTTAACTTTACATATCCACATCTCCACTGTTGGTGGAACTGGTGACTTCCACCTCTTCGTTATACAGGCGTTAGCGGCATCTAATAGATGGAATATAATCATTTCCCTATAGGCTTTTTCTGGTATTTGGTTTAAATGCAGAAGATAGAATTCCGGATCTTCCGGAATCTCATAATCTGAGCAAAACTGTAGAGCTCTTTTAATCTCTGCCCAAAAACTCCTTAGCATTGGGCACTCCCAGAATATGTGTAGCATCGTTCCTTTGCTTCCCTGGCACCTCCAGCATTTATCTGATACCTCTGCAAAAATGTTGCTTAGCCTTTCTGGTGTCCTATACCATCTCGTGAAGATCTTATAGTTTGTCTCTTGTATTCTCACACATATTGATGTTTCGCGTGTTCACCTGCATATGCATTGTCGCTGTTCCGGACTGAAGGACTTCTCCAATTCCCTTTCCCATTCTTGAACGCACCTCAGAGGGCAACCTCCCGATCGCACTAATAATTAATAGCTTATTGAAAGTCTATGTAGTAATGTTCCTTGTTCATTACATATTTTCTCGAATTTCATGAGTGGTCTTTCAAAGCTCTCTGGATTTGGCAAAGTGTTCAGGAAGTGCATTCCAGAATTTCAAACGGAATACATTTCCTATTTCCATCAGTTCCGCTATGGTTACCCATCTTCCCATGTGGATATACCTTGCTACTTGTGTACACTCCCTTTTTCTCAACTGCCGGAATGCTCCGTCTTCGTATCCCGATGGGAAGAGGGGGTTACCTATCACTGGGTATAGTGGGGAGGTCCTGGGCTCCATGCCCATCCTAGGTAGTGCTGCTGCACAGATCCTCACCGTGTTACCCACTATTGGATTTTTATTCATTTCTTTAGGGAGTGAGGCAAACCACCATGGTGCCCTTTCTAGAGGTGTTTTAAATTGTGCCTGTTCGATTTGTACCCATAGCTTCGTATCTGAATGCCTATTCCAGTCTATTAGCCTGTTCAGATGTGTTGCGTAGTAATATTTCCTTATATCTGGGACTCCAAGTCCTCCCTGCTGCTTAGTGCTCATTAGTTGTTTCCTATGTATCTGGGGGTTCTTATGTGCCCATATGAACTCAAAGATCATTCTCTGACACTGATTAAAATAATTTGATGTTATATGTATTGGTAATGTTTGTAATAAATATAACATTTTCGGGAGTATGTTCATCTTGATAATATTGCAGCGTCCTAGCCAGCTATGAAAACCCTGGTTCCACTTATCCAATAAGATCTTTACTTTCTGTAAGAGGGGTGGGAATTTCAGCTCAAAGATCTTCTCCACCTTCCCTGCTAGTTGTATACCAAGGTATGTCAGAGCATTATCAGTCCATTTAAACTTGAATTTTTGTTTTAGATAATTTATCGCTGTATGGGGGACGTTTACCCCCATCGCTTCCGATTTATTAAAATTGATATGTAGGTTCGATAAAGATCCGTATCTCTCAAATTCCTTCATTAATTCTGGAATTGTGATCAACGGATTTGTAAGAGTGAACAACATATCGTCTGCATAAGCTGTCATTTTACAGTGGTTCTTTCCTATTTGTATGCCTGAAATATTAGAATTTACACGTAGCATGCACAGAAAAGGCTCTAGTGACAGGGCAAATAGAAGTGGAGACAGAGGGCAGCCCTGTCTTGTCCCATTTGAGATCGTGAGGGGCTCAGACAAAATTCCGTTGGCCCGTACCTGGGCTGTTAAGCCTGAATACATGGAGAATATCCACTGTATTATTTTGTTCCCAAAGCCGCCGTATTTTAGGACTGCCCTCATGTAACTCTACCTCACCCTGTCAAAGGCCTTCTCTGCGTCCGTATTGATAAATACGCATTGCGTCTGTGTTGTGTTCACCAACTGCACCAGGTTAATAGCATTGATTGTGTTGTCTCGTGCTTCCCTGGTAGGGACAAATCCCACCTGGTCCAGGTTTATTAAGTCTGGGATATATTGTTGTATCCTATTTGCTAAGACCTTAGCAAAAATCTTCACATCCGAATTTAATAACAAAATTGGTCGGTAGCTTCCGCAGAGAGCTGGGTCTTTCCCCTCTTTTGGTATCACCGAGATATACGCTAGCAGGGTATCTTTGGCTAAACTGGCCGATGTCCCTAAGGCATTAAATAGTTTAACCATATATCCTGATATCGAGGCCAACAGAATTTTATAATATTGACCTGTATAACCATCGGTTCCCGGGGCTTTCCCCCTTTTTTATTGTGCTTACTGCTACTTTAATTTCCTCCTCGGTTATAACGTCATCTAATTTCTGTCTGTCCTCTTCTGATAGTCTTGGTATTGCAGATTCTGTTAGATACAAATCAATTTGTTCTCTAGTCGGGGGCTTGCTCTGTATATTATAAAGAGAGTGATAGTATTCCTGGAACTCCTTCGGTATATCATTTGGTTTTGTAACCCTCTGTTTCTTGGGTGAGTTAATATGTGGAATATAGTTACTCAGCTTCTGTTCTCGTAGTAATTTCTCCAGTCTTTTCCCACACTTATTGCCTGACTCGTATTCAGCCTTTTTACATCTCTGCATTGCCGCTTTTACTTTATAGTACAGGAGGTCTGTGATTTCGGTTCTTTTACTAGCTAGTTCTTTCTCTACATTTGTTGACCATGTTTGCTTATGTTTACCTTCCAAGATGGCTAGCTCCTTTAATAGCCTATTTAACTTTTCAGTACGTTTCCTTTTGATCCTAGATCCATGTTTAATTAACACACCTCTAATAACTGCCTTGTGTGCTTCCCATATAATTCCGGGGTCGTACTTTGTAGTGCCACCTTTTGCTGCAAATACAGCTGTAAGTCGCTTGGGGTATGTCTCTATCAGTTTTACACATCGAGAGACTGAAATTTTTGCCCATTCCTCCTTGCAAAACAGCTCGAGCTCAGTGAGGTTGGATGGAGAGCTATTGTGAACAGCAGTTTTCAGTTCTTTCCACATATTCTCGATTGGATTCAGGTCTGGACTTTGACTTGGCCATTCTAACACCTGGATATTTGCAGTGGCGGTTCGTTCATAGAGGGCGCTGGAGCGCCGCCCCCTCTGGCTCTCACCGCCACTGAGTCTAATAACATAGATTCATGCATTGCACGAATCTATGTTATTATCGCCGCTGCCGCTGTTATTCTTTTTTTGTAATATGTTTTTATTAAAGAATTCACACATCAGAGAAAATACATAACAAGACATGTAGACATTATTCGAGGACATTCATGGTAGAAGAATTGTATACGGAGAAGTCCTCATAAGAAAAAAATTAAGGGGAGGGCATAGGCTTAGGGGTATATGGAGTAAAACTGAATAGTCCTTCCAAAATAAGAGGGGGGGGGTGGGGGGGGGGAGGGAGGTATGGGTAGAAATCTTCAGTCCCGTGAGGGATCTCGGTAAAGAAAGGACATTTTCTCAAAGTTCAGTCTCTCCGCGGGAGTAAAAGTGTGCAACAGAAAGGGATTCCAAAGGTGATAGAAGCGGCTTTTGTTCCGTTCGTGGGTCAAGTCCGTGTTAAGCCTGTCTTTGTATAAGAGTTGTAGGAGTTCCTTCTTGACTTGAGCAGTGGTTGGGCTGTCAGCAGATATCCACTTCTGGAGGATGGCTCTCCGGGCGAGCAATAGGCATATCAGGGTCCAATTCCTGCGCGGGGGTGTGGTAGGGGAAGACCAGGGGAGCAGTAGGGGGTCCCAATAGCCGAAGATAAGTAGTAGCGGGTCCTTGGGTATGCGCAACAGGGTGACGTCAAATATGTATTGGATGACTTGGTCCCAGAATCTGGCTATGTGGGAGCAGGACCAGAACCTGTGAGCCAAGTTGGGTTTGGGTTGTTTACAGAGGGGGCATTCTGGGGAGGGATGGGCTCGGCTGAAGGGGATGTGGGCCCGGTGGACAATTTTGATCTGCGTCTCTCTCCATGTCTCGTTAGGGATAAGTTTGTGGACGGTGGTGAGGCCTTGGAGGAGCTTCCCCACCAGCTCAGGGTCGGGGAAGTCCTTCGACCAGTTGGCCGCTGACGTTGATGCCAGGGGGGGGGTATTGTGCAGGAGGAGGGGGCGGTAAATGTCCGATACCTTGTACGAGGCCCGGGCGATAAGGGTGTCGGTGAGGGAGCTCTGGAACCTTTTTCTATCGTCCCGGCAAGTATTTTTCAGAAAACTGAGGCATTGGATATACTGGAACATGTGTGATGCAGGGAGAGAGAATTTGTCCGCCAGGGCTCTAAAGCCCATGGGGCGGCCTGAAAGGGGGTCACACAATGAATAAAAGATTTTGATACCCTTATCATGCCAGTCGAGATAAGGCTGGTTATCTAGGCCAGGTTGGAAGCTAGGGTTACCCAGGATTGGAAGATATCGTGAGATAGAGGATGGGACATTGAGGGCTTTCCTGACCTCTCTCCAGGCAATGACCGTGTCCCGGAGAAGGAGATTGTGTTGGAGGGGAGGGGGGGCAGATTTCCAGCGACAATGGAGGAGGGCCGTAAGGGAGAATGGGTGGACCATCGCCGATTCTAAGGGGTAGTTTGAGCATCTGGAGGACTGGGAAATCCAATCCAAGCCCGTTCTCAATAGGCAAGCCAGGTTATATAGCCTGATGTTGGGAAGGGCAATGCCCCCCTCTCGCCTGGGAAGATGCAGTTTGGCAAATGCTATGCGCGCCCGCCTACCACGCCAGAGAAACTTGGAAATGGCCGAATTTAGGGATTTGACGTCTTTATGGCGCAGAAGTAGTGGGACGGTTTGAAGTGGGTACAACAGGCGAGCGAAACTGACCATCTTGACCAGGTGGCATCTTCCCAGCAGTGAGAGAGGCAGGTCCATCCAGTTTCCCAGCTCTTGGGATATTTTGGTGAACAGGGGAGGGTAATTGAGCTGGTACAGGGAGGAGGGTAATTTACCTATTTTTATTCCCAGGTAAGTGATATGAGACTTCGCAACAGTGAACAGCGAGCTCTGGGACCAAGAGGGGGCAGATAGAGAACCTATGGGGAGTATTTCGCTCTTATTATAGTTAATACGAAGCCCAGAGCATTGCCTGAATTCGTCAAAAGTGGACTTGATTGTGGACATGTCAAGTGAGGGGCTGGATGTGAAAATAAGGACATCATCTGCAAATAGTGACGTGCGAAGGTCGTGGTCTCCGACACGTATGCCATGAAGGGGGGCGATCTGGGTTAGGTGGCGGGACAGGGGTTCAAGCGCTATGTTGAAAAGGAGCGGGGAGAGCGGGCAGCCTTGCCTCGTGCCTTTGTGCAGCCTGAATTCCTCAGAGAGGAGGCCCGCAGCGACCACTCTCGCGGCAGGGGCAGTGTACATGGCCTCTATGAGGTGCGTGAAGGGGCCCGAGAAGCCCATTTTGGACATGACCATGGAGAGCCATTCGAAACTGACGTTATCGAAGGCCTTCTCCGCGTCTAAAGTGATGATGGCATGATCACCTGCCGGGTTATTTTTTGCGTGTTCGAGAGCCAGCATCACCTTCCTGATGTTCATGGTGGCCGTCCTACCCTTTACGAAGCCTGATTGTGCGGGGTGGATCAGGGAGGGTATAATGGATGCCAACCTAGTGGCCGCTATTTTGGATAGGATCTTGACGTCAAGGTTTAAAAGTGAGATGGGCCTATAAGAGCCAGGTTCTAGGGGGTCTTTGCCCTTTTTCTCCAAGAGTTTTACGATGGCCTGATTGCCCGTTGGTAGGTAGGTCCCACCCGACCATATATGCTGGTAGACGTCGTGGAGGGGGGGAGACACAGTCGAGCTAAAGGATTTATAAAATTCTCCAGTGAAGCCATCTGGGCCTGGAGCTTTGGAGGGGGCAAGTTGTTTGATGACGGATTGGACCTCCAGGACTGAGATAGGGGCATTGAGGGCTTCGAGTTGGGTGGGGGTCACCCGATCTAGGGATATACGTTGTAAGAAGTTGAGGGCCGTTGGCTTATCAATAGGGTCTGAGGCATACAGGGAGGAGTAGAATTGGCGCATGATACGATTGATGTCTTTCGGGGTGTTGTGTACGGATCCCAACGGATCTCTCAGAGACAAGATATGTGTCGGGCGGTTGGGTCCTTTGCTTAATCTGGAAAGGAGTCTACCGGCCTTGTTGCCAAACTTGTGGAGGGAGGCGTCTAGATGTGCCTTTTGGGTACGCTCGAGGGTGGCCGCCAAATTATCAAAGGCCTGCTTAGCAGCAAACCACGCGCTACGGTTGCTGGGGGAGTCATCGGTATAGAGGACCCGCTGGGCCTGATGCAGTGTTGCGCTGGCCAGTTTGTAGCGTCTAAGTGTGTGTTTTTTGAAGGTGGCGGCGTAGGCTATTATGCAGCCCCTGAGGAAAGCCTTGCCCGCTTCCCAGAAAAGATTGGGGTTGTCGGCGTGTAGCGCATTATCCGACGCGTATCCCGACCAGGCGTTTTCCAGATGTTGTTGGAAATCGGAGTTGTTGTGGAGATAGGAGGGAAACCGCCAGATTTTGGGGTTGGAGGCTAGGCCAGGATCTTCAAGAGTGGTCGAGACCGGGGCATGATCCGAGATTGCGATGTCGTGTATGTCAGCTTCCGAGATCAGTGGGAGGAGAGAGTCAGAGCAGAAAAGGTAGTCCAGTCTCGTGAAGACATTGTGAGGGTGGGAGTAGAACGAGAATTCCCTATCAGCTGGGTGTCGTAGTCGCCATATATCATGGAGGTGTAGTGATTCTATAGTCGATGCCAGCAAGGTCTGGGTGGGAGGAGTCAATGGAGGACGGGAGTGTCTGGTAGAGGACCTGTCATCTGTCGGGTGCATAATGGAGTTGAAATCCCCAGCTATCAGGTGCAGGCAATCTGGCTCTCGAAGTGCCCAAGAAGTGAGGTCGCTAAAAAAAGTACTTGTGGGGCTGTTGGGAGCATACACATTGGTGATGTTTAAAACCCTGGGTCCCAGTTGGATACGGGCAGAGGCGAAACGCCCCTCAGAGTCCGAGTCTGAGGACAGTATTTTGCAGGGAAGGTTCTTGTGGACTAGGATTATTACCCCGGCTTTCCGACCGCATGAGTCGGAGCCGAGGACTGTGCCCACCCAGAGTTTCCGCAGCCGCGGGAAGTCGGGAGTGGACAGATGGGTTTCCTGAAGGAGGGCGATATCGGCCTTAAGCCTTTTAAGGTGACGCAGAACCTTCATTCTCTTATTAGGGGAACGGAGCCCTTTAACGTTCCAGGAGACTATTCTCATGTTGGGAAAACCATCAGAGGGGTGTGAGCCGGATGCGGAGGCAAAGTAGGTGGGAGCATGGGGTATGGCAGAAGTGGTATAAAAGGACAGCAAACGGAGTAGTGGTTGACTGGGAGAGAGAACGGAGGCTTTAACGGATCCCTACGTGCGGGGAGAGAGCAGGGAAGTAGGAAAGGGGAGATGGGGGAGGGACAATGGGGGGAAACATAGTGAACAACAATATTCGGGAACTTCACTTTTTTCCGCATGGAGCCACTGAATAGGCCAACTCCCAACCCAGGGCTCACTATGCAGCACTTCACCCGCAGTGACAGAAGGGGGGGGCGTAGGCAGCAGGAGCAATGCGTGGGGGAGGCAAAGCCGCTGTTATTCTGATGGTCGGCGCTCATGTCCGGCCATCTAATTAATGCCAGCTGGTTGGCTGTATGGAAATGTCTATCAAAGCCAACAGCTCTGATAGGCTTTCCCAATACAGCCCTCGGGTCCCAGGAGCTTATTCTCGGAGCGCACAGACTGTACGCCCCTTGGATAAGATGACAGCCAATCAGGTTGGTCGGTTCTGGCTACCGGTAACCTGATTGGCTGAGACGCCTGTCAGTCATTGAGGGCGGGAGAAGACATAGTGGGACGTGGATGCCTGACTCCAGTAAAGGTAAGTGCCGGGCAGGGGGGGGGGGAGAAAGCAATTTACATAGCACAGTGGGGACAATTGGCACAGCGGCGACCATTGGCACAGCGGCGACCATTAAAGGGCACAGTGGTGACAATTGATGGCACAGTGGCTGCGTTTAATGGCATGGCACAGTTGTGACAATGGATGGCACAGTGGCTGCGTTTAATGGCATGGCACAGTGGTGACAATGGATGGCACAGTGGCTGCGTTTAATGGCATGGCACAGTGGTGACAATTGATGGCACAGTGGCTGCGTTTAATGGCATGGCACAGTGGTGCAATTGATGGCACAGTGGTGCGAATGGCATGGCACAGTGGTGCGAATTGATGGCACAGTGACTGCATTTGATG
The DNA here is from genome assembly GCA_029574335.1 of Rana kukunoris. NCBI lineage: Eukaryota > Metazoa > Chordata > Amphibia > Anura > Ranidae > Rana > Rana kukunoris. Next base: position 99,852,416 of record CM056052.1, on the reverse strand, counting down.
GCATGGCACAGTGACTGCGTTTAATGGCATGGCACAGTGGTGCGAATTGATGGCACAGTGGCTGCATTTGATGGCATGGCACAGTGGTGCAAATTGATGGCACAGTGGCTGCGTTTGATGGCATGGCATAGTGGTGCAAATTGATGGCACAGTGGCTGTGTTTGATGGCATGGAACAGTGGCTGCGTTTGGGCACAGTGAGACTGCAATTTTTTTTTTCCTTTGCGCCCCCCCAAAAATTTTGAGCACCAGCCGCCACTGTTTATTTGTGAACCATTCTATTGAAGATTTTGCTTTATGTTTTGGATCATTGTCTTGGAAGGCAAATCTCCGTCCCAGTCTCAGGTCTTTTGCAGACTCCATCAGGTTTTCTTCCAGAATGGTCCTGTATTTCTCTCCATCCATCTTCCCATCAATTTTAACCATCTTCCCTGTCCCTGCTGAAGAAAAGCAGTCCCAAACCATGATGCTGCCACCACCATGTTTGACAGTAGGGATGGTGTGTTCAGGGTGATGAGCTGTGTTGCTTTTACACCAAACATAACGTTTTGCATTGTTGCCAAAAAGTTCAATTTTGGTTTCATCTGACCAGAGCACCTTCCTCCACATGTTTGGTGTGTCTCCCAAGTGGCTTGTGGCAAACTTTAAACAACACTTTTTATGGGTATCTTTAAGAAATGGCTTTCTTCTTGCCACTCTTCCATAAAGGCCAGATTTGTGCAGTATACGACTGATTGTTGTCCTATGGACAGAGTCTCCCACCTCAGCTGTAGATCTCTGCAGTTCATCCAGAGTGATCATGGGGCTCTTGGCTGCATCTCTGATCAGTCTTCTCCTTGTATGAGCTGAAAGTTTAGAGGGACGGACAGGTCTTCTTAGATTTGCAGTGGTTTGATACTCCCATTTCAATATTATCGCTTGCAATTTCTGATGACGATTGGAACTCGATCTGGACCCATACTCACAAGGGTTCTATAAATGTTTCAGCACAGGAGAACAGATTTAAGATATACTCAAGGTGGTACAGGACCCCCAGCAAACTTCACAAGTTCTTCCCCACAGTATCCCCCATTTGCTGGAGGTGTGCGACGACCGAGGGTACACTCATACACATTTGGTGGGAGTGCCCTAGGCTCCAGCCATTCTAGAAGGAGGTTCACGCCCTAATTGCCAGTATCACCACATTCACCCCAGACTACACTCCGGCGCAATATCTACTACACCACACGTCCCTCCCTAACTCGGTCTACCGAAAATCTCTAGTGCTGCACCTAATAAATGCAGCCACACAATGCATTCCTCTACGATGGAAAGACCCTCACCCACCCACCATTGCTGACTGGCAGAATAGGGTTAACAAAATCGAAGAGATGGAAAGACTTATACATCAAGCTCGGGATGCCTCTGAGAAATTTAGACTTACCTGGGGCTGCTGGGTGCACTACAGGGAATCTCTTCCCTCGAGCTCGAGATCGGCCCCCTCTGACACCCCCTCTCCCCCGCATTGACGCTCCTAGACCCACTTACTCTGACAACAGACTGACTGTCCCCGAACCCCCCCACCCTCTCCTCCCCCCCTTTTTTATCCATCTCCCCCTTCCCCTACCAACACCTTCGGCAGGGGCCTCAGGGCTTTTGCTTGAAGACACAATGTTAAGATGGCATAGCTCGATACGAAACCCCGCTGATCAGTGGGTTGGTTAGCCCCCTTTGCCAAACGGTAGCAGTATTGACACGGGTCTCAACCCGGATGGATGGGACACTACAACTGCCGGGACCAAGCTGAACCATACCCATACCTATTTTAGTTTTTCCAGTATACCCCCCCGCCTACAGTCATGTTCCCTATAGGGGTGGGCGGAGGTTGGGTACGTGCACGATGGTCCCTCTTATATAGGTATCGCTTCAACCCGCTCCCATGTTAGGAGTGCCACCCATGACCTATGTTCCGTATATCTGTTCTGCTGAATTGATGCTTGCGGTTTTATGCTTTTTCTATATGTGTTAATCAAATGTAACCTATGTTCAAGAGCGTTGTAATGCACTGCTGTGACTAATGTACCCTTGTGTTTTCATTACTAAAATACAATTATTTGGAAAAAATAAAAATATTTTCGCTTGCACAGTGCTCCTTTGGATGTTTAAAGCTTGAGAAATCTTTTTGTATCCAAATCCGGCTTTAAACTTCTCCACAACAGTATCTCGGACCTGCCTGTTGTGTTCCTTGTTCTTCATGCTTTAAACGGACCTCTGAGACTATCACAGTGCAGGTGCCTTGATTACACACAGGTGGATTCTATTTATCATCATTAGTCATTTAGGTCAACATTGGATCATCCAGAGATCCTCACTGAACTTCTGGAGAGAGTTTGCTGCACTGAAAGTAAAGGGGCTGAAAAATTTTGCACGCCCAATTTTTTCGTTTTTTATTTGTTAAAAAAGTTTGAAATATCCAATGAATTTCGTTCCACTTCATGATTGTGTCCCACTTGTTGTTGATTCTTCACAAAAAATTATAGTTTTATATCTCTGTTTGAAGCCTGAAATGTGGCAAAAGTTTGCAAAGTTCAAGGGGGCCGAATACTTTCGCAAGGCACTGTATATAAATATATATATACATATATATATATATTTTTTGTTTTATCTTTCAAAAACATTTTTTATATATATATATTTTTTTCCAAATAAATACAATGCAATTTAGTACAACATATTGTCTTAAAATCATTAAATATATTTTTAGATGCAAACATAAGTACCTGTGTTGATATTAGCCTTCTGTATAGCTGCAGACAACCTGAAAGAGGGAGGGGCATCACTGGGAGCCAATTAAACTCTGTACAGTGTGCATGTTCTGACAATGAAGAGAGAGTAGATTGATCAGAGGCATGTCTTTATCTGCAGGCTACTTCTCCTTCATTGTCCAATCCGCAAGATGGGTGTTTGTCTTCATGTGTTTATGCTGAGTGCTGTCATGAATCCGGTGGTTCTGTCTGATGGGAGTGAGACCCAAAATTAGCTATTATTTGGCTGTTAATTTGGGTTAATTTGGGTCGTATACTAATTGCTGTGTATTTAGCTGCTTGCATGGATTGAAGCTTTGTAGTTCTAATTTGTTATTTATATTTTTAAAATGTTTGTCAAAAAAATATTAAATATTATTTGTACAGCTGCAGACATGAACTTGATTGTAAATATACAGGACTTCTGGTACTGTTCCACATAGACAAAGAGAGAGGATCAGAGCAGGGGCGGACTGACAACTCATGGGGCCCCCGGGCAATAGAAGATTATGGGGCCCCCAGGCTTACAGATGGCCACCAGGCCAGGTGGCAGTACAGAGGCGGGGAAGCTAAAATCTCGGGTTTTTCACATCAAAAGCATGTAGGTTTTGGACATATCAGGGACAGATGTAAAAAAAAAACACAGATTTTTACATACTCTCCCTGGTTTTAATGAGCCTGGCAACCCTGATGGGGCCCCCTAGTGGCATGGGGCCCTCGGGCAGTGCCTGAGTTCCTCAATGGTCAGTCCGCCCCTGGATCAGAGTGGTTTCATAGCAATATGCACCTCGTCCCAGGTAAGTATAGGTATGGAATAAGAGCATAATGGGATTATAGCGGTGCTGAAAACATCATATCAACATCAAAAATTATTTTAATTTATTTAATTTGTGATATTTTAATAAAAAAATTAAAACAATTTTTGATGTTGATATTATGACGTTCTCAGCACCGCTATAATCCCATTATCCTCTTCTTCCATACCTATGCTGTGCCACATAGTTCTGAAATGCCTGATAAGAATAGGCTTGGGTGTGTCTGAATCGAGCCCACCAGGAAGCCGGTGTCCTGTAATACTGCCTCCCGCCGAAAAATGTCTCTGATGGGTCTTCACATGTGCAGTACCAAACGTCACTCCAGCTGATGTTGATCAGCTGGCGTGATGTCAACACAGCACATATGCAGATCGTTCAAGGCAGGGGTCTCCAAACTTTCTACACAAAGGGCCAGTTTATTGTCCTTCAGACTTTAGGGGGGCCGGACTGTGGCCATTGAGAGTAGAAAATGCCCAAGCATCAAAGAAAGTAAACCACACCCCATCATTGGTTTTAGTGGAAGGACTAGTGCCCTATGGTTGATATCAGAGGGAGGAATAGCACCCCATTCTTGGTGTCCGTGTGTGGAATAGTGCCACATCATTATTGTTAGTTGTGAATGGAAGAGTGCCCCAAGGGCCGGATAGAGGCAAGAAAAAGGGCCACATCTGGCCCCCAGGCCACAATTTGGAGACCACTGGTCCAGGGCATTATCTGACGATAAAGAAGGAGAACATGCCTGTCAAAGTCTGCCTCCCTGTTGCGGGCCAGGTTTTCCATGTGCTGAAGGGTGTGTTTTGTGTGTTTCAGGGCGGGTTCAGTGTGTTGAACAGCGGGTTTTGCCTGTGTTTAAGGGCAGGTTGCAACACACACAAAACTCGCCCTTTAAAACACTGAATCCGCACTGCAACACATAAAACACGGCCTGCAACAGCGAGGCATAATCTGAGGCCTCGTACACACGACCGTTTTCCTCGACAGAATCCATCAAGAAACTTGGTGGCAGAACTCGACAAGGAAAAAAGAGAGCAAGTTCTTTTTTTCTCGTCGGGAGTCTCAATTTCCTCGTTGTGTTCCTTTTTGGGCTGGTTTTTGATAAAAAAACACGGTCGTGTGTATGCTTAGAAACCCGTGCAGGGAGCGCACCTTCGGTAAAAGTATCGTTTGTAATGGAGATAGCACATTTATCACGCTGTAACAGACTGAAAAGTGCAAATTGCCTCTTACCAAACTTTTACCTAACACGCAGTAACATGAGATTAGCAAAAGCAGCCCCAAGGGTTGTGCCAGTGGAATCGAACTTCCCCTGCCGATGTATGTGTTGAAGTCACCGCGTTTGAGAATGAGGAGATTTGGTCTTGACAGTGTGTACGCAAAGACAGCTTGTTGAGTTTCTTGACAAGCCTAACAAGGAACTTGTCGAGGAAAACGATGTGTCTTTTACGACGAGTTCCTCGGTCGTGTGTACGAGGCCTCACAAGTTGATTCTTCCTGGCTTATTGCAGATCTTTAGACACTGCCTTTGACGTTCTGCGCATGCGTTGTGTTGACGTCACATCAGCTGATCAACATATCAGCTGAAGTGACGTTGCATACTGCGAATGTGCAGATCCGTCGGAGGCATTATTCGACTGGAGGCATTTTTCAATAGAACACCGGCACTGCACATCGTCAATCATAGGCAGCGTGAGTATGTGCAGCTGCTGGTAGGGAAATGCCTCACTGCCTATGATTGGCGGTGTGCAGTGACAGCTTCCTGGTGGGTAAAGTCTGAACACGCCTGAGCCCATCACTAATGCCTGCTTATAAAATGTCAGTGGACCTATGGTGTCTCATGCAGGCCAAACTTTACAGCGACATTAACCGCTTGCCGACTGCCCACAGTAAATGCACGTCATTACTTTGAGGTATTTCAATGATCGCCATTTTATTTTCTAGGGTCTCTGCTTAACAAATTTATAATGTTCAGGGGTTCTAAGTAATTTTTCTAGCAAAAAATACTCATTTAAACTTATAAACAAAAAGTTAAAGAAAAGGCCTGCTCAGCAAGTGGTCAGACTCCAACTCCCAGCAATTCTTTCCTACTCCATCCAAAAAGAAAAAAATACGAAATAACTGATATGAAGTAAAAATGTGTTACAGATAGACTAAAAGGGGTTGTAAAGCTTCGTGTTTTTCACCCCCCCACAGTTAGAAACACAGATGAGGTCACACTTAACCCCTTCAGCGCCCCCATGTGGTTAACTCCCAAACTGCAATTGTCATTTTCACAGTAAACAATGCATTTTTAATGCATTTTTTGCTGTGAAAATGACAATGGTCCCAAAAATGTGTCAAAATTGTCCGCCATAATGTCGCAGTCACGAAAAAAATCGCTGATCGCCGCCATTAATAGTAAAAAAAAAAAAAAATTAATACAAATGCAAGAAAACTATCCTCTATTTTGTAAATATAAATTTTGCGCAAACCAATCGATAAACACTTATTTTTTTTTTTTTACCAAAAATAGGTAGAAGAATACGTATCGGCCTAAACTGAGGAAAAAATTAATTTTTATACATATATTTTTGGGGGATATTTATTATAGCAAAAAGTAAAAAATATTGCATTTTTTTCAAAATTGTCGCTCTATTTTTGTTTATAGCGCAAAAAATAAAAAGTGATCAAATACCACCAAAAGAAAGCTCTATTTGTGGGGAAAAAAGGACGCCAATTTTGTTTGGGAGCCACGTCGCAATTGTCAGGTAAAGCATCGCAAAAACTGGCCAGGTCCTTTAGCTGCCTAAAGGTCTGTGTCTTAAGTGGTTAATGCATCCTATGCACCCACGGGGGGAGCTGAGACAGCCGCCGTGAGATCCCAGAAGAGGACGTTCGGGGCCACTCTGTGCAAAATGAACTGCACAGTGGAGGTAAGTATGACATGTCAGACCCTCCCCCCAGAGGCAATCTGCCATCCTTCTCCATGCCCCTGCCCTACCTGCTCCACTTGGGAGCCCAACTGGGGCCCAACGGGGCAGAGGGACTCCCCCTATCAGGGAGTGAGGAGGTCTAGCCCACCCAGCCAGCCCCATAGGTCCTTCGCCTCTCTTTTTTTAGGAGACCACATGGCCAAAGTGTGTGCGTGTTAAACCAATTTTGTGTGCGTGCAAGTGTGGTGATGGTTTTTGTGGGGGGGGGGGGGGGTGTGCGTACTAAGCACAGCGTACTTTGCATAGCACACCCACCGGGAGTCGGGCTGAGACCACCAAACTCAGTTCACATGTAGCCGAGGCCGGGATCCGAACCCTTGGCTGCAGAGGTGAACGGCTTGTCAGCGCAGTGCCAATCACGTTGAGCCACCACAGCTCCTACTTTAGTGTCCTTTTGAGTTAAAGCACTGAGGGTGGGAGACACATTTTAAGATCTACAAATAGATCAAATAAATATAATGGTTTATTTTGTTACTAAATGTTGATTTTTTTTTTCGTTGATTGCAGAATTATTTGCCATGACTACAGCACGATACCGGCCTACATGGGACCTGGCCTTAGACCCCCTGGTTTCCTGCAAACTTTGCCTCGGAGAGTTTCCTGTAGAACAGATGACCACCATATCACAATGCCAATGCATTTTTTGCACACTGGTATGTATGCCTGTAATACCTGTTATTTTTTCACTATTAATAGGAGCTCTATTTTCACATCCACAGTAGAATGCTGCAAAACTCCAGCCTTACCGTTTAGTTGTAGATTTGCATTGTTTTATTCACTCAACTGCAATTTAGTCTTCCTATGGAAGGAATGTAGATTTGCTGCTGAGTGTCAGGCCTCGTACACATGACCGAGGAACTCGTCGGGCGAAACACATCGTTTTCCTCGTCGATTTCCTTGTTAGGCTTGTCGAGGAACTCGACAAGTTTGCTTTGCGTACACACGTTAAAGACCAAATCTCCTCGTTCTCAAACGCAGTGACTTTAACACATGCAACGGCAGGGGCTGCTTTTGCTAATCTCATGTTACTGCGTGTTAGGAAAAAGTTTGGTAAGAGACATTTGCACTTTTCAGTCTGTTACAGCGTGACAAATGTGCTATTTCCTTTACAAACTCTACTTTTACTGAAGGTGCGCAGGTTTCTTAGCATACATACGCTCGAGTTTCTCGTCGAAAACCAGCCCGACGAGGAAAACAACAAGCCAATTTGGACTCCCGTCGAGGAAAAAGAGAACTTGCTCTCTTTTTTGCTCATCGAGTTCCTCGACAGTTTCCTCGATGAAAAGCGTACACACGGCCGGTTTCCTCGGCAAAAAAGCTCTCCCACCGAGTTTCTTGATGGATTCTGCCAAGGAAACCGGTCGTGTGTACGAGGCCTTAGAGTTAAATGACATCCAGCCCCTTTGTCATTGGTCTTGTTTGTAAGAAAATTTGCCCTGTATGCTGTACTCCTATTGGGAATGTTGCCATGATTGTCTGCATGCAACCCAATCCATGGAGTGCACTGTCTTTGAGAGACACTTGCACTGCTTAATGCCTCAGCAACATAGAGGATTTCTGTTTGTGGTGCTCACAGGCTTGAGGAGATATAGGAAGTTCTGGGACCCCTGTAAACCAGCTTGGAGTACACACGTGGGTATAGAGCGGAAGTGATGTCAGCTTAGGGGTCGGACCACCTATACATGCCTATAAATCTTGCAAGCGGCCATGGTTTTCCATCATCGGAGAACACTATGACCTGACAGATTTGGATTTGACATATTACAGAAGTGTACTTTTCACATGTGAGTTGTCAAAAAAAATTTTAATAAACTATTTGCCGCATTTAGATGGCGCTTCCCTGTCTTTCTTTACTGGGTTCACACAGGAGTGGTGGGGGAAACCGCATGCGATTCGGACAGGAATCACTGCATTCTTGTTCAAATTGCATGTGATTATTTGCAGTGCGATCTGAGCCCATGCATTATGTATATGGTCTCAAAAGGTTATCAGTACTCAGCATTTGTGAGTGCTTGGCCCAAAAATATCGGTACTCATATTTACCGGTAAAAAAGTAGTATCGGTGCAATCCTAGAAAATAGTATGTGCACTTTGCAAGTGCATTTGCTCAAGAGCTTAGGCCTGCCATAGACGGGGCTAATTTCTTTCCTGCAAACACAGGAAGTCAGTAGAGCTTCCCTTCATTTACTAAGCTTTGGAGCATCTGCATTTGCAAAGTGCACAGATTTACTAAAAGTAATGCACTAAGAATCTGGTGCAGCTGTGCATGGTAGCCAATCAGCTTCTAACTTCAACTTGTTCAGTTAAGCTTTGACAATAAAACCTCGAAGCCGATTGGTTTCTATGCAGAAATGTGACTTCGATTCATCTGAATTTTTAAATTATTTTTCTATGCAAAACTGCACCAGATTTAGCACTCTCCAGTTTTAGTTGATAACCCCCAGAGTGTATTTGCCATTAGTAAATAAACCCCAAGGGTTTTAAGATGTTTTAAGACAGGATGATGTAAGGCTCAGTAAGTTGTATCAGTTCGCAGCATTTCAGTTTAGAGATGAATACATTTTGCTAGAACCTGGAAAACTGAAAAAAAATAAAAATGTCCTTTTAAATTTGTATTGCTGCAGTGAATATGCTTTTAGAACATTTTCTGGTTAATCATTTTCTATACCACTAAGTAATGACATATCGGTGGGGTAGCAGAGAGTCCTAACAAGGGATGATTTATATGACATCTCTATAAAATAAAATGATCTAGTTTCTTATCATACTTATCGTGTGCCTTCAAAGTCCAAATTACTAGCCTATAGTCCAAATCTTAACAAGGGATGAGTCGCTGTATTTAAAAATGTTTTTTTTTTTTTTATATTGCCTGTGATATCTACCACTTATTTATTTTATTATTTTATTAATTTCACATATATTGGCTAAACTTCACGCTACATTTCCTACCTTACACATCACATTTTTGCATTGCTTAACTGATAAGCGTATAGTCTTATTATAACTGCAGCAGGCAATATGCTGAGGTTGTTGCGGTCATCTTCGACACATTGTCACGTATGATGTTGCTTAGCAATGGGATGATAATACAGTCACAGTGATCTCTAATAAGTAGTGTGAATATCATCATAACTGGGAAAAAGCTTTGAATGTAGACAGATATATCTGGATTTACTGACTCTGATGTAAACATCTGCAGTCATTGGGCCGGATTTAGAACGTAGTTACGTCAGCGTATCTAGAGATATGCCGGCCTATCTTTTTTCTGTATTCAGAAAACAAGATACACCGGAATTCAGCTAAGATACGAGCGGCGTAAGTCTGTTACGCCGTCGTATCTTCGTTGCATAGTTACGCTGGCCGCATGTGGCGCTTCTGTCGATTTATGCGTTGAATATGCAAATGAGCTAGATACGCCGATTCACGAACGTACTTGCGGCTGGGCGTCGTATTTTACGCTGTTTGCGTAAGCGTTAGTGCGGCGTAAAGTTACCCCTGCTATATGAGGCACAGCCAATGTTAAGTATGGACGTCGGGACATCCTCGAATTGTACGTCGTTTACGTTGTTTGCGTAAATCGTTCGGGAATGGGGCTGAATGAATGAAAACTTGTATAGCGCGACACATGCAAACTGAATCGCCTCTGGGCGCTTGTTGTTCCTGTCTCCTTTGGGATCAAAAGAGATGAGTCTTGATCTTTCTCCTGAATGCTAGGTGGTTCTCCTCCAACCGAATGCTGGTTGGTAAAGCGTTCCATAGTCTGGGACCTTGGACCGCGAATCTTCTATCTCCTTTGGACTTATAGTTTGCTTTCGGTATCTGGAGTAGATTTTGATTGGTGGATCGCAGAACGCGATTGGGATTATGAGCTTTTATTTTTTCGCATAGATAATGGCGAGCATTCCCATCAATGCGTTAGACAGAGTGCTTTAAAAGTGATTCTGTCTTTTACTGGTAACCAGTGAAGGGATCTCAGTGAATGTGAGATTGATTCCCAAGGTTTTTTCCCAGTCACAAGTCTAGCGGCCGTGTTTTGAACGACTTGAAGACGAGCGATTTGGTACTTGGGGAGTCCGAGGTAAAGGGCATTTGCATAGTCCAGTCTGGAGTTCACAATTGCTCCCACCACGACTGCAATGTCTTCCTTGGGAATGAAAGGAATAAGTCTGCGTAGTAGGCGCAGCAGATGGTGAGATCCGCTGACTACTGACCCTATTTGTGCGTCCATTGTCATATAGGAGTCGAATATGACCCCGAGACTTTTGACTTTGGCGCTAGGGGTGATGATTTTGCCCAGAATGGGCGGGGGTGTCCAGGTTGTTGCAGGTTGATTCCTACGCTTGGCGTGAAACAGGAGAAGTTCTGTTTTCGCTCAGTTGAGTTTTAGATAACTCTTTGTCATCCAGTCCTCTATCAAAGAGAGGCATGTCTCTAGATTGAGGTGGTGATCCTTTTTATTGCAAATGCGGAAATACAGTTGCGTGTCGTCTGCATATGAGTGATAGAGCAGTTTTTGGCTGCTGATGAGATCAAAAAGAGGGCGAAGATAGATGTTGAATAACACCGCCGACAGAGGGGATCCTTGCGGGACTCCGCACGATACTGTGCGTTTCTCAGAAGTGAAAGGTCCTAACTTCACTATTTGAGATCGGTTTTCCAAAAAAGAGGAGAACCAAGATAAACCGCCTTCTGCGACTTTAGCTACTTCAGCTAGCCGAGTCAATAGAAGCTTATGGTCTACTGTGTCGAAGGCTGCACTTAGGTCCAACAGAACCAGAAGACAAGATTCTCCTTCGTCTGCGGCCTCGAGAGCGTCGTCCCATATCTTGAGCAGTGCTGTTTCCGTCCCGTGTCCGGGGCGGAATCCCGATTGAAATGGAATAAGTAGGTTGTGGGTATTTAGATGCTGTTGCAGCTGTAGTACCACTGCTTTCTCCATGACCTTGGAGAGAGCGTTTCCATGACCTTGGAGAGAGCCTGTTATGGGACCTGGCGGCGGTGGAGTGGATCCTTGGGGTGCAGGGTGGGTTTCTTCAAGATGGGTCGAATTATGCCCTCCTTCAACTTGGAGGGCACTATGCCCTCACTGAAAGACTGGTTAATAAGCTGCATGATAGGAGGTGCCAGGATGTCGGCGCATTCGGGCTGGGCGTAAGTTCCGTTCACGACGTTTTCATTGGCTACTTAAGACGTGATTTCGCGCATGCGCACTGGGATACGTCCACGGACGGCGCATGCGCCGTTCAGAAAAAACGTAAATGGGTCACGCCCCCTACCTGCCTATTTTGAATTAGGCGCCCTTACGCCGGCCAATTTACGCTACGCCGCCGCAACTTACGGAGCAAGTGCTTTCTGAATAAGGCACTTGCCTGTAAAAGTGTAAATAGTATACGCTACGCCGCCGGAAAGATACATGGATGTATCTGAATCTGGCCCATTGTTTCTATTGTGATATGCTGTATATGTTTGTGTGTGTGTGTGTGTATATAGATAGATATATAATATTCTAATCTGTAAGTTGACTTTTGCATCTCAAAAAATAAACTATAGATGCAATGTATGCTGAAGACTGGCTTGATACTCAAGGTGTAGCACCTACAGCATTATTAATAAATAGATTACTCTCCTGATGTTAGTCTGTCTGCCTGGCCAAGAACAATATATCACCGTGATTATATTTCCATTAAACTCTCCCCTTTTTCTACTAAGACAGCAGTGGTTTTGTATTATTTGTCTACTCTCAGGGTTTTTTCCTTGTGTATGACTGAGGCCCCGTACACACGTACGAGAACCTCGTCGGGCTAAACCCATCGTTCCGCCCGACGAGGTTCTCAGCCGGCCGTCGAGTTCGTCGACCAGGCTGTCGAAAAAGGCGTCGAGCCATTAGTCCCGATGGCCCATCGAGGAAATAGAGAACCTGCTCTCTATTTTGGCTCGACGCTTGGTTGCTCGACAGTTTGCTCGGCGAAAACGACGAGTTTCTCGGCAGAATATGGATCCCAGCGAGCTTCTCGCTGGATTCTGCCGAGAAGCTCGGACGTGTGTATGGGGCCTAAGAACTAAACCACCTTGCTGTAAGTGACAGTTGGGTGATATATTTATTGGAGGCGGTTTAGGCAATGAACAAACACATGATTTGTATTCAGTAGTATTTATTTTATTATTGTGATCAACACCCCTATATTGTACAACAGCTATAAATATCAAAGATGTCTGCCTTAACGTACTAAGTTCTACCAGCAGATATTTGTAATGGTAACAGTTTTTTGTGTGTGTAAGGGCACCATTGGTGTCATAGTAATGTAGGCTTTTTTGGGGTACAAATGTTGGTTTTGTAAACCATGTAAAACTTTCAATAAAAAAAAACGATTGGATTCAAAAGGAATCAAAAAACTAATACATTGTATGTGCTGGCACATTCTATATATGCATCATTGCTAGTATATTTTTTACATCTTTTTGTTTTGTTTAGCAACAATTTATTTTATTTTTATTGAATAGAATACAGAATAAAGCAAATATTCAGACAGCATAAATGACTATCGTTACATAACAGACATCGGTATGATTTCCAAGGATAGAAAATAAAAAAGAAAATGTCCACGTAATAATGACCAAATTACATCTGGTAATCAAAGGGAAAAAAAAAAAAAAATATATACTAATTGGACATGTAATACAGACATACCCCACTTTTAAGTACACAATGAGGTTTATTTACTAAAGCGTGAATGTGCAAAATCAGGCTCACTTCTGCAAAAAACCAATGAGCTTCCAGGTTTTATTACCAAAGCTTAATTGAACAAGCTGGGGTTAGAAGCTTATTGATTTTTATGCAGAAGTGAGCCTTATTTTGCAATTTACAGCTTTAGTAATACAAGTGGGATATGCCTGTACAGTATGATGCTTTTCTTATTATGTAAGAGAAGGGAGAGAAACTAAAAACAGAAAAAACGAAACCCCAAAAATGAAGATATAATAGCAATATATCGTCATGCGCAAAAAATAATCTATTGATCAACAAGCCTACAAGACCGTAGGAGGACCAAAATTCCCATTTTCTGTTAAATGCGGGCATAGTATCCGTAAGAGAGTGGTGAACGCGTTCCATATGTTGTATGGCCTCCATACGCTTCAGCATCTTATCCCGAGCGATCGTAGGGGACCACCAATGCAAAGCAACTGCCCAATGGACTGCACTAAATAGAGTGTGAGCTAACCTTTAGCACGGGGGTCAGTTCCTGTAAATCTGCGAAAAATAAGCACATCTGGAAAGTTAAAGTCAATCGTGTGCTCACCATTTGGGCGACTCCTTTGGACATCCCCTGCCAAATTTACTTAATTTCCTTACAGCTCCTGAAGATATGGAGGTGTGTGTCTCTGTCAGGACAACCCTGAAGCAAGTCTCCGGCACTAGTGGATAAAATCTGTGTAATTTAACAGGTGTATATTACCATCCAGTGTGAAGCTTGACTACAGTTTCCTTCACAGCCATAGGCTTTGTGCATCTATGCATGTTGGAGAGCAACTCCAACCACTCATCTGGGGGGGGAATACCTGGCCTGTTGCTGCCTCCCAACTGAGCATCACTGAGGACTTAGCTGGAAAATCACGTTCATTGAGGCATTTATATAGAATAGAAATGTTACCCTTATTTCTAGAGGAGGATCAAAGATGGTGTCATCATTATCTGATCTTAAAGGGGTGTTCCAGCCCTTTTTAATGTTTGTTAAAAGTCAGCAGCTACAAAAAGTGTAGCTGCTGGCTTTTAATAAACGACACTTACCTTGTCCATGGTTCCAGCGACGCGCCGGCCTGGGCTCCGCTCCTCTCCCCCCCTCCCCGGCCGGCGTCTTCTTTACAACTGTGGGCAGCCGGCCGTGACAGCCTTCGGCTTCACAGCCGGGCACCCACTGCGCATGCACGATCGGCACTGCGCATGCGTGGACGGCGCTGCGCCGTACCATTGGACAAGCGATCGCCTGGGACCTTGACATGTCCCAGGTGAACGCCTACAGGGAGGGGCTGAAGTTAGGCGATTAAGCTTAATCGCCTAACCAGCCCCTCGGCGGAAGGAGGAAGTGGGACATGAAGTCCCACTCCTCCTGAAGCCCCCACTCCCCCCCAAAAAAAATGACATGCCAAATGTGGCATGTAAGGGGGTGAGGAGTGGGTTAAGTGGAAGTTCCATTTTTGGGTGGAACTCCGCTTTAAGGGGAAGTGGGCAGAAAAAAAAAGTCTTATCTGTATGGGGTAATGCATTTTTAAGTTGGAGAAAGGAGAAGGAACAAAAAGGGGGGTTCTTTTGTAAGGAACTTCTAAGACCTTATGTCGTTCTTAATCCATTTAGAGAATATATTCTTAGTATTAAAAGCAGGGAGAAACCTAGAGTCACCCAAAAAACTAGCCAACCAAGGTTTAGAGGGCATTAAAAAGTATTTTGCTTTATATAAACACCACAAATGTAATGATTGGCTATTTACATCAAGTTTTTTAATGACTCCAAAGCCTAAATACTTAGGCCACGTACACACGATCGAATATGTCCGCTGAAACTGGTCCGCCGACCAGTTTCAGCGGACATATTCGATCGTGTGTATGACCTAGCGGACAGGTTTTTCCAGCGGACATAAATCTCCTGCATGCGTCGAATGGATTCGACGCATGCGTGGAAGTATTTTACTTCCTCGAGTGGTGAAGTGGCGGCGTCAACGTCACCGCCACGTCACCGCGTCCTCGGTCTGAGGAGATTTTCGTCAGATGGTGTGTACACGCTCCGTCGGACATGTTTTAGCGGACATGTCTCCCCGTGAGTACGCGGCCTTATAGTTTTCTTTGGTTCAATTGTCATGTTGTCAGTTGTCATGTTGGTGGAAGTTTAAAAAAGTTTCCCTACATTGCTACTCTACTGAAGCTGCTATGAGCTGTAATTTGAAAGGGTGACTTCATATAAAATGAGTGACTCCATTAGGGCACCAGTTATGGCTCTGCCCAGAGCTCAGGAGAAGCAAAGGTTGTGTCACACAGGCACTTTAAGGCTCCAATACCGTTTATAAATGCAGGTCAACCCATGCAAAAATGTCCATATTACAGTCATTTCAAGTAGTTTCAACACACTGCCCAACCTCATGTGTGTTGTGATGCATTGCCATGCATTTGTAATGCACCCCAAAGCACATAATACTATAAACAAAGCTCCTGCCCCTGGAACAAACCATAATGCATAGATCTGTTGCCTACGGCAGCCTATAGGTAATTCTTTTTTTTTTTTTCGTTCAACCAGCGAAGTTATAAAAAATAAAATAAAGAAGCCATTCGTATACACTGATCAGTGTCAGCCATTGAAAATATTTGCAGATTCTTTAGGACCTTTGCAGCATTGAGGATTGCAATGGCTGACCTGAGTAGGGAAGAAAATGTGTTCTTTTTTTAATATTTACTTCAAAATTCATTGTTTGATTGCATTGCCATGGCTTACTTCATTATATGAGTAACACGTTGCTATACAGTTTT
This sequence comes from Rana kukunoris, assembly GCA_029574335.1. NCBI lineage: Eukaryota > Metazoa > Chordata > Amphibia > Anura > Ranidae > Rana > Rana kukunoris. The sequence goes on along the minus strand of CM056052.1, from coordinate 99,836,337 downwards.
ATACATGTAGTTTGTGAGGAAGAAAAGGAAAAGATTGCACTTGTATTTCATGAAGCAGATTGCCTTGGCAGAATATATTCCTTAGGGCCATGTGCAGAATAGCCTTTGCTCTTCTCTGTTCTTCTCTATAACTTGTTAAATGTTCCAGTGTTATATAAAGTCACGTTCTTGTAGAAGATAAAACTGATGTACAAACTATCTAAATGTAGTTTTATTTTTATTTTTTTGTAATAAAAATGTGCAAAAATGTCATATGTAAGAGATTACTTGTAACAATACATCAGATACAGGCATACCCCGCTTTTAAGTACACAATAGGGTTTATTTACTAAAGCTGGAAATCGCAATATAAGGCTCATTTCTGCATAGAAACCAATGTGCTTCTAACTCCAGCTTGTTAAATTAAGCCTGGTAAAAAAAAAACTGGAAGCTTATTGGTTTGTGTGCAGAAGTGAGCCTTAATTTGCGCTTTCCAGCTTTAGTAAATAAACACAATTGTGTACTTAAAAGTGGGGTATGCCTGTATATATGTGCTGTTACTATTTCACTATATAACCTGCTCAGCAGCTACAAGCGACACCTCCACCATTCTCTTCTCCAGTTTTTGTATATGATTGTGGGGTTGATTTCCTAAAACTGGAGAGTGCAAAATCTGGTGCATCCCTGCATAGAAACCAATCAGCCTCCAGATTTTTTGTCAAAGCTTAAAGTGCTACTAAGCCCAGGACCCTGCATTCACTATATCTGGTCTCCCCACAGTACACAGAACATGGAAATGCAGTTATTTTACTAAATATAAAGGGCTAAATACCTTTTTTCTTATCAGCAGTATGTAGCAGTCTTGTGTCTTCTATCAGTTTCTAGTAAAGCTTGTAGGAGGAGTTTTCATACTGCACTGAACCTCTGTCTGGACAGTGCTGATTGGTCCTGTGCTGATTACATGCACTCTCCTAAGAAAAAAAAAACACACCAAACTGAGCATGTGCAGTCTGTCTCCTGGCTCTGTAAATATCAGGTTATTTTTTTTGGAGACGGTGAAAGATGGATAGGATCAGAGAAGACAGGATCAAACAGCCTTTATACACAATGCAGAGGATTAACCCCTTAGGTTCCACAGAGTATATCTAGCATGCTTTATTGCATCTAAAGACTGATTTTACTGTTGTGGGTTTAGTAACACTTTAATTTAACAAGCTGATTGGCTACTATGCAGAGCTGCACCAGATTTTGTACTCTTCAGTTTTAGCAAATTAATACCTGTTACTCATGTCACTTGCTGCATTCAGCATAACATTTCCAAATTGGTGCTTACTTTTAATACCATTTATTATGCATCTTCATCTTTTTCTGTCTCACTTTTTTTATCATTTCAAACTGCAATGAACTCAACCCAGTGAATACTGAATGCTTTCTTTGCAGGGGACAGTTTGTTGCACACATTTTTTCTTAAGCAGGCCATAGATGTGTGATGCAAATTTCTTTCCTAACACAAAGTGTGGAAGGGTAGAAAATCACTAGATTCCCCCATCAACACAGTCAGGCGGCGTACACACGACCGAGGTTCTCGCTAGAAACCAGCGAGAACCTCGCTGGAAGCTGCATTCCAGCGAGAACCTCGGCCGTGTGTACGCTCTCGGCGAGCATCCCGTCGGAAATGCCGTCGAGCAGAAATAGAGAGCATGTTCTCTATTTGCTCGACGGCCCGCCTGGATGAATGGCTGGTTGCCATTCCCGACGGGCGGGTCGCCGAATCTGACGGCCGGCAGAGAACCTCGACGGGCGGAACGATGTGTTCTGCCCGTCGAGGTTCTCTGTCGTGTGTACACGGCTTCAGTGTTGATAGGGAAATGCCTCCCACTGCATTGTTATATTCTGCCAGCAATACAATGGTTATTGCTAGCCGCTATAGCCACTGGCAGCAACCGTATGTGGAAAAATCTAACAGGCTGGTTGTACCCAAGTTGATCAATTGATCGAAATTGGCCAGCTTTAGCAAAATAGTTGCTTTAAAGACCTTTAGGAGAACCAGAAAGTGGAGACAAAAAAGGTAAGCAAACCAGAAAGTGTTTAATCTATCCAATGAGGACCTGGGACAGCGCCTGAAGCTGCTGGGCTCGTGCTCGTCGCTGGAACGATCGGGTTCAGGTAAGAAATAGGGGGGCTCTGGGGGGCAGCTGCAGCACAGAAGGTTTTTTACCTTAATGCATAGACTTTACAACTCATTTAAATAAATTATTATTTTTATTATTATACATATATATTAAAGAGGAGTTCCAGCCTGTTTTATGTTTATTAAAAGTCAGCAGCTACAAAAAGTGTAGCTGCTGGCTTTTAATAAACATACACTTACCTGGTCCACTGTCCAGCACCGCCCTGCCCGGAGCTTTGCTCAGGTCCCCCCCTCCCGATCTCCGCCGGCCCCTCCATTCTAACTGTGGGCAACGGGCCCTGACAGCTTTCAGCTTGCTGCGCATGCACGAACGGCGCTGTGCTCACTGAGTGGACGGGCGATCGCCTGGGACCTGTCACGTGTCCCAGGTAATCGGCTACAGGGAGGCGCCCCTTTTGGGTGGAACTCCGCTTTAATAATAATTTTTGGAAAAAAACACTCAAACCAGAACAAAAATTAATAAACCAATAATGATAATAATTATTAATTAATTGTTTTTGTGTTAGGATGTTTAATATTATTTTATTTCTTTTAAGGGTTAGGGGTTAATTATTTATTTATTATTTTTATTTATTTGTGCATTTATGTTACATTTATTTATTCATGCATTATTATTAGTAGTAGTATTTTTTTTTATACCCCAACCTTAAAGGGTTACTAAACTCTTGTTTTTTTTAAATAACAAACATATCATACTTACCTCCTCTGTGCGGTTTTGCGGTTTTGCACAGAGTTTTTGCACGGTTTTGCACAGAGTGGCCCAGATCCTCCACTTCTGGTGTCCCTCAGCGGTGCTGGTGGCTCCTCCTCTTCTCGAGTGACTCGTCGGAGAAGCACTCTCCTTCGGGAAGCCCGTGCATGCACGCTCCAGAGTCCTGCTGCTGCATCAATTGACACAGACAGCAAGACTCGGCCCGCCCCTGACTCCTGCGTCATTGGATTTGATTGACAGCAGTGGGAGCCAATGTCTGCGCTGCTACCCAATTAGGACACAAGACACCGGCCAGAGCTGGTGTGCCCTTTCCCGTCATGGAAATTACGGGGCTCAGGTAAGTAACAGGAGGTTTTTTACTGTAATGCATAGAATGCATAAAGGTGAAAAAACCTTGAGGGTTTACAACCCCTTTAACTTAAATAAATAATGATAAGACAATGAATAAAATATTAACCCCTGACCCAAACCACTCATCCTAACCTTAACCCCCTTACCCTGACATAAAAAAATAAGTAAATAATAATAAAAAAATAAATAAATCCTGATGAAAAGCTGGAAAACCTAGCAACAGATGGTAGTATTCTCTATTGGCTAATAAAAAAGCGGCAAAACTCAAAGACATGCACAAAAATACACATAAAAACATGCCAAAATTGTGCATTAAAAACGTGTGAAAAACGCTCATTGACGTTTTGTTCAGGTGTGCATGCAGCCTTTAATCACAGGAGCTGCTGGACAGAATTGCAAATGTTTTAACGAATAGAACATTTCACTTATTTTTATGTCAGCTGCAGTGGCGGTGAACCGGTGAACCTGATTGGCTGAGACACCTGCCAGTCTTATCCAAGGAACGAACCCCCCGTGCATCCCTGGATAAGTATTTGGAAGCCTATTACAGCCTGAGGGCTGTAATCGGAAAGCCTATCAGAGCCGCTGGCTCCGATAGGCACTTCCACAGCCAACCAGCTGCCATTATTCAGATGGCCGGCGCTCACCAGGGGGCCGGCCATCTGAATAGTCGGTGGCAGTGACAAAACATAGATTCACGCAATGCATGAATCTATTTATTGTATTCAGTGGCGGTGCGGGAGCGAGAGGGCGCAGTACTCCGGCGCCCTCAATAGATGCACCGCCACTGGTCAGATGTGTTTTTTTGTGGTTTGCCTGGGACTAGTCATTCGTAACCTAAATCGAAATAAAACAGATAAAATTAGACCCTTTTTATGTGCTATAGCAGGTGTGAATAAATGGGGCACAGAGATCTTACCAGTGGGGTGACAAAGTGTCATAAGAAGAGGGTAGGTGGTTTCATTACACACTAAAGCCCCGTACACACGATCGGAATTTCCGATGGAGAAATCAAACTGACTTTTTCCATCGGAAATTCCGATGGTGTGTATGTCGCATCGGAGTAATTCCATTGGATTTTCCGAGGAATTCCATCGGAGTTTAGATAGAGAACATGTTCTCTTTTACTCTGTCGGAATTCCGATGTGAGTTTGGCTGGGCAAAAGCCTGATCGTGTGTACGGGGAATAATATAATATTATTGAGTGGACTGACCCTTTAAGCACGAGTAGGGTTCGTGCTTATACACTTCTAGCCACCCATATCCTCAAATATATGTTTGTTTATTTACAAATGCCCATCTGCATCCAGCAGAACTACAATAGTCTATTCTCTGCTTTAAGAAATTCTCATTACATAAAAGGATTTCCAGGGAAACAAAATCTGGCAGCATTACTTAATAAATGTGAATCTTCTGCCAGATGTCATCTCACTTATTGTGGCAATTATATCCTGAAATAATCTTTCTTTGTAAAGGAGCCAGTTGTGTTTTTCATGCAGGAAATCCCTCACGCTGTATACTCCGGAGAGCTAGACAGCTGCAAGTGCATAATAACGATACCAGACGTTTACATTTCATGGAGAAGTTCTTGTATATCGTGCTGAGGAGTGGCTACTGGAAACATTTCACTTTACAGAGTTCAGTTGGCAGTCAGAGTCTAGCAAAACTTTGATCTTGGTCTATGTTTTTTTTGGATGTGACACAGACTCGTAACCTGTGGGTTAGGACCTCTTTTGGGGTTCCACGATTCATTTTTATTGTCCCAAGTGTATGGCCTCGTACACACGACTCGACAGAATGCATCAAGAAACTTGGTGGGAGAGCATTGCTGAGGAAAACGGTTGTGTGTATGCTTTTCATCGAGAAAACTGTTGTGGATCTCGACGAGGAAAAAAGAGAGCAAGTTCTCTTTTTCCCCAACGGGAGTCTCAATTTCCTTGTCGTGTTCCTCGTCGGGCTGGTTTTCGATGAGAAACACGTTGGTGTGTATGCTAAGAAACCTGCGCACCTTCGGTAAAAGTAGCGTTTGTAATGGAAATAGCACATTTGTCACGCTGTAACAGACTGAAAAGTGCAAATGTCTCTTACCAAACTTTTACCTAACACGCAGTTACCTGAGATTAGGAAAAGCAGCCCCAAGAGTTGTGCCAGTGGAATCAAACTTCCCCTGTCATCGTATGTGTTGAAGTCACTGAGTTTGAGAACGAGGAGATTTGGTCTTGACAGTGTGTATGCAAAGACAGCTTGTCAAGTTTCTCGACAAGCCTAACAAGGAACTCGTCGAGGAAAACTATGTGTCTTTTCCGACGAGTTTCTAGGTTGTACCTGTAATCTTTAACCATGTTTTTTGGTCCTTAAATTATGGCATATTGTTCGAGCCCTATTCACGGGAATGTGTAATTATGTGTCCCTCATGTCATCTGCTTCTTCACAACTTATCATACAATGCATCTGGAAAGTATTAAATTCATTATTTTCCTCAAACCTCTAAAAACAATACCCCATCATGAAAATGTGAAAGAAGTTTGTTTGAAATCCATGCAAATTTATTAAAAATGAAAAAAAATCACATGTACATAAGTATTCACAGCTTTTACTCAATACTTTGATGAAGCACCTTTGGCACCAATTGCAGCCTCAAGTCTTTTTGAGTATGATGCTACAAGCTTGGCACACCTATTTTTGAGCAGGTCCTTCTATTCTTCTTTGCGGGACCTCTCAAGCTCCATCAGGTTGGATAGGGAGTGTCAATGCACAGCCATTTTCAGATCTCTCCAGAGGTGTTCAAGTCTGGGCTCTGGCTGAGCCACTCAAGGACATTCACAGTTGTCCCGTAGCCACTCCTTTGTTTTTTGTTTTTTGGCTGTGTGCTTAGACCATAAGCCCGGTTGGAACATGAACCTTCTTCCCGTCTGAGATCCAAAGCACCCTGGAGCAGGTTTTAATCAATGTCTCTGTACATTGCTGCATTCATATTTCCCTCGATCCTTGCTAATCTTCCAGTTCATTTCACTGAAAAACATCCCCACAGCATGAGGCTGCCACCACTATGCTTCACTGTAGGGATGGTATTGGCTAGGTGATGAAAGTGTTCAATCTTTGTTTCATCAGATCAGGGAATTTAGTTTTTCATGCTCAGAGTCCTTCAGGTACAAACTTCAGGTAGGCTGTCATGTCTCTTTTACTGAGGAGTGGCTTCCGTCTGGCCACTATACCATACAGGCCTGATTGGTAGAGATAGTTGTTCTTCTGGAAGATTTTCCTCAGAGAAACGCTGGTGCTCTGTCAGAGTGACCCTCGGGTTCTTGGTCACCTCCCTGACTTAGGGCCTTCTCCCCAAATCGCACGGTTTGGCTGGGCGGCCTGCTCTAGGAAGAGTCCTGGTGGTTCCAAACTTCTTACATGCCTAATTTGCACATAATGATAGTATTCTCGGAGCGAAATTTGTTTCTGCGTAGAAGATCAAAAGTGGCAAAAAAAATTGAAAAAATAATTTCTTTCATGCTGTAATTATTGTTTGTAGAACATTGAGGAACATAATGAATTGAATCAATTTTGGAATAAGCCTGTAACATAACAAAATGTGGAGAAAGTAAATACTTTCTGGATTCACTGTACTTCTTCCATTCTGTGGACCCAGATGAACAGTGTCTAGTAGTGCATGCAGTAGACATTCGCTCTGTGGCCCCAGCTCATATTTTTTTCTTGGTTCTGGCCTGGGGCTGAGTTATGTGGCAGTTTTTGTGACAGAGCTTTAGGTGTACGGTTGTTTCGTTAATAAAAGTTTGAGCACCTAAAGTCTTTAAGGCATCTTTTATTTTGACCACATTGGCTTCCTTCCTTTTACCTTGTCCAGGCCAGCGCAAGATGTTTTCGTAACATGCGTCTCTGTTACAAGAGTCATGGCCAATGCTTGGGTAGATTGTGCTGTATTCATGATTATTCAATTTGATAATAACTACAATATGCAAATCTGCAAATCTTATATGATATAACTTGGTTGGGGGAAAGGGAATATGGGATGCCCATAGAACGGATTGCTTTGCCATCATTTTTAATGAAGGAAGGTGCGTGATGTAACGGCGTAGGGAAATTGAGGCCACCACAGATAGGAAGGAGCGGAGGGAACAGTAAGATGGCACAAACACATGCTGCTTTTTTACTCTACCACACTAGCTATTTCCTATTCATTGTAAGAGTCCAATTTTACGTGTGCGATACATTAAATTTTATCTTCACTACTACACTATTCGAGTTTTCTCTCCTCCTCGCTAACACCTGGGCACGGGTTGGAGTAACCCCCCTCCCCAAAACTTTCCCTCCAGGAAAGCCCTATCATAGGGGAGAGAGGAGAGAAGTAGTGAACATTATTTATGCAGTACCCAGTACTCCCAGATGGCCTGGTTGTTTAACAGCTTGCTTTAGTTGATGGGACTACTGATCCCAGATAGCCCGACTTGCAAATCCTGAGCCCGCAGGCCACACTGATTTGACTCAAAACCCCACAGTCTCTCCTCACACTGATTTGACACAAAATCCCACAGTCTCTCCTCATGCGTTCACATGCATTCTAATAGCTTCTCCAGCCCCTCTGTTCCAGGACACTTCCTCTATGACCGTGTAAGGACAATGCTCCCCCCCCAGCCCTTCCGGGCTCCTCCGACGTGGCGTGCACCCCCCCTTCCTGCTGCTATCTAGCACTCCATTCTCCACATCTCCCAGTCAATTGCTGCCCTCCAGTGGGCTGGACCTGAGCTTATATGGGAGGCCTGCCCCCTGCCAATTCCAGTTGGGGATTGGTCAGGGCTCCTCACATGAACTCCATGTTACTCCGGTCCTCAGCTCTGCCCTTCTTCCAGAACATTCTCTCTGGAAACAGGGGAGGTGCCCAAGAACTGAAGCACGGGTTGCCACTCCTGAAGCATAGGCCTGTCTAAATGTACCTGCTCTGGCAGCTACCATACAAAAATCCTCACTCTAGCACCTACCTATGGTAGAGGGTGCTATATATGCAATACGTGGCTTTAGGCATGTTTTTAAAGCACCTTTTCCCCTGCCCGGAGTTCTGGCATTCAGAGGAAATTAGCAAACACCCTGTGTACATGAGGCCTGAGAAACCTTTCCTTTTATTGAAACTAGTAAAAGGTTGCTCATTCCATCTTAGTCTTTATATGCAGCATAGCTTGTTATACCCACTCTGGAACTTAAGGGGTTATTCCTCTGCATTGTATAAAAAGGCTGTTTTATCCTGTATGCCCTCCCCCTCCCTTCCTGCACTGTCTATCTGGGGAAGGCCAGCTAACACAGGTAGAGTAGTTCACCAGTACATGCTCAGTTGTATCTTTTTATGTTGGAGAGAAGAAGTTAAAGAGGAAGTAAATCCTGATGTGTGTTACTTCCTCTCTGTTTCCCTGCAAAGGTAAAGCATAATGGGCTACTATGCAACGCATAGTAGCCCATTATGTGACACTTACCTGCAGGAGAAGCCTGAGATGTCCCCGTCCTCCTTGCGAGTAGCGAGCGGCCATTCTTCACCCCTCTTCCTTCCGGGGCCACAAACTCCGGCTTTTTGAGTGGCCGGAGTCAGGTGATATCACTCTCGCAAATGCATGCAGGAGCCTTCACTCACGGCATGACCCGAGTACTCTGGCGCATGCGCAGAACAAAGCGACATACGGCGATTTGCAAATATCTCCTAGACCGTGCAGGTTTGGGAGATATTTCAAGAACCTAGAGGTAAGCCCTAATCTAGTCTTACCTGTAGGTTTAAGTGGTTGTAAAGGGTTTACTACTACGTTACTACTTTAATACAGTAGTAGGGTTTTGCTTATCCTCAATTCCATTTGACGTTTTTCTCCATTAAAAAAATAAAAAAACACCAGAAAATGAAAGCTTCTAATGATTAGATATACAATCTAGGAATACTAGTCATACATCTTACAATTACTTTAGGAAAACAGTCACCGTGAAAATGTAAAACTCTTCACATATGTCTAAAGCAATCATTGTCTAGTTTAGGTGGAAGATTGGAAGGAGAGCAGTAGCAGTTAGTCTTTTACAGCAAAAACTACATTCCTTTGGAATCCAAATGTAAACCATATGTGTGGTGGCCACATCACTGTTTTTGTTACTATAAAAAGCCAAGCTGGAGACCTGATGTGGATTTCAGTGAAGAGCATACAGTATGTAAATGAACCGCCGTACTAATCTTCAGGAACGTGCCACTTCCCTTTGCCAAAATAAGCTGCGGAAGACTTGGCTGAGTTTAGCTTGGCATGCAGTACTGCTCTACTTTGATACTAACTGTGCTTGTACTCTACTGCTACCTATAAATATTGACATTATATGTATTTTTGAATAGTATGAATTTTTTTTGTTACCATGAAGAAATATTGCCGTGTCATGAAATCTGAAGATAGGTTCAGTGCACTTGCTGCAAGCTGGTACAAGTTCTTATATTGCTACTTAGCAGTTAAAATGTAAAACACAAGAAGGGAATTTTGCATCAGTTGTTGAGGATTCTATGTAGGATGTATTTCATTAGCACATTAGATATATTTTTTTCTCTCCCCCATATACACACTTTTCATTTCAATTTACATACAACTATGAATATATGACTTTTTTTGTTCTCTATCTCTTAACAGTGTTTAAAACAGTATGTGGAACTTCTGATCAAAGAAGGTTTAGAAACTGCAATTAGTTGCCCGGATGCCAGTTGCCCAAAGAGAGGCCATTTACAAGAAAATGAGGCAAGTATAACTTGCTAACTATAATGGTTTTAAATCAGTTATTTGATTAACAAATTATTAAAGTTATTAACTCAATTTTGCATTTATGCTTTACTATTTCATTAAAAGCTGCACCCCTGACACAGGTGTTACACATAATTATGTTTTTATCAAGAAAGAGCACAGAAGCTGTTGGTAGCTGTTTTCCTTTCAGGCTGTCTCTCTCTAAGTGTAACTTTACAGGGCCAGCTCTCTTCAGCTTACACAGAGCAAAGAACCCCCCATACCCTCATGTAACATCACTTAGGTCTGGCAATTGACCACCCAGGTACACTTCGCTGCTTTGTGGAAGGACCGGAAAAGAAGCACATACTTGCCAATGCTGGAAATGCCAAGTATTTTACTCATCTAGCAAACCTGTGGGGAAACTAATTAAAATGTATAAATGTGTTTGGGGGTGGAGGGGGTTAGTTTCAGGTTCACTTTTAAAGTGGTTCTAAAGCCTTAAGGTTTTTTCTCTAAATCCATTCTCTGCATTAAAAGAGAAGAATGGGGTTTGTTTTTTTGCAGAATCATACTTACCTAGGTGGATGCAGCATCAGTCCCATGCTGCATCTGTCCCCCACCGTCTCTAAAACTGTGAACCAAGCAATCAAACTGAACCGATCAATCACTCGGTTCTCAGGGCTCCCTGAGAAGAGAGCGGGGACTACCAGTCACCGATCTCTGCTCTGCCTCCCCTCACTCACTGAGCTGGACTGTGGAGGAGGCAGGTATGGGTGGCTCAGGCTTTCAGCCACTTGCTGAGAGACTGAGCCGGGTGCCAGTCCAGGCATGTGGTCAAGTCCTGACTTCATTGTGGCAATCTTGCCCGAGCCTGGACTGGGTCTTTGATGTCAGCTGACAACGGGTTTTAGCTGAAAATGGGTCACAGGAGTGCAGAACGAACTGCACTCCTGTGAGCCACAGAAGAAGTACAGCCAAACGAGCTTTAGCTGTACTTCTCCTTCAAGGGAAAAAAACGTCTGTGATCAGGAAATCCCCAGTCCCCCCTTATATTTACATGCGCACAATCTCGATCCAGCACAGTGCACAAGAGCAGCAGCTCTATCTGCTCTTTCCCTCCTCACAGGGCAGACTGATAGAAGCAGAAGCCATTGGCTCCTACTGCTGACAATCAATTTAATCTCCAAATACAGAAAGGTTTCCTTACAGTAAAAACTGTGAAAATGTGGAATAGACTCCCTCCAGAGGTGGTTCTGTCCAGCTCAGTAGATAGTTTTAAGAAAGGCCTGGATTCTTTCCTAAATGTACAGAATATAACTGGGTACTAGCATTTATAGGTAAAGAAAATCCAATTGCCTCTCGGGGGATCAGGAAGGTATTTCTTCCCCTGCTGTAGCAAATTGGATCATGATTTGCTGGGCGTTTACTGCTTCCTCTGAATCAACTGTGTGTATATGGGATTGTATGATATTATTTTTTATTTATTTATTTGATTGAACTAGATGGACTTGTGTATATTTTCAACCTGACTATGTAACTATGTAATAATTTGATGTAAATTCTACAGCATTCATTTGAATGGAGACAAATGCTATATGCACAGTGTTCCCTGGGGGATTTATTTAAGACTTGCATAACTGGCCCCTAATAAACACAGTCCTTGGAATATATTTTACTTGAATGCTGTGAGACTAGGAACTCTGAATACAGACATACTATACATGGTTATTTTCTTTTAAAAGTAAAAGTTTCTTATTTATTCTTACAGATTGAATGCATAGTGGCTGCTGAAATAATGCAAAAATATAAGAAATTACAGTTCGAAAGAGGTAAATGAGACTTTATTATTATTGTGGTATTACTCGGTAGGCAACTTTTGCATGTATTTTAGGGGTACGTCAATTAGTTTCTAAAGGGTCTCTGTTGTGTCTCCATACATGAATGCCTGTGAACAGGGCCGTTTGAAGGAAATAGGGGGCCCCAAGCAAAATGGACATGCCCCCCCCCCCCCCACCCGCGCACAGCGCAGAACCACAGCAAGCAGAAAACCAACAGCTGGGTGGATGGAAGGGGTGATGGTGGGGCAAGATATATGACTAGTGCCCCAGCATAGCATGAAATATAAAAGAGGGCTCCATATGGTGTGTAGATCAACCAATGAATTTTTATTTATAAAAATATCTTACAAATCAGTGTAAATATAGCCAATAAAAGTTATCACAAAATGGTATAATATGAATTAAAGCAATGTGGGATGCATAAAGATGCCAGCATGACCTGCCTGATCCCTAAACTGACCATTACACTTACCTGCCTGATCCCCAAACTGACCATTACACTGACCTGCCTGATCCCTAAACTGACCATTACAATGACCTGCCTGATCCCTAAACTGACCATTACACTGACCTGCCTGATCCCTAAACTGACCATTACACTGACCTGCCTGATCCCTAAACTGACCATTACACTGACCTGCCTGATCCCTAAACTGACCATTACACTAACCTACCTGATCCATACACTGACCTACCTGTGATCCCCACACTGACCTACCTGTGATCCCCACACTGACCTACCTGTGATCCCCACACTGACCTACCTGTGATCCCCACACTGACCTACCTGTGATCCCTACACTGACCTACCTGTGATCCCCACACTGACCTACCTGTGATCCCTACACTGACCATTACACTGACCTACCTGTGATCCCTACACTGACCTACCTGTGATCCCCACACTGACCTACCTGTGATCCCTACACTGACCTACCTGTGATCCCTACACTGACCTACCTGTGATCCCCACACTGACCTACATGTGATCCCCACACTGACCTACCTGTGATCCCTACACTGACCATTACACTGACCTACCTGTGATCCCCACACTGACCTACCTGTGATCCCCACACTGACCTACCTGTGATCCCCACACTGACCTACCTGTGATCCCCACACTGACAATCAAATGCTCCCACTGTGCCCCCCTGTCTGATAGAGGGGCTGGGGCTGGAAAGAGGGGGTTGGCGCCCTTATGGACACACTGCCTCTAGATAACCGAGATCCCCAGCTAGGAGGACTGTGTGCGTGTGGGGGGGGGGGGGTGTGATAAGAAGGGTCCCTAATAAAGGAATCCCCCTCACTTCCCCCTCCAGTTATGAGGATTGCAGGGGGTAATATTAGGGGACCCCCATCCAGGAAAATAGGAATGCCCCTCCCCACCAGTTAAAAAAGACCCCCAGCTTGGAGAACTGTAGGGGGGTGATGGGAGGACCCTGCTCACCCCCTCTAATAGAAAAAAAAAAAAGAGAACTGGCCAGGTATTACTGCAGACCCCCCCCCCCCCCCCCCAGAAGGTGAATAGTGTGTGGTTACTAGTGACTGAACAGATGCAGAAAGTCATTATACACACAGCAGCCCCAGAGGGGGAGGAGGGGGGGGGTACTCACAGTAAGATAAGAAGGAATTCCTGCACAGCTCGAATGTCTGCAGCTCTGGGCTGTCACTGCTGCCTCTGTCTGTGATCTTCATGTTGCTGAAACTTCTCTCCCTTCACCATGTGTGGACAGACGATCTCAGGCTCTGCACAAGGGGGAGGGGGGAGGCGGGGAGAAATATGTGCATGGAGTTCCCTTATTAGTCAAAGCTGTGAAAGCAGATAGTAAGGGAGAGGAGGATTGGTGCTACAGGGCTTCACTGATTTCATGGGCAAATTCAAAACCCTAAGCACTAGCGCAGAGGAGGAAGTGAAATCCTTCTCCACCTTCAAGCTGGGCAGTGACGTCACTGGTTGCCAGACGCTAGTCGGCTATAGTAACCAGTGATTTGGTGTATAGTGAGGCGGAGGCGGAGCCAGAGCTATGGTGGCTCAGTCTCTCTGTCCCATGATTTCCTGAATGTTTTCCCAGTGTTCTTTTAATTCCGGGACAATGTACGTGGGCATCCTAGTTGGGGGCCCCCAGGCTAGCTCGGGGCCCCAAGCAATTGCTTGCTTTGCCTGTCCTGTAGCGACGGGCCTGCCTGTGAACACCTACACTGTATTGGGAAAATATAGGTCAGCAGCATTTTTTAGTGTGTAAATGCACTTTAACAATCCAGAGCTAATGGATGGGCTCAAGCAACAACACATGTACCTCAACATGTGCCAATGCATCGGAAACATAAGCTGTTAACAGGCACGCGTGAGTTGACCCTTAAATGGTTCATCTGCCAAGTTTAAAATCATAGTTAGACCTTTATGCTGCTGTCTCAGGCCTCATACACACAACCGTTTTCCTTCAGGAAACTTGGTGGGAGAGCTTTTTTGCCGAGGAAACCGGTCGTGTGTACGTTTTTCATCGAGGAAACTGTCGAGGAACTCGACGAGCAAAAAAGAGAGCAAGTTCTCTTTTTCCTCGACGGGAGTCCAAATTGGCTCGTCGTGTTCCTCGTTGGGCTGCTTTTCGACGAGAAACACGTTGGTGTGTATGCTTAGAAACCCGCGCACCTTCGGTAAAAGTAGTATTTGTAATGGAAATAGCACATTTGTCACGCTGTAACAGACTGAAAAGTGAAAATGTCTCTTACCAAACTTTAACCGAACATGCAGTAACATGAGATTAGCAAAAGCAGCCCCAAGGGTTGTGCCAGTGGAATTGAACTTTGCCTGCCGTAGTATGTGGTGAAGTCACCGCGTTTGAGAACGAGGAGATTTGGTCTTGACAGTGTGTACACAAAGACAGCTTGTCAAGTTCCTCGACAAGTCTAACAAGGAACTCGACGAGTAAAACGATGTGTCTGAAACGACGAGTTCCTCGGTCGTGTGTACGAGGCCTTAGATTCAGAAGGAGGTGGATTCTACGCAATGCCCATTATCAGGAAAATAAAATTGCTCTAGGTTATCTTTTCCTGTAGTAACACAAGTATTTCAGTAAAACCTTGGTTTGAGAGTAACTTGGTTTAAGAGCATTTTGCAAGACATGCAAAATGTTTATATACATGTTGCCTTGATATACAACCAATGTCTTGATATAAGAGTAGTGTCAAGTCACAACTGAGTATAAAAAAAGAAGAGGAGCCTCTAAGTGTAACAATATAGTTACATTTAATGAAGGTACAACATTCAGTAACTCACATGGTTGATGATTAAAAGAGGCACATATAAGTATGGAGGTATCCGGGGTAGAGCTGTCCACATAGACCATATAGAGGAGCCTCTGTTCTCTTTTATACACTTTAGAGCTCATGTTGGATTTTGCTTCTAATCCCCTTGTGGAAGCTTCCGTTTGTGGATGGACATTTTATGGTTACACAACGTATCACATTGCTATAATCTTTTTATATTGACTATAAACTGAATAAATCATCTGAGTTTCCATTTTTTCTTATGGAAAAATTTGCTTAGGTATACAAGTGCTTTGGATTACAAGCATGCTTCCGGAACGAATTATGCTCACAATCCAAGGTTTTACTGTATTTGATTGCTTATATTCTCTGTTCTTCTGGATGTTTCCTTTGCAGAGAAACCTAACTCCCAGACGAATCCAATAAAAGAGCAAGTAGCGCAGTGTAGGATGGGTAACAACCAATGGGATCTCTCATTTCCTTTAGATTCGTACAGTCACTTTGTGCTTTGCTTTTTGCATTGTTTATGGAAGTATGTTTAATTTTTCATGAGGCTGTGATTTCCATCGAAGTCTTCACAGATTATAGATTGGGGGTCAGCTTTCAGGCTGTTAAAGCTAAGAAATTTCAATTAGTTTAATCACTAAGGCCATACAAGGAACAAAAGTGTGTAGAAAGTGCAGTGAATTATGAATGATGACTGACATCAGAGAACTAAACATTGAATCCTGATTGCTTTTTTATGGTTTTTGCACTTTAGACTATTACAGTGGACTACTGCAGCTTATTTCTATAAACTGAACACATACATATCTGTAAAACAAAAAAAGAGGGCAGCACTGAGAAAAGCATGAGGACTGCCTGATGTTGGTTACTGCAGGACTCCTTTCATAGGTGTTCACAGCCTATTGCATTTGAGTATGCACCCCAAAGCTTAAACACATATGTGTGTGTGTGTGTGCTGGTGTATACTGTATATACTGATAGTGTCAGTTAGGGTTGTCCCGATACCACTTTTTTAGGACCGAGTACAAGTACCGATACTTTTTTTCAAGTAGTCGCCGATACCAAATACCAATACTTTTTTTAAATGTGTCCCCAAATGCAGCCATGTCCTGTCCCCCACATATTGCAGCCATGTCCTGTCCCCCACATATTGCAGCCATGTATGTCCCCCACATATTGCAAGCCATGTATGTCCCCCACATATTGCAAGCCATGTATGTCCCCCACATATTGCAAGCCATGTATGTCCCCCACATATTGCAAGCCATGTATGTCCCCCACATATTGCAAGCCATGTATGTTCCCCATATTGCAAGCCATGTATGTCCCCCATATTGCAAGCCATGTATGTCCCCCATATTGCAAGCCATGTATGTCCCCCATACCTGTAGCTATGATGCCGCCGCCGCATACCGCCGTTAATCCCCCTGCATTATAGCGTAGCGTGCATTACAAGCTTTCGTTTTGAATACTTGTAAATGCCCGCGCTGCCATGTATAGACACTCCCCTTCTCGGGGATCCGTCCAATACCGAGCAAGGGGGAGTGTCCCACGCCCGTAACGTCACCACTCCCCCTTGCTCGGTTTTGGACGGATCCCCGAGAAGGGGAGTGTCTATACATGGCGGCGCGGGCATTTACAAGTATTCAAAACGAAAGCTTGTAATGCACGCTACGCTATAATGCAGGGGGATTAACGGCGGTGGCATACGTGGGCATACGTGGGGGACATATCATAGCTACAGGTATGAGGGACAGGACATGGCTGCAATATGAAGTATTCTATTTTGGTATCAGGAGTATTTGCGGGAGTACAAGTACTCCCGCAAATACTCGGCATCGGTCCCGATACCGATACTAGTATCGGTATCGGGACAACCCTAGTGTCAGTAAAGCAGTGGACGGTGTTAGTCGTTTTATTATTACTTTTTTCCTTCTTTTTTTTTTTGCTTACAAATTATTTTGTGAAATATCAGGGGTCTAAACATGGGAGAAATGTACTACACAGGATGATTAGGGTGTGCCCAGGCACATCTGGCACTTATTTGGATATTATTTTCAAAGTGAATTTTCACCACATGTGCTAAGCTATAGGAAAGTTCCCTTGCAAATGATCTTGCTACACAAACAGCGTATTTGCCTTTAGTAAATCAACCCCATAGTACTATCAACCAATCCATTTTTCCTCTCTTCATACCCATCAACAGCTGTCACTTTAACTAATCTGTAAATGGCCTCCAAACTGCGGCCCGGGTGACGGATATGGCCTTTTGCTTGCCTTTATCCAGCCCTTGGGACACTATTTCTCCCTCTGACACCAACAATGTGGCAAAAAATCCTTCCTCTAATACCAATGATGAAGCACTATTCTTTACTCTGACACCAATGATGGGGCACTATCCCTCCCACTCACACCAATGATGGGACACTATTTCGCACTCTGACACCAATGGGGCATTATTTTCCCACTGACACCAATAGATACCATAGATGGAGCTCCATTCCTCCTTTTCCTAACCACAGGGTTTTTGTGTAATTTTTTTATTCCTACTAACGCCTGAGCCTGAGACATTATCTACTCTCACTGCCGCCCCTTTATCCCAAAGGACAGTAAACGGGCCCTTTATTTAGAATGTTTGGAGACCCCTCCTCCAAAGCACGTTCACAATAGTCATGTGGATCCTAAAAAACAGTAAGCACACACATTACAGTTTGTTATATAATCTACTTTAGATGTAAAAAGTGTTGTAGTGCAGGACCTCCCTAAACAATCACTTAGAAGTGTTAAACCCCCCCCCCCCCCAAAAATTGGCTTTAAATACATTTTACCAGACATTCTTATAATAGGTTAAAATGCATGCAGACATGACCAGCGTTTTCAACCAACAAGATGGCCGCTGTGTCCCAGCACGTGATCACGTCACACATTCCATCTCCCCTACGTGTTTTGTCATGGGATGATGTAGTCAGGGGCGTAGCTAGACGTATCATACCGCTATTTATATAGGGGGCGGCTTATGCAACGAAAATGGATATTGGCTGCGTTCCAGATGACCAGAAATATAACCAAAGGCCATTCACAGTAATAGAAGGCACACATATAAACATCAATAATAAAAATTATAATATATTGAACTTTGAAATATATCAGCCCCTAACAAGGAAGTGAATCATAAACATTCAAAGTAATAATAAGCAATTATTAACTATAAGAAACTTGGTTCCACTGAAAGCGGATAAAACGGGGAACAGCACCATCTTGGGGCTAATAGATACATTACAATGATAAAACACACCTTAACATACATTGAAAATGCAAAAACATTCTAGTTAACACCATATTGTATCAAAAGAAGAGGAATCCGCTGCTCCAGGTGTGTGCAATACCTTGATTGGAACCAAGTAGGAGTGCTAGCCCCAGCCCACCTCCGTAAAAACTTGAGAAAAAGAAGAAATGGCTACACATTCAAAGTTTCCAAAAGTGCCTTTTATTGCAGACAGTCAAAATACACCGGGGACACCAGGTGTTAGTCACGTAGACGCGTTTCATACATCTGATCTGTGGTTAATCATTACTCTATGATTATGTAATGATTAAGCACAGATCAGATTTGTGAAACGTGTCTACGTGACTAACACTTGGTGTCCCTGGTGTATTTTGATTGTCTGCAGTAAAAGACACTTTTGGAAACTTTGGATGTGCAGCCATTTTTTTTTCTCAACACCATATTGTAAACAGAAAATTCATTATCAATATAGTAGTGACAACATCTCTGATCAACCATTAATATTAAAATAATTATTATCCCATTCGATATTCATACCGAATGGGGTGTAAGTTTTGGCTTCATATATCCACCTTGTTTCCAACCTTGAAAACTCTCTAACTACATTACAACCCTTTCAATGACTAGTAAACCTATCTATTTCTAAAAAGATGGTACCCTCAGGATTACAGTCAGGTTGCAAAGCATAATTCTTGGACAAGCTATGCTTAGGCAATCCTTTCCTTATGTTAGCTACATGCTCGCCCAATCTTGTCTGTAACATACGGGCAGTATGACCAATGTACTGGAGCCCGCATGGACAATAAATGATATACACAACATTTTTGGATGAGCATGTAATAAAGGGCTTAATGGGAAATTGTTTATGGGTAGAGGTGCACTAAAAGGAATTGGTTCTCCTACATCTCTCAGCATTTTGCAGATTGGACATTTCCTACATGGGAAAAAAAAAATACCCAAATAAAAAAAAAAAGGATAAACCTTTAACTGGAATGTCTGCATAATGAGGATTGTTTTATTTATATCTTGAGAGTATCATTGTCATGGTGGAAGCTCTAATTGACATTCATGTGGGCTGTTGGTGAAATATACATCACTACATATTACTGTTTATTGTCTCCAACAATACTGTGCAAGCTGCTATATGTAAAGATTCCTGTAATAACCCAAGCACAATAGATTTTAATTCTGTGTACATACATTGGCGTGTGTTAAAGCAGTAGTAAAGCGCTGGGTGTTTTAAAAAAAACCCTGCAAGGCAATGTCATAATGTGCTAGTATGCATCGAATACTAGCACACTATGTGAAAGTTACATTAGAACAAAGCCCTCCAGCAGTGCACTGTCACCGCTGAAGGCGCATCCATCTATACCCAGTCTTCCTTCCGGGTTTGCGGACTCCGGCTGTGTGATTGGTTGGAGCCATGATTACGTAACTATTTTATAACCTTTAGGTGTGCAGACAAAACCAAAGAAATTCCTGGCTCAACTTACCGACCAGCCTGCCAACCAACTGACACATTTGCAAATGCATGCCTAAGCCCCATCAAGGCACCCCAGTATCTGTAGTCCTAACTCGAAATCTTCAGAGCCTCCACAGTGACTGTGGAGTAGAGAGCCTCTGCAGTTTTGTTTTGCATGAGTTGCCCTTCTATGTGCTCCTTGCTACAAATGCCAGTTAAGTTGCCAGGGGAGGACGGACGCCAGCACACATTTTACAATATTTTCGGTGACATCGCTACAATCACTTGTTAATGAACGAACGGATTCCCCCACACTACATTTATTCCTGCTAGAAAGCAAGTTACCACCCTTAACTGTATGTTCTGGCTGTCGGGGGACTCCATGCCGCTACCGCCCCTCTGTGCCCTGCCGCCCCGAGGCCTGGCCTCGGTGGCCTTGTGGGAAATCCGGGCCTGCCTTACACAGTGAGTAAGGGTTCTTCTCTGCAGCTTGCTGGCAGGGGACAGGCTTTTCTACTCTGGCTGTGGCCACTGTTAAACTCCACATACCTTTTTTTTGAATATATTTAAACTAAAAGTTAAGTTGACATTTCATTTTTGGGATGCCGGCAAGAGCGCAAGGTTTTCAGAGTCTCTGCCTTTATAGGTTGAGAATTGCTAAATCTGGAGGGGTTTAGGGATCTAATGCTGTAAAGGTAACCTTATATAATTTCCAAGGCAGCACATCTGTCAATATTATTAATTAAACTTCCTCTTAAAAGGATTTTATAACTGCCTTTCAGTTTGAGATCAAAGATTGAAAATAAAAGCACCTAAATGCATCTTCTTAATCACCACACTAATCCTTCACTTTGCTGCCCCTTCCTTTTATCTTCATATGGAACCTGAATAATTAATTAAAACTCTGGCTTTTCCAAGATCAAAACATCCCTAATTTAAATACTTTTATTTAAAAAAAAGGTTAAATAATTCACTGGGCAATTATTCTTACTATCCATCTGCATTTCTCATAAATGCTTTTCATTTCACACAGTATACAAGCATTCGGAATCAACTATCTGATTTCATCTTTGACTCAGATGGAAAATGACTTTGCTATCTGTGAACAAGTTGATATAGACACGTTAGGGGAAATGATATTATTCCAATGGTGGAAGCACTTTTTGAATAAATTACTTTATTATTGCGCGAGCCGCACTGTGCATGCGCGCGCGCGGCGCGGCCCGCCGCTGATTGGACAGGGGATCGTCTAGGACCTGTCAGTGTCCTAGACGATCGCCAAAGGGAGGGGCTGCAGTAAGGCAATTAGGCCTAATCGCCTTACCAGCCCCTCGGCGGAAGCAGGAAGTGGGACAGGAAGTCCCACTCCTACTGAAGCCCCCACTCCCCCCCCCAAAAAAATGACATGCCAAATGTGGCATGTAAGGGGGAGGGGAGGGGATTAAGCGGAAGTTCCATTTTTGGGTGGAACTCCGCTTTAAGTCTTAAGGGATTCTGAGGGTGCAGTGTTTCTTTATTATTGCACATTGATTCTTTACCTGAGTTTGGTTAAGACAGATCCTCCTACTCTTTACTCCGGCCTTGATCACAGCTTTCTGTAATCTGCTGTACAGCAGTGCTCATCCCAGGAGACAGGAGCAGCACTCTGTGGGCTGCTGCTACTTTACTTTCCAATCATACCAACTTTGGGGTGGGACCTGGGTGAGGCTGAACCTCTTAAAGCGGAACTGAAGTTCTGTAACATACAGCGAGCAGGCAGGCTTTTATTGCAGAAGAGACATGCAAAGTCTCTTCTTCAATTATGTGCCCCTACATGCCAGCTTATTGTCTTCTCCAGCAATGTAAACTGAGCTGCACATGCGCAGCTCAGTTTACAGAGCTGGCCTGGGCTCTGTGTGCAAGAATGATGGCCTCCTTCCAGGGGCGTATCTAGCGAAAATAGCACCTATGGCAAGCACTGAGACTGCGCCCCTGTTGAGACATTTGAAACCCATCTTTCAGATAACCTAACAAAAAAACAGCTAACAAAACTAGTGATATTTATCATCCCTTGTGACACCTTGGGTAGTGACATATCCTCTTTATGGAGAAATCTGGGGTTTATTAGAACCCTGATCCTTCCTCTACCCTCTAAGGCCAGGTAAATACAGAACCAATACTGGAAGTGATGAAATCTTCTTCATCACTTAAGGCCTCAGTTTTCACAGAGGAGATGGAGAAACTGATGTTCCTTCTTCTTCTTTGTGCGCTGCCAATCCTACCAGATGGAACGGGAGAACAGGAGGGCTGTGGCTGAACGCAGCAGGGATAGTGCTGCCTTTGTCCATTAGAAAAGGTGCTGAAAAGGAGATCCTGCCTATGCTCGGGAGGAAGGAAGAAGAGATCCTGGTAAGTGCCTTGCTGGCCAGCCACTCAACAGTGCCCCCTTCATATGGTGCCCATGGCACTTGCCATGGCGCCATACCCTAGATACGCCACTGCCTCCTTCACATGTGCAGGAGTGATGCCATCCCCTGCTGGCTAATGAAGATGGCTGAAAACTGGCACACAGAAGAAGATGCCGGCGAGGGACAGGGTCATTGGAGAAAGGTATGTTTTAACTTACTTTACTTATGCTTTAAGTGCAGTGTAGTTTGTATTTTATCTTTATTTTGACAGGTTATTTAAAAAAAAAATCCTTTCTTATAATTTTCTAGAAGTTCTTTTGGACCCGTGTAGGACTTGGTGTCCATCATCTTCCTGCCAGGCAGTGTGCAAACTACAAGAGAAAGGGCCCCAGAATCCACAGCTGGTACAGTGCACTTCCTGCGACATTGAGTTCTGCTCATCATGTAAAGCCAATTGGCACCCAGGACAAGTTTGTCAAGAAAACTTGCCAATCACATTTCTTCCTGGAGAATCAAGGTACTCGTTAATAATAATAAAACAATGCTAATAAGCCATTCTTATATAACATCACTTTAGTTTGTTATGCAACAACAAAAACATTTCTAATATAACAGATCTATCTATCTATCTATCTATCTATCTATCTATCTGTCTGTCTGTCTGTCTGTCTGTCTATCTATCTATTCATCTGTCTGTCTGTCTGTCTGTCTGTCTGTCTGTCTGTCTGTCTGTCTGTCTGTCTATCTATCTATCTATCTATCTATCTATCTATCTATCTATCTATCTATCTATCCAAGGTAATTATTCTTCCTGTAGAAGTCAGTAGAGCTCATTGGATAAGAGTGGATAAAATGTTATATTCATTTGTGTCAGCCTTTGGCCTTTTGATTCACATCTTTATATTGTGGTGCACCAAAAGCCAGATTGTGAATCCATGCTTTTAGAGTGTACATTGGGGTAGCATTCAAAGTGATGGCACTGCAGTGCATTGTGAGTTGCGCATTAACACAATACCAAATATGTCAATATTGCCTTAAAGGACAACTTTACCTTTAATGAAGTTCTCCTTTAAAGTGGAGTTCCCCCCAAAAATGAAACTTCCACTTTTTGGAATCCTCCCCCTCTCCGGTTTTTACATTTGGCACCTTTCAGGGGGAGGAGGGAGCAGATACCTGTGTAATACAGGCATTTGCTCCCACTTCCTGGCATAGATCACCGTAGTGTTTGCGGTGACCTATGCCATGTCGGGTGCCTACTCTGCCTCTCCACTCCCCCCCCCTACCGCTGTCCCAAAAGACAGCAGGGACCAGTGAGGATGTGCAGCGTGACTCGCGCAATGAGCAGTAGGGAACCAGGAAGTGATGCTGCAAGGCTTCACTTCCTGATTCCCTTACCGAAGATGCCAGTGGCACCCGAGAGCTGACGGACAGATTGGTTTTGGCTGCTGACATTGCGGTCGCCCTGGACAGGTAAGTGTCCATATATTCAAAGTCAGCAGCTGCAGTATTTGTAGCTGCTGACTTTTAATTTTTTTTTTGGGAAGAACACTGCTTTAATGAATCTGTCCACCACTTCTGAATGTAGTTGTCCATTAGGCCTCAAGCACATTACCATAAGAAAATACAGCAAACCCCCCCCCAAAAAAAAAAAACTCCTGATAAAGATGATGGGCCAGATTCAGAAAGATCTGTGGATCTTTCTGCTGGTGTAACGTATCCCCGATACGTTACGCCGCTGTAAATATTTGCGCAAGTTCTTTATTCTGTAAGAACTTGCGCCCTTATTTACGGTGGCGTAACGTATGTGTTGCGGCTTAAGGCCGCGCAATTCAAATGAATGAAGTGGGGGCATGATTAATTTAAATGAATCATGACCCCACGTAATTGAAGTTTTTTTTGGACGGCGCATGCGCGAACGTGGACGTTCCCAGTGCGCGTTCGCGAAATCACGTCGCTTTTTCTCAATGTAAACGACGTGAACGTAACTAACGTTGAGCCCCATTCCCGAACGATTTACGCAAACGACGTAACCCACGTACAATTCAACGCTGTTCCGACGTTAATACTTAACATTGGCTACGCCTCCTATAGCAGGGGTAACCTTACGCCGCTCTAACGCTTACACAAACGACGTAAACTACGACACGCGGCCGCAAGTACGTTCGGGAATCGGCGTAAATAGCTCATTTGCATATATTACGCGAAAACAGCCTTAAGCGACACCTAGCGGCCAGCGTAATAATGCAACTAAAATACGACGGTGTAAGCAACTTACGCCACTCGTATCTTAGAAGAAAGCCGGAGTATCTTCTTTTCTGAATAGCAAAAAAAGATACGCCGGCTATTCTTAGTATTTACGCAGCGTATCTCTTGATACGCTGACGTAAATAGTTTTCTGAATCTGGCCTGCTGTGTTTTTTGGGGCAGTGTGCATGAGTCAGGAATGTTCCTAATGTAACTGTGAATAGACTGTAGTAGTTTGGGCTCTAACTGTGTTACATTTACACAGAGATTACATGCAGACCAAGCTAAAGCTTTCTGCTGCCTGGTGCCATTAGCAGCTCAACATTGATATAAACACTACATTAGAACAAGCGATCTTTGACAGTAATGACATATGATAGTAGATTAGCAGGGAGAATCAATTCGATTTCGGTAAGACTGTCTCCAATGTTTACAACAGTCAATCAAATGTTTGCGTTTATGTAGTAACCAGCACTAGACAGTACATATCTGGCATCTAATTGGTTTCTATGGGCAACTAGTTATCTAAAAATCACCTCAGAGTTTCCAAGGAGACAGAGGTATCAAGTAATGGAAGGTTAATGGGCTTCTCAATTCTGTTTGTCCTTTTTCCCCCAAGAAGAAAGCAGAATGTTGACAATGTTATCCTTTTTTACACTTGTGTACTATTTTTTTTCTGAGAAATATCTTAATCCTACTATTAACCACTTAAGACCCGGACCAAAATGTAGGTAAAGGACCTTGCCCCTTTTTGCGATTCGGCACTGCGTCGTTTTAACTGACAATTGCGCGGTCGTGCGACGTGGCTCCCAAACAAAATTGGCGTCCTTTTTTCCCCACAAATAGAGCTTTCTTTTGGTGGTATTTGATCACCTCTGCGGTTTTTATTTTTTGCGCTATAAACAAAAATAGAGCGACAATTTAAAAAAAAATGCAATATTTTTTACTTTTTGCTATAATAAATATCCCCCAAAAATATATAAAAAAACATTTTTTTTCCTCAGTTTAGGCCGATACGTATTCTTCTACGTATTTTTGGTAAAAAAAATTGCAATAAGCATTTATCGGTTGGTTTTCGCAAAATTTATAGCGTTTACAAAATAAGGGATAGTTTTATTGCATTTTTATTATTTTTTTTTTTTTTACTACTAATAGCGGCGATCAGCGATTTTTTTCGTGACTGCGACAATATGGCGGACACTTCGGACAATTTTGACACATTTTTGGGACATTTGTCATTTTCACAGCAAAAAATGCTTTTAAATTGCATTTTTACTGTGGAAATGACAGTTGCAGTTTGGGAGTTAACCACAGGTGGCGCTGTAGGGGATGTGTGACCTAATCTGTGTGTTTACAACTGTAGGGGGGTGTGGCTGTAGGTGTGACGTCATCGATCGCGTCCCCCTATTACAGGGATGACGCGATCGATGCTACGGCCACAGAGAAGCACGGGGAAGCCGTGTTTACACACGGCTCTCCCCGTTCTTCCGCTCCAGGGACGGATCGCCGCACTCCAGCGGCGATCGGGTCCGCGAATCCTGTGGTCCCGGTCCTGGAGCTTCGGACCGGGTCGCGGGCGTGCGCCCGCGACCCACGGCTGGGTACTAAAATCAACGTATATATACGTTGATGTGCCCAGCCGTGCCATTCTGCCGACGTAAATGTGCAGTAGGCGGTCCTTAAGTGGTTAATAGATGATTTGTGAGTCTAAGGGGCTGAATACAAATGATACATTTGATATAACCACCCTTTATAAATGGCTTTCAGGGCTTCGGATGTTTCATAAAAACACACAAACATACAAGAATGACAGCAGAAAAAAGACCAAGTGGTTCATCGAGTCAGTCCCATTTTTTATTTATATTTTTGCTTTTTTTTCTGAGTATAGATCTATGTTTGTCCCAAACATGTTTGAATTCACTTAAGATGTGTGAAATCTTCTGGTTCTTTTATACACTTGTTTTTGAGATGCCCAAAATTGCATTGGTGCTGGCTAGATGTGATAGATACGATAAATTCTCTATATGACATCTCACTCACGCCTGATCCTGTCCTGTGTCTCCTTGGGTATATACATTTTAACAATTTAGTATATGATGAGATAGTGACTATAATGAGAATGCTTTTTTTTTTTTGGCACGTAAATTAATAGTCTCTCGATGGATCTCACCTAACCCTCCTACCCTTGGGGCTTGGGTAAAAGAATGGATAAATATAAATACGTATTATATGAGAAATATACTTATCTTCAACATAATGCATGTTTTTTTTCACCTTTCTCTAATTCAATTGGAGGCAGTGGATGATAAATTAATTTAAAGGATCACTAAAGGAAAACATTTTTTTAGCTAAATAGCTTCCTTTACCTTACTGCAGTACTGGTTTCATGTCCTTATTGTTCGTTTTTGCTTTGAAGTTGCTGTAATCCTGCTCTGATCTCCACACTTCCTGCTTGTCTGTTTCCTTATAACCACCATACTGGGAGCTTTCTCAGGGTGGTCTAAGCTGTCATTACTGTGTGTCTAAAACTTTCCAGAACCAATTAGATTCATTTTAAAAACAAAACACTGCCCTGGATTTGTTTGTTTTTGTTCTGTGTCTCTCTCTTCTTCACAGAAACATGAAACCAGTTCAAAAGTGAAACTAACCTGCAGGTACATTATATGATTGATTTTTATCTATTTTTAATCATTTTGAAAAGGAATCAGTTAACTTTTATGTCTCTATACCCTGTAAACAGTCATTTCAGCAAAACATTTTTTTTCCTTTAGTGACCATTTAAAGTGGATGTAAACCCACTCTCATCAATTCTAAACTACTGCCATGGTGCTGATCTATAAGGATGTACATGCCTCCTGCATGTATCCTTACCTGTCAAATGTCGCCCATTTTGCTGTTTAAACCCCCCAAAAAGTCCAGAATCGTGGGCAGGTCTGTTGTTCGGCGCTCGGTGGGCGGAGTCATGATGTGAGCAGACTCCCGCCCACCTCTACACTCCCCTTGGCCAGAGCGTGCACAAGACAGGAGAGCGCGTTCTGGGCAATAGCAGAGCGCGCTCACGGCCCCCCTGTCAGCACACATTGATGTCCTATGACAATCGGGGATGATTGCTGCGACGGGACAGCTGTGAGCACTGAAACCCTGCATGGCTTTTCATCACCTGCTTCTCCTCCTCCCCCCCCCGCGGCTTTCACCTAAGTCATGCAGGGGGGATCGGTGATCACAGCTGTCCTATCGCACCGATCATCCCCGAGTGTCTTCTGTTCTCCTCTACCCCCATGTCATCCCCCTCCCCTGATGTTGTCCCTCTCCGTGTGTCCACACACCCACCCCAACTCATCCTGCTCCGTGTGTCACACTCCCCCCCCCGTGCCGTGTCTTCAACCGCCGCCCCCCCGTCCTGATCCGTGTGTCTCCCTCGTCCCCCGCAGCCATCGCAGGCTTCTCTCTCCTCTCCTGCAGGCTGGGCGGGGGGTCTGTCAAGATGGAGAGTGGAAACAGGACACAGAGCGTTCGTTACCGAGCGCTGTGCGTCCTGTGATAACTGAGCAGAGTAACCTGTGTGTTACTCTGCTCAGTTTATGAATGAAGGGGAGACGCTGTCTGTCCCTCCATTCATCTTCAATGCAGAGAAGGAACTGGGGAATGAATGTCCTCTGTCCCTCTCTCTGTCTCAAATGGGAGATGTCAGGGGTCCCCAACAGGGCTGATAGTAAAAAAAAAAAAATGAAATTGAAAAAAAAAAAAACAACTGACACAACAACTGCCCCCCCCATACTGACACCAACCACTACCCCACTGACACTGAACACTACCCCAAGACCACTGACACAGACCACTACCCCACTGACACAGACCACTACCCCACTGACACAGACCACTACCCCACTGACACCGACCACTACCCCACTGACACCGAACACTACCCCAAGACCACTGACACTGACCACTACCCCACTGACACCGACCACTACCCCACTGACACCGACCACTACCCCAAGACCACTGACACCGACCACTACCCCACTGACACCGACCACTACCCCTAGACCACTGACACCGACCACTACCCCAAGACCACTGACACCGACCACTACCCCACTGACACCGACCACTACCCCACTGACACCGGTGTCAGTGGGGTAGTGGTCGGTGTCAGTGGGGTAGTGGTCGGTGTCAGTGGGGTAGTGGGGGTAGTGGTCAGTGTCAATGGGGTAGTGGTCAGTGTCAGTGGGGTAGTGGTCAGTGTCAGTGGGGTAGTGGTCGGTGTCAGTGGGGTAGTGGGGGTAGTGGTCAGTGTCAGTGGGGTAGTGGTCAGTGTCAGTGGGGTAGTGAGGGTAGTGGTCAGTGTCAGTGGGGTAGTGGTCGGTGTCAGTGGGGTAGTGGTCGGTGTCAGTGGGGTAGTGGTCGGTGTCAGTGGGGTAGTGGTCAGTGTCAGTGGGGTAGTGGTCGGTGTCAGTGGGGTATCGGTCAGTGTCAGTGGGGGTAGTGGTCAGTGTCAGTGGGGTAGTGGTCAGTGTCAGTGGGGTAGTGGTCAGTGTCAGTGGGGTAGTGGTCGGTGTCAGTGGGGTATCGGTCAGTGTCAGTGGGGTAGTGGGGGTAGTGGTCAGTGTCAGTGGGGTAGTGGTCAGTGTCAGTGGGGTAGTGAGGGTAGTGGTCAGTGTCAGTGGGGTAGTGGTCAGTGTCAGTTGGGTAGTGGTCAGTGTCAGTGGGGTAGTGGTCGGTGTCAGTGGGGTAGTGGTCGGTGTCAGTGGGGTAGTGGTCGGTGTCAGTGGGGTAGTGGTCGGTGTCAGTAAGGTAGTGGTCGGTTTCAGTGGGGTAGTGGTCGGTGTCAGTGGGATAGTGGTTGACCACTACCCCACTGACACCGACCACTACCCCCCATAGGACTGATAAAAAAAAATCAAAAATTGTAAAAAAAATAAAATAAAAGATAATAAAATGAAATTGAAAAAAAAAAAAAACTGACACAACAACCACCCCCCCCCCCATACTGACACGGTCCAGAGCCCCAAGACCACTGACACCGACCACTACCCCACTGACACTGACCACTACCCCACTGACACCGTCCACTACCCCACTGACACCGACCACTACCCCACTGACACTGACCACTACCCCACTGACACCGACCGATAAAAAAAAATCAAAAATTGTAAAAAAAAATATAAAAAAATAAGAGATAATAAAATAAATCGAAAAAAAAACAAAAGAAAACAACTGACACAACACTGCTTTTTACAGGGAAATCCGTTTTATTCCACTGAACAATAAAAAGAGGATTGCTCAGCACTGAATTAACTTTGTGTGGCAAGACTGGGCACAGATGATAGGAAATCGTATTCTCTACATTGTGACATCAAAAGAAAAAAAAATTGTTTTTGGGTTTACATCCACTTTAAGGAATGAAATATAATGGTGTTGAGGCAGATATATTTGCTTAATTGGAAGGAAGAAGGAAACCAGAGAGGCATTGTAAGCTGAGACAGGGGTGGAGACACGGCGGTGGAGGCGGAGACAGGGCGGAAGCGGAGACAGAGCGGCATAGTAAGCTGAGGGGAAGATGTTTATTCCTGTGCTCACGGAGACTGACCAGTCGCGCATGTGCTAATTTGCCTCGCCGCTCGCGGGACTGAGGGGGGATGCTTTCCCTTGCTGGGATACCTGCCAGATAAAAAGAGGTAGCGGACGGAGGCTGCTGTGCGGGCCACATTACAAGGCCCGGCGGACCGGATTCGACTTGCAGACCTTGTGTTTGCCACAACTGAAATACAAGAAAAAAAATTATGTTAAGCACAAAAATGTACCATAATCTCGTTTTACCCCAATGTGCAGGTGATGGGAGGTAATTGAATACATTTTATTGCACAATGCAGATTACTGCATATTTGGATGTTCATATACAGCATTTGTTTTTATTTGCTTTAATCTGAGCTGTTGCTCTTTCAGCTCTGCACAGAAAACTGTGGAAGATGACGTACCAATCAAACGTTGTCCTAAATGTAAAGTCTACATAGAGCGGGATGAAGGCTGCGCACAGATGATGTGTAAGAACTGCAAGCACGCCTTCTGCTGGTACTGCCTGGAGTCTCTGGATGTCAGTATACATTTCTATCTACACTTCGTACTTCTCAGCATAGCTATGAATAGAAATATGCAGAGCTTTTTATTATACATATTTTTATTTTATTTTATTTATACAGGATGACTTCCTGCTGATACATTATGATAAGGGACCATGTCGGAACAAACTAGGTCATTCTCGGGCATCCGTCATATGGCATAGAACACAGGTTTGTGAACATCCTTACTTATCCTCAGTTGTCCTCGGTTGTGAACTAATTTCAAGAATTTTGGATGGGTTAGTTTGGGTAATAAGGTTATGAGAATGGTAAAAG
Organism: Rana kukunoris; assembly: GCA_029574335.1. NCBI lineage: Eukaryota > Metazoa > Chordata > Amphibia > Anura > Ranidae > Rana > Rana kukunoris. The sequence goes on along the minus strand of CM056052.1, from coordinate 99,805,473 downwards.
GTCATGCCACAGAGTCCACATAATCCAACATGCCAGTTTGAAGTGGATGCTGGTAGGCTGACTGACATTCTCCATTGACTTTTGTGTCTTTAGTTATGATACAGCCTTACTTCTGCTAATATATTCATTTTATAATGGTCCTAGCCAGACCTTCATGTAATGGTCATAGACCCATGAGCTCTGACACAGAGATTGCTCTGAGAGATGTAACAAGCCACTGGACGACTTGATCTGCCAGCACCTACCCAAATGCTTGGATTCCCCCATGCCTTAAAGCCCCTATTAACACAATGGGGTTTATTTAATAAAGGCAAATCTACCTTGCACTGCACTGAAAGTGCACTTGGAAGTGCAGTCGCTGTAGATCCGAGGGGGACATGCAAGGAAAATAAAAAAACAGCATTTTAACTTGCACATGATTGGATGATAAAATCAGCAGCGCTTCCCCTCATTTCAGATCTACTCCTCAGATCTACAGCGACTGCACTTCCAAGTGCACTGGTAGTGCAAAGTGGTTTTGCCTGTAGTAAATCAGCCCCTATGAATCTCTCAGTAATTAGCTGCACTTTCCTGTTTGATTCACATGCAACGTAAGATGGACAAATTCTGGATGGACCCTCTACACACTGCTATACACCCTTTCCAGCAAAATTTACAATGAATAGGAGGAACTTTAAGTTCATACATATTGCAATACGTGTTTAAGCTGTCCAAAGTCATAAAAGTAATCCCTCTTACAAAGGGGGCCCACATGTCCCAGATTGCCCGGGACTGTCCCGCAATTGACATGTCTGTCCTGGGTCCCGGGCACCTTCATTCCGGGACAAAACAATGTCCCGGAATGAAATAGAGGACACAACCACCCCCTACTAACTGGTAACTACATTTCTGGAACTGGTTGCTAGGGCCTGCACTGCCTGGCAACTTGCAACCAGTGACAATTTACTCTCAGACAGTGAGACCGGGAGCGTGGCCTGCGCCTAGTGCAGCACTGCTGCCCCCACCCACCTCAGCACCTCTTCCTTCTCTGGCACCCAGTGGAAAGCAGCAGGGACTGGTGTGATCTTCACTCTCCAGATAGTGACGCCACTCCTTTCACTCTACGCACGTGGCTCATGCAGAGGGAGTGACAGCAGCACTGCATCTGGTGGCAAGCGGCACTGCATCTGGTGGAAAGTGGCACATGACATAATAACTTGCCGCCAAATTCCCCATTAACCCCCGAGACTACATTTCCGCCCCGCCCCCCAACCTCATCTTTTTTTGGGGAAGGTGAGAGAGAGGGGGTGTGTCCCTGAATGGCAGTTCGGAAATGTGGTCACCCTACTCTTACAGCCAGTCCTACACTGCTTTGTCACTGCATATGCTACAGTGGACACCATGCCAACCTGGGGCATAAAGACTTATGCTAGGGGAGAGCTACTAGGTTTAGGTCTGGTCACTGACCTAGGTTACAATAGAGAAAATATTTACCTGTATTTATGTAACATTGACACCCACAGCAGATCACGACTGCAGTGCGTTTTGAACGCAGTGTGGGAAACGTGCACAGAACCAAGCCTAATGGTTAACTGTAGTTATTATACTATGGGCCAGATTCAGGTAGAAGTTACGCGGCTTATCTGTAGATAAGCCGCGTAACTTCTAACCTATGCCGTCGTATCTGTTTTCTGTAGTCAGAAAACAAGATACGCCGGGATTGAGTTCAGATACGAGCAATTTTAAAATGGCCGCTCGGGGCATTCCCGCTGATTTACACAGAGAATATGTAAATCAGCAAGATACGGCAATTCACGATCGTACCCGGGCCCGACGCAGTGACTTTCCGACGTTTCCGTAAGAGATAAGCGGCGTAAAGAAAAAAATGCCCCCTAGGTGGAGTATCCTATGTTAAGTATGGCCGTCGTGATCGCGTTGAATTGAAAAAGTTTCACGTCGTTTGCGTAACTCGTCCGTGAATGGGGATTGACGTCATTGGCGTTGACAACGAAAACACAGACAGAATTTGGAGCATGCGCACTGGGATACATTGACAGCCGACGCATGCGCAGTACGTTCGCTGCGGGATCGCGCCTAGTTTAAATACTACACGCCCCCTACCCGCCAAATTTGAATTCCGCCGGCTCATTTTCGCTACGCCGTTGCAACTTTAGGAGCAAGTTCTTTGTGAATACAGTACTTGCTCCTTAAGTTTTGGCGGAGTAACGTAAATGACGAACGTTACGCCAGAATAAAGATCCGCTATCCTACCTGAATCTGGCCCTATATTGTTCTTTCTTAAGTCTGTGAACATAGGAAAACATGTAAATACAGTAAAACCTTGGATTGTGAGTAACTTGGACTGAGTGTTTTACAAAAGGGGGGGACAGCAGGGGGGGGGGGGGGACAGCGAGAGGGACAGCGAGAGGGGGGGGAACAGCGAGAGGGGGGCGGAACATCGAGAGGGGGGCGGAACAGCGAGAGGGGCGGAACAGCGAGAGGGGGGGCAGCAAGAGGAGGGGGACAGCAAGAGGGGAGGACAACAAGAGGGGAGGGCAGCAAGAGGGGAGGACAAGGGGAAAACTACAGTTTGTAAAGGACTACAGTTTGTATTGTGTCAGACAGGTCCTTGCACTACTAGATGGTAGATCTAAAGGAGATTGTACTATCATGTCATACACCTTAAACATAGCTAGATATATTATCAACTGTGTAGTATTATGCTTGTCTAATTTAATACTAATTAAAAGGATTATTTAGGTTTTTCTTCACATTAGATAGTTTTGGCGAAGCAAAAGGCAGTTGTCAGAGGTGTATGGCCAGTTTAACTGGTGTAGGCCCCTGTCAAACCAACTGACTCGACCGGGCCACTCATTGTTCTCTATGGGGTGGCAGATGTCAGTGGACATGTATCCACCGTCTCCCGTTGGCATCTGATTCGGTCCACTAAAGACAGATGGATGGGGATAGGTTTGCTAGCTATCGAGTGGATTGGATGACATTTGGTTGGAAACACACATGCAGTCCATTTCCATCTGACCACCCCATAGAGAACAGCAGGCTGTGTCCCTGTCTGCTCTGCATAGCGGAGCGGACACAGACCTATCACCTGCCTGCTACCTCCCGAGCAACATTGTTGTTTGGAGCTCTGCACCGAGGGGTATTAGACTGCTGGAGATTCAGACCACTGTGCTCTGTGTTAGAGTCTTTTTGAGTGTTTATTTAAATTGAGCTAGTGCTACAACCAAGTTAAGTTTGATATAGAGCTACAGCACTAGAACATTAAGAAAAACTCTAAAATATACTTTTCTATTTAAGGTACCTGACTGTATCACACTACTAATACAAAAAGGTTATGTTGGTTTTCAAGCCAGTGTAGGTTGGTGGAGTTAAAGGGGAACCACCAAAGAAAGAAAATAATTTCCACTTGTATTGCAAGAATAATTGCTAGTACATTGCTTTTCTTTCCCACTAGCGCCACCTTGTGGTAAATGCTTAGAATGCGTGTTTGAATGGTTTAACAAAGTTCTTTGCACTTAACCTTTTTATATTTCTTTGTTCTCTGCAGGTGGTTGGAATATTTGCAGGATTTGGGCTTCTGCTATTAGTAGCTTCACCATTCCTCTTGCTGGCCACTCCTTTTGTTCTGTGCTGCAAATGTAAATGCAGTAAAGGGGATGACGACCCCCTGCCTACTTAATGTTAAGAAGCATGAAATGGTAAAGTACACCTTTCCTGTGCACTGCTGAAGGCTACGTTACAAGTGGGATACAGCGTAGTTTGTCCGGCTCATCTGGCATTCAGAGACACTAAGTGCGCCATTATATTAGGAACTGTTTGCGTTTGTCATACCGACACTATGATAACTACATCATCTGGGAGATGGGAGGATCAGACCGCACAATGTACAGAAGACATCATTCATCAACTTGTATCATTCATACGTGTTCAAAACTTTTATGCAAGTTGATCCACTTTTAAAAATCCTTTACAGTTTACCATCATCCATATACTTATTTTACGCCATTCCTTGTTTCATAGAGGATTTTTTATATATATATATTTTTTTTTTGTTATAGAATGCTGTATATTTCTTATGCATTGTTCTGAAAGGGATTGTTTTTGCTGTAGATGTTCTTTTATATCAGAAGGGTACCACAGAGAACTGAGCCTCAACTTTGTTGCTGAACAGTAGTCTGAATTGATTTTTTTAAAAAAAAAGTAAAAAACGTAAACAGACGCTATGCTTAGTTTTTAGTGTTTGCTGTTTATATGCATTTGTACATTATAAATGTTTACTACATACAGTATTGTTGATTATGCGTTATTCTGTCCTCACACTGTGATGTACAGATTAAGTTCCTGTGTTGACAGTCTTTGGGATTGTATAGACATCAGTTTGGAACACTTCTTAGATCATTCAGACTTCAATGATAGGGACAACTGATCTGCAGTTGACCTGCTTCTGATTTACTATTGACCTGTATGGCAATGTAAAATCCACTCAATGTGAAAAGTAGAACTAAAGGCAAAACTTTTTTTTTTGTTCTGGATAGAGCGCAGAGGGATTAGAACACCTACCAGTTTTTATTGCCGTCTCTGTTACCGTTAGGGAGATTCCCCCTCTCTATTTGTCCTGTTTACCGTTATCATTGAAAGAAAATGAAAATCCCAAACTTTGGGTTGTCCCCTGAAAAGTAATAGAGGGGAAATCTTCCAATGGGGGGCTTTAGTTCTGATGACCTGGGGGTCCCCAAGGAATTACCTTCATTTGCAGGGATTTTCTTCCACTTCCTGATTGGCTATGGGACAGGAAGTGAAGGGAAATGGGACACAGATAGTGAAAAAAAATTCTAACGGGTTATAACCTTCCCTTTGCTCCATCCAAAATTAAATCAAAAGTTTTGCCTATAGTTCTACTTGAACGAAAGCCAATTGACACCCAGCACAACCTGACATGCTTGGCTTTTCAGCAGAGCATGAAATGTTATTTTCGAATGTTATTTTCGTACGAAAATGTTCATTTTCGTACCCGCGGGATAATGTGTACATACGAAAAAATTAAAGCACCAAAATACGAAAACAACGGGATTACGAATGAGTCATATAACAAACAACAACAAATACGAACGAACGATCCGACGAAAATACGACAAAACTAAAACGGCAAGAGAACAAAAATGACATCTATAACAAAAGATTTGCATTCTGTATTTTGTTTGAATGCTTTTTCTGTTCGTATTTTCAGTCGTATGTTCATTGTTCATATGACATCTATAACAAAAGATTTGCATTCTATATCTTGAATCCTTTTTCTTTTGGTATTTTCAGTCGTATGTTCATATGACATCTATAACAAAAGATTTGCATTCTGTATTTTGAATCCAAAATACGAACAGAAAAAAGGAATTCAAAATACAGAATGCAAATCTTTTGTTATAGATGTCATAGATGTCATATGAACATACGACTGAAAATACCAAAAGAAAAAGGATTCAAGATACAGAATGCAAATCTTTTGTTATAGATGTCATATGAACAATGAACATACGACTGAAAATACGAACAGAAAAAGGAATTCAAAATACAAAATGCAAATCATTGACGAAAATTCCCAAAAATTATTGTCTAACAAGTAACGAACATGAATTAAACAGAATAACGAACCATCCCGCATGTACGAAAATAAAACGGGAACGAAAATATGAAACGATCGGAATACAAAAAAATTGCGTTGTACGAAAAATGAACAGGAATGAACAGGAAAACGGGCGTCTTACGAAAAACGAACGGAAACGAACCTACGGAATGACACGAAACAGAACAAAAAATAAATAAAATATTTCTGTGCACATGTCTAGCTGCAAATATGTTAACCTCCCACAGGGCCTCCCAGCTCCTATAGTGCTTCTCAACCTCCCATTGTAGCGTACAATGCCCTCAGCCTCAACAGTGCCCCCCAACCTCCAACATGGCCCTCTAGCTTGCTGTAGAACCTCCAGCCCTCCATGGTGCAAACAACTTCCAATATGGTCCCACAGTGTATGTGTATGCCCCTAATCTCCCACAGTGCTCCCCAGCCCCCTGAAAAACCTTACTTCCTACAGGGCAACCAAGTCAGTTGCAGAGTCCCCTAACCCATCCCACAGAGACACCCATTCCCATCCAAAGCCTTCCAGCATTTCAGTAAGTTTTTCATTCCCAAAATGTTATTGTGTCAGTATAAACTCTATTCCATACTGTTGTGGCATGGAAGGTTTTGGAAGAATTTACCACACCCTGGTCTCCAAAAGGTTGAGAACCGCTGGCCTAGAGGATCTTAGAATAAGGTACAAAAACTAAAATTGTAAACCACTTACCAAACTTGTTTTCAATTTTTTTCCAAGTGCAGTCTGACTAGTTGTAATAAACAATACATTTTTTGGTAAGCAATCCCCTGGATCCATATGGGCATGTATACATTTTTAGGTCTGGTGTTTATATTGTTCACTGCGCAGTGACGATTGCTAAATAGTTTTACTGAAAACCTCATATGTACAGCAATTAAAGGGAAGCATGGTACAGCTTTTGGTTGTAGGGGTATATATGGAGAAAATCAATTCAGGACCAGAACATATAAAACAATCCGCACCTTAAGTGACCATGGTAGGAATCAAAAAACAAAACATAACATAAAACAGCACTGCAGAGTTACATGACCATGGATATCAAGCACTGAAAGTCGCTGCATAGTAAAGCCCACTGTCGTTATTTACTATGTGGTGGCTTCAAGTGCCGATCTTGTGATTTTTAAGCGGGGGGAGGGAAGAACCAGAGCACTTTCTGTGCCACCTAATAAAACCCTGTTTTTAGTTGTGAGGGTAGGATGTGGTGACAGGGCCACTTTAACATGCTAATGAGATCTCCAAACTAATTTTCAATACTTTCAAATCTGCAGCTTTCATTAAATGAATACATGGTGATCCTGCCATGAAGGTCTTGTTCAGGTATTTTCTATTATAGGGAAAAAGTGTTGTCTCCCTATCTCCTATATGTATTCCTGCATTTTCACCATGTTACACAGGCTTTTAATAGGGACTACAGTGGCTCAAAGTATTGAAGCCAAGGGGTCAGCCTAATGTAAGGTGACCATATTTTTAAAATGAAATCCGGGGACATATTTTACTAGTAATGGCGGCAATCAGCGAGTCTCTGCCCGTCGCCACCGCTGCCCACCTCACAGCCTCTCAAGTCTTACTCTTCAGGCCCCGGCTACTACTGGATGGGGAGCAGAGGAAGATCACTCCATCAAGGAAGGCAAGGAGATAGGCAGGCGGCTGGCCAGAATGTGAGCCAAGGCAGAAGAACATGCGAGTGGAGCTGAATGGGCATGCACCTGAAACTGAAGAAATATTCCCTCCACTCGGATCATCAGAAAGGGGCACAGATAATGGAACAAATACAACCCCCCTATGCTAGTAGGCATGGCGGAGCAGGGGGTGTAATTCTAATTTTTTTTATTTTAATTCTGCACTGACTGTCTTTGAAACTGCCCCTGCCCCCTATTAAATCCAATCTGGGAACAAAACCAGGGACAGACTTGGTCCGGGGACAGTGTCCTCAATCAGGGGACTGTCCCCTGAAACTAGGGATGTCTGGTCACCCTAGCCTAATGGCTGGACAGTTTTTCAGTGAATGACCAACAATGGCAGTCACAGCACTTTTCTCATGGCAGATTTACTTTAGATATAAAATAAATGGCCTGGCAAATAATTTTCTTGACAAATCAGAAAGGGTCATGGGGGTAGAAATTTAAAATAGGGGAGAGTTTTTCATTATTGGAAAGTGGAGATTTGCATACAGATGGCAGTGTGGTTTCTCAGCCTACATAGGGTAGACTTCATGCACACGGATCTGGTTTTATCTTAAAGGGGTCTCTACAGTTTCACTTTAAAAAGATGCTGTCACCTTACCCATTCAGGGCAAAGTAACTTTGCCTGTTTAAAGCCCACCCCTGACTACCTTATACCTACCTCGTCAGGTGATTTCCACACCTATGCCAAAAGGCACAGCCAGTCTTCTCTGCAGACTCAACTGCACTAGACCAATACAACCTGGTCTAGGACCCATCCAGCCTAGAAAAAGAAGAAAATAGTAAAATAATAATGAGGTCATCCTTGGGATTTCTCCTTCTTTAAGTGTGTTCAAAATGGGATAGTGACAGCACTGTACCCCAACTGGCTAAAAATGTACCCCCCCCCCCCCTCCGCTTCTCCCAGTTTGAGTGCTGATGTGCAAAGCATACACAAAGACTGATATTAAAACAGATTCAGGTACTTTTTCTAGTTTCATGTAAAAACACTTTAAACATATTTTGGTTAATCAAAAACGTATGGTCAGAATGCAATAAGTTCAAGAGGCATGGCTTCAATTTTTGAAGATACTTTGAAACAAAATAGCAGTTCCTACCAGCCAGCCCACTGACCTCTTTTAAAGCATGCTGCTTCTTTCAGTACTGCAAGTGGTCCTAAAATGGAAGTCCAGCCAAAAAACATAATCTGAGGATCTCAATTACAAGCTCCATATATCCTGTTTACCTTATATTGTAACTGCATTTTTACCTATTTTGATACATCACAGCCTTTAGTTCAATGTTTTTTTTAAATCTGAATAATATGCATAGGCGTGCGCAGCCTATGGCATTAGGGTGTGCACTCCAAAGCTCAAACACATGTGTGTGTGTATATATATATATATACACTATATATATATATATATATATATATATATATATATATATATACATACACATATACACACCCTTTCTTATAAATATATGTGTATATAAATTAAATATATATCAATGTTAAAAAAATAACACGGGGAGGCAAGCGTTGACAGAAAACTCTGCAGTTGAGCCATTCGTTTACTGCCCCTTAACCGCTACCACCTTTTAGCTGTAGAGGCAGTGGCTGGTCATGTTCACATGCCGCAGTTGCAATTATACCACTTTTTGGTGTAATACCTGCTGACTGTGTGAATAACGGCACTCTAACCCGCAACTGTGTGCAGTGTGGACTTCAAGAGGTTAAAGCAGGTGGTGTGGTGGCGATACAACGCCGCCTCACCACCTCTAAAATGCTCTATGAAGAGTGATTTTTTTTGCGTATCGCTCTTCAGAAATAAAAGCATTTGTGGATGTGCCCCTAAATATGCCACAGCGCCCCCTTCAAATCTGAGTCCTCCTTTACATCAGAGCAGTGGCGGCTGGTGCTCAAATTTTTTTTGGGGGGGCGCAAACGAAAAAAAAAAAAACAATTGCAGCCTCACTGTACCTATCAAATGCAGCCACTGTGCCATCAAACACAGCCACTGTGCCATGCCATCAAACACAGCCACTGTGCCATCAATTGTCACCACTGTGCCATGCCATCAAACACAGTCACCGTGCCATCAAAACGCAGCCACTGTGCCATGCCATCAAAACACAGCCACTGTGCCATGCCATCAAAACACAGCCACTGTGCCATGCCATCAAAACACAGCCACTGTGGCATGCCATCAAAACACAGCCACTGTGCCATGTCATCAAATACAGTCACTGTGCCATGCCATCAAACGCAGCCACTGTGCCATCAATTGTCACCACTGTGCCCCCACTTGTAGCCGCTGTGTCCCCAATTGTTGCCACTGTGCCCCAATTGTTGCCACTGTGCCCCCAATTGTAGCCACTGTGCCCCCAATTGTAGCCACTGTGCCCCCAATTGTAGCCACCGTGCCAAGTACCCCCCTGGCACTTATCTTTCTGGCTTCTACCGTCCCTCAATGTCCCTCGTCCCGCCCTCGATGATGCTTCAGCCAATCAGGTTACTGATTACCAGAATCAGATTACCTGATTGGCTGAGACGCCTGTCAGTCTTATCCTCGGAACGCACGGCCGTTACGACCCGAGGATAAGCTTCAGGAAGCCGACTACAGCCTCAGGGCTGTACCCGTAAAGCCTATCAGAGCCAGCGACTCTGATGGGCACTTCCACACAGCCAGTGAGCTGCCGCTATTTAGCTGACCGGCGCTCAATGTCCGGTCAGCTGAATAGTGGGCGGCAGCAGCGAAAATATACTGATAAAAGACTGATGAAAGTCATCTTCATCGGATATCTGTTTAAAAAATCCATCGGTTCATTTTCATCAGACGAACCGATCGTGTGTACAGGGCATTACTATTGTGATAATTAACAAAAATAAAAAATGTCTGCTGAAGTTCTGCCTCCTTCCTCACCTCCCTTCTCCCCAATCTAATTGGACAATGAAGGAGCAGCAATACACTGAAGAGCCACCCCACATGTTCGGTGTTAGGCTAACAAGCACTGTCCGATGTAATAGAGGCCTGATGTGCTTTCTATGTTAAAATATATATTTTTGTTTTTAATAACCATTGTATTAAATTGTGTTTTCTAAGTAGTTGCCTGAAGTTTTACTTACATACAATATAATTACCAGGAGGTGCACAGAAAGCCCCACATCATGTGTCCTGGTTGTACAGTAATCATCATTTATATTTACTTTATTTCTGTAGACCATTAATATGATAGAAGGAGTGGGACTCCATTGACTTTACAATGGCTGCACGGGAGAGTCTTGGGGAGTCTTATAGGGGTTGTAAAGGTTTGTTTTTAATTGCTAAATAGCTTCCTTTATGCTAGTGCATTGCTAGTTCACTTACCCGTTCCTTCAATTTCCCTTGTAAATGTCAGTAATCCTTGTCTGAAATACTCAGTTTCTGTTCCTCTTCATGGAGCTTGCCCCCATCATCCGAACTGTTATGCCTGGGGGTTAGTGATCGTGCTTGCCCCCCTCCCTTGGACTACAGCCCTGCATGGAGACGCTCCCTACTTTCACAGGCACGGAGGTCGGGGCTAAGTGGGCGTGCCTACGATGCTGTAGCTCCGCCTCCCATGCCTTGGTTTTCATCTGCACTGCACCGCCTTAACTCCGCCTCCTTGCTGCCTTGAGACTAGGATTCCTAATTCACCATCTATGCCCTTTTTAACAAAAAAATAAAAAATAAAAAAAATAACAAATTAATATTATAACACAACAGTAGAAAATTGTACACATTACCATTTTCCTAATATCTGGGTGCTGGGGAGGTGGGAAACCGGGTGTTGTAAATGGGCAGTGTGTGAACGAGAAGTATGCTCGTTCTCGTTAGGTGAGATTGAGAAAAAACGGCAATGCGCATTTGTGATGCCGCTAAGTCTAAAGGGATATGTAGTTCCGTTGTTGCTGTGTCGTCGCTTTAATGCACGCTCACCGAAAACCCGGAAGTAGAGGACAGAATCGCTAGAGGAAAGCAGGAGGACAATAAATACATACTATTTTAACAGGTAATTAAATATTTTTTTAAAGGAAATCATAAACTTATTCGATATCAGTATGTAACAGAAATTAGTTATAGGTTACATTTTTTTTTTACCTTTACAACCCCTTTAATGCTGCAGAACAAAATATGTAAAAAGAAGAACAAGAGACCTAATCTACAAGCAGTCAAATGCAAATTAATGTCAGATTTGAAAATACTTAGAAAGAATGAATGTTCATGAATAAGAAAAGTGATGGGTTCTCTTGAAAAAACAACCTCTTTCACCTTCATTGAGCTTTCCTGCCCCTTTGTCGAAGCATTCATGAGATAATTAGTGATATTAATACCTCCTTCCATTCCTTCCAGGGTCTCAGCAGCCAATCGGTAGACATGTGCATTCGTTTTCGTTAGAATGCATTTTCGTCCGAAAATCTGTTTTTTTCGTTATCGTTTGTTAAAACAAAGATTTTTAACAAACGATAACGAAAGCGCAAGAAACGAAAACCGAAAGATTCAAATTAAAAAATGCTTTATTTTCGTTTTCGTTGCGGTAAAAATTTGATATAGAGAGATTCGACATTATAGGGAAAAGATTCGACATTATAGGGAAAAGATTCGACATTATAGGGAAAAGATTCGACACTATAGGGAAAAGATTCGACAGTATAGGGAAAAGATTTGACATTATAGGGAAAAGATTCGACATTATAGAGAAAAGATTCGACACTATAGAAATAATAGATTTGACATTACAGAGAATAGATTTCGATTTATGAGAAAATAGATTCGACATTATTACTTGTCATACAACATTAGAATTCTTGCAGGCGGAATATTCGAACAGAAATGTACGATTCGACGTAAAGATTCGATGTTCCGTCGAATATTCTTTTGACCATTCGACAGAAACCAAGTATTATTGGATTTTCGGACGAAAGCTATTCCCCAACGAAAAACGAAATAAATCAAAACGATTTTCGTAAGTAACTAAATAAATTTATTTTCCAAACGAAAACGAAAAAAACTAAACAAAATATTCCAGTCTGCACATGTCTACCAATTGGTAGGGAGGGAATAAAGTCATTGATAAGTTCCAATATCTTACACAGATTATGCTTGTCCTCTGATGGAGTGAGGAACTTGAAAATCAGTTGTGGTGTTGGTGGTGGGTTTTGTGCTTTCAAGAGAATCTATGATTTTCCCCAGGATCCAGCACTGTCCTCACTCAGGCCAGTTCTTTGCCGGTCTTTGGGTCCCCGACCCCAGCATGTTTACTAAGGAAAGCTGACTATGACTGCTTGCGGGCTCAGAGCTGGCTTCACTGCACATGCGTGAGCTGCATTGTATGAATGGTCCCGCAGCCTCCTGGGACCTTTGATGTGTCATAGAAAGTTGCGGGTGGGGGTGGAGGAAGAACTTCCGCTCTGATTGCCTAGGTGGTTGGAGCAAAAGTGAGAGCAGGTACCTGCTAAAATTAGGTACCCCCCCCCACCCCCCAAAAAAACTCCAAAACTGGGAGAGGAGGGAGCAAGTAGGTGGTAAAGTGGAACTCTTTTAGGATGAAGTTCTGCTTTAGGGCCCTGAAATGCAGTCTGGTCTCTTCTATTGGCCAGGAGATATCTGCACATTTTGCAAAATGCTTTTAGACATCCAGTTTTGTAATCCAACACAGTGTGGTCAAAGGATCAAAGGCAAGATGGTAGATGTTTAAAAGAAAAAGCTGAATATTGTGTTAATACTATTTTCACTTCCTTTCGTAGCTATAGCAAAAAAGCTGACATTGTCTCCAGGACACTAACAAACTTTTTCACCACATCACACTGACTGACTTTTGTAGAATCAGAGTAGAGTAAACTCATGGGAGTTTTTTGTCCTATTTAGGTATGCTTAGCTATGAAGTGGATAGAGAAAGAAAAAATGGGCATGAAAGTTCTTTTCAAGGAATATAAATCTGATAGAGGTAATACCTCATATGTATTCTTGCCCACAAGGGATATCAATTTGGGTAAATAGGAATATATGTGGGTTGCTAAGAGCACTAACATCTAAATACCATAGGCAAAAAATAGGAGAATTTTAAGGTGCCATATTACAATAGTAGTAATTAAAATCTACGGGCCAGATTCTCAAAAGAGATTTGACGGTGTATCTCAAGATACACCATCGTATCTCTGTTTTTTGGCCCGGGTATCTATGCGTGTGATTCCTAGAATGACTTACGCATTGATACGGCGTAGATCCGACAGGTGTAAGACACTTACACCGTCGGTTCTTAGATGTAATTCTTCTCTGGCCGCTAGGTGGCGTTTATGTCGATTTCTCATTTGCTTATGCAAATGAGAAAGATACGCTGATTCCCGAACGTTTTTACGCCGCCTCGTCATCGTTTACGTCGTTTCGTAGGTGTAGACCTACCCCTGCTATATGAGGGGTAAGTTTCCGAAGGTCCGTCGTATGCCATGTTAAGTATGGCGTCGGGACAGCGTCGTCTTTTTCCATCGTTTACGTCATTTTACTAAGTCGTTCGCGAATAGGGCTTTACGTCAATGATGCTCACTTCGGCTTCATTGACGTTTTCCGTTGTGAGCTGGAGCATGCGCACTGGGCTATTTGTACGGCCGGCGCATGCGCAGTTCGATCGGCGCGGGGGCGCACTTTAAATACAAGCCGCCCCCTTTGAATTACACGGCCTTACACCGGACCATTTACACTACGCCGCCGCAAATTACGGAGCAAGTGCTTGGAGAATACGGCACTGGTTCCAGTAAGTTGCGGCGGCGTAGTGTAAATGGCATACGCTACGCCGCCGCAGATTCTACGTGAATCTGGCCCTACATTTTTATTGACGCAATTAAAAATAAAATGTTAAAAACCAAACAGTGTACACATGACCGGTTTTCCCATCGGAAAAAACTCTGACGGTTTTTCCGACGGAATTCCGCTCAAGCTGTCTTGCATAAACACGGTCACAACATATTCCGACCATCAAGAACGCAATGATGTACAACACTATGACAATTTGAGAAAAATGAAGATGAGGAAAGATAAGGAAAAATAATGTCTCGTCCACGCGCTCCGTGCACTACGGTAAAGAGGGAGAGGGCGCAGACGTCAGCGGGAGGAGAGGAGGGAAAAAGAAGAGCTGCGATTGCCGCTGAAGTCTGTGACGTCTGTGCACTGAAGACAGAGGGGACGCCGCTAGGTGGGAGGAGTGGAGGAAAGAGAACAGCTGAGATATCGGAAGAGGAAGGGGCACAGACATCATATACGGGAGGAGAGAAGAGGACCTCCGGCGGGTCAGCGGTGATTGTAAACATGTAAAAACAATAAACTTAGCTGAGCTGCAAACGGAGACACTGGCCATTTACAAAAGCATTACAGATGTTTTAATAAGATTTACTAGGGCTTATTTTCGGGATAGGGCTTATATTGCAGTCCACCCTAATAATCCAGATAGGTCTTATTTTCAGGGTAGGGCTTACTTTCAGGGAAACACGGTAATAATAAAAACAATTGTTATTTTTGACAATCCAATGAACTGGAAGCTTAAATCAAATTTCATGATGTGAGTGCTGCCTGTCTTCCTGGATTCCCTGCATGCTTTATGGCCTCTTCATGTCTAAGGACTACATATCCCAGGGTACCTTGCTGTCTGCAAGCAATGATTTTGGTACTGACTCTGCCTCATGAAACTACTCCTCTCAGCACCTCTGTAGTTCAGAAGGCAGACTATGTAAAATGTGTGACACAGCAGTGCCTGCTCACAGGCCAAAGTGCATATGTGCAAACAAACAATCAACAAATAATGTGCAATAGATACTAATACAGTGCCCTGTGCCAAACTATAACGTATGGATTTCTCAATCCATCAAAAAACTGTGAAATAAATCCCCAATTTTTTAAAATATACTGCTATTACAATCCACAGATTGAATGTGCTCCAAGAAAGCAAGAAAATATATATTATATACGAAAAAAATATATAAAAAGTAAAAAATATATATATATGTGCTAAGAAAGTCCTTAATAGATATTTCTTGCAATGATGCCCAGCTGAGTTTCCACCTTCACCGCAAATAGTGTCTACACCGTCACCGGATAAAATGGCCACTCACCAGATGGACCCAGAAATCTGCCTTTGGTTCATATGGATAACCACTCCCTCTCTCAGGTTTATCAGCAGTCACTCCCAATGCTTTGGCTGTAGTCTCGTTTTATATCCGCTCATGTAACATATAAAAGACTATCATGGTGTAGTAAATCAAATAATTTATTATGATTAAAACATATAGTTGTTCCACTCACATATAAAAGTGCCTAGGAGCCGGCACTGAGCTAATCCAGCCGTAAATCGGAGTATGCAAATGTACGAGTGTGTCCTGGTCCGCACGTGTGATGCCTCACTTTGTCGCTTGCGTTCCCAGCCTCGTTATACTCAGGCTGGACATGACGAGCTGGCAATGGTCCCGCAGCCTCTATGCATTTCGCAACTTAATGCGTCATCAGGAAGCTGCCTCATTGTTGCCCGTCAGTCTTTTTATACCCCCACGTGCTACTTGTTATCCTATCATCTGCTTCATACAACAGGAAGCACCACATCCGGCTTTTTGACTACTGGTAATTTCCAGTTGCAGTAGTCAGGGAATTACCAGTAGTCAAAATGGCGGATGTGGTGCTTCCTGTTGTATGAAGCAGATGATAGGATAACAAGTAGCACGTGGGGGTATAAAAAGACTGACGGGCAACAATGAGGCAGCTTCCTGATGACGCATTAAGTTGCGAAATGCATAGAGGCTGCGGGACCATTGCCAGCTCGTCATGTCCAGCCTGAGTATAACGAGGCTGGGAACGCAAGCGACAAAGTGAGGCATCACACGTGCGGACCAGGACACACTCGTACATTTGCATACTCCGATTTACGGCTGGATTAGCTCAGTGCCGGCTCCTAGGCACTTTTATATGTGAGTGGAACAACTATATGTTTTAATCATAATAAATTATTTGATTTACTACACCATGATAGTCTTTTATATGTTACATGAGCGGATATAAAACGAGACTACAGCCAAAGCATTGGGAGTGACTGCTGATAAACCTGAGAGAGGGAGTGGTTATCCATATGAACCAAAGGCAGATTTCTGGGTCCATCTGGTGAGTGGCCATTTTATCCGGTGACGGTGTAGACACTATTTGCGGTGAAGGTGGAAACTCAGCTGGGCATCATTGCAAGAAATATCTATTAAGGACTTTCTTAGCACATATATATATATTTTTTACTTTTTATATATTTTTTTCGTATATAATATATATTTTCTTGCTTTCTTGGAGCACATTCAATCTGTGGATTGTAATAGCAGTATATTTTAAAAAATTGGGGATTTATTTCACAGTTTTTTGATGGATTGAGAAATCCATACGTTATAGTTTGGCACAGGGCACTGTATTAGTATCTATTGCACATTATGTGTTGATTGTTTGTTTGCACATTAACTAACAACCATAGACACATGTACATACTTTTTTGTTTTTTTGAGTAACAAGTTCACAGGACCAGTTGTGGTAAAATGTTTATAACAATATAAGTTAGCGCAATTCACTTCACAAATACACAAATCTAAATCCAACCTTCAAGGTTGCACTTTGTATTGCAGCAAGACTTAATAAGAATATTGATATCATCTTGGCGCCGGTAACACACATTTTTTCCAAAGTGCATATGTGACATAGAATTCAAATAAATAGCCCGGATTCAAATACATCGATGCATCTTTATGCCGCCGTAGCGTATCTTCTTTACGGCAGGCCGGCGCAACGCAGAGAGGGAAGCATGGAATTCACAAAGCAAATGCTCCCAACGTTGCGCCGTCGTAGCGTATAGTCGTAGGCGTAAGGCAGCGTAAGTGGAAGTGGGCTGGAAGTGGGCGTGATACATTTAAATGAAGTGTGACCCCATGCAAATGATGGGCTGAGCTTCAGACGAGTACTTAAAATGAACTGCTCATGCGTCGTACCTTGGATGTATCCCAGTGCGCATGCTCACAATCACGTCGAAACAACTGGCTAAGATACGTCGAATCACTGCCTACGACGTGAACGTAACCTACGCCCAGCCCTATTCACGTACTACGTAAAAGACGTAAAATTCTATGGCGTTCGTTCCCTGGTCCATACCTTTGCATGAGTTGCGCCTCCAATATGGGGAATAACTTTACGCCGGACGTAACCTTACACAAATCGCTTAAAACAAGCGCCTGGTGCAAGTACGTTTGTGAATCGGTGTATCTCACTCATTTGCATATTAGCATCGAAAATCAATGGGAGTGGCAAATGCGTCCAGCGTAACTACGCGCCCACTATACGCCGGCATAGGCAAGTTACGTTGGTCAGATGAAGTCAGTTTTTAGGCGTATCTTAGTTCTGTGGGCACGGCGCACAGATTCGATGGCGAATATTTACACTTTTGTGGCGTATCTCGAGATACGTCGGCGTAAGTGCTTTGTGAATCTGGGCCAATGTGTGGAATTCTTCAGATTAATAGGAGTATGCTGGAAATAATTGAAATACAGTATGGGAATTAATATAATGATTTTATATTTTAAGGAATATATCAGATATTAGGGCGAGAGATGCCAACAAGTAAATCTCAGTAAAAAATGGGTACATTGACACCTCTGTGAAATCCCCAAATATGAAGCACTGGGTGGATTTTATTAAGGCAAATAGACTGTGCAATTGCTTCGTCTTAGTAAAAGTGGTGAAGATCTGCTGACTTGCACCATTCAGTCATGTGCAAGCAAAAATAATGTTTTTCTTCCTTGCGTGTGATTGGATATTCTTTGCAAGGTGAAGCTTCATCTTATTAACTAAACTCTGGAGCAACTGCACTTGTAGAGTGCAACTGGACTTGCAAAGTGCAGTCTATTTGCCTAGATTGTAAGCTCCTCGAAGGGGAGGGACTGATGTGAATGTATAATATATATATATATATATATATATATATATATATATATATATATATATATATGGAATGCGTTAAATTGATGGTGCAATATAGGTACCTGTAATAAACAACAAATAAATAAAAAAATACATTTAATAAATCCACCCCAAAGTTTGTTCAAAAAAACTGTATATTGCTTGCAGTCCCTATTTCTACCACTAGATGTCACTAGAGAATTAAGAGTTGCATGCAAGAAAACTTTGAAGCATTTCAAGCTGTGTAGCTGCTGTTATTCCATATCATACTGCAAGTAAATCTAAGCAATTAAAAGTACCCACGACAGTACAAAGTGAGCCAGGCAACAAACAATATTTATACCCAGTTTTCTGACCCACATGTTAAAATGTGGTGAACATACGGTATATTTCATTTTTTTTTTTCTTAAATCGAAATTGGAGATTTTCCTAGCTGGTGACGGAAAATATTAGTTATATGAAGACAGGAGGCGAGTATCTTGCATTAACTTTCTTTACTAATGCTCATAGCAGAAAACAGAATTCAATACTTTAAAAAGAAAAATTTTACAAAGAGAACTTTACTACAAATCCCAGAATCCCTGAGACCGGAAACCCCTCCCCCAGGAGATCCTATATAACGTCTGCATGAAACCAGGAACTTCCTCTTTCTGGATGCGAATACTCCAGGTGTAACTCCAACTGCTGGAACAAAAAAGTCCAAACCTTCCGCGTCCATCCGGGCCGGAATTCTTGAACCACTGAGAACAGCCTCTAGGCTTCACGAATCCTGGCGCAGAGCTTCGTCTCCCAGAGATCTTCAACAGATAACGCTTTAATCTATAGCGCAATTAACTTCGACCCAACGGGGTCCAGAGGGCATCTTTGAACTGTGTCCAGAGTTATGTGTAAGGCATCAGTATCCTGAAATGATAAAGAATATGCATCATAGGGTGGGTAGGGTGGGAAGATACTCGCCTCCTGTCTTCATATAACTAATATTTTCCGTCACCAGCTAGGAAAATCTCCAATTATATTTCAGACAGGAGGCTCATATCTTGCATGTTTAAAGCACAGTCATAGATCATGCAACAGTATATATAACCCTACCACAAACGAGTGAGCCTACAGTCCTCTACATAACTACATGTACGTTAGATTCTCCCTGAAGGGCGAGGTAAGTACTAGCTGAGTCAGAGTATCACGATCAAGAATTCAGTACCGATAGAGAGACATGATTTCCTGGTCTAAAGTAGAACTCGCGAAAGGTCGATTCGGACGACCAGTCGGCCGCTAGTAAAAGGTCTGATAGAGAGCACCCTGTGGAAAAGACCTTAGTGGCCATGGCCCCCCTGGTCGAGTGTGCGCCGAAAAGAGAGACATCTATCCCCGCCATGTCCATGACCGCACGCACCCATCTAGCCAAGGTGGCTGAAGTCACCGGATGGTGTGGTTGCACAAATGAGATTAGAAGTTGTGAAAACCTAGGAGGGCGAAGATGCGCCGTGAGATTTTCGTAGGCTTGCAGGCATCGAACCACACATAGTCGAGGATGGGTCGGGAAAAAAGGGTAGAAAACCGAGTGCAAGTGGGTTTTTGTCCTGCGTACTACTGAGAATCTCACTCCTTCTGGAGAAAATTGCCGTCTGGAAACATCCAGGGCTCTCACGTCCGAGACGCGTTTGATAGAGATTAGGCATAGAAGAGTAGTGAGTTTCAGAGATAACAGTTTTAGGGAAAGGAGGTCATTGTCTTCCCAGGAAGAAAACAATCGAAGAACCTTGGAAACGTCCCAAGTGGAGGAATAACGTGGCCGGGGAGGTCGGTTGAATTTTGCGCCGCGGAGAAGGCGACACACCAAAGGATGTTTCCCTACAGGGAGGGAATCGACCGGGCAGTGATATGCTGAGATGGCGGATCTATAGACATTCAAGGAGCTATATGCCTTGCCCGAAGCGTAGGACTCCGCGAGGTAATTTACAATCGCGGAGACAGGGGCCTGAATGGGATCAATTTGTCGTTGATCACACCAACGAGCCCACAGCCCCCAGGCATATCGATAAGCCGATCTAGTCCCTGGGGCCCAGGCCAAGGCGAGGAGGTCTCTAGCTGATTCTGAAAGTCCAGTACTAGATTCTGGCAGCCCGATACCAACCATGCGAGGAGGGGAAGATTGCCCTCCAGCAGTAAAGGATGTGGACCCTTGGAGGGATTGGACAGGAGGTGAGTCGAGTGGGGAAGAAGCCTGGGGTAGTCGACCGACATCCCTAAGGCCAGAGGGAACCATGGTTGGGTCGGCCACCAAGGAGTGATCAGGACCACTGTGGATCCCAGGTTGACCACCTGGAGGAGTAGCCTGGTGATCATGGAAAAGGGGGGGAAAGCGTAATGTGGGCCGTCTGGCCACCATTGAAGGAACGCGTCTACAGCCACGGCTTCCGGGTCCGGTCTCCAACTGTAGAAACTCGGCAGTTGTCGATTGAGCCGGGAAGCGAAAAGGTCCATATGCAAAGGACCCCAGAGGTCGTGTAACGCCAGAAACACAGATCTGTCCAGGGTCCAATCGCTGGAATCGGACAGATGACGGGAGTTCCAATCTGCTACCCAATTGGATACTCCCGGGATGTACTCCGCTACGGGGGAAATATTGCGAGAGAGACAGAAATTCCAAAGTTCGGAGGCAATATCCGCCAATTGTTTGGATTTCGTGCCTCCTAAACGATTGATATATTGCACCGCCGCTACGTTGTCTAAACGTAAGAGAGCGCAACAATTGGATCTCTGCGAGAGAAAACTCTTGACGGCGAAAAATGCCGCCAGGAGTTCCAACGCGTTGATGTGGAGAGGAGACTCTTCTACGGACCACGTCCCTCCTGTGGAGTCCGGGCCGCAGCGAGCTCCCCAGCCTAGGCGACTGGCGTCTGATTCCAGGACAATGTCCGGGCGGGGGCTGAAGATCGTTTTCCCATTCCATTCCAGGGCATGGTGGAGCCACCATCGGAGCTCCGCTTCCGAATCCGGACAAAGGGTGATTTTGTCCGAGTACCGAAGACCTCGACGCAAATGAAGGGCACCTAGACGTTGAAGGGCTCGGTAATGAAGGGGCGCAGGGAAAATAGCCTGAATGGAAGACGACAACAGACCGACTATCCGGGACAGGAGTCTGAGAGATATCTGCCGTTTGTGCAAAACCGTCCTGATTTCCTTCCGAATCAGAGCCATTTTGTGGTGTGGTAAGCGTAAAACCGCTTGTCTGGTGTCCACCGAGAACCCCAAGAATTCCATCTCCTGAGCCGGAGATAGTATGGACTTCTTGTGGTTTAGGAGAAAACCTAGACCTTCCAGGAGAGATATCGCCCAACATTTGTGTGTTTCGGCTTGAGACTTCGAGCGAGCCATAATGAGAAGATCGTCTAGATAAATTATCAGACGTACCCCCCTGCGACGCAACATGGCGATAACCGGTTTCATTATCTTGGTAAAACACCAAGGGGCCGCTGAAAGGCCGAAGGGAAGGCAGGTAAACTGCCACGTATGTCCCCGCCATCTGAATCTCAGATACTTTTGGGAGGATCGGTGCATAGGAACCGTCAGGTATGCATCTTTTAAATCTATCTTTACTAGCCAATCCCCCTGGACAAGAAGGTCCCTGAGCATATGGATACCCTCCATCTTGAAGTGGCGATAGACCACGTATTGGTTCAGATTTTTTAGATTTATTACCGGACGATATCCACCATCCTTCTTTCGAACCAGGAAAAGGTTGTTTATGAACCCCGGAGACTCGGGGTCTACCTCTATGACAGCGTGTTTTGCGATCAGGTCTTGTAGTTCTAAGTCTATGAGGTTCCTGTTGTGTTCTGAAAAATGAATGGGGTGCGGGGTCCCCGTCATGGTAGGTATAGTCATGAAGTCTATCTGGTAACCCTGAATTGTGGACAGAATCCAATCGTCTGCCGTAATCATGAACCAGGCATGGGTAAAATGTTTCAGTCTGCCCCCTATTGGTATGTGAGGGTGGTATGGGACACTCACCGGTAGGAGGTCGGGATCTCGGGAAGCCCCTGCCGCCGCGGCTCCTCCATGGACGTCCTCTAGGGGGGAAGAATGGTGCCGGTTGTGCAAGGGTGGTAGTATATTGCTGGTGTGTTGGCGTAAAGGCCTGATTGGGGGCCCTTGAGAAGGCCCTATAGTAACCAGCACGGCCGGCAGAGCGGCCTCTACCTCTGCCGGCCTTGGCAAAAACCCGGGTACCTGAACCGGATTTCTTCAGGGACGACTGGGCCTTGTCCAGGCTATTGAACAGACCCACAAATTTATTAATATTTTTAATTAGGTCCTCCCCAAATAGGAGACCCTCAGCCGAGGGACCTGGCTCAGACTCTGCTAGATGAGAAAGCTGTGGGTCCAGCTTCATCAAAAGAGACCTGCGCCGTTCTATGGCACAGGTCGTGTTGGCTGAGCCTAGAAGGCATATGGCCCGCTGGGCCCAACCCCGTAACTGCACTAGATCTACCGGTTCATCGGTGTTGGCCGCCTGTTCAGACAGGTTCAGGATCTTTGTTAAGGGTCCCAGCAGGTCTAAGATGCGATCCTGGATCGACTTAAAGGAGCGTTCAATGCCCTTTTTAGCATATTTCCCTGTTTTTGTCAGGTACTTAAGCAGGATCGGGTCAATCTCTGGGGTGACTGCCGCTTTATGGGGTACGAATGGCCTGGGACATTCTGCCCTTAGTTTATTTTGGTCTTTCCTATCAAGGATCTTCCTGACCCAATGTTCCACATATTGTGAAACTTGCGGAATCGGGGCCCAGTCCCCTGACCT
Organism: Rana kukunoris; assembly: GCA_029574335.1. Lineage (NCBI taxonomy): Eukaryota > Metazoa > Chordata > Amphibia > Anura > Ranidae > Rana > Rana kukunoris. Next base: position 99,782,375 of record CM056052.1, on the reverse strand, counting down.
AGGGTGTGTGATACTTTCGGGATTAAAGAAAGGTTCACCCAGAGAGTCCAGAATAGTTGTGGACTGCAATTGTGAGTTGGTTTCCGTTTCAGGAACCATGTACCCAGCATCCTCCATTTCCGCATCGGAATCGTCCGATGAAAGGATCAGAGATCCGTCAGGTGACTCCTCGTCTGATTCCTCGTTAAACGAGTCCGGTTTAACCCGGTGGGCAGAAATAAATTTTTTATTAGTGATCTCCTTGTTTGTCAAGGGTCGTTCATTGTTCGGATGTCTGGGTCGGCAGGCCGTGGAGGGTCCTGCCTCAAGCATGAGTTTTACTTCCCCTGCCGGGGAGTCGGTGTGGGTCAACAAATGTTTCCTCTTGCAAGAGGCTTTTCCCACTTTCATTGCCTCAGGGTGAGGTAAGATGTTGGTCACAGTGGCAGCTAATGCTGCTTGAATAGAATTATTAATGATGTCCTGAATTTGAGCAGCTGTGAGCAACTGAGGGGTCTCAGGGGTGATACCCTGATCTGCTCCATGTGAAGCTAGGTTCCTAGAACCTTCTGCCATGTTAGTAGTAAACAAGGAATTTTGCTCAGGCAAACCGTTTTCTACAGACCACTGATTACAGTGCTCCGTCTATTCAATAAACTGCCTGAGGTGAAATATGTGTGTGTAAGTCTACCGTGCCCTGATAGTGGTCACGCTATCAGGGAGAATATGAATCCAGCAGCCAAGCCCGCACAGCACCTTCCCCTAGTAGATCAGCCGCTGAATGCAGCGGTGAAGAGCGGTGGGCAGGTCCTGTGTTCGGCGCGTCGCGGTGACGTCACCGGAGCGCTGCCATTGGTCGAACGAACGCGGGTATACTAGGAGAGAGAGAGTCTGTGATCGGCCCGCCCCCTCCTACAAGAAGGGCGCGAATCGCCCTGAGGTATATAGTTCAAGGGACATACGCGCAAGCGGGGGGGGGAAAGAAGGGGGGGGGGGGTAACACAGCCTAAAGGCGTTTGAAGCGCCAGTAAAACGAAGCGCAGCCGCGCCTTACAATCGAATAAACAATACAATTTACAATACAATTTACACCATAGACAAAAAGCAAGAATATGAGGTACTTAACTGGCCATGAGCAGAAAGAAAGAGGAAGTTCCTGGTTTCATGCAGACGTTATATAGGATCTCCTGGGGGAGGGGTTTCCGGTCTCAGGGATTCTGGGATTTGTAGTAAAGTTCTCTTTGTAAAATTTTTCTTTTTAAAGTATTGAATTCTGTTTTCTGCTATGAGCATTAGTAAAGAAAGTTAATGCAAGATATGAGCCTCCTGTCTGAAATATAACCAGGGTTATTATGTATTCCTATAGACCAGGGAAGGGAAGCTCAAATCCAAACTCCATTATCCAGTGGCGGCTGGTGCTCAACATTTTTAGGGGGGCGCAAACAAATTAAAAAAACCAAACAAAAAACTTAAATTACAGCCACTGTGCCTATCAAACGCAGCTACTGTGCCATCTAACGCAGTTACTGTGCCCATCAATTGCCGCCACTGTGCCCATCAAGCGCAGCCACTGTGCCCATCAAACGCAGCCACTGTGCCCATCAAGCGCAGCCACTGTGCCCATAAAGCGCAGCCACTGTGCCCATCAAGCGCAGCCACTGTGCCCATCAAGCGCAGCCACTGTACCCATAAATTGCCGCCACATTGCAATCAAATGCAGCTACTGTGCCCATCAATTGCTGCCAGTGTGCCCATCAATTGCCACTACTGTGCCCATCAACTGCTGCCAGTGTGCCCATCAATTGCCGCTACTGTGCCCATCAATTGTCGCTACTGTGCCCCATCAAATGCTGCCAGTGTGCATCGCCCAGCACTTGCCTGTCTTGCAGCGGGTCACGGTGGTGTCCTCCATGTTCCTCGATGTCTTCCCTATCAGGCGTATAATTACAGCTCCTGACATTTCAGGTGACAGGTAACAGACCCAAACACTTGATTGGCTGAGCGGTGGTTCAGGCCTCATACACACGAGTAAATCTGTCTGCTGGAAACGGTCTGCTAGACCGTTTCAGCAGACAGATTCGATCGTGTGTACAGGCAAACAGACAGATTTGGCCACCCGACAGATTTCAAAGCATGCTTTGAAATCTGTCGGCTGGGAACCCGTCCGCCCGACATGTCTGCTGCTTAGTATGCTAACCAGCAGACATGTCTTCTCGCACACGCGCCGAATGATTTCGACGCATGCGCGGAAGTGTTTTACTTCCTGGTGCGGTGACGTGGCGGCGTCAACGTCACCGCCACGTCACTGACACGTCAGCATGCTGTCTGCTGGCGGGGATTTTGGTTTGTTCGTGTGTACACGCGAGCAAACCAAAATCCAAGCAGACAGATCTGTTCAAATCGGTCGGTCCGACCGATTTGAACAGATAGATTGCCTCGTGTGTACGAGGCCTCAGTGTTAGCAAAGCAAATTCCTTTGCTTACCTAACACACCTCTGAGTGAACAGTGAGTGCTCAGCATGGCGCCCGCTGTTCACCTTTTTGGACGCCTATTATAGTCTACTGGTCTAATCTGATGCTTCCAAAAACAAAACCCCCGCCGCTGTAATTCAGGTGCCCAGCGCCTCAAAAAGGGGTCGGACACTTGAATAGGAGGTGTCAGCGGCAACCATAGATAGATTCATGCAATGCATGAATCTATCTATGGTGATAGAGTGGTGCCAGGAGAGAGGGTGCAGCACCCATGCGCCCCTTATGGACGCACCACCACTGCTGTTATTCCTTTCAAAACCTGAAAGCTGAGATATACTTGTAAAATTTTGAACTTTTAGGAAGTATGAAAAGCATACCATCCAACTCTCTGAGATGAGAAAGAGGGATACCTTTCAGCACAAAGTATGAGGGCAAAGGAAACACCCACTGCCATACCCCTAGCTACATGGACTTTTAGGCTAGTGTGACTTGTCATGCGACTGTGGACACATAAAGCTGCATGACAAGTCACTGTCCATTGAATTCAATAGCACACATTCCAATCTATGCAACTTAAAGTGGCAGCGAGTTTGAAAAGTTTCCTGCACTACTTTGATGCAACTTTAATGTGATTTGAGTGCCAGAGATTGTAACGTCACCTCAAAGTTGCACTCAAAATCGTATGAGTTGGGGAATATTACAACTAAAGATACTGTGACAGGCACTTTCCACTCAGCTCCTTCATTTATAGAAGCCGTACTATAGCTTCTATGTGTAGCGATAGAGTGGGGAAGACTTATGCCGCAAACACACGACCGTTATTCATGTCATGAAAAAAAACATTCTCGACATGAATCCTCTCAAGCCTGCCTTGCATACACACGATTGTGATAAAAAATGCTTGAGCAAAGCGCGGTGATGTACAACACGTACGACAGCACTATAAAGGGGAAGTTCCATTCGAATGGCGCCACCCTTTGGTCTGATTATGCAAATTTCCCTTCTCATAACTTGCTTCTGAGCATGAGCGTTTTTTTCCCCGTCGTTAAAGCCTCCACGCGACCATTTTTTCACAACGAGAAAAACAACAACGTGAAAAAAGGCGAGAAAAAATAGAGCAGGTTCTACATTTTTAATGCGCGAAAAATGCTCTGGAGCCTACACACGACCGTTTTTAGCGCCCCCTTACTTTCAGTATGGGCACTACGCTAAAGTTAGATGGAATGGGAGAGTTACATTGCTCCCATTCATGATTTATCTAAATTGTAACTTCTGTTACTCCAGAAAGGTCTCCTGGGTCAGTCTGCATTCTAGGGAAGTGATATCATCTCTGGCCAGCAGTTGGCACCAGAGGGGTTTCTGACAGAGCAAGTCTTCCCCGGCAGCTAATTGGAGGAGTTCCTCCCTCGCAGGGCATGCTGGGGAGGGGTATATCTGTGACAGGTGTCATGTGTTCTAAAATCTTCACAGGGTCCCAGTTCCAGGTGCGGCATCTACCTTCAGGGTGCGCACATCCATGGACCCCACCGGCGTGGCCCATCTGGCCAAGCTTACAGGCTTCACCGAGCCTCAACCGGAGGCGAAAGGGGACCCCAGTGACTTACTGGGTTCCCAGTCCTATTGAATGGATCCCAGGCTGGGTGCCGTGCGATTGGGGAATCGGCTCGAGGGGAACCCGGAGGCAGTTTGTCCACAGGGCCCGAACGAACCAATCGGGGATCCGGTGAGCAATTGGCCTGTGGCAGAGGCTCTAGAGCCAGGTCTGTGTGAAAGACCTGTTCCTCCCAGACATCTAAAGTGACACCTCGGCTGCCAGATTAGAGAAAGGAAACCTGTCCGTGGGCACTTCATCCACTCAAGCAAGAGTGGCGACAAGTTTACGTTCATATCCAGGCCTGACACCGCAAGTTCTCCTCTCCTTTCATCAACCTGTCCTTCCTTCCTAACTGAAGTTGATGTTGGCTGTGTTGGCCTGGAAATAAAGCATTGGAAAAAAAAACCTTTATTGACTGTCTGGGCCTCCGCTCACTACTTTGTTCCTGCATCACACCCCTAGAGAGCGCTAGGGTAACTTAATTTGCCGATCCCAACAATCAATCAGCGGCTCCTTCGGGGGTAGCGCTTCACGACCAATTAAAAAAATTGCATTTTTCTCGTCATGAAAAAGTCGTGTGTACGCGGCATTAGAAGCTGTGCTGTGACATGTTAGCATCTTATGTATGCAGCACAAATCCTTAGTTGTATTCTGAGGGTGGGGAAGTCTCCTCGCTGTCAGAACACAATGGCTCAGCAACCTGCTGATTGAACGAAACATAATGCATAATGTATGGTCTGTTGAACTGAGTGTCACCGTTGACCCTGTACATTGCTGTATGGGTAGTGGATAAGCATACCCACATAATTTGGCACCGCATGTTTGTTCATTTGCACATTTTTCACTATACAGATCCACAGCTGTAAAAATAAACTGTGAAGCTTTGACTGAACTGTTCAGCTGAGGATGATGGTTGGTGAGATAGGAAAAATATGTGTTTAGTGCATTTACCTGGTTACTGGTTTTCAATCATGCTGTATCTCAGTGATTTATGAAAAATGCCAGCTGCTTGCAGATATAAAATCTTTCTGGAAAAATTTCAGATTCTAAGTTTGACAAATGATTGTCTTTACTTGACAGCTAAAATTCATCTGTAAATTCATCGGTTTTACTAATGAGAAATATTACATTATGGAAAAATATTTACCAAGGATAGGTCTTTTCACCATTGGCGACCCGTGTATTAAGGGCGAACGGGCGCCGCCTCCCCATTAGGGTGACCACTTGTCCCAGGTTGCCCAGGACAGTCCCGCATTTTGCAGGTCTGTCCCTGGTACATTCATTCCAGGACAATACAGTGTCCCGAAATGAAACTGATACAGCCACCCCCTGGGCAAATCTGATGGCCCCAAAAAAGGCTGCCACAGCACCGCTATACTCTCTGACAGTACTTGTTCTGGCTGGAATGCCTGGAGGAGCACAATCCCGTGCCCTGCTTGTGATTACACAGCACCCTGCACCACTGCACCATTTAATATTACACAGCACCCTGCACCACTGGACCCCTTTATATTACACAGCACCCTGCATCACTGGACCTCTTTACATTACACAGCACCCTGCATCACTGGACTCCTTGTCATTACACAGCACCCTGCACACCTTTACATTACACAGCTCCCTGCACCACTGGACCCCTTTATATTACACAGCACCCTGCATCACTGGACCTCTTTACATTACACAGCACCCTGCATCACTGGACTCCTTTTCATTACACAGCACCCTGCACCCTGCACCCCTTTACATTACACAGCTCCCTGCACCACTGGACCCCTTTATATTACACAGCACCCTGCATCACTAGACCCCTTTGCATTACACCGCACCCTGCATCACTAGACCCCTTTATATTACACAGCAGCTTGCACCACTGGGCCCCTTACATTTCACAGCACCCCACAGCTCTCGGCCCCTTTACATAGCACCCTGCACCACTGGACCCCTGTATATTACACAGCACCCTGCACCTCTGGGCCCCTTTATATTACACAGCAGCTTGCACCACTGGGCCCCTTACATTACACAGCACCCCACAGCTCTGGACCCCTTTACATAGCACCCTGCACCACTGGACCCCTTTATATTACACAGCACCCTGCCCCTCTGGGCCCCTTTATATTACACAGCAGCTTGCACCACTGGGCCCCTTACATTACACAGCACCCCACAGCTCTGGACCCCTTTACATAGCACCCTGCACCTCTGGACCCCTTTATATTACACAGCAGCTTGCACCACTGGGCCCCTTACATTACACAGCACCCCACAGCTCTGGGCAACTCTACATAGCGCCCTGCACCACTGGACCCCTTTATATTACACAGCAGCTTGCACCACTGGGCCCCTAACATTACACAGCACCCCACAGCTCTGGCCCCTATACATAGCACCCTGCACCTTTGGACTCCTTTATATTACACAGCAGCTTGCAACACTGGACCCCTTTACATTACACAGCACCCTGCACCTCTAGTCTAGCTAAACTCAATACAGTGTATAAATATATATACAAAACCTGTAATGCATATATATCCTCTACACACTGTGGCCAGGATTCAGAAATGCTTTACGCCGGCGTATCAAAATATACGCCATCGTAAGTACAAATGTGCGCCGTCGCATCTTTGCGGCGATTCACAAAGCAAGATAAGCTGAAAAACATGGCTTCAGCCATCCGACGTAACTTGCCTACGCCGGCGTATAGTGGGCGCATAGTTACGCTGGACGCACTCGGCATTCCCATTTTAAATATGCAAATTAGTAAGATACGCTGATTCATGAACGTAGATGCGCCCGGACGCTTCATATACGCGATTTGCGTAAGGCTAACGTCGGCGCAAAGTTACCCCTCATATAGCAGGCGCAGCTAATGCAAAGGTATGGGCCAGGGAACGACGCCGTCAAGATTTACGTTGCGTACGCCAATTACGTAGTACTACATGAATAGGGCTGTGCATAGGTTACGTTCACGTCGTAGGCATTGCGCCAACGTATCTTAGTGAGTATATGCGACGTGATTCTGAGCATGCGCGCGCATGCCCAGTTTGACCGGCCATTCATTTGCATGGGGTCACGCTTAATTTAAATAGATGATGCCCACCTCCTTCCTACTTTGAATTAGGCGGGCTTACGCCGGCCAATTTTCGCTACGCCGCGGCAACTTATGGAGCAAGTGTTTTGTGAATACAGCACTTGCCTCTCTAAGTTGTGGCGGCGTAGCGTAAAGAAGATACGCTACGCCCGCACAAAGATACGCCAATGTATCTGAATCGCGGCCTGTAACTCTAACTGACTAGCCTGCCTGCCTGCCCTATCTAACTCCAAAAAATGACACACAAAAAACAGACTGATTGATTAGCCCTAAAAAGGGCTGTTTGGGGTGCTGTCAGGACGCTGTTCTAACAGCAGAGATGAGATGAGTCTTTTAGGCCTGGAGTGGACACTGAATACACTGGCCTAGCTATCGCTTTCCCTATAAAATCAGCAGCAGCAACACTGTCCCTCCTCTCACTAAGACTGCAGGTTCAGAATTAATCTAAAATGGATGCTGCCCTAGAGGTGGGAGGGTCAGGGAGGGAGGGTATGCTGCTAATTGGCTGGAATGTGTGTGCTGACTGTGAGGTACAGGGTCAAAGTTTGCTCAATGATGACGAATAGGGGGTGGGTCGAACATCACATACATTCACCGGCGGCGGTGAACGCGAACAAGCGATGTTCGCCGGGAACTGTTCGCCGGCAAACCGTTCTACACATCTCTACTATGCAGTAAGAATACACTGATCAGTGCTGCAGCCGATTGGGTGCAGCTGCTCGCTAAATGAAAGGTTTCTAAAGCCCCATACACACTATCAGTTTTCCTGACGGTTTTCTCTTCAGGTTTAACAAAACCATCTAATATGAGGTCAAACCTCAAGAGTTTCAATTTGTATGCAATCAGGCAGGCCCTTGCACTACATGGTTTTGGTAAACCTGATGAGAAAACCGTCAGGAAAACTGATAGTGTGTATGGGGCTTAACAGTCCAGTTATATCAACTTCTGTCAAGTGCAAATTGCCATAGATGGATTGAAATTCGCCATGGTGGAATGGGCTGAACTTCAAACCATCTATTGCCAGTTAGGGATGGATTTAGTCCAGGGACCCCATATTTTGTCAAAGTGACATGGCTTATCCTTGATTTCGTATATGTTTTTATTATTTTTTTTCATTCTGATAGAGGAGAAAATAGGTCATAGGCATTAGGAAGCCACAGTTTATAATATGTTCAATAAAAGTGTTGACTCCTGCTGGGCCGTATCCGAGCTCGAATAAAAGTGTGGTCAAAACTGAAAATGCCCCTGGTAGGAGGGGCTAACTTGATCAAAATGATCTTCATGCCCCAGCTTCTTTATAAACTACATAATGCCCCTGTGGTGATCCTCCTTAAAATATTTTGCATTATTGATTCTGTTTTCAGGTCCTTTCTGTGGCAGGACAGGCCTCCCAGGGTTAAGCTAGAACAATTGCAGAAACCCAAGGACAAGGGGGGGGTTGGCGTTGCCCAACCCGTGGCTTTATTATATTGCCTCCCAGCTGCAGCATGTGGCCCTCGCCCCGCTGGATGGTGTGATGGAGGACCACCCTACCGTAGGTCCTGTAAAAACTCTGTCAGGAACGTACTGCTCGCTTCCCTTGGCGCGCGCCTACGCGCATGCGCCAACCACGGACCTTGCACATACCTATACAGCCGTTGCGCGCGCCTGTGCGCATGCACATGCGTTAGACGCACCTTTGGTGCCTAACAGCCTATAAAAGACGCTCTAGGAGTGCTGCACCTTGCGGCTTGATCTGTATCTGTTCCTTGTGTTCCTGTGTGAAGCATTCTGTTCCTGTGTATGACCCGGCTTCCTGACCTTGCTTCTATCTCCAGTCCTGACTTTGGCTTGTTTACCCTGCTCAGTTCTCTGCCTGATTACGTGTTGCCAAGACCCAGCCTGGACTCTGACTATTCTTCTGCTATTGATTATGCTGCTACCCTGATGTGTATGACCCGGCTTGTCTGACTCCGCTGACCTGCACCTGTTGTCCTGCTGATCTGCACCCGCTGCTCTGCTGACATGCATCCACGGCTCTGCTGACCTGCATCTGCTTTTTGGCTGACCTGCACCCATTGTCCTGCCGATCTGCACCAGCTGTTCTGCTGACCTGCATCCACGGCTCTGCTGACCTGCATCCGCTTGCCTGCCGACCTGCATCTCCTGCTTCCTGCTCAGCGGTTCCAGCTTCTCCAGCAGCAAGGACCTGAACAGGCATCCTTACCTCACCGTGCTCCTACCACCACTGCCTCCACTTCACTGGTCTCCGAGCCGGGGTTGTACAGGAGGTCTCTCTCCACGCATCAGGCTCACACCGAGGTACGTAACACTCTCATGTGCCACGAAATGAGGGTATGGAGGCTTTGGCATACGCAAAGTCTAATAAGAGATTCCCAATGTTTGTCCTAATACAAAAAATATGGAACAAGGTCAGACAGTTACAGGCAGTGGAAGGTTTCGCCATATACAGCCCAATTTGGAACAATAGATACTACCCGGAACTACAGACTCTGACATGTGGGGCTCGGTGGAAGAGGTATGGAGTCACGCACCTACGTCACATTTTTGTGGCGGGTCAATTGAGCACATTTGCTGATCTGAGGGAGCGATTTCGGCTTCCACGGATGATGCAGTTTTATTGTATACAACTGCAACACGCCATCAGGGCTCAGTTCAATGGGACTCCGGGGACCCTTTTACCGACCCCTATATTTCATTATATGGAGTAGGTGGACAGCTATAAGGGCTTTATTTGCAACTGCTACTCAATGCTACTAGGGGTGTTCCTGATGGGATTTCCCTTAAGGACGGTGATCCAATGGGAGAACGATGTTGGCGCCCTAGAGTGGGAGCAATGGGAGGAGGCGCTTTGGGCGGTACAAATGTCCTCCCTTAATGTGGCGCAGCATCTGTCACATTTATACATTATACTGAGAGTGCATTACACGAATGCCAGGCTGGCTAGAATGGGGATGAGACCAAACTCGGACTGCCCAAGGTGTGCAAAAGACCACAAAGACTTAATTCACATGTTGTGGCGCTGCCCAAAGCTACATTTGTACTGGACAGGGGTACTGAATACCATCAATATAGTCTTCTCAGTGACTACCCCGACTGACCCCAAACCGTGCATCCTAGGCATCCTAGACGATCTCCCCCTGGAGGACAATTTAAATTCGCCCATTGCAATAGCCCTATTTCAAGCAAGGGTACTCATCCTTAGTCGATGGAAGGCAGCTGAACCCCCCTTGCTTAGGGATTTGATCAATAAGGTGGGAGACACGTTGAGACTAGAGAAGTTTATCTTTCAACACAGGGGAAGCCCTGGTAAATTCGAAAGGCAGTGGTCACCCTGGCTGAGCACCCCAGGATTGTCCCCGGCGGACCTCGTACTGGATAGGTTACTGCTTTGAGACTATTGCCTCAGGTATAATTCTAGGTATTGTGGTTAGAGGGAAGGGGTGTAGCAATTTATGTGGGTGGATGGGCGATCTTTAAAAAACTTGAGTTGCAATTACCATGCATGGGCAGGTGGGATGGGGATGATTGACTGTGATGTTTGGGCACAATATTTTTGTGGAACTGGAAGTCATGACATGTATGTAAAACATTTGTTCTTTAACCACTTGCCGACCAGCCGCCGCAGTTATACGGCGGCAGGTCGGCACTCCTGAGCGAGAGCCCGTAGCTCTACGTCGGGACTTTCGCGGCCACTAGGGGGCGCGTGCGCGCCGCCGGCGGCCCGCGCACGCACCCCCCGCGCGCCCCCGAGTCCCGCGCCCGGCGGGCGCGATCGCCGCCGGGCACGCGCGCTCGTTCGTTACAGAGCGGGGAACGAGAGCTGTGCGTGTAAACACACAGCTCTCATTCCTGTCAGTGGGGGAAACGCTGATCTTCCGTTCATACAATGTATGAACGGAAGATCAATGATTCCCCCTAGTGAGTCCACCCCCCCCACACAGTAAGAACACAAATAGGAACACACTTAACCCCTTCCCCGCCCCCTAGTGTTAACCCCTTCAGTGCCAATGGCATTTTTATAGTAATCCAATGCATTTTTATAGCATTGATCGCTATAAAAATGCCAATGGTCCCAAAAATGTGTCAAAAGTGTCCGATGTGTCCGTCATAATATCGCAGTACCGAAAAAAAACGCTGATCGCCGCCATTACTAGTAAAAAAAAAATATTAATAAAAATGCCTTAAAACTACCCCCTTTTTTGTAAACGCTATAAATTTTGCGCAAACCAATCAATAAACGCTAATTGCGATTTTTTTTTTACGAAAAATATGTAGAAGAATACGTATCGGCCTAAACTGAGGAAAAATAATGTTTTTTTAAATCTTTTTTGGGGATATTTATTATAGCAAAATGTAAAAAATATTGCATTTTTTTCAAAATAGTCGCTCTATTTTTGTTTATAGCGCAAAAAAATAAAAACCGCAGAGATGATCAAATACCATCAAAAGAAAGCTCTATTTGTGGGAAAAAAAGGACGCCAATTTTGTTTGGAAGCCACGTCGCACGACCGCGCAATGGTCAGTTAAAGCGACGCAGTGCCGAATCACAAAAAGTGCTCTGGTCTTTGGACAGCAATATGGTCCGGGCCTAAAGTGGTTAATAAACTTGTTTCTGATCTAAATAAATAAATAAAAGTGTTGACTTCCTTTCAAAGCTGCCATGTATAAAGTGTGGATGAAATCTACTTCTTCACCACAACCTCAGAAATGTTGGAGTGGGACAGAGTCCCAGTTTGTACACTTTTGCCAGACTATTGTAAATTTGGTGAGGAAGTTTCAATGCAATTAAGTTTTTCTATTAAATGAGTGATCCAGGCTTGTCTGGTTTGTACAATACCCTCAGCCTGTTCTGACCACATCTCTGCCAGATGATTTGATATTCCACTTTTGATCTGTTTCACCTGATCTGTGTCATCATCCAGTTATCCTGGGTCCTGTACTCCAGTAGCAGATACAGTAGAATCTCAGTTTAAGAGTAAGTTGGTTTGAGAGCGTTTTGATTTGCGAGCAACTTTTTTATTTTTTTTATTTTGACTCGGTTTGTGAGTGTTGACTCGCAAGACAAGCGGAATTCAAGCTAAATAGGCCTGCACTACCTCATTTGGCCTGAGGTATGGGCGCAGAAGCCGAGCAGAGTTGAAAATAGGGCTGCAGTACCTCATTTGGCCTGAGGTATGGGGGCGCAGGAGCTAAGAAAAGTCAAACATTTGCATGCAGTACCTAATTTGGCCTGAGGTACAGGTGCGCAGGAAATGAGCCGAAGTGTCCTCTGGCCTTTTTGGCCGTTTTCGGCGCTCTCTGGTGGTATTGCATCCCATTGAAGTAAATGCGGCACAAATTATTTTAGTTTCCATTGACTTCAATGGGAAAACTCGCTTTGAGTACTTTGGATTACGAGCATACTCCTGGAACGGATTATGCTCATAATCCGAGGTTCAACTGTACTTCAAAAAAATTTGGGCTAGGCAACAATTTTAACAGTTTCTTTAATGGGTTTGCAGACCTGCTGTGACCGTTATGAGGGGTTTCCACTCTCTATGTTAGAGTATTAGTTATTTTACTTAAATGATGATGTCACTAGAAGAGCTGGAATATACACATGTAGGTGTAGCACCCACAACTTCCAGGTGGACAGGAACTAGGTCTTAAAAAACAGCAGGGAGTTCTCACTGGTGTGGGGTATGGAGGATATATAAAAAGCCGGGGGTTGACTAAGTCTACCAGGCTCCAGTTATAACTGAAATATCTATTTGAATTGATTTCCAATTTAGGATGTGTGACTTTGATACATATCTGCCCCCTTATTAGCATTTTTACTTAATCAAGCTTATTGATCCACTGTTGACTTTTTCACTTCTCTAGTATAAATATTAGATGTGAAGCAATGATAAAGGTCTTAAACTGGAAAACAGCTGTATAGCACCTGCTTTTTTATTCAGACTCATCCATTCCATGGAATAATTATCATGAAAATTCCAAGTATGTCATCACCTTGCTAAAGTGTACAGCTGTTTCCTACAATGGCATGCAATGACACAATTCTGATACAGAAAAAAATAAATAAAAAATCCTTGAACTACTCTATCAGTTAGAATAAATACAAGACCCTTTCATATGTTATATGCTACATAAAACTTAATGTACCTTATTATCCAATAAAAATACCACTGTGATAGGGTTAGCAACTGGATTTTTTCAAACAAAAGGCAAAAAAATCATAGATTTTATGTTTGTTTCATATTTGATGATCCTTACCAACTAACCACACAGTATTAGAAGAACTTTGTGAGATTTAATAAAGTTAGTAATGTTAGCAATGTAATGTTTTGTTTAATTTTATCAACTCACCCAGCAGATGGCACCAAAAGCATACATTGTATAAATTGCCAGTGAGAGTGAGACTTTTTATCACTGCATTCTATAACAGGGCTAGTGTTGAGCGGAATACGCCATATTCGATTTCACAATATTGCGCGAATATATAGAAGAATATTTGCGAATATTCGCTAATATCGAATATTCGTGATATTTTATCCAAAAAAAAATTTGCAAAATTTCGCTAATGCGAAAATGATTGCGAAATTCTCATAAACGGAGATCATTTCCTGTATTACTAAACTAATATGCACTAAACACTAACTCTACACTAACTCTACTTAAAAGAAAGGAGAATAAGGGGGCAAAAGAAGGGCGGAGAAGATAATCGCGCAATATTCCTATTGCGCGATTATCTTCTCTGCTCTTCTTTTGCATCAGAGCCAATCAGAATAACTCGAATATTCGGCAAAAGGAATATCGCGCAATATTCCTTTTGCCGAAAATTCAAGTTATTCTGATTGGCTCTGATGCAAAAGAAGGGCGGAGAAGAAAATCGCGCAATATTCCTTTTGCCGAATATTCGAGTTATTCTGATTGGCTCTGATGCAGCATCAGAGCCAATCAGAATAACTCGAATATTCGGCAAAAGGAATATTGCGCGATTTTCTTCTCCGCCCTTCTTTTGCATCAGAGCCAATCAGAATAACTCGAATATTCGGCAAAAGGAATATCGCGCAATATTCCTTTTGCCGAATATTCGAGTTATTCTGATTGGCTCTGATGCAAAAGAAGGGCCGAGTAGCTGATGCGATTCTTTTATGTTGCCGACAATTCTCGATGCGAATTTTCGGCAACATAAAAGAGTCGCATCAGCTACTCGGCCCAGGGTCTCTCTCTAATCATACCAGCAATGCTTTTAGACGTCGATGGAGATCACTAGGATGTGATCTGTTTTAAAAATAAATTTGAAAAAATACGAATATTCGCCATAGCGAATATTCGCCGCAATATTCGAGTTATTCGCGAATACTCGAATATGCAATATTCGTAGCGAATATTCGCAATGCGAATATTCGTGAGCAACACTAAACAGGGCTCAAAATTTCGAGGCCTGATCAACTTGCTAGGCCTCAAGAGTTACTCGCCACCAGTTGCTCCACCTAATTCATACACTGCCCTGCGCCTAATTGCACCCGTAAACACGCCCTTGTAGATTATCTCATGGAATGACACTGTTAAATGTTTTATGCAGAATCAAGTTACAAAATTAAATATTACCAACAACAACTTTAACAAAATGGGACAGAGCACTGGGGGCAGACCAGGACAGGGCACTGGGGGCAGACCAGAAGGACAGGGCACTAGAACTGGGTCTCTTCCCCATTCTCTTGCTGTCTCCTCTGCAACTCCCATCCCTCCTTTCTCTCTCTCTCTCTCTCTCTCTCTCTCTCTCTCTCCTATTCATCTCATCATCATGAGCCTGTGTGTGCAGCTCCACGCTTGCATGTCCCCACTTCCCCCTTTTATTCAGGCTGGCAGTGAGGAGAGGAGCTGCAGCACAGTGGGAGGAAGTACAATCCAGCGCTGAGATCCACACAACTGCACAGCCATTGACACCATAGCACAGCGCACACTGACACCGCACAGCACACATTGAGACCAGTCTGTTCGCAGTGCTCAGGCTGAACTGTTGGACACTTACATAAAGCACAAGGAGAAGAAAACTGCACAAACTGGAAGGCTGCCACTCTCATGTCAGGGCAACTTTCAGTGAGCGCTGCACCGGAGTGGTAATTTTTTCGCAATCCTCCACCTCACTCATTACTTTGTGTTCTCCAGTTACATTGGTCGGGGGGAGGGGGGCAGGCTCAGAGAGGTCATACTGTTAGGTCCCATGGCTTAATGAGAATTGTAAGGAGAGCACCTGTGTACTGCCCTGCCTGTGCGCGGCTCACTGGACTACTTTTCCCGAGCATGCACCTTTCCTCTTCGGCCACCAATCTCAACGGGACAGATTAGAGGGAGATTGGTCATGCTGCCCTGTCATTACTCGCCCCCAGCTTAAATCCACTCGCCAAATGCTAGTAGGCGAGTGGAAATTTTGAGGGCTGTTCTATAATATTGAGAGTAATTTTATGCTCACTTTCAATGAGACAAGTCTTCTAACAATACAAATGGTATTTTAGAAAATGTCCCAATTGATACACCAGCCAAGCACTCTATATGGGGAACATAAAAAATGAAAGGGCCTCACTTCACTCTAATGTATATGGATGTCACATACGTGCTACCCAAGCCCTGCTTCCTCGAAACAGTGGTCCCAATGGAGGTGGAGAGATGAGGCAATGACATCACGCTTTCCAACTTGCCCAATCAGAAAGCGCTTTGCATTCATTCAGATAATGCAAAGTGTTCTCTCAATAGCGCCTGTTTGGAGTGACAGATCTCTTGTATTTACAGTACATCAGGCCACCTGATCAGCACAAGACCCCAAAGCAAGTGGAGATCACTAGAGTAGCAGTGACTACTTTAGTGATTTCCAGCTTCCTGTGGCATAGGCAAAGTATGGTATGTACATATTTACATTGGTTCAAACTGGATCAATATAACTATGTAAAAATATTCCATGCCTTGAATTTATCTTTAAAGTTGATCTATTTCTAAACCGAAAATTGAATATATTACAGCTTACCAGTCCTGAGAGGCGATGACTCCCTTTTTTTTTTCAGTCTAAGAACATTTTCAGAAAAAAACAGAAAATGACTGTTGATCAGGTCACAAATGCAGTGTCTTTAAAGTGGAGTTCCACCCTGAATTTTTTTTTTTTTACCGAAAATCCCCTAAAAAATAAAAAAATAAAAATGTGATATTTTTTTTTTTTATACTTACCAGAAATAGTGGTTGCTATGCAGAAGTCCGTTATCTGCCTCTCCATCATCCTCAGTGGGTCTTCTTCCTCTGTCCTAGTCGCGGTGTCTTCTTGTGAATGGGGTGCGCTGCCTTCTGGGAACTGTGTGTATCCCAGAGAGCAGCCGGCGCATTCACAAAGAGCCCCGCGGCTCGTGTATGTGCAGTAGGAAACGGGCAGTGAAGCCGCACGGCTTCATTGCCTGTTTCACTTACAGAGGATGGCGGTGTCGGGAGCTGCTAGGATTGAGGGGGGGGCTGACATTGTGGGCGAGTAGGACAGGTAAGTGTCCTTATTAAAGGTCAGCAGCTACAGTGTTTGTAGCTGCTGACTTAAAAAAAAAATTGTGGGTGGTACCCCGCTTTAATGCTTCCTGTGGGGGGAAAAGAAAGCTCAAAGATCTTTTTTTTTTTTTTTTTTTTTTTTAGATGGTTTTATTTCTGTTAATGTACATAGAAAAGTTGGATCCTCCCATTAGGCTGTTTCCTCAGTTCCAGCAGGTGCATCTCCACCCTTTGTGTTTCTGGTATAGATGACTTGGGCTCTGTGCTTGGACACCAACTTAATCAGACCTTTGTTGAGCAGCTCCTGGAGGGCAGCCCTGGCCAGTGAGCCTCTGATCTTCAGCCTCTCAGACACCACAGCTGGAGTAATGAGTTTGTAGTTGGGAACTTCTTTACACAGCTTGTCATAAGTGGCCTTGTCAAAGAGCACAAGATTGTTCAACTTGTCCCTCACTTTTCCTTTTGACCACTTCTTCTTTTTGGCCTTGCTGCCAGACTTATTGACTGGGTCCTTATCCTTCTTGGCAGACTTGCCAGCATCCTTATTTTTCTTGTCGTCTTTAGGCGGCATGCTGCTGCTGTCTCAAAGATGTCGGACAGAAAGCAGCTCAAAGATCTTTATCTCAATTGTGCACTAGTCCCATCAATCCACCATGCAATGGAGATGAACAAAAGCAGACATTTGTAGTCCAGCCTGTGTGACAACCAAGCATCCCTCCATGTAGGGATAAGAAATGTGTTACTTGTAGGATCACCAGGTGGAAATAAAGGGATAAAAGCCTAAAAAACTAAAGCAAATGCAACCACTATCCCTTAAAGTGTTAATAAAGTTGGGACCCTGCATTCACTATATCTGGCCTCCCACAGTACACAGAACACAGCAATGCTAAATACCTTTTTTCATCAGCAGTTAAAGCAGTCTTGTGACTTATATCAGTGTCTGGTTAAAACTTGTAGCAGGAGTTTTCATTCTGCTCTGGCTGTCTTATGAGGTTGCAGGAACCCTGACTCTTTGTCTGGACAGTGCTAATTGACCCTGTGCTGATCACATGTACCCTCCCAAGGAAAAAAAAACCTCTTCAGCAACACACACCAAATACATACCAAATTGAGCATGTGCAGAGTGACTCCAATGCTCAGTGACAGTTACAAATATGACTCTGACAGGCAGAGGCATGCTGGGACTTGTAGTTTCGCAAAAGCTGGGGGGGCCACCAGTTTGAGACCCCTGGTGTAGGCCATGTTTGGCCTCTCAGCAAAAAATTCTGTGTTCTTTGGCTGGATATTAGTTTTGCACCCCCAGTAGATGCCCTGGCTTGATCAAACTCTGCGCCGAGGCGCTGATGCTAGAAGAAGAGATGGCGCACGGAGCAAATGTGCAGTTTGAATAAGCTGGAGCAGCCAAAAGTGGCAAACTTTGTTCTGACTGTTCTGACTCTAACTCCTGAAACCCCTCCTCTTAGCACCTATCTATTTTAGAAGGGAGGCACATCTGTCTAGATTCAGTTTGTAAAGCTCAATCAAAGTCTATGGGAAGGTAATTATTTCAACTCTCTTTAATAACAACACACAAACAAAATGGATGCAGTGTGTTCATGCATGTGACAGACTCGGACCCTCTTATGTCTAAAATCATCCTATGTCCACTAGGGGCATAGGATGACTGTCAGGAAAGGTTCCATCCGCTGGTGCTATTTATATTCTTTCTTGCAGTGCTGCGTCCCACCAGCAGGGGTCTCCTGGCAGTTCAGAGCTGTCAGGGGAACTTCCCCCTGCTGGTATATCACCTTTGGGACGCAGTACTGACCTCCACCAGCGGATGGACCTTGGCAGTGTGGAGCACCTGGCCCTTGCTACGTTCAGGTGTGACCTGAACACAATTAACACGCCCTATATATACCCGGCAGGTTCAAACAGAACTTGCCTTGGTATCCGTCTATCAAACCGACCCTGTGCCTGTTACCTGGACCCTGTACCTGTTATCTGGACCCTGTACCTGTTATCTGGACCCTGTACCTGCTGTGTCCCTCCTGATCCCTCCTGATCCCTCCTGATCCCTCCTGATCCATCCTGATCCGTCCTGATCCGTCCTGATCCATCCTGATCCGTCCTGATCCATCCTGACCTGATCCCTCTCCTGGACTTTCCCTTCCTATTCATTCCCCGTCCGCAGCTACTTCCTGATTCCCCGTGTATGACCTCGGCCTGGCCTGTTTACGATTCCGGTATTTCCCTTTCTGTAGATATTGTCTTTTGTGTTATTTGTGTCACTGTGGATCTGTTGTTTGTTGCACTGTGCTGGCTGAAGGTGGTGGGGTGTTACCCCCTCTTCTTAAATAAATCACCCTTTTACCTAGATCTGTTTGGATTCCTCTTTTTGCAATCACACAGTACTGGTCTATTTCTAATCATTGACAGTATACCAAGGCCATCCTAGACCAGACGTGCTTGCATTTAAGGAACCACCCCGTTGTTGTGCGTTTTTCTGAAGCATGGATTTCAATGAAATCTGTTACTTTTCCCTACTGGCTGAGGAGGATAGGGAGTATTGTCGCCAGGTTTTTGAGGGGTGGACAAGGGATCAGCTGATGGAAACCATCCGATCAGCTCATTCTTTGGTGGATCGGGGCTATATGTCTTTTGACGATATTCACTCACTGATTCAGTTATGTGTTGAATTGGCTCCGTGTGTTATTCCTGATGGTGGTGACGACTTCTCTCCCCCCTTCAGTCCTGACCAAGTTGAATCCCTGGTATGGTTGATGGAGGATGATCCAGCCTCCTTTGATGAACACTATTGCTCTTGTTCCCAGCAGAAGTTATCTGAATGCATTAGTTCAGTGCAGTCCTTGATTAAACAAGGTGTGTGTGAACCAGCCTTTGTTCAACCTGTGCTGCAGGCATGGTCAGATCTCCTGATCCCAGCCAAGCCACTGCATCCCAGCCCTGCCATTAACCATTTACCTTCCCAAGGATCTAGCCGTCCATTGCCAATGACAACCTCAGCTATAGCCCAGTTAATTCCGCTTCCTACCAAGTATTATTACCCAGTCTCTACTTGTTGTACCTACCCTGCCTTTAATCCACCTGTAACTCCTCCACAAAAACCTCCTCCAGTCACCATCCCTGTGTCTCTGCCATATTCCAATCCTTCCTCCTACTTTATTCCATCCTCGTCATACATCACTTCTGTTAGTAAACCTGCAGTGTCTAAATCGAAAAAGAAACGGAAGTACTTCCCAACCCATACCATCGTGCCAGTTACCCAGCCTGTCCCAGTGCCCTCTGCTCAACCTGTCCCAGTGCCCTCTGCGCAACCCGTTCCAGTGCCATCTGTTCCTGTGCCAGCTTGCCACCCTGGTGTTCCTGTGCCAGCTTGCCACCCTGGTGTTCCTGTGCCAGCTTGCCACCCTGGTGTTCCTGTGCCAGCTTACCACCCTGATGTTCCTGTGCCAGCTTGCCACCCTGGTGTTCCTGTGCCAGCCTGCCACCCTGGTGTTCCTGTGCCAGCCTGCCACCCTGGTGTTCCTGTGCCAGCCTGCCACCCTGGTGTTCCTGTGCCAGCTTTCCAGTCCGCTGCCCAGCCTGATGACTTCCAGTCCGCTGCCCAGCCTGATGACTTCCAGTCCGCTGCCCAGCCTGATGACTTCCAGTCCGCTGCCCAGCTTGATGACTTCCAGTCCGCTGCCCAGCTTGATGACTTCCAGTCTGCTGCCCAGCTTGATGACTTCCAGTTTGCCGCCCATGTTGATGACTTCCAGTCTGCTGCCCAGGTTGATGACTTCCCGTCTGCTGCCCAGGTTGATGGCTTCCAGTCTGCTGCCCAGGTTGATGACTTCCAGTCTGCCGCCCAGGTTGATGACTTCCAGTCTGCCGCCCAGGTTGATGACTTCCAGGTTGATGCCGCCCAGGTTGATGACTTCCAGTCTGCTGCCCAGGTTGATGACTTCCCGTCTGCTGCCCAGGTTGATGACTTCCAGTCCGCTGCCCAGCCTGATGACTTCCAGTCTGCTGCCCAGCCTGATGACTTCCAGTCCGCTGCCCAGCCTGATGACTTCCAGTCCGCTGCCCAGCTTGATGACTTCCAGTCCGCTGCCCAGCTTGATGACTTCCAGTCCGCTGCCCAGCTTGATGACTTCCAGTCCGCTGCCCAGCTTGATGACTTCCAGTCCGCTGCCCATCCTGATGACTTCCAGTCTGCTGCCCAGCCTGATGACTTCCAGTCCGCTGCCCAGCCTGATGACTTCCAGTCCGCTGCCCAGCTTGATGACTTCCAGTCCGCTGCCCAGCTTGATGACTTCCAGTCCGCTGCCCAGCTTGATGACTTCCAGTCCGCTGCCCAGCTTGATGACTTCCAGTCCGCTGCCCATCCTGATGACTTCCAGTCCGCTGCCCAGCCTGATGACTTCCAGTCCGCTGCCCAGCCTGATGACTTCCAGTCCGCTGCCCAGCCTGATGACTTCCAGTCCGCTGCCCAGCCTGATGACTTCCAGTCTGCTGCCCAGCTTGATGACTTCCAGTCTGCTGCCCAGGTTGATGACTTCCAGTCTGCTGCCCAGGTTGATGACTTCCAGGTTGATGCCGCCCAGGTTGATGACTTCCAGTCTGCTGCCCAGGTTGATGACTTCCCGTCTGCTGCCCAGGTTGATGGCTTCCAGTCTGCTGCCCAGGTTGATGACTTCCAGTCTGCCGCCCAGGTTGATGACTTCCAGTCTGCCGCCCAGGTTGATGACTTCCAGTCTGCCGCCCAGGTTGATGACTTCCAGTTTGCCGCCCATGTTGATGACTTCCAGTCTGCCGCCCAGGTTGATGACTTCCAGTCTGCCGCCCAGGTTGATGACTTTCAGTCTGCCGCCCAGGTTGATGATTTCCAGTCTGCCGCCCAGGTTGATGATTTCCAGTCTGCCGCCCAGCTTGATGACTTCCAGTTTGCCGCCCATGTTGATGACTTCCAGTCTGCTGCCCAGGTTGATGACTTCCCGTCTGCTGCCCAGGTTGATGGCTTCCAGTCTGCTGCCCAGGTTGATGACTTCCAGTCTGCCGCCCAGGTTGATGACTTCCAGTCTGCCGCCCAGGTTGATGACTTCCAGGTTGATGCCGCCCAGGTTGATGACTTCCCGTCTGCTGCCCAGGTTGATGACTTCCCGTCTGCTGCCCAGGTTGATGACTTCCAGTCTGCCGCCCAGGTTGATGACTTCCAGTCTGCCGCCCAGGTTGATGACTTCCAGGTTGATGACTTTCAGTCTGCTGCCCAGCTCGATGACCCGGAACCTGCTGCCCAGCTCGATGACCCGGAGCCTGCTGCCCAGCTCGATGAGCCTGCTGCCCAGCTCGATGACCCGGAGCCTGCTGCCCAGCTCGATGACCCGGAGCCTGCTGCCCAGCTCGATGACCCGGAGCCTGCTGCCCAGCTCGATGACCCGGAGCCTGCTGCCCAGCTCGATGACCCGGAGCCTGCTGCCCAGCTCGATGACCCGGAGCCTGCTTCCCAGCTCGATGACCCGGAGCCTGCTTCCCAGCTCGATGACCCGGAGCCTGCTTCCCAGCTCGATGACCCGGAGACTGCTTCCCAGCTCGATGACCCGGAGCCTGCTTCCCAGCTCGATGACCCGGAGCCTGCTTCCCAGCTCGATGACCCGGAGCCTGCTTCCCAGCTCGATGACCCGGAGCCTGCTGCCCAGCTCGATGACCCGGAGCCTGTCGCCCAGCTCGATGACCCGGAGCCTGCTGCCCAGCTCGATGACCCGGAGCCTCCCATTGCCCAGTTAGTCACCCTGGACTCTTCCCGGCAACGGATAGTTAGAGCGTCCGGAGGCCGCTCCTTTGAGGGGGGGTACTGTCAGGAAAGGTTCCATCCGCTGGTGCTATTTATATTCTTTCTTGCAGTGCTGCGTCCCACCAGCAGGGGTCTCCTGGCAGTTCAGAGCTGTCAGGGGAACTTCCCCCTGCTGGTATATCACCTTTGGGACGCAGTACTGACCTCCACCAGCGGATGGACCTTGGCAGTGTGGAGCACCTGGCCCTTGCTACGTTCAGGTGTGACCTGAACACAATTAACACGCCCTATATATACCCGGCAGGTTCAAACAGAACTTGCCTTGGTATCCGTCTATCAAACCGACCCTGTGCCTGTTACCTGGACCCTGTACCTGTTATCTGGACCCTGTACCTGTTATCTGGACCCTGTACCTGCTGTGTCCCTCCTGATCCCTCCTGATCCCTCCTGATCCCTCCTGATCCATCCTGATCCGTCCTGATCCGTCCTGATCCATCCTGATCCGTCCTGATCCATCCTGACCTGATCCCTCTCCTGG
Organism: Rana kukunoris; assembly: GCA_029574335.1. NCBI lineage: Eukaryota > Metazoa > Chordata > Amphibia > Anura > Ranidae > Rana > Rana kukunoris. Next base: position 99,759,409 of record CM056052.1, on the reverse strand, counting down.
ACTTTCCCTTCCTATTCATTCCCCGTCCGCAGCTACTTCCTGATTCCCCGTGTATGACCTCGGCCTGGCCTGTTTACGATTCCGGTATTTCCCTTTCTGTAGATATTGTCTTTTGTGTTATTTGTGTCACTGTGGATCTGTTGTTTGTTGCACTGTGCTGGCTGAAGGTGGTGGGGTGTTACCCCCTCTTCTTAAATAAATCACCCTTTTACCTAGATCTGTTTGGATTCCTCTTTTTGCAATCACACAGTACTGGTCTATTTCTAATCATTGACAATGACTGAGAAATTATATCTTGGACTATACATGAGATGGGATTATTATGTATTTATTATCCACAATATTCCAGGATAACTGTAGGACTATTTGCTGGTTGTTGATCCTGAACTTAAAGGGTTAATTGTAGATGCGACTCTTTCATAGGTGCTAGATGCTAATGCCGTCACCTCCAGCCATCTCTCTATTCTCTGTGCTAATTGACTCTTCTATTGTGTGAAGATGCTCTGTGTTTACACGTAGGATAATGTGTATTGTATAACAGATGAATGAGGAGCCGGGGCGTCTAGTCACCTCATCTGGGTAAATGATTAGATAATTAGCTCATGTCAATTTATGTTCTGTTTACCTCCTCTTTACTGTATATAAGATTGTATTCTTGGTTCTATTAAAGACTCCAAATTCAGTACACAGACAAGTCTCGTCTTGTTGTGTGTTGAGGGCAGCTGGAATATCTGATATCTATATCCAGACTGATAGGAAGCGGTATATGACAGAAGCATATATGACGGAAGCACTCGGTTGGAGTGTGGGACATTCCGTTACAATCCATTTATAGTGAGAGATTAGAGACGAGATGGGACCATTCCAAACTCGGTCCAAATTCAGTTTGGAAGAACCTGTGAGAAACTTTCACATGTTCACATCCTTATGGGCCATTTTAACTCTGGTCAATGCATTCCCCACACCAGAACTGTATCTGCACAAAGGGGTAGAGATGTTCATGACATTATTGACTTAATACGGCCACAATATCAATGACCTAATTTGCCTATGTGGCCATATTATTTCAATGATGTCATAAGGATCCCTGCCCCTTTGCATTTGCCTGACTTTGGGGTGGGGAATTACCTAGTATTTATTAGACATGTAGGCAGGTGGACGACCCTTCTTTAGGGTTAGTTCTTTACAGAGATGGACTGGTGGCATTTGGATGTCCTGCTATAATTTGGGAGGAGTCAGGTTTGAGCTCTCTCTTCCTTTTTTTCTGTTGGGCGCCACCAAGGAAAGGACACCTGAGAGAGTTGTAAATACTCTCCCTTTCGAAGAAAGGGATAAGATACCCATTAGACCAGAGGGCCTCAAATGGGATTGGAGCCTGGACTGTAATTTATGATATGAGTGCCACCATGCTCTCTCGCTCTTTCTATTCATCTTTTGACCAATATGAAACAGTGAAGTGACATTTTAAAGGTTAAGCTATTTGCCAATATATCGCCAAGAATGTGCACTGTTCTGTTACTTTGAGAGAAGTAATCTTGTTATCTTTGCAACAAGAAGCCTCTGTTTGATGACCTACTGAGAGTGATGTGTTAAGTACAGCCAGTGCCTGGGGTACAGAGTCACAGTATGTGCTTTTACTGGTGCAAACCTCTTCAGCTGTGGGGTGTGTAGTGATAGAAGAAAGAAAAAAAGGAGTCCCCTTCCTGGTGATGAAAGAAAACCCCCTCATGTATCATGTGTCAGTGGGCCGGACCCTTGTGTCTCAAGGGCCCCCGGGTGATCAGTTTGTCTTCTGGAGCTTCTATCTGGACTATGAGTAAAACACACTGTTGGCCTATGTCAGGTTACATAAGGTGTAAGGGGTTAATGTGTGCAGTGACCAGGAACGTGTGGAGGATACTGTATGTCTAGGACCGGCATCCATACACATGAATAGTTTGTGGGTTTGGGCTGAAAAAAAGCTTTTACTAAAACTGGTGCAGCTGTGCATGGTTGCCAATCAGCTTCTAACTTTAGCATTGACAACAAAACTGTAAGCTGATTGGTTTCTATGCACAGCTGCACCAGATTTTGCACTCTCCAGTTTTAGTAGATCAGCCCCAATGCTTTTACACAAATATAGTAGTAAATAAATGTACACTTTTCCATTAAACACTTTTCTTGTTTTATACTTGCAATGTTATAAAAAGTAATCCTTTAAGAATGCAATTAATTCTTAGAATATAAATAAATAGATAAAATAGTCCAGCTTTACATAGCAAATTTTTAGATTAAATATTAAGACTAAATTCTATGATAAAAATAGATAGATAGATAGATTTTTATTTGAATATTTTAAATAAAATATTCTGTAATACCAATTTATTTTATTTTTATATTAAAGTATGGTAAAAATTAGTTTGTAAAGTTTCTGTATGGAAAGTTTTATATGAAGCAGCAGAAGTAGTCCAGACTTACACTGTGAAGTCAGTGTGACAGACTGTCATTGCAAAGCCCATTGCTGAGGGTCAGTTTAAACAATTTTCTCTGCCAAAATGTCCATCTGTTCATGTATCTGAAAGGGAAATACATCTGCTTTTTCATTTTTTTGTGCTCTATTATTTTGATGTTTTCTGCACTTTTCTGAACATGGATATTAGTAAAAAGAAATACTTTAATCCACATGACAGCACAACACAATAAAAGGAAAGGGGAAAAATATAACCTATTTTGCAATCTGCAGACCAGGTGCAACTGCAAATTTAACAGCTTTTTGAGCAGATTCTGTCAGATATCTCTCATAATCCCACACATGTGGGAAAGAGCCGGTCAAGACATTTGCCGGAAGTTGTGCCAGATACACCTTAAATTTAATTCCGCACAAGAGCCAGATTGCCCATTGCAGCTGTTGTTTATTAGCAATGCTGCTCCAGTCCAGTATGTTGGCATGATGACGAGGCCAGTCTTCATTTTAGTACAGCAAAAAATAAACGATACATGCAAAAGCTGAAGAACCAAAAGAAAAACAATTAAGTACAAGAAAATTTAAATTATTTTTTATAAGCTCTAAGTACTGTTTCATTAAAGAGGGACAGAAGTTATTTTTCTAGGTCATGGACTCACCCCTTTTTGTTATGAGGCTACTATGACTACTGCAACGCAAACTATTTTTTTATCCTTGTGCTACTAGCATCAGTTAATGGGAAGATATACTATATTTTCTAGTTTTAAACTTTTTTTGTTACATTTCTTTAGTTGCTTCCAGGTTTCTGACCTAGGCCAAAATTATGCTGTACATTCCAGGAGTCTTTATAGGCATATTTTTATGGAGGAGGGGAGAGAGGCTTTCTCAGCTAAGCACACCCTTCTGCCTTCATGCCTGAGTGAAAGGCAGATGGATTAGTGGAAGTAAATGCTACAGTAAAAATCTGGCCTTACTCAAAATGGCTGTGGCTAGAAATGTTAGGAGGGTATTTTTCAAAACATAATAAACTGTGGAGACATGGAAGGATAGGTTAATTAAATAGTGTTTTCAAATTGTGGTGATCTGATGCAGTTTAGTTTCACTTTAAACTTCACCAAATACTATAAGCTGAAACCTCCTGATCTTGGGCATTGCCCCTATTATGAACAATAGGGAAATGGATCCATACACTTTCCTTAGAGGAACCTTGCATCAAAATGCAAGGTCTGATTAGTAGTGAGACACCCAATCACCGAGTAAAATGGCACAAAAAAAATGAATAGGAGAAAAGTTAGAGAATAATATTACTTAACACCCATGGTTCATAGGTGAAAGTGACATCACTAAGCTTTCCAGTGCAATCCTTGAAAAACCGAGGTTAACAAATCTCATGAGAAGACACATCTACAAAGTGCTTGTGGTTTTCATACCGCTGGCCTGTATATGTCACTATTAGGGGTGAGGTAGCTTGAATTCGGTCCAAACCCATGTTCGGCTGAACCCGCAAGGTAACTGTCACTGTTGACCCAACCAGATACCCAACATACACAAACAAATTGGGATGCTTGTTTCCATGTGCCCATATTCGGTCAACAATGTCACGGGCATCCCCATCTTTTGTATACATATGGCTATGGGTTTGAGAATTCCCTGGCCACAGCTTATTGGGCCAGCAGTGACCACTTCCTTCCAGGTTCAGTCAAACATGAGTTTGGACCGGACATAATAATCTCATCCCTAATGATTATTGTTGCAAATATAATACTTTCCATACCTGGTAATACGTTTTCGATTCTGCTCCTTTTATGATATACTCAGAAGGCTGCATGTGTTATATAGATACCTGAACATGTTAAGAAAGCACTCTACAACTACTCTGCCTCTGACTAGAGCACACAACAAGATTGGTGACGAGGATGTCTTTCTAGCTCTACAGCAGCCTGCACCATTTCTTCCACACCCTGGTGAGTGTTCACTGTCTTTAACTGCTTGAATTTGTATGTTTAGGAATCACATACTTGGAACTAATCAGAGGACTAATCAGGAGGACTTACCTAATGCTAGAAAACATTATTGAGTTAAGGATAGAAAGGATTATACTGGTTTCTCCCTGTGAGGGGTTGGATATATTGAGGCATTCCATGGTTTTTAGATATTTGTCGGCTGAGCCCATTTGCCAGATCTACTAGAGTTTCTAAAAGAGTGCACACTTTGGATTTTTGCTTTGCCACCGCTATCCTCCTGGCTGTCTCTTCCTCTCCCTCCTCCCTCTGCTGCAGAGGTTTTCAGGGGAGAATTTGGACATATGCAGTGCTTGCAGGTAATACATTTAAGTGTACCCATGGCTGGGACTTTACCCTCCGACTAAGACACTATATAGCCTCATTCCATTATTTGTTATTGCTGGTATCTGGCAACCCTTTGCCAGATGCCAGCGATGTCAGGCCTACCTGTTTGTGGCTGTATCACCCACACAGACTCCAAAGGCATACCGGGTTAATTTCATCACCGCTACTATAACCATGGAGGAGGAAGCAGTATGGCCTGAACCCCCTAGTCGGTGATGATCATGGAACCAGAAGTCTGGGATCCCGACGTGATTTCAATATTGTCTACCCAGACTCTACCTTCAGCTACCTCACCATCTTCCTTATTGGAGGTAAGCCCTGGGGACAACCCGGACTTAGAAAGCATTCTATCCAGCATGAGAAGCCTATCGGACGTGACAAGCACCCAGACCGAGACCACCCTGGGGACGACTGCCACTACTACAGAAGTCTCCGGGTGGAATGTCCCTGCCGTGGTAGGAACTACTCCCGCCTACCGCAAGCGCTGTCGAGGCCCGCTTGCTCAGAGTCCCTCTCAAACGGAAGAGTGGCGTCTGACGGACTTTGATCTGACACCAGATGATTCTTTACCTACTGATTGTGATTACCCTCTTGAGCCACATTTCGCAGGGTCACAAGGCTCCAAGTGATCCGGCACCTCTGATGGTGCTCAGAAGAAGAAGCGCTCCAGCCGGAGCACACCCAGCAGGTCCCAGCAGCCGTCCGTGGACGTCCCGCGTCTAACCTGGGGAGTCGGTGAGTCAAGTTTTGTATCTGTTGCTGCGCTCACTATCACTGTGCGCGCTCTGAGAAGGGCACCTGACGCCTTGCTGCTGCCGGGGCGGGGAGACCCAAGTATTTTGCCAAGCTTGGCTAAGCTGCAGCGCTTAGTGATGCAGAGAGTTGCTACTCAGAGCGGGTACGAATACCCGTATGTGCCAGCTTCCCTCTTGATGCAGATTGACCAGGATCGGGAAGTTTGGTGCCAGGAGGCCATATGGACACACTTCATAGTGGCCCGTATTTTGAAAGGTGGGGAATTGGGCCTATCCTATTTAAATGTAAAACAAAAATAGTAAATTAACAAGTCTGTTCCAGTCCTGTGGTTCACTATAGCAGCACTAATTATCACTCCGTTCAGTGTGACCAATCTTTTCTTATATTGTAGTTCATAAGAAGTATAGGATAAAGGTATAAGATACATGAAATAAATCCAAGTGTCCACAATAGTTCATTCAGAATTATAGGATGCTCTTCAATCCAAATAGTTTCCACAGTGCATTGCACACCCTTTCGGGTTTGTACTCACCACAAAGCTGAGTTTGACAAGCGTTGACACCTGGTATAATCACTCCTCTCTCCTTATCCCAGTACTGCACTCGATATCCCCGACTGGTTCACTGGATCTCCTCAAATGTTCCCGGTTGTAAAAGAGAATAGAGCACACAATAGTGTAATTCTGTAACTTCTCTTTATTCCCAAATTTTTTTTCCAAGACATCAACATACCGTCACGGTATCAAGAAGTTATGTATGGACAGTGAATGATCTAGCCGCATTCTACTCTTAAGGGAGTAACGATGTGTTGATTTGTGGTGGACACAATCAGCATTTACTAGTTCACACACCTGTTTGGAAGGCTAAAGACGGCACGTCTAGTGTATTTTATATATACATTTTTTTTTTATTTATATTTTTTTTGTATAACAAACGGCACTGTGCCGACCCTGTGGATGTCTTGGAAGTTTTTTTTGGGAATAAAGAGAAGTTACAGAATTACACTATTGTGTGCTCTATTCTCTTTTACAACCGGGAACATTTGAGGAGATCCAGTGAACCAGTCGGGGATATCGAGTGCAGTGCTGGGATAAGGAGAGAGGAGTGATTATACCAGGTGTCAACGCTTGTCAAACTCAGCTCTGTGGTGAGTACAAACCCGAAAGGGTGTGCAATGCACTGTGGAAACTATTTGGATTGAAGAGCATCCTATAATTCTGAATGAACTATTGTGGACACTTGGATTTATTTCATGTATCTTATACCTTTATCCTATACTTCTTATGAACTACAATATAAGAAAAGATTGGTCACACTGAATGGAGTGATAATTAGCGCTGCTATAGTGAACCACAGGACTGGAACAGACTTGTTAATTTACTATTTTTGTTTTACATATGCTATTTTTTAAAGCGGCTGCTTTATTGTTTATAGATTGTTATGTAGTGACAATACTATTTACACAATTGTCATGGACCGTGAAATATTAAAGTGTTTCTACGTGAAATCCATATTCATGTATTGCAGAAGATGAGACATTGTGGATAGTACATATTGCAAGAGATACTGGAAGTGGCTTAATTTGTTGTGACTAGGTCACTAGGACAATGACACTTCAATACTTGGCTCCAACTAGTGACATGCTAAGTGACCCGGCTTGTGAGAGACATTCATTGTCCAGTGTGTAGAGGTGTTAATTCAGTCGGCTCTTTGACCTTTCTATTGTGTGATAACACTGTTTTGAGCCTTTTGATTATCAGGAGTATTGGATTAGCATGTCATTATCTAAAAAAAGTGTGATCTCTCAGATGTAGTAATGACCTCCTCTCTATGCGGAGACAAGCCGGCTACATAACGTATTCTGTTAACTTCACTGATGTCATTGTCTACAGAAATGTCTCTGTATGGAAACCCCAGTGTGTGAAAAAGGGGGGGAGATTTCATTGTTCTTTGATTGATGAAAGCTGTAACCTGTATATAACAAGCTGAGTGTTTCAATAAAGTGGAGTTCTGGTTGAGCACACATACAGCTTGTTTGGTGTGTGTTCTTCAAATGGATCGCGATCGGCACATAGCTGTAGGTCGGATCCCGGAACCTTGGATGACTGGACCATCAGATGTTGCAAGCTGCAATCTGATCCGATAGAAGCAGAGGAGTGTCGGGAGAGCAGGACCTGGGCAAGCAAGGGTCTCGTCACAACAATATTTATGACTTATTTGTTATTTAAATCCTGTGAATTCCTGAGCGCCAGGATAGTTAAAGGGAGCCAGTAAATTCACTTATTTTTGTCTATATCATATTTAAATGTTAGGTTTGAACGTTGTCACCGTGACTGGAGTCACGGCCGCCACATTTACAGAGATCGAGTGGTGCTGAGGGCCCCCGGAAGAGAGGATCGAGTGTTCTCTACTACCACGACTACAGCGGACGGCACTGCTATTACCCTGCCGGACCCTCGTTTTTACAAGTAAGACATATGCAGACTCTGTATGGGTTGCTGGCTCTACGGAAGTTGTGGACAAGAACTATTGCCCCCACTCTGTTTTGTACTTTTCTCCCAGTTTTCCCTTTCCCCCTGCTCCTGCGGATTCACATAGACGAGGAGGGGTGGGTTCAGTCAGTTAGAGTGGAAATTTGCAAACTTCTCTATTTGCCACATTGGAAAAGCTTCAGCAGAAAGAAAAAGGAACTGTGTTTACCTTTTTGTACTTTTTTTTTTCTCTGCCATTTTTTTGTTTGACCAATAGACTGCCGCAGTACCAGCGCACTGACCGCTAGGGGCAGTGTTCTGCAACGTTACATGCAGGACATAAAATGTATATACAGTTGCTAAGTCATTTTTCTTGCAATAGCAGAGTATTTCTTGTGTAGCACTTACTTCTTAGGACTCTCTGGGAAGAAGGGAAATTTCACGTTCGTGCAATTTAAATCCTGACCTCTGAGGCTGTAAATAGATAAGGAAATGTATATTGTACTTTAGGATGCGTATCACTGCGGAGAATGGGCAGCTAGATAGCTAGGGTTGTGTATGTTTGTATGTCATTTTTGTTTTTGTACATAGCTAAATACTGTAACTTGATATTTTCAATTGTTTCTCCCTCTTTTCCTACTTTCCTTTGGTTTGCAGTATCAGGTCAGCATTCGGGCTCGAATGCTTTGGAACACTGGGAACAGTGTCTAACTAACTGGGGGGGATATGTAGCACCCCCTTACTTTTAGTGCGGGCACTAAGCTAAAGTTAGTGGGTGAATGGGAGAGTTACTTTGCTCCCATTCCTTATTTGTTAAATTGCAGGCTGCTGCTGTTTCAGAACTGTCTTGTAGGCCTGTCTGTGGCTCCCGGGGTGTGATTGCACCCCTGGACGGCAGTTGGCACTAGAGGGGTTCTGAGGGAGCCACCTTTCCCCAGCAGCCATTTAGAGGAGTTCTTCCCTCCGCTGGGCATGCTGGGGAGGGGTATATCTGAGGCAGCTGCCGCGTGTTCTGGGACGATTGGCGGCCAGTGGTCAGTTCCTCTTCTCTGTGCGGGATCCATGTTCCAGGTGCAGCATCCACCTTCAGGGTGCTCGCATCCATGGACCCCGTTCGCATGGCCCACCTAGCCGGAACCACCAGTTCCATGGAGACCCATCCAGATGTCGATAGGGGCCCCATTGACCTACTGGGTCCCCAACCTTATTGAAAGGATCCCAGGCTGTGTCCCGTTTGTTGGGGGATCAGCTTGAGGAGAACCCGGAGGCAGGTTATCCAAAAGGGCTTGAACGAACCATCGGGGATCTGGTCGCCGAGAATTGACAGGTACATGTCAGCTGTCAACCGGTGACACTTTTCATTGCATTTACTGGGAGGATTCACTCAATCCGAATTGTTCTCCTGGGGACTGAAGTACTACACCTGTTGCAGAGGCCCGAGCCAGGTCTGCCATAGAGACCTGTTCCTCCCAGCAAGTTACAAGTGACATTTCGGCTGCCAGGCCTATAACAAGGGTCTGTCCGGAGGCACTTTACCCACTCCACCTGAGTGGCGACGAACTGTATCTACTACTACCGAGAGCGAAACTGCTCTGTGTTATATCCAGGCCTGATACCGCAGTGTTCTCTATTTCTTCATCAACCTTTCCTATCTCCTGTTGATGTTGGCCGTTGTTGGGTCCTGGAATAAAGCATTGAAAAATCAATTTGGTGACTGGACATTCGCTCACTGCTACTACCCCTAGACACATCACAAGGTAACTTAATACGCCGATCCCAAACAACAACCAGCGGCTCCTGAGGGGGTAGTGCTACATATACATGTTTTTTTTTCTCTTTTAAGTAGGCAATTTCTCTCTTTGCTATACAAATAATGAGGTCCTGAGAAAGCTGGTTACTGCAAAATGCGTTGACCTCTTGGATCATAGAGCAAAGATAATATCTTATTGCCTGTAGATATGGCGCATTTAAAAATAATTTTTAATGTTTTTAAAAATAATTTTACTGGATTTTGTATACATTTTTTTTTTAATTGTGTGTGAACCTCTCTCTCTCTGGTACCAGTAAAGTCCTTGATAACAAATGGTTTTTAGTAGTTGCTAGAAAACATACTTTACCTATTTGCTACCTGGGAGCAAGAGGGTTGCATATTCTCTACCAGGAGCAGGTGACACCTATGATACAGCTCTCACAGCATCAAAGAATTTCTTTGGGTGTAGAACAAAATAAATTCTGGAACATGGACAGCATAATGGCAATTGCCATAGTACAATTTATATTAGCTTTGAGAGAAAGAGAAATACTATGCAAAGAATATCCTCATTTTATTACCCCCAGGCAAATAGAGAGATTGAGAAATTCAATAGAAGCCTTAAAGAAGTTTTTTAGACTGCAAATCTTGGAAAGTTTTTACTACAGATTTTTAAATGTTTACAGAGGGATTAGGCATGCAACTGCACAAATATCACTAGCCAAACTACTACATGGCAGACAAATGCATACTAAACTTATTACCAAAAAGTCCAGGGCCTTTGAAATATTTAGTTGCTTGTTAATCAGCAAGATTAAAGTAATACCCCTTTCACACTGAGGAGTTTTTATACCGCTCCTTCACTGCTCCTTCCCATTTAAAACAATGGGAAACCGCGGGCGGTATTAACCCTTTATCGGACGCTAGCATGGGTTAATACCGCACCGCTAGCGGCTGTATCCCGCGGCAAATTAGACGGCATAGCGCCGCTATTTTTAGTGGTGCTATACCGCCACCGCGGCTCCCGCCCCAGTGTGAAAGGGGCCTTAGGCATATGCACAGGGCTGTCGTCAGAGATCACGGGGCCTTGTACACCCTACCCGACAGGCCCCTCCCCTGATGTGCAAAATGTAGAAAAAATAATATTTTGTTCAATTTGAAAAGATTATTTTTATTTCATTTTTTTACAACGCTGTTGATGGGGATGGGATTTAGATGAAATATCAGGGGTCTAAACAAACCCCTAAAATCTCACCTTTGAGCCAGAGATAGGAATTGAGGACATTGAAATTCCTTTTTCTTAGCTACACTGAAGATGAATTAACAGCAAACAGAGGCTCCTGTCCATTCATAAACTGAATCATAGTAAACACAGTTTACTATGCTCAGTTATGAGGGGACACAGGAGTGATTTGTACCAATCACTCACTGTGTCTAAAACAGAAATAGAAGGGGCCAATAAATTACATATTTACTGGCCCCTTCCCCCATTCTCGAGGGAAGCCTGAGACACTGCAGGGAGACGGGGGGAGGGGCTGGGCACAAAGGACGAATCAGATGTGGGCAGCAAAGAGAGATCGATTGGTGTGGCAAGACGGGAAGACAATTACAGAACAATGCACTGTGTCTGTGTCTCTCCCTCCAGCAGATGCAAGGAAGAGGTGGGAAAACCTTTTAACTGCTGATGGCAGAGCACAGACACAGTGTATATGCATATTGGAAACAGGGTGCAAGAGAATTAAAAGGTAAGTTCATCATTGTTCACCATATGTACCAATATAACATTTATGTCCTTTTTTTGCAAAAATATCAAAGCTTTCCATTAAATCTACAGAAACGTACTTTGTGGCTCCTAATCCAAACGTATCCATTAATTTTTGCCTTATTTTCCTGGTCAGGCTTTAGGTCATAACACAGGAAGCAGATGATCAGCTGACCTCATTAGTACACATCCTGTATCATCCACCTCCTACCTACCCACCCATTCCCTGCTACGCGGTTTTTAAATGAAATGCAATCAATCATTGATCACCCATCTTACTAAATACACAATATACAATCAGATTGCATAGTATATGGCCATGTTTATACAAGTACATAGAAGGGAGTGGACAGAAACTCCCAGCTGTCAAACACCGTTCACATCTCTGCATAACGGGAATTTGCATTCCTACATGCAATTTATTTATTTTATTAGCGAGGGGGGAAGGCATTTTGGAGCATTTTCACTCATCAAATATAGAGCAGTCCATCCACCTGTATGGGCTGCCCTACACACAACAATTGCCCCAAAGAAGCTTCAGACATTTTTTTTTTTTGAGTGGAGCTTGGTGTGTTTTTAAATATGAATATTGGTGCAGCGCATTTCTGAAATGCAAGGAAATGCACAGATGTGAATGGAGCCTTATTGTTCTTGTGTTACCGCACCAATTTCAGGCCCCATTCACATCTAGCATAGAGGGAGCGCACATTTTGTGGCTCGTTTTTCCTGTGACACGCATAAGTCAGCCTATTGATTTCAATTGGCTGCATTACATGAGGCTTATGGGACATTTCTGGGCCAGATTCTCAAAAGAGATACGACGGTGTATCGCAGAAAAAAACGTTGTATCTCAGTTTTTTTCCCCGGGTATCTATGCGTCTGATTCATAGAATCATTTACGCATAGATACGGCGAAGATCCGACAGGTCTAAGACACTTACACCGTCGGATCTTAGATGTAATTACTTTGCTGGCCGCTAGGTGGCCTTTACGTTGATTTCTCATTTGCCTATGCAAATGAGCCTAATACGCCGATTCCCGAACGTTTTTACGCCGCCTCGTCATCTACGTTGTTTCCATAAGTGTAAACCTACCCCTGCTATATGAGGTGTAGGCTTACGAAGTTCCGTTGTATGCCATGTTAAGTATGGTGTCGGGTCAGCGTCGTCTTTTTCCGTCGTTTACGTCGTTTTACTAAGTCGTTCGCGAATAGGGCATTGCGTAAGTGACGATCACGTCGGTTTCAACGACGTTTTCCGATGTGAGCTGGAGCATGCGCACTGGTCTTTTTTCCCGGCCGGCGCATGCGCAGTTCGATCGACGTGGGGGCGCGCTTAATTTAAATACAAGCCGCCCCCTTTGAATTATGTGGGGATACGCCGGGCCATTTACACTACACCGCCGCAAACTACAGAGCAAGTGCTTGGAGAATACAGCACTTGCTCTATTAAATTGCGACGGCGTAGTGTAAATGGCTTAGGCTACGCCGCCACGGATTCTACGAGAATCTGGCCCTCTGTGTTTTGTGGGTTGCATGTTTTTTACTGTGCATTTTTCAGCATTTGCCACTTGTTTTTCACATGTCAAAATGTGTGTTTGCTTCTGTGTTTTTGATGTGCTGTAAACATCTAATGGCACTGAAAGTGCGACTAGTAATTTTAGGTGTATAAAGAATGATGGCCATACACTATACAATCTGATTGTACAAACATCCATGAGGACAGTGAAGTAAGTGCAATCACTGATTGATTGCATTTAATTTTAAATGACCTATAGTCTGAACAGGAAGTAAGGCAAAACTAATGGATAGGTTTGGAAACATGGATGAGGACAAGTAAAGCAAGTGTCTTTTTAAAATGGAAAGCTTTGATATTTTTGCAAAAAAAGTACATTAATGCTATATTGGTACATAGGGGAACTGGAATTTAGAAGAAAAAAAAAGGTGAATAAAGGTGAACTTGTGGTCCAAGCTTAAAGGGGTGTTCCACCCAAATGTAATGTTTATTAAAAGTCAGCAGCTACAAAAAGTGTAGCTGCTGGCTTTTAATAAACAGATACTTACCTTCTCCACGTTCCAGCGACGCGCCGACCGGGGCTCCGCTCCTCTCCCCCCCTCCCCGGCCGGCATCCTCATTGCGATTGTGGGCACCCAGCCGTGACAGCCTTCGGCTTCACGGCCGGGCACCCACTGCGCATGTGCGAGCCACACTGCGCATGCGTGCGCGGCGCGGCCTGCCACTGATTGGGCAGGCGATCGTCTAGGACCTGTCAGTGTCCTAGACGATCGCCAAAGGGAGGGGCTGCAGTAAGGCGATTAGGCCTAATCGCCTTACCAGCCCCTCGGCGGAAGCAGAAAGTGGGACAGGAAGTCCCACTCCCCCCCAAAAAAAATGACATGCCAAATGTGGCATGTAAGGGGGAGGGGATTAAGCGAAAGTGAATTTTTAGGGTGGAACTCCACTTTAAGGCACCTTAGAGGGGACACAGTGGAACTACACTCGCTAATGCCTAAACCATAGGCAGGAGCTGCGATCAGTTAACAGTTAACTCCTCATAATCCATAGCCATACTTCTTACACTGTTAATACAAAGCACTTTAGTCACAACTTCTGTTAGAGAGCACCTCCCCCTCCCAGCATGCAGCATTTCTGAGCTGGTACCACAGAACATGTATCGGCCTCCACCAATTTAGCAGTTCCATCACCTTACTCCCAGTCGCAATGTTCCATAGGTTACTATTGGAAACAGAAAACATGCTTCTCCATAACTCCATGCTTGTTCTGCTTCCCAGGGACCCCTCTATATCTCTCTCCTGTGATTCCAGACAAGGTCCCTAGGCACTCTGTGCCATGTAGTCAGTCCCAGTAAGTAGTGAACCACCTGCTAGTGAAGGAGACATGCATAACAGCCCTTTACAACAAGAATAGCCATCATCGTTGCCATGTCACCCATTTCCTTGTTGGTTGGTTAATTGCTTTAGCAAGTGACCTAAATACATTTGTGGACAAATACGAGTCCACAATAGGCAGTTATCCAGAAGCGGTAACATGTAGTCCATGATTTGGTAAATATCCTCACAAGGCAATACGTCCATGACTAGCAACTGTCCATCGATATCCATAGGCTCCAGACCCCACTGGGAACCCCAACTGGGCTCCTGCCACCCCCACACAAAGGGGTGATTCACTCTAACAGCTACATTTTGGCAGACTTCCCCGAGCCAACTTCCAGGGCACTAATGAGCCCATATTCATATGACATGACCTGCAGGGTGAAGTAAACTTCTGAAAAGAGCAGGAAAACCTGGCCAGAAGTTTAATCCCTTCCTCCTCAGACACCACAAGCTCAATGGGTCAACCTGAGTGCAATGTTTAGACATAGCGGGTCGATTTACTAAAACTGGAGAGTGCATAATCTGATACAGTTGTGCATTGTAACCAATCAGTTTCTAACTTCATTGTGTCTAATTAAAGTGGTTGTACAGCCTTGAGGTTTTTACCCCTAATGCATTCTAAAATGCATTTATTAAAAAATACATATCGAAGGTTTACAATCACTTTAAGCGTTAACAAAAAAAAAACTGGAAGCCGATTGGTTTCTATGCAAAGCTGCACCAGATCTTGCGCTCTCAATTTTTAGTAAATTAACCTCAGTAACAATTTGAATTTGCAACATAGTTGACCTAGTTAACCTTAGGGCATGAACATAGAAAAATAAAACTGTTACCCTTCAGAACCCTTAAGCCTTGTACACACGATCGGTCCATCCAATGAGAACGGTCCGACGGACCGTTTTCATCGCTTCAACTATGAAGCTGACTGATGGACTGATATGCCTACACTCCATCGGTTCATGAACCGATCGTGTCAGAACGCGGTGACGTAAAACACAACGACGTGATCAAAAAACGAAGTTGAATGCTTCCAAGCATGCGTCGACTTGATTCTGAGCATGCGTGGATTTTTAACCGATGCTAACGATTGGTTTTGACCTATCGGTTAGCCGTCCATCGGTTCAATTTTAAAGCAAGCCATCTGTTTTTGGACCGAAGGATAACGGACCGATGGGGCCTACACACGATCGGTTTGGACCGATGAAAACAAACCTCAGTCTGTTTTCATCGGTTTGAACCGATCGTGTGTATGCGGCTTTATGGAAGCGCCTACTTACATCCTTTAAGTCTATATTTCTAGTTAGATTTAGGAAACCTGGCTTAATGAAAGAGGGACAATCCAACTTTTGAATTTGATGGAAATTTTCATATTTCTACTGAAGACAACCAAACTAGAGACCAGAAACCCAAACTGCCCAGACATACAGTACTTAAAGAGGAGCTCCATCCAAATTTGAATGCCTCCTCCTCACGTTGTGTACCTGCTCACACTTTCGCTTGCAAAATATACAATATAGTTGACCTAGAGTGAATTTTGTTGAACAAACTTCACACTTAACTCCAAGGCCACGTACACACGACCAAATGAATCTGTTCAAATCGGTCGGACAGACCGATTTGAACAGATTTGTTTGCTGGCTGTTTTGGTTTGATCGCTGTACACACGATCAAACCAAAATCCCCGCCAGCAGACAGCGCGTTGACGTGGCGATGACGTTGACGCCGCCATGTCACCGCACCAGGAAGTAAATCACTTCCGCGCATGCGTCGAATACTAGCATACTAACCAGCAGACATATCGGTCCGACGGGTTCCCAGCAGACAGATTTTAATGCAGGCTTTAAAATCTGTCTGCTGGGAAAATCCGTCGGCTCGCCCATACAAACGATCGAATCTGTCTGTGTTTCCAGCGGATAGATTTGATCGTGTGTACGCGGCCTAAAGATTATTATTCTCTGAACCCTTTTTTTTTATTAAATGCCTTTTTTTTTTTTTTTATCAAATTGCCATTTTAGACACACAGCCTCTGTAGTTCTAAAACCACTAAAATATTTAGAAGGACAAAAGAAAAATTATTCTATTTTCTGGCTATCATGATTTTGCAACATGTAAGATAACAACACCATAGAATTCAGTAAGAAACAATAAACAAATGCATACGAATAAGAATAATGCATGATCAAATATTTTTTCCTTTAAGGCTCTGCTTCACACAGATGGGCTCTTATTTATTGAATTTCTAACAATGTCCTGTGTTTATCAGCTCGACTGCAGCAGCAACAGTTCATTGAAACAGAAGAAAACTTCCCCAAAACACATCACAAGAGGAGGTGAAAGATACAGTGTTCGTTGCAATCCAATGCAAATGTATGCAAATGTCCCTGTATTAGAATCATTGTCTACTTGTCATTGTCACATGGGGCACATCAAAGCCATATGACCTGATTTTGCACCTGCTGTTTAATTAAATTTACAACGCGCGTGCACTTGCAACTCCTGGTGATGTACAAATCAGTTTTTACAACCACCGCTTTCAATTTGCAAGACAGTTGACTGCTGTGCTCCATCAGAAGCTGCCCAACTGCTCCAGTTTAAAGTTGTCTTTTCTGCGGGGACAGGGAGATGATTACCCCGATGCTCATATAGAGGTTTAAAAATGAGTTTCCATGAGAAAGACTGCATTTTGGCATCATGGACAGTCCAAAAGCATATCTCATGGCTTCAGCAGTTCCAGTTATGCCCCATAGTCTTTTAAGTGGTCTAGGACTGTTATCATCAGGAGACAATAAAAATGTATTTAGCAATGTCATATCAAGGTATAGGGATAAATATCCATAAATCAGCAGCGAGATATAATAGATGGGTAGAGTCCAAGAAACAACAATATAGCACAGTATGTATACAATGTTCAAGCATTAAAGCGGAGTTCCACCCACACCCCCTTACATGCCACATTTGGCATGTCATTTTTTTGGGGGGGGTGGGGGCTTCAGGAGGAGTGGGACTTCCTGTCCCACTTCCTCCTTCCGCCGAGGGGCTGGTTAGGCGATTAAGCTTAATCGCCTACAGCAGCCCCTCCCTGTAGGCGACCGCATAGGACACTGACAGGTCCTAGACGATCGCCTGTCCAATCAGCGGCGGGCCACGCCACGCAGGCATGCGCTGTGCCGCTCACGCATGCGCAGTGGGTGCCTGGCCGTGAAGCCAAAGGCTGTCATGGCTGGGTGCCCACAGTTAGAATGAAGACGCCGGTCGGGGAGGGGGGGAGAGGATCGGAGCGCCGGCCGGCGCCTCGCTGGAACATGGAGAAGGTAAGTGAATGTTAATTAAAAGCCAGCAGCTACACTTTTTGTAGCTGCTGACTTTTAATAAACACAACATTTGGCTGGAACACCCCTTTAAGATAGACGTCAAGACAGGAAATTTCATCTGTAGAGGTCCTTATTGTTAATTATTCTGGCTTACCTTTTACAATATTGCTTCTCAAGTAGATTTTTTTTTATATAACCTTCCAGAAGCATCAGGACCCTTCTATTCATTTTCCCCTAAATTCCAGCAAAAAATCATGAGATTTACAGGATAAAGTTCACCATTTTCGCTATATGCATTGGAGTCCATGGGTCAAACATTGTGTGATTTTCATAAGGATGCAATGGGATTTATTACAAGTACTTATGTAGCACATCAATCTATGCAATGCTTTACATATCTATTGTACATTCACATAAGTCCCTGCCCGTATGAAGCTTACAATCTAAGGTCCCTAACTCACATTTATATACTAGGGCCAATTTATAGAGAAACCGATTAACCTACCAGCATGTCTTTGGAGTGTGAGAGCAAACCAGAGCAAAGCCACAGGGAGATCATGCAAACAGCAGGAAGTACTGTGGTTGGGATTTGAACCAAGTACCTTAATGCTGCTAGGCAAAAACCCTAACTACTTAGCCTCTGCACTTATATGCAAAAGCTCCTTTTAACTACCTTGAACCTGATCTTGTGCCAAAAACGGCCCCTCATTTTCCTTATTATTTGTTTAGATTTAAAGGAAAAAAAAGCGATATACAAAGAATGATCTAATACACAAAAAAAATGAAAAAATAAAAAAATAAAATCACAAATACAAATAATACTAAATAAAACTAGACTATCCCAAATACAAACTCCAAAAACACACCCTGTAAATAATAATTTAAAAAAAATAGTAGTTCAAACAAATTTCACCTAAGAAGCTCAGTGAGTTTCTGCTTTAATGAGATTTCAACAGCAGCAAAATTTGTAATTTTACAGTAAAAATCTATTTTGACAAGATCACTACACTCATCACTACTTCCCATTTCCTTCTTTCATTTCTCTAGAGGCTGATTGACAGAATAACAACTCCCTGCGTCATGGCTATTTAATGTGTTTATAACTTTTAATCTGCATTTAGGATACGATTTTATGCAACTTTTATAAATGTATTTCACAAGTGAATGTTTCAATACAAGTACCAAGGATTTTTCTACTGAACTCTGTCTTTGTAGGATTACCACTTTGAAGCACACAATATAAAGTTTTTGATAACACTGAGACAAAGAGGTGCTGTTTTCTAACTACTATCTTGGTTCCATCTATTTCTGGCAGAAAGCTTTGTATTGTGATATTGTTACTCTTTATCAGGGTCTTCTATGTCTGGTAACTTTTATCATTATTTTGAAGTTGTTTGAGTTTTTTTTTTTTTTTGATCAATGTAGAGGACAATTTACTTTTCCAAAACAGACATTTCAAAGTGGTATTTGAAACTATTTTTATACAGTAACTGACACATAATAGTAGGTAATGGGGGCGCTGGTGAGTGGCTGGGCAGCAATGCACTTACCAGGGTCTGAGGGTCTCTTCTTCCCTCCAGGCTCCTAAGCATAGGCAGGTTCTTCTTTTCAGCACCTTTGCTAATGGACAATGTCAGCGCTGCAAGTGGGACTATGTATAATTTCTTACTCATGTGAGTGCAGTCACTGGTCGCGAAGTGAGCAGGCAGCTGCATTTCCCGATGCTACCTCTATAGTTCCGGCTACAGCAGCCCTGACAGCTGAATATCACTCCCCAGCCTGCTGTCAGGGATGCTATAGCCAGGACTAAAGCGGTGGCATCGGGCCGTTGTATTTCTCGACAGGACACCTGGACTGTGGACTTAGTCAGGAGGTGTCTCCTCACAGGCCTTTTGACTCGAGGTCTTATCAGTGAAAAAGCAGAGCCCAGCCACCTGCCCAGCAGAAGGAACGGCTGTACTGCCAGTGCCTTATGCTGAGACTGATCCTCTTGATTAAGATGCAGGCAAATATATAATGCATTCCCCTCTCCCTGCAGGCCATGGCTCCTTAGTGTAGTCTAAAACATATTTTTTTGGGGCCCCATGAGATCAAACACAGGGGCCCAGGATGCTGTAAAATGGAGGGATTCTTTTTTCTAATTTGGCTTGCTGAACTATCAACTACCCCCCACTTGTATGTAGTTAATAGCAACAAAGGCTCTCCCATTCTATCTGGTCGGATTGGCAGCGCACAAAGAAGTTGAAGGAACATCAGTTTCTTCCTCTCCTCTGTGACAACTGAGGCCATAAGTTATGAAGATTTCATCACTTTCAGTATCAGTTCTGCATTTACCTGGCTGGTACCAGCTAATAAAGCAGCCAATAAGCCTTGGGGGCAGAGGAGGGATCAATGGGTTTAATAAACCCCAGATTTCTCCATAAAGAGGATATGTCACTACCCAAGGTATCACAAGGGATGACAAATATCACTTGAAGACAGCTGAATTATATTTTGAGGTTAGGGCAGGGCCCAGGGGTGGGGTTATGTATGCCATTAGGTAGGCTGTAGGGGGCCCCATAATATCTAACAGTGGCCCTGGTCCCTGGTAAGGGGGTAGTGGGGGCACAGACTCTGGCAGTGGCTGAGTTTGTGCAGCATTGCAGCAGGCAGGGAGAGAGGGTGCAGTCATCATTCTCAGTCACACTGTGTGTGGGGGGACTGGGGAGCAGCAGAGAAATAAGAGCACAGCCTTCTATGCTGGAATTTGTAGTCCTATGGAGGTGGGAAAATGCTCACACATACTGTGGATAGTCATATAAAGTAAAAGGCTCTGTGCTGTTACAGGCCTGCCATGACTGACCTGACCCCTGTCTAGAAATACCTATTGTCTGGCAAACTGCTTTAAGGGGGAACTCTGCAGAATCTGGGGTAAAGGGGAACGCTGATGTAAGTGGGATCTCTGGACTCTGTGATAACCAGATACCCCCTCACATCAGAGGCCCCCCTACATCCCAGTCCGCAGAGATGCCCTTTGTGTCAGAGTCTCCCCCTTACAGTGTATACAAAGATCATACCAGAGTCCAAAGCATTCTTTAGATCATATTTCACAGTGTGAAGGGGAACTCTGTGGATTCTGATGTAAGGGGGCTCTCTGGGAACTCTAAGGTAGGAACTGTGATATAAGATGGAACACTATTGACTCTGGTGTAAAGGGTAATCAAAGCACGTGACTTGTAGTTTTGTTTTCTGTTTTTTTTTATTTTTTATGTCACAATGTAGAGTATAAGATTTCCTATCATCTGTGCCCAGTCTTGCCACACAGAGTTAATCCAGCTCTGAGCAATCCTCTTTTATTGTTCAATGAAAATTAACAGACTTCCAGATAAAAACCTGTCTAAATAAAAAGTCCTTTCCTCTCTCCTTGCTTTAAATGACAGGTTATTTACATATCTAATTTGGACATGTTTATCATATGTTATGTTATGTTTATCATAATATGAGGTGACCCACAGTTTATTGTATATTACCAGTATGTGCTATGTGGGGGAGGGGTGGATTTCTCACTTTTTATACTGTGGATCACCTCATATTATGATAAACAGTCTTTAAAAAGTCTTAGGTGCCGTACACACGGCCGAGGTTCTCGCTGAAAATCAGCGAGAACCTCGCTGGAATGCACATTCCAGCGAGGACCTCGGCCGTGTGTACGGTCTCAGCGAGCTTCCCGTCGGGAAGCCCGTCGAGCCGAAATAGAGAGCACGCTCTCTATTTCCTCGACGGCCCGCCTGGAAGAATGGCTGGTTGCCATTCTCGACGGGCGGGTCGCCGAATTCGACGGCCGGGAGAGAACCTCGACGGGCGGAACGATGTGTTCTGCCCGTCGAGGTTCTCTGCCGTGTGTACACGGCCTTACAATTACAGCATGTTCCTTTCATTCCCTTATTTGTCTCAAAATACATGTTTATGGGTTCGTTTTTTTATTTACATTTTTTGAATAAAGCTTGCTGCATTTCCAATTACAGTGTTGGGCTGTTCATTTAATAGCCATCCTATGGGTATCGTGAATAAAGTAAAAAAAAAAAGGTTGTAGCCTTTATTTATAAAAGAACATACGTGCAAATGAAAGTTTCATCAAAAGCTGTATTTTGGTGACAAATGGTTAAAATAATGCTAATGAAATCCCGACTTCGTCCCACCATGCTTATTATTACTATACAGTATATTACAATGGTTTAATCACATAAAAACAACCCTACATGCCCCCCTCCTTTCCTGCATCACATTCAGATTTCCATGGCCAAAATGTGACAACCCTGGGGCCAGGGAATTCCTAAGGGGCAACTCCTTTGGATCAGTAGGAGTACTAACACGGAGGACTTTAATAAACCGGATTCACTCCTGAGCCAAAGATTTGTGGAAAAAAGGTTATGACCAAGCAATTTAAAGAGCCTCAGCTGCAGGTATTGACGTCACAGCTGGGGCTCCCTCCTCCTCCATCCTCCTTCCCCAGGCGCCGGGCCAATAGGAGAGAGTAGAGGAGCCTCGCACATGCGCAGTAGGGTAACCGGCGTGAAGCTGAACGGCTACACTGCTGGGTTCCCTTACTCGCAATGAAGGCGGCATGTTTCCATCAGCTGCAGTGCTGACATCGCTGGACTCCAGGACAGGTAAGTGTCCGATTATTAAAAGTCAGCTGCTGCAGTATGTGTAGCTGCTGGCTTTTTATTGTTGCAGCAGTGGGCAGACCTGCTTTAAGATCTAATTTGACGTTCAAACCTTGGGGCGTGAGGGCCCTTAAGGAATCCAAATGGATACACATTTTAAAGACTGTAAGGTGTAAACGTTCAATCGGATCTTAAGTGTTTTTTAAGTATGATTAGGTATTACGTGATTTATTTATTCGTTATTATTTTATGTTATTGATATGCCATTCTTGCACTTCATTTCCAGTGTGTGACACTGATATAATTTTTAGTTTATCATCCTCAGATTCAGTTCTCTCCTAGACATTTATTTTTATGCATATATATTTATTTTTAGGTATATTTTCTACTTCTTCTCTTTTCATTTATCATTAAGAAAATGGCCAACGGAATTAACACGGACTACAAGAAAATGGCCACAATGTTTTTTTCTCTCAGGATCCTCTATTTTACTTATTCAAACCAAGAAAATGTCTGCGATGTTTGTTTAAGATATCGACTTCAAGAAAAAGGCCACTGATTAACTTCCTGTCCCCAGTATATAAATATAGTCACTTGAGATCCAATCCAGTTCCCCTGATGAAGTCATGCGACGTAACGCGTAGGAAGTGGCCGGAGTGAGTTGTGACTGGAAGTGATGGGAGAAGCATTCTAACACCGTTGTTTTATCTCATTGTGCTTTTTAATTGTTGGCAATGTAAACATCCACTTGTCTTTACTAAACCATTGCTTGTTTAACACATTTTACACATTTGCCACAATACTACCAGCCGTCACCAAAAAGGCCCTAAGAATTGAGCAACTTTTCAGGATCGATCGACGATCGACTGTCAAAAAATTCAGTCACCCACCCCAACCCAAGCACATATCATGTGCTTTGATCAATACAAGAACGGCAGTAAGACACCAATTAGAAATCCATGATTTCATTCTACAACACGATTTAGACTGCCTCTTTATTACAGAAAGCTGGCTTACAGCCGACTGTAACACCATTCTAGGAGAACTGGTGCCATAAAACTACCGTATTATCACTGAAAACAGAATAGGGCAAAGAGGAGGAGGCCTGGCGGTGATCCACAAGATTCACCTTGTGATCTCTAAACCAGCCCTTCAGTACTCGCTTCCATTTATGGAAACCCTAAGGACCCGTACACACGACAGAATTTCTCGGCAGAATCCAGCGAGAAGCTCGCTGGGATCCATATTCTGCCGAGAAGCTCGATTGTGTGTACACTTTCATCGAGCGTCCCGTCGGGAAGCTCGTCGAGCCAAAATAGAGAACAGGTTCTCTATTTGCTCGACGGGCCATCGGGACTAATGGCTTGACACCTTTTTCGACAGCCTGGTCGACGAACTCGCCGGCCGAGAACCTCGTCAGGCGGAACGATGGGTTTAGCCCGACGAGGTTCTCGGACGTGTGTACGGGGACTTACTCTGCAACTGCAGACAAACCCCCAAAAGACCATCCACATTCTTCTCTGCTATAGGCCACCCGGGCCAAAATCACAGTTTTTACCATCATTGACGGAGTTCATCTCCACCTATACCCTTAACAGCAAACACCTTTTGCTGCTCGGGGACTTCAATCTCTGGGCCAACTCCTCACAGGATCCCGTCTCCGACGCCTGTATTGACCACCTGGAAGGATTAGGGCTACAGCAACTAGTATGTGGGCCCACACATGCTTCAGGTCACACACTCGATCTTATTTTCAGACAAAATCTGAAAATAAGTATTTTCGAAAATGAACTATTGCCATGGACAGATCACCATGCAATTAAATTCATAATTTCCAAAACGCCCCCATTGATAAAAACACCCAAGCCGGTGACAACACACTGGACTAGAAGAAGCACCATTCAAATCTACCTTGGGAAATAAAATTAAAACAATTCAACCATTTCGAACATCCTCAGATACACTGGATGCCATAAATGCAGCCCTACTATAGTCAGCCGACTTAGTAGCACCAAAACGCAAAGCCCATATCCGGAAAAACAAGGCCGGCTGGGTCAACAACCAGCTGTCGCTACTGAAGCAAGAGCGCAGAAGGGCGGAAGCCGCCTGGAAAAGAAGCTCTTCTGAGGAGAACCTCTCCATCTACAAAGTAGCAACAAGAAAATACCACAAAGAAATCTTCAAAGCCAAGAAAAATTATTTTTCCAAGGCTATCAACAGCGCCCTAAACCGCCCCCGTGAACTCTTCAAGCTGGTCACGCAGACCATGAATCCAGGCTGTCTTGAAGCCCCCAATTCAGATACCCAAACATTTTTCAATGAATTGTCGGATTTCTTCATCAATAAAATTGAGAGAATCCGGGAAAGCATTCAGCAAAACAATACCCCCCTCAACCCCCCCCCCCCCGATCAACCACACAACACCCATAGAAACTTTCTACAGCCAAAAAAGTTCACTCTGGAACCCATCTCCATCGATGCCACAGAAAATATCATCGGCGCTTTGCGTAACAGCACATCGCCTAATGATATCATCATCACTAAACTGCTGAAGGAATGTGCCGATATCCTGGCACCTCCCATCACGCAGCTTATAAACCAGTCATTTAAGGAAGACATAGTGCCCTCCCTGCTGAAAGAGGGCACAATCCAGCCCATCTTTAAGAAACCTACCCTGGACCCCAAGGACCCAACTCACCGCCGTCCCATAACAATGCTAAACGTTTTTTCCAAGGTAATGGAGAAAGTAGTGGTACAACAGCTGCAACATCATCTAGATACCCATAATCTACTTGATCCTTTTCAATCGGGCATTGCTCTTGAGGCCGCAGACGAAGGAGAATCTTGTCTCCTGGTTCTGCTGGACCTAAGCGCAGCCTTTGACACGGTAGACCACAAACTTTTACCGACTTGGCTGGCTGAAGTAGCCAGAGTTGCAGAAGGTGATTTACCATGGTTTTCCTACTTTTTGGAAAACCGATCACAAACAGTGAAATTAGGACCTTTCACTTCTGAAAAATGCACGGTGTAATATGGAATCCCTCAAGGATCACCCCTGTCACCGGTGCTCTTCAACATCTATCTTCGCCCTCTCTTTGAAATCATCAGTAGTCAACAACTACAGTACTTTATCACTCATACGCAGACGACACGCAACTGTATTTTCGCATCTGCAATAAAAAGGATCATCATCTCAGTTTAGAGAATTGTCTCTCTTTGATAGAAAACTGGATGACTAAGAGTTATCTCAAACTCAACAATTCCAAAACAGAACTTCTTCTGTTTCATGCCAGTCACAAGAGTCAACTGGCAACAACCTGGGCACCTCCACCCATTCTGGGCCAGATCATCACCCCTAGCTCCAAAGTCAAAAGTTTCGGGGTCATCTTTGAAACCTACATGACAATGGACGCACAAATAGGGTCAGTAGTCAGCGGATCTCACCATCTGTTGCGCCTACTACGCAGACTTATTCCATTTATTCCCAAAGAAGACGTAGCAGTCGTGGTGGGAACAATTGTGAACTCCAGACTGGACTATGCAAATGCCCTTTACCTCGGTCTCCCTAAGTACCAAATCACTCGGGTGCAAGTTGTTCAAAATACGGCCGCCAGACTTGTGACTGGGAAAAAACCCTGGGAATCAATCTCACCTTCACTGAGATCCCTTCACTGGTTGCCAGTAAAAGACAGAATTGCTTTTAAAGCTCTCTGTCTGACTCATAAGTGCATCCATGGGAAAGCTCCGCAAGATCTTTGCGAAAAAATAGAAGCCCACAATCCCAATCGCGTTCTGCGATCCACCGACCAAAATTTGGTCTAAGTACCCAAAGCCAGATACAGGTCCAAAGGAGAAAGAAGGTTTGCTTTCCAAGGTCCAGACTATGGAACGCTTTACCAACCAGCATTCGGTTAGAGGAAAACCACCTGACCTTCAGAAAACTGATTAAAACTCTCCTCTTTTGAGATCATGAGAGTCAGGAACACTGAGCGCCCAGAGGCGATTTAATTTGCATGTGTCGTGCTATATACGTTTTTCGTTCATTCATGGGAGGCATTTTACCTATTTAATTTCTATATTTAAATTCTTTATGTGAACCGGAGCCCTTAGCGATACATTAAGAGCCTAGAACCTGGAGCCTGGAGGTTGGATATGGTCAGTACCTATATGTGTCCAGGGTGATTATTCAATCTGACCCAGGGAATACACATGTGTATAGCAAAACATGTGTTACTGCAATACTTTTCTGTGAGAAATACTTGCTTTTCTGGAAACAATTCTGGGGTGCCAACAATTCCGCCCATGACTGTATATATAAATATATATATATACACAGCACATATACACATTATATATATATATATATATATATATATATATATATATATATATATATATATATATATATATAGACATAAATATGACAGGGGGACATGGTTACTGTCTTGGGGGGTCTGAACGAGGTAGAAAGTAGTTAGAAATCGTACTCCTTTGCCCTCAGATCCCCTGAGATTCTTTCTTCACTCCCCGATTCTCAACCTTGCAGCTTCATAAACTGGCCGTTACTGTGTCATTCAATGATGATTCTCTATCTGTGGAGATTATTTGGCGGGAGAACATGTTCAAACGCGTTCTACCCCGATTATCTCTGTTTCATAAACTGTTTATGAGTTGTGATCAGTAGCGATCCTTGGGATCGCCGCTGTTCACTGCTTCATAAACGGACACCTAAATGTCCCTTGCTTATGCAATAGTGAAACATTCATTCATAGTGCGTCACACTCCATGCCAAGCCCAACACAGAAGAACAGGGTCACCCCTGAGGAAGTCACGTGACCATGAGGACATGCATTGGCCGGAGCCGGGTGACGTTCCTAAGACCGAAAGTGCCACGCCCCCTTCTGTTTACATTACAAGCTGTTACTTTATGTACCAAATGTAAGTGCGATATATATTTTAATAAACAGTGACTGATTTTAACTACTACACTGTGAGGTTATCCTGTGCATACGTTTGCCCATAGGGCTGATACCGAGGATTTAAAGGGCAATACACCCACAGTATAGAGTACTTGTGACATCTCAGTTCATAAAGGGAACGAAGAGGAGGAGGATTACGGAGGAACCTGTCTGTGCACCCCTATGTGGGAATGGCATGTTTGGCCTGGAAATACCAGGCCAAAAGTGGACGTGAGCGCATACTCGAATGGAGGTGGGAGTCCCTTTTATGATTCATAAAGGTTGCCATGGAAGCACTATGAATGAACGTTTCACAATTGCATGAGCAAAGGACATTTAGCAATACTTTTGCACAATATTTTACAAGAAGCAGTGACACATGAAGAATTTTGTATGTAATTGGAACACTGTATAAAAATTGTGATTCACATGTATGTATTGGATATTGAATATTTATTTATAGTATTTATTTGTAGCATAAAAAGGGGTGTTGGCGCAAAAGTAATTTTTGGTTATTGTTTAATAGTAGGGGGTGTGGGAACACAATTATACTGTGTGCAGCCACCCATTAGTTACATGGGTTAAGGATATAAATACACATGTTGCTGGTCAGGTAGAGCGGGATAGCACGTTCGCTATTGTAAGGCCGCGTACACACGATCGGTAAAAAACGATGAAAACGGACTGAAGGTCCATCGGTCCATCGGTCCAAAATGATCGTGTGTGGGCCCCATCGGACAGTTATCCTTCGGTCAAAAAAAAACGATGGTGTGTAGGAACATCCGACCATCAGTCAGCTTCATCAGTTAACCTTCGGACCGTTCTCATCGGATGGACTGATCATGTGGACGCGGCCTAATAGAACTTACTGAATGTCAGAAATTTGCACTTTATGACTCAATCACTATAGTGTTACCAGCTTGTAACTTGCTCTCCTGCAATCATCTGTTAAATAGAAGAACAGTAAGCAATGATAATAATCTAGGTGCCATTTAATCATTTCAGAACAGCTTCATTGCTAAGAGGGAGGTAGGTGCAATGGGGGCAGGTGAGATTGTGATGCATCCCAGGTATACTTGTGCCCTTCACAGCTTCCTCTTCCACATGGTTTTAGTTATGCATTTGATAAAATAACTAGAAAACTGTGAGTAGAAATCAATACAAGTAAGCTAACAATTGTATAATGAATTAGATGCACTCACAAGGCATTTCATTATTTTCTAAAGCAGGTTGAAGCACCATGTTCCATATGCAATAGGTGGCAGCATTTGCTTACTTCAAAGCAAGACACATTAAAGATAAGTACATTCACTCCATTTAAAAGTTGGCCTAAAGCTGTACACTCTAACTGCGCCATATGGCTGAGTCTTTAACCTACAGAAGAATAATAGCGGAGGAAAATGTTTGTCATCTTAACATTAAAAATAAGTAAGACGGAATAGTGCATATACTATTGCAAAATATTATACAATTAAAGGGAAACAGATGTTGTAGAAAAACAATATTTGCTTGAATTCAAGTTGATTTCACAGTAAACAGAAATGTTTGTAAATGAAAAATAATTTTGCCCTTAGCAGATGTTTGTTGGGTTTTTTTTTGTTATCATTTCAGGATATACAATTTTAAAGTGTGTAAAAGATTCCTTATAAAAGTTTATGAACATGGCTGTGAACAGGTCACAGATAAGACCTCTTGTAATGCTTGAGATTAATTTAATGCAAATGCTGCCACTGTAAAACTACTGGATAGCTGGCCAGATGGTTTACTGGTTGTTGTCCAGTAAATCTTATTATGACAGCAGACTGTGTAATTTAAAGGAAAAAGTTCACTTAGAAAGATACACTTAAAGCAGGGGTGCCCAGCCTTTGGAAGAGTGAGGGCCACTTAAACAACTTGGTAACCAGTCGAGGGCCACAATGAGCAGAGCGGGCGGATGACAGGTCACGGCTACTCTATAGGCCCTCCGATCTGCCCAGATGAAAAGGGTGAATTGAGGGTCCCATTTGGTTGGGCTTATCATGTGAAAAGGTCCTAAAACTGCTTTCGCACTGATGTGCTGCGGTTTACCCACACTGTGAGTGCAGCGTAGTGCATTTATGACTATCCTGCGGGTTAGCTGAACTTTATGGGGCTCTGCTCCGCAGCCGCTTTCTTCCTCTACCACCGTCCACCAGCTTTATTCACAACACCGATGCTGTGGTATGGCGGGTCGCAACCTGCGATCTGGGCTTGCCAACCCACCATTCCAGAGCAGGAGGTCGCGGGCCACATCAGAGGGCTCCGCGGGCCACATGTGGCCCCGGGCCACTGGTTGGCCACCCCTGACTTAAGGCAGTGGTTTGGACAGGCATGTTAATATGGAGCGTGATTTAGAAAAAAAATAGTATGCATTCCTTGGATACCAATGGAAACAACACCACCATAATAACACCAACATGATGTCCTGTTAGGTTTGATAAAAGCATAATGTTTGTGCAATAGAGTATTTGTGAATGGGGAACATGTATGAGCTGGAATTCCTACTACTGGTTCCACCAAACAGGAGTAGCTTTAGCCAGGTAGTTGCTCCGATCTTAAAAGACATAGATCATGCCTGGGCACCTGGATTGAACTATTCTTCTTTTATTATTCTTTCTTCTTTCTCTTTGTCTTTCCCTTTTATCTATGTCAAAAGGACATCCCATTACTGCCACTATACTTTATATTGTACATGTCTAATTAGTCATGACCTTTGAATGAGATATGTCTAATATTTGGATAATTTGTTTTCTGATAAAAATACATTGGTCTTAAACAGTGAGGGCTTTTATTTCATATGTGTGATATCATTACTGAAATCTAAATTTATCATAATTGCCTAAAAAAAAATATGTAAAAGTAGAGAAGCTAAAAGATGTTCCAAACATGTATTTATATGCTTGTACATGATAAAACCAATCTCCAGTTCAGCAAAAACTGATATACAGGATCAAGTTAACAACTACAAAGGAGACATGGGGCACACAGTAGAAGATAGGTGCTCTGGGTGCTAGAGTCTAGCAACAACCTTTGACTTGCATGTGTATCTATGGGGGGCCATACTCTTCATAATTAAATGCAAATAAACTTATAGAATACCCTCTATTCCATCATTTTATTGAACTAGTCTGCCAAGTTGACCAAATAACGGGACTACAGAGAAGAGGCATACATTGGCTGTTATAAAAAGAAGATATTACTATACACTCGCTCTCTCATAAAAAGTGGTCTCTATCTAATGAAATTTCCAAGATCTGATGATTTTGCTATGTACCGCTACCCCCATAAGAGCTGCAAAGTATGTTACGTGTTCGCAATGGTTTCCTCGCAGCACAGCCCACAGTTAAATCACTCTTTAGGCTAATCAACCAGTCTAGGGGTATGCTTTTTATGATGCTTTATTGTAGAAATTCGATAGGTAGTGGGTAAAAGTAAGGTACTCCAGTAACTCTTAGCAATGGTTGGAGGACACTGAAATTTCACTTGTAGAACAATGAGCTACGCCCTTGTAGAAGTAAAGAGCAAACTGGGCTTTGAAGTAGTAATTTTAGGAGATTTATCTTCCTTTGTGGACAGTCCAAACAAATTCCTTTGGAAATTTACACCATAAGACAGAAGGAACCATGTATATTTTCCTTTACTCCACCAGATCCGTGCACCAGCCATCAACAATTACCACTCCTGCTTACTCTCAAAACATACAGAGGTCTATCAGCGCTTTATGGGGAAAAAACAATGGAAGGATGGATAAATGAGCGATAGGCTCACACATCTGGATCCATACAGACCCGGCACAACCAATTTCAACCAGACCGCCAATCCAGATAACAGGCTTTCACACAAAGAACTATGAAGTACAGTATTAAAAACATATTTTATTTTAAATAGGCATATACTCACATTAAAACATCAGTCAACAGCGTTAAACAAAATGTCCACTGAACACCCTGGCGGGTGTGATGATGTCACTGTGTTAGCACCGCCCTTCGTGTTTCGTCCGAAAGGACATCTTCACAGGAGCGACCTGCATTTCTTGGTTCTCAGGCGTGGTCCTTACAGTAGCCTCCATTAGTGTGGCCTTTGCGATCTCCTCTGAGGTGAGATTCGCTTACGTCTTCTGATGGTTACCAGTGTTCTGGTAGACTTAATGTACAGATCCCTAAAATAAATGATAGTGGTAGATAGGTTGAGGTAGAAGGTGTGGTAGGTAGATAGGTTGTGTCAAGCACAAAAGTGGTGGAGATCATTATGGGTGCACAGTTTAACTAATTGTAGTGACTGCCAAACAGAAACCACCAGTGCTATGTGAAGTTATGTTCTTGGAGTAGATTATGAAGTGGTCAGGGAGCTTTCCTTTTCTGGAGAATTATACTGTATGTTAGAGACCCTGAGAGAATTTGACTGCAAATCTATTAAAGTTGAGTTGTGCAGGCCCCATCCCCTAGCTTTCTGCAGTGACTTTCATAAATTGGAAGCTGACTATCCAAGAGAATAAGATTTTTGGCTAGAGTGCTCTGTAGGTGTATTATAGATCTACTGGCTATTCTGTAGGCCTAGGCTTGCAGGTCATTAATTGCAGAGCAGAGTGTGTATTTGTCCTTTTCGACCAACTCTGGAACACCTTTTAACCTGTGGTTGCTAAAATCCTGCAGGTGCTGGTTCATAGGAAGAAGTTCCGGACAGCCGCACTCCAAAAAAGTTTTTGCCTTTTATTCAAAAAATCTAATCAAAAATACATGCCACAGCAGAACTGACAGAAGAGCTGACACATTTCACACTAACAAACAGTGCTTAGTCATAGCTATGCTGGTTGGTTCATGTTGGATCTGGTTCATGTTGGATCTGTAATCAGCGGTAGAATTTGCAAAACTGAGACACATTTTAACGACTGCATGGTTGCATCTTTTAATGCACCTCACTTCTCCACAACCCTCCAGCCTCAAGAAGACTGCCTGGAGATCTTATTTTAGTTACAAAATTTCTCCTGAAAAAGTACTTTTTTTAAATTTTAAAGGCAATGGCCTGTAAATTAGTCATTTGGTAAATTTGGCTCACATAGGCATGTAGACAAGGAAACTATCTTTCTGTAAGGTACCTGTTGAAAGGTTTGCTCCAGAGTGGAGCTTTGACTGGGGATTGAGACGTTAGCGTAGTCAGCAAAAAGTCTTGACAGCAGGGTGCAGGTTGTCCAGAAACATGCAGGGGGTGAACAGCTGTGGGGGTTGTGTAACTTGTAGGAGGCCTGGAACTGTGGGGGGTAGTATAACATGCAGGGGGTCCAAAGCTGTTGGAGGGGGGGGTTGTGTAACATGCAGGGGGTCCAAAGCTGTGGGGGAGGTTGTGTAACATGCAGGGGGTCCAAAGCTGTGGGGTGGGGGCTGTGTAACATGCAGGGGGTCCAGAGCTGTGGGGGGTCAGTTGTGTAACATGCAGGGGGTCAAGAGCTGGGGGGCTGTGTAATGTCCAGGGGTGCAGAGCTGCTGGGTGGGGGGTAGGCTGTGTAATGTAACAGGGTCCAGGGGATCAGGAAGTTGTGTAATGTAAAGGAGTCCAGAGGTGCAGGGTGCTATGTAATGTAAAGGGGTCCAGAGATGTGGGGTGGCTGTGAAATATTAAGTTGTGGAGAGGGGGTACAAAGTAGTGACAAAGAGATATTGGGGGATGCAGAGTTATGCAGGGGGCACAGTGGGATGTTTTTACATTTTAGAGTTGGGGGGAGGTGCCAGATATAGGATCCGCCCCGGGTGCCAAATGCTCTAGGTACACTCCTGGGGCTAGGGAGTACTAGGAGCAGAGGTATGTAGCAAGGAGTATGTAGCAAGGTCCTGGATCTTTAGAGGCCTAATGGTGACCTCCAGAGTCAGGGAGAGCTGACATCCTTCTTGGTAGAGTGGGTTACAAGGCATGGTGGGTGTAATACAAGTTGAAGTGATGGGTGCCGAACACTTTTTGAATGCAAAGAGGTTTATTGTCTCTTTAACAAGAACTATGGAAGTGAGTGTTAGGGCCAAGACACCCTTAAGTAGATGCAATGATAATTGTCAGACTCCAAGACTTCTATACTTCCATGATGCGCCCCTCCTCTCCCCTTTTGGCCCCCCTCTTTCCTCCCGTAGGCATCATCAAGGTAAGATCCCATCCACCTCTCCTGGGACAGTGTGCGGCCGTCCTTTTCAGGATAAGCCGGGGCTGCGGCTCAACATAGTGGAGAAACGGACAGTTTCTTTACCCCCCCGCACCCCCAGCCATTTTAGCGCTTGATCCAGGGCTCTCCCGATCGCCTTTAAGGGGTCAAGAAGGAATTTTTTCCCCTGTCGTGGCAGATTGGCATTGCACGACTAGCGTTTTTTCCGCCTTCCTCTGGATCAAACGGGGAGGGACGGTTTAGCAAGTAGGAGACTTGAAAATCTTCCCTCTCATCATCATCAAATACCTTCCCCGAACGATATCACCTTCCCCGGCGTTTTCTGCGATTATGGCTAATCTGAGATACTCTGCAGAAACAATTTGGGGTCTAAAGCCATTCGCCTCAATATTACCAGTCGTCACCAAAAAAGCTCTAAGGAATGAGCAACTGTTAAGAATCGATCGACAATCGACAGTCAAAAACTACACGCATCCACCCCAGCCTAAGCACATATCATACGCTTTGGACAACACAAGATCAGCAGTAAAACACCGTCAAGAAATTCATGATTTCATCCTACAAAATGACTTAGACTGCCTCTTTATCACAGAAAGCTGGCTTACAGCCGACTGTAACACCATTCTAGGAGAACTGGTGCCAGAGAATTATCGCATTCTAACAGAAAACAGAGTGGGGCAAAGAGGAGGAGGCCTGTCGGTGATCCAAAAGACTCTCTCGATCACTAAAACAGGCCTTCAGAACTCACTTTTATTCATGGAAGCCCTCTCTCTGCAACTGCAAACAAATCCCCAGAACACTGTTCACATACTCCTGTGCTATAGACCACCGGGTTCAAAAACGCACCTTCTCATGTCATTGACAGAGTTCATCTCCACCTATACCCTAAACACCAATCACCTCCTGCTGCTCGGGGATTTCAACCTCTGGGCCATTTACCCACAGGACCCCGTCGCCGACGCCTGCATTGACCACTTGGAAGGATTAGGTCTGCAGCAACTTCAGGTCACACGCTCGATCTCATTTTCAGACAAAATTTGGAAATTAATATTCTGGAAAATGAGCCGCAACCATGGACAGATCACCATGCAATTAAATTCATAATTACTGAAAATGCCTCCTCAAAAAAACGATAAAACCGGTGACAACACACTGGACTAGATCTCAGAAGAAGCTCCACTCGGAACTTTTCTAAACTACATTAGGGAAAAAAATAAAAACAATCCAACTACATCAAACAGCCACAGAAACACTTGACACCATCAACAAAGCTCTACTACAGTCAGCCGACTTAGTAGCGCCTAAACGTAAAACATGCACCCGGAAAAACAACTCCAGTTGGTTTAACGACCAGCTGTCATTGTTAAAGCAAGAGCGCAGAAGAGCAGAAGCAGCTTGGAAAATAAGCTCTTCAGAGAAAAACCACACCATACAAGATCATAACCAAAAAATACCATAAAGAAATCTTTATAGCCAAAAAAAAAAAAAATTCTAGTATCATGACCAATGCCCTAAACCGTCCCCGGGAACTCTTCAATATAGTCACCCAGACTATGAAACCAGTCTGTCTAGAAGCCCCTAATACTGATTCACAAGAATTTTGCAACAAATTATCGGATTATTTCATTAACAAAATTGAAAAAAATTGTGAAAGTATTCAGCAAAATACAACCTTCATCAATCCCCCCCCTAAATCACAAACCTAATACCCACATAAATCTGCCGCAATCATTGAATTTTACTCTAAAACCCATTTCCATCTATGCCACTAAAAATATCATCGGGACTCTGCGAAATAGCACAGCGCCTAATGATATCATCCCGACTAAACTGCTGAAAGAATGTGCCAATATTTTGGCACCAGCTATCATGCAGCTCATAAACAAGGTATAATCAAACCAATTCTAAAAAAAAACACCCTTCACCCCAAAGATCCAAACCATCGTCGTCCCATAACAGGCTTAAATGTCTTCTCCAAGGTAATGGAGAAAGAAGTTGTACAATAGCTGCAACATCATTTAGACACCCATAAATTACTCGATCCATTCCAATCCGGTTTCCGTCCTGGTCACTGGACGGAAACAGCACTACTCAAAATATGGGATGACGCTCTCGAGGCAGCTGATGAAGGAGAATCTTGTCTTTTAGTACTGTTGGACCTAAGCGCAGCATTTGATACTGTGGACCACACATTTTGCTGACTCGGCTAGTTGAAGTAGCCAGAGTTGCGGAATGTGATTTATCTTGGCTTTCCTCCTTCTTGGAAAACTGATCACAAATAGTGAAATTGGGCCCTTTCACTTCTGAAAAAACGCACGGTGTCATGCGGAGTCCCCCAGGGATCCCCTCTGTCGCCTGTTCTGTTCAATATCTATCTCCGCCCTCTTTTTGAAATCATCAGTAACCAGAAGTTACTTTATCATTCTTATGCAGATGACACACAACTGTATTTTCGCATCTGCAACAATAAGGATCATTGTCTTGGACTAGAGAAATGCAAAATCAAAAAGAGAACTTCTCCTGTTTCACCCCAATCAAAAGAATCATCCCGCAACCATATGGACACCCCCGCCCATTCTAGGTCAAACCATCACCCCTAGCACCAAAGTCAAAAGTCTCTGAGTGATATTTGACACCTACATGACAATGGATGCACAAATAGGGTCAGTAGTCAGCGGATCGCACCATCTGCTGCGCCTACTACGTAGACTCAATCCCTTTAATCCAAAAGAAGACATAGCAGTCGTAGTGGGAACGATTATCAACTCCAGACTTGACTATGCAAATGCCGTCTATCTCGGACTCCCAAAGTACCAAATCACTCGTCTGCAAGTCGTTCAAATTACGGCCGCTCAAATTATGACTGGGAAAAAAACATTGGAATAAATCTTACCTTCACTGAGATCCCTTCATTGGTTGCCAGTAAAAGAAAGAATCACTTTCAAGGCACTCTGTCTAACACATAAGTGTGTTCAAGGAAGTGCCCCCCAATATCTATGCAAAAAAATAAAAGCTCACAACCCCAATCGCGTCCTGCGATCCACCAATCAAAATCTACTCCAGATACCCAAAGCCAGATACAAGTCCAAAGGAGAACGAAGATTTGCGGTCCAAGGACCCAGACTATGGAACGCACTCCCAACCAGCATACGGTTGGAGGTGAACCACTTGGCCTTCAGGAGAAAGATCAAAACCCATCTCTTCTGAGGGCCCAGGGAATGGATACCAAGCGCCCAGAGGCGATTGAGTTTGCATGTGTTGCGCTATATAAGTTTCTCACTCATTCACTCACTCACATGTGATCAATTATGACATCAGTTATTGGATGGTTTAACAGCTTGGTTGAGAGCACAACCAATGAATGAAACTGGTTTTATAGATGGGTTTACTTCTGCTTTAACTATTGGTAAAACAGATAGTTCTCCTCACACGCTACAGTCTTTCACTGTAGGTCTTCACTCACTGAGCTCCCAGTCACTTATTAGACTCTCAGACCCAATCGCCACTGGATCCCTTGAGCTCTTCCACTTCCATTACTCAGTATCTTCCTCAAGCGCCACCCCCTCTTCCCTGCTGGGTCCCTGGCTTGGCACTTACAGATATTCTTCAAGTGTCACCCCTGCTGACCCACTAGGTCCCTGGCTTGGCACTCACTGATGCTGCTCAAGCGTCACCTTTGCTGTCCCACTGGGTCCCTGACTTGGCACTTGCTAAAGTTTTCCATTTTCCAACTGCTGGTGAGAAGACTGCTCTGGTACTGGCTCCAGCTCACTCACAGTGGTCTCCGGTAACAAGGTGGATGGTTCTTTAGTGGTGACAGCTTCCGCTCTACCTCCGACCTCAACTGGTTCCCTGTCCGACTGAACCTTTACTCTTGGTTGGACTCCAATCCCGCAGTCCCAACACTGCGCTGCTTCTCCTGCTTCTGTATAGGCCTCAGACAGACTAGCAGCCAGATGTACCCGGGATAGGCCTCAGGACTCTGCCCCAGCAGCCCAGGGCAGCATAACACACATCCACCCAGACAGTCGTCCGGGTGGCACAGAACCCCGATCACCACCCAAATAAATAGGCTCTCCCAGCAGGCCAAGGGGCTTAAAGAAACCCCTGCCCGTTAGCTGAGACACCCCAAGGCGCATGTCACTTCCCTTATAGCAGAGGGGTGGTTTTATATGTGCAACACAGAGACTCTTCAGCCAGTGAGATTATCCAGGTTTTAGGACTAGAATGATTTCAACACGCTGTATATTGGGGACTTCAAAGTTGGTATGCTGTGGACAGTTTTTCCTAATTTTAGTGCTTTCTGGATTCTTCCCTCATGCTCTGGAGCTGTGGGACTTATATATCCATCTTCTGCATGCACCCACCACACGTCTATTCTGTATTCAATACTATCATCTATTTCTGTGTGTGTGTGTGTGTGTGTGTATGTGTATTAGACCATGGGGGTTCTCTACCTCAAACCTTTTTTTTCCGGAAATTAATTATTTCTTGACTACCTCAATATATTGACAGTAAGTGTTTGACTTTGGTGCATACTGTTCAAGGTACTTTATCGCAGGAATAGAGGGAAAGTAAGATACACAAGGAGAAAGTTAGAGAGGAACAGAAAATCTGGCTTATCCCATCATGATTGATAACACAAGCTTTACTTGTTCAGCGGGAACTGTCAGAGTGGCTTGAGCAGAAAACAGATGTTCGCTCTGCTCCTTTTCAACAAAATCTTACGTTACCCTTCAGGCGAGCCAGGTGGCTTTAGATCTTTTCGGTATCTTTTACTTGAACTATCTCATTCCTGCTCCGTTTTGGGCCTGCCTCACTGTTCCTCTCTTGGGGTGTACGCGATTAGCTCCAATAAACTCTCCAAAACAACATTTGAAAAATTACGCCTTAAGTGCTCAGTGAAAAAAAAAAAAACAAGCTGTTAGCTCAGAAGTGTTTAGAAGAGCTTGGCTGGTGCTGTGCAGGTGCAGAGACTGGCTTAATGCCAGGTCATGCTGGTGCCATAGGTTCTGGAGTAACATAGGTTTTATATTAACATTTGCCAGGCTTGATAAAGTTTCTTTAGAAAATTATTTTAAAAGAGAAATGTATCGGCAGATTAAATGCACGTCAGATAGCATTCTAGCTGTCAGATAACCATTTGATTTGGAAGGTATGTATGAATGTAATGTAAAAACAAAAATAGTTCAAGAATTACATTTTTTATTGGGCATATTTATTAATATGCTTATGAATGTCTGGAAATATGTCAAGAAAAATCGTTAGCTCCTTAGCAGTGATGACAAACCAATGTTAAAGCATAACTCAAGAGCACATTTTTTTTGTGTTTTGGAGTATGGGAAAATGTCAAAACCCCTTTAAGATTTTTATTGTTGTGTGCATTCCTGCTGGGCCTACTCACCCTCTTTATTTGAACATGTGAGCATTGTTACTTAGAAAGTGATGAGAAACTCAAAATTATCTTGTTGTCACCAAAAAAAGAAAATACTGTATAGCAGAGGCAATCTGCGCTAACCCCACAACAACAAAGTGCACTAGTGCAAAAAATTATTATATATGAAAATGTAAACAAAATTACAGATGCTGCACCTCAAATACAATAAGCCTAATATCAGGCTTTAAACAAGTGTAAATAAAAAGGAAAAAAAGTGCGCTACCAAAATATGGCAATACAAATTGCGTGAACAAATATTAGTATGCTGAAAAAAGACAAAAAATGTGTGTCCTTATTCCTGTACCAGGATATGTGTACTGTGAATGAATGAGTCCTTGTACAATTACATCAAAGCCGCTAACTTGCATACGATCTCAATCCTTTGACTGATGACTGAATAGATGCAAAACAATTCCCACAAGCAAATAAGTAGATGGCCGCTTACCGGATCCGTTGGACCCCCACAGGGATCAATAGGGCTCAGAGATAGGGCTCGTCAGTGAAGCCGGGAGCTCCACTGACGAGCTGACCCCGCCCCATGTAGCCTGTATGCTTGGAACAGAGCGGCTGTAGTTAGAGCAGTGATCGGAGTGGATGTGTCAGTGGAGCTCCCGGCCCCGCCCCTCTATACTCCACTGACTGCTCCACTGACGTGTCCACTCCGATCACTGGCTCTCACTACAACTGCTCTGTTCTGAGTGGAGCTCCCGGCCCCGCCCCCTCTCTGCTGGCTGGTGCACGAATACAGCCTCCTTTGCACTCTGCAAAGCTGTCATCGGGGGCCCCAATTCATGGGTAATCTCATGCAGCATGAACGCAGTCTCTGGTAATCTCATGCAATATGTCCGCAGTCTCTGGTTGTCTAATGCAGTATGTCCACAGTCTCTGGTAATCTCATGCAGTATGTTTGCAGTCTCTGTTAATCTTGTGCAGTATGTCCACAGTCTCTGGTAATCGTGTGTAGTATGCCTACAGTCTCTGGTAATCTCATGCAGTATGTCCGCAGTCTCTGGTAATCTCATGCAGTATGTTCGCAGTCTCTGGTAATCTCATGCAGTCTCTGGTAATCTTGTGTAGTATGCCCACAGTCTCTGGTAATCTCATGCAGTATGTCTGCAGTCTCTGGTAATCTCATGCAGTATATCCGCAGGCTCTGGTAATCTCATGCAGTATCTCTGCAGTCTGGTAATCTCATGCAGTATTTCCGGAGTCTGGAAATCTTGTGAAGTATGTCTGCAGTCTAGTAATCTCATGCAGTATGTCCGCAGTCTCTGGTAATCTTGTGCAGTATGTCCGCAGTCTGGTAATCTCATGCAGTATGTCCGCAGTCTGGTAATCTCATGCAGTATGTCCACAGTCTGGTAATCTTGTGCAGTATGTCCACAGTCTGGTAATTTCGTGCAGTATGTCCGCAGTCTCTGGTAATCTCGTGCAGTATGTCCGCAGTCTGGTAATCTTGTGCAGTATGTCCACAGTCTCTGGTAATTTCGTGCAGTATGTCCACAGTCTCTGGTTATCTCATGCAGTATGTCCGCAGTCTCTGGTAATTTCATGCAGTATGTCCACAGTCACTGGTAATCTCATGCAGTATGTCCGCAGTCTCTGGTAATCTCATGCAGTATGTCTGCAGTCTCTGGTTGTCTCATGCAGTATGTCCACAGTCTCTGGTTATCTTGTGTAGTGTGTCCGCTGTCTCTGGTAATCTCGTGCAGTATGTCCGCAGTCTCTAGTAATCTCCTGTAGTATGTGTATTAATGTGCCACTTTACTTGCTCAAGTATTTGGGATTGCTCCACTGCTTAGTGAGTGGTAATGATGTGCATTAACCTATAGCAACTAATTAGTGAGCGCTAATAATGTGCAGTAACCTCTAGCAATCAATCAGCAAGCAGAAATAAAGTGTTGTAACCTCTAACAACCAGCCAATGAGCGGTAAGGATAGGCTGTAACCTCTGGCAAACAATTGCAATCGCTGTGTGATCTGCTGCAGTAAATCTATCTGCTATTTTTTTTGTATGTCTCAGAATGGGGGGGGGGGCAAGAAAATGTTTTCCCAGGGCACAATCAAAATTAAAGACGGCCCTGGCCGTGAATCTATCACCTGCTGCACCACCGCTAGGGTGAGGGGTCGTTAGCAGTATAGTTAGCAGTCTTTTAGAACCCACTAGCGGCTGAGGAAAGGGTTAAAAGCACCAGCAAGGCGCCACTGCTGAAGCTCTTTGCATGTGCATTGGCGATCGGTGAAGCAGCAGTGTTTACAATTCTCCCGCATTGCCCAAAAGATGCTGCTTGCAGGACTGTTTCTAATGTCCTGCAAGTGCACCACCCCAGTGTGAAAGGGGTCTTAAACTCTGGACTCTGGGTAATGTTGATGGTCAGGCTGGGAGTGAGAGGGGGGCCCAAGCCTAAAGCTGTGTAAGGGGCCCCAAAATTTCTGATGGCTGCCCGCATGCATCCGCAGTAGGGTTCCCGGCATGAAGCCGTAAGGCTGCAGTGCCATATTCCCTTACTTGCAATGGAAACATCAGCTGTGGTGCCGACATCACTGGACTTCAGGACAGATAAGTGTCCGATTATTAAAAGTCAGCAGCTGCAGTATGTGCAGCTGCTGGCTTTTGATTTTTGCAGTGGTGGGCGGTCTCCACTTTAAAGAATTTCTTAGGATTTTTTTGCTCTCCTCCGCTATGTGTCTTTCATGTTCTATCTTAGCCAACCTAATTGCACCCTTACATTTCTGGTAAATAATGAATTCATCCTTATTGTACAAATGATTTTCTGAAAGGGAGAGTTTGTTTTTGTCCTGACCACTTAGCCTCCCTCTGACCATTGTACCCCACTGATAAGCCCTATTCACTAAATGTGTCCCTGTGAGAACAGACTGGGAAGGCAATACTTTCACTCCTGAACTGTCCAGTGCCATACAGATGGGGTTGCATATTTATTGCTTGACTTGTTTATGCCCTATTCTGTTATTGCAGACAAGATGAATAAGCCCAACTTTGCCTGCTACTGAGGCATTACAAACTGTCAGATCTTAAAATT
Source organism: Rana kukunoris (assembly GCA_029574335.1). Taxonomy (NCBI): domain Eukaryota; kingdom Metazoa; phylum Chordata; class Amphibia; order Anura; family Ranidae; genus Rana; species Rana kukunoris. The sequence goes on along the minus strand of CM056052.1, from coordinate 99,717,431 downwards.
GCTTTGTAAATCCGGCGATCCTCCAGAGATCTCTTCTTCCTCTTAGATGCGCTCTAAACCTCATTATCTTCTAGTTTAGCTCAGTATTCTGGCCAACTGTCAGATGGCTTGTGAATGCTGCTGCTAATGAACTACAAACTGTCAAGGGGGACGGAAGTGCTGTCCTACTGTAATATTTATGCAACTGGAGATCTTGTTGTACCATTTTATCATGTATATGGTGTGTGAATGACAACTTTTAAGACTTGTGTTGATTTATATAAAATAAACAAAATCATTTTCAATTTTTCTATATTTGGGTGACATATACTGAATAATTTAGCTGCATAAATGCAGAACAAAAGCTGGAAATAAAGGGACCAAGATGTTTAAATGGTATCTATCATGCAAGCTCATTTTAAAGTTTATCTCATATGGTATTTTTGTTGGATTTTATATTTGAATTTGGCATAAAACCTCTAACATGACCTAAGCTGTTATTAAAAGGCTGTACAATACTTACCTGTTAATAGCCCAGGACTCCCTCCAGCGGTTATCATCTAAACACATCCATGGTAGTGGGAGTGACATTTGGGTAGTTTCACAGCTACCACATGTCTACCACATGTCTTGTCACTGTAACTGGTGAACTTGAGGAAACCCAGAGCCACTGATTTACCAAGATCACACAGTTTTTGCTACCATGGTGAGTTGGAGTGGTAGGTGTAAAATAAGTTTGGATTAGATCACTCTTTATTTTGTATCTTGCTTATCATTGTATTGGGCATCTAAGCTACAGCTTTATCCAGATGGGTGGTCAGTTATCATTAGTCTAAGGTGTGGACAGGCATTGACAGGCATTTAGCTGTCAGCTCAACACTACAAAATGTTCTGTGTGTCTAAGCACATGTACCAGAATTTGGTGCATGTGGAGGGCTGTGGTCTTCTGTTTGTGAACTGACTAACTTGCTAATCTTACCCAGGAAATCAGACTGCCTTTGTTGGCATGTGCAAGTTCCCTTTATTTGTTGCACTTCCTTGGGTGATGCAGTGGGTGGAGTTAATGCCCCTTTATTTGCCAGCTTTGGGTGGGGTCTGGAGGAGATGGGGTATGGAAGCAGGATGTTCCAGGTCAGCAAGATATAGTTCTATACTAGATGGAGATAGATAGAAGGCTGAACTGCCAGGGTAACCAGTAGAGCAGTGGTCATCAACCCTGTCCTCAGGGCCCACTAACAGGCCAGGTTTGCAAGATAACTGAAATACATCACAGGTGATATCATTTGCTGCTCAGTGATTGCAGTATTCTAGTCTGAATCTCTCCAAGGTAATACATAAAACCTGGCCTGTTAGTGGGTCCTGAGGACAGGATTGATGACCACTGCTGTAGAGGACAAATAAGAGGGACGGAGAAACCTTGCCACCCCTGACCTCTGTCTAGTAGGTTCTGTAGCTTGGTTTAGATGGTCTCAGGGCCTAAGTGAGAAGCAACCTATGTGCGAGAGGGGAACACCTTCCTGTGGGAAGAGTTTGGGAACATTGCGGAAGATGGTTGCAATTGTACTGTGAGTATACCGAGTGCTCTGCACAAAACAAAAACTGCTGTTGGGAAGTTTTGTTAATGACTGTTTGGTGAAGAAGAAATTTAATTTTGTCTGTAGCACTACACCCGATGGTGCTGCTGGTTAAATTTTGGGTTTGCACATTACCTTTATATCTTTGTTTATCGGGGTGGGAAAGTCCATAAGAAATGTCCAGACAGATGTAAAAGCTTCAACAGTCAGGCTTTATTTTTACTGCATGGTAACTTGAAGTAGAGAAAGCAGAAGGGAGGAGAAGAGCAGGGGAAGGTTTCCGGCACACGGTACAGAATGTTCAAAGTATGTTCAAAATATTCCATCAGTCTCCACTCCCAGCTATTGAGCGGGAATTGCTCACCCATATACAGGTAGTTACAGTGGGGATCGAAAGTTTGGGCATCCCAGGTAAAAATTTGTATTAATGTGCATAACGAAGCCCAAAAGTTTGGGCACCCTGCAGAATTTATAGCATGCACTGCCCCCTTTGCAAAGCTGAGACCTGCCAGTGTCATGGATTGTTCTCAATCATCATCTGGGAAGACCAGGTGATGTCAATCTCAAAGGTTTTAAATGCCCAGACTCATCTGACCTTGCCCCAACAATCAGCACCATGGGTTCTTCTAAGCAGTTGTCTAGAAAACTGAAACTGAAAATAGTTGACGCTCACAAAGCTGGAGAAGGCTATAAGAATATAGGAAAGCGTTTTCAGATGTCAATATCCTCTGTTCAGAATGTAATTAAGAAATGGCAGTTATCAGGAACAGTGGAAGTTAAAGCAAGGTCTGGAAGACCAAGAGAAATATCAGACAGAACAGCTCGCAGGATTGTGAGAAAAGCAATTCAAAACCCACGTTTGACTGCACGATCCCTCCAGAAAGATCTGGCAGACACTGGAGTTGTGGTACACTATTCCACTATGAAGAGATACTTGTATAAATATGGTCTTCATGGAAGAGTCATCAGAAGAAAACCTCTTCTACTTCCTCACCACAAAAATATTTGCAAATGAACATATAGACAAGCCTGGTGCATTTTGGAAACAAGTTCTGTGGACCGATGAGGTAAAATAGAACTTTTTGGCTGGAATGAGCATAGGTACGTTTGGAGAAGAAAGGGCACAGAATTTAATGAAAAGAACCTCTGTCCATCTGTTAAGCATGGGGGTGGATCAATCATGCTTTGGGGTTGTATTGCAGCCAGTGGCACAGGGAACATTTCACAAGTAGAAGGAAAAATCGATTCAATACTATTTCAGCAAAATAGGATGGTAACTTGATGCCATCTGTGAAAAAGCTAAAGTTAAAGAGGGGATGGCTTCTACAAATGGATAATGATCCTAAACATACCTCAAAATCCACAGGGGATTACATCAAGAGTCGTAAACTGAAGGTTTTCCATGGCCTTCACAATCTTCTGACCTCAACATAATTGAAAATCTATCTTAAAACAGCAGTGCGTGACAGACAGCCCAGAAATCTCAAAGAACTGGAAGACTTTTGTAAGGAAGAATGGGCAAAGATACCTCAAACAAGAATTGAAAGACTCTTGGCTGGCTACAAAAAGCGTTTACAAGCTGTGATACTTGCCAAAGGGTGCAGTACAAGATATTAACTCTGCAGGGTGCCCAAACTTTTGCAGACGCCATTTTTTTCTGTAATCTTGAAAGTGTAAATGATGGAAATAAAATCTATCTTTTTTTGACATATTATAAGAATGTCTCTAGGCGGTACAGCGATCTCTTTCCTCTTCCAGCCAGTACACTCCCCACACAGTTAGAAACACCTCCTTAGGGAACACTTAATCCCTTGCTCACCGCTAGTGTTAACCCCTTCCCTGTCAGTGATATTTATTAGACATGTGCGTTCCCGTTCGTAACGAATGGATTTTAGTACGAATTTGTTAGTATTCGTACATTCGTATCAATTCGTATCAACATCCGAAAAGCTGAAAGATCCAAAATACGAAAATTACAGAATTATGAATAAGCAAAATAACGAACAAGCGAAAATACGAACGTGTGATTGGACCATCTTACTAAAATACAAAACTCTGATAAAGCAAAAGAACGAAAATTACATCTATAACGAACGATTTGCATTCCGTATTTTAAATCCTTTGTCTGTTCGTATTTTCATTCGTATGGTCTGTGTGTTTTGTAAATCCGTTTCTTTGTCTGTTCATAAATTTGTGTACTTGTATCGTTCTTTCGAATGGGCACTGGTCAGTGTAGTTAGTGAGTGATGTATCTTACTTAATATGTTAGCCAATCAGCTTATCTCTTTTGTGCTGAGTCAGTGTAAAGCCTCGTACACACGATCGGACTTCAAACAAACTTTTCCGTGGATTTTTGTCTGAAGGGAGTTGGCCAGACTTTTGAAACCAAAAATGTTTTTTTGGAAAACGCAAATTTTGATGTTTGTAGGCAAAAAGTCTGACCGTGTGTACGGAGCTTAACCACTTGACCACTGGGCACTTAAACCCCCTTAATAACCAGACCAATTTTCAGCTTTCAGTGCTCTCACAGTTTGAATGACAATAACTCAGTCATACAACACTGTAACCAAATTACATTTTTGTCCTTTTTTTCCCCCACAAATAGAGCTTTCTTTTGGTGGTATTTGATCACCTCTGCGGTTTTAATTTTTTTCGCTATAAATCAAAAAAGAACAAACATTTTGTAAAAAAAAAAAATTCTTCATAAATTTGGCCTAAAATGTATACTGCTACATATCTTTGGTAACAAAACAAAAAAAAATGGATATTATTTAGTCTGGGTGAAAGTTATAGGGTCTACAAGCTATGGTACCAATTACTGAAAATGTATCATTTTGATCACATCTGATGTACTGACAGCCTCTCTCATTTCTTGAGACCCTAACATACCAGAAAAGGACAAATACCCCCCAAATGACCCTTTTTTGGAAAGAAGACATTCCAAGGTATTGAGAAAGATGCATTGTGAATTTTTTGAAGTTGTAATTTTTTCCCACAATTCTTTGCAAAATCAAGAATTATTTTATTTTTATTTTTTTTCCACTAAATTTTCATATTAGCGGGTTATTTCTCATACACAGCAAAAAATATCTTTTTAGTTGGAGAGGAGGTCTAGGGCCAAAATTATTGCTCTCACTCTAACGTTCGCAGCGATACCTCACATGTGTGGTTTGAACACCGTTTTCATATGTGGGCGGGACTTACGTGTGCGGTCGCGTCTGTATACGAGCACACGGGTACAGGGGCGCTGTCATTTTATTTCAATTTTTTTATTGTTCATTTTACTTTATTTATTTTAGTTTGACACATTTTTCCCCAAAAATAAATGTTTTGGTTACTTTTATTCCTATTACAAGGAATGTAAACATCCCTTGTAATAGGAATATAGCATGACAGGTCCTCTTTACAGTGAGATAAGAGGTCAATAAGACCCCACATCTCACCTCTAGGCTGGGAAGCCTGAAAAAAAAAAGATCGCAGAGTATTGCGCAGGGAGTATTGCGCAGGGAGTATTGTTCAGAGTATTGCGCAGGGGGTACTGCAGAGTATTGTTCAGAGTATTGTGCGGGGGTACTGCAGAGTATTGTGCAGGGGTACTGCAGAGTATTGACCCTATAACGTTTGCAGAAACCATTTAATATACGCTTATTGCGTTTAAAAAAAAAAAAAAAAATATCAAAAAAAGAATACACGTCGGCCTAAAATTAAAGCGGATGTCTGCTAAAAAAATAAATAAAAAGCCTACAAATACTGCAGCTGCTCACTTTTAATATCGGCACACTTACCTGGTCTGGAGTCCAGCGCCGTCCGCAGCAGAGGTTCCCTACGGCTCATGTGCGAGTCGCGATGCGCTGTGCTGACTGGCTCCTGCTGTGTTCTGGGAGTCGTGTGTTTCCCAGAACACAATGGGGGGGGGGGGGCAGGAGGTGACATCCTGCCCGCAGTCTACCCGCAGACTGTGTGGCCAAAAGTGGGTGCAAATACCTGTCTTTAGACAGGTATCTGCACCCCCTCCCCCCTGAAAGGTGTCAAATGTGACACCGGAGGGGGGGAGGGTTCCAATTTGCGGGAGTGGAGGTGGAGGGTGGAGCTCCGCTTTAAGGATATATATATATATATATATATATATATATATATGTGTAGCGCCTGTGTACTTTCAGTCCAGGTGCTATGTTAAATTTAGAGGGGGATGAGAGAGTTACTTTGCTGTCATCCATGTTGATTATGGAAATTAGGTTTCTGCCAGGCTGGGCTGCCTGCGGTTTCATTCTGTGTTCCAGAGATGCTTTTCCATCTCTGGGTGACAGGTGGTGCCTTTCTTCAGCAGCCAATTAGAGGAGTGTTTCCCTTTGCGGGGCATGCTGGGGGAGGGTATTTCTGGCACAGACACCATTTTGTGGGGTCTTCCACCTATTCCTGGTTCCGGGTGCGGCACCCACCTTTGGGGTGTGCGCACATCATGGGCCCCGGCGATATGGACTACCAGGCCGGGGCGCACGTGCTACGTGGAGTTCCTGACTCTGGGCCCTCATGGCCCAGAGCAACTAAAGCTGAAAAAAGGGGCCTCAGTGACTTACTGAGTCTCTACATCCCAAGCGAGTTGTGCTGTTCGATGGGGAGGTCAGTCTGAGGTGAGCCCGGAGGCAGGTGATCCAATAGGGCTTAGACAATCCACCGGGGATCCGAGTTGCTCGACACTGACAAATTATATGTTGTAACTTGTCAGTCGGCGATTACAAAAAAAACAAAGAGGCTACCCGAGGTTAAATTCAGGCAACTTTAATTATTAAGAAGAAATTGCTCCATTGAACTGCATTCCAGAGCAGGGGCCTGTGGCAGAGGCACCACTCCTAATTTACATTGAGCCAAGTCTCTGCAAAGGCTTGATTTCCTTCTCAAGGTTCTTAGTGATATTCCGGCTGCCAGTTCTGTGAGAGAGACTGTCCGGGTACACTACACCCGCTCTGGCTGGAGTGGCGACAAAGCAACAGGTACCGTTGAAGAAGGACTGCTTCCACAAATAGCTAAGGCCTCAATCTGCAACTTTCTTCTTTTCTTCACCATCTTCTCTATGCACCTGAAGTTACCTGTTTGCCATGTTGGGCAAGAAAATAAAGGCACAGAAAACGGCACCTTGCTGTTTGGACATTCCGTCATTGCACACATCATCATAACCCTAGACATGCTACAGAGATGACACGCCGATCTCAAATCTATCCAGCGGCTCCTGATGGGGTAGCGCTATACATGGGGACTCGTCTACTTCTCCAAAAAGTTTCCCCTTGAAGAAAAGAACCTTATCCCCATCAGAACCAGTTATGGATGCTGCTGTCGCATTTAGGTGGTGCGAAGAAGGAAATGTCAACTGGAAGAATGGTCTAGTGGTAGAAATCAAAGGTGAAGCCTGGACAGAAGATAAATTACTCCCAGCCCTGTGGACACGTGGCTGAATAACACAAACACTCACACCTATGCTTTATGTGAATGGAAAAAAGGACTTCCAGACTCTTTTAAAGATGTCAGTATAAAGACAGCAGACTGTGTAGAACTTCTCTTAACCCCCCTGCCGGTATCCCCAAGCGCGACTCGGGGTGGATTTTTCATGTAAATATCGATATCCCCGAGTCGCGCTCAGGGTGAATGCAGAGCCTGCAGCGCGCGCTGGCTTACCTGTTTATCCAGGCGGGGTACTGTACTTACCTTGTCCCTGGATCCAGCGATGCATCCACGCTGTGTGAGCGAGTGGCGTCCTCCATTCGACTCACACAGTGCCCACGCGCCGCCGATCTCCGTTCCCTGCGACGTAACGGCGCACGGGGGCGGAGACCGGCGGCAAATTCAAAAAAGTAAACAAACACATTACATACAGAATACTGTAATCTTATAGATTACAGTACTGTATGTAAAAAATACACACCCCCCCTGTCCCTAGTGGTCTGCCCAGTGCCCTGCATGTTCTTTTACATAATAAAAACATTTTTTTTGTGCCTGCAAACTGAAACTGTAGATTGTCCATAGCAACCAAAAGTGTCCCTTTATGTCAAAAGTGACTTTAGAGCAGCTAGAAAACAGCGATAATAAATGATAATCACTTGCAGAATTGAGCGATAGCGATTTGTGGGGAAATTCGTCATAAAAAAATAAAAGTAATGACAGCGACAATTCTGCAACTGAGCAAATTTCAGTGATTTTGATTTGATTACATTAGTGAATAATTTTTATTATAATTACATTATTATTTGTTATAATTATTTATAGTTATTTATTATATTATAATTTTATGATTTTGTGTTTCAAACTTTATCATACCCGGGATGTCTACTAGACTCTGGTTTGGACACATTTAAGTGAGTTATTCCTAAAAATTGCAGGCCTACAGTATAAAACGCAGAATTTCCATGCAAAATAATTGTACCGCTTTTGGTACGTAATTCCAGACAGAATAATACCGCCAGGGAGGTTAATGCACCCTAAAGAAGAACAAGATGGTCCTACTTCTTCTAGTACACTGTCCCCTAAAGGACCTGGAAAGAAAAACACAGAGGAGTCTGGCACCTCACCTTTAACCTCCCTGGCGGTATGATTCTTTCAGATTTTAGGTGCTAAAAGCGGTACCATTATATGCAAGGGAATTTGGCGTTTTATACTGTAGGCTTGTAATTCTTAGGAATAACTCACTGAAATATATCTAAACAAGAGTCTAATAGGCATCCCGGGTATGATAAAAATTATAATATAATAAATAATTATAAAAAATTATAACAAATAATAATATAATTATAGTAAAAATTATTCAATAATGTAATCAAATCAAAATCACTGAAATTTGCTCAGTTGCAGAATTTTTGCTGTAATTTTTTTTTTTTCATGACAAATTTCCCCATAAATCGCTATCGCTAAATTCTGCAAGTGATTCTGATTTATTATCGCTGTTTTTTAGCTGCTCTAAAACAATTTTTGCCATAAAGGGACACTTTTGGTTGCTATGGGCAATCTACAGTTTGCAGGGAGAAAGAACAGTTGTTATTATATAAAAGGACATGTAGTGTACAGGGCAGACCACTAGGGACATGGGGTGTGTGTATTTTTTACATACAGTACTGTAATCTATAAGATTACAGTGTACTGTATGTATAGTGTTTGTTTACATTTTTGAATTTGGCGCCGTTCCCCCCCCTACGTCGCGACGCTCGCAGGGAAGGGAATCGGCGGTACACACAGCATCAGGCGGACATCCGGCCGCTGTGTACTGCGGAGATTCATCGCTGGATCGCAGAGAAAAGGTAAGTAAACTTTTTTTCTGCATCCAGCGAGGCAAGTCCGTGTGTGGCACGGGGTTACCGATCTTAGCTTAAAAATCTCACCCCGTGCCACACACGGGAAGACCGCCAGGGAGGTTAAAAACTCTTGGCCCGGAATTATGTGCTGTTTTGGGAGAAATTGTGGCCCGATGTAAGAAGGACTCCCCAGATTACCTGATTGCAGGCTATAGGAAGCTCAGAACCTTTTCAGGGAGACAACCAGTGCCATCCTCAGAGGATGGGTTTGAAGAATGGCTGGATCATGCCACTCAGGCTCTGGAAGAATGGGAAGTCCCCGAGAAGCATAAAAAACAAAGGATTATGGAGAGTCTAAGGGGACCAGCGTTAGAGGCGTTAGAGGCCATAAACAACCTTAAACTCAGCAAAACGGTGTTGCATTGGACTATCTAGACGTTTTGCAGAGTGTGTTTGGAAGAACTGAAAACACCAGTGAACTTCACTATTAATTGGAGCACTGTTTCCAGAAAAAAGGGGAGAAGTTATCCGAATTTGTCGGCCGCCTAGATAAAATCTTACACCAGATCCTGTTAAAAAAAGGAATGGATCCCATGAAAGTAGATGAGGCCAGAGCTCAACAATTTATAAGGGGAGCCCAACCCATGGATCCTATTGCTTTTCAGTTGCGAACTCAGCAGGGCTTTTTCTGTCGGAATTTCCGACAACTTAAATTTGAGAGCTGGTTCTCAAATTTTCCGACGGCAAAAGTTCTTGTCGGAAATTTCGATTGTCGGTATGCAATTCCGACGCACAAAAAAACATGCATGTTCGGGATCAATTTGACGCATGCTCGGAATCATTTAACTTTATTTTTCTCGGCTTGTTGTAGTGTTGTACGTCACCGCGTTTTTGACAATCGGAATTTTGTGTGACCATGTGTATGCAACACAAGTTTGAGCCAGACGGAAATAAATCCACAATTTTATTCCACAGAATTTCTGATCGTGTGTATGCAGCATAACACATTGAAAATGCATTAAAAAACCTGCATGCAGTAACACATCCGGATTGTATCCAGACTGCGTTTCTATATTGTTATCTGACCTTAATCCTGACCCCTCAATCTACATGTTACTTCATCTTGACCACTGAACTCTGTGCATTTCTTAATCCTGAACCCTGAACTCTGTGTGTTACTTTAAAAATTGCACCGGGTTGATGCCTCCAGCTGCTACCAGTTACGTAACTGGTAGCAGCTGGAGGCATCAACCCGGTGCAATTTTTAAAGCCGATGGTCGGCTCTCTTGTAATAGCAATCGGAGCAGCTAACTAGCGGCTCAATTTCTATTACAAATTTGCTTGGGCTCTTCGGTCCCACTGGGAGATCCTAGCTATCAGCCAAGAAGTCCGCTGACTGGTCGGACACACAAACAAACCGGGATCAGCTTTGATCGGATCTCCACTATGGTTACCCCGAAAGCAATGATGTGAAATCACTTCTGGTTTACCCGGATATCATTGGCGCCATTTACCAAAAATCTTAAGTATTCAAAAACACAGATTTTGGTATTTTTAATGCTTTTAAGTGCAGAGGAGTATAAAGAAAAGCCTACTCCCCGGTACTATTGGGACTTTAAAGGCAACAAATCGAGATAATATAAAAATGTATACATTTTATTTAGAACATATATATACAAAAAGACATGGGTCCAGATTCAGAAAGAACATACGCCGTGTAAGTCCACGAATGCGCCGCTGTATCTATGCGCTGTACCCACAAAACTAGATTCGCCTGAAAATAGGCTTTTTTCGACCAACGTAACTTTCGTACGCCGGCGTATCGTGGGCGCATTGTTACGCTGGGCGCATTCGGCAGTCCCATTTTAAATATGCAAATTAATAAGATACGCCAATTCATGAACGTTGATGCGCCCGGCGCATTAATATACGCGGTAATGCAAAGGTATGGGCCAGGGAACAATGCCGTCAAATTTTACATCGCGTATGTGAATAGGGCTGTGCGTAGGTTACGTTCACGTCGTAGGCGTATATTAGGCAGCTATTTCGACGTAACTGTGAGCATGCACACTGGGATGCGTCCAAGAGACGACGCATGCGCAGTTCATTCTTTGAAGCTGTGGCCATCATTTGCATGGGGTCACGCTTCATTAAAATGTTTACGCCCACTTCCAGCCCACTTCCACTTATGTTGCCTTACGGCAATGAATATGCGCTACGCCGGCGCAACGTTGTGAGCATTTGCTTTGTGAATTCCATGCTTCCCTCTCTGCGTTGCACCGGCGTAGCGTGAGGAACATACGCTACGGTGGCATAAAGATGCGCCGATGTATCTGAATCCCGGGCCAACGTGTATAATGTCACCAAACCAATAAAAACAGCGTATGTGATGGACTGTAGTTGGTTTCCGTGTAGTGATCCAAGAGGCCCAACACATTTCAGGACAGAGCACGTTCCTTCGTCAGGGGCACTTATCACAGAGGAATCACATTGTTCTAAAAGATCAGCATATCAGTAAAAAACATACAGTAGTGAATATACATAACATACCAAAAACAGCAGTCATCAGTATAATCCACCTTCTAGCCAGTGGCAGCAGCCATGCCATGAAAAGGCACCCCATGTCCCAAATGGCACAATGATGGAATAGGAAATGGGCCCCCACACAAGTCTCCTGTGTACAGCAACCGCAGATGGATATGTGCCACTGGTAAGACCCAACATCCTTCTCATTCATCCCTACTATGGGTACTCTAAACAAGAAAAAAGGAGGGATTTTTTTTGGAATAGGACCATAGAAATATTTTGTATTGGGGATATACTCAATGTCCTCATGTACGCCCCCAGTGTGGTGATCATAACATGTAGGGGGATTGTAGAGGGGAAAGGGGAAGGGAGATAGTTCCCTCGGAAAATCCCAGGGTCAAAAATAACTCCTTGACATTAAAAGGAGAGGGAATGACAGTGTCTTCCTACCTTGTGGATGTGTCCATTTCCGGCGTCAGCCTTTTATGTGTTAATGTGTTAACGTGTAGCTTGTGATGTCATTACGTCACACGTGTCTCTCGCGTACGTGTGCGTCATCCGTACAGGGATATACTGCGCATGTGTGGAGTACCAATACGGAGTATCCGCACCCTCGAATTCACACAGCACATGAGCTTAGCAGAAGCACAGGCACATTACGGCACATATTGAGACCTCGGACTGCGACTGCACGGCAACCCCCCAATGCTGCCAGAAGCGTGGCCAAGGACACACAGTATAGATCGAGCCCCAGGATACCGCCGCCCCCCGCTGAGCCACAATAAGGTCACACCGCAAAGCCAGGGGCCCCCGTGCGCTTGGCGGGACAAAAGAGGGGGTCCAAAGGGGATAGAAAGGATCATACATGACTACTGCAGCTGACCACATGGTGGTCCCCATCAAAATATAGGAATAAGGAAGGGAGAATACATGATGTTACATAGTTAAGCCAATAAAAATTTTACAGCGACATCTCAGGCAAAAAGATATAAATACAAAACTTATAGAGTTATATGCAGACATGTGAAAGCAACAATTGTAGAGCTTTAACATTTGTCGCAAATAGAAACGCACCACAAGAAAAAAAATGGTAGTGATAGAAACAAGAGTTTGCCAATAAGGGGGAAATGATAAGGCGGAAGTGTAAAGCTTACTCTTTCTCACAGCCCCCCGAAGCAAAACCCTCAAAGAAGTGTTAAGTGCAAAAGGAAGGATTTACCTGACCCCAGATCCCGCAATAGAGAAGTACCTTTCACATGCCTATTGCTGTTACATTCCTTGTGACAGCAATAAAAGTGATTAAAAAAATAAACTAAACAAAGTTACGTATGGCACAAGTGGCTTTACCTTTTACATGGGCTCCACATCGCCTTCCTTACTTAGGAATCCAGCTCACTGCTAATATCTCTGATCTATTTAAAGCCAATTATCCAGACATGTTGAAACAAATGACGAACATGTTACTGAAATGGTCATCCCTCCCACTTTAACGCAATCAAGATGGCTATAATGCCTAAATTCCGATGAAAAAATATTTGTAATGCTCAGATCCACCGCTTGATCTGTTACTCCGTAACTAGCTTAATTACATAAATATATTACATTTCTCAACATTTCATGATGTAGCATTTACTACACGGCGAGGTCCATGTGACCAAGAAAAACGCATATGAAAAAAGGGGAAGGGAAATAACAGGAAATCCTTCAAAGAAGGTCACACTTGCTGGACACTGCGGTTACTTTCATTTCATTTTATTACAGAAAAAAACACACCATATTATAAAAATAGCAACATAAACAATCTAAGTATATACGGTACCTTCCAAAGTAATAAAAAAAAAAAAAAGACCACATTGTCATTAAAAGAGGAATCACAGCTGCACATACATCCAATTAGCCAGTCACACAGTTAGCTCCAGGCATTGGGGTTAGATAGAAATATTAGTTACAATGAACTTCTCCTACTACCACCTTCCCATTCCCTAATTTAATCTCAGTTGTGTCTAACCAAAGAGGGTATATATAGCTGTTGCATTGTGAAATTCAAAAGAGACACAGCAATAACACATTCTATAGGTTAAAGGGGTTGTAAATACAAACATATTTTCCTCTTAAATTAAAGTATGACAGTAGCTGATAAAGTAAAAAGTAATGTTTTGCATTATAACTAGTTTAATAGCTGTTGAAATCGAGCTGTTTTAGTCACCTCCGTCACTCCAGAATCACTATTCTCACTGACTTCCTGGTTTGCGGTGCGCATTCATTCTTGCTACATCACGGCCTAATGGGAGCTACAGTTCCCCTTAGGCTTAGCCTCCATGCCTGTGAGGGATAAGAGAGCATCTTCACGCAGGGCTGTAGTCATAGGGAGGGGGTGACCACATTCTGCTTTCCACCATGCAAAACGGCTCAGGTGCTGGTGGAAAGCAAGAAGAGGAGAGACAGGAAATGGCATTTTCAAACCTGGATTACTGCATTTTGGAGGTCAAAAGGAAAAACGAGGTAAGTGATAATTAAATGCACTAGCTTACAGCAATCAATTGATCTAATAAAAAACAAACCTTTAGTGTTCCTTTAAGTCTCATAGGTGGTTTTGAACATCTACCACTACGGGTGAAGATTGACCCCTGTGCAAGAATTCCTTTAGCCCTCTCTGAAGTTACTGGGCTCCTCTTATCACGTACTGGCATGCACTGCGCTTGACAGCTGTCTGGTATACTTGCTTGCCCAGAACTGTCATTGCCGTTGGTATGAAGCATTGCCTCTGTACAGGCCTCACTGTCAATGGGTGAGTATGTCCTTGTGATACTTGGTGAGTCTGATCTATCAATGGGATACTGAGATTCAGGCTGCTCTGCCACTCTCAAATCCACTTGATTGCGGCGATAGAGAGTTCATTCAACGTCCACAAGATAGAAGCATGGTGCAACCTTTTGCGTCCAGCAGACGGACGTGTGTGCAAGAAGCTGCTGACAGCTCCTGACACCCAGGACAGCCAGGTCTATCCACGGATTACACTTGCGTTGCTAGCCGGTCTACGGACCCCCTAGACTTGGTTCTCCCCCAGCCCAGCTTCCTAGCTTCCCCCAACTCATCATCGAACCTTTAGATAAAAACTTAAGACCCACCTCTTCTGAAGGATCAGGACGACTATGGATACAAAGCGCCTTGAAGCAATTTAGTTCGCATTTGTAGCGCTATACAAGTTATTCACTCACTCACTCACTCACTCACAAGTACCTGTTCGTTCTCTAGGTAATGGTTTCAAATGGATTCGTTACCCAATATTCAATTCTGGCAAATCTCTGGCCAATGTGCCATATCATTTTTTACTGGTGATACCCAAAACTATTTTATCAAAAATAAGTTAATTTCTCAGAGAACCATACTCACAGCTTGCAGCATTTTTTCTTAGTCGTGTGACACACCTGTCTATTGATTCATAGTCTTCTTGCTTACAGCAGCCAAATATATAACTTTCATACATTTTTAGAGGGTCTGAAGAAAGCTTCTAATGCATCCAGAATGGTGTTGGTGTCACTCTTTTGCTCCTTCAGATTATGCTTGTAAACATGGAGGCATTCACTGCTCATCACCCTCCTCAGTGTGGCTGCTTGCACTGCTATAGGCTTCTCATTTAACCCTGTGGCTAGGGTTTAGTCCTCAAACCCAACCCTAAAATTGCCCCATTTACTGCTGACATCTCCACTCACCCTCATTGCCTCAGCCAGTGGAATGCTGTTAGCTGCCGTGACATCAAGGCTAGCAGTCTCTCAGCATTAAATGTGTAGAAAGAGCATGGATCTAGAAATCTTCTGACACCATGTTTGATGTCATATATGTAAAGTGACAGCACAAGCCAATACTGAACACTAAGGATGAGCTCCAGCGGGTTTGCATTGTGCACGTGCAGAGCCTACCGGGAAGTCTGCACAGCGATGCGCTAATCACAGCCAGGGAGACATTTCCCAATCTCTGCACCCGAGCATCGGGAAATGTCTCCCTGGCTGTGATTAGCGCACTGTTATACAAGCTGTACACTCACTAGTTTATTTTGTAGCAAAGTGTCATTCCTTCAGTGTTGTCACATGAAAAGATATAATAAAATATTTGCAAAAATGTGAGGGGTGTACTCACTTTTGTGAGATACTGTATATATGTAGCGGTGCTGCTTTAAATTTATAGGGGGTCTGAGTTGTTAATTAACAGATGTGATTAAGGGCAATTTAGCCTCTGTTCCAGCCATGGCTCTTCTGGGAGTAACCACCATTGTTCGCCTGGGGGTGTAATTACCATCCTAGGCCAAGGGTGGCAGAAGCAGAGTCAGGGTGTATTGGGTGTCCCCCTCTGCAGCGAAACAAAAGAGTGACTGTCCCGCTGTGCATTCTGGGGAGGGGTTCTTGGGGGACAGACACCATTGGACCGTGGTCGTCAGTCTGTCGTCCCACACGCCTCGTGGCCCGCCTGGCCTGGGGTGCGTGCTCCTGAATCCTGGCTCTGGGACCACGTTGGTCCGGGGTTGTGGTTTAGCTTAGTAGGCCCAGTAGTCAGACTGGGTCTGTGCTTTTACAGTGTCACTGAATGCAGTGATCATATATGTATTGATCACTGCATTTAGTGTCAGTGTGACAGGCAGTGTGACAGGCAGTTAGTGTGAGTTCCAGGGTAGCCCCGTACCCCCCCTAATAAAGTTTTAACCCCTTGATCACCGCCCTAGTTAACCCTTTCACTCCCTATTGCCAGTGTCACCAAGCGATCATTTTTCTGATCGCTGTATTAGTGTCACTGTTGCTGCTAGGTAGCTAATTTTTTTTTATTGCGATTTTTTTTACTAAAGACATGTGGCTGAATATATTTTGGCCTAAATGTTTGACTAAAATTTAGTTTATTCAATTTTTTTTATAACAAAAAGTAAAAAATATAATTTTTTTCAAAAATATCACTCTATTTTTGTTTATAGCGCAAAAAATAAAAATCGCAGAGGTGATCAAATACCACCAAAAGAAAGCTCTATTTGTGGGAAGAAAAGGATGCAAATTTTGTTTGGGAGCCACGTCGCACGACCACGCAATTGTCTGTTAAAGCGACGCAGTGCCGAATTGTAAAAACACCTCTGGGCATTTAGCAGCATATTGGTCTGGGTCTTAAGTGGTTAAAAGGAACCTGGGGTTTTGTAGGGAGGGGGGGAGTAATATCTAAATCTGGAAGCATTCTTTACAATAAGGGGACCCTAAGATATCAGCCCCTTAAAAGGTATATACTCAATCCCCCAAAAGCAACCCTGATGGCCACCCAAGCCCCCCTCCCCTTCACTAGCCGTTCTACTTTATTACATGATGATCTGGCTCCCCGCAGCGCTCACCTCCTCTCCCTGGGTAGTTAACTTCAGCGTGACTGAATACAGACATGCTCCACAGGAGTCGCACTGAGAAGCTCATCATACGTTCTGGAAGGGCAGCGGCCGCACACAGCTGTCTGGTCTTTCCTTTCCCCGCTCTCCATTCTGTCTGACAGTGGAGCGGAGGGGGCAGCGATCAGCTGTCACTGAAGCCGGCCCACTGAGCCATCGGCCCACCGGGAAACTCCCTGTAGTCCAGATGGCCAGTCCATCCCTGCCCAAAAGTAAGTAATAAAATAAGCCAAGAAGTGGACTATCCCAATTGTTGTCATTCATCATGTACTGAGAACTGATTTGTCAGCACAGATGTTGTAAAGATATATATTGTATTCAAAACAATTAGGGAATTTCTCTTTTTTACAATTTTCTAAATTTTTATGTATTTGCTTTTCTTCTTATCAATGCATTTGTAAGCATCTTTCTTGCTTATGATGTTTTTAAAGTGGATCGTTGTGCATGTATTTACACATTTAAATGCCATGTGTGTGCAAAGGCAAATAGCTTCTAGAATCACAGTAACCTGACTAGTCACAGACAGTACAGCTTACAGCAGTCTCATGGGAAAAGAAGTAAAATCAGGGAAGTGTGTCTCTATGCCAAGCATGCCCACATAACTACAAAATATATAAGGGGCTATTCACACTAGGTGCAGTAGGGCTGTGTTGGGTAGCTATTTCAGCACAGTCCTACCAAAAGTCAAGACAAAATTCATTGTCTCCTATCTGGCCAGTGTCTTACGGTGGAACTAGGCTGGAATTCTACCAAACCTGGTGGGAATAGACCCTTACAGATTTTGTAGTTATCTGGGCTATGTTGGATCGGTATGACAGCCAAGCAACTATGACTTTCGAAACAAGTCAGCAATGTTTGACAATATATTTTTCACAGCACAAGTTTCTTGAAGGCTAAAAGACTGGAATTGTACTTTAAAACTGTAATAAGCTGCTCATCTTCACACACAAGTTCTATTTATTAACTTTTCCTCTTTTTTGTGTGTGTACTTTGCAGATGCAACCCATTTTTTAAGCTTGGTTAATCCTGAATCCATACAGCATATAATCATTTTAATGTGCTTCATTTTGCTAATTTGAAAAACACATAGAAAAGTAGTCTGTTCAGGGAAGATATGACAATTCATGAACAATCCCTTTTTATAGTATGTTTTATTATTACAAATGCAATCTCTAATTGTCCCCTTGTTCGGGGGCTGAGAATAGGATACTTGTTCCGATGCCAATATCTTTTGGTGCCAACATTAGTGGATTATTGTAGCATCCCCTCTTCCTGGTTCCCGGCTATAGGTCTCCTAGTGCCTTCTCATGTTTCTGCCTGATAATGAGAGCAACATTTTAAACACATTGATAATTCAATGTTTAAATACCCATACAGAGGGATTACTTGGGATTATATTGGCGAGATGTTTACTCTGGAGAAGCCATCATTGCGTCAATGATATAATCACTTATTGTCAATTGTTTGATCAAAGACTTTTAAGTCATTTTCAAGAATGAGAATCTGGCTGTTCAGTATGTCCTAGTTTTAGGTGACTTTTTGATTCTTTAAACACTTGTGCCCACACATTTATCAATACTACATCAATTTTTTGCTTAGATTTGAATAACATTTTTGTATTCAAATTTGACCCAAAATTCCACCCACCATTGCAAATATTAAAAACCAGCAGCTGCAAAGATATCGATATAGATATATCTATCTATATAGATATAGATATATCTATCTATATAGATATAGATATATCTATCTATATAGATATATAGATAGATAGATAGATAGATAGATAGATAGATAGATAGATAGATAGATAGATAGATAGATAGATAGATAGATAGATAGATAGATAGATAGATAGATAGATAGATAGATAGATAGATAGATACAGTCCTGATCAAAAGTTTAAGACCATTTGAAAAATGGCAAAAAATCATATTTTACATTGTTGGATCTTAACAAGGTTCCAAACAGAGCTTCAACATGCAGCAAGAAGAAATGAGAGTGAGACAAAACATTTTTTGAGCATTAAATTTAATGAAAACAACGAATAAACTGAAACAGGCTGTTTTTCAGCTGATCAAAAGTTTAGCACCACACCTCCAAAAAAAAACGAAACCCCCCAAAACAGAAATTCAACTTCCAAACATGAATTCAGTAATGAGTAGCTCCGCCGTTATTGTTGATCACTTCAAAAATTTGTTTTGGCATGCTTGATGCAAGCGTTTCCATGAGGTGAGTGGGAACATTTCTCCAAGTGGTGAAGACAGCCGCACGAAGGCCATCTACTGTCTGGAACTGTTGTCCATTTTTGTAAACTTCCTTTGCCATCCATTCCCAAAGGTTCTCAATTGGATTTAGATCAGGGGAACACACAGGATGGGCCAAAAGAGTAATGTTATTCTCCTGGAAGAAGTCCCTTGTGCTGCGGGCATTGTGTACTGTAGCATTGTCCTGTTAAAAAACCCAGTCGTTACCACACAGACGAGGGCCCTCAGTCATGAGGAATGCTCTCTGCAACATCTGTACATAGCCAGCGGCCGTTTGACGCCCCTGCACTTGCTGGAGCTCCATTGTTCCACTGAAGGAAAAAGCTCCCCCTCCACTGGGGCGCGTAGAAAACATCTCAGGTGGGATCTGCTTGTCATGCCAGTAACTTTGGAAACCATCAGGACCATCAAGGTTACATTTTTTCTCATCAGAGAATAAAACTTTCTTCCACCTTTGAATGTCCCATGTTTG
Source organism: Rana kukunoris (assembly GCA_029574335.1). Lineage (NCBI taxonomy): Eukaryota > Metazoa > Chordata > Amphibia > Anura > Ranidae > Rana > Rana kukunoris. The sequence goes on along the minus strand of CM056052.1, from coordinate 99,697,926 downwards.
GTGCTCTCTTACAAAGTCCAAATTCAAGGAGACAAGGTTTTTGAAGACGTTTTTTGTTTTTGAAGCCCTTCAGTCTCAGATGCCGTCTGATGGTTATGGGGCTGCAGTCAGCACCAGTAAGGGCCTAATTTGGGTCGAGGATCGTCCAGTGTCTTGATGAGAGACCCTGTTTATGCAGTTTAGCAACCCGACCACGTTCAAAAAGGGAGAGTTTTTTTGTCTTTGCCATCACAACGTGTGACTACCTGACAGAAAATGACAATGAATCCACATCTTTGCACAGATTTGGCCTTTTAAAGGCATGTTGTCCTAAAATTTGGATCAGCTGAAAAACAGCATGTTTCAGTTTAATCATTATTTTCAATTTATTGATTGCTCAAAAAATGTTCTGTCTTACTCTCATTTCTTCTTGTTGCATGTTGAAGCTCTACTTGGAACCTTGTTATGATCCAAAAATGTAAAACACGATTTTTTGCCATTTTTCAAGTGGTCTTAAACTTTTGATCAGGACTGTATATGTAGCACTACCCCCGGAGGAGCTGCTGGATTGTTTTGGGTCTACGCTTGGTGATTAACCCCTTAAAGTGGCTTTAAACCCTCCCGTGACACATCTCGCAATAGTTGTGGACCTCAGTAGCTTGTGAGGAACACAATATCCGTTATACAACAACAGATTATGCAATACAAGGGATTACCTTAAGTGGAAGGATCCTGCAGTATAAAAGACAGGTTGCACACAGACTTCAAGATAACCAAATTAATGCTTTTTTTTTTTTTTTTATAAAAGTTTTATTTATTCAAAACATAGCGTGAGATACCGTACATGACAAGGTAATTATTACAGAACAGAGAATCATGAAAAGAACATGCCACAGAATACAGTTGAAAGGCAATAATTAACATGTTCAGACCATAAACAAGGTGTAGGAAGTTAAATTAAGCAGAGGATCTCAAATTTCAAATTTTCCCCTCACACTCCCCCTCATCAAGTGCAGAGGGGGAAAGTGGTGCAAGGCCTCATTCTCGGTCAGTATTTAGAGTGCATCGTAACATGGAAGCAATGGGATCAGGTGCCCATAAGGAGAGGGAAAAGGAGACAAGAAAGAGGGGGTAGAGAAAGGAAGGGAGAGGGGAAGAGAGGAGGAAGTAAAAAAGACAGAGTGAAGGGGAGTGGATCCACGCCCCCCTCACCCCCCCGCAAGCCTGTTGGGGGGGACACACAGCCGGTGTCTCAGGCGACTCAAGAAACACACTGATGGTAGCGATCAGTGGTAACAAAATGGTTCCAGCAAGCCCAAGTAAAGGAGAATTTCTGCACTCTATCTTGGGAAATGTGAATCAGCTCCTCAATTTCTTTTATTGAAGAGACCTGTGGGAGCCATTCTCTGATTGTCGGGACGGTGGTAGAGCGCCAATGTCTGGGAACGCAAACTCTGGCAGCATTGACCATATGCATGGCTAGGGATTTGAAATAATCTTTCTTGAGAAGCGACGTATGATGTAGAAGGAATTGGGATGGGGTGTAATCCAGGGTGTAAGTAGTGATATGTGAGATGAGATCGTGGACGCCCCTCCAAAAGGGCTGGAGGGCGCCACAATCCCACCACACATGAAGCATAGTTCCCACCCCTGCGCCACATCTCCAGCAGGTGTCAGGGATAGTAGGGGGCGTGACGGGGTCCTGTACCATTTAGTGATCACTTTGTAGCCGTTCTCCTGGACTGCCACATTCGCTGAGCTCTTATGGGCATATTCATAGATAGTGTTCCAATCCTCTACAGTCAAGGACGCCTGAAGGTCTTTGTTCCATGAAAGCTGCGGTGGGGTGGGTGTTTGTGATGGGTCCCCCACTAAGAGGGAGTACAAAAGGGAAATCAGGTGTCTCTGTGGCATTTTACGGTGGCACAGAGATTTAAAGGGCGTGAGATGTCATGTCCAAAGAGATTGATCAGCAGTAGACGTGAGAAAGTGCCGGACTTGCCTGGAGGGCCAAAACGAGAAAGAAGACTTCCTAGTGATAGATTTCACGGCCTCAAAAGATAGGAACCTTCCAGCTGAGTAAAACTGGAGGGCTAGAACATCTTCATAGGGCCATACTTGACCCAAAAAATCTCCTGACACTGGCAGGGAAGGGGTTAACACCAGGGGCGATCAAAGGGTTAAGTGTGTCCCTAGGGGGTGTTGTGTGGGGGATTGACTGGCTGCCTAGCAGGAACAGAAGATCTGTATCCTCCCCTGTCAGAACCGCGATCTGCCTTGTTTACATTCTCTGGGGGAAGAATTTGCGGGTGGCTGGCGGACATCAGGTCCTCCGGACCCCCTAATTGGTTTCCCCTCTGTTCAATGGGCACGGGCGTATACTCGCAGTATCTATTGCACAAAAAGACAAACAGGTACGTGATTTTGCGTAATATAGCCACCCTGCCGCAGTATATATGCTGTGGGCAGTCTTTTAAGTGGTTTAACATGAGCTTCACTTTTATTTTATTTTTATAATTAACAATTTTGAATAAAACATTGTTCAAAGATACATCGCTTTGCATGGCAGTTTATACTTAAAAAAAAATAAAAAATTAATGCTTTACTTAAAGAAGAACAAAAGAACATGGGTAAAACAGTGATTTTTTTCTATTGAAAAGCCTATGGCGTGCATAACACAACCCAAAAAACTCCACCCGGTGCAGAAATATTGTGCACGCACATAAAAGTGCGATGGGTGCTACATCAAACGGTCCTCCTCATGAAGGACCTGACCCTGATCCCCGGGGGCGTTAGGCTCCAGATGGGGACTGAAGTACTCAAGTGGTCCGAGCAGCCGAAGCCAACACAGACCCAATTCCTTGGAGGGTCTGCCAAAACAGTACCCTCCCAGTACTAGGTGGGGCCCCTACGAAGGGAGACCCCATGAGAGCAGGCAAAATAAGCCAGAAGGCCATGTCCACCCAGTCCCAAGACGGGCTGACCTGAGGACTAGCACCCTACTAATCACACACACGGTGTACATAACGTGCACCAAACAAAAAATTACATAAAAGTGACGCACACTGGGGTTAAATAAAAAGAGAGTGGGGGAGAAGGAAGATGAGGAAGGTGAGTAGAAAGTGACCATCGTGCAATACGATGGTCGGCTCTCCGGCCAGGAAACAACAATTCCTCTGGTCCCAGCCAAAAGGCCCGACCCTAGAGGCAGGTGTGAAAAGGGTGTTTGTGGAGACGTGGCCATGGTGCCATACAAGTAAGTGCCCTCTCAAACACTTGTGCAAGGTATGGCACCCCTGGACTGCCACTCCAGGGGCACTATCTCCAGAGGCTTTTCAATGGACCCTGGCCCACAGCCTGGACCAGCAGCACCCATCCCAGCCAGGAAGGTAGGAGTTCTGAGAGATTGGGGAGAGCCACTACTCCCATGTTGTTTGCGATATACAAAGAGCACCAACAGTTTATCTATCCACAACATGGATGGACTTAAACTACCTGTCTAGTGAGAACCATGGATTTTTCTAGGCAGCTGAAGCCCAATTCCTTCAGTTATGTTTCAGAAGCGTTTAACCACTTCAGGCCCGCGCTACCGTCGGATGACGGCAACAGCGCGGGCCTGAATAGCCAACATGCCGTCATTTGACGGCATGTCATTCAGGCGTTCCCAGCGCGCGCTGTAGAGCACGCTGCGGGGAAGCCCTGTGTTGTCCGTGTCCCTTGGACACGGCCAATCACAGATCGCGGCGAACGGCCAATCAGAGTGGCCGTTTGCGATGCGATCTGTGGGCGAATGAGAGATGATCTCTCATAGATCATCTCTTATTGCCGTGTTACACAGAGACAGCATCCTGTCTCTAGAGAGGAGGAGCCCGATCTATGTTCCTTCCTACATAGGGACACAGATCGGTCACCCCCCCCCCTCCCCCCACAGTTAGAACACACCTAGCATACACATTTAACCCCTTCCTCACCCCCTAGTGTTAACCCCTTCAATGCCAGTCACATTTATACTGTAATTAGTGCATATTTATAGCACTGATCGCAGTATAAATGTGAATGGCGCCAAAAATGTGTCAAAAGTGTCCGATGTGTCCGCCATAACGTCGCAGTACCAATAAAAATCGCAGATCGCCGCCATTTCTAGTAAAAAAAAAATAATAAAAAATAATAATTCTCTCCCCTATTTTGTAAGCGCTATAACTTTTGCGCAAACCAGTCGCTTATTTTTGTTTGGGAGCCACGTCGCACGACTGCGCAATTGTCAGTTAAAGGGACGCAGTGCCGCAAGCTGAAATTTTACCTGGGCAGGAGGGGGGTGTAAGCGCCCAGTATGCAAGTGGTTAAACAATAAAAACAAAACAAACAAAAAAAGCACCAAAAGAATAAAGTATGAATGCATTTTGCTGATGCTGTCCTATGCACTGACCTGAATCCCTGAAATGACCCTTGTGGCATATAACATTGATTATATATTAGCAGAAAGGAGGGATAATATGTAGGAGAAGGGAGAGGGGGAGGGGAAGTCTGGCATAATATGTGTGTGTGTGAGAGAGAGAGAGATTGAGAGACTGCCTAGCACCTTAGCAACGTATAATATTTATGTGTAGATAGAAAAACTTAACAGATTATACCTTTTCAATGATACCCAAACCCTACTCCATTATTTATTCAAACTGATAGCCACCACAACCCCTAACCAGTTAGATACAATTTTGGAATAAATAGATAATATTAGGCTGTGTCTATAAACCAACAGGTCTAAATGTTCAGCTGACTCAAAGGCATTAAAAAAAATAGAAATTGCTTTGCATCACCCACTGTGTCCACATGAAGAATACCCCCCCCCCCCCTCATTTTTGGGATTTATAATGGAAAGAGACATGTAGATACCTTCCACCTTAAGAAGGCTCTGCTGTGCTTTGCTATATGTAGTTTAGCGAAAGGCCACTAGATGGTGCATGAAACAAGTGAATTCATTACCACCTTAAAGCTGCATTACCATTTTATTATATTTTATTGCTGTTTAAAAGATGTTTATATGTCGTGAGATGAGTGCGTATAAGTTACACAGAGAAGCTCATTACCCTAATTTAATAAAGGCATAAATACTTTGCTGCTCTACACATGTTTATTTTTACCTCGCTACAGTAATCTAAGAAGAGTCATATAGTTTTATATGTAGATTATTTTATACCCTAATATATTTTTATGGAGCCTGGGGAGAGTTGGAGTTCATTACCGAGCTACAACTTTCAAGATGAAAATACTTTATTTATTTATATACGATTACCATTTACAGCAGAAAAAAAATACACATTGAAGGTTGCGGTGCTGCATTACAGATGTAAAAATAAATGGAAGAGTAGATGTACAGGAACTGCTAATTAAATACATGATATTGTCATTCAAAAGCCTCAATTTATTTCCAGGATGATTGAGTATAATATCACTGCACCAAACAACAACTAGGCTTATTTATTCAATTTACTAATGCTTCAGCTTGTTTGGACTATATCTACATTACCTGTGCTAGATGAATATTTGCAAAGGATCTTCCAAGAGGAACACAGGCACATTACAAACAAATGCAAACCCTAAATGAATGACATTTTCTTTTCTAAAACACTAAGGGAGTTATTTACGAAAGGCAAATCCACTTTGCACTACAAGTGCACTGCAAGTGCACTAAACAGTGCTTGGAATTGCAGTCACTGTAGATCTGAGAGGGACATGCATGGAAAATAAAAAACAGAATTTTTGCTTGCACATGATTGGATGATAAAATCAGCAGAGCTTCCCCTAATTTCAGATCTTCCCCTCAGATCTACAGCGATCTAAAGCGACTGCACTTACAAGTGCACTTTCAGGTGCACTTGCAGTGCACTTGAAGTGTAGAGTGGATTTCCCTTTAGTAAATCAACCCCTCCTTTTCTCAGTGTGCCACCATAGAAAGCCACTTTCTATAGTGGCACACCTGCAGACTCAACCCCGATCTACACTGCCTGTGTCCATAAACACAGACAGTGCAGCTCAGCTCTGCCTCCATCTCCCTCCCTACAGGATTTGACTTATAGCAGTTAGATTCAATGGGGGTTATTTACGAAAGGCAAATCCACTTTGCACTTTTTTTTTCCTTGCATGTTCCCCACGGGAATTAATAATATTGTCAGCATGTGACTACTGGCTGGATAGCTTTAGAGAAGAAGCTTCAGGGGACTGGTCACACAGCATGGTGAACAGTGTTGTAAGTATGGGAGTTAGAATAAACGCAGTTACCTAACGCAGCCCCTTTTGAGAGTAACGAGTAATCTACCTGATTACTCTTCCCCTCACGGTAACGCAGTTCCCATTACTTGGGCGGCATTACCGCAATTACATCTACCGCCACTAGATGGCAGCAGAGTAATTGCTTCTGCCAGCGCTGTGAACATAAATATGGGTGGAATTCCGATTTAGAATCATGTGACCTCTGTGATGGCCTGTCACAGCGGTCTGAAAACTCCCAATCACAAGGAGCCCTGGATACAATGAGCCCCACCCGCCTCACACTGACCTATCACCGGAGAACAACTCACATCGATCACACACACTGTGTGCGCAACCTGATCAATGATCCGGGGAACACATGGCCGGAAAAAAATGATTCACAGAACAAACGTTCCCTATACAACACAGTGTACACAGCGACATCTAGTGGTCAACATGGTAAGTGCAGGACACCTACACAGACCAATGATCAGCAGGTTATTTTTGGTCAGTGATTTCATCTCTTCATCAGACAACAAAGAAAAATCTGATATCCCCCTTCCAGATCTAATAAAGCTTATATAAGATAAATAAAATGATAAACAATAAATTATAGAAAATTCTAATAAAGCCTAATATAAGATTTTAAATTACAGACTCTGTAAACGTCAAGGGAATGTATATTATAAACATACATTTTAATCCAGCTTATAATTTGGATGTAATATGTAGCAGATGGATAAGGGTTTTAAGTCCTATTAGCTGCACATACATGGTGGGACGGATGCACCTAGGCTGGGATATACACGAGATCACCATTTGTTTCTGGTTTTCTTCTCTCAAGGATCTGGCATTCTTTTGTCTTGGAGTATTAACTCACTGCTCCCTGGCAAGCGCCCGTCATCTGCTTCTCAACAAAGCATTGTAGGATATTTAAAAAAAATGTAGTTACTTTGCTGAGTAACTAATTACTTTTTCAATGTAGTAACTGAGTCACTAACGCAATTACTTTTTCGGAGAAGTAATTTGTAACTGGAACTAATTACTTTTTTAAAGTAAGATGAGCAACACTGATGGTGAATACCCTTTGGAGGAAGGAATAAGGTAAATATTACACGTTATTCCTCTATCCATAGACTTTTTCATAGAAGGAAAAAACTCAGGGAAAAAATACAGTAAAAATTTTAAAGCAAAAGAACACAAGTAACAATCAAATATATAAAAAAGCAAAAAATACAGTAACAGTTTTAAAGCAAAAGAACACAAGTAACAATCAAATATATAAAATGGTAAAAAATACAGTAACAATTTTAAAACAACAAAACACAAGTAACAATCAAATATATAAAAAAGGAAAAAAACTTAAAGTGGAGGTCCCCCCCTATAAAAAATAAAAAATAGCTAAAAAGGCTCCCAAAAATTGAAATTTTTTTTTTATACTTACTAGAAATGGCTGTTACTAGGCAGATCGTCCTAATCTGCCACTTCCTTGTCCACGGTGATGTCCTGTGTTCTCCTCCTCGCATTGCCTCCTGGGAAATGGAGGTGGGCTGCCTTCTGGGACACACCGCCTATTCACAAAGTGCCGTGCGACTTGCGCATGCGCAGTAGGAAATGGGCAGTAAAGCCACAAGGCTCCACTGCCTGTTTCCCTTAGTGAAGATGGTGGCACCGGACCTGCCATGATCGACGGATCGGTCTCGAGCGGCCAACATCGCTGGCACCTTGGACAGGTAAGTGTGCTTATTAAAAGTCAGCAGCTAAGTGTGCTTATTAAAAGTCAGGGTATATGAAAGTGCTGGTACACTGCCCTAGACTAAATAAGCAGTTAAGCCTTGCAATGCAGGCCCAGCCCTACTAGAATGGAGGATTGTAATTGTTTTCCAAGTTGGGATTTAATGAGTATAATGGGTTTCTGCTTTGGAAAAATTTTGATGACCCAAAATTTATAATTTCTCCAAAGTCACTTTGTTCTTCCTACTGGTAACTACCAATCAAACTTTCCAAAACCATTTATGAGATAAAACAATTATGGTGCTTGTACAGAAAGGCAAAGTTCAGTAACCCCTAGGAATTCATCCTTGAGTGATCTCTCTTTACTTCAATGTTTGTTAGTTGTTAAGCCTCGTACACACAACCGGTTTTCCTGCCAGGAAAACTGCCAGGAGAGCTTTTGGCCAGGAAAACCGGCCATGTGTAAGCTTCCTCGCAGTTTTCCTGACAGGAAAACTACTGGGAATCCCAGTGGGAAAATAGAGAACCTGCTCTCTATTTTCCCGCGGGCAGTTTTCCTATGGGGAAACACTGCGAGGGAGCATAGAGTCACATATTCAGTTTGCATTTATCAGAGCATACAGTCACATATTCAGTTTGCATTTATCAGATTGCTGCCCTGCTTGTGGTTATCAAGTATATGAAGCAAAGATTTGCAAGTGAATTATTAAATACTTTCCTGTAGACAGGATCTGTATTGGTAATGGGGTCGTCCAACTGTTGTCCAACCAGCCTGGAATGGAGCCACAAACTATGGTGTGGCCTATGAGATAAAAAAAATGATGGTGCTTGTACAGAAAGGCAAAGTTCAGTAACCCCTAGAATCCAGTAAGAATTTATCTTTGAGTGATCTCTCTTTACTTCAATGTTTGTTAGTTGTTAAGCCTCGTACACACAACCGGTTTTCCTGCCAGGAAAACTGCCAGGAGAGCTTTTGGCCGGGAAAACCGGCCATATGTATGCTTCCTCGCAGTTTTCCCGACAGGAAAACTACCGTGAATCCCAGTGGAAAAATAGAGAACCTGCTCTCTATTTTCCCGCCGGCAGTTTTCCGATGGGGAAACACTGGGAGGGAGCATACACACGGCCAGGATTCCCGGTAGTTTTAAACCTGGCAGTTTTCCTATGGAGAAACACTGCGAGGGAGCATACACATGACCAGGATTCCCGGTGGTTTTAAACCCGGCAGTTTTCCTATGGGGAAACACTGCGAGGGAGCATACACACGACCAGGATTCCCGGTGGTTTTAAACCTGGCAGTTTTCCTATGGAGAAACACTGCGAGGGAGCATACACACGACCAGGATTCCCGGTGGTTTTAAACCCGGCAGTTTTCCTATGGGGAAACACTGCGAGGGAGCATACACACGGTCGGGATTCCCGGCAGTTTTAAACCCAGCAGTTTTCCCATGGAGAAACACTGCGAGGGAGCATACACATGGCCGGGATTCCCGATGGTTTTATACCCGGCAGTTTTCCTATGGGGAAACACTGCGAGGGAGCATACACACAGCCGGGATTCCCGGCCAAAGCTCTCCCCACAGTTTTCCCGATTGGAAACTCGGCTGTGTGTATACGGGGAAACTTTACCGAGCAGGTTCTCGGTTTTCCTATTGGGATTCCCGGCGGACTTTATACCGCCGGCAATCCCAGTCGTGTGTACAAGGCTTTATAAGTTACTGCACTGTATATTAATATTGGTCTTCTACAGTATTGTTCTATAAACTGGCATGCTGTTTTCAATTTTTGCAAATGTTTTTCAGATAACCAAATATAGACAACAGTAATAAGACTTTAAAAAAAAATGAAAAGATCCCCTTCGGACCCTGCATGGTTAAAAATCTGACTCTAGTCCTTTATTGTAGCTGGCCACAAACCCATTTCAAATAATAACGTGACTACAGCAAACCTGAGTATACCATTGTTTCTATACAGACAGTTTGTGCACAGCGTGTGGACATCTCTCATGTATGTTTGACCCACTTTCAGGTATAAATAAAAACAGCATGGCCAAATGTGTTTTCCATTTTATTCTTCCAAAGAAAATTGGTGCTATTTTGTCTTTTCTATGTGAATAAACATTTAACTTCACCCCCTGCTGGCAGCATTGGACAGAACTTTCAATCAATGTTGCTCTTTATAACAAGCGTAAATTGAAAAGACATCTAGACTATGCTTATTTTTCAGTTTATAACAATCCAAAACAAAGTACGTGACATTTCAAAACCAATAAGAAAGGCTGAGGCTTTTCTTCTACCACAATTAAGAGGCGTTTAATCTTCTTTGTATAAAATGTAATTTATTTGTGTAATGCCTTTCGTCTTGTTAAAAGTAAAATAGATGAGGTTTCAACCACTATATGGAACAGAGTTTTGAACTAAAATAATGTGGCCCATCTATACAAACCAGTACTGATGAAGATGGAGAGATTTGCATTACATAAACCAACCTGAGTTCAAAATCTTTTCCCCATAGTATTTTAGGAAATTAAAATATTTGACCAATTATTTTGACAAAGGTGTATATTTTATAAAATGGGGCACTTTTCCCTAGTGAAAACAAATTGATATTTTTTTAGCAGCCAATTGGATAGTTCTGACATCTATATAGGGATTGATACAGTCACATATTTAGTTTGCATTTATCAGATTGCTGCCCTGCTTGTGGTTATCAAGTATATGAAGCAAAGATTTGCAAGTGAATTATTAAATACTTTCCTGTAGACAAGGGGCCAGATTCTCATAGAATTCCGGCGGCGTAGCGTTAGCCATTTACACTATGCCGCCGCATCATACTAGAGCAAGTGCTTTATTCCCAAAGCACTTGCTCCGTAGTTTGTGGCGGCGTAGCGTAAATGGCCCGGCGTATTTAAATTAAGCGCGCCCCTGTGCCGATTGAACTGCGCATGCGCCGGCCGCGACAAAATCCCAGTGCGCATGCTCCAAAGGACGTCACAATTTCTCAATGTAAAAGACGTAATCGTAGCGTACGCCAGCCCCATTGAGAATCGACGTACGCAAACGACGTAAACGACGCACAACACAACGCGGTCCCGAGGCCATACTTAACATGGCATCCGATGGCACTATGTAAGGTTACCCCACATATTAGCAGGGGTAACCTTACGTGTACGAAAACGACGTAAACTACGACGGGGCGGCGTAAAAGCATTCGGGAATCGGCGTATTAGCCTCATTTGCATAGGAAAATGAGAAAACAACGTACAGGCCACCTAGCGGCCGGCGATGTCATTACATCTACGATCCGCCAGTGTAATGGTTTTACACTTGTCGGATCTTCACCTGTATCAATGCGTAAGTGATTCTAGGAATCACACGCATAGATACACGGGGAAAAAAACTGCGATACAACGGGGTATCTGAGATACCCCGTCGTAGCGCTGCTGAGAATCTGGTCCAAGATCTGTATTGGTGATGGGTCATCTAACTGTTGTCCAACCAGCCTTGAATGGAGCCATAAACTATGGTGTGGCCCTGTAAATCAGAGTCAGCCTCTGCTGACTTTAGCCCCTCCTTAATAGACCTCTAAGCTAATGGTCCTCACATGGCCAGGTTCACCTATCAATATACTAGAAGGTGACCACTACACATACAGTAGCACGCACTTGCACTGTAGCATGAAAATTTAAAAAAAGGAAAGGGTAGATACAGTACAGACCAAAAGTTTGGACACACCCCATATTCTTTATTTTCATGACTATGAAAATTGTAGAGTCACACTGAAGGCATCAAAACTATGAATTAACATATGTGGAATTATATACATAACAAAAAAGTGTGAAACAACTGAAAATATGTAATATTCTAGGTTCTTCAAAGTAGCCACCTTTTGTTTTAATTACTGCTTTGCACACTCTTGGCATTCTTTTGATGAGCTTCAAGAGGTAGTCATCTGGAATGGTCTTCCAACAGTCTTGAAGGAGTTCCCAGAGATGCTTAACACTTGTTGGCCCTTCAGCCTTCACTCTGCGGTCCAGCTCCCCCCAAACCATCTCGATTGGGTTCAGGTCCGGTGACTGTGGAGGCCAGGTCATCTGGCGCAGCACCCCATCACTCTCCTTCTTGGTTAAATAGCCCTTACACAGCCTGGAGGTGTGTTTGGGGTCATTGTCCTGTTGAAAAATAAATGATGGTCCAACTAAACGCAAACCGGATGGAATAGCATGCCGCTGCAAGATGCTGTGGTAGCCATGCTGGTTCAGTATGCCTTAAATTTTGAAAAAAATCTCCAACAGTGTCACCAGCAAAGCACCCCCACACCATCACACCTCCTACTCCATGCTTCATGGTGGGAACCAGGCATGTAGAGTCCATCCGTTCACCTTTTCTGCATCGCACAAAGACACGGTGGTTGGAACCAAAGATCTCACATTTGGACTCATCAGACCAAAGCACAGATTTCCACTGGTCTAATGTCCATTCAGTGTGTTCTTTAGCCCAAACAAGTCTCTTCTGCTTGTTGCCTTTCTTTAGCAGTGGTTTCCTAGAAGATATTCTACCATGAATGCCTGATTCACACAGTCTCCTCTTAACAGTTGTTCTAGGATGTGTCTGCTGCAAAAGGTGGCTCCTTTGAAGAACCTAGAATATGACATATATTTTCAGTTGTTTCACACTTTTTTGTTATGTATACAATTCCACAAGTGTTAATTCATAGTTTTGATGCCTTCAGTGTGACTCTACCATTTTTATAGTCATGAAAATAAAGAAAACTCTTGGAATGAGAAGGTGTGTCCAAACTTTTGGTCTGTACTGAATATTATGTTACAAGGATTTAGATATACACTCTTCAGCTGCAGTTAAACTATTACATCACAGGAATACTTTCAAAATAATTTCTTCATGCTTGATGTTTTGTAGCATATATAAGACATGTGGCAGAGACATTCTCTCTCTCTTTATTTCTTCTTTCAGAGGTTTCAAAATCAACAACTCAGGGGCAGGAAGTGCGTACATAATACATTTACAGGCATTTAAGGTAGCTGTTTACCTGCCAAGATAATTCATATTTCATTCTATCCAGTCCTGAGATTTACCCACACAGCACTGCTGCCGTTAAGTGACATTTACAGGTTTTGCCCCTTCCCCAGCCTGTAATCGGACAGTGAAATGAGATGCAGCAGACTATTGAGCTCATGTATCTTTCAGTCTAGGTTCACATTGGAGTGATTTGTCATGCGAGTTGAGAGATCAAATCACATGATAAGTCGCAGCCTATTGGAGGCAATGGCAGTGTTCCAATCGATGCGACACCGAATTTGTGGTGCTGCAAAGATTTGCAAAAGTAGTTCCTGCACTACTTTTGCTGATTTCAGCTGCGATTTCAATAGACATCTGTGCATGAAGCCACACAGATGTCTATCAAGTAGCAGCTGAAATCGCGCTGACCTTGCTACTTTGAAATCACGCTACTTCAAGTGAAGTAGCACGATTTCAAAGTAGCATCAATGTGAACAAGGGCTCAATCTGCTTTTTCTCCTATTAGTATATCCTATACTGTAGCATGAGCAATGCAGTACAATTGACTGACTCCTAGTTCTGCTTCTCCCTCTCTCAGTCTGAACTTTGCTGTACAAGAGCTAAAAACTAGAAACAAATTCAGGAACTTACAATTAGGGTTGTCCAGATACCAATACTAGTATCGGTATCGGGACCGATACCGAGTATTTTTGGGAGTACTTGTACTCGCGCAAATGCTCCCGATACCTAAATAGAATACTTTTTTTGTATTTATCAACATGTTCTGTGAAAATTCATTGAGTTTTTACTACTGCGTGACAAGAAAATAAAAAAATGTTATTCATTTTTACTAATTTTTATTCTTTTATAATGTCTTGAGTTAGAGTTCTGTATAATTCTAAAGAAAATATCCTTAATCTGTATTGTGGTTTGAAAACTGTCACATGACATTTAAAAAAGTATCGGTATTCGGTATCGGCAAGTACATGAAAAAAAGTATCTGTACTTGTACTCGGTCCTAAAAAAGTGGTATTGGGACAACCCTACTTACAATGCTTGCATTACAATGCATTTATTGTATAAATGAATACTGAGCTCCATTACTATGTTCTGTTTATATCTGCATAGAGTTCCTATTAAAGCAAACAAATCTATCCTAGTGCTAATTAAATTTGAACCAATTTTAGTGTTTAATTGTATTTTCATATATATATTTTTATTATTAGTGGTATTTGCTAAAGAGAGAGTATAGACCAGGGATCTTCAAACTACGGCCCTCCAGCTGTTCCAGAACTACACATCCCATGAGGCATTGCAAAACTCTGACATTCACAGACATGACTAGGCATGGTGGGAATTGTAGTTCCTGAACAACTGGAGGGCCATAGTTTGAGAACCCATGGTATAGACGATGCTGTTTGCCACTCACTCTCTAACTGAATCATTAGCAAGAGATGACAAATAACATCGGGTGGGGGGGTCACTGTAAATTTACACTGTAAATTTCAGCAGGAGCTATGACTTTTGGAAACCAGAGGCGTTTTAAGAAAAAAAAAAAAAAAGATTATCCAGTATAACACATTATTCTCTACAGTACCTGTCAGGTTACATATACAAGATTTATAATCATAATTTCATACTAACTTTACTAACTAATTTTCCTGTCTAAATACGTTTTACCTTGTTTTTAAGGACATGGGAGGCTTTTTTTGGTGCAATGTTTTAGTAAATATCCCTTTTAGATTTTCTATTATAAAATCACAATGGACCAAAAATGTTAAGTATAAAATACTGTGTTTTTATTAATCCAAAAAAGAAATACTTCAGCAGCTGTCTTAAAAATATCACAAGAGTGTCTCCACCTCCATGCCACTATACACACCAGGGATGTCAGACTCAACAGTTGAGGCCCCTACACACCTCGTGAGTCCAATAACAGTCCTTCACAATACTTTATTTGGTAAGCGATCTGGGACATCCAAACAATTTCAGCAGAACACTAACGCATTTCCGTCAAAGCCTTCAGCTGGGTACACACAAGCCGAATGAGGGAGGAGGGGCTTAATACTAAAAAACAGAAAGCAGGTATAGGAGGACAGATTCTGAAGCAATGTTTATCAGTAGTGCCCTTAAGTATTGCTGGAAGTAGAGGGGAGAGTCAGAGACTCTGTAAGAACAGTCATAGTCCTTGTAGAAACCCCTGCATTTAGATGCATTTAGAAACCCCTTACCACAAAGCACAAGCACCACTGGAGCTCTAGGCAAGGTTCTACTCATTGTGTTAAGAGACAGCTCCCAGTCAACTTCCCTGTGATATCTTTCAGTGAAAGGATTACTTATCCAGTCCAGCTTCTTAAGGTAGTGTCCACCAGCAATGTCTTTAAGACCAGATTCCTTAAGGCCCTCATCCAAACACACACAGGGGCCTGTCAACAAGAGTTATGAGCAACAGGCTGCCCCTCCAGGGGCAGTGGCCCCAGAAGGGAGAGCTTTGGTCAAACATTTATTAATTAACTAGCTACATCTTCTGGCCAGCCTCCCAGGGACCAGCTGAGCTCAGACAAATATTCATAACCCAGTAGCTAACCCTCCTACTTTATTTCTGGAAGCTTCTTCCATAGGCAGGCAGGAGCAATCCGCCACCACGTTTAGGGATAAAGCTAACCAGACTTGAAAAATAAATTGCTGCTCAGCTAGACACAGCAGAGCCAAAAACTACATTTTGCCAACCTAGGGCAGGGCTGTACATTTTTTCCTGAGAAATATGGTTAGCAATTTATATAATTTATGTTTTTAAAATTAGATTTAGTAATCTTGCTTGACAGGCTTTTGTGTAATTGTAAATTGTGTTATCCTGCCTCAAAAAGGGCTCTTTTGTGGGTACACGATGGAAAAACGTATACAATTTATTTTTTAATTCAATAAATTGTTTGGAGCACTGTAAACTTTGGATCATTATTGATTTTTCTTTCTTTCATGATCACAGAATTGGCAGTATTAAATTGCTTTCGTTACAGGTGGATTTGATGATGAACAGTAACCACTTTGCATTTAAACAGTGGACTAGTCACCACCTCTCAAGCTCACTTCCAGGTCTTCTCCAGAGCCTCTCTCATCCTCTGGAATTCCTTGCCACCATTTGTCTCCTTATCTCCTACTCTGTCCACCTTTAGGTGATCCCTAAAAACTCATCTCTTCCTGGAAAGTCTATCCCACCTCTAACTATTAGATTGAACGTTTACTTTCTCTATCAGTTCATCCCCCACAGTCTATACCTATTATATCACTTGACCCTTCTGTTTAGATGGTAAGCTCTGATGAGTAGGGCTGCCTGGTTCCTCTTGTATTGAAATTAAGTCTATATGCTATCTTCTTCCATTTTGTAAAGCACTATACAAACTGTGGGTGCAACATGAATCCTGCATGATAATAATAATAGTGTTTACAGATTAGTAGGTTTACAGCTTCTACTGAACACTGCGGTTTAGCATCAAAGTCCTTCAATGTTACGCTTCCCACAAAATTCAAGGTAGCTTTTTCTTTCTTTATTGTTTCTGTCTTCCCTAATTTTTTCCTATATGTTACATTCTACCATACTCTACTCATCTAAATGTAGTTGCTTTTCATCTATCAGATAATTTATCTTGCAGCAGTCTCACTGGCTTATTTTCTCATCACTCTGGTGGAGCTGGTTTCCCAATAGGAATACAGACATAAACCCAGCCCACTGTGTTCTGCTGTAAATTTCTCTTATTGGAATCACATCTCTGCACACATGAAGAGTGACAAACTCCTGTCTGATCCAAACCAACATAATACACAAGTACTCATAGACATGAAGGTTGCTCATCCAGGATATAGGCTAGGTTCAAACGTTAGCTGTTCTCCTGCTCTCAGCTTCCAGTCCCTCACCAGTAATATACATTTGTAGTGTTGCCACAGCCAGGTTTATGGCAAAGGTGATATATTGTGTAATATAGTAGCCTAAAAAGTGGCAAAGGAGATGGTATTGAAAATTTGCAGCGCACAACAGCACAAAAGACACCCAGCACTGAGGACACAGCACATACCATAACCAGCACAGTAGACACAGAAGAAACACCTACCACAGCCAGCACACTAGACACTTCACAAATCAGCATATTCCATACTGGCAGGGGACACAGCAAACAGCAGGACACACCATACCCAGAACATTGAAGATAGCACATGGGACATTCAAAGAGCTGTTCCTGTATTACCTGATTTCATTGTGCTTGTGGGAATTCAATATATTCTATGTCTTCAACATGCCAGCTGGGTTCCAGCATGTGAACACAATGTATGTCTTCAAAACAGTGACTGGGGTCTGGCTCGTAAGCACAGTGCCGTGCTTAATGTAAAACAGGCAAGTTGGCAAAAATGTGCTTCAAATGACAGATTTGGCAGTTGTCAATAGCGGTTTGGCATCTGGACAACATGAGCCTGTTGTAATGCTCAATTGCTTTATGTAGGGAAGAAAGCATGCAAGCTTTACATTTTGCTGTTAACAATTATCATAGACTAACTTCACTCAAGATCTTTAAGAGCTTGTTCACACTGAAATGCCCAAACATGAATGGGCTGCAACAGCCCCCAAAAATAGCTGTTTTTTTTGTGGCCTAGTCCATACTGTGTGTTGCAGTGCAGACATGTTGTTGAGGTGCTTTGGGTAACATTGCACAGCAATGCAGGGGGGTGGGTTTATCCTTGGGCACCTGGAGGAGAACATTTGGGTAGATTTGTAGATGTTACAAAATTTCACTAACAGTGAGAAAGACTTAAAACTTGAGCCTACTACTCACTGTGTACACAGTAACATATGGCACAATCCTTAAACTCAATAGTGCAATAGTGCAATATTTCTCATGATTAGCAAAAACATATGAGAGTTCAGCAGCGGTAGCACAAAAGCAGCGACGAGTCCCAGGCAAGCCTGGATTTCCACCTTCTGCATCATTCCTCCATGTGGATTGCCCTTTTTTCCTCTCTGGTCTCCCGGTAGCTCTATCTTCCTGCAGTAGGTTTTGCTAATTACCTCCAAGGTCCCATACCAACCCTGATACTTCCTCCTTGCCAGTTGGCGGGAGCAAAGTCCAACTGCCAATACAGCCAATCATAAGTTTTTTATTTCCTCTCCCTCTGTGCACTGTCCTTGTCAGTGGCTGAATTCCCAGACTGTGCGACTCAGATAGCTTAAAGCAGCCCCTCACCAATAATCTCTAAAATTGGGGAGATAGATCCCTATATGCCCCCTTATCTACAACCCTACTGCACCAATGCTTTTTCAGTGCAATGTCACACATTGTGGTAATGTTTGTGTTTTACTGTTTGTCAATGCAATGGCCTGGTCTGAACAGGTTATAAGGACTCTAACAACATCACAACAAAATCTAATTTTTGTAACAACTGATACACATTTGATCATGATTGCACAGTTATAAATTTTTTTAATAACAAACATGTCATACTTTCCTGCTCTGTGCAATGGTTTTGCACAGAGTGACCCTAAACCTCCACTGCTGGGGTCCCTTGCTGGTACTCCAGGCTCCTCCTCTGTTCCGAGTGCTCCCATGGCAAGCTGCTTGCTATAGGTGCATTTTTTGTTGGGCTCAATCCTGAACTGGGCTGTGTGCATCTATTCACATGCCTTCTGCCCTCTCCTCACAGGATTTGATTTTTCAACAGCAGGAGCCAATGGCTCCCGCTGCTGCCTTCATGTCTTCAAGAGAGAAATAGCAGAGAAAAAGATGAATAAAAGTAAAAACATTAAGCCTTTATAGCGCCCTTAAGTATAAAATGCTTATGGAATGCTTATCTTACAATTGGAGTTTTATTCATTGATACTTGCATTTAAACAAACACTGGGCACTCTTTAATAGTAGTACAATATGTATTAATTAGCAAATAGTAAACATAATAACATGTGTGTGTTGCTGTGGCAATTTCTATAGTGACTTTACTGTAATAATATAGAGTTTAGGTTTAGTAACAGTATATGTGTACAGAGCCCCTTCCCTCCCCCTCCATTGATAAACAGGAAATGGGTGGGAGGGGCTTGGAAAGGGTTTCGGAGACACATGTGTTTGAACAAGAAATGGTGTTTGGAAGGACAAAGAGTAAGATGGTGACCTAAGAGCTTTGGAGTAGGACTGAGCAAGTAACTATGGACATTAAATCTTGACCCCCTAAGTTGAGTACATGTTTAGTTTACTTAATGTGTACATAGTGTACATGCTTATATTTGTAGGCATATATTTTGTAAGCTATAAAATTGTGTTGTGTTGTGCATTCTACAGTTGTATGTGCAGATTTTTCCTTGTTTAGTAAAGCATATACGGTACAGAAGTCTAAGCTTACTTTGTTTTACCACAATAACTTAATAGATAGACATAAAGAATTACAAGGTGTTCTTTACATATCAAGTCTAAAAAAAAAAATGGTTCAAATGCTATTTACAATAAATGCAGTGGACTGGCAGATGAGCTATATGTTATTGTATATAGCATTTGGGCCCATTATTCCGCCTAATTTCTGCTGGTCTGATATATTTTTGACCCCTACCTTTTACTCACTGATTGAGGGGACATTTCTTAAACCTTCATATTCTATTTAGACATATGGCATGTCTCTTAGCCCTTAGATCAATGACCAATTGTTTTTTTCATCCTGGATATGCATCCTAGTGAGTACTATCTGTTACTTCATGGCAGGTTATTTGAGTACCTCCTAATCACAGCATTTGTACTAATATTTTTGGCTTGGGTCTTAATATTATTCTTTGGCACTTTCCTGGCTGTAGGCTTCTGGGAACCTTAATACCTTCTTACAACAATTACCTTGTGGCCCAACAGTACCGCCTTGTTAATTAAAATAGGTGTACAGTACTTTAGGGTTGAGCGAACCCGAACTGTAAACAGACTTTGTTTTTTTTTTAACCTGAACCCGAATAATTTGAAAAAGTTTGGGTTCGGGTTCGGAGTTCGGCTATGTTATGGCGTGCTGCACGGCAGCCAATCGCCATTCGTTTTACAACTGTGACTAGGAAGTGATCACAGCCATGCCTACTAATGGCATGGCTGTGATTGGCCAGTGCAGCATGTGACCCAGCATGTGACCGGCTTCTATATCAGATAGAGGCACACAGCACAGCTCGTCACTTTGCTTTAGCTAGTGTAGGGAGAGGATGCTGATGATAGAGGGACAGTGTCAGATAGGTTTATCCTGCTTCAGCAATCTGCAACTGCACTATTTATTTCTGTGAGATCTGCATCTTTTCGTTTAGGGACTGTGCATTACATCGTTTAGGGCTCGTCACTCTGCATTAGCTAGTGTAGGGAGAGGCTGCTGTTGATTGAGGGACAGTGTCAGATAGGTGTATGCTGCTTCAGAAATCTTCACCAGCACTGTTTATTTCTGTGAGATCTGCATGTTATAGTTCAGGGAGAGGTTCCAGCTATTTTTTATATGGACAGCAATATATAGGTGACTCTGCCTATTTCACCAGCACTCCACCTGTTACCTGTGATCTACTGTGTGTGTCCAGTACATACTTCAGGGAGAGGTTCCAGCTATCTTCTATAGAGACAGCAATATATAGGTGACTCTGCCTATTTCACCAGCACTCCACCTGTTACCTGTGATCTACTGTGTGTATCCAGTACACAGTTCAGGGAGAGGTTCCAGCTATTTTCTATAGGGACAGCAATATATAGGTGACTCTGCCTATTTCACCAGCACTCCACCTGTTACCTGTGATCTACTGTGTGTATCCAGTACACAGTTCAGGGAGAGGTTCCAGCTATTTTCTATAGGGACAGCAATATATAGGTGACTCTGCCTATTTCACCAGCACTCCACCTGTTACCTGTGATCTACTGTGTGCATCCAGTACATAGTTCAGGGAGAGGTTCCAGCTATCTTCTATAGGGACAGCAATATATAGGTGACTCTGCCTATTTCACCAGCACTCCACCTGTTACCTGTGATCTATTGTGTGTATCCAGTACACAGTTCAGGGAGAGGTTCCAGCTATTTTCTATAGGGACAGCAATATATAGGTGACTCTGCCTATTTCACCAGCACTCCACCTGTTACCTGTGATCTACTGTGTGCATCCAGTACATAGTTCAGGGAGAGGTTCCAGCTATCTTCTATAGGGACAGCAATATATAGGTGACTCTGCCTATTTCACCAGCACTACACCTGTTACCTGTGATCTACTGTGTGTATTCAGTACATAGTTCAGGGAGAGGTTCCAGCTATCTTCTATAGGGACACCAATATATAAGTGACTCTGCCTATTTCACCAGCACTCCACTTGTTACCTGTGATCTACTGTGTGTGTCCAGTACATAGTTCAGGGAGAGGTTCCAGCTATTTTTTTTTATAGGGACAGCAATATATAGGTGACTCTGCCTATTTCACCAGCACTCCACCTGTTACCTGTGATCTACTGTGTGTGTCCAGTACATAGTTCAGGGAGAGGTTCCAGCTATTTTTTATAGGGACAGCAATATATAGGTGACTCTGCCTATTTCACCAGCACTCCACCTGTTACTTGTGATCTACTGTGTGTGTCCAGTACATAGTTCAGGGAGAGGTTCCAGCTATCTTCTATAGGGACAGCAATATATAGGTGACTCTGCCTATTTTACCAGCACTCCACCTGTTACCTGTGATCTACTGTGTGTGTCCAGTACATAGTTCAGGGAGAGGTTCCAGCTATCTTCTATAAGGACAGCAATATATAGGTGACTCTGCCTATTTCACCAGCACTCCACCTGTTACCTGTGATCTACTGTATGTATCGAGTACATAGTTCAGAGAGAGGTTCCAGCTATTTTCTATAGGGACAGCAATATATAGGTGACTCTGCCTATTTCACCAGCACTCCACCTGTCCCCTGTGATATACTGTCTGTGCAGTACATTGTTTAGGGCTAGGTTCATGCTTCTTGCTATAGGGGAAGAATTATATAGGTGAATCTCTGCATATTACACCATATTACACTATTGTTTTATTTAAAAAACACCCATTTAGGGCAAGATCCTACATTTGAGAAATATGAGGAGAACGTCAAATAAGGGACGTGGCCGCGGCCGTGGTGCTGCTGGTGGAGCTCCTGTTACAGGGAGAGGACGTGGTCGATCTGTGCCAGCTACACGCTCAAGTGAAACACCTTTCTCAGGTGTGAGTAGGCAACAGAGCCTGCAGCGGTATTTGGTCGGGCCTAATCCAGCTCTACGAATGTTGAGGCCAGGAGCAGAACAGGAGGTAGTAGATTGGGTTGCTGACAGTGCCTCCAGTTCCTTCACATTGTCTCCCAACCAGTCTTTTGCTGAAAGTTCAGAGTTGGCGCCTGCAGCTTATGTCCACCATCAGTCTTTCACCTCACCCCCTTGCAAATCAGCTAAGCAGTCTGAGCCCCAAATCATGCACCAGTCTCTTCTGCTTTTTGATGAGTCTGTTAGCATGTGTTCCCAGGGCCATCCACCTAGCCCAGCCCCAGAAGTGGAAGAGATTGAGTGCACCGATGCCCAACCACTTATATTTCAAGATGAGTACATGGGGGGACCATCACAGCACGTCTTGGATGATGATGAAACTGGTGCTTTTGCAATTGTGCAGACCGACAAGGAGGGCAGTGGTGAAGACTGGGTGGAAGGTGATGTGGAGGATGATGAGGTCCTCGACCCGACACGGAATCAACCTCATGCAGGTGACCCATGTAGTTCGGAGGAAGAGGCGGTGGTCGCACAGAGCCACCAGCACAGCAGAAGAGGGGGCAGGGTGCCAAAGCAGAGCGTCCGTTCCCTAGACAGTACGCCTGCTACTGCCCAACACAGCAAGGGACCGAGCACACCAAAGCCAGGCCCAAGGAGTTCCATAGCGTGGCAGTTCTTCACACAGTGTGCTGATGACAAGACACGAGTGGTTTGCACGTTGTGCAATCAGAGGCTGAAGCGAGGCATAAATGTTCTCAACCTGAGCACAACCTGTATGACCAGGCATCTAAGTGCAAAGCACGAGCTGCACTGGAGTAGACACCTCAAAAACCAAGAAAGGTCTCTGGCTCCTCCTGCTTACTCTTCTGCATCAGTCTCGGGCCTCTCGGCCTCTTCATCCACCTCTGTAGTGATAGTGCCACCTGCCACCCCTCAATTAGAGGACCGGCAAGCAACACTACCACCTGGGTCACCAAACATCTCCATCGCCCAGAGGCGATTCAGTTCGCATGTGCCGCGCTATATAAGTTTTTCATTCATTCATTCATTCACAATGTCACATAGAAGCATTCAGCTCTCTATCTCCCAAACACTGGAGTGGAAGAGGAAGTACCCCCCTACCCACCCGCGATCCCTGGTCTTGAATGCCAGCATTTCAAAATTACTGGCCTTTGAAATACTGGCATTCCGTCTGGTGGAGACGCAGAGTTTTAAAAGCCTGATGGCATTGGCTGTCCCACAGTACGTCGTGCCCAGCTGACACTACTTTTCCAGGCGAGCCATCCCTTCCCTGCACAACCAAGTGGGGGACAAAATCAGGTGTGCACTGCGCAACGCCATCTGTGCCAAGGTCCACCTAACTACGGATACGTGGATCAGTAAGCATGGTCAGGGACGTTATATCTCCCTAACAGCGCACTGGGTAAATGCAGTGGCGGCTGGGCCTGAGGCGGATAGCAGTATGGCGCATGTCCTTCCACCACCGAGGATTGCAGGGCGCTTCAGTTTGCCTCC
The DNA here is from genome assembly GCA_029574335.1 of Rana kukunoris. Classification (NCBI taxonomy): domain Eukaryota; kingdom Metazoa; phylum Chordata; class Amphibia; order Anura; family Ranidae; genus Rana; species Rana kukunoris. The sequence continues at coordinate 99,674,189 of CM056052.1, read as the reverse complement.
TGTTCCTAACTCCTCCTACTCTGCTTCCTCATCCTCTACAGCCTCCTCATCCAGTCAGCGTAACAAATTCACCACCAACTTCAGCACAGCCATGGGTAAACGCCAGCAGGCAGTTTGAAAACTTTCCTGTTTGGGGGAAAAACCACACACCGCGCAGGAGTTGTTGAGGGACATGGAACAACAGACCGATGAGTGGTTGGCGTCAGTGAGCCTCAAGCCGGGCCTGGTGGTGTGCGATAACGGGTGAAATCTTGTAGCAGCTCTGGGCCTAGCCGGTTTGACGCACATCCCTTGCCTGGCGCATGTGCTGAATTTGGTGGTGCAGAGGTTCCTGAAAAGTTACCCCGATCTGCCACAGCTGCTGCAGAAAGTGCGCACTTTCGGCGCTCTCACCCTGCTGCTGCTCGCCTGTCAGCGCTGCAGTGTAACTTTGGCCTCCCCGCTCACCGCCTCATATGTGATGTGCCCACAAGGTGGAACTCCACCTTGCACATGCTGGCCAGACTGTGCGAGCAGCAGCAGGCGATAGTGGAGTTTCAGCTGCAGCATGCACGCGTGAGTCACTCTGCGTAACAGAACCACTTCACCACCAATAACTGGGTCTCCATGCGAGACCTGTGTGCCTTGTTGCGCTGTTTCGAGTACTCCACCAACATGGCCAGTGCCGATGACGCCGCTCTCAGCGTGACTATCCCAGTTATATGCCTCCTTAAAAAAACGCTACGGGCAATGATGGAACAGTCATGTGGCACAGGAGGAGGAGGAGGAGGAGGAATCAGGATCATTTCCAAGGCTTTCAGGGCAGTCATTCACAAATGGCTCCAAGGGTGGGTTCGTGCACCAACAAAGGCCAGGTACACAATTGTCCAGCAAGGGCACAGTTCTGAAGGATGACGCCGTGGAAGATGAGGAGGAAGACATGGAGGAGGAGGAGGAACCATGTTCACAGAAGGATGGCATCCAGACCAGCTCATGGCCATGCTGCAGTGTCTCCGCAACGACCGGCGAGTTTTGCACATTTTGACAGGTGCTGATTACTGGGTGGCCACGCTGCTGGATCCCCCTTACAAGGACAATGTCCCGTCCTTTATTCCCTCACTGGAGCGTGAACGCAAGATGCGCGAGTACAAGCACACGCTGGTAGACGTGCTGCTGGTGCAATTCCCACCTGGCAACGGGGGCACAGTGGAAGCACAAGGCGAAGGCAGAGCAGGAGGAAGAGGTCGCCAACGCAGCAGGGGCACCGCCAGCACCTTCAGAAGGCAGGGTTAGCATGGCCGAAATGTGGAAAAGCTTTGTCAGCACGCCACAAGAAACAGCACCACCAGCTGATATGGAACGTTTTAGCAGGATGCAGCATTTCAGCAACATGGTGGAGCAGTATGTGTGCACACGCCTACACGTACTGAATGATGGCTATGCCCCCTTAAACTTCTGGGTCTCCAAATTGGGCACATAGCCTGAGCTTGCCCTTTACGCCTTGGAGGTGCTGGCCTGCCCTGCGGCCAGTGTATTGTCTGCGTTATCACAGACAAGCGCAGCCGCCTGTCCAGAGCCAATGTGGACAAGCTCACGTTCATTAAAATGAACCAGGCATGGATCCCAGAGGACTTGTCCGTACCTTGTGCAGAATAGACACCGGGCCGGCCTTACCCAGCCATTGTTTTTTTTCTGATCTTTCTAGGATTGCCATCTCATCCCTTTAAAAGCAAAAACATATTAATTACACAGGTTCTCTGGCTGATTAAGGTGCTGCTAATTAAACTCACTTGGTGCCTTATCGACTGTAACTTAGCGTAATTACTCTGTGTTCAGGTTTAAAGGGATGAGGTAGCAACCCTAGATCTTTCTCACTCTTTTGGGGTTTACCCTAATTTAAAAAATACATATATTAAAAACCAAAACCTGCTGTGTTGGCTACCTCCTCCTCCTCCTCCACTGCTGCTTCCACTTACACCACCACATCCACCTCAAACTCCTAATACATATGGACCTTGTCCTCCTAGGTCAAAATGATTTTATTTTTTATTTTTATTTTATTTATGTTATTTTAAGTTATTTCCCTATCCACATTTATTTTCAGAGTACTTGCCATGCTCCTCTCGACATTTTGCTGCCATTTGCAGCCCTCCAGCCCTTTCCCTTAGTTTTTTAGAGACATTTTTATAGTCAAAAGTCTGGGTCCCCATTGACTTCAATGGGGTTCGGGTTCGGGTCAAAGTTCGGGTCGGGTTCGGGTGCCGAACCCAAACTTTTTTTTCAAAGTTCGGGTTCGGGTCCGAACTCTAACATCCAGGTGTCCGCTCAACTCTAGTGTACTTGCATGCTATAAGACTCCAAAACTTACTAAGCAGATTGCTCACACCTAAACACACTCTCTAAAAGTGTATCAATGTGCAATATTATATTCAAAAGTGGTGTTGCGCTCCCAAATGGGAATGTGCTAGTATCCCTCTAAATATGTTTTTATAGCAACTTTCCAAGTCAGCATATCATATGAAACCATAAAAACAAGCTTGTGTTCACTTATCCAAATGACTGCTTCCTCAATTAGTGTTTACCACTATGTGCTCCATTAATCCACATGATTTAGTGATAATCCCCTCATCCGATGTTCTCTCACCTGGGGGATAAGACCAACCAATGGTCTATATGTGCTTTTGTCCCTCTCTGGGGATCTGATTTATGCTATTTCACTCCTTAGCTGGCGAAACCTGAGATTAGAATTCTCTATTTCTCACACGTATCTCCATACGCCCAAATCATAAAGAGAAAAAGATGGTTTTAAAACAACCGGTTTATTAAACACTAAGTATAGGGGGGCGTGGCCAGGCAGCGGATGTAGCCGGACACAGCTGAAGTGAGCTCCGCCGAGAATCCTTACTAATCTCCTGTGGAAGATATCGTTCACCGATCCAAAGCATACCGGTGTGCCCCTTACAAGCCCGGGATCACGCACATACCGTTCTCGATGCTCCTGCCCCACGATGTCGTCCGCTAAGCGGCAGCTGGTGAACAAACCCACGGAGCACATGTTCCAAAATGGCGCGTATGCAAGCCGCGCAGCCAAGGAGACGCAGCGCGAAGCAACGGAGAAGCTGTTCTCTAAACCACCTCCGAAGGATTCGGTGGCCTCTTCCAGTACCCCGGAAGACTCTCCTGGCGGGGGCTCCGAAGCAGACGATACAGTACCCCTGGAGGACTCAGTGCAGGCTGGTTTACTGTGGGACACAGTGAGTGCCCCCAACCCCGAATCTGCTAGGCCCCAGGCCCCTGTGAGCCCTGTAATAGAAGGGGAGCCCACCCTGCGGGACATATTTGCTGCAGTGACCTCATGTAATATGTCCATCGGGGCCCTTACCACGGAAATAAAGGGGATGAAGTCTGAGATCTCTTTCCTCAGACAGGATGCCCAAAAGATGAGGGAGAGAACCTCTGCATTGGAGGAGAGGGGAAGCGCCTTTGAAGATGACCTGGGGCCTATGCAAAGAGATCTCTCCTACAATAATCACTTAATTGACCAGCATTCTTCTCGTTTGGAAGAATTGGAGATCAGAATGAGGAGAAACAATGTGAGAGCCATAGGCCTGCCTGAAAAAATGGAGGGGAAGAATCCTGTTGAGTTCATAGAGAAGTGGTTGATCGCCGCATTTGGGAGAGAAGCATTTTCCCCCATGTTCTCGGTTGAACGAGCCCATAGGGTGCCGTCAAGGCCCCCACAACCAGGTGCACCACCAAGGCCTTTTTTGTGTAAACTCCTGCACTATCGAGACAGAAATTCCATCCTGTACAATGCCAGAATTAACCCGTCTGTTCTAAAAATAGACAATGCCAAAGTTTCCCTGTTCCCAGACTTCTCAGCCGAACTCCAGAAGAAGAGGGCCAATTTTCTGGACATTAAACGCCGCCTGAGAGGCCTCGAAGTGAAATGTGCAATGTTATACCCTGCCAGACTGCGCGTGGAAGCGTTTGGCTCGGTGCAATTTTTTGATTCCCCAAACACTGCTGTACAGTGGCTTGATCGAGAGGAGCAATCGCTTAGGGAAGCTAGGGGTAGGCGCCCCACAGACTGAGAGGATGCAATACTCATACATGCTGGATCATTTCTACAGCTTCCGTGTTGCCTGTTGCTAGGCGGGAATTATGTTCACTTTGGTTGCTATGGGCTAGAAGTTGGCTGTTGAGAAGTTTTAAGACACTATGGTGCGCTTCCACTGTTGCCCCCGGAAGGGTCGAACCGGGCCTACATAGTTCCATTGTCTGAAGTTGCCCGGGCCCTGTTGGCCGAATTGGATTTGTTTTATTTCAAAGAAGGAAACACAGTGACCTGTTCCATAACTGCCGTTTTTTTTGTTGCGTTATCTCTTTTATTTACCCTGATCCATAACCATTATGCTTGTGAACTAGTAGTCCTAACCCTTGACCTATGCTTGTCCCGATCCCAGGAAACATTGACTATCCCAGTCCTGATAATTACTATCTGGCTTATCTACTATTCCTATCTGTGCCTACATTAGCTATGCATGTTGTTACACTATTATACTACCTCTCTACTGTATGCTCTACAATGTCTAAGGTAACAAGATGCCTCTCATGGAATGTCCGTGGCCTGGGTACCCCGGTGAAGCGAGTGGAGGTGTTGCGAACTGTCAAGAGGCTGGGTGCAGAGGTGATATGTTTGCAGGAGACCCACTTCTCACCGGGGTCCACTCCAAAACTAGCTCCCAGGCAGTTCTGCCACCAATACCACTCCACTCATACTGTGTACTCGAGAGGAGTGAGTATCCTAATTCGGCGAGGCACCCAGTATACATATATAAATGCTAAGATAGATCCCGAAGGTAGATATGTCTTCTTGTATTGTTCTCTCCTAGGGGTAAAGTGCGCACTGGCGGGAGTGTATATTCCGCCACCGTTCTCATCCAGTGTTATGAAGATACTGGCCGAGTTTGTCTCTTGTCTTCCTGGTATTCCAGTGCTGGTACTCGGGGACTTTAATAATTTCCTGGAATACGAGAAAGACAAATTTAAAGCTACTATGGGAGGGGGGGGGTCCATGGGAGGAAGGGCCTTACACCTTTTGCTCGATTGATTGCTGAGCTAGGTTTAACTGATGTGTGGAGAATGCATAACCCTGATGCAAAAGTGTTTTCTTGTCAGTCGGCCTCAGCTGGGGGACTATCAAGGATTGATCTGGGTTTGGGAAACGCCCCTCTGCTACCCTTGGTGAGGTCCTCTCAATACCACCCAAGACATACATCTGACCATTCTCCATTTACGGTGGACCTGGGTCTGGGGTTGGAAAGGGGACATAGCCTCTGGAAGCTCAACCCTTTCTGGCTGTCTCTCCTTTCAGACTCTGACCCGCTACCCCTGCTCCTCACAGATTTCTTTAGAGTTAACATAGGGTCTACTGATATACAGATTGTCTGGGATGCTGCAAAGGCATATATGCGTGGCCAACTCATTAGAGCAATTAATGCCATTAAAACTAACACTAAGGAATGGGAAACCCGAGTCCTAGCAGACGCCCACCGGTCCGAAATGGACTATGTAGCAGACCCATCTGATGATAACAAAAGGAGGTGGTTAGCCTCCCAAACCATGCTTAAGGATCTTTCGTTACAGCTAGCAGAAAACAAACGGTTCTTTCTACAGCAAAGACATTTTGAAGAGGGGGAAAATACAGGTCACCTACTGGCGATCCTGGCTAAGTCCCAACAGCCACCTTCACATATCACTGCGGTCACGGACGATAGGGGGGAGACGTGCCACTCCACACAATCCATCATTAATTGCTTTAAAAGCTTTTTTCAGGAAGTCTATACATCGAAGGTTAGCCCCACTACTGAACAAATACATACATTTCTGAGTAAATATCAATTGCCGTGCCTTCCTGCCTCGGAGATGGCCCTACTTAATGCCCCCCTTACTAGGGAGGAGCTCCTCGAGGCTTTGAAACTGGCACACAATGGAAGGGCACCCGGGGCTGACGGTCTTCCCTCTGAGGTCTATAGTAGATACTCTGAACAACTCATCCCAGTCCTATTGAAAGTTTACAACTCAGCCTTTGAGACTGGTAGACTCCCCCTCTCTATGGATGAAACCCTCATTGTGGTTCTGCTGAAGCCGGGGAAGGATCCTCTATCCCCAGACTCATATAGGCCTATATCCCTGCTGAGGTTCGATGTAAAACTATTGGCCAGGGTTCTGGCTACTAGGCTCTCTAAGTGTATCCACCATGTAGTGCATAGAGATCAGTCGGGGTTTATCCCTACTAGGTCGACTGCCCAGAACCTACGTAGACTGTTCCTTAATTTACAAGTACCAGTGGATAATCCGGGTAATAGGGCCATCTTCTCCTTGGACGCGGCCAAGGCATTTGATAGTGTGGAATGGCCATATTTATGGGAAGTGCTGAATAGGTTTGGAGTCGGTTCTTCCTTTCTGAAATGGGTCCAATTGCTATATAGTTCTCCGAAGGCACGAATGAGAATCAATGGTGAAGTCTCAGACCCCTTCCGGCTGTACAGGGGGACACGACAGGGGTGTCCATTGTCCCCCCTGCTGTTCGCCCTGGCGCTGGAACCTTTGGCAATCCATATGCGAGCCTCACCCGGCATAACTGGCTTTTCCAGGAATGCCGGGCAGGACGTTGTTTCATTATTCGCAGATGACACGCTCATATATTTGGGAGATACAGATGAGTCTCTGAGGAATGGGATGTCCTTAATCGCGGACTTTGGGGACCTATCAGGTTTCAGCATCAACTGGCATAAATCAGTTCTCATGCCCCTGGACCCATTGTCAAACCCACTCCCTGAATGTGCCAAAGATATATTGATAGTGAAAGACTTCAAGTACCTAGGTATTCAGGTGACACCAGATCCCACCCAGTACCTCGCGCTGAATTTGACCCCGTTACTACTTAAATTCAGGCAGAAGTGCGCGGTCTGGAAAAAACTCCCCCTATCGGTCGCGGGCAGAGCGAATCTCATAAAAATGGTGTGGGCCCCCCAACTATTATACGTTTTTCACAACTCCCCAATCTGGATACCACACAAATGGTTCGCTCACATTGATGCTCAGTTTCAGGGATCTGATCTGGGGCGGGAAGACGGCTAGGATTAGTCTCAAAACACTACAGTTAGCTAAAGATCAAGGGGGCATGGTGGTTCCACACGCCCGATATTATTATGTAGCATTGCAGATACAACATCTGGGGAACTGGGGCGAGATAGATGAGGGAGACCCGGTACGATCACCACTGATGCCACTGGGATCTACCCTCCCGGCTATATCATATCTGGAGGCAGGGCTCCCACACCTAGAGCAATCGCTTCCCACTGTCATCTTACTGAATACCCTTTGGAAATACATTAAGCGGAGTTCTACCCAGGAAAACAACAATTGCTCATCTTGCTTAAAAAAATTAAATAAAAAAAACGTGAAAAAAAAAAAAATACTCACCCGAAATACCTGTTGCTATGCGGAAGTCCGTATTCTGCCTCTTCCACACCGCGGTGTCTTTTCTTCTGCTTCTTCTGCTTGTGAATGGGGCGCGCTGCTTTCTGGGAACTGTGTGTGTTCTCAGAGAGCAGCCGCCCATTCACAAGCCAGCGTGAGACTCACGCAGGCGCAGTAGGAAATAGGCAGTGAAGCCGTACGGCTTCACTGCCTGTTTCCCATAGTGTGGATGGCGGCGCGGGACCTGGATCGATCCTGGGACCGGCATCGGGGGGGGCATCAGAGCGGGCAAGTAGGACAAGGTAAGTGTCCCTATTTAAAGTCAGCAGCTACACTGTTAGTAGCTGCTGACTTTAAAAAAAAAAATTGCTGGCTGTCTCTCCTTTCAGACTCTGACCCGCTACCCCTGCTCCTCACAGATTTCTTTAGAGTTAACATAGGGTCTACTGATATACAGATTGTCTGGGATGCTGCGAAGGCATATATGCGTGGCCAACTCATTAGAGCAATTAATGCCATTAAAACTAACACTAAGGAATGGGAAACCCGAGTCCTAGCAGACGCCCACCGGTCCGAAATGGACTATGTAGCAGACCCATCTGATGATAACAAAAGGAGGTGGTTAGCCTCCCAAACCATGCTTAAGGATCTTTCGTTACAGCTAGCAGAAAACAAACGGTTCTTTCTACAGCAAAGACATTTTGAAGAGGGGGAAAATACAGGTCACCTACTGGCGATCCTGGCTAAGTCCCAACAGCCACCTTCACATATCACTGCGGTCACGGACGATAGGGGGGAGGCGTGCCACTCCACACAATCCATCATTAATTGCTTTAAAAGCTTTTTTCAGGAAGTCTATACATCGAAGGTTAGCCCCACTACTGAACAAATACATACATTTCTGAGTAAATATCAAATGCCATGCCTTCCTGCCTCGGAGATGGCCCTACTTAATGCCCCCCTTACTAGGGAGGAGCTCCTCGAGGCTTTGAACTGGCACACAATGGAAGGGCACCCGGGGCTGACGGTCTTCCAACACAACACAGATTATCACACTTATATCTGTTCCATAAAGCCTATAGGACACCGGCTCGTCTATTCAAGTGGGGTCTAAGGGATTCTCCGCTATGCCCAAAATGTAAAACTCAGGAAGGAGACTTGTTGCACATGATGTGGAAGTGTCCAAAACTCTTTCGTTACTGGCACTATGTCACTGACATTATATCACAGGCATATGGCTTTCCGGCACCACATGACCCAGTAGTTTTCCTCCTCGGGGCTCTTAAGGTGCCTTCACTCTCTCCTCAAGGCCACACAGCTGTGATCCGGCTGCTCTACGCAGCCCGGAGAGCCATTGCTAGATTTTGGATCACTTCCAGAGTGCCTACAGAGGAACTATGGGTCAAGCTAGTGAATACTATGTTGATTCGCGAAAAAATTACATATCAGCGCAGGAATGCATCCAAAAAATTATATTCTATGTGGCAGCCTTGGCTGGACGTTCCTGGGCTGGGACCAGCGGAACTAATTATGGATAGGCTACTACAGTAATAATGGTTCAAAGGGAAAGGGAAGACAGGACAAAAACATCTACAGGGTATTATATAATGCATTGTGTCACGGTAGTGGGTTCAGGATCATGGTGCACTGGAACAGTACTCTGAATGTGCTCTATATTGATACGTAATGGTTATAGGAGTATAGTAGGAGGCAGATATTGAAACTGACTCGACCATATGCTCAGGGGAAAAAAAAATGTTTTGGAACCTTAAGTAGTGACCTCAGGGTATTTGAAATGTTTGGATTGCAAAGAGGGAATTTCAACTCTCTCACTGCTTACATGCCTTGAATGAGTACGTAATCTACTTGATGTATTCTTGCTTTATTGTTATGCATTTTTGTCATTGTAGTGTATGTTTACTCTGCCTCAATAAACTATTTTCTTGATTAAAAAAAAAAAACACTAAGTATAAAAACACTCACATTTTCCTGGTGACTAAAGGGGTTGTAAAGGTACGTGTTTTTTCACCTTAATGCATTCTATGCATTAAGGTGAAAAAACATCTCAACATTAGCGCCCCCCCAGACCCCCCGTTTACTTACCTGACCCCTCGAAAGTCCCGTGCTGTGAACGCATAGGCTTTTCGGTTGGCTTCTTGGCTCATTCATTGGTTGATTGAAAGAAGCGCAGCCATTGGCTTGTGCTGCTATCAATCCTATCCAATGACGCTGTGCGCCAGGGGTAGGGCCGAGTGATACAGTGAGTGGCTATAGCTGCCGGCTGTATAACAGGAGCATGCCCGCAAGAACTTTCCACCATGCGAGAGGGCTCGCATGAAGGTGGAAAGTTCTTGCGGGTGGGAGCCAAGACAGCCGCTGAGGGACCCCAGAAGACCAGGTTCGGGGGTACTCTATGCAAAACGAGCTGCACAGTTGAGGTAAGTATAACATGCTTGTTATTTAAAATAAAAAATAAAATACTCTTTAGTGATCCTTTAAAGCGCTTCAAACTGTAAAAAGCATTCAGTCCTTACAGTGCGTGTATACGACAATTAGACAGTATTTCCACTGTATGCTTGCAGCGTGAAGACAGGTTGGCCCTGCCCTACGTGTTACACCACAGGGTCATTTGGCTTCCTCAGGGCAAAATAGCTATGCAAACAGTTTTTAAGGGATACTAGTACTCCTTTGTTATTGTGTCTCACAAATCCAGTAAGTGGTTGGTTCTGTGGTTGGCGATGGCGAGCGAGACGTATGCGCGCAGTGCCCGCCCATCAGTCCGTGCGTCTGTGCGTCACAGGACGGAGAGCATGGGCACTGAGCATAGCAGCCCCCAAATTGGAGCATGCCCCATGGGGGACAGGAGGTTCATGGCACCCCCAGGCCTGTTGCAGCATTGGGAAAACCGACGGACTGATGGGCGGGCACTGCGCGCATACGTCTCGCTCGCCATCGCCGCACAGAGAGCCTGCTCTCCATGCGGCGCATTGGTTATGCCATCCACGCGGGGAACTGGGAGACAATTGGTGCCACACCACTAAGCGGTTAATCCGCAGTGATGCAGGTGCCTCCTCTCCCCTCCCCATCGTTTGCGAGACGTTTGGCAGGTGACTGGGAGGGCGGCTCCTATAAGAGGGCGTAGTCCAATGCTGACACAGGCATTTGGTTCCCCACACGCTACCGACCTCATGCAGCACACTCGGAGCTCTCAGGTTATCCTCTTTTCCCCCTCCTTCTTATTCATACCTTGTACTTTCACCCCACCTTAATATTCTCTCTTTACCAGTCCCAGCTTTATGCCCCCCCCTTTTCATCTCTCCCTTCTATCTCTTTTCTACACCCTCATATCCCTCCTATACATAACCTTTTCTTTTTCCCATCCCTCCCCTTGCAGCCATCAACATTCACTGATCCCAGTACATACATCACATCATGCCTCATGCCTGTGCCACCTGGGTGCGTCCTGTTTGGGGGCCCCGTGTCCCCTGGTTTCCAGCCACAGCCCCCGCCAGGGGCTGCCCCAACCCTAGGGGACCGTCAGGAGCTTCACCCCAGTGCCAGCCGCATTTGGCCACCTGGTGAGTACCATCTGGGACCTTGACATGTTCTCGGCCCCCAAATGTTGAATGCCCTGGTATAACCAGTTATGTGCTTATGTCATTACAGATAATAAATGCAATGCATGCCTGCTCCTGACGAGCGACCAATAGTCGCGAAACGCGTAGAGCTATCTACCTCATGCATCTATGTATATTTTCAGAAGTACTACACAATGTATCATCTTCATATGAGCTGTTTATGCCATGTTTTAATTACTGCAGTACAGTTTGTTGTACCTTTTTGTCTGTATATACTTGGGTTACTGCCTATATAAACCTTCCCCCCAACCAATCTGTGAATTACATATGTATATCTATTTTCTTCCATAGTGCAATATAGTCATGTACGGTGCATTATGTGAAAGCAATAAAATATTTAGACGTATTCCAGATTTATTATTATTTACTTTTCCCCCAATTTATTGCAAACCTTTCCCGCACATGCTTCATTTAAAGTCCTGCCTGTTCCTTTCTCTATACAAATGCAAGGGATGGAGGTAATTAACCCATTACCTCATTTAAAGTCCCAAAAAACCCTCTCCCCCTTCCTCATATACTATAAAATAGGGATAGAAGCATGTGCTTTACGGGACTATACTGTTTACAACAAGTGTTTACACTCATTACTGCATTTTTGTTGTGTTTTCTCACCATTTGCAACAATGTGCTTAATACTGTTTTATTTTTCTGTCAGATCCTTGCACAGCTGGCTGTTCTGGGCAATTCCTCATTTTTTCACACAGGTTTTCCCAATGCTGCAACAGGCCTGGGGGTGCCATGAACCTCCTGTCCCCCATGGGGCATGCTCCAATTTGGGGGCTGCTATGCTCAGTGCCCATGCTCTCCGTCCTGTGACGCACAGACGCACGGACTGATGGGCGGGCACTGCGCGCATACGTCTCGCTCGCCATCGCCGCACAGAGAGCCTGCTCTCCATGCGGCGCATTGGTTATGCCATCCACGCGGGGAACTGGGAGACAATTGGCGCCACACCACTAAGCGGTTAATCCGCAGTGATGCAGGTGCCTCCTCTCCCCTCCCCATCGTTTGCGAGACGTTTGGCAGGTGACTGGGAGGGCGGCTCCTATAAGAGGGCGTAGTCCAATGCTGACACAGGCATTTGGTTCCCCACACGCTACCGACCTCATGCAGCACACTCGGAGCTCTCAGGTTATCCTCTTTTCCCCCTCCTTCTTATTCATACCTTGTACTTTCACCCCACCTTAATATTCTCTCTTTACCAGTCCCAGCTTTATGCCCCCCCTTTTCATCTCTCCCTTCTATCTCTTTTCTACACCCTCATATCCCTCCTATACATAACCTTTTCTTTTTCCCATCCCTCCCCTTGCAGCCATCAACATTCACTGATCCCAGTACATACATCACATCATGCCTCATGCCTGTGCCACCTGGGTGCGTCCTGTTTGGGGGCCCCGTGTCCCCCGGTTTCCAGCCACAGCCCCCGCCAGGGGCTGCCCCAACCCTAGGGGACTGTCAGGAGCTTCACCCCAGTGCCAGCCGCATTTGGCCACCTGGTGAGTACCATCTGGGACCTTGACATGTTCTCGGCCCCCAAATGTTGAATGCCCTGGTATAACCAGTTATGTGCTTATGTCATTACAGATAATAAATGCAATGCATGCCTGCTCCTGACGAGCGACCAATAGTCGCGAAACGCATAGAGCTATCTACCTCATGCATCTATGTATATTTTCAGAAGTACTACACAATGTATCATCTTCATATGAGCTGTTTATGCCATGTTTTAATTACTGCAGTACAGTTTGTTGTACCTTTTTGTCTGTATATACTTGGGTTACTGCCTATATAAACCTTCCCCCCAACCAATCTGTGAATTACATATGTATATCTATTTTCTTCCATAGTGCAATATAGTCATGTACGGTGCATTATGTGAAAGCAATAAAATATTTAGACGTATTCCAGATTTATTATTATTTACTTTTCCCCCAATTTATTGCAAACCTTTCCCGCACATGCTTCATTTAAAGTCCTGCCTGTTCCTTTCTCTATACAAATTCAAGGGATGGAGGTAATTAACCCATTACCTCATTTAAAGTCCCAAAAAACCCTCTCCCCCTTCCTCATATGGTTGGTTCTGATGTCCATGTCCATGCTAATGTATGATTATAATCTACCACATTGATGTGAGCATTCTCTTACAGAATTATGGAAACAATATTTATCATTGTTTATACAGTATGATATCTTATTGATGTTCATTCATACAACTTTCTCTTTAAACATGTTTAGTGTTGCTCTACCTGCCATATTGGGTTCTAAAGAAGCCATGAATTGCAAAAACGTTGACATGGCATACCCGACACATACAGATTCTACAATCATTTATCTTTTAGACAAACTTTATATAGACAGACTTCTGGTACCAAGGGTAGGGTATTTGTAATGCTAATATGTTTTTTTTAAGGCTTCTACACCTATGTTCTGAATCTGTTTTTTACTGCTCATTAATAAATATATTATGTTTTATAATTTTGTGTGGTCTCCCATATTGAGCACATAAAGTCCTTATTTTTTGTAGACATAATTTGAAAGAGTCAGCCTGTACTTTTTGCATTTTCATTTCGGATGTGGCTGTACAAATCAAAATCTGTTTGTCTTCATAGTGGGCTGTTTGCTGTGGATCATCGCTGAGTGCCTGGATGAGCCTGTTTACAACATGCTGTATTGAGCTCTTTCACAAGGGATCAATATGATCCGGTAAGAGGCTTTGAGTGGCGGTGGAGGGCACAAGGTGTTTTATCCTTTTCATTGCAAGAGTTATTTACTTCACTTGGGGAACTGTTGGAGTCTTTCATTTGGTGTACTCACTTTCATATAATTTTAAATAGAAAACGTTTGATATAAGATTTACACTTATTAGACTATTTGATATTTTTGTATATTTTTTTTCACGGTTTTGTTTATTGCAATCCATTTGTGCAATTCATTTGTGTTTAAAGTGCTCCTATTTTATGTTTATGTAAGCCTATTTACCTAAATGGTGTAGTGTAAAGCCACAGGGTGAGCATGACAGGCAGTTATTAAGTTTACAAGAGTTTAGCAATAGCAGCTTCCCTCACAGGTTGTTTTAACGTACTGCTATGTACATAACTAGCCTTTTTGCACCTTCTCTTTGCGCACATGTGCAGACATCTTAAAAGTAGCATGCAAGAAAACTATAAAGTGAAGCAAATGAGACAATTAAAATTACTGTATGTTTTCTGCTTTGGCTTATGTTTTGACTGCGTTTACTGATCTGCACTACATGTACTGTATTTTTACCATTGCTGTACATTAAACGGTGTGATTTAAAAAAAAAAAAAAAAAAAAAATTACTGTATGTTCCATTAAACAAATTCTTTGTGTTGTGCTCTTTTTCTTGATTTGGTAGGTAGATAAAGGTTAATTCAGAGATGTTGATCCACCATATGTCTTTGGTTTTCCTCACCAGAAAATATGTTTGTAATGAGTCATGACAGAGTGCACACAATAGAGTTATGGAAAAATACCTCTATGTAAGGCACTGGTGAGAGATAATGCAAAAACTGAGATAAACTTAACAGGACCTAATTACCATTTGTTTATAAAAATTATACAAAGAAAGTTAACCTTATTAACAGGTTTATATTTATCTGCCACTATTATATCTGATTTTATTGAAAACTATAATGATAAGGTTTTTAATGTTCTTGAATAATTGTTCCATCTTTCAATCTACATGTACAAAAAACAAGTGTATTGTTTATATGAGTAATTCAGTCAACCATAATGCATTGCCTCATGAAAGGTACACCTTCTGAATAGAACAATTACCTAAATGGCTCTTTTTTATATTTGAGCAAATGGATTGATGCTTGTGCTTTGTACAATGACTTTATATTTAATGCATCTTCATGCCCAGAACCTTTTTCATCAGTCTCATGAAAGCCCATTATCTTTCCATTAGGAAGCCTGTTAGATAACTGCCCAGGTGCCTTTTGATCTGTCCAGCAAATTTGCATTCTCTTCCTGCAGAATTTTGCATTACCCTAAAGAATTAGAATTAGCGAGAGGCTCTTTATAATCAGCTCCACCACGAACGCGGTTCCTTGTCAAAAGCAATTGGAACATTGTAAGAAATTTTACATTTCACTTTATGCTTTTTAGGTAAAAAGAAAACTCATGCAGCTAAATGTAATTTTAAATTATTTATTTATTATGTATACTATTCACTTGGAAATATAGGACAGTTATTGCTTTGATTATGTCTCTGAAAGTTTTGTAAGCACAAATAAAGGTGAGAAAACACACAAGGACAAATTAATAACAGTTTACTTGCTTTTTTTGGTCTATTAATTACAAGTTTACAAAAAATATATATTGCACGGTGCCTTTAAATTAATAAACACAGCACAACATGAATCATTCAAACACATAAAGTGAATATTGCAGAGAATTTAAATTGAACAAGGAATGGACTTTTGAGGCATAATCGAAAACATTTTTACATAACTTTTATTTTTGTAGCAAAAAGACATATATTTTAACATACACATGTATAAAAACAAATATATCATAAATTGTAAGGTAAAAAAGAGCTCAACTGGCCACCTAGGTGTCCAGTCAGTCCCTAACCAGTGTAGAGTTCAATTGGATAAGATCATAACATCTCTGAAGCTGGTAGGTAACCTAATATGATAGTACATGTACTGTCATGGCAAGAATGTTTAAGGGGGTCAGTGTAGCCAACTCAGGGTATGTACAATTGTGTTCAATATTGGCTCTTGTTAAGCTTGACTAGTTTCATGCACCCATGCGCTTCTTCAGGAGCTAGTCATATCTAATGAACAGAGATACAAAAAGGAAAATAATAAGTAATCACTAAGGTATAAATAAAACAGTATATGCAATAATATTATACATTTGGATAGACACATGTAGAGTATAAAAGAATATTCAATGCATTTACTTACAACGTATGATAACACTTAGCGCCAATAAAAACAGAGCAGATGGACAGATGCAATGATATCAAGGAACCATGCGGGTCTTGAAGGCAGATATGGGGGCACAAACTAAAGGCAATGACAACCAGAGCCTACCTGGTCCAGCTGGCCTGTTCCAACTCCGCTATGTTCATCCAGTTACTCCCAAATCCCAAACCTTTGCGGACCTCCAGTCCAAGTACCAGATACGAAAAAATCTGTTCTACTCCTACCTCCAAAACAATTATTATATATCTACTGTGGATTGGAAAGAAATCATGGACTGCCGCACTCTGTTAAACGATGTCTTTAACCACTTGCTTACTGGGCACATATACCCCCCTCCTGCCCAGGTGAAATTTCAGCTTCCGGTGCTGCGTCACTTTAACTGACAATTGCGCGGTCGTGCGACGTGGCTCCCAAACAAAATTGACGTCCTTTTTTCCCCACAAGTAGAGCTTTCTTTTGATGGTATTTGATCGCCTGTGCGGTTTTTATTTTTTGCGCTAACAAAAAAGAGCGACAATTTTGAAAAAAAATACAATATGTTTTACTTGTTGCTATAATAAATATCCCAAATAAAATAAAAAAAATAAAAAAATCGCAATAAGCGACTGGTTTGCGCAAATGTTATAGCGCCTTCAAAATAGGGGACAGAATTATTATTTTTTATTATTATTTTTTTTTACTAGAAATGGCGGCGATCTGCGACGTTATGGCGGGCACATCGGACACTTTTGACACATTTTTGGTGCCATTCACATTTAAACTGCGATCAGTGCTATAAATATGCACTGATTACTATATAAATGTGAAGTGTAAAAGTGGTTAACACTAGGGGGTGAGGAAGGGGTTAAATGTATTCAATACATAGTGTTCTAACTGTGGAGGGAGGGAGTGACTGGGGGGGGTGACCAATCTGTGTCCCTATGTACAAGGAACACAGATCGGTCTCCTCCTCTCCAGAGACACTACGCTGTCTCTGTAAAACGGCAATGAGAGATGATCTATATGAGATCATCTCTCATTCGCCGCACAGATCGCATCACAAACGGCCACTCTAAATGGCCGTTCACCGTGATCTGTGATTGGCTGTGTCCAAGGGACACGGCCAATGCAGAATTTCCCTGCTGCGCGATCTGGAGCGCACGCTGGGAACGCCCAAAGGGGCGTACGTCAAAAGACGGCGGGTTGGATATTTAGACCCGCGCTGTAGCCGTCATTCGGCTATAGTGCGGGTCTGAAGTGGTTAAAAAAAAGAAAAAATTAAAACACGATTCAAAAACAGTGCAGTTAAAAATAGAAAGTGAACTCTAGGACAATGGCTAACATGTTTCACATTGTGAGGTGCTTTCTCATAGCTATGAGCTATGAGTAAGCATCTCATGATGTGAAACATGTTAGCCATTTTTTTGCCAATACGTAGAATGGAGCATATGACAGCTCTGGTAGAGGATGCTGTCGACAGGTTCGACAGAGTCTGGGACTTGTGGGACAAATTTGAATTTGGTTCCTCTCCCTAAATTCTGCATAGACCCCATGTATCTATCCAGCATCATAACCCCCTGTCTTCGGTATTCAGCTGTTAACCGGTTATAGCCTTTTGATGATTAGTTTTTCATGAGTTTTTCTGTACTTTGATATATATTTGTCTTAGATTTTTCTGATATTATTGTGCATGATGTGCTTTCTTTGTAATTTATAAAACTTCAATAAAAATACAATAAAAAAAAAAAGACATTATTTGTCACCAACCACGAAACAGATATTCCGGAGGTTATTATAAGGAAATTGTGAAGACAGAATCAGCTTCAGATCTGTCTTTCTCTCCCTGATTTCATTATCTATAGATCCACCATTTAGAGCATGCTTGCAGGACGGTGGGCTACACATTTGTGACTGCTAGGTTCCTTACTAGGTTAAGAAGGCAGTATTAAGGTAAAAGCCCTGGAAAGTGCACATTTTAAAACAAGTCAGCATTAGCAGCACCCATATTTCTGTCCATACACGTTTCCTTGTTTCCTTTAAATCTAGAATGCACCCTTGGAGGCACTACCCAAATGTATTAGAAGAGCTTCAGATAAAATTTAGAATAGGTCAAAGAAATTGCTGTATGTTACTTAAATATCTGAAGGTCTTGGGACCCTTCTAGCACCCCCACAAGTCCCTTCTCAGTTCTTTTTTTTTTTTTAAAGTGTATTTTGTGCGTGAACTCGAGAGAGAGGAGCCGGACTGCAGGAGTTGGGAGTAGGCAGACCCTCCCCCCGGAGGCAATCGCCATCCTTCTCCATGCCCCCGGTGGCAATGGCGGGTGTGAGGGGGGGCCTCCCACTCACCCCGCCCTACCTGCTCCACTTGGGAGCCCAACTGGGGCCCAACAGGACCCCATCGGGGCAGAGGGACTCCCCCTATGAGGGAGTGAGGGGGCCCGACCCACCAAGCCAGCCCCGTAGGTCCTTCGCCTCTCTTTAGGAGACCGCATGGCCAAAGTGCGTGCGTATTAAACCAATTTTTTGTGTGCGTGCAAGTGTGGTGGGTTTTTTTTGTGGGGGGGGGTGGGCGTACTAAGCACAGGCGTACCTTGCATAGCACACCCACCGGGAGCCGGGCTGAGACCACCAAACTCAATTCACATGTAGCCGAGACCGGGATCCGAACCCTTGGCTGCAGAGGTGAACGGCTTGTCAGCGCAGTGCCAATCACGTTGAGCCACCACAGCTCCTTCTCAGTTCTAACAAGCATCTAAAGGAAACCAGACAAGGCCAAAATAATATTCATATGTTAAAGAACTGTATATATTGTTTATTGAATCTTCCCTTTTTTCTTCTGTCCCAGGTACTAACACTCTTTGAGGCCTTGTATACTGCATTGTGTTCCACTACATAACATATATATGCAGGAAGTAGGAGGACATCTCTCAAAGGGAGTGTAAGGAATTTTCTTTTAGACAGTCATTCCCAAATGGACAAAAGGAAAAGAAACACAGCATTCAAAATACTCACAAAGGGAGCATAATCCGGGGGTGGTTTTCTCCTAAACGTCCGTATCTCACAAATGCAGCTGACAGCTCATGCGGGTGGATTCCAGCATTCACAACATATAGGAACAGCAGGGAACACAGTGGTGACCGGAGATGATATTACACTTTAAACATTCCTTTTACAATAATATCCTGCTTTTCTAAAAGAATGGGGTATTTACTTCTCTAAAGTTTATTTTTTTGTGGTTTTGCACATATTTTCTTTATGTATTAGGCCGCGTACACACGACTAAATAAATCCGATCAAATTGGTCTGACAAACCGATTTGATCGGATTTGTCTGCTGGGCTATTTTGGTTTGATCGTGTACACACGATCAAACCAAAATCCCCGCCGGCAGACAGCGCGGTGACGTGGCGGTGACGTTGATGCCGCCACGTCACCGCACCAGGAAGTAAAAAACTTCCACGCATGAGTCGAATCCATTAGTGTACTAACTATCCATCCCGTTAGTGTACTAACCAGCAGACATGTCGGACGGACGGGTTCCCAGCAGACAGATTGTAAAGCATGCTTTACAATTTGTCTGCTGGAAAAACCTGTCTGTCCGCCCGTACACACGATCAAATTTGTCTGCTGAAACCATCCGTCGGACCGTTTCCAGCAGATAAATTTGATCGTGTGTACGCGGCCTTATAGTCAGAAAAAATAGTTTGTTCTAGTCAGATAAACATTGAATATTTTACAGTATATTTGCCCTTTCAAATAGCACTTGGAGCTTTAGACTCCTATTCACATGTTACCCTCTACATCCTTATATTCTATAAAATGCATATAATTACAGAGTTCAGTAGCTCAAGCTAAGATGTACATAGACAGAGAAGTCTAGCGAAGTTACCATCCCACCCTTAATTCTTCTAAACAGCTTTGTGTAGTATTTCAGTGAAAATCAGGGTTTCTAATAGAAAATGGGGTTATCCAGAGTGCTATATGTCTTGTCCTTGAGTTAAACTTATATAAACAACAAATGGTAGCAGCGAGGGGATTTTTGAGGAACATAATTTTTGAGGAAGATATAAAGAGATCACTGCATATATAAAAAACATAAATGTTACTAGAACATGTAAACAAAAAAAGACACAAACCAACTCTAAAATATTGAGTACAGGGTTCATTTATTGTTTAAATCCAATACACTTCACATGCAGACTCAATGCGTTTCGTTATATAGACTACATGTGAGTGATCTTTAAAACACATACAGTTTATGTTATAGACACATTCTAATTTTAGGCATCTGTATTGGTATACAGGCATATCCAGAGAAAAAATATTTGTTCATACCAGCATTATAAAAAAACAATGATTCTCATTATGCTAAAACCAAATATTCACTGCATATGTAAAAATATGTGTCATCTCTTTCCCATGTGGGGAGAAAAAAAGGGTCCAGGAAGTTCTCATATGGTAAATTGTATGTTCATCCATAATCTACAAGAAGAAAATGTGCATCATACCACAATGACATCACAACGAAGTGAGAGATATCTATAAAATGCGTAAAAACAAGATAATTACCCAACTAAATGGACACATTAAATTAAAAGTGAAACGTATCATCATCCATATTTCAAGCTGAAAATGATTGGATTATAGGACATGGATTAGCCCTAAACCCTCCTTGCTCTGCTGGAAATATGGATGATAATACGCTTGACTTTTCATTTGGTGTGTCCATTTAATTGGGAAATCGTTATATTTTCCTACATATTTTATAGGTATCTCACCCTCAGTTTTTTGCTTTAGATTATGGATGACCATTGAGGGTCTCTTGCACCTTTCACATACAACCTACCGTATGAGACCTACCTAGCCCCTTTTCTCCCTCCACATGGGAAACAGACAACACACATTTTAAGAATTCCAGTGAAAATATGGTTTTAGCATAATGAGACACTTGGGTTTCATCATGCTGGTATGAGTATTTTTTTTGGATATGCTTATATAGCAATACGAGTGCCTCCAATTAG
Source organism: Rana kukunoris (assembly GCA_029574335.1). NCBI lineage: Eukaryota > Metazoa > Chordata > Amphibia > Anura > Ranidae > Rana > Rana kukunoris. The sequence goes on along the minus strand of CM056052.1, from coordinate 99,653,125 downwards.
AATAGGGTTGATTTACTAAAACCAAGAAGTGCGAAATCTGGTGCAGCTATGCATGGTAAACAATCAATTTCTAACTTCAGCTTGTTCAAATAAGATTTGACAAAAAAAACCCTTGAGGCTGATTGGTTTCTGCACGCTCCAGTTTTAGTAAATCAACCCCAATGTGTCTATAACATATACAGCACTTTATGTCTTTTATAGATCACTGATGTGTACTCATGAAGAAGATCTATTTTTTAAAATGAGGCAAAAGATGGTCCGCACTCCGGTCGTTGCTCTTAAATAATAGACGTATTTATTGACAAGCCACAGTTGACACGCAATCGGAAAGGTTGATGCGTTTCAGCCTATAAGGCCTTAGTCATAACCACCAAATGCATTCAGTCTTCGTGTGAGGTTTGTTCCATTTACACATTAACATTTTTTTAGAATGTTCTAATACAATTTATGTTTTTTACATATGCAGTATTCTATTTATATTAGGGTTGTTACTGATTAAAATTTTCGTGTTCGATTAATCGTCTTTTTTTTTAATCAATTATTCTACTAATTTCGATTAATTATAACGCACATACAGATCCAACTACTTTTAGCTGATCTCCTTGCATTGCAACTCTGCATCAGTCGGTGGTAAATGTGGTATACACTATATACAATCACCCGACACTAGTTAGATTCCACAATCCATGACTTAACTTCACAGTTCACACAAAATGTTTTAAATTAAAAATGTAGCACTGACGTAAATAATTTTTTCTTATTAAATTTTAAGAACATTTTTAAAAGTTAGTTTAACTTTAATTATAAAACGTATCTAGTATATTGACTGTCAGTCACTTTATATTAGGCAAGTAGGCATCGCTTTAGCCAGTCATGCAGACATACCAGAGTGTTTACATTTTCTGGAAGCAGACATGATCGCATTTTATTGACAATATACCCTGAAGAACTGAACAGTCTTTCACACGGAACAGATGTTGCCGATACACAAAGAATTGTCTGCACAAAACTGCTTAGGGAAGGTAAACGATGGTTATATTTGCCCCTCCCCTGATGGAGCCTGATGCATCCTCCTGCTCCACAGATACAAATGTACCTCAATACAATGGGTGCAGTTTGCTCGCATCCAGCAGGGTAAAGTCTCACTGTCCAGGCTGTCCGGTGACATCAAGAATTCTGATCGATCAAAATAATTTTGATCGATCAAAAAAATTTAAGATTAATCGATGAATTAATCTTTAATTTCCCCAGCCCTACTTTATATCTATACATTCCTCAAAAAGTCCCTGGTTACTACAATTTTCTTGTTTATAGAGTTTCTAATAGAAGACATAAAAGTGAGTTCAGCAGCCCTGACAGAAGTGTCTGGATCAGAAAACTATCTGAACAGAATAACATTTATTTCATAGTATTTATGAAAGCATAATGTTCTGTTTTGTGTTAAATGTGTAAACTTTGATTTTGTATGTGATTATCAAAACCAGCAGAGATACTGTAAAAATTGCCACACATTTTTTGAATGAATACGAGGTGTATGTGCTACATTGCCTTGAAAATAACACTTTTCAACAGTAAGGTAGGCTGCTCTCACTCAATTAATATTGTATGTTTCTATATTTTAAAATTATTTCCATTGTAATTAGAATCTATTTTGTGCCTTTAATAAAGAAAAGTCCTTGGCACTGATTAAATTGTATATTTTGCATTTTACTTGGCAGAGGTTAAACACAGCATTTATTGAGGAGAGATCTTTTTATGGCGTTTAATCTGTGTTGAAAATCTGCCAGTGTCCAAAATGGCTTGAGGCTTATACACCTGCACTTTTGTTTTGCTGAGCAAGTGCTTGAGAAGTTAATGAATGCTAGGGAAGCAACTGAATAGTTATCATGGCATTAAATGAAAATTCTGAGCCAAGGTATTTACTTAAAAGAAGACTAACTGTCCAGTATTGAAGACTGAAGTTATAAAAATATTTTACACTGTGACCACATTCAATAATTACAAACAGCTGAGCACTGTCCCCCAGGCATGGTGTAATGTCTTGGTGACAGCCAACACAGGCCAGTTAATTTACAATGCAGTTGTTTGATCATCTGTGACATCACTGGGCAGGCATATTGTCTTAGGACCCAACCATAACCGCAACTCACCTGTTTCATCTGCTGTACAAAATAACACAAAGTTTCTATTTTAGTCACATCTGTAGCTCTATGATGTTCTCTTTGTAAGCTTATCAGACTTGGTTAATAGAAATAATCTACCTCACATTTTACTAAAAATCAATTGCTGATCTCTACTGTTTAAGAATTTAAAGACGCAAATTTTATTTTATTTTTTTCATCTATTTTATGTCTAGATTGGGACCGACTGAGACATTTTGCATGAGTGTTGGCCAACATTTTTGGCACAGATTGTCCCATGTCCAATGATTCATGTGACAGGGTAGGGATGGCATGTGTGTCACAGGAGGTAGTGTACACTCTAAAGCCTTGTACACACAATGAGAATATCGGACAAATGATTGTCCGTTTTTTGATTTTTTTTTGCTTGCTAATCTCATATGGAAAATAAAGAGGTTACTAAACTTTTTGTAAGACAGAAAACATTGTCATAAGTGTGATGATTAAAGGGGTTGTAAAGGTAAAAAAATAAATCCCTAAATAGCTTCCTTTACCTTAGTGCAGTCCTCCTTCAATTACCTCATCCTTTGATTTTGCTTTAAAATGTCCTTATTTCTTCTGAGAAATCCTCACTTCCTGTTCTGTAATGCAAGGCTTTTTCCCTGGTGTGGAGAATGCCTCTTGAAGGGTGAGCAGGAGGTTCAGGACACTCTCTACTTTGCAGATACAGAAATGAGCTGTGTGTCAGTGGGCGTCCTGACACTCCTGCTTGCCCCCTCCCCCCTCAAGAGGCTTTCTCCACACCAGGGAGAAAGCCTTGCATTACTGTGTGTAGTTACAGACAGAAGAACAGGAAGTATGGATTTCTCAGAAGAAATAAGGACATTTACAAGCAAAATGGAAGAATGAGTTAAGTGAAGGAGGACTGCACTAAGGTAAAAGGAAGCTAATTAGGGAAATTTCTTTTTTTTTACTTTTACAACCCCTTTAAGCAAAAATTGTATGATTTGGTATCGTGCAAGAACAAATGCAAGAACAAATTTCCTGTTTGCCCCTTCAATTAATTTCAGATGAGCTGTCATCATTGGCTCTCAAAGGCTCCGATTTTCTGATCATGTGTATTAGGCTTAAGCATGCTTTGTTAGGCTATTTTGTTTACAAATCTATCAATGGTGAACTGCAAGTGTGGTAATAACTAACAATGCAAGAGAAAAGAATCACAGCCCCTCCCCCATCCACCCAGATAAAGCACCTCCTACCTAGATATACCCTCTCCCCAAGGAGGCATGTAGGTACATTTTTCTATACTTACTTTTCCCAGATGTGTTCAGGTCGATTACATGATCTGCTGGGTCCCCTTCCTCTTTAGATACTCTCCAGGTGTAGTCCCAAGTAATGGATGTAGCAGATGTCAGTACAGCTCTCTGAATCCCTACACTGAGTGAAGGGTGATGATAGGATCCAACTTATGATGTCATGTAGTCAGAGTATGTCTTACAGCAGTCTGTATACCAGTATTTATTTTTCACTTTACTGGTAGACCATATAGGCCTTGAAACTGGCCATTAGCAAGGGTCTTAACTGAATTCTGCATCTCAAGTTAGAGTAGACCATCTGCTCTTATGTAAACTGAGCAAAGTCAATGTTAGCTAGACATGCCATAATCTCCACCAGGGTAAATCTTGAGAAGTGTATGGATTGGTGTAGCAGGCCACAAAACAATTAGTGGTATCAGGTGTACATGTGGCAGATCTTTGTCAGTATATCTTTAAGGCTCCATGCACATTGGGCTTAAAACAACGACAGTTTCAACGGCAGAAAAAAATGCTCAATTTTTTTGCCTAGATCACGATTCTCTCATGATTCTCGGCGTAACATCATCTTTTTTTACACTATACAAAAAAAGTGGCTTACTTTACTGTTTCGTTTTTTTTATTTTTATTAATGGAATGTATTTTTTACCCAAAAATTGCTTTAAAAGACGGCTGCATGAAAGCAGTGTGATATAAAATATTGCAACAGCCGCCATTTTATTCTCTAGGGACTCTGCTGAAAAAATATATATAATGTTTGGGGGTTTTAAGTATTTTTTTTGCAAAAAATGTCTTTAAAATCGTGAGGGGGGCTGAATCGAGATCGCAATTTTTTAAAGATTAATCGAGCATTTTTGTACACAGTTTAGGTGAGTTTAGGAGAGTATTGCATTTTTTCTTACAGAGAACTCCAATCAGAAAAACAAACCAGAAGGGTTTTTTCTTGCCTTTAAACGTTAAGCTTAAAATATGCCTCTAATTGTCCTAACGTCAGGGCCGGACTGGGAATAAAAACCAGCCCTGGAAAAAATGTCATACCAGCCCCATTATTATACCATCCCAACAACATAACGTCATTATTTTCTTGTTCATAAAAGGGAAAACCATGCATTTTAAAACTGATTTGAACAGCGTATTATATATAGATATGGCAGATATAAAAGCACATAGGGCTATAAAATATATATATAAAACAGCAAATTCCAGTTAAAAGCGGTAAAAGTGGAGCAATTATCAAGGGGGACACCTGAGACTCTGGGAATGTGGGGGGGATTCTGATGACCAGAGATGACCTTTCCGCAGAAAGAATACACTAAGGTGGGGGGGTGGGGGTTACTGATATGAGAGGGAAACCTTTATATCAGTGCCCCCTTACATTATTGTATTTACTTCCCCCTTACATCAGTGACCCCCCCCTTCAGACTGGACTAGCGGTGCTGTCACTGACCTCCTCTCAGGTGCACCTTGCAGGGCTCAATCAGTCAGCTCCAGCTTGGTGACTCTGGTTTTTCTATAGTCTCCTCTCCATAGTTCACACAAGTCTGACTTCTCCTATGACCCCCATCCTGACGGTGCTTCCATTCTTGACTCCCTCAGAGACTGCAGACTTGATATAAGACAAGAGATGGTTAGAGACTGGAGACATGATACAGGAGATGGTCAGAGACTGCAGACATGATATAAGACAAGATGGTCAGAGGTTGCGGACATGATACACGAGATGGTTAGAGTCTGCGGGCATAGTACAGGAGATGATCAGAGGTTGCAGACATGATACAGGAGATGTCAAAGGCTGCGGGCATGATACAGGAGATGTCAAAATGTCAGAGGCTGCGGGGCATGGTACAGGAGATGTCGGAGGCTGTGGGCATGGTACAGGAGATCAATGCAGCCTCACCAGTGCCCATCAATGCAGCCTCACTGTGCCCATCATTGCAGCCTTACTGTGCGCATCATTGCAGCCATCATTGCAGCCTCACCATGTCCATCATTGCAGCCTGACCGTGCATCATCATTGCAGCTTCACCATGTCCATAATTGCAGCCTTACCCTGCCAATCATTGCAGCCTTACTGTGCCCACAATTGCAGCAAAAAAAATTGTCAAAAAAAAAAATATCCCATGGTCCAAAATGTCCAAAGCAGCTTGGTCAGTTGATTGCCACGCTCAAAATAGTTTTGCTATTTCCAGTAGCATGTATTGCCTTCTCATTGATTTTAGGTGTTCTGCAGTGTATCGGAGGCATCCTTGTCAGCTCGCTACAGGAGGTTAGGAGCTCATTGGATTTTGGCAAAGTCAACATGTATTATTCTATGCTTGTGATGTCCCTGAAGAGGCAAAACATAGAAACATAGAAAATGGACAGCAAAAAAAAGATCAAAGAATAATTTTGAACTTTCCTCCAGTTAGTGTGGGGTATGTCCCCATGTTCCTAATTTTGGTTTTTATATTGAAAATACTGCCCTCTCGAACCTTATTTACCCCCTTGATGTAAGGGTTTAAATCATCTCTTCCCTTTCACAAACACATGGGAATGGCCGTCATATATTGCATGTACTGTATATCTTTCTTATTTTGCACAGAGCAGCCCAGATCCTCCTCTTTTCAGGTCCCTCTTCAGTGGTCCTGGCCCCTCCCTCCTGATGAGTGCCCCCAGCAAACAACTTGCTATGGGGTCACCTGAGCTGCTCCCTGTGTCCATTTAGACATGGAGCCACAGCCTGGCCCTGCCCCCTTTCTCTCCTCATTGGCTGACTGACTTGAATTGACAGCAGCGGGAGTCAATGTCACTGTGCCGCTGTCTCAGCCAATGAGGAGGGGAGTCCGGGGCAGACGAGACATTCCTGCAACATCGCTGGATCGAGATGAGCTCAGGTAAGCATTAGGGGGGCTAGGGTGACACTGCTGCACACAGAAGATTTTTTTATCCTAATGGTGCCTTTTTCAACCTATTTAACCACTAGACAGCTCCTTATATATATTGTTTGTAAGTCACACTCACCTTTCTTACTTAAAATAGTATTAAAACCCAAAACCAAAAATGTAATATAATGTAAATTACTAATCATTAGATGTGGTTGCTACATTTTTTTATTTTTTTTAGGCTTTTTCCCTATCTTTTTTCACCTGGTGATATGACTAGTAACTCACCTCCTGTATATTAGTGCCCCCACTCTGGATTATGGAGCACATGGGGGCATTGTTGGACAGCAAAATGATTTACCTAGGGCAGGGGTGTCCAAACGTTTTTCAAAGAGGGCCAGAATTGATGAAGTGAACATGCGTGAGGGCCGACCATTTTTGCCTGACATTCTTTGAACCACTAAAATTCGGTCGAAGTGTGTTCCTTCGAGCAACTAATATACTGCCCAACAAGAATTCTCTTGCCTTTGTGGCTGTGTGTGGTGAAGAGATGAGCTTGGGTGTGTTATTTGGATAAAATGTATATATTTATTTTGTGGCCCCAACAAATCCCAGAGTGCTGCTCAGGACCAAGGATGAGCTTGGGCGTGTTTTTTGGATATACCTTATTTATCGGCATATAACACGCATGGGCTTACTATTGCCATGAATGCAGCCTCACCATTGCCATGAATGCAGCCTCACCATTGCAACCAATGCAGCCTTACCATTGCAACCAATGCAGCCTCACATATGCCTAAATGCAGCCTCACATGTGCCATGAATGCAGCCTTACCATTGACATCAGTGCAGCCTGAACGATGCCCATCTGCAGCCTCGGAGGGCAGAGGGAGGGGAGCGGGACGAGTACACACGATCAAACCAAAATCCCCGCCGGCAGACAGCGCGCGGTGACGTGGCGGTGACGTTGACGCCGCCATGTCACCGCACCAGGAAGTAAAACACTTCCGTGCATGCGTCGAATCCATTAGACGCATGTGCAGGCAGATATGTCTGCTGTTTAGCGTACTAACCAGCAGACATATCGGTCCGACGGGTTCCCAGCAGACAGATTTTAAAGCAGGCTTTAAAATCTGTGTGCTGGCCAAATCCGTCGGCTCGCCCGTACACACAATCGAATCTGTCTGCTGAGACGGTCTGTCAGACTGTTTTCAGCAGATAGATTTGATCGTGTGTACGCGGCCTCACAGAAGTCCATATAACTCGTATTGAAGTCTCACTGAAGTAGTGCAGGGGCCTTTTTCGAAGTCTGTGCGACTTGACTTAGGGGGCGCAACTTGTCATGCGACTTTGAACTCTCAAGTTGCATGACAAATCACGGTAGTGTAAACCAGGGCTACTACTTTAACAGCTGTTGAGAATACATTAACTAACTCATAGCTAGGCTATGTGGAGCAGGGCCGGCGCTAGCAATAGACCGATTAGGCGGCTGCCTAAAGCGCCAGATTAGGGGGAGCGCCAAAATCCGGTACCCCAGCCACTTGTTGGGATTCAGATGATTAAAATCAAACTAGGACCGGCGGTTGCGCCTGTCAATACCGACGGACCGCTCTGGCTCTGCAGTAGCGGCGCGGCGGCGGCAGTGAGAAGATGACTGAGGTCTGAGGGAAGAGAGCCGGGATGAGAAGCAGCCGGCCGGAAGTGCCACATGATCATTGGAGGGGGAGGATGAGATGGGAGCCCTGCAGCTGCATGAAGTGTTAACTACGGTGGGCTTGCCGAAGTTGCCGTGATATCCGCTCCCCCCTCCTCCTGGGCACTCGGGGATCTGGTTTGAAAGGACAGGCAGGTGCAGCACCACTCTCCTGGACCCGGAGTGAAGTAATCCTGGCCGCTGGCTCAGGTATAGTGGAAGCACAGGCAGCGCTCTGTGCTGTAGCCTGCGCCCAGTCACAACAAAAGCAAACACTGACTCTGCATGGACTCTGTTATGCATTGCACTGTGTACACAGGGGGGAACTAATATGTGGGGGGGCGGCTTAGGCAGACGTGCAGGGGGGTACTGATGTGTGTGGGGGGGCAGACATGCAGGGGGTACTGATGTGTGGGGGGGAAGACATGCAGGGGGGGTACTGATATGTGTGTGGGGGGGCAGATGTGCAGGGGGGTACTGAATGTGTGTGTGTGTGTGGGGGGGGGACGTGCAGGGGGTACTGATATGTGTTTGGGGGGCAGACATGCAGGGGGGTACTGATATGTGTGGGGGGGCAGACATGCAGGGGGTACTGATGTGTGTGGGGGGGCAGACATGCAGGGGGGTACTGATGTGTGTGGGGGGCAGACATGCAGGGGGTACTGATGTGTGTGGGGGGGGCAGACATGCAGGGGGGTACTGATGTGGGGGGGCAGCCATGCAGGGGGGTACTGATATGTGTTTGAGGGGCAGACATGCATGGGGGTACTGATGTGTGGGGGGGCAGACATGCAGGGGGTACTGATGTGTGTGGGGGGGCAGACATGCAGGGGGGTACTGATGTGTGGAGGGGCAGATGTGCAGGGAGGTACTGATATGTGTGTGTGGGGGGGGGACGTGCAGGGGGGTACTGATATGTGGGGGGGCAGCATAGGCAGACGTGCAGGAGGGTACTGATATGTGTTTGGGGGGGCAGACATGCAGGGGGGTACTGATATGTGTGGGGGGGCAGACATGCAGGGGGGTACTGATGTGTGTGGGGGGCAGACATGCAGGGGGTACTGATATGTGTTTGGGGGGCAGACATGCAGGGGGGTACTGATATGTGTGGGGGGGCAGACATGCAGGGGGGTACTGATATGTGTGGGGGGGCAGACATGCAGGGGGGTACTGAATGTGTGTGTGGGGGGGACGTGCAGGGGGGGTACTGAATGTGTGTGGGGGGACATATGGACAGATATTTGTGTGTGGGGGGACAGATGTGTGTTTGGGGGGGCCAATGTGCAGGGGGGTACAGAGGGGAACAGATGTGTGTGTGTGTAGAAGGGACAGGCGTGCAGGGGGTACAAAGGGGGATATGTGTGTAGGGGGGACAGGTGTGCAGGGGGGGAACAGGGGTGTGTGTGGGGGGGACAGATGTGCAGGGGGTAGAGAGAGGGAACAGGGGGGTGTGTGTGTGGGGGGGGGGGGGGCAGATGTGCAAGGGGGTTACAGAGGGGTAGCAGATGTGTGTGGGGGACAGATGTACAGGGGGAGGGGGTGTGTGCAGAGGAGAACAGGCGTGCAGAGTGATACAGTGATGGGGTGAGAAGGTCCAGAGGCACAGGTGCAAACCTGTGGACCACTGCTGAAGGAATAGGTGCCGCAAATTTTTTATTGAGGGCCGGAGTCAGTGTGTGTGTGTGTGTGAGGGGGGGGGGGGCGGCAAAATTAGGGTGTCAAAAATCCTTGCACCAGCCCTGATGTGGAGGCTTTGTAGAGCTTTAGGTATAAAAAAAAAATATGAATATATATATATATATATATATATATATATATATATATACAGTATATATATATATATATATATATATATATATATATATATATATATATATATTATATGTATATATAAACCACACATAGCATAGAAATATTGAGGTTGTTCCTTGTGAACATGTACATTTAAGGGGAGTAGGGGTGAAGTTTGAAGATATTTGGCCAATGGTCTAAAACAGGGGTGCCCAACCTTTTGAAGAGCGAGGGACACTTAAGCAACTTGGTAACCCGTCAAGGGCCACAAAGAGCGGAGCGGGCAGATGACAGGTCACGGCTACTTTATAGGCCCTGTGATCCGCCCAGATGGAAGGGGACGAATTACCTTCTGTTTTTTGGTTAGGAGGTAAGCGGGCCTAAACAGACATCTGTCGCTCTATAGAGGTGAATTGACGGTCCCATTTGGTTGGGTTGATCATGTGAAAAGGGCCTAAGACTGCTTTCACACTGATGTGCTGCGGTTTACCCACAACGCGGGTGCAGCGTAGTGCACCTGTATCTATCCTGTGGATTAGATGAACTTTGCCATAGACTCCACCTGTAGCAAAAGCCGGCGCTGTAGAGGAAGCATCAGCTTATGGGGTTCTACTCCACAGCCGCTTTCTACCACCAGCTTCATTCACAACACTGATGCTGTGGTATGGCGGGTTGGCAACCTGCGATCTGGGTTTTGTCAACCCACCATTTTAGAGCAGGAGGTCGAGGGCCACATGAGAGGACTCCGCGGGCCACATGTGGCCCCCGGGCCACTGGTTGGCCACCCCTGGTCTAAAATGTGTTACAACGGGGGTTATGTACTATAGACAAATCCACTTTGCACTACAAGTGCAAAGTGCAATTGAAATTGCACTAAAAGTGCACTTGGAAGTGCAGTCGCTGTAAATCAGAGGGGTAGATCTGAAATGAGGGGAAGCTCTGCTGATTTTATTATCCAATCATGTGCAAGCTAAAATGCTGTTTTTTTCCCTTGCATGTCACCCTCGGATCTACAGTGACTGCACTTCCAAGTGCACTTTGCACTTGTAGTGCAAAGTGGATTTGCCTTTAGTAAATAACCCCCTATGTATCTACATTGTCCGATTATGTCTCTATTGCAGTGCCATCCCCTTTCCTCCATTAATTTGGAAGTATTTTGTGAATTAGCCCCCCTCTTATTTCCCCTCCCCTTTTTTTCCTCCTCCAATTATCTATTTATTGGTGTTTTTGCCATATTTGGGAATTGGTAACCTCCCATTGTTCTACTTTGACTTGGCCGAGTCCTACCAATTTTCAGTGGTCACAGTCCTGCATATCAAGTACTGAGTTGCATTGAGTGTAAGCTTTCTTTGCTAAAAGTCTTGAGAACACCATCCCCATTGATATCCACTTCCATACCAGGCACTTACGCACCTTCCCGCCCAAGCCAATTTTCAGCACTGTCGCTCTTTGAATGACAATTGCGCGGTCATGCTGCACTGTACCCAAACAAAATTGGCGTCCTTTTTTCCCCACAAATAGAGCTTTCTTTTGGTGGTATTTGATCGCCTCTGCGGTTTTTATTTTTTGTGCAACAACTAATAAAAGACTGAAAATTTAGAAAAAAATATACATTTTTATTTTTTTCTGTTAACTTTTTTGTAAATAAGTATGTTTTCTCTTTCAATTACAGGCACTTATATGGTGGCACTGATGGGCACTGATGAGGTAGTACTGATGGGCACCGATGAGGTGGCACTGATGGGCACTAATAGGCGGCGCTGGTATGCGGCACTGATGGGCACTCATAGGTGGCACTGATGGGCACTCATAGGCGGCACTGATGGGCACTCATAGGCGGCACTGATGGGCACTGATAGGTGGCACTGAAGGGCACTCATAGGCAGCACTGGGAACTCATAGGCGGCACAGAATGGCACTCATGGGTGGCACTTATGGGTGGTACTGATGGGTACTTATGGGTGGCACAGATGGGCACTGATAGGTGGGCACTGGGCATGGATTGCCATGGAGGGGTGGCACTGAAGGACACTGTGGGGTGGCACTGATGTACTTTGAGGGGTGGCACTGATGTATATGTTGCCAGTCAGTGCCCATGTGTGGGCGCTGACTGGCATCTTTCTCTTAACCTGTATTTTTTTATTTTTTTATCCTGTGTTTTTTTTTTTACGTTTTTTTTTTCTTTGCCCTGCCAGTGTGGGCATCCCTGGTGGTCTAGTGTGGGCATACGAGGGGGGGCTGCGCTGATAAACAATCAGCGCGAACCCCCCCTGTCAGGAGAGCCGTTGATCGGCTCTCCTGTACTCGCGTCTGTCAGACGCGAGTGAGGAAGAGCCGTCGGCGGCTCTTCCTGTTTACATCGTGATCAGCCGTGATTGGACACGGCTGATCACGTGGTAGCGAGCCTCCGCCTGAGACTCGTTACCGAGATCGGTGATGCAGGGTGTCAGACTGACACCCCGCATCAGCGATCCCCGCGCTGCGCGCCCCCACGAGCGCGCGCAGCATAAAATCGTGCTGGACGTTTGAGAGCGTCTAGTCACGATTAAATAACCACTTCCCAGCCGTAAATCTGCTATTGGCCAGGCGGGAAGTGGTTAAACATGGTGGTGGCAGCATGATGTTTTTGGGATGCTTTTCTTCAGCAGGGACAGGGAAGCTGGTCAGAGTTGATGGGAAGATGGATGGAGCCAAATACAGGGCAATTTTAGAAGAAAACCTGTTAGGCGTGTACACACGATCAGTCCATCTGATGAGAGCGGTCCAATGGACCGTTTTCATCGGTTAACCGACGAAGCCGACTGACGGTCTGATGTGCCTACACACCACCAGTTAAAAACCGATCGTGTCAGAACGCGGTGATGTAAAACACATGACGTGCTGAAAAAAACGAAGTTCAATGCTTCCAAGCATGTGTCGACTTGATTCTGAGCATGTGCTAAAGCAAGTTCTCTGATTTTGGACCGAATGACAACTGACCAATGGGGCCTACACACGATCGGTTTGGACCGATGAAACTGAACTTCAGTCTGTTTTCATCGGTTTTGACCGATCGTGTGTACACGGCCTCAGGCTTCATGTACACTGCAGCTGCTAAACTCACATTTAGGAGCAGATGGGCGTATTTTTAGCAGCCCTGAACTCTCTTCAATGTTTTCCTAAAGTAGCCGAACTACGAGTCGGCTCTAGACAGCGCTATACGGCGCCTGCGCACCGACTAGGAGTCCTGTAGAGCTGACTTTGCAGGCGCCGTATAGAGCCGACTTGCAGTTCAGGTATTTTTGGAAACTCGTGACGCCCCTTATCCAATGGGGGAAGTTTTTCTCAAGACGTCAATCATCTGGGCGAAGTCCCACATGACACTGTGCCTCAGCATAGGAACGTCTACTCCCGTGGGAGTGAGCACCCAGAAGCCGGGTGGAAAATAGCAATAATACGGTATGTACAGAAAAAAACAAAAAAAAACAAACAGCATACTGTAAATGTTGGAAGTATGCAGAATGTAATGTGATATACATGTTTTTAGGGTGAACCTCCGCTTTTTCCGCTTTAACGTTCACACACATTTTCAAGCAGTTACAAGAATTTGGCATTTGAAATGCCAGCAAACTACCATCCTGAATGTTAGTTATCTGCTTTAAAAAAAAACTTACTTCAGTAAACTTAACTGCCTCTAAACTACTATAAACGACTGAATGTACATGTACACATAAGATAACATTGAAGAAAGTTCAGGGGCTGCTAAAAATACGCCCATCTGCTCCTAAACGTGAGTTTAGCAGCTGCAGCGTACGTGAAGCCTAAGGCTGCATACACACGATTGGTCAAAACCGATGAAAACAGACTGAAGTTCAGTTTCACCGGTCCAAACCGATCGTGTGTAGGCCCCATCGGTCAGTTGTCCTTCGGTCTAAAAACAGAGAACTTGCTTTAAAATTGAACCGATGGACGCCTGACCGATGGGTTAAAACCGATCGTTAGTATGCAAAGACATCGGTCAAAAGGCCGCGCATGCTCAGAATCAAGTCGACGTATGCTTGGAAGCATTGAACTTCGTTTTTTTCAGCACGTCGTGTGTTTTACGTCACCGCGTTCTGACACGATGGTGTAGGTATATCAGACCGTCAGTCGGCTTCATCGGTTAACCGATGAAAACAGTCCTTCGGACCGTTCTCGTCGGATGGACTGATCGTGTGTACGCGGCCTTAAGCTGCTGTGCAAGTGATACTCAACCAATGATGCTCAACTAACCAATACATACTATAAAGGGTACTGTGTTTTTATATAAACAAATTCATAAATAAAATCAATAATACTGGATGTGACACAATTTGTGAAAATAATGCATGCAGTACAATTCTTGTTAAACATACAAAAATGCTGAATAAATAAAGAAAAGCTAAGAATCAACAATACTTGATGCAGCTCAATAAAACATTACACATATACAATAATATGCAAAATGCACATGAAATACCAAAGTAATCTGTTAAAATGTATGACAATTAAATACTGTATAAAATCCATATAAAAAGTCCTATTCAACAATGTGCTCTGTGTACATTCCACAATGTGTTTAGCTTCTTCAAAAGTGCTCTAGTACAGTGTTTTTCAACTCCAGACCTCAAGGCACACCAACACGTCAAGTTTTCAGGATTTCCCTCAGATGAAATGGCTGTGGTGATTACTAAGGCAGTGAAACTGATCAAATCACCTGTGCAAAATAATGGAAAGCCTGAAAACATGACCTGTTGGTGTGCCTTGAGGACTGGAGTTGAAAAACACTGCTCTAACACATCAATGTGTCAGCAACAAGTGTCAAACCAAAGTCACCTTGCAGAAGATCATTGTAGACCAGTGATGGCGAACCTTGGCACCCCAGATGTTTTGGAACTACATACCCTAGATGATCCACTACACTGCAGAGTGCATGAGCATCATGGGAAATGTAGTTCCGAAACATCTGGAGTGCCAAGGTTCACCATCACTGTTCTAGACTATTCCCTTTGGTATCCCCCCCTGCTAAAAGTTGAGGGGATTCAGCCACTATCAGGAAATGCAGCAAAGAGTGGTCATTTTGGGTCAACTCTGGATGGTGGCAGTAGATTCTCACCCCATTTCCATTTTTCTCCAGTAAGCTAGGAGTGGTGAAATGTCCCAGTCAAAGCCTCCTTACAAAATCTCACTGCCCCCACCTCAAAACTCCTCCTAACCACCAACAGTGTAGGACATCCAGCCACCAGCAAAAAATGTGGCATAGAGTTTCTTTGCACCTCTTTCTCAGAATGAAGCATTTTGGATTTTTACCCAATATATTTCTACTTCATTGAGGAAGGGTGAAACATGTCTCTGGAAGCCTCTTACCAATATTTCTCTTTACTGCCAGATCCCCAAGCCATCTCCTCACCACCAGCACCCCAACCCTAGCAGCACTAAAAAAAAGTCTATGTTGTAGAGCTATTTCTGTTTGCCTCCAATTCAGGTGCTTGCGTACAATCCTGGCATTAGCCAATTTCTACCAAACACATACCGGAAGTCTTTATTTAGATTTTTTTTTAAATATCTGGGGATATAATAATGTTTGTGGGTTCAGGGAATGTGAGTTGTGGATCTAAAGTTTTTATGTGCATGTCTTTTCTGATATCTTTATTAACTTTTAACAGGATCCCGTGTGGTACTACAAATTGTCATGAAGTTGACGCCTTTAGCTTTATTTTTTGGGGGAAGGAAATTGTCTTATGCTTTCAAATCTGTTGTGACTGCTACTTCCACTGATCAATTAGTGCCTATTATGTATGCAAAGAACTGAAAACAAGAAAAAGCTAAATCAGGTGTTGCATACAAAACTACTAAGTTGTCATGAATCTAAATGAAGCTTTGCTGCTAATGCTGCTAATGCTGCTAATGCTGCTGTATTTGGGCTGGAGAGCAATATACTGTACATTTTTAAAAAACATTTACACTCATGCCTCATACACACACGGTCGGACTTTCCAGGAAAAAAAGTCAGACGGGCCTCCATCTGACTTTTTTTGTCGGAAGTCCGAAGGACCTAAGATAGAGAACCTGTTCTCTTTCTTTCCGACGGATTTAAGGCGGACTTTTGCATGGTCAAAAGTCTGACCGTGTGTATGAGGCATTACAGTATATGATGACAGAGTATTCAGTTTAAGGCATCTCCCAAGCATATACAGTATATTAACCACTTGAGGACCGCCTCCTGCACATATACGTCGGCAGAATGGCACGGCTGGGCACATCCACGTACAGGTACGTCCTGTACTAGCACCCAGCCGTGGGTCGCATTTTTTTCAAAATTGCCGCTCTATTTTTGTTTATAGCACAAAAAATAAAAACCGCAGAGGTGATGAAATACCACCAAAAGAAAGCTCTATTTGTGGGGAAAAAAGGACGCCAATTTTGTTTGGGAGCCACGTCGCACGACCGTGCAATTGTCTGTTAAACCGACGCAGTGCCGAATCGCAAAACCTGGCCGGGTCCTTTAGCTGACTAAAGGTCCGGGTCTTAAGTGGTTAAGAATTGATGCTTTCCTAATGTCAACCTTTAAGTCAAATTAACTGCTTGCCGACCACCTGCCGCAGTTATACGGCGGCAGGTTGGCTCTGCTGGGCGAGATCACTTAGCTATACGTCATTTCTCCCAGCAGTCAATAGGGGTGCGCGGGCGCCTTCCGATGCGAGCACAAGCGCCCCCCGCTCGTCCCTGATCCCGGCGGCGCGCGTAAACACACAGCTCCCGGTCCTGTCAGGGGAGAAATGCCTGATCTTCTGTTCATACAATGTATGAACAGCAATCAGTCATTTCCCCCAGTCAGTCCACCCCCCCTTCAGTTAAAACACACCCAGGGAACATACTTTACCCCTTCCTCGTCCCCCAGTGTTAACCCGTTCCCTGCCAGTGGCATTTTTATAGTAATCAATGGATTTTTATAGCACTGATCGCTATAAAAATGCCAATGGTCCAAAAAATGTGTCAAAAGTGTCCGAAGTGTCCGCCATAATGTCGCAGTACCGAAAAAAATCGCTGATCGGGGCCATTACTAGTAAAAAAAAAATACTAAGAAAAAAAGTGATAAATAGTGGTAGGTAGGGGGCGCTAGATAATTATGCAAAACGATTATAAAACTATTCCCTATTTTGTAAACGCTATAACTTTTGCGCAAACTAATCAATAAGCGCTAATTGCGATTTTTTTTTACAAAAAATATGTAGACGAATATGTATCAGCCTAAACTGAGGAAAAAAAATAAAAAATGTATATATTTTTGGGGGATAGCAAAAAGTAAATGTTTTAATTTTTTTCCAAAATTGACGCTCTATTTTTGTTTATAGCGCAAAAAATAAAAACCGCAGAGGTGATCAAATACCACCAAAAGAAAGCTCTATTTGTGGGAAAAAAGGACGCCAATTTTGTTTGGGAGCTACGTCGCACGACCGCGCAATTGTCAGTTAAAGCGACGCAGTGCCGAATCGCAAAAAGTGGCCTGGTCTTTGACCAGCAATATGGTCCGGGGGTTAAGTGGTTAAAAGAAGAAACCCCTGACATACAGAAAGTTCTTTTTTTGCATTGGTACATATTCCCCTTTCAGCTCCCAAAGCCCTGTGTTTGACATTACCTTACCTTTTATCTTTGAAAATTCAACATTCACCCAGCACCTCACCTTTCCATTAGACTTGGGGTTCAGATTGAAGACATTTTGTAGATTTTACGATGAGTTTGACAAATGTCCTGGAAACGGAACCCAACCATATTCTCTGCTCCATCCCTGCTGCACTTATGCTCGGCAATCCTGAGCTGTCAGGTCTCCCACAGCTGATCTAATTGTCCATGGATTTGAAATCCCTTCTCTTCTTTCAGTGCAGCACTTCTGTTATGGAACAAATCACTTCTCTATGATGGCACTGACCAATCAGAATCAATCTGTTCCATCCCAGAAGAGCTGCACTGAAAAGAGAGAGAAGAGCAGGGATTTTTTTTTTAAATCTCTAAACAGCAGGACTGACTGTGGGAGCCATGATAGCTCAGCATCACTAGGGGTAGTACAATGGGGACTGGATGGTAGAGATGTGGGGGGGGGGGGGGTATGGTGTTAGTTCACCCTTACATTATTTCTGTAAAGGTGAACTAACCCTTTATTAGGAATTTGTTGTATTGAAGCCATGCATAGCTTTCATGAGCTTCATTTAACCAGCTACAGAAAAATGAGAACTTTTATCACTTTCAGGACATATAATATATCCTAAAATGAACTGTTATTTGTTTTACACAGCAGTGGGTTCTTTATTGTACTTTATTGCTGGCGACATCAAAATAGATCATCAGAAACCAATGGATTTTTAAAACACAATGTTCCTATTTGAATGACAGGAACATTTTAACTTTTGTAGTTTAACTAGCAGATGTTGTACTGTGACATCAAACATGCTGTTTAATAGCAAAACTATTATTCATCTATTCAGCTTTTCACACTGTGAGCAAGCTGGCACACGCAATATTCCATAAAGGGTCCTAAATAATTCATACCTAGAACGTATGACATATGCAATAAATCACTCTGCAACATTTCCTCTCAGGTTTTATTGAGCAGATAAAATGAAGAATATTGTATTAGTGCTGAGATATAAAAACCAGGAAGAAACTTTATTCTAAAATGTGATTACAGAACTATTTAAAGAGGATGTCACCAAGCAGCATTTTCATGCAAAACTGTAACACAATATAAGTCCATTATCATTTTACAAAAACGAGTGAATAGTGAGTTGTACAGTATAAATCTCACCTTTTTCTTCCATGTGTATGGAATACTTGAAGCCAGTGCTAGGACATGGTCATGTAGAGCCCAAGGTGAATATGCCAAACTGCGCCCCCTCAAAATGCATGTGCATTATTTGCCCCCCCAAAAAAGATTGAGCACTAATCTGCATGCTTACCCCCTAAGCATAAATTCCCACAGTACAAATTTGCCCCCACCCCCCCAACAAAATTGCCCCTCTCGAAAAATTCACCCCTCCAAGCACAAATCCTCTACCACCCAAATTTCCCTTCTGAGTACACATGACCAAATCCCCCCTCCTAGCACAAATCCACTACATAAATCCCTCCTAGCACTAATACCCCCCCCCCCCAACAAAAAATTCCCCTTCCAGCAAAATTCTCCTGCCCCTTCACCATATTAGCTAGGAGCACAAACCTCCTAAATCCCCCCTTCTAGCAAAAATCCCCTAAATCACTAGTCCTAGCAACACTTACCCACTACCCCCAAAATTGTCCCTTCCAACACAAATACCATACCTCTCAATCTCCTTGAAGAGCCCCCTCCACCTCACATAAAACCACAGTGCCCAGGGCAGCAGTTTCTCCTGCTCACCCCTCATTCCAGCCCTGTTTGAAGCCACAGTCTGGCCCTGCTCCACATACAGCCATGGCAATGATGCAGATTGGAAGTCATCATGGTCATAACATTATAGGGGGTGCATAACCCTAGCTAATAAAGTTCTTTGACTTAATAAGCAAAGGAATATTTCCACTACATTCATCATTTGTCTTTATTATATCTCTACATGTCTATCTTCAAAGCAATTGTGGATTAGCTGTAAAGCACAACCATTTCATAAAGCGGGAAGCAGGGCTTGAGTGTATAATAACCTACATACAGTATATCAATGATGTCCAACTTATAAGGGCCCAATATGCCATTTTTAGGCACACATCAATTAGAAGGCCACATCTAAATTAACACCCCTACTATAACCCATCCAGGCTTTTCAAAGAGCCCTAGGCTATGAACAGAGAGAAAGCTCAGGGCATAAGACAGTGATAGCCATACATGCCATAATAAAACCAAGAAAATACATGCATATAACATCTTGCAGCAAGCACTTTCCTATGGTCCTCAACTAACCTGCATACTGCCATGGTATCCTCATTATCGTTGGTATCAATAGGATTAAAATAAGTTACACCATGGGTGTCAGTGAGAGTAATATTAGTCTAATTAATGGTGTCAGTGGGAAAAAATAAGTGAGAAGGCGGGCCGCAGGCCTGCCTGAGTTTGTAGGAGGAGTCGGAGGGCTATTTATCCCTCCTCCCCTCTCATCTCCGGCGTCAGTGGGGTTTCTGGGTATCGCACGTCACTTCCGGTCATCGTGCAGAGCATTGCTGCAGCTGCTGCAGGTCTCTCGTGGAGGTTGCCATAGAGGTGGTATTTCTGGGGGGTGCCGCCGGCCGTCATGGGGGGGAAGCCCGCCGCCCACCTACCCATTGTGCTCTCTGCAGGATCCCCAGCGGGCCAGACTGTGTCTGTACCCCATCCTCCTCCGTCAGCCGAGCGCCACTCACCCCAACCGCCCCCCGCTTCTCCCGATGCTCGCGGGGGGGGTGCATGACCTCCCACCCTCCCATGGCTCCTTCTGACCTCTACAACTTCTGTAGTTGTGGCGGGCACCGTCAGGGGAACTATCCACCCCCTTTCAGCCAGGCACCTGCCAGCGTCATGGGAACCGCCCGCTTCTCTTCTCTGGCTCACACTGGGTGGGGATCCCTTCGTCCACCCTTCCGCTCCTCCGGGCTCACTATATGAGGGGGGGGGCATCCGCTCACCCTCTTGCTCCTTCGGGCACCCACAGCGGCATCCACGTGGTGCAAGGCTCCATTGGGACGGGCCGCCCGTTTCTCCCGCCCCCTGTTCGCTCAGTCTCGGGACAGGTACACATCGGCTGTCCGGAGGAAGGCGGGGCCATCCACTCATCCGTCCATCCACTACTGCTGTGCTCATGCAGGCAGCCGAGGCCACAGGTTTAGGGGGGGGGCTGCTGCTGCTTTTCCCAGTGCGCATGCCAGGCATCATTTGGGGGGGCAGCCCGGCCATCCATCCATTCACCTTCCCCTCCCATATTATCGTGGTAGCCTCAGCAGGTCGAGGGGAGCTTCTGGCGGGCGCCCGCCTGGTGGCAAGAGGGGGGACCTGTTCCCTTCTCCTCCCAGGCTTACGCTACCAAGGTTCCTTCTAGCATGGGGGAGGGGGGCATACATCCACTTTTCCTCCCATGCTCTCAGCTGTTCATCCTTCCTGGGGCATGGTGTCAGGGGACTCCCTTGGTCCAGGTTCCCAAGGAATGCCGGGGTGCACATGTTTGGGCTGGTGGTACCCTGGCATGGCCCCGTGAGGGGGAGGCAGGGTCTTGCATGGTAGTCAGGCTCCTTGGGGTCATGGTTCAAGGGAAGGGGGTGCAGTCCAGCAGGGGGGGGGGGGGGTTGGTGGGGTTGTCAGTACATGTTCTTGCCTCACGTTGTTCATGGCACAGCATTGCGGTCAGTATGTTTCTGTCACAGCGGTCCTGTCAGTAGTATGTTTCTGTCACAGCGGTCCTGTCAGTAGTATATTTCTGTCACAGCGGTCCTGTCAGTAGTATGTTTCTGTCACAGCGGTCCTGTCAGTAGTATGTTTCTGTCACAGCGGTCCTGTCAGTAGTATGTTTCTGTCACAGCGGTCCTGTCAGTAGTATGTTTCTGTCACAGCAGTCCTGTCAGTAGTATGTTTCTGTTACAGCGGTTCGGTCAGTTGTATGTTTCTGTCATAGAGGTCCTGTCAGTAGTATGTTTCTGTCATAGCGGTCCTGTCAGTAGAATGTTTCTGTCACAGCGGTCTTGTCAGTAGTATGTTTCTGTCGAAGCGGTCCTGTCAGTAGTATGTTTCTGTCATAGCGGTCCTGTCAGTAGTATGTTTCTGTCACAGCGGTCCTGTCAGTAGTATGTTTCTGTCAAAGCGGTCCTGTCAGTAGTATGTTTCTGTCATAGCGGTCCTGTCAGTAGTATGTTTCTGTCATAGCGGTCCTGTCAGTAGTATGTTTCTGTCATAGCGGTCCTGTCAGAAGTATGTTTATGTCACAGCGGTCCTGTCAGTAGTATGTTTCTGTCACAGCGGTCCTGTCAGTAGTATGTTTCTGTCACAGCGGTCCTGTCAGTAGTATGTTTCTGTCATAGCGGTCCTGGCAGTAGTATGTTTCTGTCATAGCGGTCCTGGCAGTAGTATGTTTCTGTCATAGCGGTCAGGCAGTAGTATGTGTTTTCTGTCTCAGCGTTTTCTGTTAACAGCATGTTTTTCTGTCTCAGCGTTTTCTGTCTCAGCGTTTTCTGTCTCAGCGTTTTCTGTCTCAGCGTTTTCTGTCAGCAGCATGATTTTCTGTCCTAGCAGGTGCTGTCATAGCATTTCTGTCAGCAGCATGGTTGCTGTCATGGCGCGTGCCGCCATAGCAGGTCGGTCAGCAATGGGTTCCTGCCGTAGCGTGCGCTGTCGTGGCGGTGCTGTCTGCGGCACGTGTCCTGTTGTGGCGTGTGCTGTCTTAGCGGTACTGGCTGCAGCACGTTTCCTGTTGTAGCGTGCGCTGTCTTAGCGGTATTGGCTGCAGCATGTTTCCTGTTGTAGCGTGGGCTGTCGTGGCGGTGCTGTCAGCAGGGGTTTTCCCACTGTCTTAGGGTATTTTTTTTTCCAGGTTCAGTTAGCTAGGGCTCGCATATTGGGATCTGTCACGTTTTCAGATCCTTTCAGGCTGGGGTTCGTTTCCTTAGGTTTGTTATTCTCAATCTTCTCGCCTGTCATGTCACGTCATACTATGCTTTTTGTTCACCTGCAGGACTACCCACCACGGTCTGTGGGTACATGGGTCCTCAGTTTTCCGTTCCAACGGATGGTCGTTATCACAGCAGGCAGTGGCGCTCACTCACGTCTATTAGCAGGGGGGGGGGTGGTCGGGTTCTTCCATGTGACCCCACCAGCACTGCCATGTCTTCATACTTGGGTAGGCACAAGAGGGGGTTGTGTTTTCTGGCTAGTGCGTTCCATGCCAGCATGTTTTCGGTCGTAGTTGTTGGGGCGCCGCAGTCAGCGCGCACGAACAGCCTTTTCTGTGTCTCGTCATACCTTTCTTCCGGTTATAGTTAGCCAGGGTGCGCATCTCAGGATCTGTCACGTCTACAGATCCATACGGGCTGAGGTTTCGTTTTTAATTGATTGTTGACCACAATCTTCTCGCCTGTGTATCATACGTCATACGTGCACTTTCATTCTTACGCCTATACATCTACCCACCACGGTCTGTGGGTACATCGGCCCTGAGTGTTTAGTTTTTAATCACCTGTCTCTGCGCGGCAGGTTACTCGGGCTCACTTTCATACACTTCATACAATAGGGTGGGATATGTCGTCAGTTTCATTCACGCGCTGAGGTCTGGTCATTTCTGCTCACGTCTTTGGCCCAGGCAGGTACAGAGGGGGGGTGTCTCATGTTAGTTGTCTGTTGTCTTTTCTTCCTGTTTCTAGGGTTGGGGCGTGCCACATGTTTCGGGGGCAACACACATTCTGGTACATCCCGGCTTTTCCACGGGGGGGGTTCAGAGCAGGATAGTACTCCGTTGTGCGGGGGTTGGTCCGTACTTGACTCAGCAGAGCGGTAAGTTAACTAGGGGTTTATTTTTTTCTGGTAACAGCAGGGTAGGTGGTACGTGTTTAGTTGTGTACAATCCCATCCCAGCTGCTTTAAAAACCGGCAGGGGGCATGTCCTGGCCATTCCTGCAGGTTTTTTTTTATTAGGGTTCTTGTCAATGGAGTTGTCGCTTCTTCTCTGTGCATGGTAGGGGTCTGGGGCGATGTTTTTGCTACTGTTCTCTTGTTCATAGGTTGCCGGATCGTCGGGGCAGGTGCATCAGTCCAGGTTTTTTGTCAATTCCCAGCCTGCTCCGGGGGGGTCGCAGGCACGCTGGTAGGTTGGCGCATGCTATGTCTGGTTCTGTCTATGTATCGTTGCATATCGCTACAGAATGGTGGCCTCATCCGTCGGGTATCCGGCTCTCATACCCCTTCCCTCCTATCATTTTGTCCATTCGTGGCATCTCTCCTTCTCGCGTCCCCTTACTAGGTATGGACTGTTAGGCCGGAGGTTGTGGGTGTTTGACAGGGCACCGGTCTTGCGTCCATTGGATGGTGTTCAACCTTTGCATCGCTCCACAGGGCTCCTCGGGTCTGCCCTTGTTCCATTCCCCCCAGGTGTCCACTCGCCACTAGCAGTTGTTCCCATGTCCGTGCCTTCTGGAGGAAGGCTTAGTCCATCAGTCACGGGACATTTGTTTGGTTCTGGGCAGTTTCGCAAGTGCTAGGATGGGGTTCTGTCACGTACCTGGTGCTGAGCAGAGCCTGACGTGCGGGAGTGGCCACTCTTGCTCCTCTGACCCCGGAACCCCTGGTAGTGCAGACAGGAGGTACTGGAGTCTAGAGTCACACTAGCGCCTGGCGGGGATGTCGTGCAGACACGGTATCAGTCTTACTGGAGGTATGCTGTAGCACTGACGCCGACAGGTAATTGAAGCTAGTGCGGGTGTCTGGCAGATAGCAGGAGGAAGGTGTTCTGTAGTACGGATGCTGACAGGCAACTGGAGCTGGTACAGATGACTGGCAGACAGCAGGAGGAAGGTGTCTTGTAGTACGGATACTGTCAGGTAACTGGAGCTGGTGCAGATGGCAGGCAGACAGCAGGAGGAAGGTGTCCTGTAGTACGGATGCAGACGGATCAGGTTCAGGGATAAGGCAGCAGCAGAGTCGTGATTCAAGCCGGGTCGGCAACAGGCAGGCGGTCACTGGTACAGGGCAAGGCAGAGGCAGCGTCAGACAGTCCGAGGTCAGGGCGGGCAGCAATCAGAAGGGTCAAGACAAGCCGGGATCACGGAACAGGGGTCAATCAGGTAACGGGTCTTCAGGCAGGTATCAGGAACGCTGATGATCGAGCAGCAAGAGGCCATGGGAAGAGCTCCCTTAAATAGCCTGAACTGGCGCCAAAATGGCGTCCTCACGTGCCCGCGCGCCGCTGCCGCGAATGCACGCTCCCGTGCGCGCCGACGTGCCGCGCGTGCGCGTGCCCGTGCGTGTGCACGTCGAAGTGCCGCGAATGCGCGCTCCCGGCGCCCCTGTGCGCGCCGTTGCAACGCTAGCGCCACCTGGTGGTCGGCCACGACCATGACATTGCCCCCTCCCAATGGGCAGCCTCCGGATGCCCAACTGGGCCATCTTAAGTGGATGAGCGTCCTTGAAAGACCGGACCAGTCTCTTAGCGTGGATATTACGCTCAGGTTCCCACGAATTTTCTTCAGGGCCATAACCCTTCCATTTTACCAAGAACTGGACCTGGTTGTGCCTTCTCCTGCAGTCTACAATAGACTCCACCTCGAATTCTTCCTCTCCATTCACTAAGACCGGCTCGGGCGGGTCGGTGCTTCGTCCCGGGAAGGGATTAGCAACATCAGGTTTGAGGAGGGAGACATGGAAGACTGGATGAACGCGGAGTGAGTCTGGCAGTTCTAGCTCGTAGGCCACACTATTAATCCTCCTCTTGATCGGAAAAGGCCCCATAAAATTAGGTCCTAGTTTCTTAGATGGGCAGGAAAGTTTCAAATTAATGGTGGACAACCACACCAGGTCTCCGGGTTCCAGATTGAGTTCACCCCTCCGCTTCTTATCAAAGATCTCTTTATTGTGCTCCTGCGTCCTTGCCATGGTTCCTTGCAGTAGCTTGTTGTTAGTGCTAAAGAAGTTTAATGTCTCTTGTACGGCAGGCACCGCACACTCCGGAGCACAGTTAGGCAGAAATGATGGGTGGTAACCATAATTCACATAGAAGGGAGATTGCTTAGTAGCAGAGTGGACTGAATTATTATATGCAAATTCGGCCAGCGGTAATAGAGAGGCCCAATCTTCCTGAGAAAACGAAGAGAAACAACGTAAATATTGCTCTAGTGTCTGGTTTGTCCTCTCGGTCTGGCCGTTCGACTGAGGGTGATAGGCGGATGAGAAGGACAGCCCAATCTTGAGGGATTTGCAGAGTGCCCTCCAGAACCTGGAGGTGAATTGCACCCCCCGGTCAGAAACGATATCTGCAGGAATACCGTGGAGCCGCACAACTTCTTTAATAAAGATCTTGGCAGTTTCTGGGGCAGAGGGTGTACCCTTCATGGGCAGGAAATGTGCCATCTTGGATAGTCTATCTACTGTTACGAAGATAGTCGTGAACCCTTCGGAGGGTGGCAGTTCAACAATAAAATCCATGGAGATCATTTGCCATGGTCTCTCTGGTACGGGTAAAGGCCTTAACAATCCCCAAGCTCTGGATTTGCTCCCTTTATTGCGGATGCACGTGGTGCACGATTCCACATAGCTTCTGCAGTCCTTCACAAGTTGGGGCCACCAGAACGTGCGCTGTAGAAGTTCTGAAGTCTTTTGTGCCCCAAAGTGACCAGCCAGTACATGATCATGGCAGAGGCTCAGGACAGTGACCCGCAAGTCCTCGGGTACAAAGATCTTGTTGCCATGCCATAACAGACCGTCCCGAATCTGCAGATCTGTGTCCGAGGGAGAGGGAATTCCTGCAGAGGCTTGCTTGATTCGAGCCACTAGGTCGTCTTGCAACAACAGAAAATTCCCAGAGGATAGGATAGTGTCTGGAAGAGCGGAAGTTTCAGGATCGCAATACATCCGCGAAAGGGCGTCGGGTTTGGTGTTCTTAGATCCAGGCCTATAGGTTATGTGGAAGGTAAACCTGGTAAAGAAAAGTGCCCATCTGGCCTGTCGTGGCCTTAGCCTTTTAGCTACCTTCAGGTATTCCAGGTTTTTATGGTCCGTATAGACCAGGATCGGATGAGCTGCACCTTCCAACAGGTACCGCCACTCTTCCAGTGCGGCTTTAATCGCTAAGAGTTCTCGGTCCCCCACATCGTAGTTCTTTTCCGCGTCGGACAATTTTCGAGAGAAAAAGGCGACCGGGTGCAGAAGAGCCTTTGGCCCCTGTCTCTGGGAAAGAACAGCTCCCACTGCCGTTTCCGAAGCATCCACCTCCAGGATGTAGGGCAGACTGGCGTCAGGGTGTTTAAGGACAGGTGCCGATGTAAACAACTTCTTCAGGGTCTCGAAGGCTACCTGGGCCTCTGGAGACCATCGGAAGCGGACAGTTTGTTTGGTCAGGCTGGTTATAGGAGATATAATGCCGGAAAATCCCTTGATAAACTTCCTGTAAAAGTTCGCAAATCCGATGAACCGTTGTATACCTTTCTTGTCTGAGGGCGCGGGCCAATCAAGAATTGCTGCGACCTTTTGTGGGTCCATCTCGATACCTTTTACGGAAATGATCAGACCTAGAAATTGTATGCTCACACGTTCGAATTCGCACTTTTCAGGCTTGGCATAAAGTCCGTGAGTTCGAAGTCGCCTGAGGACTTTCTTAACGTGTTCCCGATGCCTGTCAATAGAGGGGGAAAAGATAAGGATGTCGTCGAGATATACCACAACAAACAGATCCAGGTAGTCTCTAAAGATGTCATTCACGAAGTGCTGAAATGTAGCGGGGGCGTTACAGAGTCACCAGGTATTCGAAATGGCCAAAGCGGGTGCGGAAGGCAGTTTTCCACTCATCGCCGTCCCGAATTCGTACCAAGTTATAGGCCCCCCGCAGATCGAGTTTCGTGAAGATGACTGCGGCTCCAAGTCTCTGAAATAATTCCGGTACCAAGGGAAGGGGGTACCGATTTTTGATCGTCACCTTGTTAAGCTCACGGTAATCCACACAAGGGCGGAGTGTATGATCTTTTTTTTCGACAAAAAAAATTCCTGCTCCTGCTGGTGAGGTGGAGGGGCGGATAAACCCCTTCTTGAGATTGTCATCAAGGTAGGTCTTCAGATTCTCCAGCTCTAGCTCCGTCAGGGGAAAAATCCTGCCGAAGGGGACTTCAGCCCCAGGGAGAAGCTCAATTGGGCAGTCATAGGGCCGGTGCGGAGGGAGGGTGTCAGCCCCTTTTTTACTAAATACGTCCAGGAATTCATGGTACTCTTCGGGGACGGCTTGGCGGGTTTCAATGTCAGAGTCCATGCAAAGCAGAGAGGGGGAACAGGAGGTCACTTGCAGGCAGTGTAGCTGGCAGTAGGTGGAACTAAAACGAATCTCCCCGGTAGTCCAGTCTATTTGTGGGTTGTGAGCCCGGAGCCAGGGCATACCCAGAATTATGGGGAATAAAGGGGACACAATAACATCCAGGCACAGAAATTCCCGATGAGAGTCTAAGATAGTGGTGGCGATAGGTACAGTTTCTTGGGTAACAGGGCCGGATCTTAGAGCTGACCCATCAGCCAGGTGCACAGACAGTCCCACAGCTCTTGGGCGCAACGGAATCTGGTGTAGGGTGGCAAAGGCAGAGTCCATGAAGCAGCTACAGGCCCCAGAATCAAGTATGGCGCTGGTCCGGATGACCCCTCCTGGAAGCTGGAACAAGACAGGAACAGCCAGGTGAGTAGAATTGTTGAGGACAACAGGTGTATGGACAGAGGACAAGGAAGTGGACTTACGGGACTTTGCTGGGCAGGTCCTCACATAGTGGCCGGGCTCTCCGCAGTAGAGGCACAAGTTGTTGATTCGGCGACGAAGTCGTTCCTCGGATGTGAGGGATGGACGAATCAGACCCAGCTGCATAGGTTCTGGTATGTCTCTGGAGGAGGGAAGCGAGGCAGAAGGAATCGGATTAGGAAAGGTAGGGACCCTAGGCAGCATCCATGTTGGACGGGTCGGACCTGTGGTACGTTCAGTCCTGCGCTCCCTTAGGCGCCGATCAATCTGGATGGCTAGATTAATGAGAGCTTCCAGAGTTCCAGGGACCCCCACTCGAGCAAGCTCGTCCTTAAGTGTCTCAGAGAGGCCAAGACGAAACTGGTAGCAGAGGGCCGCGTCGTTCCAGTTAGTGTCCGCACTCCACCTTCTGAACTCGGATACATAGTCCTCTGCAGGTCTGCGACCCTGCTGGAGGGCGTGCAAAGCGGCCTCTGCTGTAGCGGCCTGGTGAGGGTCCTCGTACAGCAAGGACATGGCCTGAAAAAACGTATCTAGACGGTCAAGACATAAGTCCTTTTGCTCCAAGAGCCGGTGGGCCCAGGCCTGCGGTTCGCTGGTTAGCAGAGAAATGACAAACCCGACCTTGGTGGCCTCTAATGAGAAGGTTCGAGGCTGGAGTGCAAAATATAGTTCACATGCATTCCGGAAGGCCCTATACTTGCTTCTTTCCCCGGAAAATCTCTCTGGCATGGGTACTTTGGGCTCAGGTGGTAGCATGATGACAGAGGGAGAAGAAGAAGTACCCGAAGCGGAAGTAGAGGAGGTTGCGGACAAGGCCTGGACGCGGTCTTGAAGTCGGGTGTAGCCTTCTTGCAGGGCCCTGACTGCTTGCGTTAAGCCATCCAAATGGTGACAGAGTTCAGACATAGGGTCCACTCCCTGTGCAGGCTCAGACATGGCTGCTCGATACTGTCACGTACCTGGTGCTGAGCAGAGCCTGACGTGCGGGAGTGGCCACTCTTGCTCCTCTGACCCCGGAACCCCTGGTAGTGCAGACAGGAGGTACTG
This sequence comes from Rana kukunoris, assembly GCA_029574335.1. Classification (NCBI taxonomy): domain Eukaryota; kingdom Metazoa; phylum Chordata; class Amphibia; order Anura; family Ranidae; genus Rana; species Rana kukunoris. Next base: position 99,623,902 of record CM056052.1, on the reverse strand, counting down.
GAGTCTAGAGTCACACTAGCGCCTGGCGGGGATGTCGTGCAGACACGGTATCAGTCTTACTGGAGGTATGCTGTAGCACTGACGCCGACAGGTAATTGAAGCTAGTGCGGGTGTCTGGCAGATAGCAGGAGGAAGGTGTTCTGTAGTACGGGTGCTGACAGGCAACTGGAGCTGGTGCAGATGACTGGCAGACAGCGGGAGGAAGGTGTCTTGTAGTACGGATGCTGGCAGGTAACTGGAGCTGGTGCAGATGGCTGGCAGACAGCAGGAGGAAGGTGTTCTGTAGTACGGATGCTGACAGGCAACTGGAGCTGGTACAGATGACTGGCAGACAGCAGGAGGAAGGTGTCTTGTAGTACGGATACTGTCAGGTAACTGGAGCTGGTGCAGATGGCTGGCAGACAGCAGGAGGAAGGTGTCCTGTAGTACGGATGCAGACGGATCAGGTTCAGGGATAAGGCAGCAGCAGAGTCGTGATTCAAGCCGGGTCGGCAACAGGCAGGCGGTCACTGGTACAGGGCAAGGCAGAGGCAGCGTCAGACAGTCCGAGGTCAGGGCGGGCAGCAATCAGAAGGGTCAAGACAAGCCGGGATCACGGAACAGGGGTCAATCAGGTAACGGGTCTTCAGGCAGGTATCAGGAACGCTGATGATCGAGCAGCAAGAGGCCATGGGAAGAGCTCCCTTAAATAGCCTGAACTGGCGCCAAAATGGCGTCCTCACGTGCCCGCGCGCCGCTGCCGCGAATGCGCGCTCCCGTGCGCGCCGACGTGCCGCGCGTGCGCGTGCCCGTGCGTGTGCACGTCGAAGTGCCGCGAATGCGCGCTCCCGGCGCCCCTGTGCGCGCCGTTGCAACGCTAGCGCCACCTGGTGGTCGGCCACGACCATGACAGGTTCCTTCTATCATCTGTTCCATGGTCGCTGGTTCTGCTGTCGTAACGGGTGCTTGTCGGAGCCATTCTTCGAGACCATCCGGGCGTGTGTCACTCTATCAGATGGATGGTGCTGCCTTTCTACTTTCCTATCAGACCTACTTCCGAGTCTTTTTGCCCACTTATAGGCGTACTGTCCAGCGAGGCTAATGGCACACCTCAGGCCTGTGTAGGTAGGGTGTCGCATTCCTTAGTGAGGACTCTGACTACAAGTGAGAAGGCGGGCCGCAGGACTGCCTGAGTTTGTAGGAGGAGTCGGAGGGCTATTTATCCCTCCTCCCCTCTCATCTCCGGCGTCGGTGGGGTTTCTGGGTACCCACCCACCCGTTCCCCCTTTTTTCATGTTATCATTTTGTTCATTCATTTCTTCATAATTACTTCAGGGTATGCCCACTTATAGGCGTACTGTACAGCGAGGCTAATGGCACACCTCAGGCCTGGGTAGGTAGGGTGTCGCATTCCTCAGTGAGGACTCTGACTACAAGTGCCATCATCTATATGAGTGGGATTAAAATAAATTCCATCATCAGTGTTAATGAGAGTAAAATGAGTCCCATCTTTGGTGTCAGTGGGAGGAAAATCAATCAATGGGGATTAAATAAGTCCTGGTATTGGTGTCAGTGGGAGTAAAATAAGTCCCAAATTGTTGGTGTTAGTGGAATTAGAAAGAGTCCTATGATTTCATTGATATCCAATGTTTACACAAATCTGTGCTGCTTCTCTGCCTCTCTAGCTGGAACCATCTTGTCAATGGGGCAGCTTAAAGAGGTAGTAAACTCTGATGGGTTTTACTTCCTCTTTATTTCCCTGCAAAGGTAAAGCATAATGGGCTACTATGCAGCACATAGTAGCCCATTACGTGTCACTTACCTGAAACTGAAGCCTGCAATGTCACCGCTGTCCCCACTGGCAGCGAGAGTCCATCTCCACCCCTCTTCCTTCCTAAAGCAGTAGACATTGGCACATGGCTTTATTGTAAATATCTCCTAAACCGTACAACAACTTTAAATTAGCATTTGAAGTTTTTTGAATTTGACCCAGTGGACTTAATGAAAAACAATTGACAGATAGCTACACTAACAAATCTAATGTTAGTGTGGCAATCTCCCTGCTGAGTATTGTTTTCTGACATCGAGACCATTCCCAATCCCCCCCACCAGAGCATGATCAGCGCTCCCACTGGCTGCAAGCGTTGATCAGAAGCTTGTTTCCCAGCATGCTCATTTGACAGAAGCCAGTTGTAAGATTGGCTTCTGTCGGATGAGGAGCTGTATGCATGGGCCAAAAGTCGCCAGTTCCTGCCAAGAAAAAACATTTTCTCTGGAATAAATGACAAGCAGTCGTTTTAAAAAATAATAATTATGCCATTTGTTTCTTCTCTGTAGTTTTTATCTCAGTGGTCAGTAAAGGAACTTGGTTGGAAATTATAATAATTTGGAGGATGAAATTTGATATAAAGATAGATTAAGGGTAATTACATATAGCAACATGTTCAATGTTTAAAGCTTTATTAAACCTCAAAACAAAAATGTAATATAATGCTTAGATGTGGTGGCTGCATGTATTTTCTTTTTTTTTTAAGCTTTTTTCACTTTTTCACTTTATATCACCTGGTGATCCTGCCAGTATCACACTTCTTGTCATGGGGTGTCTGCAATCTGAATGAAGTAGTAAAGCAGATACCTTTGGTCAGCAGCATTGTCTGGGGGAAGGATAGTCTTATGCCTCATACACACGATCGGACTTCCATCTGACTTTTCCGTGGATTTTTGTCTGAATTGGCGTTGGCCATGAACTTGTTCTGCAAACAGGATAGAAGAAGATCCTGGACTGCCTCACTCCTTAACACGATGTCTTTATTGTACAAATAAAGTCCAGAAAACAACCAAAGCGATGCAGTCAAAATGAAGTGAACAACAGGAAAAAGGTGGCTGACATGTTTCACATCATGTGATGCTTACTCGTAGCTCGTAGCTGTTCTGCATACACACGGCAGAACATTTTCAGCCAACTTTTATTAAATCACATGTTTTTTTTAGCCTGTTTACCGCCACCCTTTGGGCAACTTCTGCTATTGTTGGCTGATGTTTAGCATTGGTTCTGAGCATGCGTGTTTGTACTTTGGACTTTAGTCCGATGGACTTGTGTACACACAATCGGATTGTCCTCCATCGGACATTTACTGTCTAAAGGTTTAAGAGCATGCACAGCGAACATTTGTCCATTGAAAAAGCAACAACAATTGTCCGATGGAGCATACAGATGGTCAGATTGTCCCATAAAACAGTTCTGTCGGACCGTTGTTGTCGAAAAGTTCAATCGTGTGTATGGGCCTTAAAAATAACGGATTTAGACAGACTTGACCAACAAATTAAAGCCAAACTCCAGTTAACACTTTAAAAGCAGTTACAGCAAAACATGTTTTTCTTTTTTTGCTAGCACCCTAAGCTTCTCAATATCCCTGAATACAAGCCTGCAAAAATGCAGTTTTGTGTTCACTGGTTCCAGCAGCTCTATCTCCTTGTATATACTGTATTTGGAGGCTGCTATTTACTGTGATGTATATGAACATCCCAGAAAAGTATATGGCCTGTTCCCATCAAAGAGAAGGGAAGACTTACAAAAGTGAGGTCAGGTTCATCAGGGTGCAGGATAAGGCTATATACTGTATTAGATTTCATTGGTTGGTTGAGCCTGCTAGCATGAGCAATGTAACATGTAGGCGGCCATTACTTGAACATTCAGTTTAAAGCGGCAAAAATGAAAAGCCATATACTGCAGCTGCTGACTTTTAATAATTGGACACTTACCTGTCCTGGAGTCCAGCGATGTCGTCACTGCAGCTGTTTCCATCAGCTGTCGGGTACATGCCACCTCCTTTGCGAGTAATGGAACACGGCAGCCTTACGGCTTCATGCCAGGAACCCTACTGCAAATGCGCTCCGCTCCTCTCTCCTACTGACCCGCCCGGCAGCCAAATGTGGCACTGGATGGGGAGGCGTAAAACGGGCGGAAGTTTAACTTTTAGGTGGAACTCCATTTTAAGTAAATATTCTGCCCTCTCATTTAGGAGGCACTTGGCAAGGGTCAGGACCACCAACCAAGTACCTCTTCTTGCCACCAGAGTGAATCTAGACTAAGATCCACAAGTATCCGGTCAACAGATTTTGGGGATGTTAGTGATGTGTGTCATGACTATGCAGTAAGTTGTCCTGCAGTTATTACTCCTTACTGATAAAGTAGATATCAGGCAGTACTGTGCTGTCATAACATTGCTTTAAAGAGAAGCCACCAAAAAAAATAAAAAAAACTGTTTTGGAAGAGAAGGCAAAGTTGAATGGGCACCCAAGTTAGCAATTCTACAGTAAGTCACGTGATACAACTACTTCCAGCAATCATATAATAAATGTTCTGTTTAACCACTTGCCTACTGTGCACCTACACCCCCTTCCTGCCCAGACAAGATTTAAGCTTCCGGCACTGCGTCGCTTTAACTGACAATTGCGCGGTCGTGCGACGTGGCTCCCAAACAAAATTGGCGTCCTTTTTTTCTAACAAATAGAGCTTTCTTTTGGCGGTATTTGATCACCTCTGCGGTTTTTATTTTTTGCGCTATAAACAAAAATAGAGCGTCAATTTTTAAAAAAATTCAATATTTTTTACTTTTTGCTATAATAAATAACCCAAAAAATATATAAAAAAAATATTTTTTTCCTCTGTTTAGGCCGATACGTATTCTTCTACATATTTTTGGTTAAAAAAAAATGCAATAAGCGTCTATCGATTGGTTTGCGCAAAATTTATAGTGTTTACAAAATAGGGGATAGTTTATGGCATTTTTTTTTTTTTTTTTTTTTACTATTGTTGGCGGCGATCTGCGATTTTTTTTTTTTTTTTATTGGGACTGCGACGTTATGGTGGACACTTCGGACACTTTTCTGACATTTTTGGGACCATTTACATTTATACAGTGAACAATGCTATAAATATGCATTGATTACTGTATAAATGTGACTGGCAGTGAAGGTGTTAACCACTAGGGGGCGGGGAAGGGGTTAAATGTGTGTCCTATGAGTGTTCTAACTGTAGGGGGAGGGGGGGTGACTGGGGGAGGTGACCGATTGTGTCCCTATGTACAAGGGACACAGCAACGGTCTCCTCTCTCCCTGACAGGACGTGGAGCTCTGTGTTTACATACAGAGCTCCACGTCCCCGCTCAGTTACTGGGCAATCGCGTGTGCCTGGCGGCGATCGTTACCGCCGGGCACTCGCACCGGGATCCCAGCAGAGCGGCAGGTGCGCGCGCCGCCGGCGGCTTTAAAAGGACATCACGTCATATGACGTGATGTCAGGATAATGGAGTCCTCCGCCCGCCGTCATTTGACGGTGGGCAGAGGACAAGGGGTTAAAGGGTCACTAAAGGAAAATATATTTTTTTTCTAAAATAACTGTTTACAGGGTATAGAGACATAAAAGCTAACTGATTCCTTTTCAAAATGATTAAAAATAGATAAAACTCAATCATATAATGTGCCTGCAGGTTAGTTTCACTTTTGAACTGGCTTTATGTTTCTGTGAAGTAGAAATAGACACACAGAACAAAAACAAACAAATCCAGGGCAGTGTTTTGTTTTTAAAATGAATCTGATTGGTTCTGGGAAGTTTTAGACACACAGTAATGACAGCTTAGACCACTGTGAGAAAGCTCCCAGCACTGTGGTTATAAGGAAACAGACAGGCAGGAAGTGTGGAGAACAGAGCAGGATTACAGCAACTTCAAAGCAAAAACGAACAATAAGGACATGAAACCAGTACTGCAGTAAGGTAAAGGAAGCTATTTAGCTAAAAAAAAAATTCCTTTAGTGATCCTTTAAATGTATTTGTTGCTCAGAGTGACCCTTTGAGTCAGTGCCTCCTTGACACAAATTGCCTGGCGCTAACATGAAACAGAAAGTGACAGTTCTGATAGCATTTTGGGGTGACTTTGAAAGCAAAAGCATTTTTTTCCAAAATAATTATTTAGCAAGTCAGCCTTCAGATTGTTGTCTCCCACATAGAAGAGGATTGTTATATGTCCTTATATCCTTATGGAACACTCTCTGGATATACATTCTGCTCCATCTATTAGCATGGCATAAAGCCCGCTGTCAAGTTTGTTTTTTGCAGCATACCATGTGCTAAGGAATAATGTGTGTGGACTGTAGGAGGGCAGCCTGAGTAAGCACTGGAAACTCTTTCTCGAAAGCTGGAAATTCTCAGTGCTGCATCATTAAAGTGTGCTTCACTACACCTACTCACACAGCCACCAGCATCACCATGCCAAAATAACAAAGTGATGCATCACAAACCCTGTTATATTAACTGCAAAAACTTATTTTTAATACAATTATATTTCTGAAATAAAGGGGATCTGTTATGAAAACAGCTGTGTGACAAAGAACAAGCTATTCCCACACAAAACAAAAACACACAGGAATACCCCCAACTCAGAATAAAAAGAAAATGCTGACAATTAAAATAAGGTTTTTGCTTGAAGTTCTTTGAATCGAAACTCTGTGAATATATAAAAAGGCACACGTTATAGCAACTCTGTGTTCATAAATAAATTATGAAATTTATTTTTTAAATGCAAGCAGTGTAAGTACCTGACTTCTGGTATCGGACTCTTTCCATCACCTGTGCAGTAGAGCTCAGACAGGGAAACAGAGAAGCAGCTCAAGAAGCAAGCCTGTTGCACACAATTTCTTTTATTATCTGTGCCTAATTTAAAGGGGTTGTAAAGGTACAATTTATTTTTTCCTTTACCTTAGTGCAGTCCTCCTTCACTTACCTCATCCTTGGATTTTGCTTTTAAATGTCCTTATTTCTTCTGAGAATTCCTCACTTCCTGTTCTCAGAAGTTGCTCTATTTCTCACCGCCGTGAAGGGAGGCTTTACTGTGGTGGTCAGTGACGTGCTCGCCCCCTCCTGGGAACCACATCTGTGCGGCAAGACGCTCCCTACGTGTTAGGCCGCGTACACACGATGAGACATGTCCGCTCAAACATGTTCGACGGACCTTTTCCAGCGGACATCATCTCATCGGATTTTGGTTCAATGGCGTGTACACACCATCGGACGAAAATCCCCTTGGTCAGGGAACGCAGTGACGTGGCGGTGACGTTGACGCCGCCACGTCACCAAACGAGGAAGTGAAATACTTCCACGCATGCGTTGAATCCATTCGACGCATGCGCAGAGATTTCTGTCCACTGGTTAGTGTACTAACCAGCGGACATACCCGACGGACATGTCTCCGGCGGACAAATTTCAAAGCATGCTTTGAAATTTGTCCGCTGGGAAAACATGTCCGCTAGGTCGTACACACGATCGGAGATGTCTGCTGAAACGGTCCGCCTTAGAGACTTCAAGGAGGTGTGAATTACTAAGCGTGCCGCAATGCATACTGGGAAATGTAGTTCTTACATGAACGAGTGCAGCAAACCAGGAAGGGAATGAGAGAACAGAAACTAGAACGCGGGAGGTGATATAGATGAAGGAATTTAATAGGTAGTTACTTGTTTTTTAACAGAATCATTACACTATGCTGTCTGTCTACCTTGTAGACATTAATTTTAGGCAAATAATTATTTTTTCTTTACAACTCCTTTAAGCATGTTTTTGAAGCTGCTGTTCTCTTGCCAGAAGAAAATAGTTTATAAAAGCACCAATGTTTATGAAGCCTTAAAGGGGTTATAAAGGTATTTGTTTTTCCCTAAATAGCTTCCTTTACCTTAGTGCAGTCCTCCTTCACTTACCTCATCCTTCGATTTTGCTTTTTATTGTCCTTATTTCTTCTGAGAAATACTCACTTCCTGTTCTGTCTGTAACTCCACACAGTAATGCAAGGCTTTCTCCCTGGTGTGGAGTATCGTGCTCGCCCCCTCCCTTGGACAAATTACATTACCAGGCCCTTCAGGTCTGCTTTTGGATATTAAGGGCAACCCTGCCACCAAATATATATTTAAAAAAAATGGCATGGACTGGAGATTTGGATCCTTTAGTGGCCATTTCTATGCAAAAGAGGTATATACTTGTACATTTTGCATATAAAATAACAGGCCCATTACAAACTTCTACATGTGTGCCCTGCAGCTTAAAGGTGTTGTTTTCCTAAATAGATTCCTTTACCGTAGTGCAGTCCTCCTTCGATTTTGCTTTTAAATATGCTTATTTCTTAATTAAATCCTCACTTCCTGTTCTTCTGTCTGTAACTACACGCATTAATGCAAGGCTTTCTCCCTGGTGTGGAGTGTCGTCCTCGCCTCCTCCCTTGGACTATATGAGAGTCGGGATGCTCTCTACATTGCAGATAGAGAAAGGCGCTGTGTATTAATGGGCATAGTCCAAGGGAGGGGGCAAGCACGACACTCCACACCAGAGAGAAAGCCTTGCATTACTGTGTGGAGTTACAGACAGAAGAACAGGAAGTGAGGATTTCTCAGAAGAAACAAGAACATTTAAAAGCAATATTGAACGATGAGGTAAGCAAAAGAGGACTGCACTGAGGTAAAGGAAGCTATTTATGAAAAAAATTGTACCTTTAAAACCCGTTTAAGATGCTTCTTTTTAATTTCTGTAAAAAGCCACCGTCTGCAGCATGCTTTCTTTTGGTATCTGTGTCTAATTCAGGAGATTTATTTTTAATTCCTGTCTTATATAAACAGCTATAAGTAAGAGCAAATATCTCCAAAGTGAGATACAGTATATCCCTTATTAGACTGTTATCACATGTGTACACATTGAAAGATTTATTTTCTGGTGATTTCTGGTGAGTCGGAAATTTAGATTTTTCCTTTCTTTCAATCCCGGTACCAATGGTCACCATAACATTCAAAGTGAATCCCCCCCAGCTGAAACACAGACAGGAATAAAAAACCTCACTGAGATTCTAACTTCTCACCACTGTGATCAAAATTAAGGGCTCTTTCACACGTCCGTTCAGTTTTTTAGATCATTTTTTTCCCCCTTCAGTTGATCCGTTTTTTCATCCGTTTTTCGTCCGTTTTCAGTCCGTTTACATCCGTTTCCGTTCCGTCCGTTTACATCCGTTTCCGTTCCGTTTTCCGTCCGTTTACATCCGTTTCCGTTCCGTTTTCCGTCCGTTGACGTCCGCTTTTCATCCGTTTTTTTCATCCGTTTTTTTTCATCCGTTTTTTTTTTTCCTTAGAACTTATTTTTTTTTTTTTACATATTTCGATGAAAAACTGACGTTAGCGGATCGGATGGTAAACGGATCGTACGCTAACGTTCGTTTTTCGTCCGTTCTGTTTTTTTGACGAAGAAAAATAGGGTTTTCTTCCGTCCAAAAAAACGGAGCTTACCACAGACGGATGTTAACGGACGTTAGCGGATGCTCATCCGCTAACGGACGCTAACCCATAGGGAAGCATTGAGGTCCGTTAACGGACGTCCAAAAAACGGACGACCGGAACCGACGTGTGAAAGGACTCTTTAGCAAAAAAAAAAAAAAATTGTCTTTAGATAAACTTCCATCAGGAAAGGTTGGTGAGCCACATTAGCCCAGTAATCACATGGCAATAAATGATCCCCCTTTTGTATCTCCAACCTCGTATTTTTGGTGACTACTCACAGCTCATGATCAGATGAAAAAATTAGTCTAACTAGTCCTAGAATACAGGACAACATTCAATCCAAGGGTTCCTATGATGTGTTATCAATGAGGATCAAAACTAGGTTTTGAACAAAATGGAAAACAAGCTCAACCCTAAAAGAGTTTTTAAATCAAGATAAACATGTTCTGTGAACTTTAATTTAGTGCTAATAGTGCTTACATTATATACAGAAATACAGTATACTTATAGCCATAACGTTGATTTTTGTGTAGCGCTACTCCCATAGGAGCCGTATGAATACTGTCCAGGTCTTCCCCACAAGCTTTGCCCTGCAGTCAGGCAAACAGGCTCATTTACACTTGTCGTAATTGACCAGTCAAGGGGTGTTTTTATTGTTTTTATTTTTGGAGAACTTAGATAGGGTTGAGGGAATTAGGTAGGATACCCCAAAAACAAGAACTATGTACAACTTGAGGACTTAGATATTCTTCAGAACAAACTATATTAAAGTCCATTCTTGTAGCAAACAGTAGACTTCACCTTTAAGGTAGTAGTAGTAGTAGTTAGCTGTAAATCTCTTTCTTAGAGCCAAAAGAACAGAGTCCCTTTAAGTAGAAAGCTAGATGGACAAATCGCTTCTGGACACCAGCTGGTGTCCCCTTTACCTAGACCCACAGCTGACTCTTTAGCACCAGAGGGGTGGTAAAAGCACAAAGATCCCCAAGATCTCTTAGAAGCGTCTGTACTCACACAAGGAACAGCTGGTTGCCTCCTTCCAACTTCCAAATGAAGCCATACTCCGGTGATACCAGACCAGATCTTCAGCTGAACAGCTCTCCTCAGTAGTGATGAGCGGAATACGCCATATTCGATTTTGCGATATTTCACGAATATATAGAAGAATATTCGCAAAATATTCGTAAATATCGAATATTCGTGATATTTTATCAAAAAAAAAATGTTGCGAAATTTCGCTAATGCGAATAGGAAATTTCGCTAATGCGAATGCGAAATTGATTGCGAAATTCTCGTCAACACGCGAAAACGGAGATCATTTCCTGGATTACTAAACTAATAAGCACTAAACACTAACTCTACTTACACAAACTTATATGACTAAACTAAAGCTATTTTTTTTTTTTTTTTTATACACAAAACACAGAAGGGCAGAGAAAGTATTTGCGAATATTCGTAATACGAATATTCGCATTGCGAATATTCGGCAACATAAAAGGATCGCCTCAGCTACTCGGCCCAGGGTCTCTAATCATACCAGCAATGCTTTTAGACGTCGATGGAGATCACTAGGATGTGATCTGTTTTAAAAATAAATTAGAAAAAATACAGATATTCGCAATAGCGAATATTCACCGCGATATTTGATTTATTCGCGAATACTCGAATATGCAATATTCGTAACGAATATTCGCAATGCGAATATTCGTGAGCAACACTACTCCTCAGTCAGCTCCCTTTAGTTCCAAGGTCTCAGCATCCAGGCCCACAGGTCGCCCACCTATGGCCTCACAAAAGAAGACATAGCAGCATTGCCCAGGAAAAGACCCAGAGCTTAGTGAGCTCACAGAATATATACACATTCTCCCAGCATGCCATCACAGCCTACCTCTCTGGGTTAGGCCAGGGCTATATCAACCTTCATGCTGCCATCTGCATACCTCCCCACCTATTATCCAGATACTTTTCAAGCTCTCTGGATGCAGAGGGAGCTATCAGACTGACAGCAGCTAAACACACTGAGCAGACCTGACTAGCACAATTTATGTTCACTGAGTACAGTCAGCAACTATGCTTTTACCTAACAAATAATTACAGCTACACTGACTACATTGTGGCATCTAAATGTACGTATCAAAACACACACTAATTTTATCTATCGGAACCTAGCACCTATCTATAAGTGCTCTACATTTGTAAAGTAGAGAATGATTAAAGCATGTTTTTTTTTTTGCTGTCTGTGCCTCATAAGACTTCTTAGAAAGTCTGGATTTCTAATCACATCAATGGTCACCAAGACCAATAGTGATGTTCGAACCCTTCTACGTAACAAAGAAGTTTGGTTTTACAATTTAATGAAAATCATTTTTTATTGAGTTTTTAGTACAAAGATAGTAAAAAAAAAGCATCAGGTGCTTAATAGCTGCTGATCCAAGACTGATTCATTTTTATGAATGTGAGCCTATCAATGCAGTCTGTGGACAGGTGCATTCTTTGATCCGTTACAAACCCTTCAGCAGCATTGAATGTGCATTCAGAAAGCACGCTGGATGCAGGACATGCCAGTAGTTCAATTTCATATCGCGCAAGTTCTGACCAGTGGTCCATCCTCAAGACCCAGTAACCCAGTGGATGCTCTGTTGGAAAGGTCTCCAAGTCTTTTTTTGTCCCTAGCTTGAACCGATCAGACCTTGGAGCTGAGGGCTGAAAGCTCTCTGTCCAGGCACCCTGCCTTTGGCCAATTATGGCTCTCTCAGCAGAGCGCACTGTGATTGCTGAGAGGTCATCATACAGCAATGCACTGCGATCTTGCAGTGCATTATGGGGTGTTCTGCGGCGCTCAAATTTTCTACACACGCCCTATAATGTTCACTGTTCAGTGAACGGGCAAACACCCAATGTTTGAGTCAAACTTATGTTAGACCCAAAACAACGAGCCCTATTTTGAGGAATGAGACCTGGGGTGAAGACAGAATTCCAGAGCAACAGGGCTAAGGAAGCATGTAGAGACTAAAGTTATAAGTAGCTGTTAGTCTGTCCCTTAAGTTTAAGGAAAGGGACAGGGTGCACAAAATGGTAGGTCTATATTTGGCCTGAAGCCACATCAGGTGACTGATCAACTTTGTTGAATGGGGGAATGTTTCCACCCATAGAGAATTCTGCTCTTTTAGTAGACAGACAGAAAAAAAAGATGAATGTAGGGTTTCACTTTGTTTCACTTGCTACTTTTTTCCCAGGACGGAAGATTTAGTTGTTTAGAATATTGTATACCAGTACCTGACCTTCCTGTTTCAATCTGAATTCAATTAAACTGTAGTATAATTCAGAGGAGAACTGGACCTAGGGGGTGTAACGGTCACCACCGTTTACGATCTTCCATCAACCCAAGACAGCTTATCCGACAGTCCGACAATGAATGTAGACACAATCCATTCCATTCCCCAGAATTAAGACGAGCCACAAGCTCTGTTCTTTCTGGTTTCAAATGTATGAACACTTTTAATGGGAAACTCTCAGGCCGTGTACACACGGCAGAGAACCTCGACGGGCAGAACACATCGTTCCGCCTGTCGAGGTTCTCTGCCGGCCGTCGAAATCGGCGACCCGCCCGTCGGGAATGGCAACCAGCCATTCATCCAGGCGGGCCGTCGAGCAAAAAGAGAGCGTGCTCTCTTTTCGCTCGACGGGATTCCCGACGGGCGGGGCGAGCCAAAAGCGTACACACGGCCGAGGTCCTCGCTGGAATGCAGCTTCCAGCGAGGTTCTCGCTGGTTTCCAGCGAGAACCTCGGTCGTGTGTACGCCGCTTCAGTCTTATATAGTTACAAACATGTCACAGGGACAATGAAACTCTCCACCCCCCGCATCACACAGTGGGGCTTTAATACAGATTTTAGATAGACACTCTGGCACTGGTCTGACATAATTAACATGACTTAATTACTACACCTGAGAAGTCACCTTCCACACCTAGTCATCAATAGAATTCACACAAAACAGCATCACACAATGAGTTCCCCTCAATCCACATCTTAGACAGACTTAATTAGTACAATAGACACAACACAGTATTTAATCAGGTAAACTTAGATAGCATTTCAACAGCCTGTTACACTGTCCTATTGACCTGTTTGTGTCCAAATAAACCACTTGTAATATTCCAAGATATCCTGCAAACATGAATTATCATTAATGTCCCATCATATGTAATGTAATCCAAGATATATGGAAATAACAAAGGACGGATGGACAGCTGCACACCGGAAAACTCTTGAGTTGTCTTTATTGAAAAAGCATAAGCAGGCATCACAGATACACAGCAAGAATAGAAGAAAAAACAGCCGACGCGTTTCACACTTGGTTAGTGCTTATTTATGGTGAATAAGCACTAACCAAGCGTGAAACGCGTCGGCTGTTTTTTGATTCTTGCTGTGTATCTGTGGTGTCTGCTTATGCTTTTTCAATAAAGACAACTCAAGAGTTTTCTGGTGTGCGGCCGTCCATCTGTCCTTTGTTATTTCCATTGCCTAGTGCATTGCCAGCACCCGCATATACCTGGACTGATCCACGAGTGCACTTGGGATTTCCCTGGAACGGTGAACCCCACTTTGCTTAATCCAAGATATAATTTCTCAGTCACCCTATGCCCCTATCGGACATAGGGTGACCCTAGACCCAAGAGTCATTGGTGAAGCTGGCACAGGAGTACACTGCACCCTTCAAAAGTCTCTGGGTGTCACGGGTCATTCTGTTACATCTCTCCCCTTTCGGTGGGAGAAGAACACAGGAGGGAACCCCAAACAGGTTGACTCCGAAGTTAGTCAGTAGTTCCAGTCCTCCAATGCTGGTATCCATACCGTACCCCAAATAAATTGCTCCAAACAGAGCATTACTCACCCAGCCAACCTCTGCCTTTCTCAGAGAACATGCCTGCTGCTGGGAAGAGGCCTGGACCGGCCCTTCTCCCTGGAGTGCTTTCAGCCGCTGGAGAGAAGACAGGGTGACTGGGCTCAGTCCATCATGCTGTTGGGGATCTGGGCCAACTGCCCCCCATCCCTGGGTTATACAAGTGGAGACTGAAGTCCAATCCACTGCCACAGGAACTCCCTCTTCCGTTAGTTGAGAGCAGAGGCTTGTGGCACTCTGCTTTGTTGCCAGCTCTTCTGCTGGGTTGCTGTAAGTGGAGACCACAGTCCCATCCACTACCACAGGAACTCCCTCTCCTGCTAGTTGAGAGCAGAGGCTTGTGGCACTCTGCTTTGTTGCCAGCTCTTCTGTTGGGTTGCTGTGAGTGGAGACCACAGTCCCATCCACTACCACAGGAACTCCCTCTCCTGCTAGTTGAGAGCAGAGGCTTGTGGCACTCTGCTCTGTTGCCAGCTCTTCTGCTGGGTTGCTGTGAGGGGAGACCACAGTCCCATCACCTGATGTCAGCTCAAGCTGCAGTTGTGTGCAGCGGCCAGCAGCATCCTGCCCTGCCGCCAGTGATTCAGCTTGGAGTAAAAGCTTTACCACCTCAGCTTGTTGCTGGAGAGAGGGGCCAACTGCTCGACTCCCTGGAACGCCACACCATCCGCTTCGGCTTTAGGGATGGCAATCTCCATATTTTCCACTGCCGATTCATCAGCCAGGATTTCAGAGTTGTCAGCTGAAATGTCCTCATAGTCCCAGGCAAAGGGAGCCCCACCCTGCTGCTGAGCAGAGTCTAGCAGCTGTCTGTAAGCGATCTCCAGCTCCCATTTATGAATGGCCAGAAACTCCAAATCTTCCTGTAACCACTGCCCTTCCGAGACATTCAATTTTTCCTCTCTGTGCTCCATTATTTCCTCCAAGTGCCACTCCCTATCATCTCCGAAGTCTGGATCACTGGACATCCTCCAATACAACAATCCTAGACCATCATAGTCACAGCCTTCCGTGGGGCTGTCCAGAGCTGTATCCTGGCCTAGGCCAACAAGGCCCAGGCCTAGGGCAGCACTTTGCAGGGGGGCAGCACGAAAAGAGTCCCCGCCGGCTTGCGCTACACTGTTAGGAAAATTAGTCTAGCACCCCCATAAATCGTCTGCACTGCTTCTAGTATGCGGGCGGCCGGCATTCCGCTTCCAATTTTGACTGTTTTGTCATCCTGGACCACAAACCTTTCTCACTGTGCTGTACTATATTTTCCTGCTGCACCATCTACTTAAAGTAGAACTATAGGCAACACTTTTACCATCCCTGTCCCATTGCGAAGATTTCCCTTCACTTCCTGCTCTATGGGAAACCAGGAAGTAAGAGGAAATCTAAGTAAATTAAGGGAATCCATTCCCCCCCCCCAGGCCCTCAGAACTAGTGTCCTCACTCGAAAATTTCAGGGCGGGTCTTAAACAACACAGGGTGTGGCTGTGACAGGAAGGGGTGGGTCATATTTAAATTAGGGGGTGCACGAGTTTAGTCAGGCCTAGGGCAGCACAAAACCTAAATACACCTCTGGGGCTGTCATCCGCTGACCATGGGCACTCTTGGGCTACACACCACCGGAGGGCTCTGTAGCACTTGTCTAACCCCATCCCTGCCCGAATCAGCCTGCTTAACTCGGCTGTCCACTCCTGCTTTGGTTGTTCCCTCAACAACGGCATTCATACGTCATACTGCGGCCAGTACCTTACATGGATGGAGGGCAGGACCTTTCCTTGGTGTTGCTGCTCCAGAGCTAGGGCTTCCTTCCAGAGTTCGCAACGAATCACATCTGAACATCCCAGCAGGGCCTCCTCTGATACTGGTCCTCTGTGCTGTATCCGCATTTCTTGTAACCTCCTTTTGAACTCCTCTTCAATGGAGACTGGTATCTGTACCTCTCCTCTCTCTTCAGTTGGTGCTGCTGTGACTTCTGCTGCTGCAACACCTCTTTGATGTAGCCAAGTGGCATCCACAGCCTCTATAACCAGATCTATGATCTCCGGTGGAGCATTAGGACCATACTATGCCAGTCCACATTTAATAGCCCAATCAAAACTTTCTTCCTTGTGTGTCCTGTCTGTTACGCCAGGCCTTTTTAGCTCTATCCATTTTGACAAGTTCTGCAATAATGTCCCTTTTCTTATGGTTGCTGGCGGGTCTGCCTCAGCTCTCCAGTAAGTCCATGAGGGAAGAGAGCTTCATCCGTTCATACTGTGTCTCCATTGTCCTGTGTCCTTGTAGCCGTCCTTCTGGCGATGGAATCATCCCACTGCTGCCACCACTTGTAACAGTCACCACCGTTTACGATCTTCCATCAACCCAAGACAGCTTATCCCACAGTCCCACAATCCATGTAGACACGATTCCTTTCCCCAGAATTAAGACAAGATACAAGCTCTGTTCTTTCTGGTTTCAAATGTATGAACGCATTTAATGGGAAACTCTCAGTCTAATATAGTTACAAACATGTCACAGGGACAATGAAACTCTCCACTCCCCTCATCACACAGTAGGGCTTCAATACAGATTTTAGATAGACACTCTGGCACCGGTCTGACAAAATTAACATGACCTAATTACTACACCTGAGAAGTCACCTTCCACACCTATTCATCAATAGAATTCACACAAAACAGCATCACACAATGAGTTCCCCTCAATCCACATCTTAGACAGACTTAATTAGTATAAGCAAACAAGGGAATTTTTGCGCTAAGGAATGTGAATTAAATGTGATAAATAATTTATTGAAAAAATTGATGTTAAATAAATAACTAAAGCTGCAACACCTACATACACGTGATATACATGTGAAACAAAACAGATAAACAAAAGAATTGCCCTAATGGTACCCCATACTGAAATGTGTAAATAAATAAATACATTAATTAAATAAATAAGTAAATGTGATCAACAAAGTGAATAAATATATATAAATACATAAATACAGAGCACCTTTTTCCATATGTTTGCTGTGTCCTCCACATGACTTCTTGTAAACTGCAAACGGGACTTCTTATGGCTTTCTTTAACAATGGCTTTCTTCTTGCCATTATTCCATAAAGGCCATATTTGTGGAGTGCACGACCAACAGCTCTCCTGTGGACAGATTCTCCCATCTGAGTTGTGGATCTCTGCAACTCCTCCAGAATTACTATGGCCTCTTAGCTGCTTCTTTGTTTAATGCTCTCCTTGCCAGGCCTGTTGTTCAGATGGACAGCCATGCCTTGGTAGGTTTGCAGTTGTGTCATACTCTTTCCATTTCCAAATTAATTGAACTGTGCTTCGTGAGATGTTCAAAGCTTGGGGTACTTTGTATAACCCATCACTGCTTTAAACTTCTCCACAACTTTATCCCTGACCTGTCTGGTGTGTTCCTTAGCCCTTATGATGCTGTTTATTTATTAAAGTTCTATAATAAACTTATGAGGGCTTCACAGAAAAGCTGTATTTATACTAAGATTACATTTCACACAAGTGGACTCTATTTACTGATTATGAGATTTCTGAAGGCAATGTACCACGAGAATAGAAACCATTTATCATTTCCCTTCCACTTCACAATTATGTGCCACGACGTGAACGTAACTTACGCACAGCCCTATTCGCGTACAACTTACGCAAACGACGTAAACGACGTACAATTTGACGCTGTTCTGATGTCCAAACGTAACATTGCCTGCGCCTTATATAGCAGGGGTAACTTTTACGCCGGTCGAACGCCTTACGTAAACAACGTTTATCAATACGCCGGGTGCAACTACGTTCGTGAATCGGCGTATCTAGCTCATTTGCATATTTTTAATGGGAACGCCGAATGCATCCAGCGTAACTATGCGCCCACGATACGCCGGCTGAAGCCATGGCTGAAGCCATGTTTTCTGCGTATCTTGCTTTTTGAATCGGCGTAAAGATGCGACGGCGCACATTTGAAATTACGGTGGCGTATCAGGAGATACGCCGGTGTACATTCTTTCTGAATCTGGCCCAATGTCTGCAAGGTAGAAAGACAGAATAGTGTAATGATTCTGTTAAAAAACAAGTAACTACCTATTAAATTCCTTCATCTATATCACCTCCCGTGTTCTAGTTTCTGTTCTCTCATTCACTTCCTGCTTTGCGGTGCTTGTTCATCTAAGAACTATATTTCCCAGTATGCATTGCGGCACGCCCAGTAATTCACACCTCCTTGAAGTCTCTAACACCTATAGAGCGTCCTGCCGCACAGATGTAGTTCCCAGGAGGGGGCGAGCACGTTACTGACCACCACAGTAAAGCCTCCCTTCATGGTGGTGAGAAATAGAGCAACTTCTGAGCAAAAACGAACAATGAGGAAGTGAAAAGAGGAATGTCTGCAGGTAAAGGATGCTTATTATGAAAAAAAAAATGTTTTCCTTTACAACCCTTTTAAGCCACATTTTTGCAAACGTGTATAGGCGCGTCAAGTGCTTGGGCATTTATTTTTTTAATTGGCCACAATATACATTTATTCTGCCCATTAAAAAAAAAAAATGCTCAAGTACCAAATGCTCCTACTGCTTAGGTGTGGTTTGATGCATTTACACCATCTTCTTTTTTTAAACAAATTGTCTAGGGATTCTGGGTGATGTCACTGGCCAAGTATGGTCATGACCATATTTGGTCAACAATGTCACCCCGTATCCCCAGCCAGTTTGTTTACATACAAAAACCAGACAGGAATCTTTTGTTTGCAACAGGCGTAACAGTGTTTGAACATTGTCAAGCAGTGGGTTATAGTGTTGGAGGGGAAACCTTTATGGTCAGCAGGTTATTATGATTGATGAACATCTACATAACTGGATGATTTGATTGATAGACACATTGACTCAATTTTTACAGAATATTGGCTCTGGGGGACCCACTTGCAGTGCATATGGGTTCAGGTGTAAATTTTTTGACACAAATTTTGTGTTTCCCTGAACTACAAAACTATGAGATCAGCCTCAAACCCAGGCTGGCTTTGAACCTGAACCTCATTTCAAATGGTACATCCTTAAAACTGATGTAACTGCTATAGAGGAAGGAGGGAGACATACACAGCAACACAATAAGATAGAAAAGCTTGTTAGCATAGCATGCTCCTGATCTATTTCTCTCTCTCTCAGCTGTAGTGTGAACCTTGTCAATAGGGATGAGTGATTTTGTCTAAATTATTATTATTTTTTGCTGTCTGCATTTTATTTTTATTTTTTTCATTGTCCTTTTTTCACAAAACAAAAAAATGTAAATAAGACTATTGATGGGCCATTTTTGGCATAAGACTAGGCCCAAGATGGTTGAAACCAGCTTCTTTAACCCTTGTGAGCTATTCAAAGTGACCCTGAAAGTCAACAAAAACAAAACAAAATCAAAATTTTGCCTTCCCCATTGGGTGCAATGCTCTCAGCACTCCTACTCAGCAACAGTGTGTCTTTACCTTATAAGCAGACCATGGTTTTGCTAGACTTTCTCACTGGTCTGCTGAAAATATTATCCTCAGCATACACTAAACACTGAGAACAGAAATGGAAAACTGTAATTGTGCCAAGCAGGCTGAGAAAATTAGAGGCTGAAAATGAAAATGAAACAGCAAAGGTAACACTCTGCCCAGCATATAAAAAACACAATAATGGCACAATGAAGCTTTAGGAGGAGTGGACATGGGCTAAGTTTCAAAAGAGAATAACTGTGTGTCTCTGAGAGTCTCTGATGAACAGCCTATGATGGGATGAACTGCGGGCTGTAGATGGCTGAAGGTTCAGGGAAGAGCTAGAAGGAAACGCTGTCCAGTAGAACCAGTTTGCCCAGCAGATGCGAGCACACACTGTCATCAGCTTGTCCTCTGAAGGTATACCATCTCATCCAGGGCTTTTTTTCTCAGAGAATAGGTGCATGAACTCCTCCCTTCCAAGTCACCCTTGACTGCACCCCTTACCCACCTCTGATCACAGTTCCTTGGTTCCACCCCTTATCTACCTCCGAGTACCACCCCTTTTATAGAATGCCGAAACAAGAATCATTTTGTGGTGCTAAATATTTTGTATAGAATTTGTTAATGACAACAAGAAAGGCAGTCAAATAGCAAAAATAGCTACCCCAGTGGCCATCATTAATAGACCCTCCAGCAGCCAGCAGATCTCTCCCAGCAAACATTGACCCCCTGCAACATAAGACACACCCCCAGCAACAATAGATTCCCCACCAGCAACAATAGACCCCCCTGCAAAAATAGATCCCCTCCAGCAACAATAGATTCCCCAGTAGCCAGCATCAATAGACCCTCCAGGAGCAAGCAACAAAGACCCCTCCCTCAACAGTACATCTCTCCTAGCAATGACTGACCCCCCAGCAACAATAGATTCCCCACGAGCAACAGAAGAACTCCCCAGCAGCAATAGACCCCCTTCCTTTGCAAAATTGATCCCCTCCAGCAACAATAGATACCCCAGCAGCCAGCATTAATAGACTCTCCAGCACACCCCAGAACCTCTTTCCATTACATACATTCAGTTCAGGATGTGGCGGAACTGCGTTCCCCTGTGTTCCTGCTATAAAAAAAGCCCTGATCTCATCAACTTGTGATTACAGTCCAATGCTGTAGAATCATGCACTGCAAGATCAAAGGAATTGGACTCCTCTTGTCACATGACCAGCCACAAGACACCTGCAAAAAACATTTCCAAAATATATGTGGTGGGGAGAGAGAGAATGTTTTTCCTCTCTATATACTCTAGGTAAATTGCCAGGCTTGGCAAGCAGCCAAGCCTGTGTGTTTTTTTAAGTCAGGGTTTGAGTGACTCGGGGAGGCTGGTATGACTCACAAACAGCATCTCTAAGACCTCCCCCTAATTCTAGAAACTGGTAGAATATTCTAGAAGAATGGGAGTGGAGGTGAGGAGGAGCTGCCTGGAGTATTCTGAGCGCCCTGAGCATTCCCCAGCAGATGAATTGACAGGTGGAAGGCCTTCTCTAATACTCAGGGTTGGCCCAGCTGGAGGAAGTGGAGTTTGGGTAAAAAAATGGAGATGGAGTGTTAGGCTGTCGGTGGCCCTTGTAGGTGTACCTTGACCTGCAGGGGTGACCTTGGGAATGTTGTTGAACGAACCCTCTTCAAGACACAAAAAGGTATCCTCACCGGAGGCATGGGAGCAAGTGGACAGCAGGAGAACATTGCCGGGAAAAGCGCCAGGGAGAAAGATAGCCAGGGGGGCTGGTGGGTGTTACAGTCAGAGGACTGTGAGGCATGCCTGAGAGTACTGGAGTCTTGAATGGATGCAAAGTAGGGTGACCACATTTTCAAACTATCATTCAGGGACACCCTCCCTTCCCAAAAATCAGCTTATGCTGTAAAAAATAACAGCACAGTGATTGGACATAAGAGGCAGGATTTATGATTTCTCCAATCACAAGCAGGGGGCGGGATTGGGCTCCTCCAGGCATTCCCGGCCAGGACAAGTACTGTTAGTGAGTAAAGCGGTGATGTGATGGCCTTTTTTAGGGCCATCAGTTTGGCCCAGGGGGTGGCTGTGTCAGTTTCATTCCGGTACACTGTAATGAAGGTCCTGGAATGAAGGTGCCCGGAACAGACCTGCAAAATGCGGGACTGTCCTGGGCAATACAGGACATGTGGTCACCCTAATGCAAAGTCAGATTAGGAGGCAGGCTGGCAGTGCCTAAAGAGGTGGTGCTCGGATCAGTAGCCACAAGAGTAGGACAACTGACAACTGAGCACTGGGACTTCTTTTTTCTAAACTACCAAAGGGACATTTTCTAAAGGACTGATTGTGCTATTATCAGACCTTCTATACAGTACCAGCTGGTCCTGGGAGTTTTTGTTCTACAAACAAGTTTGTGCTGAAGGTAGAAGGAGAAGTGTATATACAGACTGTATATAATTTGTGTCCCTGAAGAGTTCTGCTAATTTGAGCAAGTGGGCATCCCATAATACCCTCAACCCTATCCAAGTTCAATTTCCCAAATAAAATACAAAAAACAAATCTGATAGGAATTATTCTTGACTCCAGCATGTGGTGGAAAATTCTGTATGCCTGGCTGTGTAGGGCGGGAGCCAGCTGCTCCTGCGGGTGTAGCTCTTCATCAGAGATTCAGGAGTCCTTATCTGCATTCTTTGTTCTGGGTCTGTGGCACCAAGTATTGTTTTATTTGGATAACCTTTTAAATAGATGCAACTATAACACACTATTTAATGTAATATGCTTCAGAACCTGGCTTTTATTTCATGCAATTCCGAAAGTCCCAAAATCAGCATTCCATTTTTCATTTTCATCTGTGTTTAAGTCTCATTTTCCACAATGCATTTTGGGACAAATATGTTTCCTGAACTGTATGCATCAAGGAAACCTTCAATTTAAACTGTTTCCTGGGACCCCAGCTGTTCTGTTCATGTGACAAATCTCAAAGAGAAAAATTACAATGATTATATACACTTTGGGCTCAAAATTATTTGATTGCTTGCCACAAGAGACTTCCTACTGTCATATCAACTGAAATCGCTCACAACTAATAAAGCACACTGGATCAATGGATATTTCATCACTGCTTACCCAGCTGCAAAATTTCATAATGCACTGTGTGTTTGTCTTCAATTAGATTTAAAAGACATTGGCAGTAGGTGGCAGGGTCCTTTTGTTATATGTGCCATTTGACAGAAATTCTTTTTTTTTTTTTCAAATCATTTCTTGGTTTATCCATTGCTCTTATTTTCTATAGAGAAAAAAAAAACTACCATATGGGTCATGTCTCCAATTTCTATTATACTATTTTGTCTTGTCTTTACATTAACAGGAATATAGAGTCTTTTTCAATTCATATGTGGATTTAGCTTTCTTAAAGCTATTAAAATAGCCTATTTTCCGCCCAATCTCTATTCGTAACCTAATCTCCACTCTTGTGAGCTTAAAGTGACACTAAATTATATCCTTATGCTATCAAAATAATTCATACATATTCACTACTTAATAGCTCTGTAATCTATTTTTCATAAAATTGTTTCTTACTGTCCTTTTCCGCTTCCTCATAATGTGCTCCGTGAGTTCTGGACCCCTTTTTTCCTTCACTTTTGTTTGGAATGATCAATGCATGTTGGTTGCAGTCATGTGCACTGCACCATGTACAGTACATTTCCCATGGTCCGTAGTCCCTAGTCCATCTCGGGAGTGGGCAAGAGAGGGTGGCTATGTTCCTACATTCATTAGAAACATGAGGAATAAATGTAATCTCCTTCCAAAAAGGAAGTTGGATCACAATAGCAACAAAAAAAAAACGGATGGCAACAGAATATGCTTTTTTTGAGTTAGAAATACATATTTTTTAAACCAGATTTTAGTGTAAAGCCAAAGAAAAGCAATTATGAGCTTTTTTGGCCATTGTTGTACTGTTGTATAAGGGTGGTATCATATTATAGGCATCTCTACCTTACTACCTGCACATGTCCCACTTATCACAACGAGAAATGTCAAAGCTTAGTAAACCTAGAACTAATGTCAGAATAACGTGCATGTGTGGGTACAGCATAGTTAAAGTTTATATATGTACATGGCAACCATAATTAATCACTATACCTCAATGCTCTACAGGACGAGATAATCAGCTAGAAGCTAGATAGATCTCAGCAGCTGTTCATAAAGGGTTCTGATTGTCTAATGTTGCGTACACATGACCGTTTTTAAAGCGGAGGTTCACCCTCAAAATCATCTTTTCTGCATTGCTATCTTACACATCTTTTAAAGATTCTAGCGTTGAAAATTTTTTTTTTTTAATTCTCCCTTACCTCTCATCTTCTATGCTTCCTGGTTTGGAGTCCTGCGGGCAGTGGGCGTTTTGCTAAGTTGCCCGACCGCTCTCTGCATTCTGGGAGATTTTTGAGTGTCCTCCTATTGCTGACGTCAGCAAAATCACAGCAATTCTGGTGAACTAGCTAAGCGCCGTAATCTCGCGCTAGCTGAGCTGTCATGTGACGCGGGAAGCGGGTCACATGACTAGCCAAGCGCGTCATATGATGAGGGAGGGCGGATACATCTTCAGCAATGTAAATAAATCATCTTCATTATACACCTGGACACCATTGCAAACGGACGGACCCTATCCAAAAGTGAAAAAGCGGATTGAAATATCGATCTTCTCCTCCAAAAAGCAGCAATAGCATGTAAGTATCATGGATTTAATTGCTATATTGCTTATTTGTTCTGTAAACTTTAGGTACAGTATTTAAAACAGGTCTGTAATTTTGTATCTAACTTTCATTTATTATAGTCAACACATGCTGGCAGCCTCATTGTGTTTTTTTTTTTTTATTTGGTTGACTGCGCGGCTCCCCGCCGACACTGCGCATGCGCGGGATTACGCGGTGAATGCTGGGAGATCAGCATTCGCCGCATCCCGGAAATACAGGCAGGAGTAATTCAAAGCGCCCACAGTTAAGATGGCAATGTCCATCGCCAGGTTATATAAAATATAATTTTGTCTAAATTAAGGATCCTGGAGCATAACGACAGGGGACATGTGAGTAACTAATGCATTGTAGCAAATGCAGCGGATTAGTGTCTTTAAAAAAAAACGGTTTCCCACAGAACTTCCGCTTTAATGTTATGGAAAAAAAACAACGTTTTTCTCTACATGATTCTTGTCAAGCCTGCCTTGGATACACACGATCGTGATAAAAAATGCTCAAGCAAAGCGGGGTGACATACAAAACATTTGACGGCACTATAAAAGGGAAGTTCCATTCGAATGGCGCCACCCTTTGGGCTGATTATGCTAATTTCCCATCTCATAACTTGCTTCTGAGCATGTGCGTTTTTTCCCCATCGTTAAAGCGTACACACAACCATTTTTCACGACGATAAAAACAGAGCATGTTCTAAATTTTTAATGCCTATTTTTCTCATCGAGAAAAATGCTCTGGAGCCTACACACGACCATTTTTAACCACTTCCATACCAGGCACTTATACACCTTCCCGCCCAAGCCAATTTTCAGCTTTCAGCACTGTCGCAATTTGAATGACAATTGCGCTGTATTTGAGTACAGTTTTGCATAACTGCGCAATTGTTATTCAAAGTGCGACAGCGCTGAAAATAAAAAATTGGTCTGGGCAGGAAGGGGGTGAAAATGCCTGGTATTGTGGTTAAGACACTGGGTCTGATTTACCATTGTCACTGCGCTGTGCCGGTTCATGCCTTAATTAGTGCGCTGGATGAATCCCTAATTAGGCGCATGAACCGGGTGCAGCAGCAGCGCAATGCAATTGATAAGTAAAGCCGCGCCAAACTCACTGTTAAAGTCTATGGGGGAAATCAAAAGTGTTATTTTAAAAGGCTAATCTGCAAGTTTTGTCCTAAAAAGTGTTTGGGGACCTCAGTCCTGCCCCAGGGGACATGTATCAATGCTTTTTTTATTAAAAAAAATGGCCGTTTTTTCGGGAGCAGTGATTTTAATAATGCTAAAAGTGCAACAATAAAAGTAAAATATTCCTTTAAATTTCGTACCTAGGGGGGTGTAAAGTCACGTTTCCCGTGGTTAGAAATGTCCCTGCACAAAATGACATTCTGAAGAAAAAAAGCCATTTAAAACTGACTTGCGGCAATAATGAATTGTCGGCTCCCGGCAATTGTGAGAGATTCATTCATAAAACAAAAAAAAAAGAGTGGGGGTCCCCCCAAATTCCATTACAAGGCCCTTCAGGTCTGATATGGATATTAAGGGGAACTCCGCCGTCAATTATTATTTATTTTTTTATGAATGAATCTCTCACAATTGCCGGGAGCCGACAATTCATTATAGCCGAGGGTCAGTTTTAAACTGCTTTTTTTCTTCAGAAAAAAATGGTAACCTAAAAAAAAAAAAGCGTCGCCTATGGGCATTTTAATGTACTGAAGTTTGGCGCCATTCCATGAGTGTTTACAATATTAAAGCGTGACATGTTAGGTATCTATTTACTCGGTGTAACATCATCTTTCACATTATCGCCAAAAAATTGAGCTAACTTTAGTGTTTTGTTAATTTTTAACCACTTGAGCCCCAGACCATATTACTGGTCAATGACCGGGCCAGTTTTAGCGATTCGGCACTGCATCGTTTTAACTGACAATTGTGCGGTCGTGCGACGTGGTTCCCAAACAAAGTTGGCGTCCTTTTTTTTGCCACAAATAGAGTTTTTTTTGGTGGTATTTGATCACCTCTGCGTTTTTTCTTTTTTTGATATAAACATGCCTCCTTTCCCAGCTGAAGGCCGTTAGGACGAAACGCAGCGTCGGGTGGAGCGAGTATCTACGGACGTCACCACGCTCTCAGCTGATCGGCTCAGTAATCGCAAGATTCGATCCGACGGCGAAACACCGTGCATCTGTTTCGATATTCTTTTGTCATTCGATACACAGTGCCGAATTCTGTTTTTAAATGCTATTAGTGCCCTGTTCATGGCCATAGCCTGTATTTGATGTCAGTCAGTTTGGAATAAATCCCTTTGTTTTTAACGTACTGCACGATGGAATCCTTCTCTTCTTAATCCACATACCACTTGGCTTCCTGCCTTGGATACACCATCCTTCCTGGAGTTCCGGGTGTCATACCTTCCCTTGATGATAGTTTTTCACCTGAAGTTCTGACAATCCTGCATCGCAACTTGGAGGATCTTATTCGACCATCCAACCAGGAGAGACACCATAGTGTGTGCAATGCCCTAAAGACCCGTCAGGGTCCAACCATCTGGTAAGCGGCCATCTGTCTATTAACCACTTAAGACCCGGACCAAAATGCAGGTAAAGGACCTTGCCCCTTTTTGCGATTTGGTACTGTGTCGTTTTAACTGACAATTGCGTGGTCGTGCGACGTGGCTCCCAAACAAAATTGGCATCCTTTTTTCCCCACAAATAGAGCTTTCTTTTGGTGGTATTTGATCACCTCTGCGGTTTTTATTTTTTGCGCTATAAACAAAAATAGAGCGACAATTAAAAAAAAAATGCAATATTTTTTACTTTTTGCTATAATAAATATCCCCCAAAAATATATAAAAAAAAACATTTTTTTTCCTCAGTTTAGGCCGATACATATTCTTCTACCTATTTTTGGTAAAAAAAAATCGCAATAAGCGTTTATCGGTTGGTTTTCGCAAAATTTATAGCGTTTACAAAATAAGGGATAGTTTTATTGCATTTTTATTAATTATTTTTTTTTACTACTAATAGCGGCGATCAGCGATTTTTTTCATGACTGCGACATTATGGCGGACACTTCGGACAATTTTGACAAATTTTTGGGACAATTGTCATTTTCACAGCAAAAAATGCATTTAAATTGCATTGTTTACTGTGGAAATGACAGTTGCAGTCTGGGAGTTAACCACAGGTGGCGCTGTAGGGGATGTGTGACCTATGTGTTGTGTTTACAACTGTAGGGGGGTGTGGCTGTAGGTGTGACGTCATCGATCGCGTCCCCCTATTACAGGGATGACGCGATCGATGCTACGGCCACAGAGAAGCACGGGGAAGCCGTGTTTACACACGGCTCTCCCCGTTCTTCCGCTCCAGGGACGGATCGCCGCACTACAGCGGCGATCGGGTCCGCGAATCCCGCGGTCCCGGTCCTGGAGCTTCGGACCGGGTCACGGGCGCGCGCCCGCGACCCACGGCTGTGTACTAAAATCAACGTATATATACGTTGATGTGCCCAGCCGTGCCATTCTGCCGACGTAAATGTGCAGTAGGCGGTCCTTAAGTGGTTAAATCATTGACCAGCTTTATCTTCAGACAAATTTAATGCCGAAGTAACATGGATGTATTATTTCAGAATTGAACATTCATCTTGAATTTTTTCTTGTTGGGACTTTCACTTAATGTTTATTCATTCCTATGCATCCCATTTTGCTCTGATATTAGTAGCGCACCTTTTTTCTGTTACACATAAACAAAAATAGAGCGACATTTTTGTTTAAAAAAAAAGAATATTTTTTACTGTTTGCTATAATAAATATCCCCAAAATTATGTAAAAATAAACTTTTTTTCCCTAAGTTTAGGCCGATACGTATTCTTTGACATATTTTTGGTTCCAAAAAATCGCAATAAGCGTTTGATTCTTTTGCGCAAAAGTTATAGTGTCTACAAAATAGGGGTTCGTTTTATGGCTTTTTTATTAATATATATTTTTTTACTAGTAATGGCGGCGATCAGCGATTTTTATCGGTACTGTGACATTATGGCGGACACATTTTTGGGACCATTGGCATTTTTCTAGCGACCAATGTTATAAAAATGCATTGCTTACTATAAATATGTCACTGGCAGGGAAGGGGTTAACACTAGGGGCGAGGGAGGGGTTAATTATGTTCCCTGGGTGTGTTCTAACTGTAAAGGGGTGGGACTGACTAGGGGAAATCGCTAGAGATCGCTGTTCATACATTGTATGAACAGATGATCAGGCATTCCCCCCCCCCCCCCCTGACAGGACCAGGATAAAGGGGAACTCCACACCAAATTTAAAAAAAAAATGGCGTGGGGTTTGGTCTGAAATGCAAGGGGTTAAACCCACGCCGAAAAAACTGCGTAGGGTTCCCTCCCAGATCCAGACCAAACCCTCATCCCAGGCACGCAGTCTGGCCCGGACAGGAATGGGGGTGGGGACGAGCGAGCGCCCCCCCTCCTGAACCGTATCAGACCGCATGCCCTTGACATGGGGGAGTGTGTGCTTTGAGGGAGGGGAGCACTGCCCCCCCACCCCAAAGCACTCTTGTCCCCATGTTGATAGGGACAAGAGCCTCTTCCCAACAACCCTGGCCGTTGGTTGTCGGGGTATGCCGGCGGGGGGCTTATCAGAATCTGAGAGCCCCCTTTAATAAGGTGGCCCCCAGATTCCGGCCCCCCACCCTATGTGAATGAGTATGGGAAACATCGTACCCCTACCCATTCACCTGGGGGAAAAATGTAAAGTAAAAAAATACACCACACACATTTTTAAATTAATTTATTAGTCAGCTGGGGGTCTTCTGGCGGGGCCCCCCACCATCATTGGGCCCCCCGGGCTTCTAGCTGTCTTCCGCCAGGGGGGCGACGCCCCCGGTCTTCTCTGCCATCTTCCACCGGGGCCCCCCACCCCATTAAGCTCAATTACATTCGGGGGGCGGCGGAAGACGGCGGAGAAGACTGGGGGTGTCGCCCCCACGGGCTTCTAGCTGTCTTCTGTCGGGCGTGCTCCAGCCCCCCAGGCTTCTAGCTGTCTTCCACCGGGGGGCAACATCCCGGTCTTCTCTGCCATCTTCCACCGGGCCCCCCACCCCATTAAGCTCTTTTACATTCGGGGGCGGCGGAAGATGGCGGAGAAGACCGGGGGGCGCCACCCCGGGGCTTCTGCGCTGTCTTCCGCCGCGGGGCGCCACCCGTGGGCTTCTAGCTGTCTTCTGCCGGGGGTGCTCCAGCCCCCCCCCGGGCTTCTGCACTGTCTTCCGACGTGGGGCACCACCCATGGGCTTCTCCGGTGCCTTCCGCTTCTGCCAGGCTCCTCCGCTGGGGCCAGGGCTTCTCTCCGCTGACTTCTGCCGGGAGGCGCCACCCACGGGCTTCTCCGGTGCATTCTGCTTCTGCCTGGCTCCTCCGCTGGGGCCGGGGCTTCTCTCCACTGTCTTCTTCCATTGGATGTTGACACGACGAGGTCCGGCGCTGAAATGCCAAAAGAGGGGTGCGCACCGACTTATATTGGCATAGGGCGTGGTCACCGGGTGATGCCACCATGTGCCCTCAACCCATGTGATATCATGGGGCATGATGGGAATGTGATGTCACATGGGTTGAGGTCACATGGTGGCATCACCCGGTGACCACGCCCTATGCCAATATAAGTCGATGCCCACCGCTCTGTCAGCATTTCAGCGCCGGACCTCGTCGTGTCAACATCCAATGGAAGAACACAGCGGAGAGAAGCCCTGGCCCCAGCGGAGGAGCTAGGCAGAAGTGGAAGGCTATTATTAAAGGGGGCTCCCAGATTCCGATTAGCCCCCGCCCGCATATCCCGACAACCAACGGCCAGGGTTGTCCGGAAGAGGCTCTTGTCCCTATCGAAATGGGGACAAGAGTGCTTTGGGGTGGGGGGCAGTGCCCCCTCCCCCAAAGCACACACTCCCCCATGTCGAGGGCATGCGGTCTGGTACGGCTCGGGGGGGGGGCACTCGCTTGTCCCCACCCCCATTCCTGTCCGGGCCAGACTGCGTGCCTGGGATGAGGGCTTGGTATGGATCTGGGGGGAACTCCACGCTGTTTTTTCGGCGTGGGTTTAACCCCTCACGTTCCAGACCAAGCCGAAGAGCCTAATGTACCCCCCGAGGGGGACCCGCACCGGTTTCATGTTTGAATTTTGGCGCAGAGTTCCCCTTCATGATCAGCGCAGGCTGAGAACAGGTCAGGGATTCCCGTGCGCCGCGTCACGCACAGGAATTATAGCTACGCCGCTTGGTATTTACCAAGATTTTCTCGGCGTACTGACAAGGCGCACATGAATCCCCGAAATTTCCCTGTACGCATGCCCAGTATGCAAATGAACCTCCCGAGTTTCAGGCGTACTTTGCAAGCGTACGGGGATCGGTTCTCAAAAGTCGCTTTCACTTTCAATTCGGCCCGCGCCACACACTCATACACATGTCACTACACTTCCCCTGCATCACCCCCCTCCCTCCCCTAATAAACTCAAAGCCCAAATCCCTGCTATTTACATTTATAGATGCCGTGCGCCAGGTCTATAGTGGTGCTCAATGCGCCCTCTCCTGGGCGCACTAGGCATTTTAGTAAATAAAGAAATACGCTGCACTGCCAGCGTATTTCTTTAGTAAATGTCAAAAACACTTTTACTCTTGCCTGTGCGCCGTGAGTCATGGCGCACAGGCTTGGTAAATCAGCCCCATTGTGTTCTCTTGTTCTTAGGAAAGCCCAAAGATAGAAAGCACTGTTGGAGGAAACAAGTGGTTAACTTTATACTTCCATTCACATTTAAACTGTACAGACCAAAAAACAAGAGGAAGAGAGATGTCTCATGACAAAAAAATAATGCACAATCTTCCCAACACATTTCTTTTTAAAGGCATTAAACCCAAAAGCAAATATTTATTATATTGCTGCTTACCAATTCTTAGATGTAATGGTTGTATTTGCTTTCTTTTTAGTCTTTCT
The DNA here is from genome assembly GCA_029574335.1 of Rana kukunoris. Classification (NCBI taxonomy): domain Eukaryota; kingdom Metazoa; phylum Chordata; class Amphibia; order Anura; family Ranidae; genus Rana; species Rana kukunoris. Next base: position 99,592,514 of record CM056052.1, on the reverse strand, counting down.
TTCTTCTGTTTGCATCTGGTGATTCAGCCAATAAGTCAGTTGTCTCTTCAGCAGCTGCAGCAGAATGTATCAGTTACCTGGATGAGATAATCTTTGTAGCACTAACAGGGGTGAAAAAATGAATCACATTTTATTTTTTCCTGTAAAAAATGTATCCCAAAAGGAAAAAACAAAGGCCCAGATTCACAGAGCGATTACGCCTGCGCAACAGGAGATGCGCGTGCGTAAGTCTAAATATGCGCGTGCGTTTCGTTGCGCGGCATCCCCAGAACGAGGTACGCAAAAAAAAATGTTTGTCCCGCGTAATTTCGTTAGACTGGCGCATCCTTCCGCGCAAAAGTGCGCTAGACACACCATTGATTTGCTAGTCAAATATGCTAATGAGGGACTTACGGGGATCCACAAAACAACGTTGGGGCAGCGCAGTCGACGCAGTGTGCGCAACAGCAAAATGTCCTGTCTAAAATTAGAGCATATAAAAGCTGGTCTAAAAAGAGAAAAAAAGTCTACTTGTCAGATAAAGCAACACTGTTAGTGAGGAGTTCAGCAGTCACACGTGTTGCACAACAATCTGTATGCCAACATGCCAGGGGCATCGTCGCGCATAGCTATACTACTGACTTTAGATGAACAAAGAAGGATGAGGGCACTGAGGAGGGCAATGAGGAGGGCACAGGAGATGTTTTATTTTTAATTTTTATTTGCTTATATAAAATTTACAATTTAATCTAATCTAATACAATATTATTATCTGATACAAGCCCCTCACTCTTCACTTGATATATCACACACGCATAGACATCTTTGGCATGAGTGATTCTGAGGTGTCTCGCATCTTCAGATTCACCCCTCATGTCATCCTGGAATGACCACAACCTTGCAGTAGGACATCAGCAGCCCAACACATGGCACCACCCATGACAGCTACATATCCAATCAGAGCCCCATCCCCACAGATTTCGAATAGAACATGTATGGGGACAGCTGGCTGGTTGGTGAGTGACATGGGAGTCAGGCATGACTATCCCCTCCCGTGATGCACACCTCACAAGTGGCACATGCATGACTAACATCCTCCTGTCTTTTCCCTTCAAGGTGACTCTGCATATGCACTGGTACCCCATCTCATGATCCTATCTCATGCCAGCTCACATTATGCATCTTTGCACGTTAAACACACACATTAATCATGGCACAATGAGAATGCATGCATGCACACCACTGTGGTCCCTAGCACATACACATCACATCCTCATCAAATTGGATTGGCACCAGTCCACCATGCTGGACTTGTGAGCAGCAATGCCACGCCAAGGCTCCAATTATGTCACTGTACATTCATACACCATTCACACGGACCTGGGGATCACTTCTCCCTGGTCCTGGGGAACCCTTCTCCACCAAAATAGAGGGTGACACCCCTTTTCCGGCAGGAATGTCACCCCCACATTCACACAGCATTCACAACACAAAAAAAAAATAACCAAAAAAAATGACCTGCCAATGCAAAAAATTCCCAGCAAAAAAAAAAAAAAAAAAATCTATTTAAAAAAAAAAAAATCTATTTAAAAAAAAAAAAAAAAAGGGGGAAAAACAAATTAGTGCCCTCTGCGTGAGCCACGCCTGGGGCGCCCCCGGCAACGGCCCCGGCTTCTCAGGGGAGACTCATGGGGGAGGGGTAAAACTGGGGAAGGAGGAGCAGCCCCTGATCTCTGCCCACCTGGCGGCCTGCCCTCCAAGGCCACGGCTATTCTGTCCAGGGCAGCACCAAGTGTTGCCGTGTTGGCCTGGATAGCCAGGGTAAGGGCCCTCACATCCTGCCCAACGCCTGCTGATGTCGTCTGCAGTTCGTTAAGGCAGGTTGTGAAAGCCCGGGAGTGGGAGTCCAGGTTCCCCAGCGTATCCTTGATGGAGGACAGGCTCTCCTCCATCCGCACCAATGTCTGGCTGACCTGTCCCAGATGGCGGGTCTGGAGGAACTGGTCCCTTCTTAGGGTGGCGGGCAGGAGATCGGCCAATCCCCTGGTGGTCTGGGATGACATCCTGCCTCCAGCTGATGCTTGTGGCCGGGGAGAAGGGGAGGCCCTTGTGAGGGGAGCCATGTTGGGGGAGGAGGGGGGGTGGCTCCCCCTTAGGGAGGCCTGCCTGCTGCCAGGCAGAGGGGAAGAGTCCTCAAAACCCAAACGTCCAGTGCCTGACATGGACTCCTCCTCCTCATGATTCTCCTCCTCCTCATGATTCTCCTCCTCCTCATGATTTTCCTGCTCCTCTTGAACCTCCTCCGCAGACTCCGGCCTTGTTGGGGGGGCCTCATTAGGCTGCTGTCCTGGGGTTGGTGCGGTCAGGCCAGATGGCCCTGCACCCTCCTGCACATCTGTGGATGACACAAAACATTCACAGGTTGGAGGATCCACACACTTGCCACATATTCCCTTTCACCCCCTCCCCCACACATGCTACACACCTGATATTAAAAAAAAAAAAACTTACCTGGCACCACGGGCTCCGGACTTGAGTCAAAGCCGGGCAGGCCCTCAACTTCATGCCGATGAAAGGTCAGGGCCACCGCACGCTCCTCCGCTGTCAGGCTAATATGGCATGGTGGGCCCCCTCCTGTGCCCCTGGCATGGGCATGCATTCTGGCCATCTTCTGTTTGACCAGACGCCGGAGGTCATTGATTTTTTTGTCAATCCCAGACCTGCTCCGTGTCCCCCCCTTCCCCGCAGAATTCACCTGGTCAGTGATCCTATCCAAAATCTCCCTCCTCCTGGCCGGGGTGGTGTTGGCACTCTGTGGGCCGTGGAGGAAACGCCCATACTCGCTAATGGCCCGGGCAAGAATCTGTTTTTCCACAAGTGTAAAATTCAGCTTGCGTTTTCTCTCACTCATCCTTCCAAAAAAAATCAGTCCCAGTCAACAAAATTCACGCACACAAACAAGCACAACCAATCAAAAAAAAAACACACACACAGAGAGAAAACTACTGAGCAAGAAACAGTCACCAAAAAAACAAAACAAAAATACAGCAGGAAAAGAAACAAACACAAATATATCAATCAAACAAACAGTCTCTCAAACACTTATCAAAAACCACTTTTAAAAATCTACTAACAACCACTTGATCACACAGAACACTAATCTGACAACTACAAAACACACCGCAACGAACAACAGGACAAAAGCACTTGGTTAAATGGGAAGGGAAAAAGGGATGTACTTTTGCAATGCAAGTGCGTTTGTGTGTGTCTATTTATGCTGTTTGCGTAGTTCACAACGTTGCCCTAGTCCGCTTCCAATTTCACTGATTGCGCCGCTCCCGTGTTGTGAGCATGCGCACAGCGGAGCTGACCATGGTCTCCTTCAAGCGCGCATGCGCGAGCCGGCCGGCCCTTCATTTGCATGGGGTCACGGCTCATTTCAATGTAACACGCCCACGTCCTTCCCAATTTGTATTACTCCTCCTTACGCCTCTGAAAAAACGTTACGTATGCGCAATTTCCTGCGCAAAAGCTACGAGAATACAGTGATTACGCGGCAAAATTGCGCAAGTCTAACGTAAAGGCGGTGCGCTACGCCGGTCCAATAATGCGCAGATGTACCTGAATCTGGGCCAAAGTTTGCTGTGATTATTCTTTATTTTTTTTAAAGTGATTGTAAAAGTTTGTTTTCTTTGGTTTGTTTTTGTTATACTTATTATTATTATTATTATTATTATTATTATTATTATTATTATATAGGATTTATATAGTGCAAACAGTTTGCGCAGCGCTTTAAAAAATCAAGGCAGACATTACAGTTACATAACAATTTGGTACAATAGGAATCAGAGGGTCCTGCTCATTAGAGATCTAAAAAGAGAGGGTCAATTGAAACAAAAGGTAATAGCTGTGGGGGATGAGCTGATGGAGGAAGTAAAACATTGTGTTAGTTAGGAGCAGGGTAGGCTTATTTAAAGAGAAGGGTTTTCAGGGATCATCTAAAGATGGATAGATTAGGGAACAGTCAGGCAGACTGGGGTAGGAGTTCCAAAGGATGGGAGAAGCTCTGGAGAAATTGTGTAGCCAAGCATGGGAGTAGGTGACAAGGGAGGTAGAGAACAGGAGGTCTTAGGAGGACCGAAGAGAGCAGCTCGGTTGGTATTTTGGGACTAGGTTAGTGATGTAGCTGGATGACTTTATAAATTATTGTCAGTACTTTGAATTTTATTTGTTGGGTAAGTGGAAGTCAGTGCAGGGATTGGCAGAGAGGGGTGGAGGACACTTAATGGTTGGTAAGGTGGATGAGTCTTGCGGCATTCATTATGGACTGAAGGGCGGATAGTCTATGTAAAGGTAATCCAATGAGGAGGGAGTTGCAGTAGTCGAGGCGAGAGATAACCAGAGAGTGATTTAGAAGCTTGGTGGTGTCATTAGTTAAAAAGGGGCATATTCTGGAAATGTTGTGGAGGCTAAGGCGGCATGATTTGAACAGGGATTGGATGTGGGCCTGAAAGGACAGTTCAGAGTCTAAGGTTACCCCTAGCACCCTGGCATGTGGGGATGGACTGATATATGTGCCATTGATCTAGACAGAGAAGTCGGGGGAAGGGGCACGTGGGGGAGGAAATATTAAGAGCTCAGTTGTATTTAGATTTTGTTTGAGTAAGTGGATTGACATCCAGGCTGATATGTCTGTTAGTAAATCAGTGATGTGTGAGGAGACTGTTGGGGTGAGCTGAGGGGCAGAGAGATAAATTTGGGTATAGCATATAAATGGTAGTGGAAGCCATGGGAGGCTGGCCCAGGGAGGACATAAAGATCGAGAATAGTAGCGGTCCAAGGACAAAAAGGGAGTTGTAAGTGACACTGAAGGTGCGTTGAGATATGTAAGATTCAAACCAACAGAGAGCGCAGCCATGAAGACCAAGCAAATTTAGTTTTTGGAGGAGGGGATGGTCAACTATATCAAAGGCAGTGGAAGGGTCCAAGAGTACAAAAAAATGACCGTTGATTTTGGCTGTTAGTAAGTCGTTTGTGAGTTTGAGGAGGGCAGTTTCTGCGGAGTGCTGTGCGGGAAATACCGACTGAAGGGGATCAAGAAGGTTAGATAGATTATTAGCAGCAGGAGCCATTGACACATTAGTGGGGGGCAGGGCCGAGTCCTGCTGTCCGTGGCACCGCCCCCACTCTTGTGTCACTGGATTTGATTGACATCAGTGGGTCCAATGGCTCCTGCTGCTATCAATCTATCCAATGAGGACTAAGACAGCGGCTGGTACTCTTCACTGGAATGGACAGGTTTAAGGTAAGTAAAATGGGGGGTTGGCCTCTGGGGGCAGCTGCAGCACAGAAAGTTTGTCCCCTTCATGCATAGAATGCTTTAAGGTATAAAATCTTGAGACTTTACAACCCCTTTAAAGTGTGAGCTGGAGTAATGTCGGGTTCTAAAAAAATTACGTTTTTTTTTCAATGTCATTAAAAACTATCAGAGCTTCAGAGCATTTTCGGGTTCTGAAAAATGGGAATTTTTTTTTCAAACATGCTCTATTTTTTCACAATGTTTTAAACGTTTTTCGGGTTGTAAAAAATGGTCGTGTGTGGGCTTTAACGACGTGAAAAACCCGCGCATGCTCAAAGCAAGTTATGAGACAGGAATGCTCGTTCTGGTAAAACTAGCGTTCGTAATGGAGTAAGCACATTTATCACACTGTAACAGACCGAAAATCGTCTTTTACTAACACAAAATCAGCTAAAGCCGCCCAAAGGGTGGCGCCATCCGAATGGAACTTCCCCTTTATAGTGCCGTCGTAAGTGTTGTACGTCACCACGCTTTGCTAGAGGATTTTTTGTTCACAATCGTGTGTAGGCAAGGCCGTTTTAATGATCGGGTTGAAAAAAACGTTGTTTTTTCTAGAGCCTGAAAAACTTAATTTTTTACAACCCAAAAAATGATCGTGTGTATGCGGCATTAGGCTTCAGTTTGTTAAGTGTATTTAAATTTAAATTAAAACATGTATTTAACCACTAGAGGGCCACGCTATAGACAAAAGACGTCCACAGTCAAGTGCCGAGTGGACGTCTTTAGACCTCCTGTTGTTTATATTCCCCTGCGCACTGCTGGGTGGCGCGCAGCAGAGATACACTGTGCCCGGCACATTGCTGGGAAGCCGATGTGTGTGCCTGGCGGCCGCGGTGTCCGCCAGGTAATCACGATCGGCGGTGACACAGCAGGGACGTGGAGCTCTATGTGTAAACACTGAGCTCCACGTCCTGTCAGGGAGAGGAGACAGATGCTGTGGGACACAGCATCGGTCACCTCCCCCAGTCAGTGCCCCTCCCCCGACAGTAAGAACACACCCAGGGCATACATTTAACCCCTTCCATGCCCCCCTAGTGTTAACACCTTCACTGCCAGTCACATTTATACAGTAATTAGTGCATTTTTATAGCACTGTTCGCTGTATAAATGTGAATGGTCCCAAAATTGTGTCAAAAGTGTCCGATACGTCCGCTGCAATATCGCAGGCCTGACAAAAAAAAAATCACAGATCGCCGCTATTACTAGTAAAAAAAATAAAAATAAATAAAAATCATATATCTATCCCCTATTTTGTAAACGCTATAACTTTTGCTATAACAAAAATATGTAGAAGAATACGTATATCAGCCTAAACCGAGGACATTTTTTATTTAAAAAAAAAAAATTGGGATATTATAACAAAAAGTAAAAAATATTGTGTGTTTTTTTTTTTTTTTAATTGTCTGTCTTTTTTTGTTTATAGCGCAAAAAATAGAAATCGCAGAGATGATCAAATACCACCAAAAAGCTCTATTTGTGGGAAAAAAATGATAAAAATATAATATGGGTACAGTGTTGTATGACCGCGCAATTGTCATTCAAAATGCGTCAGCGCTAAAAGCTGAAAATTGGTCTGGGCACGAAGGAGGTTTAAGTGCCCAGTAATGTGGTTAACCACTTCCATACCAGGCACTTACGCACCTTACCGCCCAAGCCAATTTTCAGCTTTCAGCACTGTCGCACTTTGAATGACAATTGCGTGGTCATGCTACACTGTACCCAAACAAAATTGGCGTCCTTTTTTCCCCACAAATAGAACTTTCTTTTGGTGGTAATTGATCACCTCTGCGGTTTTTATTTTTTGCGCAACAACTAATAAAAGACTGAAAATTTAGAAAAAAAAAATAATTTTTATTTTTTTCTGTTAAATTTTTTGTAAATAAGTACATTTCTCTTTCAATTACGGGCACTTATATGGCGGCACAAATGGGCACTGATGAAGTGGCACTGATGGACACCAATGAGGTAGTACTGATGGGCACCGATGAGGTGGCACTGATGGGCACTGATAGGCGGCGCTGGTATGCGGCACTGATGGGCACTCATAGGTGGCACTGATGTGCACTCATAGGTGGCACTAATGGGCACTCATAGGCGGCACTGATGGGCACTCATGGGCAGCACTGGGCACTCATAGGCAGCACATAATGGCACTAATGGGTGGCACTTATGGGTGGCACTGATGGGTACTTATGGGTGGCACAGATGGGCACTGATAGGTGGGCACTGGGCATGGATTGGCACTGAGGGGTGGCACTGAAGGACACTGTGTAATCGCACATAAGCGCATATACTGTAAGTGCAAGTTTGCTGTGTAATCGCACGTAAGCGCATTTACTGTAAGTGCACGTTTGCTGTGTAATCGCACGTAAGCGCATTTACTGTAAGTGCAAGTTTGCTCTTTAGTAGCACGTAACCGCATTTACTGTAAGTGCAAGTTTGCTCTTTAGTAGCACGTAATCGCATTTACTGAAAGTGCAAGTTTGCTCTTTAGTAGCACATAAGCGCATTTACTGTAATTGCAAGTTTGCTGTGTAATCACACATAAGCGCATTTACTGTAAGTGCACGTTTGCTGTGTAATCGCATGTAAGCGCATTTACTGTAAGTGCAAGTTTGCTCTTTAGTAGCACGTAAGCGCATTTACTGTAAGTGCAAGTTTGCTCTTTAGTAGCACGTAAGCGCATTTACTGTAAGTGCAAGTTTGCTATTTAGTAGCACGTAAGCGCATTTACTGTAAGTGCACGTTTGCTGTGTAATCGCACGTAAGCGCATATACTGTAAGTGCACTTTGAGGCTTCACAATATCCCCTGCTGTCCTAAGCACTGGCCCAAGAGTGCCGTTTGATAAATAGATATAATAGAGAGACACTTCTGCCCAGGAACAGTAAATAAAACAAATCACTTTCAGACAGCTTCTATGTCTCATGGTAATCTCCAGGTGTGATCATTTGCACTTTTATAGATGATTTCTCCAACTCAGTAATGTGTAAGTTAAAAGTCATCCTTCCGTTACCAATTGCAGGTTTTGTGACTAATAGTTGTTAATCTAATTTCCTACAATACCTACAAGTTCCTCTCTTCTCTGCCTTTTGACTAAAAGTGTAGTATCTTTTCTTATCCATGTCCAGTAGTGGTGTTCGCCGTCATTTTGCCCTTTTGACAGGAACAGCTGACTGTATATTATCCCTGCTAGTATGATGGGGGTTCTGAGAGATCTTCCTTAACCACTTAAGGACCGCCTACTGCACATTTACGTCGGCAGAATGGCACGGCTGGGCACATCAACGTATATATACGTTGATTTTAGTACCCAGCCGGACCGGGACCGCGGGATTCGCTGACCCGATCGCCGCTGCAATGCGGCGATCCGTCCCTGGAGCTGAAGAACGGGGAGAGCCGTGTGTAAACACGGCTTCCCCGTGCTTCTCTGTGACCGCAGCATCGATCGAGTCATCCCTGTAATAGGGGGACGCGATCGATGACGTCACACCTACAGCCACACCCCCCTACAGTTGTAAACACACACACAGGGAACACTCAAAGTCACAGCGCCCCCTGTGGTTAACTCCCAAACTGCAACTGTCATTTCCACAGTAAACAATGCAATTTAAATGCATTTTTTGCTGTGAAAATGACAATTGTCCCAGAAATTGGTCAAAATTGCCCGAAGTGTCCGCCATAATATCGCAGTCACGAAAAAAATCGCCGATCGCCGCTATTAGTAGTAAAAAAAATGTTTTTTTATAAAAATGCAATAAAACTATTCCTTATTTTGTAAACGCTATCAATTTTGCGAAAACCAACCGATAAACGCTTATTGCGATTTTTTTTACCAAAAATATGTAGAAGAATACGTATCGGCCTAAACTGAGGAAAAAAATGTTTTTTTTTATATATTTTTGGGGGATATTTATTATAGCAAAAAGTAAAAAATATTGCATTTTTTTTTAAATTGTCGCTCTATTTTTGTTTATAGCGCAAAAAATAAAAACCACAGAGGTGATCAAATACCACCAAAAGAAAGCTCTATTTGTGGGAAAAAAAGGACGCCAATTTTGTTTGGGAGCCACGTCGCACGACCGCGCAATTGTCAGTTAAAACGACGCAGTGCCGAATTGCAAAAAGGGGCAAGGTCCTTTACCTGCATTTTGGTCCCGGTCTTAAGTGGTTAATGGGAAAGAAACCAAATTAAGCGCCCATTGGGTAAGATGGTGGGGAAGAGGATTCTGAAGGGTCTGGTGGCTTCTGATTTATGGTCAGTGCTACCTGGTCTGACTGAGAGCTGGGAAGGCAAAAAACCTGTGGTGTCAAGCGCCCCCTGGGAGTGGTGGCCCAGGGGGTGCCAGAGTAACACCGTGGGTGTGGGACCCCTTTGTGTAAAACAGCACTTTGGCCACAACACCAAATGCTTTTTTTCAGCACCACACCTCATAGACTAGGCCATTTGGGAGAGACGGGGCAATTTTTGTAACCAGGCTGCAAGGACTAGCCATTGTACAACACACTGGCACTTATTTTTCTTTTCCATGTGTTTCCCTTTTGACCTTTTTTATGTGTACTTTTTTTTACTCACCCTGATGGTAGGGTGTGGGTTTCAGGCCTGCCCGAAAGTCTAGGGTGGAGGACGTGTTGGCCTTAGGTTTGTTTCTCCCCTAACTTGGGGTCTCTCCTCTAGAGAGTCCTTAACCTAGCACTTAGGCCTCGTACACACGAGGGGATATGTCCGCTGAAAACGGTCCGATGGACCGTTTCAGCAGACATCTCCGCTCGTGTGTATGGGCTAGCGGACAGATTTCTCCACCCGACAGATTTCAAAGCATGCTTTGAAATCTATCCGGTGGGAATCTGTCCGCCCGACATGTCTGCTGGTTAGTACACTTACCAGCAGACATGTCGTCCCCCACCGCCGCCGCGCCGCCGCCGAATGGAAGTGTTTAACTGTGTTTAACTTCCTGGTGCGGTGACGTGGCGGTGACGTGGCGGCGTCAACGTCACCGCCGCGTCACCGCCACGTCACCGCGCCGTCCGGCGGCGGGGAATTTGATCCGATGGTGTGTACACGCCATCGGATCAAACTCCCGATCGGACATATCCGATGGAAATGGTCCGCGGACCGTTTTCATCGGATATGTCCGATAGTGTGTACGAGGCCTTAGTGGTTAGCTTTGGCTGGCCATATGGAGAGAGGTCTTCCAAGCTTTTTGGCTAAGTGGTCAAGATTGACTTGCCTCCAACAGGAGTCTTGTGCCTCAGAGGGTCAGGGAGGTCCTTCCTCTTCAGGAACCAGTGAAGCACCATGTGCACTTTTGTGTGTGTGTACTTTTTTGGTTCACTTGGAGTTTTGTTTTTGGCATGGTGGGCTAAAAAAAACAAAAAAAAAACTGATTCCAAGCATCTAAACATTCTGGGGGTTATTTACGAAAGGCAACTCCACTTTGCTCTACAAGTTCACTTTCAAGTGCAGTCGCTGTAGATCTAAGGGGGACATGCAAGGAAAATAAAAAACAGCATTTTTGCCTGCACATGATTGGATGATAAAATCAGCAGCGCTTCCCCTGATTTTAGAGCTTCCCCTCAGATCTACAGTGACTGTACTTGCAGTGCACTTGTAGTGCAGAGTGGATTTCCCTTCAGTAAATCAACCCCAGAGGTGTAATAGATCAGCATAATAGCTAAAAAGTACAAATCCTGTGAGTCACTAATTCTAAGTGGTTATTGTTAGTCAGACAGTAGTGTTTTAACAAACTGTATAGCAAAAAACAAATCAGCTATCAAAACTCCCCATTAGGTAACATTGTTTTTGGATTTAACTCTTCCCAGAACCCCAATATACAGTATCTCTTCCCTGAGGACTGATGATGCTCACAACACAATCAGGTGTGTTCATACCCTAAAGTTTGGGGTGGAAATGTACAAAAAATACAAAATACAAGATAGTCACAACATCTGCATTTATGCACACAACCACTGAATGGCTAATAAAAGCCCATAACCAATGTATAGATTCTCCTGTACTAGGCACAATATCATAAAAAAACATTTTTGAGGTTAGTGCATCTTAAACATAACATGATATACAGGGCTGTGCATGTGGTTTGAGCTTTACACCTACGCATAACCAGTATTCTAAGTGATATGTCAGAAGACACTTATTTATCAAACCTCCACCCTCTTCTGAGAAAATGTTTTTATTCTTGTATTACATAGTGATGATAGGTAAACACACAAAGCACAAGTAAAGTATAGATTATCATGTTGTATTCCTTAGAATTCCGATATATGTTAAAGATTGCAAAATAGGAAATGCTTCTAAGATATATATTTCTTTGCCTGGAATGTTAATACCATGTCAAAACTCTTTCATTGGAATGACCATAAAATTATTGCCAGAGAATGTTTTGGGCCCTCTGTATTTTAAATTGGGTCATTCGTGGTCCAGTAGGCCCACCTCCTGCTTTTATCTACTTTCTCTGTTTATGTACATTCTCTGACTGTGATAATCTTTTCTAGGAATTAAAGATGTATTTCAGGTATGCAGCTATACATAGAGCTGAAATACATCTATGCAAACAGATTTGCTTGTGATGACCAGGGCCCTCTTTGTTGGGGGGCCCCGCTACTCACGAATTGGGGCCCCCAATAATGGCTTTGCAAACAGTGTTGTCAACCTACCGGATTGAAATTTACTGACATGACACACAAAATTTACTGGGACAGCCAAGGTTTTACTGGCATTTCCAAAAGTTACAACATTACAAATTAAGTTCAAATTTCAGTATTTAGACTACAAATAAGTAGAATATACAATTAGCAATTTTATTTAAAGGTAGATATTATGGCAAACATTTTTTTATTTTATTTTCAATACAGTAAGTAACTAGCTCAGGGACAGGACTCAGGAGGACAAGGAATTAGAATGGGCGGCACACACACATGACACGGACAGCAGTGTGCAGCAGCACAGATGATGATGACACCTCACCTCCTGAGTCGAGTCAATTCAGTCCACTCCAGTCCAAACAGCACTGACAGCCCTACACACAAAGCTCCTGTCGCTCCATTCGGCTCCCCTGCACCATGATATCACACGATACTCCCAGGCACCACCTCTACCAGACCCACCTCTGGCCAGCTCCACCTGAATAGACTGTAGCAGGCACTTGGATGGTCTCTGCCAGCATCACAGCCCTATTTTTTACTGGCAATCTTTTCCTCTCCCTGGCATTTACTGGCAGGAGAAAAGTGCCTGCTTTTTTACTGGCTGTCAGTAAAAATACTGATGGTTGACAACATTGTTTGCAGAGCACACAGAGACCACTGTAGCCTGTATTCCCGAGCCACCCATCAGAGAGGGGGCGGGGCTGGGAACTCCACTGACGCTCTAACCCTGCCCCATGCAGCCTGTATGCTCAGGGTGGAGCAGTTGAAGTAAGAGCAGAGAGTGGAAGCCATGCCCATGGACCTCTGAATGTATGTAGTAAGCTTGGCTGGCCAGGTATGTCCTTACACCCATAAAATGCCTGACTGCTGAAACCATGAGTTGTGTTATTCAACTGTAAGCTGTGCATTGCTGAAAGTTCTCTGACCATCTCCTGTATATTGTCTGCAGTCTCTGATGGTCTCCTGTAGCATGTCCGCAGCCTCTGATTGTTCAGCCTCTCCTATAGTATGTCCGCAGTCTGTGATTGTCTCCAGTAGCATGTCCACAGTCTCTGGTCATCATCTGCAGTATGTTTGCAGTCTCTAATGCTCTCCTGCAGTATGTTTGCAGTCTCTGACCCTCTCCTTGTAGTAGGTCTGCACTCTCTGACGCCCTTCTCCAGTATGTGTATTAATGTGCCACTTTACTTGCTCAATAATTTGGGATTGCTCCACTGCTGGTCATAATATGCATTAACCTATAGCAATCAATCAGTGAACAGAAGTGATCTGCTGTAATCTCTAGCAACCAATCAATAAGTGGTAATGATGTGCTGTAACCCCTAGCAACCAATCAGTGAGCCCTAATAATGTGCAGTGACCTCTAGCAACCAATCGGCAAGCAGAAATGATGTGTTGTAACCTCTAGCAACCAGCCAGTGGGTGGTAATTATAGGCTGTAACCTCTGGCAACCAATTGCAATCGCTGCCTGATCTGCTGCAGTAAACTGTTTATCCAGGGTCCAATCAATATTAAAGACTGCCCTGGTGACAACCTCATAGGCGGCGTACACACGAGGGGATATGTCCGCTGAAAACGGCCCGATGGACCGTTTCAGCAGACATCTCCGCTCGTGTGTATGGGCTAGCGGACAGATTTCTCCACCCGACAGATTTCAAAGCAAGCTTTGAAATCTATCCGGTGGAATCTGTCCGCCCGACATGTCTGCTGGTTAGTACACTTACCAGCAGACATGTCGGCCGCCACCGCCGCCGCGCCGCTGCCGAATGGATTCGGCGCATGCGCGGAAGTGTTTTACTTCCTGGTGCGGTGACGCGGCGGCGTCAATGTCACCGCCGCGTCACCGCGCCGTCCGGTGGCGGGGAATTTGATCCGATGGTGTGTACACGCTGGAAATGGTCCGCGGACCGTTTTTATCGGATATGTCCGATCGTCTGTACGCCGCCATAGTGACGTTGGTAACCTTACTTTTCTCTACTACATTTAAGTAATACACCTTGGTCACCAACCTCCAACCTTCCCGTAGGTGATTGGGCAATGTAGGAAAAGCAGAACACTGTTAAAGGTATGATTTTCTTGTGTCCTCCTGTAATCATATTTAAAATGTTGATTGAAAACCCTGTGCAAAGCAATAGATTTCTTACTGCCTCTGGGTTTTGGCCCTACCAGGCCCAGTCTGAGTGCTGCTGGATAAAGGCCTGCAAGAACTGATAACTGGACTGAGAAATGAATGCTATATCTATGTAAAAATAAAATCATATATTAATTTCCACATTGTATTTCAGATATTTCTAGCCTACTCCCAGTATTTACTTTGTGAAGATCCTCACACATTTGCTTCCTTGAATTCTGTAAAATGGATTCATTATGTCCTGTAAGTAGGTACTGCTGTGTCACACATTTCACAGTGTCGGCCCTCTGAACTACAGATATCCTGAGAGGAGGCGTTTCAGGAGACAGTACAGGAACCACTGCTTGCAGGTTGCAAGGTACCATGGGATATGTAGTTCTTAAAAATGTTAAGTAATCTGTAGAAAAGAAGCTGCAAATCATGCAGGGAATCCAGGAAGTTGTGTAAAGAGATGGCCAGCAGACAGGTAAAACTCACAACATCAAAGGAGATTTTTCAAGTCAGCTAGGGTTAGTTAGGGCAAAAAAAAAGATCTTGGAAGCAGCATATTGTTTCATTTATTTTCAGACATGTCATGGTACAGCCCAGTAATCTAAATTCTTCATAAAATGACATAACTTGCCTGCTTCTTCAATTCCATAATGAGATTTCACTACAGATGCCCAGAAGTGGCCAGTGCTGGCAAACATAAAATAGAAAAGTAACTGTCAGGAAGGCACTAGCACTAGTACAGCTAAAGCTACTAGATGTCCACAGGTGCACAGGCGCAGATGTGCGGGTGTCTGTTTGCCTGTGCATAACCGTGCGCCCCCCGCTGTTGGTGCCAATTAAACGATTTGAACCGCTGCAGTGCTATTAGCCAGTGCTTTCTGATCTGCAGCTAATACCTGTGTTCCTGCATCCATTCCTGTATTGACTCCTGACCAGACTTGCCTTGACCTTGCTTGATCGCTTCCTGCCCTTACCCTGGCCTGTCTCTGGATTTTCTCTGTCTCCTGTTCATCTGCCTGATTCAACGTTGCTGACCCCTGCTTGTACCCTGATGATTCTCTGTCTGCTGTCTATGCCTGCATCTAACCATCTGTTGCTGACCTGGCTTGTCTGACCTTACATCCAGTTATTCTTCCACTCTGCTCTGCATGCTACTTAGTCTCTGTTGGTTCTTTACCTGTTGAGTGTTATCAATCCTGCCACACCAGCCACCTGCTGGCTGCCAATCAAGCATCTGCTGTCTGCCTAGTCCAGGGTCTGCTGCCATCCACCATTTCAGTGATCTGACCTTCTCCTGGCGACGCACCTGCACTGTGCTCTCATGACCACTGTCACAATATCAGTGGTCTCAGAGCTGGGGCTGTACAAGAGGCCTCCCTCTACATGTCAAGCTCTGACAGTAACCAAAATTAAGAAACAATTGTGCTGCACTCTCAAACTATTTTGGTAGGTTTCTAAATGTTTTATATATGCTCCTGAACAGTGGTGAAGGACGAAATTGAGTTTGTGCATTTTGGGAAATACTGTAGGTTGGGAGTCATCATAGAAGGGTCCAGATAATCTGGGGAGTATATTCAGATTTACCTTGAAGCTGTGTGCACTAAACTCCTCTATGGATCCTACTACCTTTAGTAAATACTGTAGCAGATTACTGACCTTAATCTCTCCCTATGCAGTTTGCAGTCCTCCCTAACCTTTTCTAGCAGTAGCTTTAAAGCACTGTTACTATGGCTGTTCTCCATCCCCCCCTTCTATAGTGAGAGAGTTGGCTTATTCAAAAAAACTGTTCTTGGCTCTTTTAAGCCTTGTGGCCATGGGAATAATTCTCTTGGGACTTGTCTTAACTAAGATAAGATAATTTCATACATCTTAATAAATATATACATAGACCAAATCACTTTAATGATCGTTTCCCTCAGATTATAGAATGTGAGCGTGTTCTTATTAATGACCAGTTAGCTGATTTAGCTATACCCACTTAAGTACCTTGTTCAAAATGATTTAAACTTGGAATAGCATGGTGCACAAATACAATTATGTCACTTGTAATGTTAACTTAAGTTATATTTCATTGACCTTCTTATTAATTGCAGCTTTGTACGAGCCTACTATAAGATTTAATTTCAAAGCTGAGAATCCAAACGACTCCCTGGAGAACTGAAGTTGCTGATTATTACCAGGTGTCAATTGGCAAATCTTGCAGCATCATTAATTAAATGGATAGCATGGCTGCTTTGTAAGATCTTTAGATTGATTACTGAATTACAATCTATGGCAGTAAGCACTTAACTTTGAATCAATGTGAAACCTTATTGGCAATTTGTGCGAAACTTCAGAATAAACATCCAAGGGACTTGCAGATCATTTATAGCGCTCTTTGCAAAACATGCAACTGGGAAAATTGTTTACTTGCAAAGTTGTCCAATCCCATCAATCCATAAAAAAAAAAAACTTTTTAAGGTTGTATGTGAACATTGCCTAAGTATCTCAATGATTTATAGTTGTTTGCTGTTTACGTTCTGTTTGTTAGGGGATCCATTTAGGCAACCTGTCTTTAGAGGGATACCAGGAACTGTTCTCCTTGAAAAGTACCAAGTTAATTGATATGTACTAATATGAGTTTTCTCAATTCACTCATGACCAGCTTTTAGGTTTAGAACGTAATTAAAGAATCTGAATTTGTTACAGCTACACATTCATTAAAATCGCTTCCAACTGCGCCCAGAAAAAATGTTTTACTCCTTTTCAACCCCTATTCTACGGCCAGATGTATCCTTGACTTTGAGAGGTAGAATGAGACATCGGATAACCATTAGGCAAAGGACACAGCATTACCCAGATAGTTTTCCATAATTGAAAAAAAAAAAAAAAATCAATCAGGTTATTATAATTAATTTTATGTATTTACAGGGCCCTTACAAAAAACCTTGACACAAACAGGATGTTACAAAAAGCACAAAACAAATGCAATAGTATTTTCTGAAAAAAAAAAAAAAAAAGCTGTGCATAACAACCAATTAAAAAATAAAAATAAAATATTTAGTTGGTTTCTCCTCATTATATTTCCCTAAAAAAAACCTGTGGGCTGCAATGGCTAACCTTCTATAACTGTGATGGATATCGTGATCCAGTAGATATTAATCCAATCACTAAATTCTCATATGAGCTAAAAAGCCTCCTAAGTCCAGGTCATTTATCTCTTTTTTTAAAGTAGATATTAATCCAATCACTAAAGTCTCATATGAGCTAAAAAGCCCCCTAAGTCCGGGTCATTTATCTCTTTTTTTTTAAAGTTGATATTAATCCAATCACTAAAGTCTCACATGAGCTAAAAAGCCTCCTAAGTCGCACCCTATTGCAATGGAACGGTTCTAATCAGTGCAATGCTGACTTTGCAAACTGATTTGAAAAAGTAGCACTACTTTTGGCAATTTCAGGTGCAATTTGCATAAACATCTGTGCATGAAGTCGCACAGATGTCAGGCAAGTCACACTGACACGTGGCTTTACAATCGCACGATTTTAAGTGAAGTCGTTCAATTTCAAAGCTGCATTCAGTGTGAACCTAGACTGGTAATCTAATTATAAAAGTCATTTTACAAGCTCTCTTAGCCCTATGGAAAGTCTGTTGCTTTCAGTCAGGTCAGACATGATGCACAGGGGTTGATTTCGTAAAGGGTTTCTTTTTATCACTTAGTTCGGTAAAGCTGCGTAAGCATCAGTCATGTGATAAGGAAATTCCTGTCTTTTTTTTACATTTCTAGGCACATAAATGAGCATTCAAAAGAAAAATAGGTTCACTTAGAAATAAAATTTACCTTTTTATTAAATCTCCTACAGACCTGCATTTAGGGCTAGTTCACATTGCTATGTTTCAAAATACAGTAAAAATGCATATGTGTTTTTTCTGCATTTCTGTTAAAAAAAACACCAAAATACAACCGTGGGTGTGTTTTTGATCAGTTTCTGCTGTGTTTTTGATGCATATCTCATTCATTTCAATGGGGAGATGAGTTTTTGGTGCAGTTTTTTACCACACCAAAAATGCAGCATGCAGGACTTTTGAAAATGCAACTGACCTGCAACAGACTGGTGTGAAGCATTCCATAGGATTTAATGGTCGTGCACTTTCCTTCCAAAAATGGAAGAAAAACTGATCAGTGTGAGAGGGTCCTTAGAGCGAAGCAGTCAAGCACAATTAGTAAACTACTAAGTAGGAAGCCTTACCAGAGCATGTAATTAGGAAACACAAATAACTGTAATCCATACAAATCGATTGGCACACCAGAGAGCTGCATTTTTATTATTCAATCCATAGGGATAAAAGTTCACAGACAAGTTGACACGTTTCTGCCCAAAAGAGCCTTAGTGATAACTATAGTTGGTTATGACAAAGGCCCTTTTGGGCAGAAATGTGTCAACTTGCCTGTGAGCTATTATCCCTATGAACAGATTGAATGAATGAAAAACGTATATAGCGCGGCACATGCGAACTAAATCGCTTCTGGGCGCTGATTAATAAAAGGAAGATTTTACTAGAGCTTATTGGTGTGCCAATTGATTTGTATAGATTTTAACTTTAACAGTTGTGTGGCTGATGATCTGACACCTGCTTGTCTGCTTCCATCTGATATCAGCTGTCAGGTTGTAGTACCGCCCCTCCCTTCCTTAATTTCTGGATTAAACACAAACAGCTGGTGTTAGCAGCCTATATAACATTTTAATGCGGTTATGCCATTTTAGTTACAAACATGGCTTAATAAAGTTCTTCAATGTGCAATTTTTATCCCTTCAAGGGCTCTTTCACATGGGCTGCCTGTTTAAAACTGGCATCTGAGCCACGGGTTTACCACCCATCCAAATCTTAATATTACAGCCTGACAGAAAATCAGTTTCAGCTTTGGCTGCAGAGTTTGACAGGTAGCTCAACCTGTCAAGTTTGCCTTTTGAAAATAATGCGTCTGCACTGCAGCCACAAGCCAAAATCTAGGCTTGTAGTTGTAGTGTGATCCCACACACAAAAAAATAAAAAATACATAGGAAATCGAAGTAGTGCCTTCTTGAAGGATCACTAAAGGAATTTTTTTTTTAAGCTAAATAGCTTCCTTTACCTTACTGCCGTACTGGTTTCATGTCATCATTGTTCTTTTTTGCTTTGAAGTTGCTGTAATCCTGCTCTGATCTCCACACTTCCTGCTTGTCTGTTTCCTTATAACCACAGTACTGGGAGCTTTCTCACGGTGGTCTAAGCTGTCATTACTGTGTGTCTAAAACTTCCCAGAACCAATCAGATTGATTTTAAAAACAAAACACTGCCCTTTGATTTGTTTGTTTTTGTTCTGTGTGTCTATTTCGACTTTGCAGAAACATGAAGCCAGTTCAAAAGTGAAATTAACCTTCAGGCACATTATATGATTGATTTTTATCTATTTGTAATCATTTTGAAAAGGAATCAATTAACTTTTATGTCTCTATACCCTGTAAACAGTCATTTCAGCAAAAAAAAAAATCCTTTAGTGACCCTTTAATGCCTTTTTATATGCTCTTATACTGCCATGTTTGTAGACTGGGAAAAAATAATAATGTGACTATGACTATTTCCCCCATAATGGCATTTGTCTCTCGAAAGATAATACATTTTTCTAAAATACAATAGTAATTGCTTGCTATACTTTTTTTTGCAGTTATTGCAACCATAGTGTAGTAACGAGTACAGAGGCCAGTGTGTAAGTATGTACTTATTAAGGCTATTTTATGCAAAATGATTTATTGTGCGTATGCTCTATCTATGTTATGAATGTATTATATTAAACAGAGGAACTTACTTTCACATGTTTAAGCTCTAGTTATATATAGGTGTTATTTTCCATTAGCATACTTATCTACTTGTACATCTTGATAGCTAGAGACCGTAGCTTATTTTATTTCTTTCGCATTCTACATCATATTTTCCTAACAACAAGATATATTTTACATCATGTCTTCATTGATCTCTTGTTTTAATAAAGATGAAAGCACCATAAGTGAAAGGATGTGGTTTTCATCAAAGTTTGTGAGGATGACAGGGGAAGATGAGGAGGCAGGAGGGCCGCCTACACATAGCCAGGTGTTTTTACACTTGCCATGGTGAGTTGTGACCGCACCTAATAATACTGTCTTCATGAGCCAAATCTATATCATTCACCATCACCACACTGTCTTAAATACCGACTGAGGACCCCTAAGGCCTGGTTCAAACCTATGCATTTTTTAGTGCATTTTTAGTTTTGCAGTTATTGTAAAACTTACATATTACAGTATTAGGGCCCTTTCACACTAGCGGACGAACGGTCCGCTAATTACAAGTCCGTTAACGGACTTGTAATGGGCCCCTATGGGAGCGGATCCGTTAGCGGATGATGCATCCGCTAACGTCTGCCAGATCCGCATCCGTTTTTTCGGACGGAAGAATGTCCTATTTTTCTTCCGTCCGGCCAAACGGATCGGATGCAAACGGACAGACGGTCCGTTTCCATCCGACTCCCCATAGGTGATAGCGGAGGAGAGACAGGGCGGTCCCTGCACAGTGTGCGTGGACCGCCCTGTCCTCCAACAGCTGAGCGGAGACCCCCCGCTGAGCTGACGGACACACGGAGCGGACTGAAAAACGGTCCGCTCCGTGTGAAAGGACCCTTAAAGGTGAACTAAACCCTTTGGTTCAACGGTTTAAAAAACAGTTACATTCCTGACATGCCGGAATGCTAAGCTAACTGTTACATTTGCTTGTACAATAAACCAAACTGTCAAACCATAAAAAATCTGGAATCATAACTGATCACATGTGCAGCATTCTGACAGTTGCAGATCAAAGCTAAGATGGCAGCTTCCATGGCTGAAAAAAATAGGAGGACTTAGTTTGCAACTTACACATTCTAAGATGTCATGTCTGCATTAGTTTTCTTTGTTTGTCTTTCTTTCTTCTATTTTCATCTGGTGATCCAGCCACTAAGTCTGTTGTGTTTTAAAAGAACACGTTTACAGGGATGAGACAACCATTTACCACTGGCAGGGGGGCTTACAATGATCAGTTTTTATTTTTTCATGTAAAACCTTTATTCCAAAAGAAAAAAAAAAACAGTTTGCTGTTCACTCTGCTCACTGCCCTTGATCATTTTCAATCGCTTTCCAATTAGCTGATCAATTTTTATAAGTCCAATGCATTGAATGTCTTGCTAATGGTTAAGGAGATGTCCTACTGTAAGCAACACTTCCCATTTGCCTAGCAGACTAATGCCATCACCTACTTAGGGATTCTGTTACAAGCTGACTTGTCTGACCTCTATAGTCCTTTCTAGTATCACCAGAGATCTTGAACACTGGGGCAAGATCTCTATTATTCCTGGTTTGGCAGGATGGCCATTGTCAAAATGTATTCTCAAAACTTGATTGTTGTATACGTTTCTGACAGTCCCTATCTTTTGCCACGTTCTTTTTTTTTCCTCCTTACGAAGAGTTATGCTTCCCTTTCTATGGCAAAAGCAGGCCCATTGATTAAGCCATGCGCTCCTAACTCTTCCTAAGCTTAGGGGCAGTATTGGTCTCCCAGATGTTATGAAATATCATTGGGCTTGCCAGGGAAGTGTGAATGAGTGAGGCAATGGGTTGCCATGGAGCAACTTTATTTGTCGCATTGCCGTCTGATGCCCTTCCTTGGTTTCCTTTTTCATCTTGGGGAGACACAGAATATGGTTAGTAGTTCCCTGCGAGGCGCCTCCATCTCCAGTGTACATACAAATATAGAGTTTTGCCCTTTGAGACCTTAGATGAAGCGCCACACAGTCAGTAATAAAACCATGGTATTGGTTTATTGAGTATGCCAGCAATAGAACTGAGAAAAGGTGTCATAATGCCAAACAGTTGGCCCAAATGTACAAATTCATTACATAGTTACATACAGTCATCAAATAATCCATGGTAATTGTGTCATAGTATCTATAATGACCCAACATGTTTTGTGAGTTCAGTGTCACTCTTCAGGGGTTGCTGCATAGACATGATCTATAAAGTAAAATGGTTAAAAAAAATAACATAGTAATGAACATGGAAATGTGTCAGGGTGCCAAAGTCATACCGGAAGCCGCCAGAGATGTCTGACTCATGATAAAGGATCCAAAAATGGGCTAGCAGAGCAAAACAGGACAGATGAAAAACAGGTAAACAGAACTGTCCAGCATGGCCTGCCAGGAGGGTGGCTAGAAAAAAGAGTGTATAAAGGTGATGATGCTGTGCACTAATAAATTATGAAAAAAAAAAAAATATGAGAATAAACACAAATAATGATTGAATGGCCACGATCAGCCATGTGGTACAATTGGAAATAGTGACAATGACCTGCACTGCTGAACTGAATGAGAATCAGTATATTATTCAATGCAACTTTGTGAAGCAGTGACACCAGTGCATGGGAATACCCCAATATGCAAGGTCAAAACAGGTTAAAACAGTTAATGTGTGACAAATAAGCATTTGTACCTACCAGAATCAAAATAATGCTGACCAAAAATAGTGTGTGTCCAACCACCTGGGAGATATCGCATAGAATGGTGTCTGAGCCCTCCTGTTTATAGCTTCTCAGACCCAAAAGAAAAAAGCAAAGAGCATATAAGGTTGAGGAAATCCTCTTCCAGATATAGGGATTTTTACGTGAGATGTCAAACGTTATATTAAGGTAAGCACACCAAAGACAAGAATTGTAAATATATCAAAAAGAGTTTAATTTACATATAAAATTATACACATAAAATAATTTCATTAAAGGTTGACCACAGTATTTACAGAAAACAAGAAAAAAGTGTAAGTTATGCAGGTTGCCGACTAGTTTCACATTCTTATGTTTCATCAGGGCTTTGCAACTTTAGTCTTTCTGAGTTTTAGTGGTCTGTGTGTGACATAGAAATGCCATTAGTACAACATAAAATAGTACAACATAATCCATTATTGTTTTTCACATTAAAAATAAAACAAAATAAAGCAGAGTATCTGTGTGCTTACCAATCCCATCAGCCACTGTGACAGGATAAAATATCAAGACGCCTTTCAGAGAAAAAACCCGGTAGCACAAATGGCAATGAGGATGGACATGGGCCGGTGGAGGTCAGATCCAGCCAACTCTTTGATGTGCGGATATTAAGGTGATGAGATATCCAACCCACAATAAAGTTGATTCTGCAAATTGTTCAAAGTACAAATAAAGAATAGTATATAGAGCTACTTAAGAAATGGCTTTCAGCAAGTCAGATATGGGAGGTATCAAAAAGACAAACCATCCCATATTTTACTAGTCAATAGGTTCCATAGCAATCCCCATAGCAAATAAGTCAAGGGATGCTATGGTAATAAAGTTGTACTTAAAGGAGTTCTATGTATAGCTATATAATTACAAATTGTTCAGAACAGGCAAAGTGGGGTAAGGTATAAGGGGAATGTTATATAATAAAGGTAAATAGCAAATAAATTCAAAGGCCAAAGACCATATTACCTAGTTAGTTATACACATATCTATTACCTGTAGATAGAGCACGGTACACGACTGTAGTCTATAAGGGCAGATAAGTAGTCCTCTCATGCGTCCAGTCCCACTCCGCTGCTGGTTGTGTAATCTCCTTATACCCAAGACGGCGTCTGACATATGATCCGTCAGCGCCGTCTTAAGTATTCACCTTCACCGGAAGTGAATGGCCATAAATGACCCCTGACTTCACTTCCGGTCCGTGTGTCCCAGCTTATGCGCGCGCACATGTCGCGTCCAATGCGTGCCTCCACTGACGTGGAACGCACGTGAAGCGCAGCGCGCTCCACCTCTCAATGGACATTGGTTGGCTCAGTGAGCCAAACAAATCGCCGAATGCAGCGCGCGCATTCCGCCATATAAATATGACGGATATATTGAGGTGTTCCGTATAGGTTCACCTCCATTGTGGGACTCACAAATATCCACACAATTCAATGTCCAGTCTCAAAATGCCACCTCGCCAGCGGGAAAGACTATAAACAGGCGCTTTACACAGGGACCATAATGGAATAAAAAATTGCATTTTTTACTTTGTTACATTGTTATAAATCTATATCATAAAATAGTACATATATACTTATATCCAACAAATCAGAATGTATGCCAAAAAAAATAGCATTTACATTAGATGGGCTCAAGAGAAAATCAAAATAATTTGTAAATCTATCAATAGAACAACAGATAAGGCATTTATCATCAAGGGAAAAAAAGAGGGAGGGAGGGGGGGGGGGGGAGGAAAAAGGGAAGAAGGGAAGGGGGGAGGGAGGGAAGACAAAAAAGAGGGCGGTTTTCTGGGACATACCGTATAACAAACCATATATACACCACAACAACAGCAATAGATCGAAATCTAATAATGTTGATTACAACAGAAGACTGTGTGCAAACCCCTAGAGGCCATAATAGAGAATTTTGTGAGTTGATAGGGCAGGAGGCAATGCTAGTGCCCAGACTCATTCACTGCATTTCATATAGACACTCCAAAAATGTTTATGTATTAATACTTAATTTAGATTTAAAGAAATGGTCTAAAAGACAGTGAGGTATTTAAACCTGGGGGATAGGTGGCCCTTTGATCAAAAATCCAGCGTGCCTCACGCTGTAATATTTTCTTATCGAAATCACCCCCTCTTTCTGGGAGGGGGATGACTTCTAGGGCAAAAAATGATATATATGATGGATCATAGCTGTGATTGAGACCCACATGTTTACAAATTGGCGTATATAGGAGGCCAGCATCCAAGTAGTATAGATGATCCTGGATCCTTTTGGCAAATGGTCGTTTAGTTTTGCCGATGTAAAACGCTCCACATCGGCATTTAGCTAGATAGACAATGCCGATAGTGGTACAATCGGCAAATCTTTTAGATTTTAGAAAGCCTCCTCTTGGTAGTGAACAGCCATCACCCTCCTGTATCCAGGGGCATTGGTCACATTTCCCACATTTATACGTTCCACACCCCCCTGATGCTTCTATAGCTACCATATCGGGGGTAAAATGGCTGTGTATTAGACCATCTTTTATAGATTTTGATTTTCTATAAACAATTTGCGGTCTATCTGATACGTATTTAGAGATTATGGGGTCCTCTGAAAGAAAGTGCCAGTTGTTATTAATTAATTGACGGAATACATCTTGATGGGTACTAAAAGTTGTAATAAGTTTGGTAGTTGACTTAGTTTCTATTTTCTTATTCTTAAATAGTAACATCTCCCGTGTACTTATTTTGCTTCTGGCATATGCCTTCTTCAAATTTTTTTTGCTATAACCTCTTTTAAGCAGACGTAGGTATAAGGCATGTGCCTCCTGTTCAAAGTCCTCTTCTCTTGAACAATTACGACGTAATCTGAGGTACTGGCTGTATGGAATGCTTTGTACTAGAGGTCGTGGATGTGAGCTTGAATAATGTAAGATGGTGTTGCCTGCTGTCTCTTTTCTATATAGGTTGCTATATAGTGTTCCATCCTCATTTAGAAATAATCTTATATCCAGAAAGGGAATACTTTTGGTATCTGACTGAATAGTGAATTTTAAATTGAATTCATTAACAGATAGGTACTGCATGAATTCAGATAGTAGTCCTGTAGACCCTGTCCAGATGACCAGCACATCATCGATGTACCTTCGCCACAAGAGAATGTGGCGGAGGTATATCATGGCGGCGTCATCCGAAAACACGGCCCTTTCCCACCCCCCCAGGTACAGGTTGGCATACGATGGGGCACAAGAAGTCCCCATCGCAACCCCCTGTACCTGGAGGTAAGTGGAGCCATTAAATACAAACATGTTGTTCGTCAAAATGTGTTCCAGCAATGTGGTAACAAAGCTGCATAATTTCCAGTTATTGTGATCCTGTTCACGAAGGAAACAGGATACTACTTCAATGCCTTTTTCATGGGGGATACTCGAATACAGTGCTTCGATGTCAATTGCTGCCATAATGGCACCTGGTGGTACCACCATGCCTTCAATGACTCTCAGCAGCTCGAGAGTGTCCTTAAGGTAGGAGGGTAGGCCCATCACATGGGGTCTTAACTGGGTATCTATATATTTACTTGCTGTCTCGGTATGACTCCCTATTCCGGATATAATTGGACGACCAGGTGGATCCTTCATGTTTTTATGCACTTTTGGCAATGCGTAGAAAGTTGGGGTAATAGGCCATTTTATTTCAAGGTATTCCCGTAAATCCTTGTCTATAAGGTTACGTTGATGTGCTTCTGTGATAATTGACAAATAATTAGATCTGGCTTTTGGGACATCATCCTCAGTTATTGCTCTGTACCAATCTTTATTATTTATTATCTTATTACACATTTTAACATATTGTGCTCTATCCATCACTACCACATTCCCCCCTTATCGGAGGGTTTTATAATTAGTTCGTCATTGGCCTTTAGATGGATTAGTGCCTGTTGTTGAATGCGGGATAGATTATTAGTCACTGTTTGTGGGAGAACCAAGTTCTCAATCTGTTTTTTGGTCTGTTTTAGAAAAGCCCAGACCGCAGGCGAAGTCTGCAGGTTAGGAAATTTTTGGGATTTAGGTTTGAATTTGCATGGTTCAGGTGCTTCTTCAATTTCTACTTCATCCTCGTCATTTACATAATCAATGGATTCACCTGATCCCTCATTCTCATTCAATAATTGAATGAGAATTTTGAGTGCCCTGAAATCCTGTACTTTAAAGTCCTTATAAAGTTCTTCCTCTCTCCTGACAGCTCGTCCTTTATCAGTATCAAATATATATTTGTACGTAAGATTTCTTGCAAAGAGATGTAGGTCTTTAGCAAGTGTAAATTTATCTATTTTCTGTGATGGACAAAAACTCAGTCCCAATCTTAGGACCTCAATCTCAGTAGGTGAGAGGGTATAGGACGACAGGTTCACTACATCTAATCCTGGTTTGTCTGCATTTGCTTCACTACAAAGGGATCCATTTTTCCCATTTTCATCTGGGGAATGGGTGTTGATGGGATCAAGCATGGGCCTAAAGGGGCGGGACCCAAGTTTGTAGATCTAGTATTTGTTTTTGGGGTTGCTCCTAGCTCTCTTTGATTAATGGGTTCCCGATCGATAGTAAACATTGGGAGAGGAGTGCTTCCCACCACCAGGTCACCATGTGTGTCCAAACCTTGTTCTTGACTTGTGTTAGACTGATTACTCTGTAAAAGGGGTGAGATTATACGTTTCTTATTTGTCCCCCCTTGTGCATTCTGCCCACCACCATTACCGCGTTTCAGTGAACGTCCTCTTCCTGATGCTCCTCGTGAGGGTTTGGTTACAAATTTCTGAGAAGAAATGGAAGAAGATGAGATGGATGCATCAGAGTCAGATTTATATGTAGTATTGTCTTGATAATCATTTCGTCTAAATGTTTTATTCCCTTTGTTATGGGCATTTTTTAACCACTTATATGCATAGCCTCCTGAGAAGGCTAGTTGATCTTTATAAAACTTTTGATCCTTTCTCAGGATAACAGTTTTGTTATATTTTTCCAAGTATTGTATTAATTCCATTTCCTTCTTTTTGAAATCGGCACTCGATGAGAGGTGATTACCAGAAGTTCGTAGATCTTCAATTTCTTTATCTAGCTCTGCCATATCTACAAGATGTTTATCCCGCAGGATCACCATCATGTTGGCAGAGCACTGATTTAAATTGGCTTCCCACCTTTCCTTGAGTGCAGGTTCCACTATTTCGAAGGTTGGAAATATTTGGACTCTAAGTCCTTGAGGGTTAATTCGCTCCCTGAGGTAGCGATCAAAAAATCTGATGTGCCATCCCAAGTTGGATTTCTTTTCCATAAGTCTCTTAAGTTTAAAGAAGAATACATCAAGTCCAACCTCAGTTTTAGTTTGAGATGTACA
Organism: Rana kukunoris; assembly: GCA_029574335.1. NCBI lineage: Eukaryota > Metazoa > Chordata > Amphibia > Anura > Ranidae > Rana > Rana kukunoris. The sequence goes on along the minus strand of CM056052.1, from coordinate 99,564,471 downwards.
AGAACTTCTCAGACCCATCAAAGGATCCCTCCCAACGCAGAGTGGACGACCTATCCCATTATCAGCCCGTTCCAGGTTTTTAGTGTGACATGTAAACAGTTTGCTATCTCCTTACTAAAGGGCCTGCTCATTCATTTACAATAACCCTAATTTTCTCCCTGGACTTACTCACAGGTTTCTTAAGAACTTTTGGCCTAAACCTAATATGAAGGTGCCCACCCTGTCCATGGACTCTGAGGCCACGTACACACGATCAAATTTATCTGCTGAAACTGGTCCGACGGACCGTTTCAGCAGACATCTCCAATCGTGTGTACGGGCTAGCGGACATGTTTTCCCAGTGGACAAATTTCAAAGCATGCTTTGAAATTTGTCCGCCGGAGACATGTCCGTTGGACATGTCCGCTGGTTAGTACACTAACCAGCGGACAGAAATCTCCGCGCATGCGTTGAATGGATTTGACGCATGCGTGGAAGTATTTTACTTCCTGGAGTGGTGACGTGGCGGCGTCAACGTCACCGCCACGTCACCGCGTCCTCAGCCCGAGGGGATTTTGGTCCGATGGCGTGTACACGCCATCGGACCAAAATCCGACGAGACATGTCCGCTGGAAACGGTCCATCGGACATGTTTGAGCAGACATGTCTCATCGTGTGTACGCGGCCTTATACCTTTTTTGGGCCTATTCTCAAATTCAGCATTTTTTGTCAACTTCCCCTGGGACAAGGCTCTGTATGCTAGATTCCACACTGAATCTCTATGCATCTTGAAAGTGCCTAAAACGCACATTATTTCTTCTATCTATCCTTCCTTGTTCCAACTCCAGTCTATGAGCAGCAGGCAGCCTGGAATGGCAACACAATCTTGACATATTGCTTACTGATGAGGATAGGGAAGCAATCCACACTATGAATCATAAAGTCTCTCTGAATTTTAACACCAAAGAATGTGGCTTTAAGCTGCAATCTTGGTGGTATTGCACCCAGAGGTGTATCTAGTGAAAATGGTGCCTACGGCAAGCACTGAAACTGTGTCCCTGTCAAAACTTTTGAAACCCATCTTTCAGATAACCAGGGACATGGCGGGGACAGAGAGGGACACTGGGGACCACTGGCGGCTGGTGCTGAAAGTTTTTTGGGGGGCGCAATCGCACATGATGACTTAAAGTTTATTTAAGTGAGCATCAAATATAGTGCTCAATGTGGAATAAATAAATAACTGATAAATGTTGGCGTTTTCATGCACATGTTGCCTCCCCACTCCACATTTGGTGGCAATGCCCTGCTCTGAATGCTTTCTAGACTGCAGTTCATAAGATTAAAGTGGGGGATTTGGGGTTTAATCCTGCACAGTTTATTCTACACCGCTCTAGCCTGCCTAAACACCAGTATTATAAAGAGGAAGTAAACCAGTTTTTTTCTTACCTGCAAAGTAATGGCATAATGTGTTAGTATCCATGGCTTGATCTGTCTTCCTCCTGGGTCCGTGGACGTTTTTTGGCTGGACGGTTTTTGGCTGGAGTCACGTGTCGTCACTGGTATATTGTACACCCAGTATGGAGGTAACTAATAGTGAGTATTGATCCCCAACCATTTTTTTAGACAGGGCTGGGCTCTTAGCAGCTCCCTTCTCTGCTCTATTGCTGCGTACACACGATCGGTCAAACCGATGAGAATGGTCTGATGGACCGTTTTCATCAGTCAAAAATGACTGTGTGTGGGCGCCATAGGTTATTTAACCATCGGTTAAAAAAAATCCAACTTGTTTTAAATTTAACCGATGGATTCCTAACCGATAGAACAAAATCGATCGTTAGTAGGCACGACCATTTAAAAGAAAAACGGTTAAAAATCCACGCATGCTCAGAATCAAGTTGACGCATGCTTGGAAGCATTGACGTTCATTTTTTTCAGCACGTCGTTGTGTTTTACGTCACCGCATTCTGACACGATCGTTTTTTTAACTGATGGTGTGTAGGCCCCACTGACCATCAGTCAGCTTCATCAGTTAACCGATGAAAACGGTCCATCAGACCGTTCTCATCGGATGGACCAATCGTGTGTACACAGCATTAGGCTGTTCAGCTGCCAGATAATTGTCAGCAATCATTGATCCCTCAGCGGCTCATCTGGTTATCATTATCTGTTTGTCAGTCCTGCCTAAAGCCAGCCCCTTCTGGCTATTTAAACTGCCTTGTTCATTTCTTTTTTGTCTTTGCCTTGATAAACATATCTGGAGATTCTCTGTTGTGTTCCTGTGAAAGACTTTGCCTTGTTGGTTCTTCTGCCTCTGACCACGCTGATCTCTGATTTCCTGACTACTGGCCTGTCTTTGGTTACCGATCCTTTGCTTATGTTTTTTTTATATTTGTGGCATACCTCTCTGTTCTACATTTTGTCTTTTAATACACCAACTTTCCAACTTAAATTATGTTATTAAAAAAAATAAACCTTTTACTCATATGATGTTAACAACCTTAATCTGCAGGGCACACATGTAGAAGTTTGGAACGGGAATGTTATATGCAAATTTTACAAGTATGTCCCTCTTTTGCATAGAAATTACCACTAAAGGATCCAAATCTCCCTTCCATGTGTTTCTCTACACTGTCTACAGTCTACAATTGTCCCTCTCAGTTCAGACATGTAAATTGTTACCACATCTGAAAGTCATGATGAAGTCCATACCAAAATATATATATATATATGTGTATGTGTGTGTATATATATACAAAATAGAGAAAGTAGAGCTGCGCAACACAAAAAATGATAAAGTGAATTACCATGGGTGCCAAAGCTGACAAATCAATACCAATGTGATGTGACACATAAAGAATTTTTTATATATATATATATATATATATATATATATATATATATATATATATACACATATATATATATATATATATATATATATATATATATATATATATATATATATATATATATATAAATAAATTATATATATTAAATGTTTTTTTCTTTGTTTCACATCACATTGGTATTGATTTGTCAGCTTTGGCACTCATGGTAATTCACTTTATCATTTATCATATATAGATATATATATATATCTATAGATATATATCTATATATCTATAGATAGATATATATATCTATATATATATCTATAGATATATATATAGATATATATATCTATAGATATATATTTAACCACTTCAATACCGGGCCATTGTCATATGACGTCCACAAAGGGGATCTCCCATCCCGGGTGGACGTCATATGATGTCCTGGACTTTTGGGGGATATCTGAATGATGCCTGCAGCGAGAGGCATCATCCAGATATCCATCTCCCTGCCGGCGATTCTGCACAACATAAGAATGATCATAGCGGGGGTTCCGCTGCTTGATCGTTCTTATAGGCGGCGGGACGGGACATCCCCCCCTCCCGCCGCCATACGGTGCTTCTCTGGGCTCTCCCGTGCCATCGGGGGCCCGGAGAATGAATCGTCCGGCGCTTGCAGGAAGCATAGAGATGACTGGTGACCAAATGGTCACCAGTCATCTCTATGACCGTCGGAGGACCCAGGCGCCATGTGATGACGTCACACCTGGGTCCCGTAAGGAAACAAAGCCACGATTGCGGCTACTAAGAAACAGTATTCATGAGATCGGTGAATTTTTTTCACCAATCTCATGGTTTCCAGCCTGGAGGAGAGATGTGGGGTCTTATTGACCCCGCATCTCTCCATAAAGAGGACCTGTCACACACATTTCCTATTACAAGGGATGTTTACATTCCTTGTAATAGGTATAAAAGTGATGAAAAAAAAAGTGTAAAAAAATAAATAAATATGTAAAAAATAATAATAATAATAATAATAAAAAAATTAAAACGCCTCTGTCCCCGGTATCTCGCGCACAGAAGCGAATGCACACGCAAGTCCCACCGACATATGTAAACGCAGTTTAAACCACATATGTGAGGTATCGCTGCATGCGTTAGAGTGCCAGCAAGAATTCTAGTACTAGATCTCCTCTGTAAATCTAAACTGGTAACCTGTAAAAAAATTCAAAGCATTGCCTATGGAGATTTTTAAGTACCGAAGTTTGGCTCCATTCCATGAGTGTGCGCAATTTTAAAGCGTGACATGTTAGGTATCTATTTACTCTGCATAACATCATCTTTCATATTTTACAAAAAAATTGGGCTTACTTTACTGTTTTGTTATTTTTTTAATTCATGAAACAATTTTTTTCCCCAAAAAAGGTGTTTGAAAAATGATTGCGCAAATACTGTGCAAGATAAAATTTTGCAATGACCGTCGTTTTATTCCCTATAGTGTCTGCTAAAAAAAACATATATAATGTTTGGTGGTTTTGCGTAATTTTCTAGCAAAAAAATTATGATTTGTACATGTAGGAGAGAAGTGCCAGAATAGGCCCGGTATGTAGATGTATATAAAAGCCTGGTATTGAAGGGGTTAAATATCTATTTGATTGCTATAGTCAGCACATGTATAAAAAAAAGTAAGTTCCAGTGATTTATGTTTTTTTGTATAATACTCCTTTATGAGTATGGTGTATGTCTTTTGACATGCATGAAAATGTGTATGTTATGTCAACTTCTAGTATTAATAAATGTATTATGTCACCTATGATAAATACTGTATACTGCCAGCGTAAAATGAAATGATAGTATTTTTTGTAGCAGCAGGGTAACAGTCTACTGCAGGTAATGTTGGTGCCTGTGCTATATACCTGCAAGGATTTTTTATTTTATTTTTTTAGACAAATCGATATATGGGTTATTTTTTTATTTTTGAGGGGGGGGGGGGGGGGGGGACTACACAGCACTGTCTGCAATCTCTTTTTAGTATGCTAATTCTGTTTACAGGGGCAATATATTATAACAAATCTGATATTGATTGACCTATTAAACAAGCAAACGTTTTCCTAGTTCCTTTTAGACAGGAAGTTATATGAAGTCAAGCGTTTCAGGTTGTTTTATAGTCTTAATTAGTTGGGAAGGAGCAGCTTGCAAAGCAGGAAATGCACCCTAAGCGTCCAATCAGAAAGTATTTTTTACTATATTCAGTGAACTTATTCTGATTGGTTGGTGTGTTCTCTTGCACTTTGTCCTTTGGCATTGCTGTTTGCATTGCTTTATTTGATTGTGTTTGCAAGTTGATGCATTTATTTAATCTCTTTGAAGACTATTTTTCAGAAACCTTACAAGAAGAGGACAAACTGTACCATCCAACTTTTCTCTCTTAAGAGTAAAGAAGTTGTTTTAGCGTCTGTTAAGAGCAGCTAGTAAGCACAATTTATAAAACAGTGAATGACTAACCCCTGTAACCATTTTTAATGACCCTAAAATAAAGTGCTTGGAGCAACATCTGTCCCAGCAGCTGGCTTCACTGCATGAGTGGGCAGAGAGACACATTGGGACAAATTCTCTTCTCCCTTTTGACAGAAACAATTGCTGCAGATCATTTTTATCGTAATCAATTTAGGTACAGTTTCTTGGAAACCATCTGTGTGGTGTGCATAGATTGTGCTTAAGAATTTAAATGTGTATATTCTTGGTTGCTCCATGTAGCATCTGCTAATGACCACATAAGTTCAATTTTTCTGTGCAGAAAGCTGTTTCTTTGGTAAGAGATTAGTAGATGAGTTTTTAACTCCCAATAAAGTCACAAAGCCCTTGTGTAATTTAAAGTCTTAATATACATTAAATAAATGCGTGTTGCTGTTTTATTTTTCTGCTGTGCACAAGGGTTAAAGTTTTACTAAACCCACAACAGTAAAATTAGTCTGTATATGCAGTAAATCATGCTTGTTATACTCACTGTGGAACATAAGGAGTTAATCCTCTGTATTGCGTAAAAATTCTTCTCTGATCCTCCCCATCTTCCACAATCCCCAATCCATCTGGTAATAGTACAGAGCCTTGGAGTCCCTCTGCACATAAACATTTTGGTGTGTATTGCTAGAGAGTTTTTTTTGAAGGATGCATGTGATCAGCAAAGGGCCAATCAGCACTGTTCAGACAGAGGGGCAGGGGTCATGCAGCCTCATAAGGCAGTCAGAGGAAAATAAAAAAATCCTCCTACAAGCTTTAACCAGACACTGATAGAAGTCATAAGACAGCTGTATACAGTACTGCTGATGGGAAAATAGTTAATATTTACTAAAATAATTGCATTTCCATGTTCTGTGTACTGTGGAAGACCAGATATAGTGAATGCAAGGTCCTGAGTTTAGTAACACTATAAAGCTGAATTCAGATAATATCCATGTAATATATATGTGTTAACGTCATAGCTACCAAAGGATTAGTAATTATTTTCAGCCAGTCTTGCGATCCAGGCAAATGGATCCTCCCTGAGCCTGGGGATTACAGGTCCATCTCCACTCACTGTGCAGAGACGGACCTGTCAGAGCTCCGTTCTCCTCTATGGGGGATTGGATGAAAACGGACCGATTGTCCATTTTCATCCGATCCACCAGACGGTTGGGAAATAGGGTTTCCATTCCGTCTGGATTCAGCAGATCGGATGTCAGCAGACGTGTCACCATTGACATCCATCGCTCCATAGAGGTACATGAAGCATACGTTCAGGTCCGCCAAAAAAACCTTAACGGTCCGCCCACGTGAAAGAGTCCTTAGGCTACATTCACACAGATGATAAGGGGCAGACAGTTTGCTGCATTCAGAGGCAGATAAATGCTGCCTATCAATGCAGCTGCAATTTGTGTTATAGCCACTTAAAAACTGGCAGTTGGTGGGGAGCCAGTAACTCCAAAGAAATACCATATCTCGATGCACACTGTTGCATCCAAGGTCGATCAGAGCTTCTCTGGAAGATAGAGAGAATCAGAGAAGCCTTTTTACACAATGCAGAGGATTAACCCCTTAGGTTTCACAGTGAATATAGCAAGCATGCTTTACTGCATATACAGACTGATTTTACTGTTGTAGGTTTAGTAACACTTTAACCCTTGTGCACAGCAAAAAAACAGCAACATGCATTTATTTAACGTAAGAAAGACTTTATTCGCATGTAACAGCTTAGATGGCGGCAGCCCTGTATATTGATTTGTACAAATATGACAGCCACTACTGACACCTACTGCTGGTCACACACATAATGAACATGCTGGGCCAGATTCACAGAGCGATTACACCTGCGTAACAGGAGATGCGCGGCGTAAGTATAAATGTGCGCGTGCGTTTCGATGCACGGCATCCCCAGAACGAGATACGCAAGAAATCTACTTTTTTTTGTCCAGCGTAATTTCGTTAGACAGGAGCATCCGTCCGCGCAAAACTGCGCTAGACAGACCTGTCTAAAATTAGACCATATAAAAGCTGGTCTAAAATTTGAAAAATCGTCTACATGTCAGAGAAAGCAACCCTGTTAGTGAGGATCTGAGCAGTCACACGTGTTCAGGGCTGGACTGGGAATAAAAACCAGCCCTGGAAATAATTTCTTACCAGCCCCATAGCATTATTATACCAGCGTAAGAACATATCATTTTCTTGTTCATGAAAGGGAAAACGATACATTATAAAAGCATATTTGAAGAGCGTACTATATATAGATAAGACAGATATGAATATATATATCTTAGCAAATTCCAGGTAAATGTGGAGTAATCATCAAGGGGGACACCTGAGAATGGGGGGGCGCTGGTGACCAGAGACCACCTTTCGCATAAAGAATACACTACGGTAGGGGGGGGGGGGGTTTACTGATATAAGGTAGAAACCTTTATATCAGTCCCCCTTATATTACTGCATGCACTCCCACCTTACATCAGTGAACCCCCCACCTCAGACTGGCCTGGCAGCGCCGTCACTGACCTCCACTCAGGTGCACCATGCAGGGCTCAATCAGCTGACTCCAGCTTGGTGGTTCTGGTTTTCCTATTGTCTCCTCTCCACAAGTTTGACTTCTCCCATGATCCCCAATCCCAGCGGCACTCTTACTATTGACTCCTCTCCAGACTCCCTGAGAGAGAGAGGGAGGGAGGGAGGGAGAGAGAGGGAGAGGGTGCAATGGAGAGAGAGAGAGAGATAAAGGGGTTGCAATGGTTAGAGAGAGAGGTGTGTAATGATGAGAGAGAGGGGGGTGCAATGCTCTGCAGGCCAAAACAATTAGTGCACATTTTTTTTTACCTGAAAAAAGTTTGCTTTAAAACAAAGAAAGAAATCCATGAGAGAGTCAGAGAGGGGCCGGGCTGCAATGATGAGCGAGAGAAAAAGAAATGGGGGCTACAATGGTGAGAGAGAGAGATGGGGGGCTGCAATGATGAGAGAGAAAGAAAGAGATGGGGGCTACAAAGATGAGAGAGAAATAGGGGGCTGCAATGGTGAGAGAGAGCGATGGGGGCTGCAATGGTGAGAGAGAGATGGGGTGCTGCAATGGTGAGAGAGATGGGGGGCTGCAATGGTGAGAGAGAGATGGGGGCTACCTTGTGTGTGAGAGAGATGGGGGGCTGAGATGGGAGGCTGCAATGGTGAGAGAGATGAGGGGCTGCAATGGTGAGAGAGATGAGGGGCTGCAATGGTGAGAGAGATGGGAGGCTGCAATGGTGAGAGAGAGAGATGGGGGGCTGCAATGGTGAGAGAGAGAGATGGGGGGCTGCAATGGTGAGAGAGAGAGAGATGGGGGGGCTGCAATGGTGAGAGAGAGAGATGGGGGGGCTGCAATGGTGAGAGAGAGAGATGGGGGCTGCAATGGTGAGAGAGAGAGATGAGGGGCTGCAATGGTGAGAGAGAGAGATGGGAGGCTGCAATGGCAAGAGAGATGGGGGGCTGCAATGGTGAGATAGAGAGATGAGGGGCTGCAATGGTGAGAGAGAGAGAGAAAGAGATGGGGGCTGCAATGATGAGAGAGATGGGAGGCTGCAATGGTAAGATAAAGATGGGAGGCTGCAATGGTGAGAGAGATGGGAGGCTGCAATGGTGAGAGACATGGGGGGCTGCAATGGTGAGTGAGATGAGGGGCTGCAATGGTGAGAGAGAGAGATGGGGGGCTGCAATGGTGAGAGAGAGAGATGGGTGGCTGCAATGGTGAGAGAGAGAGATGGGGGGCTGCAATGGTGAGAGTGAGAGATGGGGGGCTGCAAAGGTGAGAAAGGTGGGAGGCTGCAATAGTGAGACAGATGAGGGGCTGCAATGGTGAGAGAGAGAGATGGGGGGCTGCAATGGTGAGAGAGAGATGGGGGCTGCAATGGTGTGAGAGAGAGAGATTGGGGCTGCAATGGTGAGATAGATGGGAGGCTGCAATGGTGAGAGAGAGAGATGGGGGCTGCACTGGTGAGAGAGATGGGAGGCTGCAATGGTGAGATAGAGAGATGGGGGGCTGCAATGGTGAGAGAGATGGGGGGCTGCAATGGTGAGAGAGAGAGAGAGAGAGAGAGAGATGGGGGCTGCAATGGTGAGAGAGAGAGATGGGGGGCTGCAATGGTGAGAGAGAGAGATGGGGGGCTGCAATGGTGAGAGAGAGATGGGGGCTGCAATGGTGAGAGAGAGAGAGAGAGATGGGGGCTGCAATGGTGAGAGAGATGGGAGGCTACAATGGTGAGAGAGAGATGGGAGGCTGCAATTGTGAGATAGAGAGATGGGGGGCTGCAATGGTGAGAGAGAGATGGGGGCTGCAATGGTGAGAGAGAGAGAGAGATGTGGGCTGCAATGGTGAGAGAGATGGGAGGCTGCAATGGTGAGAGAGAGATGAGGGCTGCAATGGTGAGAGAGATGGGAGTCTGCAATGGTGAGATAGAGAGATGGGGGGCTGCAATGGTGAGAGAGATGGGGGGCTGCAATGGTGAGAGAGAGAGAGAGAGAGAGATTGGGGGCTGCAATGGTGAGAGAGAAGAGAGATGGGGGGCTGCAATGGTGAGATAGAGATGGGGGGCTGCAATGGAGAGAGAGAGATGGGGGGGCTGCAATGGTGAGAGACAGCAATGGGGCTGCAATCATAAGAGAGATGGGGGGCTGCAATGGTGAGGAAGATGGGGGACTACAATGGTGAGAGAGATGGGGGGCTACAATGGTGAGAGAGATGGGGGGCTACAACAGTGAGACAGATGGGGGGGCTACAATGGTGAGAGATGGGAGCTACAATGGTGAGAGAGAAAGATGGGGGGCTACAATGGTGAGAGATGGGAGCTACAATGGTGAGAGAGATGCCGGCTGCCTTGTGTAAGAGAGATGGGGGGCTACAATTGTGAGAGAGAGATGAGAGGCTGCAATGGTGAGTTAGAGAGATGAGGGGTTGCCTTGAGAGAGAGAAAGATGGGGAGTTGCCTTGAGAGAGAGAGAGATGGGGGCTGCAATGGTGAGAGAGAGATGGGGTGCTGCAATGGTGAGAGAGATGGGGGGCTACAATGGTGAGAGAGATGGGGGGCTGCCTTGTGTGTGAGAGAGATGGGGGCTGCCTTGTGTGAGAGAGATGGGGGGGGGCTACAATGGCGAGAGAGCGATGGGGGGGCTGCAATGGTGATAGAGAGATGGGGGGGCTGCAATGGTGAGAGATGGGGCTGCCTTGTGTGTGAGAGAGATGGGGGGGCTGCAATGGTGAGAGATGGGGGCTGCCTTGTGTGTGAGAGAGATGGGGGCTGCCTTGTGTGTGAGAGAGATGGGGGCTGCCTTGTGTGTGAGAGAGATGGGGGCTGCCTTGTGTGAGAGAGATGGGAGGGCTGCAATGGTGATAGAGAGATGGGGGGGGGCTGCAATGGTGATAGAGAGATAAGGGGCTGCAATGGTGAGAGATGGGGGTTGCCTTGTGTGGGAGAGAGATGGGGGCGGGCTACAATGGTGAGAGAGAAAGACAGAGGGGCGGAAAAGGTTACAGAGAGAGGGGGGTGCTGGCCATGCAATCAATGGTGAGAGAGAGTCATTAATCGGATTGCTCATTGCAGACCGCACCTTAATTCTTCTGCTCCACGGCGGGCAGCCATTCACTTCTCCGTCCTATGCCTATGCAGAACGAGACGAGTGGGCGGTGCTGGCGCGGCGCCGCACGGGTCAGATGGAAGGAGAAATAAAGCAGCAGGCAGCACGGCGTTCTGACGTTCTCCTGCTCCTCCCCTCAGGTACATCACTCTGCAGGCAGTCAGGCACATTGGGAAGTGCGGCGGCGGTGGCGGCCGGTGGTTCGCCGGCCGCCGCTGCTCTTTACTGTGACAGTAAGGCAAAAGCGGCCGCTGGGGAATAGAGTCCAGTCAGCCTACCGGGAAATTTCCCGCTATCCCGGTAGGCCAGTCCGGCCCTGCACGTGTTGCACAACAATCTGTATGCCAACATGCGAGTGGCATCCATGCTCATAGCTATACTACTGACTTTAGATGAGCAAAGAAGGAGGAGGGCACTGAGGAGGGCACAGGATTTTTTATTTATTTTTTAACTTTTTATTTGCTTATATAAACTTTACAATTTAATCTAATCTAATACAATATTCTTATCTGATACAAGCCCCTCAATCTTCACTCTTCACGGGAGAGGATATACTGCACACGCATAGACATCTATGGCATGAGTGATTCTGAGGTGTCTCGCATCTTCAGATTCACCCCTCATGCCATCATGGAATTAACCACAAGCTTGCAGGAGGACATCACCAGCCCAACACATGACACTACCCATGACACCCATGACAGCTACATATACAATCAGAGCCCCATCCCCACAGATTTCGAACAGAACATGTATGGGGACAGCTGGCTGGTTGGTGAGTAACATGGGTGGCAGGCATGACTGCCCCCCCCCCCCATGATGCACACATCACAAGGGACACATGCACTACTAACATCCTCCTGTCTTTTCCCTTCAAGGTGACTCTGCATATGCACTGGGACCCCATCTCATGACCCTTTCTCATGCCAGCTCACATTATGCATCTTTGCACGTTAAACACACACATCATGGCACAATGAGAATGCATGCATGCACACCACTGTGGTCCCTAGCACACACACCCCACATCCTCATCACATTGGATTGGCACAAGCCACCACAAATGAGGTGACACCCCTATTGCGGCAGGAATGTCACCCCACATTCCCAAATCATACACAAACAGAACCAAAAAAAAAAAAAATGACCAGCAAAAAAAAATAAGCCCAGCAAAAATATAATTTTACAAAAAAAACAACAAAGAAAACACATAAAAGACAAAAATCACTCTGCAAAACAGTCCCCAAATATCTCAAAGACACGTCACAAACAAACAAATAAACGCTAACAAACAACAGAACAAAAGCACCTTGCTGTATAGGGAGGGATACAAAGGGATGTACTTTTGCAAAGGAAGTGCGTTTGTGTCTGTCTATTTATGCTGTCTGCGTAGTTCTCTAATTTGCCCTAGTCCACTTCCAATTTCACTGATTGCGCCATTCCCGAGTTGTGAGCATGCGCACAGAGGTGCTGACCATGGTTTCCTTCAAGCGCGCATGCGCGAGCCGGCCGGCCCTTCATTTGCATGGGGTCATGGCTCATTTCAATGTAACACGCCCACGTCCTTCCCAATTTGTATTACTCCGCCTTACGCCTCTGAAATAACGTTACGCATGCGCAAATTTCTGCGTAAAAGCGACGAGAATAGGGTGATTGCGCGGCTACATTGCGCAAGTCTAACGTAAAGACGGTGCGCTACGCCGGTCCAATAATGCGCAGATGTACCTGAATCTGGCCCGCTGTGTTTAGAATTCATGGGGAGAATCTACTGTTTCTGAACAGTGGACACCACAGGTCTTATGCTGCATACACACGATCATTTTTTGGGTTGTAAAAAACAAAGTTTTTTAAAAATGTCATTTAAAATGATCGTGTGTGGGCTTCAGAGCATTTTTTGGGTTCTGAAAAACGACCAATTTTTTTTCGAACATGCTCTATTTTTTCCACTACGTTTTAAACAATGTCGTTTTTCGGGTTGTAAAAAATGGTCGTGTGTGGGCTTTAACGACGTAAAAAATCTGCGCATGCTCACTTATGAGACGGGAGCGCTCTTTCTGGTAAAACTACCGTTCGTAATGCAGTAAGCACATTCATCACGCTGTAACAGACAGAAAAGCGTGAATCGTCTTTTACTAACACAAAATCAGCTAAAGCAGCCCAAAGGGTGGTGTCATCCGAATGGAACTTCCCCTTTATAGTGGCGTTGTACGTGTGGTACGTCACCGCGCTTTGCTAGAGCATTTTTTTTTTCACGATTGTGTGTAGGCAACGCCGTTTAATGATGAAGTTGAAAAAAAACGTTGTTTTTTCTAGAACCTGAAAAACTTTGGGCCAGATTCACAGAGCCATTACGCCTGTCTAACTGGTGTTAGACTGGAGTAATTTCAAATTACGCGCGTTTTTTAGCTAGTCGGAAACCTCAAACCATGAATAGACGGCTGCGGGCTTCAATTCGACTGGATTACGTGTTCGTACGCCTTCAGATCTACGCTGCAATAAAATTGCGGCCACTGGGTGGACTTCCCGTCGTTTTCCGCGTCGGGGTATGCTAATGAGCTTTTGCCGGCGATCCCCAAAATTACGATCTTCATTCGCAATCTCTTACGGCACCTTTAGTCATCTTTTTTTTGCGTAACGCTATACCAGCTTTTTGCTGCTCTAATATTAGACAGTCCATGTTAAGTATGGCCGTCGTTCCCGCGTCGAATTTCTACGTTTTCCGACGTCTTTTATTATTTTTTACGTAAGTCGTCCGGGAATAGGAATGTTCGTAAACGACGCTACTTAAACAACAAATGACGTAACGACGTGATTTCGCGCAATGCACGGCGGGAAATTTCTGAACGGAGCATGCACAGTTCGATCGCCGCGGGGACGCGCTTAATTTAAATGCTTCACGCCCCCTAATCGCGTATTTTAATTACGCGGCAAGAAATAGACTACGCCGCCGTAGCGTACGGGCAAAAATCTACCAGAATTCGGTGTAGAGCCTGGTAAAATACGGCAGCGTAGAGTATTTCGATTACGCAGCGCAATATTAAGTGTATCTGAATCTGGCCCTTTGTTTTTTACAACCCGAAAAATGTGTACGCGGCATTAATAGTAAAAAAGTATTCAGAGCTGGAAAAAATAAATATATAAATAAATGAAATAAATGCAAGCCAGCACTAAGGACAAATTCATAAAAATTCATAAAAACTTCCCAAAAGACTATATAATGAAAACAGTGCAGCGCAAAATCTGAATTAATAAATAAATTCATATGAAAAATTCATATGAAAAAGAAAAGAAAAAAGTGTCCATGTGAATAAAAAGTCCATAAACTAGTGAATCCGGAAATTCAACTCAAGAGGATGGAAATAAAGTGTAGGTGAAAATGACACCACAAGAAATCCACCACCATGTGCAATATGGCCTCTCATCTTATGCCGCGTACACACGGTCGTTTTTTGCGATGAAAAAAAACGACGTTTTTTAAAACGTCATTTAAATTGATCGTGTGTGGGCAAAACGTCGTTTTTTGTCTTCAAAAAAACGACCAAAAAAAAATTCCAACATGCTTGAATTTTTTGTGTCGTTTTTCAAAACGTCGTTTTTTGTTTCACAAAAAGTCACCGTGTGTAGCAAAAACGTCATTTAAAACGACGTTTTTCAACCCGCGCATGCCCAGAAGCTAGTTATGAAGCGAGCTTCAATGGAAAAGAGTGGTGAACGTAACCTTGCTTTTTGTGAAAAAACGATGGTGTGTATGCAAAATTGTCTTTGAAAAGTGACGTTTCAAAAACGTCGTTTTTTACTTCACAGAAAACGTCGTTTTTTTTCATCGCAAAAAACGACCGTGTGTACGCGGCATGACAACTTCGACCCTGCTGGGTCACAGGGCATATCAGTATATGTCAAGGGTCAGATATAAACTCCCATAGGAACCATATGGCTGTAGATGGTAGACGAGTCCAAAAGACTAAAGCCCCATACACACCATCAGATTATCTGCAGATTTTTGTCTTCAGATTTACCAAAACCATGTAGTACAAGGGCCTGCCTGATTGCATACAAATTGAAACTCTGAGGACGCGTACACACGATCGAACATGTCCGCTGAAACTGGTCCGCCGACCAGTTTCAGCAGGCATATCCGATCGAGTGTACGACCTAGCGGACAGGTTTTTCCAGCGGACAAATTTCAAAGCATGCTTTGAAATTTGTCCGCTGGAAACCTGCCTGTCAGACATGTCCACTGGTTAGTACACCTAACCAGCGGACATAAATCTCCCGCATGCGTCGAATGGATTCGACGCATGCGTGGAAGTATTTTACTTTCTGGAGTGGTGACGTGGCGGCGTCAACGTCACCGCCACGTCACCGCGTCCTCAGTCCGAGGGGATTTTCGTCCAATGGTGTGTACACGCCATTGGACCAAAATCCGAGGAGACTTGTCCGCTGGAAATGGACATGTTTCAGCGGACATGTCTCCCCGTGTGTACGAGGCCTTAAGGTTTGACTTCATATTATATGGTTTTGGTAAATCTGAAGACAAAAATTTTCAGGTAATCTGATGGTGTGTATGTGGCTTAAGACCAGTGGCGGCTGGTGCTCAAAATTTTTGGGGGGGCGCAAACGAAAAAAAAAAAATTGCAGCCTCACTGTGCCCATCACATGCAGCCACTGTGCCATGCCACCAAATGCAGCCACTGTGCCATCAATTGTCACCACTGTGCCATGCCATCAAACACAGAAACTGTGCCATCAATTGTCACCATTGTGTCATGCCATCAAATGCAGCCACTGTGCCATCAATTGTCACCACTGTGCCATGCCAACAAATGCACTCACTGTGCCATCAATTGTCACCACTGTGCAATGCCATCAAACGTCACCACTGTGCCATGCCATCAAATGCAGCCGCTGTGCCATCAATTGTCACCACTGTGCCATGCCATCAAATGCAGCCGCTGTGCCATCAATTGTCACCACTGTGTGTGCCATGCAACACAGCAACTGCGCCATCAATTGTCACCACTGTGCCATGCCATCAAATGCAGTCACTGTGCCATCAATTGTCACCACTGTGGCATGCCATCAAATGCCACCACTGTGCCATGCCATCAAACACCACCACTGTGCCATCAATTGTCAACACTGTGCCATTCCATCAAATGCCACCACTGTGCCATCAAACGCCACCACTGTGCCATCAATTGTCACCACTGTGCCATGCCACCAAATGCAGCCACTGTGCCATAAATTGTCACCACTGTGCCATGCCAACAAATGCAGTCACTGTGCCATCAATTGTCACCACTGTGCAATGCCATCAAACATCACCACTGTGCCATCAATTGTCACCACTGTGCCATGCCATCAAATGCAGCCGCTGTGCCATCAATTGTCACCACTGTGCCATGCCATCAAATGCAGCCGCTGTGCCATCAATTGTCACCACTGTGTGTGCCATGCAACACAGCAACTGCGCCATCAATTGTCATCACTGTGCCATGCCATCAAATGCAGTCACTGTGCCATCATTTGTCACCACTGTGGCATGCCATCAAACGCCACCACTGTGCCATGCCATCAAACGCCACCACTGTGCCATCAATTGTCAACACTGCGCCATTCCATCAAACGCCACCACTGGGCCATCAAACGCCACCACTGTGCCATCAATTGTCACCACTGTGCCATGCCACCAAATGCAGCCACTGTGCCATCAATTGTCACCACTGTGCCATGCCATCAAACGCAGACATTGTGCCATCAATTGTCACCACTGTTTGTGCCATGCAACACAGCAACTGTGCCATCAATTGTCACCATTGTGCCATGCCATCAAATGCAGTCACTGTGCCATCAATTGTCACCACTGTGCCATGCCATCAAACGCCACCACTGTGCCATCAATTGTCACCACTGTGCCATGCCATCAAACGCCACCACTGTGCCATCAATTGTCACCACTGTGCCATGCCATCAAACGCCACCACTGTGCCATCAATTGTCACCACTGTGCCATGCCATCAAACGCCACCACTGTGCCATCAATTGTTACCACTGTGCCATGCCATCAAACACAGAGACTGTGCCATCAATTGTCACCACTGTGCCATGCCATCAAATGCAGCCGCTGTGCCATCAATTGTCACCACTGTGTGTGCCATGCAACACATCAACTGTGCCATCAATTGTCACCACTGTGCCATGCCATCAAACGCCACCACTGTGCCATCAATTGTCACCACTGTGCCATGCCATCAAACGCCACCACTGTGCCATCAATTGTCACCACTGTGCCATTCCATCAAATGCAGTCACTGTGCCATCAATTTTCACCACTGTGCAATGCCATCAAACGCCACCACTGTGCCATCAATTGTCACCACTGTGCCATGCCATCAAATGCAGTCACTGTGCCATCAATTGTCACCACTGTGCCATGCCATCATATGCAGTCACTGTGCCATCAATTTTCACCACTGTGCCATGCCATCAAACGCCACCACTCTGCCATCAATTGTCACCACTGTGCCATGCCATCAAATGCAATCACTGTGCCATCAATTGTCACCACTGTGCCATGCCATCAAACGCCACCACTGTGCCATCAATTGTTACCACTGTGCCATGCCATCAAACACAGAGACTGTGCCATCAATTGTCACCACTGTGCCATGCCATCAAATGCAGCCGCTGTGCCATCAATTGTCACCACTGTGTGTGCCATGCAACACAGCAACTGTGCCATCAATTGTCACCACTGTGCCATGCCATCAAACGCCACCACTGTGCCATCAATTGTCACCACTGTGCCATGCCATCAAACGCCACCACTGTGCCATCAATTGTCACCACTGTGCCATTCCATCAAATGCAGTCACTGTGCCATCAATTTTCACCACTGTGCAATGCCATCAAACGCCACCACTGTGCCATCAATTGTCACCACTGTGCCATGCCATCAAATGCAGTCACTGTGCCATCAAGTGTCACCACTGTGCCATGCCATCATATGCAGTCACTGTGCCATCAATTTTCACCACTGTGCAATGCCATCAAACGCCACCACTGTGCCATCAATTGTCACCACTGTGCCATGCCATCAAACGCCACCACTGTGCCATCAATTGTCACCACTGTGCCATGCCATCATATGCAGTCACTGTGCCATCAATTGTCACCACTGTGCCCCATGCCACTTTGCTCATTGTCACCTCTGTGCCCTTTGTAACCACTGTGCCCCATGATGCCCCTTTCCCTGTAAAAATCACTTACCTGACGCTTCCATGTCCTCCCTCGATGTCTTCTGCCGCCGTGGAGAAGCTTCAGCCAATCAGGTTCCTGATAACCAGAATCCGGGAACCTGATTGGCTGAAACGGCCGCCAGTCTCATGCAAGGAACGCAGATTGCCTGCGCTCCGAGCATAGACTTCCGAGAGCCGGAGGGCGGTCCTGGAAAAGCCTATCAGAGCCGCTGGCTTTGATAGGCAGTTCCCCTCAGCCAACCAGCTGCCGCTATTCAGGTAACCGGCGCCCAATGAACGGTTATATGAATAGACCAGGCAGCTGGCAACAATAACACACGTTCAATGCATTGCATGGAATGTGAGTTATTTGTGAGAGAGGGTGGCGCTGCACCGCCCTCTATAGACGGCCGCCAGAACTTCTGCTAAAATGTCAAAATGACATTTTAGCCGAATAAAAGTTCTTAAAGGGCCCGTTTTTTTTTTTTTTTGCGGGAGGGGGGGGGGGGGGGGCGGCGCCCGTGCGCCCATATGGGCGGGCCGCCACTGCTTAAGACCGTACTAGGCACAGGGATCTTCAACCTTATTCTCTCTGACCATGAGGTACGAGTATTAGACAAGGGCCTAAAATTTGCCTCTATCAGAAACCTTAACAAATTTCAAATGTATGTAAATGTCCAAAAATACGTTCGGAGGTTGAATATGAAAAAATATTTTCTTTCTAACCTTGTACAAAGGAACGTTTCTTTATCCTTTTCCAAGCATTCCAATCTCAGGAACAAATCTGTGTTTAACCCTCAGTGTCATGATAGTAGGCATCTTGACGTTTTTAGGAACATTGGCCCAGATTCACAGAGCGATTACGCCTGCGCAACAGGAGATGCGCGTGCGTAAGTCGAAATGTGCGTTTCGTTGCGCGGCATCCCCAGAACGAGATACGCAAAAAATCGACTGGCGCATCCGTCCGCGCAAAAGTGCGATAGACACACCATTGATTTGCTAGTCAAATATGCTAATGAGGGACTTACGGGGATCCACAAAACAACGTTGGGGCAGCGCAGGCGACGCAGTGTGCGCAACAGCAAAATGTCCTGTCTAAAATTAGAGCTGATAAAAGCTGGTCTAAAAAAAGAAAAAAAGTCTACTTGTTAGATAAAGCAACACTGTTAGTGAGCAGCTCAGCAGTCACACGTGTTGCTCAACAATCTGTATGCCAACATGCCAGGGGCATCGTCGCGCATAGCTATACTACTGACTTTAGATGAACAAAGAAGGAGGAGGGCACGGAGGATGGCACGGAGGATGGCACGGAGGATGGCACGGGAGAGGATATACCGTACCCGCATAAACCTGTTTGGCATGAGTGATTCTGAGGTGTATCGCATCTTCAGATTCACCCCTCATGCCATCCTGGAATTAACCACAACCCTGCAGGATGACATCACCAGCCCAACACACCGCTCACATGCAGTGCAGCCACTGGTCAAGGTCCTGGCAACACTCCATTTCCTTGCCAGTGGCTCTTTTCAGCGTACAAGTGGAGTGGTGGCTGGGATGTCACAATCCTCCATGAGCAGATGTGTGCACCAGGTTGTCCCTGCAATACTCAGACGCATGGCTAACCAAATCACCAAACCCACCACTGAGGACCTGCGGCTGAAGGCAATGACAGATTTCTACAGAATTGCCAGATTCCCACGCACTGTGGGGGCCATTGATTGCACACATGTGGCACTCCAGCCCCCCCATTAGACAGAGCACATATACTGCAATCGGAAGCATTGGCATTCCATCAATGTACAGGTGATAGTCGATGCCCAAGGCCTCATATGGCACGTCCGTGCCAAACACCCAGGGTCCAGCCATGACAGCTACATATACAATCAATGCCACATCCGAATGGAATTCGATCAGAACGTGTATGGGGACACCTGGCTGGTTGGTGAGTGACATGGGTGGCAGGCATGACTATCCCCTCCCATGATGCACATCACAAGGGGCACATGCATGACTAACATCCTCCTGTCTTTTCCCTTACAGGTGACTCTGCATATCCACTGGGACCCCATCTCATGACTCCTATCCGGAACCCCCAAACTCCAGGAGAGGAAAGATACAATCAAGCACATGCTCAAACACGAGCAGTGGTGGAGCGCACCTTTGGCATCCTAAAGTCACGTTTCCGATGCCTGGATAAGTCTGGGGGTACCCTCTTGTACTCCCCAAACTTCGTGTGCCAGATCATCGGTGCATGTTGCATGCTGCACAACTTTGCAGAAAGAAAGGGCCTGCAGATTGACCTACGTGATGACCTGACCCCTGAACCAGACAATCCCCCCCTAACCGAGGTTAACCCGTCTTCTGAGGGAAGAGCAGCCAGGAGACAGCTCACATTGGGCATCTTTGCACGTTAAACATACACATTAATCATGGCACAATGAGAATGCATGCATGCACAACACTGTGGTCCCTAGCACTAGTGTTGAGCAGAATATGCCATATTCGATTTCGCGATATATCTCGAATATATAGTCGAATATTCGAGAAATATTCGCTAAATACGAATATTCGTGATATTTTTTGGAAATTTAATTATTGCGAATTTTCGCTATTGCGATTTTTCGCTATTGCGAATATTCGAGAAATGCGGAATGGAGCACTCTGATTGGCTCAGAATATTCGTGATATTTTATAATACAAAATAATTGCGAATATTCGAGAAATGCGGAATGGAGCACTCTGATTGGCTCAGAATATTTGTGATATATTACAATACACAATAATTGCGAATATTCAGCAAATGCGGAAGGAGCACTCTGATTGGCTCAGAATATTCGTGATATATTACAATACACAATAATTGTGAATATTCGGCAAATGCGGAAGGAGCACTCTGATTGGCTCAGAATATTCGTGATATATTACAATACACAATAATTGCGAATATTCGAGAAATGCGGAAGGAGCACTCTGATTGGCTCAGAATATTCGTGATATATTACAATATAAAATAATTGCGAATATTCGAGAAATGCGGAATGGAGCACTCTGATTGGCTCAGAATATTCGTGATATATTACAATACAAAATAATTGCGAAATTTCGAGAAATGCGGAATGGAGCACTCTGATTGGCTCAGAATATTCGTGATATATTACAATATAAAATAATCGCGCGATATCGCTATTGCCGAATAATCGCATTGCGATTTTTCGGCAATATAAAATGAGCGCTGCAGCTACTCGGCCCAAGGTCTCTAATCATACCAGCAATGCTTTTAGACGTCGATGGGGATCTCTAGGATGTGATCTGTTCTAAAAAAAAAATTGAAAAAATTTGAATATTCGAAATAGCGAATATTCGCCGCGATATTCGTGTTATTCGCGAATACTCGAATATGCAATATTCGTAGCGAATATTCGCAATGCGAATATTCGTGAGCAACACTACCTAGCACACACACCCCACATCCACATCAAATTGGATTGGCACCAGTCCACCATGCAGGACTTGTGAGCAGCAACGCCACGCCAAGGCTCCAATTATGTCACTGTACATTCATACACCATTCACACGGACCTGGGGATCACTTCTCCCTGGTCCTGGGGAACCCTTCTCCACCAAAATTGAGGGTGACACCCCTTTTCCGGCAGGAATGTCACCCCCACATTCACACAGCATTTACAACCCAAAAAAAAAAAATGACCTGCAAAATCAAAAAATTTCCAGCAAAAAAAAAAAAAAAAAAATTTGAAAAAAAAAAAAATTTGGGGGAAAAACAAATTACTGCTCTCTGCGTGAGCCACGCCTGGGGCGCCCCCGTCCACGGCCCCGGCTTCTCAGGGGAGACTCATGGGGAAGGGGTAAAACCGGGGAAGGAGGATCAGCCCCTGATCTCTGCCCACCTGGTGGCCTGCCCTCCAAGGCCACGGCAATTCTGTCCAGGGCAGCACCAACTGTTGCCGTGTTGGCCTGGATAGCCAGGGTAAGGGCCCTCACATCCTGCCCAACGCCTGCTGATGTCGTCTGCAGTTCATTTAGGCAGGTTGTGAAAGCCCGGGAGTGGGAGTCCAGGTTCCCCAGCGTATCCTTGATGGAGGACAGGCTCTCCTCCATCCGCACCAATGTCTGGCTGACCTGTCCCAGATGGCGGGTCTGGAGGAACTGGTCCCTTCTCAGGGTGGCGGGCAGGAGATTGGCCACCCCCCTGGTGGTCTGGGATGACATCCTGCCTCCAGCTGATGCTTGTGGCCGGGGAGAAGGGGAGGCCCTTGTGAGGGGAATCATGTTGGGGGAGGAGGGGGGGGGCTCCCCCTTAGGGAGGCCTGCCTGCTGGCAGCCAGAGGGGAGGAGTCCTCAAAACCAGTGCCTGACATGGACTCCTCCTCCTCATGATTGTCCTCCTCCTCATGATTGTCCTGCTCCTCATGATTGTCCTGCTCCTCATGATTGTCCTGCTCCTGTTGAACCTCCTTCGCGGACTCCGGCCTTGTTGGGGGGGCCTCATTAGGCTGCTGTCCTGGGGTTGGTGCGGTCAGGCCAGATGGCCCTGCACCGTCCTGCACATCTGTGGATGACACAAAACATTCACAGGTTGGAGGATCCACACACTTGCCACATATTCCCTTTCACCCCCTCCCCCACACATGCTACACACCTGATATTAAAAAATAAAACAACTTACCTGGCACCACGGACTGGGGACTGGAGTCAAAGCCGGGCGGGTCCTCAACTTCATGCCGATGAAAGGTCAGGGCCACCGCACGCTCCTCCGCTGTCAGGCTAATACGGCATGGTGGGCCCCCTCCTGTGCCCCTGGCATGGGCATGCATTCTGGCCAACTTCTTTTTGACCAGACGCCGGAGGTCATTGATTTTTTTGTCAATCTCAGACCTGGTCTGTGTCTCCCCCTGCCCCGCAGAATTCACCTGGTCAGTGATCCTATCCAATATCTCCCTCCTCCTGGCCGGGGTGGTGTTGGCACTCTCTGGGCCGTGGAGGTAACGCCCATACTCGCTAATGGCCCGGGCAAGAATCTGTTTTTCCACAACTGTAAAATTCAGCTTGCGTTTTCTCTCACTCATCCTTCCAAAAAAAAAAAGTCCCAGTCAACAAAATTCACGCACACAAACAAGCACAACCAATCAAAAAAAAACACACACAGAGAGAAAACGACTCAGCAAGAAACAGTCCCCAAAAAACAAAACAAAAATACAGCAGAAAAAGAAACAAAAAGAAATATATCAATCAAACAAACAGTCTCTCAAACACTTATCAAAAACCACTTTCAAAAATCTACTAACAACCACTTGATCACACAGAACACTAATCTGACAACTACAAAACACACCGCAACGAACAACAAGAACAAAAGCACTTTGTTAAATGGGAAGGGACAAAGGGATGTACTTTTGCAAAGGAAGTGCGTTTGTGTGTGTCTATTTATGCTGTTTGCGTAGTTCACAACGTTGCCCTAGTCCATTTCCAATTTCACTGATTGCGCCGCTCCCGAGTTGTGAGCATGCGCACATCGGAGCTGACATGGTCTCGTTCAAGCGCGCATGCGCGAGCCGGCCGGCCCTTCATTTGCATGGGGTCACGGCTCATTTCAATGTAACACGCCCACGTCCTTCCCAATTTGTATTACTCCTCCTTACGCCTCTGGAAAAACGTTACGTATGCGCAATTTCCTGCGCAAAAGCTACGAGAATAGGGTGATTACGCGGCAAAATTGCGCAAGTCTAACGTAAAGGCGGTGCGCTACGCAGGTCCAATAATGCGCAGATGTACGGGAATCTGGGCCATTGTGTGTAAGGATTTGGAGGACCTGCAGTTTAAAAAGGTTTGCGATTCTCAACATATTAAACGTGGTATTAGGTCATTGGAACAAAGAAATGACATACAGTAGTTATTCGCCCTGTGGATAAGGGGGGTGGGTTGGTGGTGCTTAGCAAAGCCTATTATCAGGAAGAGATGGTCAGACTCTTAAGTGATCGTAATACGTATTTACTATTAAGAGGTGACCCGATGGTTCAGTATAAGAATGAACTACACTCTTTGATAGATGGTGGAAAAAATGAGGGAATTCTAAATAAAAAAGAGGCTTCCTATTTGGACCCATTCTATTGCCACACACCGATTATTTATTTCCTTCCCAAATTACACAAGGATTCTGAACGACCTCCTGGTCTTCCTATAGTCAATGGTATTGACTCAGTGACGTCTCGCTTAGGTCAATACCTTGACTTTTTTCTTCAACCGCTAGTATGTAAGATGAAAGCTTACCTGCATGATACCAAGCAAATCATTCAGATATTGGATACTCTGTCATGTACACAAAATACTATTTTGATTATTGATGACGTGGGATCCTTGTATACCATTATTGACCATGAGGCTGCTCTAGCTTCAGTCATATGGGCTCTGAGAGGCACAGATTTAAGTAGCCAACACAATGGGCCAGATTCAGGTAGATCAGAGCATCTTTGCTCTGGAGTAACGCATCTCATTTACGTTACGCTGCAGAAATTTTAGGAGCAAGTGCTGTTATTCATGAAGCACTTGCTCCTAAAGTTGCGGCAGCGTATCGCAAATGAGCCGGCGGAATTCAAATTGGACGGATACGGGGCGCGTATTATTTAAAATAAGCGCGATCCCGCGGCGAACGTACTGTGCATGCGTCGAGTGTCAATGCATCCCAGTGCGCATGCTCCAAGTTCTGTCAGTGAACGTCAATGACGTCACGTCCCCATTCATGAATGTTTTACGCAAACGACTCGATTTGGTTTTTTTCCGACGCGATGACGACGCCTATACCTACATAGGATATTCCACTAGGGGGCTGCTTTATCTATACGCCGCGTATCGCTTCCGGAAACGTCGTAAAGTCACTGCGTCGCGCCCGAAAAAGATCGTGAATTGCCGATTTCCGCTCATTAACATATTTTTTGAGCGTAAATCGGCGGGAACGCCCCCGGCGCCATTTTTAAGTTGAAGTAACGATGCGATGGCGAAATTCAATTACGCCGATCGCATCGGAACTCCAACCCGGCGTTTCTTGTTTTCTGGTTACAGAAAACAAAAACGCCGGCTTAAAGTGACAGTTAGGCTGGCGGATCCATTGATCCGCCAGCCTAACTCTACCTGAATCTGGCCCAATTCAGTTTCTTTTAGATGGTCTTAATTTTTGTCTTTAAAGAATTACTTTTGGTACAATAAGGACTTTTACCTGTGGGGTTGCTATGGGCGCTCGTTTTGCTCCCAGTGTGGCCAACCTTTTTATGGCCCACTGGGAGGAGGATGTAGTGTTTCAAGATCGGCCCCCACAGCTCCTTTGCTATAAAAGATATACTGATGACCTTATAATGGTCTGGGAAGGTGACATGCCCAGTCTTCAGCAATTCATGGATACGTTGAATGTTAATGATAAAAATATTGGCCCAGATTCACAGAGCGATTACGCCTGCGCAACAGGAGATGCGCGTGCGTAAGTCGAAATGTGCGTGTGCGTTTCGTTGCGCGGCATCCACAGAACGAGATACGCAAAAAAGCGTAATTTCGTTAGACTGGCGCATCCTTCCGCGCAAAAGTGCGCTAGACACACCATTGATTTGCTAGTCAAATATGCTAATGAGGGACTTACGGGGATCCACAAAACAACGTTGGGGCAGCGCAGGCGACGCAGTGTGCGCAACAGCAAAATGTCCTGTCTAAAATTAGAGCATATAAAAGCTGGTCTAAAAAGAGAAAAAAAGTCTACTTAGATAAAGCAACACTGTTAGTGAGCAGCTCAGCAGTCACACGTGTTGCACAACAATCTGTATGCCAACATGCCAGGGGCATCGTCGCACATAGCTATACTACTGACTTTAGATGAACAAAGAAGGATGAGGGCACGGAGGATGGCACGGAGGATGGCACGGGAGAGGATATACCGCACCCGCATAGACCTGTTTGGCATGAGTGATTCTGAGGTGTTTCGCATCTTCAGATTCACCCCTCATGTCATCCTGGAATTAACCACAACCCTGCAGGAGGACATCATCAGCCCAACACACCGCTCACATGCAGTGCAGCCACTGGTCAAGGTCATGGCAACACTCCATTTCCTTGCCAGTGGCTCCTTTCAGCGTACAAGTGGAGTGGTGGCTGGGATGTCACAATCCTCCATGAGCAGATGTGTGCACCAGGTTGTCCCTGCAATTCTCAGACGCATGGCCAACCAAATCATCAAACCCACCACTGAGGAGCTGCGGCTGAAGGCAATGACAGATTTCTACAGAATTGCCAGATTCCCACGCACTGTGGGGGCCATTGATTGCACACATGTGGCACTTCAGCCCCCCCAGGAGACAGAGCACATGTACCGCAATCGGAAGCATTGGCATTCCATCAATGTACAGGTGATAGTCGATGCCCAAGGCCTCATATGGCACGTCCGTGCCAAACACCCAGGGTGCAGCCATGACAGCTACATATACAATCAATGCCACATCCGAATGGAATTCGATCAGAACGTGTATGGGGACACCTGGCTGGTTGGTGAGTGACATGGGTGGCAGGCATGACTATCCCCTCCCATGATGCACATCACAAGGGGCACATGCATGACTAACATCCTCCTGTCTTTTCCCTTACAGGTGACTCTGCATATCCACTGGGACCCCATCTCATGACTCCTATCCGGAACCCCCAAACCCCAGGAGAGGAAAGATACAATCAAGCACATGCCCAAACACGAGCAGTGGTGGAGTGCACCTTTGGCCTCCTAAAGTCAAGTTTCCGATGCCTGGATAAGTCTGGGGGTACCCTCTTGTATTCCCCAAACTTTGTGTGCCAGATCATCGGTGCATGTTGCATGCTGCACAACTTCGCAGAAAGAAAGGGCCTGCAGATTGACCTACGTGATGACCTGACCCCTGAACCAGACAATCCCCCCCTAACCGAGGCTACCCCGTCTTCTGAGGGAAGAGCAGCCAGGAGACAGCTCACATTGGGCATCTTTGCACGTTAAACACACCTATTTGTACTCAGAGTCTCAGGTAATCGTGCTAGGGAAAGGACTGAGGGTAAACAGGGAAAACCTGCGGAGGGAAATTGACCTGACGTGTGCCGGGGTCACGTGGTCAGTATGCCTAAAAGGGGGCATACCCAAGTAGAAGTAAAAGAAATAATGGCAATAAAAAGGGGATGGGTGGGTGGGCCACCAGAAAACCGACGCCCAGAAGGAGGAAGGAGGGTGGGTTTAAATACCTCCCGACTCCTCCTACAAATACAGGCTTTACCTGCAGTCAGCCTTACACTTGTACTCAGAGTCTCAGGTAATCGTGCTAGGGAAAGGACTGAGGGTAAACAGGGAAAACCTGCGGAGGGAAATTGACCTGAGGTGTGCCGGGGTCACGTGGTCAGTATGCCTAAAAGGGGCCAAAAATAAAACCGTAGGATGAGGTAGCGAAGGGATTGAAATGAAAGTGACTGAATGTAACCACAAGCCCCAAATGCAAGAATGCCTGTGACAGACATGTGGAACTGGGATATACCCGGAAAAGAAAGCTACCTACCGCCCACCTAACTTCTCAACAACAAGAATACAAACCCCTTGACGAATGGCAGCAGAAACTGCACCTGTACTGAAACCACGGCCCGGAGTGAATGTTGAAGTGCTATCCTAGTTAGGCAGCAGGGAATTACTAAGTGTCATGCCCTGTGCTAGCAGGGAAGGGGGTACTAGGGAAAAGGAAAAGTGGCCTATCCCTGAGAACATCCGCAACGGTCTGGTGCCCAGAATGTCCAGGACCCAGCTTGAAAAACCGTTTGAGCTGCAAGTGGCAAAAGAAAACAAAACGCAAGTAGGTACTGGCATGTTGAGAGAAAAGAACCCAGGATACCGAGATAGGAACGTCTGGAAGATATCCCAGGCCGAGTCACAAGCTTTCCAGGCTGAATTAAAAAGGACTTGAAGATCAAGCTTCGTCTATAACAAAATCGGAATATACAAGGAGGGCGTGCAACCATGTAAAGAAACCTGTAACTTGAGAAGGATGGATGGTGGCAAAATCTGCGATATCTGCTGCCCGTGACATGAACTCTGCAAAGAAGAACAACATCGTTAAACAAAACATGACCAACGAGCCCCAACTTACCTTAGGAAAATGAAAACCCCTACCTCACCTTACCCCTACCTACGTATGTGTCCGTGATTGACACATGCAGTAACGTAGAGCAGGATTGTTTGCGTGTCAGTCTGCGGAACTGGCGAGGCTGAGCAACCTGAGGCAAAGCAGGCCAACAGAAAACGTATCACTCAAGCCAAGGAACCTGAAGACGTGTCGGGCAGGTGGTGTAAGTAATGAGATTACGTGACGTATGAAAATGTAATAAAAGCCGTGAGAAGCGGATGAGGGGACTTGCCACCGCCCAATTAAAAACGAACATCTCAATCCGACAGTACCTGTGAACGTGACAGGTAACCAGCAGTGGAGAGTGGATATGAATGTGACATGTATGCACAGACTGTGCAAATAAAACGTGGGTAAGTGTAGGACTAGTGCAGCTGGACCGAGAACGTGACAACCCCATGAATGCAAAGGCCGAGCAACCTGAGGCGTGGCAGGCAAATTAAAAACGTACACTCAGGCCTGATGAACCTGAAGACGTGTCAGGTCATTGTATGAGGAATGCAACGCCAAGATGCATGAAACGTATGAGAAACGGATGAGGAGACTTACCACTGCACAAGTCAATTAGAAACGAAACATCTCAATCCGACAGTACCCGTAGACGTGACAGGTAACCAGCAGTGGAGAGGGGCCATGAACTAACATGTATGCCCAGACTATGAAAATTAAATGTGGGTAAGTGTAGGACTAGTGCAGCTGGACTGAGAATGTGACAAACCCGTGAATTACCAAGGCCGAGCAACCTGAGGCGTAGCAGGCAAATTAAAAACGTACACTCAGGCCTGATGAACCTGAAGACGTGTCAGGTCATTGTATGAGAGATGAAATGTCAAGATGCATGAAACGTGTGAGAAACGGATGAGGAGACTTGCCTCCATACAAGACGTGATGGGTGACCCCCCCCCCATCGGTGAACGCCATGAATCAAAATGAACATACCAATGCTACCAACTAGAAAACATCCCAACTGAAACCTGCATGAGAAACGTAAGTTGCATGAAACGCACACACCCGAGAACACGAAAAGCATGGGAAACAAAAACATGAGAAATGTAAATACCTGAGAACATAAAAATACCCTGAGAAACGGAATCGTATGCATCACGACTGAAACCTGTATGAGTAACGTAAACACTTGAGAACATGAATAGCGTGAGAAACGTAACGTAAAACGGAAAGTACAAACGTAAAATTGCATGAGAAACGGAAAACATGAGAACAGAAATAGCATGAGCAACGTGAGCACCCGAGAACATGAGTAGCAAGAGAAACGTGTACACTTGACAAACATGAATCGCAACCACAAGGCAAGCATGAGCCACGCGATTGCACAGGAACATGACAACCATAAGAATCATAATCGCATGGGAGAAACCATACGCAACGCAACGCATGAGCCAGGTAATCGCATGAGAAGACGCAATCGCATGAGAGCCAACCATGAGAAGCGTGAACGCATGAGCAACTACCATGCGAAACGCAATCCCATGAGAACCAGCCATGATAAACGTGGTCGCATGAGAACCTACCATGATAAACATGGCCACCATGTGAACGCAACTGCATGAGAACCACCACGCGAAATGCAACTGCATGAGAACCACCACGCGAACGCAAACGCATGAGAACTACCACGCAAACGCATGAGAACTACCACGCGATCGCATGAGAACTACCACGCGAACGCGATCGCATGAGAACCACCACGCGAACGCGATCGCATGAGAACCACCACGCGAACGCGACCGCATGAGAACCACCACGTGAAACGAAATCGCCTGCTAAACGTAAACGCATGAGAAATGTAAATGCATGAGAATTACGAACTGCGAAACATGAACGTATGTGAACGTAACCGCATAAGAACTACCATGTGAATGCAATCGTATGAGAACATGATCCCACGAGAAATTGCTATGCGAACGCAATCGCACGAGAACTTAATCGCATGAGAACCACCATGCGAAACATGAACGCACGAAAACTACCATGAGAAACGTAATCGCATGAGAAATGTAAACACATGAGGACATAACTCGCATGAGAAATACCAGGTGAAACTTAATCGCATGAGACACGTAGTCGCATGAGAACTGCCATGTGCAATGTAATCGCACAAGAAATTGCCATGCGAAACGTAATCGCAGGAGAACAACCATGAGAAATGTAATCGCAGGAGAAATGTGAACACCTGAGGACATAACTTGCATGCGAAACATGATCGCATGAGAACTACCAGACGAAACGTGATCGCATGAGAACGTAATCGCATGAGAAACGTAGTCGCATAAGAACTACCATGTGAAACATAATCGCACAAGAAGTTACCATGCGAAATGTAATCACACAAGGACTATCACGTGAAATGTAATTTGCATGAGAAACATAGTTGCATGAGACACGTAGTCGCATGAGAACTACCTGGTGAAACGTGATCGAATGAAAACATGATCGCATGAGAAACGTAAACACACGAGGGCGTGACCGCATGGGAAACACAATCGCATGGGGGGGGAAAAAAACGCATGAGAAACAAAAAAACGCATGAGAAACAAAAAAAAACGCATGAGAAGCAAAAAACGCATGAGAAACAAAAAACACATGAGAAACAAAAAACACATGAGAAACAAAAAAAAAAACATACCGTATCTGACTGAAAACATACACCACTGAGCCTACTAACTGAACACACACACACACATACCAACCCGAGTCCAGAGACAGGGGGGAGATGCATGACAGGTGACATCTGGACAGCAGTGTATAACAGCTCTAAGGTGTAGTATGGAGTAGACCCGCATGTGTGTAGTATGTGGCTGGCTGACCATGTGAATGTATGGAGCTGTGCCAGTGGTGTCCTGCAAGTTCCCAGAGCTGGCAGCCACAGATCCCACCCCTCCCCCCTGATGGCACGTGGAGTTGACCTAAGATTTGGAGGGTTAACAGTCAAACAGCGTGCATGTCTGAACATCAGAATTGTTTTTCCCATGGACAACCATGTGACCAGGACAGGAAGTGACTGACAGGACAGTAATAAAATATTGAGCTTGTGGGATGGGGGGGATGCCTGATTCCCCGCAGCCAAGCACCCAACAACAATATCCCTGCCGCCGGAGACCGCCATCCCGCAACAGGGAGCAACCAGTGAGACCGGCCTTTGCTGCTTCAACCACCCACATGTTAGCCAAAAGCTCCCTTAGGCTTTCAGAGAAGTGTTTGCCCTCTACCAGTACCGATAATGTAATTTGTAGCAGATGGGGGTAGCTGGCCACCCGTTGACATCCCCCTGACCAAACCTGTACCCCGCACGAGAAAGCGGGGAGACTCGGGGCCCTCCTAACGCCCGGCTGGTCTTCCTGGCTGAGACGAAAACCCGGAAGTGACGTCAGACGGGTCGCACAGGAAATGACAACACAGGTGCTGCAAAGCTCCCACCAGAAAACCGACGCCCAGAAGGAGGAAGGAGGGTGGGTTTAAATACCTCCCGACTCCTCCTACAAATACAGGCTTTACCTGCAGTCAGCCTTACACTAATCATGGCACAATGAGAATGCATGCATGCACACCACTGTGGTCCCTAGCACACACACCCCACATCCACATCAAATTGGATTGGCACCAGTCCACCATGCAGGACTTGTGAGCAGCAACGCCACGCCAAGGCTCCAATTATGTCACTGTACATTCATACACCATTCACACGGACCTGGGGATCACTTCTCCCTGGTCCTGGGGAACCCTTCTCCACCAAAATAGAGGGTGACACCCCTTTTACGACAGGAATGTCACCCCCACATTCACACAGCATTCACAACCCCCCAAAAAAAAAATGACCTGCAAAAGCAAAAAAAAAAAAAAAAAATTTAAAAACAAAAAAAAAATGGGGAAAAAAAAATTATTGCCCTCTGCGTGAGCCACGCCTGGGGCGCCCCCGGCCACGGCCCCGGCTTCTCAGGGGAGACTCATGGGGAAGGGGTAAAACCGGGGAAGGAGGAGCAGCCCCTGATCTCTGCCCACCTGGCGGCCTGCCCTCCAAGGCCACGGCTATTCTGTCCAGGGCAGCACCAAGTGTTGCCGTGTTGGCCTGGATAGCCAGGGTAAGGGCCCTCACACGCCTGCTGATGTCGTCTGCAGTTCATTTAGGCAGGTTGTGAAAGCCCGGGAGTGGGAGTCCAGGTTCCCCAGCGTATCCTTGATGGAGGACAGGCTCTCCTCCATCCGCACCAATGTCTGGCTGACCTGTCCCAGATGGCGGGTCTGGAGGAACTGGTCCCTTCTCAGAGTGGCGGGCAGGAGATCGGCCACCCCCCTGGTGGTCTGGGATGACATCCTGCCTCCAGCTGATGCTTGTGGCCGGGGAGAAGGGGAGGCCCTTGTGAGGGGAGCCATGTTGGGGGAGGAGGGGGAGGGGGGGCTCCCCCTTAGGGAGGCCTGCCTGCTGCCAGCCAGAGGGGAAGAGTCCTCAAAACCCAAACGTCCAGTGCCTGACATGGACTCCTCCTCCTCATGATTCTCCTCCTCCTCATGATTCTCCTCCTCCTCATGATTCTCCTGCTCCTCTTGAACCTCCTCCGCGGACTCCGGCCTTGTTGGGGGGGCCTCATTAGGCTGCTGTCCTGGGGTTGGTGCGGTCAGGCCAGATGGCCCTGCACCCTCCTGCACATCTGTGGATGACACAAAACATTCACAGGTCGGAGGATCCACACACTTGCCACATATTCCCTTTCACCCCCTCCCCCACACATGCTACTCACCTGATATTAAAAAAAAAACAAACTTACCTGGCACCACAGGCTCCGGACTTGAGTCAAAGCCGGGCAGGCCCGCAACTTCATGCCGATGAAAGGTCAGGGCCACCGCACGCTCCTCCGCTGTCAGGCTTATACGGCATGGTGGGCCCCCTCCTGTGCCCCTGGCATGGGCATGCATTCTGGCCAGCTTATTTTTGACCAGACGCCGGAGGTCATTGATTTTTTTGTCAATCTCAGACCTGGTCCGTGTCTCCCCCTGCCCCGCAGAATTCACCTGGTCAGTGATCCTATCCAATATCTCCCTCCTCCTGGCCGGGGTGGTGTTGGCACTCTCTGGGCCGTGGAGGTAACGCCCATACTCGCTAATGGCCCGGGCAAGAATCTGTTTTTCCACAACTGTAAAATTCAGCTTGCGTTTTCTCTCACTCATCCTTCCAAAAACAAACCGTCCCAGTCAACAAAATTCACGCACACAAACAAGCACAACCAATCAAAAAAAAACACACACAGAGAGAAAACTACTGAGCAAGAAACAGTCACCAAAAAACAAAACAAAAATACAGCAGGAAAAGAAACAAACACAAATATATCAATCAAACAAACAGTCTCTCAAACACTTATCAAAAACCACTTTCAAAAATCTACTAGCAAACACTTGATCACACAGAACACTAATCTGACAACTACAAAACACACCGCAAGGAACAACAGGACAAAAGCACTAGGTTAAATGGGAAGGGACAAAGGGATGTACTTTTGCAATGCAAGTGCGTTTGTGTGTGTCTATTTATGCTGTTTGCGTAGTTCACAACGTTGCCCTAGTCCATTTCCAATTTCACTGATTGCGCCGCTCCCGAGTTGTGAGCATGCGCACAGCGGAGCTGACATGGTCTCCTTCAAGCGCGCATGCGCGAGCCGGCCAGCCCTTCATTTGCATGGGGTCACTGCTCATTTCAATGTAACACGCCCACGTCCTTCCCAATTTGTATTACTCCTCCTTATGCCTCTGAAAAAACGTTACGTATGCGCAATTTTCTGCGCAAAAGCTACGAGAATAGGGTGATTACGCGACAAAATTGCGCAAGTCTAACGTAAAGGCGGTGCGCTACGCCGGTCCAATAATGCGCAGATGTACCTGAATCTGGGTCATTGTACTTACTTGGACAGTTGCGTTTGACCAAATTTCTTTCCTTGATCTGGACATTTTTTAAATGGATATTAAGTTACATACCAGAAATCACTTTAAGATTACTGATCACAACGGTTTTATACCTCTTACCAGTTTCCATCATAGGCTCTGGTTATGTAATATTCCAAGAGGGCAGTTTGTCAGATTGCGCAGGAATTGCACATTGGAGGCAGATTTCCTGTCGCAGTCACAGGTGTTAGCCAAGAGATTCGTACAGAAGGGCTATCCATTGTCCTCTATTGATCAAGAAATAGAAAGAGTTCGGACGATGGACAGGGATACTATTATTGCTGATAAACCCTCCAGTTCCACAGTCATAGAGACCACCAGTAGTCAAAAAATGATCCTGGATTACAATATCCAACACAAGAAGTTTGAAAGGATCGTAGCCAAACATTGACCCATCCTGAAGGGGGATGTCATTCTGGGTCCTGTCCTCCCGGATCGTCCCCAGTTTATCTATAGAAAAGCTCCAGCGTTAAGGGACAGTATTGCACCAGGGGTCATTGACCCACCTTTTGTTGCCCAGCCCAAGATGTTTAATTTTTTGTCAGGTTTTTATGCCTGTGGTAGGTGTGCGACCTGTAAACATGCGAGGAATAATGTTAAAAAACGTAAAACTTTCAGTTCTTCTGTCACCCATATAGAGTATCCTATTAAACAACTGGTTACGTGCACCACTGAGGGGGTGGTGTACATGTTGGAATGCGAATGTGGACTACAGTACATGGAGCGCACTTCACGTGCGCTGCACGTACGTGTTGGTGAACATATCAGTTGCATTAGGAGAGGGGTAAAGACACATAGCGTTTCGAGACACTCTAGACAGTACCATCAACGCTATCCCAAGGGCCTAAAGTTTTGGGGAATTGAAAAGGTGTCTAAACATTGGAGGGGCGGACATTTTATCCGCCAATTAAGCCGTTGAGAATCCTTTTGGATTTTCGAGCTTAAAGTTGCATCCCCTGCAGGCTTAAACATGGAGTTTGACTTAAACTGTTTTATTTCTGATAGATAGGATGGGCTATAGGGGACTTGTCCTTGTTATTACCATTTTTATATATTTTTATAATATATAATTTTACCAATTTTAAATTTTTTATATTTTCTTAATATTTTTTAATTTTAATATGAATTACATTATGTATTGTTGATTTTATGTAGTATTGTATATTGTTGTGACACTGTGGCGATCGTGGATGACGTTCTTTATATATGAGGTTTATTGCGGGCATATTTATGTGTGCGGTTTTTATCCATATATAATTTATTAGTATTGTTTTGTGCTAGAGGAGGGGAATGCAATATGGCGTGTCAGAGATTTTTTATTTCCTTTTATTCTCTGTCTTATGCCTGCTGTCCCCACTCAGCTATTTAGCAGATTCGGCTGCTTTGTACTCCCGTTTAGCCCAGTGACCTTTCAGCCATGTCCCGGATGTATATCTTTCCTGCTCGATGCAGGTGCTGCTATTGGTTGCGTCCGCAATGGATGTAATTGGCTGATGAGTCGCTGGAGCTCTATATAAACTATACACAATGGGGACGTCTAGTGTGTTTTCCCTGCCCCACGCTGAAGAAGTACCATTCACGGGACTTAACACGTACAGGGGGAAGGAGCCACGCAGGACGTCACCCTCGATCGCTGCAGATGTTCCAGGCTTACATGCTGCTATAGCCTACACTCGGCGCTAAGAGTGTCTGCAAATGTGAGTGTTTATTTTGCTGATGTGTTCCATTAAATGAAGTTTTACCAGAGAGCACTAGATCCTCTTTGTTTCTTTCCCATATATGCTGGTTTACTTCTGGAAAGTTATCAGGCCAGGATTTGTGGTGCCATCTACAGCCATATGGTTCCTATGGGAGTTTATATCTGACCCTTGATATATACTGATATGCCCTGTGACCCGGCAGGGTCGAAGTTGTAAGGTGAGAGGCCATCTTGCACATGGTGGTGGATTTCCTGTGGTGTCATTTTCACCTACACTTTATCTGGATCCTCTTGAGTTGGATTTCCGGATTCACTAGTTTATGGACTTTTTATTCACATGGACACTTTTTTCTTTTCTTTTTCATATGAATTTTTCTCATGAATTTATTTATTTATTAATTTAGGTTTTGCGCTGCACTGTTTTCATTATATGTACGCGGCATTATTGCCAACGCTGTTGAAAACAATAGGATCACAGTTTTTTATTTTAGTTTTGGATTGTAAATATAGAAGGATTGGAGCCCTCATTGCTGTCTGAATTTTACAGACGAGAGTTTAGTAAACTTTCTGTTCAGGTGACCTTTAAGGACACGAGAAATCATCTCAAAAGAAACACAGCCAAAAACAGATCTAATTCAAAGGTCCTAAACAAAAGGCCACTTTGCTGCCCTTCAGACCTTGACTGAGGTAACTGTGGCCATTGGAATTAGAGAATGCTCAGGGTTGGTGAGCAGTGGAGGCAAACAAATACCTTGGGCTTGTAGTTAGTGGGAGAAGGAATAATACTCAATCCTTGGTGTCGCTGAAAGGTTTAGTGACCCATCGTTTGTATCAGTGGGAGAATTAGTACCCCATAGTTGGTACCACTGGGAGGAATAAGGCCCCATGAGTGGTGCCAATTAGAGAAGGAACAGTGCAACATTATTGATGTTAATAGAAGGAATAGTGCCCAAAGGGATGGTTAAAGCGAAGCAAAGGGCTGCATTCTTGGACCCACCGGCCATAGGGCCACTGATCTAACCCTTCCCTTCTCTACTAAACAAAGTTGCTTCACTAATGCTTGTGCCCCTGCTGGAGAGATTCCTCTTCACCACATGACAGGAAGCGAGAGGAAATCTTCTCATCAGAACGCCAGATAGCAAAAAATAAAAAATAAACAGCAGTTCCGCACACTGTACAAAAGAAAAGTTTGGGCTGAAGTCTCACCTTATAAACAAATATGGGATAATTTTACTTAGAAACCGTTCCCTAAAAAGTATGACATTTTTAAGACTTCATGCTTTCACTTACCCCTGAATTTACTTCTTTTAAGAGCTAGGGCCCTTTCACACGTGCGGACCGTTCGTCCCTTTTTTTACGGATGAAAAACGGACCGCAATGCATCCCTATGGGATAGCGGACGTTAGCGGATGAGCATCCGCTAACGTCCGTTTGCATCCGTCTCCGTTAAGCTCCGTTTTTTTGAACGGAAGAAAACCCTATTTTTCTTCCGTCAAAAAAACGGAACGGACGAAAAACGGATGTTAGCGGACGATCCGTTTAACATCCGATCCGCTAACATCCGTTTTTCATCAAAATATGTAATAAAAAAAAAGTTCTAAAAAAAAAAAAACGGATGAAAAAACGGATGGAAAAACGGATGAAAAACGGATGAAAAACGGATGAAAAACGGACGAAAAACTGATAAAAAACGGACGAAAAAACTGATCAACTGATGAAAAAAACGGACCTAAAAAACGGTCCGCACGTGTGAAAGGACCCTTAAGGTAGGATTACAGTCTTTAAAGGTGGCTTATTTGATTAGACAGAAACTATGAGAGAACATAAAATGATTAGCTGGATTCATTCTCAATTTAGATAGTCCTGGGTTCATCTAGAGGTCTGTTTTCATTATAATAATTATATTTCATCTTTATGCAGACATATGTGTACTTCAAATATCTCAGACACATTTCAACTAGCCTGCAAACAGTAGAAATAAAAATCTAATTAGAAAATGGAAACATCATCCCTCAGGCAAGTGAAGTTTTTTTACAGTTTGTATAATTACTGTACAGTGGTCAAGAATCAACCTGCTACTATAAACATTACTGGGTGGACTGAAATCAGACCAGGCATACTGATAGAGAATCATTGGGATTGATTTAGGCCTCTTTCACACGGGCGGATCAGTAATGATCCGCCCTGTGAACCTCCGCTTGCTCAGCGGGGATCACTCTGGATGACAGGGCGGTCCCCGCACACTGTGCAGGGAACATCCTGTCTTTTCTCCGCTCTCCCCTATGGGGGGATCGGATGAACACGGACCGTCTGTCCGTGTTCACCCGATCCGATGCGCCAGACGGATGGAAAAGTAGGTTTTTCTTCCGTCACACTTTGACGGATCGGAGCGGGTCGAATGTCAGCGGGCATGTCACCGCTGACATCCGCGGCTCCATAAAGGAGCACAGAGCGCCCCTTCAGGGCTGCCTAAACAACTGGCAGGCGGATCTGAACAGGCCGCCCGTGTTAAAGAGCCCTTACTTAAGGCAATTCGATTGCTCACTTTGCAAGTAATTTGCCCCAGAGCTTAGTAAATGTGGTGAAGAATATCCAATCATCTAAAAGGAAAATAGGAGGAAAGGAACTTTTGCTTGCATGCGATTGGATGATGGAAGTCGCAAAACTTCACCACATTCACTATGCTTTGGGACAAATATCCCTGCAAATGTACCCCAATAGTGCTACTGGCGACATTAGTGGTAGGGTGAATAGAATATTAAACCCAATGTGAGTAGGTTGACAGAATCTATTTCCAGCCTCAAAACAACTAAGGGATAAATACTATGGGCTAGGTTCAGGTAGATCGGTGCATATTTATACCAGCTTAGCGCATCTCATTTGCGCTACGCCGACATAACTCAGAGAGGCAAGTACAGTAGTCACAAAGCACTTGCTCCAAATGTTGCGCCGGCATAACTTAATTTTGTCGGCATAAGTGTAAGTGGGTGTGACCTTATGCAAATGATGTTCTGAACGTGGACTAGTGATTTATGCCCAGTGTATCATGAACGGAGCATGCGCAGTATGTGCGGTCCCCTGTGCGCGTGCTCACAACTACGTCGGCCCAACTTCCTGAGAAACGCCGGCCAACCGGCTTACGCCCAGCCTATAAATACGCCCAGACATGTGCCCGTCCGGCGCAAAAGTACATCCTGCTTCCCCCCCCCCCCTTAGGGGAGGTACTTTTGCAAAGCGATGGCGGCTGCTGCAACTAAGGACAGGAGGAAGAAGAATTTTAGCCAGAAGGAGAGGGAGATAATTGTTGCTGGCATCGTGAAATATGATAAATATCTCCATGATGCCCTCAGTCAGTAGACCAGCAAGGCCAGGAAAAATGAGATCCTGAGGGAGCTGAGCCTGCAGGTCAGTGCTGAGGGCATTGCGACCAGAAGCACCCAGGATATTAAAAAAAAATCAATGACATGCGACGAAGGAGAAGCTGGCCCAGATCTGTAAGCCAGTAGGTCAGTAGTCAGCGGATCTCACCATCTGCTGCGCCTACTACGTAGACTTATTCCGTGTATTTCTAAAGAAGACATAGCAGTCGTGGTGGGAACAATGGTTAATTACAGACTGGACTATGCAAACGCCCTCTATCTCGGACTCCCTTAGTACCAAATCTCTCGTCTGCAAGTCGTTCAAAATACAGCCGCCAGACTTGTGACGGGGAAAAAACCCTGGGAATCATCTCACCTTCGCTGAGAACCCTTCATTGGTTGCCAGTAAAAGACAGAATTGCGTTTAAAGCACTCTGTTTTACCCACAAGTGCATCCATGGGAAGGCCCCCCAATATCTATGCAAAAAAATAAGAGCTCACAACCCCAATTGCCTTCTGCGATCCACCAACCAAAATCTGCTCCAGATACCCAAAAGCCAGATACAAGTCCAAAGGACAAAGAAGATTTGCGCTCCAAGGTCCCAGACTATGGAACCCTTTACCAACCAGCATTCGGTTGGAGGAGAACCACCTAGCCTTCAGAAGAAAGATCAAGACTCATCTTTTTTTATATCAAAGGAGAAAGGAACAACGAGCGCCCAGAGGCGATTAAGTTCACATGTGCTGCGCTATATACATTTTTCACTCACTCACTAAGCATGCCAGGGCCACGGGAGGAGGACCAGCATGTTCTGTGCAGTTGACCCCATAGGATGAGCTGATTGCCCAATGCCTGCAGCATGAGCAGGTGGAGCATGGAGGGGTATGACTCCGGTGAGCAGTCCTTGAGGTCAGGTAAGTGGTTTATCTACTATCTGGTGTGTAGCATGTGAGGGGGTGGAAGATAACATGTGACAAGTGTGGGTCCACCAACATGTGAATGTTTTGTGTCATCCACAGATGTGCTGGAGGGAGCTGGGCTGTCATTGGCTGATGGGCAAACCATGCCATCCCATGAGGAGAGTGCCCACACTTCTCCTCTGGAGGAAGTAGTGGAGGAGCATGGGGACCTTGAGGGAGTCCTGTACCTCATGGAGGATCCCACCATCCCTGTACCCTCCCAACCCTCCTCCCCCATCAGGGGACCCTCCCAACCCTCCTCCCCCATCAGGGTACCCTCCTAACCCTCCACCCCCATAAGGGGACCCTCCCAACCCTTCTCCATCATCAGGGTTAGCTCCTCACCCTGCTCCACCATCAGGGGAAGCTCCTCAAGGGCCTCCCCATATACACAGCCCCAAGCCTCTCCTGCCCCCAGGAAGGCCACTAGAAAAACCAGGGGTGTTCCTGAGGCCATCCAAAAAACCATTGCGAGGGATCAGGCCCGCCAGACCCAACATGTGGGTGCTGTTGCCCATGACATGAGGTGTCTTGCAGACAGCGTGGCCTCCTCGGCAGAAATTCCAGACTGTCTGCATGATCTAAATGCAAATTGTGAAGCAATTGTGACCTGTTTTGGGGAGCTGCAGGCCACGACAGCATGCCCCGTCACAGAGGTCAAGAGCCTCACAGTGGCTGTAAAGGTCAATACGGAGGAGGGGAGGCACAGGAGGCAGCAGGATCAGCAGAACACCACCCGCCAGCTGTGGATGCATGCTGAAACAAATGCGATGCTAAACCGCATAGCCCTGGCGTTGGAGGGCAGGCAGCCAGAACCTGCCAGGAGTGGCAGACTTGAGGAGGAGTCTCCTGCTGATGCCCCACCCCCACCACCTCCTGAAGTTCCCCCCCAGCAAGTGAGGAGACAGAGACGTGGCACCAGACGGAGCCCACGACAGGGCAATTGAGTGCCTTTTTTTATTTTGTTTGCTCCGGTGATGAGCCTTTTTTTATTTTGTTTGCTCCAGTGATGCGCCTTTTTTTATTTATTTCTGCTCCAGTGATGAGCTTTTTTATTTATTTCTGCTCCAGTGATGAGCCTTTTTTATTTATTTCTGCTCCGGTAATGAGCCTTTTTTTTATTTATTTCTGCTCCAGTGATGAGCCTTTTTTATTTATTTCTGCTCCAGTGATGAGCCGTTTTTATTTATTTCTGCTCCAGTGATGAGCCTTTTTTTATTTTTTTATTTTATGCACATGGTCAGTAGTGCAGGCTACAGTGTGAATGGTGTGTGAATGTGGAGGTGACACTCCTGCCAGTAAGAGGTGTCACCCTCGGTCGTTGGGGAGAAGTTATCCCCACGACCGCGTGAATGTGGTATGAATGGACAGCGACATCATTGGGGCCTGCATGTTGGACTTGGGCTAATCCAAAGTGAAGTGGATGAGGTGTGTGTGATCTAGGGACCACAGTGGTGTACATGCATGCATTCTCCTTGTGCCATGATGAATGTGTGTTTTTAACGTGCATCTCCTGACTGCTCTTCCCTCAGCAGACGGGGTAGCCGCGGGCAGGGGTGGACTGTCTGGTTCGGGGGTCAGGTCGTCACATAAGTCAATCTCCAGGCCCTTTCTCATGGTGTAGTTGTGCAGAATGCAACATGCACCGATGATCTGGCACACAAAGTTTGGGGAATACAACAGGGTACCCCCGGACTTATCCAGGCATCAGAAGCGGGACTTCAGGAGACCAAATGTGCACTCCACCCCTGCACGGGTACTTATGTGTGCTTTATTGTATCTTGTCTCTCCTCTGGTTTGGGGATCCCAGAATGGAATCATGAGATGGGGCCCAAGGGCATATACCGCGTCACCTGGAAGGGAAAAGACAGGAGGATAGTCGTGCATGTGCCCCTCGTGATGTCTGCATCATGGGGTCGGACAGTCATGCCTGACTCCCATGTCACTCACCAACCAGCCAGCTGTTCCCGTACACGTTCTGTTCGAATTCCGTTGGGATGTTGCTTTGACGGTATATGTAGCTGTCGTGGCTGGACCCGGGGTGTTTGGCACGGACGTGCCATATGAGGCATTTGTCATCGGCTATCACCTGTACGTTGATGTAATGCCAATGCTTGCGATTGCGGAATATGTGCTCTGTGTCACGGGGGGGCCGTAGTGCCACATGTGTGCAATCAATGGCCCTGATGGTGCGTGGGAATCCTGCAATTTCGTAGAAATCACGCATTGCCTTCTGCCGCAGGTGCTCCTGGGTGGGTTTGATAATGTGGTGGGACATGCGTCTAAGGATTGCGGGGACAACCTGGTGCACACATCTGCTCATGCTGGTTTGTGACATCCCAGCCACGACTCCACTTGTACGCTGAAAAGATCCCCTGGCAAGGAAATGGAGTGTTGCCAGTACTTTGACCAGTGGCTGCACTGCTTGTGAGCGGTGTGTCTTGCTGGTGATATCATCATGCAGGGTTGTGGCTATTTCCTGGATGGCTTCAGGGCTGAATCTGAAAATGCGAAACACCTCCGAATCACCCATGCCAAAGACCATAATGCGTGTGCGGTATATCCTCTCCCGTGCCCTCCTCCTCCTACGTGGCGGTGGACCCATTAGTAGTGCTAGGACCAGGACTGCCATGTGTTGTCCTGCAAATGTGGTTGCTCAGCTCGTCCGTAATGGTGCTGCTGAAGATACTCTCCAGCTAACTTGTGCAAGTCTGGTGCAAAGTTACCCCTGCTTTATTAGGGGTAACTTTAGGCCGGGCGTACAGCTTAGGCGCACCGTGCGTAGCCTGCACCGGACGCATGTATGTTCGGGAATCGAGGTATCTCCCTCATTTGCATATGCACCAGATGCGTTCGGCGTAAATATGCGCCTACGACGCGCAGGTGTAGGAAAGTTACGCCAGTCGGGAAAAGCCTAGTTTCGGGCGTATCTAGTTCTGTGGGTATGGCGCATAGATACGACGGCGCAAATTTAGACTTACGCGGCGCATCTCGAGATACGCCGGCGTAAGTCCTACCTGAATCTAGCCCTATGTGTCCATACAAAATGAAGAGGCATGTACACAAATGCAAGAAACCTAGTGGTTGACATTGGATTTACATCGAGGGACATTGCTTCCTTTTTGGGAGGGGAACCTAGCTAGAAACCTAGCTAATAAAGATGAAAGAACAAGAGTTGCTGATACACAAGGAGAACTTTGACTTAGCGGGAACATTAGAAACTTGGTTTGACAACTCACATAACTGACTGGCAATGGTTGAGGGGTATTCATTGTATCAGAATATCAGAAGAACAAGTAAACGGGAGGGACGACATCGCTAAAGGAACAAGAGAGCAGGTGGAATCCTTTTGGCTAGAAGAGGAGAAGAAATGAATGAGAAAGTAATAGTGGCATATGCTGCAGGCTCCCTAACCTGAAAGATGTACTTGCTAGTTTTTGTCACATTCAGAGGTGGCCAGAGTTGGAAAACATGATAAGAAAATATCACAGTTTGTAAATGT
The DNA here is from genome assembly GCA_029574335.1 of Rana kukunoris. Taxonomy (NCBI): domain Eukaryota; kingdom Metazoa; phylum Chordata; class Amphibia; order Anura; family Ranidae; genus Rana; species Rana kukunoris. The sequence goes on along the minus strand of CM056052.1, from coordinate 99,520,655 downwards.
TAAAACAGTGTGCTGCTCAAAATTCCTCCTCCATGCCCCCTTACCTTGCTGTCATGGGCACTGAACCACAAGTGTCTTTTTGTAAACCACAGGTCAGGGCAGCACTGCAGACAAGATTTGTGATTTCAGATCCCAGTCTTGCAGCTGGAATCTTTTGTGTTGTTACCAGGAGTTCCAGGCAGGTAAAGGATTTATGTGTAAGCTAGATATCCCCTCAAAAAATCAAACTCAACACAACATTTTTTTTTTTTTGTCAGAAGTAAGAACCGGATCTGCTATTTGTGACTTTGATACAGCATTTCTTAGTTCTGTGCCATTTAAATGATTATTTATAGGAAACTGCATTTAGCATAACAGCAGTACCTTAGCTGTAGGAGATTTGTCAATGTCAGATTACCAGTCAGCAAACTCCAGCTATAGCCTTGAACTCTATGGCCCCGTACACACGAGCAAATAAATCTGATCAAATCGGTCTGACAGACCGATTTGGTCAGATTTGTCTGCTGGCTGTTTTGGTTTGATCGCTGTACACACGATCAAACCAAAATCCCCGCCGGCAGACAGCGCGGTGACGTGGCAGTGACGTTGAAGCCGCCACGTCACCGCACCAGGAAGTAAAACACTTCCGCGCATGTGTCGAATCCATTCGACGCATGTGCGGGCAGATATGTCTGCTGGTTAGCATACTAACCAGCAGACATATCGGTCCGACGGGTTCCCAGCAGACAGTTTTAAAAGCATGCTTTAAAATCTGTCTGCTGGCCAAATCCGTCGGCTCGCCCGTACACACGATCAAATCTGTCTGCTGAGATGGTCTGTCAGACCGTTTTCAGCAGATAGATTTGATCGTGTGTACGCAGCCTATAACAGTTTATGGGATCTGAAATGCTGTTTTTCCTGTTTTTTTTCAAGATAAATTTGTTGTTAAAAAACTATTGTTAAAATAAGGACATAGATATCTGGGTGCTGTCATGAAGGAGTTGTACCAATTAAAAAAAAGAAAAATACTGTTCAGCAGCAGGAGGGTCTTAAAATGTGACTTATAGGGCATCAATGGATATACACAAATCATTTTAAAAAGCATGAAGTCCTTTAAATGTGACATTAAAAATAAATAAAAACATGCATGAAAAAAACAGTGTTGGGTTCCCCTTAAAGCAGAACTGAAGTTCCCCTGTAACAAACATCAAACAGGAAAGCTTGTATTGCTGAAGAGACATACAATGTCTCTTCGGCAAAAAAAAAATGCCCCTACCTACCTGTGCATGCACAGCACAGCTTACAGCTCTGGGCTGGTCTCTGTGTATCCGAATGACTTCATCATGTGCCAGAAAATAAAGGGAGCCGAAGACTGGCACACAAGATGTTGGTGCCAGCAGGAGAGCATTTGAAAGGTAAGTATTAACTTCTTTGGTTACACTTTAAATTTTATACCAGGTCCTTATCCATACCCTGAACCAGACCACACCACACCACACCACATACCTTCAACATTGAGAGGATACTTTGCAGGGGGGGCAGCAATGACTCCCCCCTTGCACGGCACCTTGCCTCCATGTTTAGAAGACAAGAGCTCTATCCCCATATCCTGTCCCCCAAAACAGATAGTAGGGTTTGCTGGGGGAGCTGATTGGAATCTGGAAGTCTACCTTTATAATACAGTCATCCACCTATGTATATGAGTAACAAGTACATTAGTATGTTGAAGCATTGTTATGTGGTATGTGTCATGGCAGTGGGGCAACATTATTGGGCAGCAGATCATTGTGACGGTGGGTCATCATGATAGACAATGGATCTACATCACTGAGCAATGTGGTTGACGTTAGATTTACGTTGAGGAATTGACTGCATATGCTCATACATTAGCAATTAACAAACCAATACCTTGCCCAAAAATGGAACACTTGGCAGCTGTTTAAATTGGAAAAAGGGGCAAGGCCACAGATTTATTGAACTTTCCCAAATGCAACAAGAAACCAATGCCTGTCACAGTTATTTTGTGAGCACATGTAAACCATAAACTGAAATAGTTTAAGAGGTCCATCCTTACCATCAGTGTCAGGCAGGCATTGGACTAAACCAAGAACTTTATCTAAAGGCATGGCCCATTAAAACAACTTAAATTGCTGGCAAGGTCAAAAGTGCCACATTCAAGTCAGTGGTATACTGACAAGTGTCCCACCACACCACACCCAGCGCTTGTTCAACACCAGATTGGAGGCCAAAATGAAAGATATCAAGGCCAATGGCATTTAAATTAACCCCATCAAGTATCAACAAACCTCTATTATCACCCTCAAGGTCCTTGTGGCAGGTAATGTTGCAACCAGTAATTCAAACAAATTTGGAAACCCGGGCATTTAACTTACATCTAAAATGCTCCGAGCACAATCCTGGAATGTGACTGGTCCAAACCAAACAAGGCAACATTTTGGACAAGACTATGAATACAAATGGCACACCAGTGAGCAATGTTGCAATTAATGGAGGATATTAAATCCACAGATCAGAAAATACCCTTTATCACTACCCCGCATAGATGATAAAAATGACGGGGCCCTAAACCAAATTCTAAATGTGTAACGGTTCGGGGAATACTCATGACCATGGAAAAAAAACTCTGGTAATATCAAAGAAAAATCTGAAATTTTTCCCAAAGCTTCAAACTTCAGCACGGCAAGAGGACCAATAAACAAAGTAGTCGCTGATAACCTTTTTAGAATGCCGGGGAGGAACCTTAAATCAGAACAAATAAAAATAAGGAGGTGATTTCCATCTGCAGAAACACTGCAGCTCCTAATCTGAAAAGCCCATCCTATAGGCACCGATGGCTGCAATAATACAGAAGAAGTGTAAAATTCCGATGAAATTAGGCCCAGCCTAGAAAGACAAAGATGTGAGACCCATAAAACCTGGAATTTACATAGGTTGGAAGGACCAGCATGAACCATGAAAACTGTAAAAAGGGGCAATGTGAAAAGGGGGCTAATAAGTAAAAACATGGAAGCTATGATATGTCTTCTTTTGGACAATCTGTCTGCCTTAGGCCGCGTACACACGATCGAACATGTCCGCTGAAACTGGTCCGCAGACCAGTTTCAGCAGACATATCCGATTGTGTGTACGGCCTAGCGGACAGGTTTCCAGCGGACAAAAGTTTTAAAAAAAGCTTTAAAACTTGTCCGCTGGAAACCTGTCCGTCGGACATGTCCACTGGTTAGTACGCCTAACCAGCGGACCGAAATCCCCCGCATGAGTCGAATGGATTTGACGCATGCGTGGAAGCATTTTACTTCCTGGTTTGCAGACATTGCGGCGTCAACGTCACCGCCACGTCACCGCGCTGTCTGTCCGTGGGGATTTTGGTTTGATCGTGTGTACACACCATCAGACCAAAAGATCCCCGGAGACATGTCCGATGAAAACGGTCCGCGGACCGTTTCCATCGGACATGTCTCCTCGTGTGTACGCGGCCTTAGAGAAATGCAAGTCAAGTCAAATGTTTTCAAACCTTTAACCCCCCCCCCCCCCCTCCAGCCGAAGAGCTTCAACAAAAAACAGTTCTTAAATAGGTAAGAGGTGGGGCCATCTGGTGACATCACCTGATGGCACCACCCCCTTGTCACATCAGAAAAGTGTGGATAAGATCCAATTGGCCTAATTTAAATAGCAGATAGCACGCACCTCATCCCGTATATTATTAGGTAGAAAGTGTGGACAACAGTGGGACTATAACGGTGCTAATAAAGTAAATTGTAACAAGTAATTTTAATATTTTATTAAAAATATCATAAGAAAATGAAACATCATAGAACAAGAAGTTGATTAAAAGCACAATATGTTTAACATGCGTTTTCCAGGTCGCTGGAGATCCCAGATAGAGACTAATGGCTGGTCGTTGGGTATGATCGCAACCAAGATGGTAATGCCCAATATATTTTTCCTCTAAGAAGGCTTCCTCAGGGGTAAGGTTAGGATCACAAGAAAGCCAGCTCTAGTAACAATGAAAATATACATATTACATAAAGGAAAAAAAAAATCACATGAGCATAACAGAATAAATCAAAACAACCTTATTTACTTTCATTTAGGAAGACCATGCTGACCTGCTATCCCGGGTAAGGAGGAAAAAAGAAAGTGACCACTCCTTGATCCTGCCAAAAGCTAGGGACACCAATATGTTCCACAGCCACAAAGAAAGGCGTGAGGCCTTAATCCAGAGTAGCTGCCAAGTGCAGGGGCGACAGCTCGTTCATAGGAGGGGAAAAGGAGACCCAGCTGTAGGGAACACATAGCAGCAAATAAGTGTAAGGTTCCAAAATGTTATTCAAATAAACCAAAGTCACAAATAGAGACTTACTGAGTTTGATATATACAGAGACACCTATGGAGGCAGCCGAGAGTTGGTCAAATAGGTATTGTAAAGATTTAGCATGAAGGATAGGCAGACAGCATGAGCTTGAACATGAGCTGGGTCTTTATTCAGTAGCCTCCATCTTATGCCGCGTACACACGATCATTTTTTGTGATGAAAAAAAACGTGAAGTAAAAAACGACGTTTTTGAAACGTCACTTTTCAAAGACGATGTTGCATACACACCATCGTTTTTTTCACAAAAAGCGAGGTTACGTTCACCACTCTTTTCCATTGAAGCTCGCTTCATAACTAGCTTCTAGGCATGCGCGGGTTGAAAAACGTTGTTTTAAACGACGTTTTTGCTACACACGGTGACTTTTTGTGAAACAAAAAACAACGTTTTGAAAAACAACACAAAAAATTCAAGCATGTTGGAATTTTTTTTTGGTCGTTTTTTTGAAGACAAAAAACAACCTTTTGCCCACACACGATCAATTTAAATGACGTTTTAAAAAACCACGTTTTTTTTCATCGCAAAAAACGACCGTGTGTACGCGGCATTAGAACTGACCACAGATCCCCACCCCCAGATCACATGACCAAAACTGTTAACTGTTTCCTAACAAGATAAGGAACTGGGTATACAGTAACAATTGAACTTGAAGTATAACAAAGCATACACATCATTACATCTTCCCTCTCAAGTATGAAGCATTTAATATGAGACAAAGTCCCTCCATATCTTTGGTTTAATAGCTCGACCATGAATGAATGAATGAATGAATGAATGAATGAATGAAGAACTTGTATAGCGCAGCACATGCGAAATAAATCGCCTCTGGGCGCTTGTTGTTCCTTTCTCCTTTGAGATCAAAAGAGATGAGTCTTGATCTTTCTCCTGAAGACCAAGTAGTTCTCCTCCAGTCGAATGCTGGCTGGTAAGGCGTTCCATAGTCTGGGACCTTGGACAGCGAATCTCCTGTCTCCTTTGGACTTGTATCTGGCTTTCGGTATCTGAAGCCGATTTTGGTTATTGGATCGTAGAATACGATTGGGATTGTAAATTTTTAATTTTTCGCATAGATAATGGGGAGCATTCCCATGGATACATCTATGCGTTAGACAGAGTGCTTTAAAGGTGATTCTGTCTTTGACTGGTAGCCAGTGAAGGGATCTCAACGAGGGTGAGATTGATTCCCAGGGTTTTTTCCCAGTCACAAGTCTGGCGGCCGTATTTTGTACGACTTGAAGACGAGCGATTTGGTACTTGGGAAGTCCGAGGTAAAGGGCATTTGCATAGTCCAATCTGGAGTTTACAATCGCTCCCACCACGACCGCTATGTCTTTCTTGGGAATAAAAGGCGTGAGTCTGCGTAGTAGGCGCAGCAGATAGTGAGATCCGCTGACTACTGCCCCTATTTGTGCGTTCATTGTCATGTCGGAGTCAAAGATGACCCCCAGACTTTTGACTTTGGCGCTAGGGGTGATGACTTTGCCCAGAATGGGCGGGGGGATCCAGGTTGTTATCGATTGATTGCTACGCTTGGCGTGAAACAGAAGAAGTTCTGTTTTCGCTCCGTTGAGTTTGAGATAACTCTTTGTCATCCAATCCTCTATCAAAGAGAGGCATGTCTCTAGATTGAGGTGGTGATCCTTTTTATTGCAAATGCGGAAGTACAGTTGCGTGTCGTCTGCATATGAGTGATATAGCAGTTTTTGGCTGCTGATGAGAGAGAAAGTAACCGCTGGCTCATCATCCGTAGGATTGGTGTCCAGTTGAGAGTCACTCCCAGCATTATCACATGCTGGTACATTTATGCTGTCCTCTGTAGCCTCAGTAGACTCAATATCCATGTTTCGGACTTCTGTGCTGTCATGGGCTTGTTCTTCATCTCCATTGTCACGCGGTTCCTCCAATGATGTATCCGCAGCAGTGTCTGGACGAAGATGACGCTTGTTTCGTCTCAGTTTCTGTCCACATTTGGTCTCAATTATATATGATTTTGGTGCAATGGCTCCTTTGACAATTCGAGCGGGTTCCCATGTATTCCCAGTTACTCTGTGTCGCACAGCTTGCCCAGCAGAGAGTGGACGAAGGGATTTTGTAGATTTATCAAAATACAGTTTTTGCCTTTTCATGTTTATGATCCTCTGATCTCTTACTCGATCCTGTGGAATGGACTGAGGCTGCAATTTCTGTGGTGCAATAGGCACTGTGGTCCTCAGTGTTCTACCCATTAGCAGCTGTGCAGGTGAGCATAAACCTTCCATAGGTGTTGCACGATAGTTTAACAGTCCTAGGTACACATCCTGCCCTGATGATTGTGCTTTCAGTATAATGGACTTGGCTATGCCAACATACTTCTCTGCTAGACCATTGGCCTGTGGGTGATAGGGGCTTGTGGGTTTGTGCCTGATTCCCCATTCACGCAGGAAGCACTGGAACTCAGAACATGAGAATTGTGGCCCATTTTCAGACACAAGTTCTTCACACACTCCATGTCTTGAAAGGATTGTTTTGAAAGCCCATATGACTGTTGTTGCTTTTAAGTTTCTCAGCTGCACTAGCTCAAAGTATTTGCTGTAGTAATCTACTACTATCAGGTAATGGTTGTCCTCAAAATGAAAAATATCTGTAGCCAGCCTCTGCCATGCCCGTGAAGGAGCATTCCACGGTGTAAGCGGTTCTTTTGCATTGTGTTTCTGAAATGTCTGGCAGGTTTCGCACTTCTTCACAAGTGTCTCAATATCAAAGTCCAAATTAGGCCAGTAGACCAACTCCCGCGCTCTGCGCTTACACAGAGTGATGCCCAAATGCCCCTGATGGATTTGTTTCAGTACTTCTGTCTGTTGTGACTTAGGAATGAGAATACGGTCACTCAGAAATATGATGTCCGAGTTAATGTAGAGCTCATCTTTCATAGGCCAGAATCCCTGTAGTTCAGGACACAGCTTCTTTTGTTTTTCTGGCCAGCCATTGCACATGACACGAGTTAGTTTTTCTAGAACTTTATCCTGTTTGGTGTCTTTTCTTATCTTCTCCAGCCGTACATCTGATATTGCAATGTTCGCTAGTACTGTATGTACCTGTTCTTCCAACTCAGGTTCATCCCGTGCTTCATGTCCTTCTAGAAACACCCTAGACAGGGTATCTGCCATTGGAATTTCCTTTCCAGGTTTATATTTTACTGTGAGATCATACTGCTGTAATTTCATAACCATCCGCTGCAGACGCGGAGGTGTAGAAGCTAGTGATTTCTGTAGGATGTACTCAAACGGCTTGTGGTCTGTTTCCACAACTACCGGGCGACCATATATGTACTGGTGAAATTTCTCACATCCATTCACAATAGCCAGCATCTCTTTCTCAATTTGGGCATAATTGGCTTGCGTTGGGGTCAGTGCTCGTGAAGCATACGCCACAGGACGTCCTTGTTGAGTCAGTACAGCACCTAACCCAAACTGGGATGCATCCACTTGAAGTACAATGTCACAGTTTACGTCAAAATATTTCAGTATTGGCCCTGGATGTTTAGTGATCAGTTTTTTCACTTTGTCGAAAGTCTTTTCCATGTTTGCATCCCAACACCAAACAGCATCCTTCTGTAGCAGTGTACGTAGCGGTGCTATCTGTTGAGCAAGGCCCTGAGAGAATTTGGATAGATAGTTGAAGATACCTAGTGATGTCTCCAGCTCCTTTCTGGAGGTTGGGGCTTTCATGTTAAGAACTGCTGTAATCTTCTTTTAATCAGGCTTCAGACCCTCTCTGGTTAGTAGGTGTCCAAAATATGTAACTTCTTCTACCCCAATTTGCATTTTGTTAGGATTGAGTGTGAGATTCTTCTCACGACACCGATTGAGCAAAGCAGTAAGGTTTTTGTCATGTTCCATTCGATCCTTTCCAAAGACCAGCAAATCATCAACTATGACTTCAACACCCTGTAGACCAGCGATCAATTCGTGTGATTTCTTTTGAAATATTTCCTGTGCAGATGCTATGCCAAAAGGTACCCTTGTGAAGCGTCATCGACCCGAAGGGGAGTTAAAGGTGGTCAAGTAACTGCTGGCTTCATCAAGACGCAGTTGCCAGTAACCAGAATGGGCGTCTAGTACACTGAATACTGTTGCTCTTACTAGCTTGTGCGATATATCCTCTATGGTGGGGAGTTTGTAGTGTTCTCTCATTATGACTTTGTTCAAATCACGTGGGTCAATGCATATACGAATTGCACCTGTATTCTTCTTCTCCACCACAACCATAGAACTGACCCATTCCGATGGTTCCGTGACCTTTTTTACTACCCCCAGCTTCTCCATCCTAGTGAGTTCTTGATTTATGAAAAAAAGGGGGGAGGAAAGGACCAGGGAAAGGGACTGTATGGCCCACTAGGGGCCTAAAGGGGTTACTTGAAGCAACAAAAGTAATGATCAGAAAACTTAAAGATACAAAACAATATTTATTAATATGTATCAAAGTTAAAATTATGTACAGCACGACTATGTTGGAACTCATAAACTGGTCGCCTGCCTATGTGGGCTGACCGCTATGCAAATCAAAAAGAAAAGAACAAATAACACTTAGACAAGACTATGGACAAACATAAACACAAACAAACTATGCGCGCTGTCCGGACACCCTAGTGTTCAGCCCTCACTATGGATACACTCTTAAAAAGTTATATTTTTTAATGCGGTCATCATAGTAGATGAGAATTATAAAAAAGGTGGGGGGGGGTAATATGTATCCCCTCCCAGGAGGTCCGCCAAAAAAAGAAAATTCAAAATTATAGTGTAGTCCTATATGTAGGGGCTGGAGACCGGCTAGATGGATGGGGGTTGGGGAGGAGAAGGGAGGGGAGTGTGGAGGTAGAAGATTGGCTGTGTGACTAATTTTAGTCACGCAGCTAATTAACCAAAATTCATATAGAGCTGTTGTCTATGGAATAAAAACCAACTGAAATAAAGGGCCACAGTGGAACAAAAGAAAGTCTAGCAGTGATTGGCTCTATAAGTGTTTCCGAATGGCCAGTGCTTATTAATTGTCCTTAGGCAGTAGTTGATTCAGAGGTAGTCAAAGCTCAAGAGATGAAGAACTCAGTCCATCATAATCATATATTATTTATGGGCAGATTTTGGTCATTCATAATATTTCCATGTAACGACTACTTTCAGCAAGGTTTATTCTAAGCTGTTAAAATGATTGAGCTCATTACAAATCATTTATGGGTTCTGTGGTGGTAAGAGGAATAACACCATTGATACATTACCACCTCCTTAGCTGCGCGGTCTGCCTTACTCTTTTTGAAAATCCATGTGTTAGTGAGGCTATGTCAGACGACATATTTAGCCATGGGGCTGGAGCGTTGATTGCGCCTCGATGTAGTATGATCAAATGGTGATCAGGCAGCTTCAACTTGTTGCCTTGAATCATCGGCTTGTATTCCTCCAGCTCCGATGGTGCGGCAGCGTTTGGTGGGGGGCTGGTATTATTCGCCTACAGCTCCCATCTTCCTCCGTTCTCCATACGAGCCAGCCGGCTTCCGGGGTCACGTGATCACGCTAGCTGGTGACGTCGACGCGTTTCGCCTTGCACACTGGCGTGGCTTCGTCTCGGACGGATGTGTTTATGTTTGTCCATAGTCTTGTCTAAGTGTTATTTGTTCTTTTCTTTTTGATTTGCATAGCGGTCAGCCCACATAGGCAGGCGACCAGTTTATGAGTTCCAACATAGTCGTGCTGTACATAATTTTAACTTTGATACATATTAATAAATATTGTTTTGTATCTTTAAGTTTTCTGATCATTACTTTTGTTGCTTCAAGTAACCCCTTTAGGCCCCTAGTGGGCCATACAGTCCCTTTCCCTGGTCCTTTCCTCCCCCCTTTTTTTCATAAATCATATTTATGGTTACAGCAACATCACCTAATTAGGTATATGATCCTGTACAAGTGGCGACAACCATCGCCAGTACACTAGTGGATACTTGCGCTTCCTCTTGCTTCCCTTACCCCTTGATTAATACCTAGTGAGTTCTTGTCTGACTTTATCCACAAGAGTTAAAGGTATTCTTCTTGGGGCGTGAATGACAGGCTGTGCCCCCTCTTTTATACGTATGCGGCTTACACCCGGGAGGCACCCCAGGCCCTTGAATAGATCACAGTACTCACGTTTAATGTCAGCCTCTGTCAGACCTCTGTGCCCACCATCCACAGTCATTATGATCTTCACAAGTCCAATCTCTTTACTTGTTCTGAGACCTAGCACGGCTGGGGCTTGAGTTTCTATCACAAACAATTGTAAAACCTTTTCAGATCCCTTGTATGAACATTTTGCATGACAGCGACCCATTACTTTCAGCTTTTCACCACCATATCCCATTCGTTTCGGTAGGTCTTGAGTCTCTAAGGGGGATTCATTACTGAGGTGTTCCAGGTATATGTGGCTTGGTACACAATTCACTTGTGCTCCTGTATCTAGTTTGAAAGTAATTGGAGTTTTGCTAGCACCTATCTGTATTGTTACAGTTGCTTCATCTGCAGACTGATGTGGTTTTTGTATTGCTGCAAGATATATTGGGGTGCAGTCTGACCCTGCATTGTCATCGTTGTCCTCTATGGTGTATACAGAACGTGTTTTTGGCCTTCCAGTTTGTGAAGACAGATTACAAACCTTGGCAAAATGTCCTCTTTTCTTGCATCTATTGCATATCTGCCCCCTTGCTGGACAGACACTATTTTTGTGATGCATGTTTCCACAATATCCACACGCTGCTTGTGTGTTACTTGTCCCAGGGCCATAGGTGCCCTTTACTCCTGTGTGTGTTCTTTCTTGCCCATATCTGCTGCTGTGATTATCTATAGCATTAATCTGGAGCTGTGTTCCTTCCAGTACCTGCATGTCCTTTCTTGACATTTCATATGCTCTGGCAATCCTTATGGCTTTCTCAAGATTTAAGTCTTCTTCCTGCAGCAGCTTTTCCTGATCTTCCTTAAACTTACTGCCCATCAGAATGCGGTCTTTGATCATATCTCCAGCATCATAGAAAGCACAGTCTTTGGCAAGCAAGCGCAGCTGTGTTCACCCATTCATCCAGAGACTCACCTCCACATTGCTTCCTCTAATAAAACAGTTTCCTTTGCACTGTGGAGTTTCTCCTTGGGTTGCAGTATGCCTCAAACTTTGCAAACAGTACCTCTGGTTTCTTTTTGTGCTCTGCAGTGATGTCCCCACATGCTTGCCACGCTCTGCACACTTCACGTCCTTTTTGTCCCACACAATCCAGGGATGGAATGTTCTTTGTGTTGCTGTGTGCTGCCATGACTCTCTGTTCCACACTTCTGATACCATGTAAAGATTTAGCATGAAGGATAGGCAGACAGCATGAGCTTGAACATGAGCTGGGTCTTTATTCAGTAGCCTCCATCTTAGAACTGACCACAGATCCCCACCCCCAGATCACATGACCAAAACTGTTAACTGTTTCCTAACAAGATAAGGAACTGGGTATAACAATTGAACTTGAAGTATAACAAAGCATACACATCATTACAGGTATGATGCTAAACCAAGCCTGAATCGACCACTTAAATTATATGTAAGAAAAAAGAGAAGAGAAAAAGAACAGCTGTCAATATTTAAATAGGCATGAAAGACACATCATACCTAGATGATTGCAACGAATCATAATTAAAAAAGAAAGGAGTAAGATCATCAAAAGTACAACACTATCAAATCTCAATCAAAACAAGCAAGGATAAAGGATAGCCTATGAATAGCAAAAAGTTTAGTGGTTTTTACCTGAATGAATAGAAAACACATGTTAAATATATTATTCCTTTAATCAACTTTTTGTTCTATGATGTATCATTTTCTTATGATATTTTTAATAAAATATTAAAATTACTTGTTACAATTTACTTTATTAGCACCGTTATAGTCCCACTGTTGTCCACACGTTCTACCCTTGTGACATCACTGATCCAGCATCCCCACCAGGTGATGTTACCAGGCATTCAGCAGTAAGCCTTTGTTGTGGGCAGAGCTTTAATTATTTTTCTTTTTTTCAGGTCCAATGGTACAGCAGGTATTGTGATTGACAATGGATCTACATTGGACAGTTTTTTTTTTTATAAAGAAATTGTTAAAGATTGCCTCTTTATTTTTGACACTTTTTTGGTGAAAAAGGAGGGTTACAATGTACCCCTACTCATTCACATGGGGGGCGGGATCTGGGGGGCCCTTTGTTAAAGGGGCTGCCAGATTTTGATAAGCCTCCTGTTCATAGACCCCCACAGCCACCGCCTAGGGTTGTCAGGAAGAGGCCCCTGTCCCCATCAACATAGGGACAAGTTAATTTGGGGTGGGGGGCAGAGACCTCCCTTCCCCAAAGCACCCCTGTGTTGAAGGCATGTGGCCTGGTATGATTCAGCAAAGGCGGCATACACGCTCGCCTCCCCCTCCTGACCTGCTGGGCTGAATGCTTGGATAAGGGTCTGGTATGGGTTTGGGGGAACCTCACACTGTTTTGTTGAAACATTTTGGCCAGGGGTTCCCCCTTAAAATCCTTACCAGACCTATGCAGCGCATAGACTATGCAGCGCACAGCGCATTGTGGGGCACTCGGCAGGCGAACATCTCTCCGAGTGCCGCGCTAACTCGAGTTAAACTGTTTGTCCAACTCTACTAACAGGCATCGGAAAACTTCAGGTAAGGAAGACCCACAGAGGAAGCTGCTGGAGACAAGGCGCAGAAGCGTTCAAACTATGAACAGAATTACAAAACCTGGAATCTGTTTAGCCCCAAGTCAGATAATCGTAAGCATCTAAGCACAAAAAATGCAGTGAGATTAAAGATGGGAAGCATACGGAGAAGCAGTTAAACAATTTCACTACACTTATGTTATCTGTCTAAAAAACAACTTGCCTGTTCCACAATTTCTTACCCCATAATTCCACTGCCACCACATTACGAAAGAGCTTCAACAACATTAAAGAGGACTTCTGCATAGGAAAAAAAATGTAATTAAAATGTTTAAAGTCAGCAGCTACAAATACTGTAGCTGCTGACTTTTAATACATGGACACTTACCTACCTGTCCAGGGAGCCCACAATGTCAGCACCCCAGATGATTTTTGGATCAACTCCTGGGTGCTGCCGCCGCCATTCCTGGTGAGGGAAACCAGCAGTGAAGACTTTCAGCTTCACTGCCGGTTCCCTACTAGGCATGCGCGAAGCACAATGCACTTTCTAACTGGCCCGGTGGCAGAGGAAGGAGGAGGGGGGCTGTGCTTCCAAGGGACGACGTTGTGGCATAGTCTTCCAGAAGTGGGGAAGGGCAACTGTCGATAGCAGGTACCCGGGCCCCCCTCCCCCTGAAAGGCGCCAAATGTGGAAGTGATAAGGGGGGGGCAGATAAGCAGAGTTATGTAACAAATACATTTGGACCCATGTGGCATTCAGCAGACCATTCACCCTGGAAGAACAAGCCAACAGTTGTTGTAAAGGAAGGACAACCGTACCTCCAAGTTATGCATAGGTCTTGCAATTCTCACACAATTATGCGGTGCCAAAACACCTTTAATTGTCCATGATAGCTGCCTACAGAAGGCCCTGCTCATCAGAAATATGCGACATGCAAAAACAAGGTAACCCAGCAGCGATTGAAGCTGTGTTAGCTGGAGCTTCCTGGCATGCCTAGCTAATTTCACCAGGGACAGAAGCCTAGTCATTTTATCATCAGGAAGCCGGAAGACCATCTGAACAGTATCAATCCCAATGACAAAAAAATACAGAACACGTATAGGACCTTATGTTTTGTTGGCTGACAACAGAATACCAAGTTTACTACAAACCTCCTGGAGGCAGGACAAGAGGTGTTTACAATGGTTACTACCTCCAGGACCGATAAACACAAAATCATCCAAGTAGTGCAAAACTGAGTGTGGGCCAGAGCACCCACTCCAGAAAATTACTGAACAATTCAAAGTGGTACTATGAGATCAAGCGCAACCCATCAGGAGGCACAGATCCACAAATCAGCTACCTTGGAACAAGCAACACAAAAGGTAGAAACAACCAGGGTGAACAGGAAGGAGGCCATTGCCAGTAAAGCAGAAGCACCTGCATTCCTTACTAAATAAAGTGCTTTATCAGAAGAGGGGTATTGGATCTGGAATTCCTCCCTATCAATACCATTATTAGATGAGCCTGAGGGGAAGAGGAGGTGGTGTAAAATAATATATTTTCCTTGTTTCTTTTTTGGGTACCAGCAGGGAAATCTGCATGTTATGGTGGGTAGGCAGATCAAATGGGCCTGCCGTATGACCCAATTCCTTCTCATTTTTTTAGCAACCAGCATCCAAAAGCAGGGTTATAAGTGGATGTTGTGCCTGAGGCAGTATGCAGTGCTGGTTTGCTGGAGTGGATGAGAGCCAACCACACACATCTGCGCCTGCTCTGCATGGTGCCAGGAGCTGAACAACGGCAGAGCCACTGCCTGTAAAGGAGAGACATGCTTTGGTCTGGATGGCATTCAGGGTCTCCTGCAGTAGGGCTGATGAGGTCCAATATTGAAATGAGAGGCTCTATCAGAGCTGTGGCAGTGGTGGGAAGTTCTCACACAGCTGCAGCAATCGTGGTGGGTTGGAGCGGAGCCAGTGGCTCCAGTGATAGACTCCCTCTCTGGCTAAACTATCTGGGACATTGGGAGGACTGAGGCTTAGCCTGCATGATGGTCAAGTGCACCTGCTGGCTCTGGAACTGAAGGGCCTGGGAGTCGGGGACAGGCCAGCCAGGGTAGATGGAGAGGAAGAATTATCACCATGAGGGAAAGGTATTTTTTTTCTATTGAAAAGCCTAAAAAACTCCACCAGGTGCATAAAAAATGTGCACAACAACAAGAGGTGCGAGAAAAAAGTGCAGACGGGTGCTACGTCAATTGGTCCTCCATAAAGTAGGACCCAACCCTGATCCCCCAGGGGGGTTAGGCTCCTAACAGGGACTGAGGTACTCACATGGTCCGTGCAGCCGAAGCTGACACGGACCCCATTCCTTGGAGGGACTGCCGAAACAGAACCCTCCCAGTACTAGGCGGGGCTCCCCCAAAGGGAGACCCCATGAGAGCAGGCGAACTAAGCCAGAAGACCATGTCCACCCACTCCCAAGACTTTCAGGGCTGGCCCGAGGACCCACACCCTACTTATCACACTGCGACAAACGTGACACCAAACAAAAAATGACAAACACAGGGGGAAATAAAAAAGAAAGTGGGGGAGAAAGATAGATGAGGGAGAGTGAAAAGGTGACCATTGTGCAATACGATGGCCAGCCCTCCATGAGGGAGAGGTATGAGCCAGTTGGCCTTACCTCTGGACAGCAGATTCCTGAGAGACCAATAAATCAGTATCCATGTTGTGAAACAAGGCAGTAACTCAGGGGAAGGACAACTTTTCTGTAAAATGAAAACGCCTCAGGTCAGTGGGGCATGCCTCAGTTTAACTTGTTCTAGAGTTCAGGCTCCAGCCCCTCAGCTCACATCCTTACCAATCCTGGTGGAGCCACTCTCTGTGTTGGGTCAATGCACACTGTAATGCCCTGATTCCGTCAGTCAAGGCTACCTTTCCGTAATAATGATGATGAAGTTCAAAGGCATTCATTATTGGTGTTGATGTGGGGTTTTTTAAACTCTTTTTGGGAATTAGTGACAATAGGCATGCCCTTGCAAATACCCACATCCATTTTCGGGGATAGGATGTGGGGGATTAGACACTTAATCACTCAGCATGTGAAAAAGCTGCCATGCAAGAAGGAAAGCTTTGCCACCTCCCCTTGCATAGTACCCTGTCAATGCTGAAGATGTGTGACCTGGTAAAGTTCAAAAGCACACTCACTTCCCTCGCTTTTCTGGTCACCTAGACTGCATACCTGGATAAGGGTCCGATGTGTAGGAGAACCCTACATATTTTTTTTTTTTTTTTAAAGGGACAGTACCAATACAAGCAAACACGCAATAATCAGTGCGCTAAACTGTGAACAGGCAGGGCTTGGGTTGAACCCAAAGCTCATCCCTACTTATGAGCATGAAATCTGAAACTTTCTGCCGCTAGGTGATTAAAAAAACAAACAAACCTCAAAGCACTGTTTATTTATAGGTTAATGCTGTATTGTCCTGAAAGATCCATATTCTAATTAAACTCCTAAGCCATGTACTACCAGTACTGAATTAAAATAGATTACTGTTAATGTTACAGAACTGAATCCATGCTCAGCTCTACAATTGGTTTTGTGAAGTCTGCTTATGTTCTCACTTTCCTAGTAAGATTATAATGAGTTGAGTCTCGCTGGGATGTTAGAAATTGGCACAGATTTTATGTACTGTGTATATGACATGTAAATGTGTTGACATTTGGTTAAGTAACCTTGTCCTGGAATTGAGGCATGTTTGCTCTAATAATTATTACACAGGGAGATTAAAGCCCATTTGCTTGAATCATATTAGGTTTATTTTTTCCAGTGTTTTAAAGTATCTTGTGATGCTTTAAGCGTATTATGGAGATATGTTCTTTGATGCTTAAAGAGAACTAGTCACTGACATGCATCTATAATAATCTGATTATTCACTCTTCAAGTGTCATAATAGTATTGTAATACCTCTCAGGTCTGTATATTTCATTAAAGAAGAAGCCAGGAGAAGCCAGGCTGCAAGGCTGTAATTCCTAAAACTTTAATTATGCGCTTTTCTTGGCTGTTCACAAATGTGTGACATAGATCAGCCATTACAGCAGCCTCTTACCTTGTGATTTACACAATGGTATCATGTTGAAGACTGAAAATTGGAGAACAAGAGACAGAGTCCTCAGCCTTCAGCAGACTGATGACATCAAATTAGCCTAGGCAAAGTTACCAGACTAAAATTTACATCTTTAATCTGTATCAATCTGTCTTGGAAAGAGTGGGGACAGGTTAGCGCCTCTGATCAGTTTTTATTTATTTTTAGGATTTCGTTATTGCTAATTGGGGTCTACAATTTGAGAACATGGCAAAGTATTGGGATTATTTGTCACCATTGCAAGCATTACCAGTGTAATTTCTGGCTTCTGCATTGTGGACCGCTGGCTTGTAAGAGCAAACATTGGCAGTTTTACAATTTCCTATATCAGCCTCCCAAGCTAACTCTGAGGCCTCGTACACACGACCGAGTTTCTCGGCAGAATCCAGCGAGAAGCTCGCTGGGAGATGTATTCTGCTGAGAAAATCGGTCGTGTGTACACTTTCGATAAGCAAACCGTCGGGAAGCTTGTCGAGCCAAAATAGAGAGCATGTTCTCTATTTCCTCGTTGTTCAATGAGGAAATTTGGCTCGGCGACCTTTTCGACCGCTCGTCGGGAACCTCGACGGGCGGAACAATGAATTTCGCCCGACGAGGTTCTCGGACGTGTGTACGGGGCCTGACACTTCTCTCCTAAAAAACATAATCTGTTTGCTAGAAATTACTCAGGACCCTCAAGCATTATACAGTGCCTTGCGAAAGTATTCAGCCCCCTTGAACTTTGCAAACTTTTGCCACATTTCAGGCTTCAAACACAAAGATATAAAACTGTAATTTTTTGTGAAGAATCAACAAGTGGGACACAATCATGAAGTGGAATGAAATTCATTGGATATTTCAAACTTTTTTAATGAATAAAAAACTGAAAAATTGGGCGTGCAAAATTATTCAGCCCCCTTAAGTTATTACTTTGTAGCGCCACCTTTTGCTGCGATTACAGCTGCAAGTCGCTTGGGGTATGTCTCTATCAGTTTTGCACATCGAGAGACTGAAGTTTTTGCCCATTCCTCCTTGCAAAACAGCTCAAGCTCAGTGAGGTTGGATGGAGAGCATTTGTGAACAGCAGTTTTCAGTTCTTTCCACAGATTCTCGATTGTATTCAGGTCTGGACTTTGACTTGGCCATTCTAACACCTGGATATGTTTATTTGTGAACCATTCCATTGTAAATTTTGCTTTATGTTTTGGATCATTGTTTTGTTGGAAGACAAATCTCCGTCCCAGTCTCAGGTCTTTTGCAGACTCCATCAGGTTTTCTTCCTGTATTTGGATCTATTCATCTTCCCATCAATTTTAACCATCTTCCCTGTCCCTGCTGAAGAAAAGCAGGCCCAAACCATGATGCTGCCACCACCATGTTTGACAGTGGGGATGGTGTGTTCAGGGTGATGAGCTGTGTTGCTTTTACGCCAAACATAACGTTTTACATTGTTGCAAAAAGTTTGATATTGGTTTCATCTGACCAGAGCACCTTCTTCCACATGTTTGGTGTGTCTCCTAGGTGGCTTGTGGCAAACTTTAAACAACACTTTTTATGGATATCTTTAAGAAATGGCTTTCTTCTTGCCACTCTTCCATAAAGGCCAGATTTGTGCAGTATACGACTGATTGTTGTCCTATGGACAGAGTCTCCCACCTCAGCTGTAGATCTCGACAGTTCATCCAGAGTGATCATGGGGCTCTTGGCTGCATCTCTGATCAGTCTTCTCCTTGTATGAGCTGAAAGTTTAGAGGGACGGCCAGGTCTTCGTAGATTTGCAGTGGTCTGATACTCCTTCCATTTCAATATTATCGCTTGCACATTGCTCCTTGGGATGTTTAATGCTTGGGAAATATTTTTGTATCCAAATCCGGCTTTATACTTCTCCACAACAGTATCTCGGACCTGCCTGGTGTGTTCCTTGTTCTTCATGATGCTCTCTGCGCTTTAAACGGACCTCTGAGGCTATCACAGTGCAGGTGCATTTATACAGAGACTTAATTATACACAGGTGGATTCTATGTATCATCATTATTCATTTAGGTCAACATTGGATCATTCAGAGATCCTTACTGAACTTCTGGAGAGAGTTTGCTGCACTGAAAGTAAAGGGGCTGAATCATTTTGCATGCCCAATTTTTCAGGTTTTTTATTTGTTAAAAAAGTTTGAAATATCCAATAAATTTCGTTCCACTTCATGATTGTGTCCCACTTGTTATTGATTCTTCACAACAAAATTACAGTTTTATATCTTTATGTTTGATGCCTGAAATGTGGCAATAGGTCGCAAAGTTCAAGGGGGCCGAATACTTTCGCAAGGCACTGTATATATTTTTTTAGCAGAGACCTGTTAAATCCGATTTGGGGGTCTTAATCAAGACATTCAGATGAGATAGTAGATCCAAGTGATAAGATAAGTAGGTGCTTTAATTATACAGACATTGCAATGGAAAAATACAACACAGATCTCGGATACTATAAGCGAGTAAAAGTGAAAGTGTTTCTGAGATTACAACTACGGGGTATACAATTTATACGTATGAATATTCATAAGATATGGGTATGTATCAAGTGTATTCTAGGCGTGATAAAGGTGTGATCGTATAGTTTAGTCCAATCAAAGTTAATTTCTTCTTTATTCCATGGGAACAGTTAAATGGGTGGTTACATTACGTAACTGGCAAAAAAACTTTTTCAAGAGTCTCTGGCCAGTTCAAACTGGTTCAGTAGAAATTCTATTTCAAACAGGCTTTATCAGCATCCTGTGTCTGATTCACAAGGACAAAATGAAGAAGCCGAATATCTGTAAAAAAGCAAACAAAGGTGCATTATCAATCCTTAAAGTGAACATATATATTTATATTATTTATATATCTATATCTAACTCAACATTACCAGACCCCTAAATTCTACTCAGACCCTAGGGAATAAAATGGCAGTTGGTGCAACTTTTTATATCACATGGTATTTGAGTGGTACTTTGGAAAAAAAAAACACTTTCATGAATTTAAAAAACAATATTTAACAGATTTTTTTTTGTATAATGTGAAAGATAATGTTACACCGATTAAATAGATACCTAACATGTCACGCTTTAAAAATATGCACAATGGCAGCAAACTTTGGTACTTAAAAATCTCCATAGGCTACACTGTAAAAAAGGTTTACTGGTTACCAGTCTAAATTTACGGAGGAGATCTAGTGCTAGAAATATTGCTCTCACTCTAACATTTGTGGCGATACCTCACATGTGTGGTTTGAATGTTGTTTACATATGCAGGCACGACCTATGTATGCTTTGGCTTCTGTGTGAGTGCACACGTGGAACAGGGACGTTTTTTTTTATTGTTTCTTAAATTTCATTTTTTTTTTTATACTTTCCCCTAATTTTTTTACTTTTTGATCACTTTTATTCCTATTACAAAGAATGTAAACATAGCTTATAATAGGAATAGGACATGACAGGTCCTCTTTTTCAGAGAGATCAGGGGTCTATAAGTCCCCAATTATCTCCCCTATGCTTGAAAGTTTGAGATAGAAAATAAATAAATAAATCAATCTCAGGCTTTCCAACAAAAAAATGTCAGTGATAACATCTGCCGGTGCCGAAAGCGACGTCATAAGGTTGTTTCCGGCCTCTGAGGGTCATAGAGAGTGCAATCAGCAAGCCAGAGAATGGGCGAGACTGGAGAAGCACCGGACGGCGGCGAGAGGGGGATGTCTCCTCTTGCTGCCTGTAAAAGCAATCAAGCGAGCAAAACAGTCGCTATGATTTTTTTTTTTTACTGAACAGAGATTCGCCTGATGTCATATGACGGCGACCCAGGGAAGTGGTAAAAGTCAGGGTTCCAAAGAGTCTTTAGTCTTTGTGAGTAGATATGGAGCAGTTTGGGAAAACTTACAGAAGGCAGGGAAAGTCGGGGATTCATGCTGCTGCTCATTGCTAAAAAAATTCCCTATATAGGTATGTTTACATGCAGCCACAGACACCTAAATGAGCTTAATAAATTATTGCTTTTACAACAGAATTTTGGTGCATATGTGAGGCCACTTGATATGCAAACATATACAATAGGAGAGTAACAGCACGATCAGGGGACAATTTCAAAAGGAAGCTTGAAAGGGAAATTAATTATATATATTTTTTAAAGAATTAAAAAATTATCGCTGCCCGTGGAATCACCTAGGATTCTGACATCATCTCCCTCTAATGCTCCTGGGAAATGTGTGTCATCATTTCCCAGGATGCAGTGCGTTACTCAATTATCACTCCCCATCCAAGACTTCCAGGAAGTATGTTCTTGTAGGCTTCACAATGCCCACAAGCAACATGACAACTGTGTGGACCTAGTTTTATAAACTATCTTTTTTGAATAACTATGCGGAGCGGCGGCAGATTGTAAAATAGCAAGTGTGCAGATTTATATTATAAAAACGCATGATGAAAGGACATTTAAAAAATGCTAGTTGTAGTTGGAACCTTGCTTTAAGCCTTGTACACACGGTCAAACTTTTTGCCAACAAACTTCAAAATGAGCAAGTTTTCCAAAAAATCTGACCGTGTGTATGCGATGGTGCAAAGTCCAACCGTGTGTACAGAAATCCATCAGACTTTTGTTCAAAGTACAAACACACATGCCCAGAACCAATGTTAAAATCAACCAACAATAGCAGAAGTTGACCAAAGGGTGGCGGTAAAGAGCAAAAAGAGCAGAAAAAACATGTGATGTTGGGAAAGTTTTGGGAAAGTTTGCAGAAAAATCCTGCAGTGTATGCTATGGGTGTGCCTGGCCAACTCCCTTCAAACAAAAATCCACGGAAAAGTTTGATCGTGTGTATGAGGCTTTATACTTACTGGATTGTTTTGGGTTCTTTATTTTTCTGTAAACTAAAAAGCCTGAAATGATGTTTTTTTATAATGAAAGCCTACTGGTGTGGGTCCTGTTAAATAGCAACTTCACTTTTGCTGAGAAAAAAACATTCCCCTCTGGGTGATCTATGTAAATTACAAGGGTTCTAGCCAACTTTGTTGCAGATTCCTACCTTGTGTTATTCTGAAGAAATCCCTGTATGTTTGTCTGTGTCCATGAAGGAAAGTGAATCTAATGGGAGTAGTTTCATAATTATCAATCAGCTGTTGCACCTGCAGGGCTCTAATGAGGAAAATTGCAGGGTCTGCATCCCTTTTAGACGTGATTTCCTACTGGGAGTATATCATAATGCCAAGGCCTACACAAATGATCTTTTTGCGGTCTCGAACCCCAAGGTGACTCTCTCAAATCTAATGTCACTATGGCACATTATTCATCTATAATATTAATTACAGTAAACTAGAAGCACTTGAATGTCTCTTTACTGTCGGAATGGGTCTCTGCACTGTGGTGCTCTTTTCCTTTGGCCTGGGCCACCAGTCTTACATATCGGGGATGGGGGGGTTCAGATCACTCCTGACCCAGATTTTCTTTTTTATGTACATTTTTGTCCACTGATCTCCAAAATCAGTGTGGACCTGCAAAATTGGAGGTCCTTAAATTTGACATGGTTTAGCAGATGCCTTTAAAATGACAACCTTACCACAGATTTAAAATTCGATCTAAACTCTCCCTATAGTGCTTCCTGCACCATTTTACGCAAATCTTTGCTCACCACTTTAGAAGTTTATATGTGGGACAAATGACCTTGCATTAGAATATACATTTTGACTCTACCCAAACTGAACAGAGGCATAGGATTTCCACATATTCTGCTTTACTACAAAGTCTTGCACTTTGAACTCATGGTCAGCTGGTGTACCCAGGCAAAGGTAAGACCATGGATGGGGATAGAACAGGAGCATTCACCTGTTTCATTCTCCTGTGTTCAATGACATCATCTTCTCATCTATCATCCCTTACTGATGATAGGGGCCAGGCTCATCTCCTTGATGAACCTACATTTTGGTTTATACACTTTGTGAATTCGTCAAGCTTTTTTATATTTAAGGATTTTATTAAGGCTTTTTCAGGTTACAAGAAAATCAAATGCAGAGTTACATTAAAGTATACGAACTATAACAGAAACATCCAATCTAATAGTGTCGGGTGTACCATTCCCACATAGCAAAACAGCTCATTGAAGTCCACTCCCCTGAACTAATCAGTCAGTCAGGGCTAAGTCAGCCCTACTGACACTCCAAAGGCGATCCCTCGAATATGATATCGCCGCGGAGAAACCGCAAACCCCCGCTCCCCGGGCGCCCCTAAAAGGGATCACGCTGCGCCCCGAGAGCCGGGCCCCCAGCCCTCCTGCCGCCTTAAATCAACATTGTCTATCCTCCTTACGGAAAGGCTTTCGTCTGTTCAGGGGAAGTCAGCTATGTATAGCACCCAAGACATAACACTGTAGTAAACCTAACAACAGAGAAGCTCACCAAGAGAGGTGTGAAAGAGGACAGAGGGGAAGAAATGTGGGAAAGTAAGAGAAAGCAGAGGGACAGAGAGATACAATCAAGCCGATATTGGAGTGGACCTGCAACCAGGTTGAATCCCAGGAATGAGTGACACCTTACAGTAAGTAGCCCAGGGTTCCCAAGTAGATAGGAATCTGTCTGTGTGATCTGCCCACTTAGCTACGATTTGTTCCTGGGACATTATCCAGGAGACTTTTCTTCTAAAGGCAAGGAAGGACACTGAGGGTTTCTTCCATGATTTGGCTATGGTCATTCTAGCCCCTAATAAAATAAAAAAGCTTAAAGTTCTAGAATTCTTAGGAAGGCCTGGTATGCACTGATTCAGCAGTGCCACATTAGGTTGAGGCGCTACCACTACCCCTAGCAAGGTACCGATGGTGCGAAACACCCTCTTCCAAAATGATCTAACGCAGGGGCAAGACCACCACATATGCAACATGTTACCCTCCAAACCGCATCCCCTGAAGCATAGTGGAGAGGTCCCTCGGAACATCCTCGCTAACCTGGAAGGGACATAATACCACCGAACCAGAAGTTTGAAACTAGCCTCTATAAGCCTAACGTTAAGAATACCTTTATATGCTTGGGTCGATGCTCGGTACCATACCTCGGTGCTCCATGAGTTGTTCAGGTCCTTCTCCCAGGCAGAAGCATAAGACGGCTTATCCGACTTGGACATCAAGGCCACATATATCAGCAAGATCCCACCTCTCTGATCCTTGGTGTTTGCGCACCAGTTTTCATAGGGCGTTATGCCAGGGGGTAACGATTTGTCTGACCAAGCAGAGCAGAGAAAGTGGGAAATTTGTGAGAGCCTAAGGACTTCGCTGTCGGGCATATCTAGATGTTTTTTGCAATGGGACAAGGAAAGCGGGCCCGCTGAGGAGAGAAAGTGTCCTATCCTATACAGGCCTTTGTCCGTCCACCACCAAAAAGCCCTGATATCCATCCCTGGGGGGAAGTCAGGGTTATGAAAAAGGTGCGAAAGGGGCTTCAAGGGGGAAATCAGGGTGCGCAGAGAAAATAGTTTGGTACAAAGGGCTACGGAGTGGGATAACGTGGGGGATAAAATGGCTGGTCTGCGTTTGGAATCACACCCCAAAACATAGTCAATGGTATGTGCAGGGATGACTTGTCGTTCCATCGCAATCCAGTCAGGCTTAGGACCCTGAGCGAAAACCATCGACATTTGTGACAGTTGGGCCGCTCGATAATACCCCCATAAGTTAGGGAGTCCCAGGCCCCCCTGCTTTTTCAAGCGAAAGAGGATGCTCGAGGGACACCGATATCCCTTTTTCCCCCAAACAAACCTAACAATCTCTGATTGGAATCTGGTGAGGAAATGTTTTGTCAATGGGATCGGGAGAGCACGGAACAAATATAAAAGACGCGGCAGAAGTGTCATTTTTACCGCATTCACCCTTCCAATCCAGGACAAACCACACTTGGCCCATCTCTCCAGGTCCCCTCTACACTTGACAATCATAGGGGGGTAGTTTGCTTTAAAGAGGCTGTTGAAGTCCCTTGTTAGTTTGATGCCCAGGTATGGAATGTGTGCAGGAGCCCAAGCGAAAGTAAAGTTACTAGACAGCTTGTGGAGTAGCTCTGGGGGGACGGAGACATTCATAGCCAGAGACTAGTGTTGAGCAGAATATGCCATATTCGATTTTGCGATATATCTCGAATATATAGTCGAATATTCGAGATATATTCGTTAAATGCGAATATTCGCGATATTTTTTGGAAATTAAAAGATTGCGAAATTTCGCTATTGCGAATGCGAATTGCGAATGCGAATTGCGAATGCGAATGAAATTTCGAGAAATGCGGAAGGAGCACTATGATTGGCTCAGAATATTCGTGATATTTTATAATACAAAATAATTGCGAAATTTCGAGAAATGCGGAATGGAGCACTCTGATTGGCTCAGAATATTCGTGATATATTACAATACAAAATAATTGCGAATATTCGGCAAATGCGGAAGGAGCACTCTGATTGGCTCAGAATATTCGTGATATTTTATAATACAAAATAATTGCGAAATTTCGATAAATGCGGAATGGAGCACTCTGATTGGCTCAGAATATTCGTGATATATTACAATACAAAATAATTGCAAATATTCGGCAAATGCGGAAGGAGCACTCTGATTGGCTCAGAATATTCGTGATATTTTATAATACAAAATAATTGCGAAATTTCGAGAAATGCGGAATGGAGCACTCTGATTGGCTCAGAATATTCGTGATATATTACAAT
Organism: Rana kukunoris; assembly: GCA_029574335.1. Taxonomy (NCBI): domain Eukaryota; kingdom Metazoa; phylum Chordata; class Amphibia; order Anura; family Ranidae; genus Rana; species Rana kukunoris. The sequence continues at coordinate 99,494,779 of CM056052.1, read as the reverse complement.
ACAAAATAATTGCGAATATTCGGCAAATGCGGAAGGAGCACTCTGATTGGCTCAGAATATTGCGCGATATCGCTATTGCCGAATAATCGCATTGCGATTTTTCGGCAATATAAAATGATCGCTGCAGCTACTCGGCCCAAGGTCTCTAATCATACCAGCAATGCTTTTAGACGTCGATGGGGATCTCTAGGATGTGATCTGTTCTAAAAAAAAATTGAAAAAATACGAATATTCGAAATAGCGAATATTCACCGCGAAATTCGGAATATATCGCGAATACTCGAATATGCCATATTCGAGCCGAATATTCGCAATACGAATATTCGTGAGCAACACTACCAGAGACTTACCCAAGTTAACCTTCAACCCAGAAAGTTCACTGAAAATCCGTAGAGTCTTCAGTATATTTGGGGTGGAAATATGGGGAGAAGTGACGAAGAGCAAGAGGTCGTCAGCATAGAGAGCACATTTATGCTCCCCTGGACCACAAGTTACCCCCTTAATGTCAGGATTCGACCTCAGAGCTACTGCCAATGTCTCGATTGCTACTGCAAATAGGAGAGGGGAGAGCGGACACCCCTGTCTAGTTCCCCTGCCTATAGGGAAGGAGTCCGAGTACCTGCCCAGTAAACGGACCTGTGCGGAGGGAGCTGAGTAAAGCGACCTGATGAGGTTAAGAAAACTAGGGCCAAATCCCCATCTTCCTAGGATTCCCGTCAAGTATCCCCAGTCTATGGAATCAAAGGCCTTGTGTAGGTGGATATGGTATGGATAGTAAGAAGCCCTCCTGTGGCGAGTCCCTATCCCAATGTGATCTAAGTAGGGAGATGACATCAATAGCCTGTCTGATCTGATCCGTTCCCTGTCTCCCAGGGATTAAGCCCACCTGATCTTTGTGAATATATGAAGATATGAAGCTGGACATTCTGTTTGCTAAGATTTTTGTCATTATTTTAATGTCGTTGTTGATCAGGGAAATGGGGCGGTAATTACACACCTCACTAGGGTCCTTATCCGGCTTCGGAATGACCGAGATATAAGCAGAGTTTAAGTCAGCTCCCAAACGGGCTCCATCCCTGAGAGAGTTGAACAGTCGCGTCAGGTGAGGGGCTAGACACGTTCCAAATTTTTTGTAGTAACCGGTAGAGAAGCCATCCGGACCCGGGGAGGAGCCCAGTTTGAGGGCCTTAATAGTGGACAACACCTCCTCCCGTGTAAAAGGGGATTCCATGATATCCCTATGTTCCCTAGATAGCGACGGTAGAGGGAGATCATCTAGGAATTCCCCCCCTCTCAGGTTGGGAGGTACGCTGGCAGGGCCGTACAGGTCGGAGTAGAACAGAGAAAAGGATTCCATTATTTTCAACGGGTCCTGTGTCAGATCTCCTGTGGGTCCCCGGATTTTAGGGAAGGCTAGTGCCCTTTGTTTGGGGCTTAATTTAGTGGCCAAACGGGAGCCTAGCCTGTCAGTTTGGGAGTAGAACCTGGCCCCAGACCACCGGAGGTGCTGCTCGGCCGCAGTCGTCAGGGAAAGGTTAAGAAGGGCACGAGTTTCGTCCAGTCGGGCAAGTGAGTCAGGCGTAGGCTGGCGTTTGTGGGCCTTTTTCAATAAACGGAATTCCTCTGTGAGTTTAAGAGTTTCAGCCCCGTGAGCCCTTTTAAGTGCGGCAGCTAATTGGATCAGTTTTCCCCTGATAACCGTCTTGTGCGCCGCCCAGACCCTGGCAGGGGACACCTCTCCCGTGGTATTAACCAGAAAGTATTCCTTAATGGCCTCCTCCAGTAGGGAGCATTGTATCGGGTCGCGCAAAAGGGATTCCCTCAGGCGCCAGCGGGGTGGACTCCTAGAACCCGTTGGCCTCCGCATAAGCAGAGTCACCATCGAGTGGTCTGACAGGGGGGAATCAATGATCCTGGAGTTACACAGCAGGGGAACTGATGCAGCATGGGTGAATATGTGGTCAATCCTGGCATATGAGTTGTGTGGTGCAGAAAAATGGGTGTAGTCCTTCATGCGAGGGTTGGCCTCACGCCAAATGTCTATCAGTCCTACCGAATGTAGAAGCTTGGCAATTTTGCAGCTCTGTCTGGAGGGGCGTTTGGGTCTAGAAGTGCCGTCAGCCAACTTGTCAAGCGAGAAGTCAAACGCTGTGTTGGAGTCTCCCCCCATGAATACTGAGCCCCTGAAGTGAGGTTGCAGTTTGCGTAGTAATGATTCAAAGAAGAGTCTTTGTCCCCTATTAGGAGTGTAGTAAGAGACAAAGGTGTACAGTTCCCCATCTATGTGACCCGATACGAGGGCATAGCGACCCTGAGGGTCAATTATTGATTCTACCAGGGAGAGGTTAATGTGTCTAGCAAAACAGATGGCTACTCCCTTAGTTTTGTTATCTGCCGACGAGAGAAAAAATTGGGGATATCGGTGGTGGAGGAACGTGGGCCTGTAAGAGGAGGGGAAATGCGTCTCCTGAAGTAGAAGGACATCCGCATGTGTAGAATGGTATAATTGTAGGAGCTTCCTACGTTTCACGGGAGAATTGAGGCCCTGGGTATTATGGGAGACAAGCTTGAGGGTTGGCGGGGAGGGGTGTGTGCTAGCCATGGACCAGAGGTGTGAGAGCTATACCAGACAAACGTGGCCTACCTGTGTCCTGTAGAAAAAGAGCCCTGCGAAGGACGGACAGCCGGAGCAGTGTGGACCATACGCCTGGGATGAAGTACCAGAACCCATCACGATACCCGGGGACACTCCAAGGAGGACGAAGAGAGAGCAGAAAGAGGAGAGATGAAAAAGAGGAAGAAGGTAAAAGAAAAATCAATAACATTACATAGCTGCTGCAAGGCAAATCAGAGCATACATTAGATAAACAGTGCATCGGGGGCGTGGCTGGCCAGCAAAGGAGATGGCTGCTTAGTGCCTGAGCTCGTCTGCCAGGGAGAGAACCGGAGCACTTGAAGCCCGTTTTGGAAGACGTTCGCACCCATCCACACTCCTGAGATCCTCCTGAGACCCAGCAGACACTTACCAAAGATGTCTGGGAAGAGGAAGACCGACCACCATCCACAGAAGTTGACGGCCTTCCTTCACTACACAGGCCAGGTTAGTCAAGATGGCGCCGGCAGCGCCGCAGCGCTGGGGGCCCGATCGGACAACTATACCCCAATCCTGGGCACACAGGACTCCCTATGTCCCTCCTCACCTCCCCCACCTAAAACGGGGGACAACCCGATAACGGGAAGCCCGGCAAAGGCGCGCCTCCGCACCGATCGCATCGCGCCGCGGACGTCCCCGCAAATCGAGGCCCCGGCTTGCGGCCTACTCCCGGCGAACCAGGCCCTGCATTCATCCATGGCCTCCTTCCCTACAACGGGCCAGCCAGTGGTGGATACCACGCTGAAAGACATGCTGTTATCCCTTCAGTCCTCCCTAATGACAGATCTGTCCTCAGTACTCTCTAAATTCACCACAGACCTGCAGTTGATAGATGGCAGAGTCACACACCTGGAAAATAGTATGGGGGATTGTACAACCACAGTAAATGAACTGGTAGACACCTATGAGGAGGTACAGATGGAACAGAAATGGATGAGGGCCAAGCTGGCCGATTTAGAAGATAGATCCAGGAGAAATAACCTGAAACTTAGGGGGGTCCCTGAATCCATTCCGCCAGCTGACCTTCCCAAATATGCTAAGGAACTTCTGCACACAATATTGCCTGACGCCTCGCCTAGGGATCTTATAATTGATAGGATCCACCGCATCGCTAAGCCCTCACACCTAGCTGCCTCGGTCCCGAGGGACGTCCTGATGAGAATCCACTTCTTTCACATCAAGGAACAGCTACTCATAGCCGCCAGAGGGGGACCGTCGCTGCAACATCCGTTCGAGGGGGTCCTGCTCTTCCCTGACCTCTCCAAATACACCCTCCAACTCAGACGACAGCTTAGCCCAATCACCAAGGGTCTCCACAACAACAAGGTCCAGTACAAATGGCGTTACCCGGCCACTCTACTGGTGACGAAGAATGGTACCTCGCACGTGATCCAGGACCTGCAGAAAGGATTGCGACTGCTCCACTCTTGGGGTATTCTACCTGACTTGCCTCAGGACACCTCAGCTCCTCAAGCTCAACGCGGATCCAGACCCACTCACCGCCGCCCCGTTGCCCAGGAGGATAGTCCGGAGCAGATGACCTGAAGATTCCGGGCATTCCTATCTACATCTACGCAACAGATGCTCTCCCTGGCACCCAGCTTTCTACATGTTCTTTTCTTTCTTTTTTTTCTTTTTTTTTTTACAGTTGACTCTCTCGCCTACGGGCTTTAGTTTTGAAGCATTAGCCTTGTGACACTTGTTCCCCCATCCAGCGGTTTAGTTGGACACCTTGTCCCTGCACTCCGCTTCTTGAATCTCTAGGTGGCACCGCCACTGTGAACTGTATACCTTGTTAATACCGGTTACTTACCAGTTTTTTTTGCTTGTTTAGTTTTTGTTATTTGATCTTTTGCTACAGCACTTCCATCGCCTGTGCAGTGACTTGCACGGTACAGATCTTTGACCAACGATCCTCTCAGCAACATCCTCATCTCCCTCACGCAGAACAACCTACCCTGCTCTTCTAACTGTAAGTGACTCTCTATCCCAATTCCCACCCGATCCCTGACCTCTAATGGCGACCACAATCCTATCTCTTAACGCTAACGGGCTCAACCACCCGGCAAAAAGACACTCACTATGGAAGACCGCTCTACACCTGAATTGCGACATACTATGTGTTCAAGAAACACACCTCATGAGCACTGGTGCACCTGTGTGTACCAACAGGCACTTTCCCCACATATTTGCGGCACCCTTCTCCTCCAAAAAGAGAGGAGTGCTCATAGCGGTCAGGGACACTGTCAAATTCCTCCTGCACCATGTGGTAACAGATCCGGAAGGGAGATATGTTGTTCTTGTATGTACTGTAAATGATATGAAATACACCCTGGCTGGCATTTATGCTCCCAACGTCAGGCAGGTCAGTTTCCTCCGAAAGGTAATGAAAGTTGTACACTCCGTCAAGCAGGGACGCTTGATTGTATGTGGCGATTTCAATCTAGTCCCGGAGATGTCCTTGGACTCCACCTCTGCCTCGAAACGCAGGGAGTCCCCCCTAAAACAATTTATGGCCACACATGACCTGTTTGACGTTTGGAGGTGCTACCACGGTTCTGAACGTGATTACACGCATCTCTCTCCCCTTCACAAAACGTATTCACGCATTGACATGTTTCTCACTGACAAATGGCTCCTGCAATCTGTCAGCGCGTCTGTGATCCATACCACGACTTGGTCGGACCATGCCCCTATCTCCATCACAATTTCTGATTCCCCTACAACTAGGCCCGCATTTTTATGGCGAGCCAACAACTACATCATACAACACCCTTCCTTTTCACCAACAATCTCTGACCACCTGTCAGAATACTTTGAAACTAATGTAGGCTCGGTGTCCGATCCAGGCGTGGTGTGGAACGCGCATAAAGCGTTCATAAGGGGAATTCTGATCAAACTAAGCTCCTCTCATAAAAAACATAGATCTCTAAAGATAGACACTCTTACATCGCAAATAGACGCTTCCAAGAGACTCAACAAGTCCGCTCCGGACCCGACTAGGACCGCTCACATTCTCTCCCTACGCCAGGAGCTGAGACTCCTTCTCCTCCAATCCTTTGAACACCACCAAAGGAAATGGAAAGCAGTTACTTACTCCACATCCAATAAAGCGGGTAAAGCACTGGCTCAGCGTATCAAAGGCAGGAAAGCCAAAAGTAAGATCAATCACCTTTTTCATCCACATACCAACGCAAAACTCACAAATCCCCAAGACATAGCAGATGCTTTCAGCACGTACTATGGAGACCTTTACAACCTACGTAACGACCGTAACACACACCAACCTTCCCAGACCGACATAGACAATTTCCTTAACCATGTCACTCTCCCATCCCTCTCAGCGGACCAATTAGCCCGATTGAATGAACCCTTTTCCACATCTGAAGTTTTGGCAACCATCAAATCTTTGCCTCTGGGCAAATCCCCTGGTCCAGACGGACTTACTGGGGAATATTATAAACAATTCGCCCAACTTTTAGCGCCCACCCTGGCTGAGGTATATAACACCGCGGCTGCCTCCTCCAAATTCCCAACGGAATCTTTACAAGCTTTGGTGGTCACACTGCCTAAACCGGGTAAAGATCCAATAATACCCCAAAACTTTCGCCCAATATCGCTCCTCAACCTAGACCTAAAAATATACGCAAAAACGATTGCCACTAGACTAGTCAGTATCATGCCCACATTGATCCATAGGGACCAATCTGGATTTACAACTGGCAGACAGGCGTCAGACGCCACGAGGAGGGTGATTGACATTCTCCACTACGCCGAGTCCAGTGGAACGCCTTCTCTGCTCCTAGCCTTGGATGCGGAGAAGGCGTTTGACAGGATTCACTGGGGTTACCTACGTAGGGTGCTTGAGAGGTTTGGATTTCAGGGGCACATACTCACCGCTGTTCTTGCACTTTATACATCCCCATCCGCACGAGTATTCTCAGCCGATATGATCTCCCAACCATTCAACATAACAAACGGCACCAGGCAGGGCTGCCCGCTGTCGCCGCTGATCTTTAACCTTCTCATAGAACCACTAGCGGAACACATCAGGCAGAATCCACGAATCTCTGGTTTTCAAATAGGCTCTACCTCTCACAAAATCAGTCTGTTCGCAGACGACGTCATTCTTATGTTAACTGACCCAACGCTATCCCTTCGTGAAGCACACAAAACCCTCCAGTGGTTTAGCGAAGTGTCATACTACAAAATAAATGCCAACAAATCCTACATTCTAGACCTGGGTCTTGACGCCACTTCCAAAAACCTGTTGCAAGCACAATTTCCCTTCACCTGGGCGCAACACGAGATCTCCTACCTGGGAATCCGATTGACAAGCACCACCAAACATTTATTTAGGAGCAACTTCAAACCCTTCCTCGACAAACTCCAGAAAGACATTATGGGCCTGGCCAAGCACGAACTATCATGGTCCGGTAGGCTCGCAGCATTTAAGATGATGCACCTACCGCAGCTACTGTATCTATTCCGCACACTCCCTATCCCTATCCCAGCATCCTACTTCCAGTCCCTACAAACTACCCTGAACACACTGCTTTGGCAAGGCAAGAAACCTCGCTGCGCAAAGCAACTGCTCACCAAACATAAACAGGCCGGGGGGGCAGGGTCCATAGACTTCAAAGAGTATTACTGGGCTACAATTCTTACTCAGCTTAAAGACTGGTTCCAACCGTTCCCTCTCACATTGTGGGGACAGCTGGAATCCACATTGGTTACACATAACAATCTCCGAGACTGGATTCTGGGAGTGCCACATGGAACGTTGGTCTCCAACTCACTCCCTCCCACGATGAGAGCATCAACCTCAGCCTGGAAATTTTTGGTCCAGCAAGGTGAAATCCATCCTCATCCATTCCATCCTCCTATCCCTTTGACCTGCCTTCAACACTGCACTACAGACCTTGACTTAAAACACTGGACAGCCAATGGTATATCCTACGTCCAAGACCTATTTAGTGGACAAACATTACTCACGTTCCCTCAGCTACAAACTAAATTCTACCTGGCACATTCGGAAGTCTTTACCTACCTTAGAATCAGACACTGTCTATCCCAGGTGCCCAACCCTTGCTATCCTATTCCCCCTTCAACGTGGTCATTCCTTACTACCTCCCCTTTGAAAAAGAAGGGAATTTCCCTTTTCTATAATATCTTTCGCCAAAAACAGGTCTTCTCCAAAGCCAAGCCTCACCTCCAATGGGATATAGACGTGGGCCAAACTCTCACTGATGACCAATGGCAGTCTGCACTTCGGTCCATATACAAAGCTACCCGAAACGCGGCGCTGTGGGAACTCACACTAAAAATCTCCTTGCGCTGGTACCTCACACCAGCTAAAATAGCTAAGTTTGGTATAAACAGCCCTGACACATGTTGGAGATGCGCCGGCACTAAGGGAGATATGTTACATATCTTCTGGTCTTGCCCGTCCATTGCCATTTATTGGTCTGCCATCTTTCGTATACTGACGGACGTCACTAACAGTCCTATACTCCCGTCACCATCGATGGCACTACTAAACATCAATATAGATCAAATACCCGCTGACTCGCGCCTCGTAGCCACCAATATCCTCCTGGCAGCTCGGCTGAGCATTACCAGGCTCTGGAAATCTGCCAAGCCCCCGTCGATAGAGAACACTATTGAGCTAATTAATTTGCACTGCAACTATGAACTTACTCTGGCCTCTAGCAAGGGACGCATGGTGGATGCTCACAAAACGTGGCGCCCATGGACAAGCTGGTCCAACGCAGCACTATTTCTGTGAACCCGGTGGCCGCAAACGCACCCGGGCTTTCAGGATTCTAACTTTAACTGTCACCTAGTACCATGTAAGTCCGATAAATTCTACATGCTCCCTCATTTTGATCTGTTATCTGTATCACGCTATTTAGCTAAAAAAAATTGAATATGACTTAACTGCTGTATACGACTTTGTTTATTCACTCTTGTCGAAGAACTGGTATACATTCTACTTGTATAATCTATAAAATGTTAAACTCAATAAAAACTATTGTTGAAGATAAACAGTGCATCAACTGTAACACGGGGTCCCCCAACCCCTCCCCACCCTGGGATGAAAGGGACAAGCCTGCCCCCATCCCACTAACCCTAGGTAGCCGGTAAGTCCCTAGAGCCGGGAAACCGGAAACGGATCTGGCTACACCAGTGGTGCTCCTAATCCAATGGAGGTGCACTAAGCCCACCGCGGCCATGTCATCTGTAACTCAGAACTGAGGGCTAACCTAGAACCCAGTATCTCCAGTAACTGAACGCCCCAAGAACATAGGGATAAACCCCCGGGGGAAACTAACCAAAAAAAAAAAAAGAAAAGGGAACAGAAGGAGGGAGCTAGGTGGAAAGAGGGAATGTGGTCCCCATATGTTAACTACTCCCACCCCCCCTCAAGTCTAAAGCCCCAAGGGACCTGTACACCCCTCCCGGGGGAAAAGGAACACTGGACAAGGAGAACAAAGATAGAGCCCCCCGTCCCCACATCCATAGAAACTTGTGAACAACTTTAAACAACCCCCCCATCTTTCAATTAGGGCTGAGTAGCTTGTCTATATATGCAAACCAGAAACTAAAGAAAAATCTGGAACCCCTGGAGCACCGGTGCTCCGACCCCCCCCCCCCACGAGTCCCAGTCAATCGCCCCAAGTCCAAAAAGAAGAGAGAAAAAAAAATGTGTAACAGCAACATCAAAAGATAAGTAAAAAGGTAAAAATAGTCCCGCAAGGCCTCAGAGAGACTAACAGGCCGCGATAAAGGCAAATCGGACTTGGTAAGGCAGTCACTGGTACCGGAGGGGAGAACGAGAACCCCCACCCTGTGTGGGCAGGGGTAGAACTCCAGGAGTCAGGATCCCAGTCAAACAAAAAGGACTTCAGGAACGATTCTCAAGTTGGATAGTTCTCTTTAGAGCGCTTGTGGTTCTGCGTCAGCCAGGTTTGTTGCAGCGGGCTTGCTGGCGGAGGCCTCTTCGTGGAGCCGGGAGTCCCCCTGCTGTTCTGTGGGGACGGAGGTTCTAGGATGATCAGACCCAGCTGAGTCAGCAGGCGTTCCCCTTCTGGAAATGATGAAAACCCAAAATTTTTGTTTCTATAGGAAAAATTTACACGCAGCGGGAACGACCACCTGTAGGTGATTTCTTTTTCCAAAAGAACTTGCAACAGTGGTTTGAGAGCACGCCTCTTCTGCACTGTATAAGGAGACAGGTCAGCAAAGATCTGAATTTTGTGGCCGTTTAAATTGAGATTGTCCGAGCGCCTAGCCCTTTTCATAACCTCCTCTTTGACAGCATAGAAGTGTGGTTTTACAATGATGTCCCTGGGTAAACCATCCGATCGGCGGGGTTGTAGGGCTCTGTGTGCTCTGTCCAGTACCAGAAGATGCTCCACTATGTTAGGGACGAGGCTTCTAATGAGTGATTTAGAGAAAAAGGAGTCACCGCTCCAGGTGGGATCACTAAATGGTTACAGGTGGTGCAGGATACCGAGGGTGCTGGCGGTGCACTAAGCAAAATGAAGACAAAGAAAAATGGATAGCCGCACTCCAAAACCTGATGGGTGGTCTTTTATTCAATAGACAGCATGTACAAAAATAGGGTCACAGCAGTAGAAACAAGGAACAGCCGACGCGTTTCGCACTGGATCAGTGCTTATTCATGGCATAGCCCCTTGCACCTCTTTGTCCGATTCCGGGACCCCCCTTACCCTAAAGTTATAGCGTCTCGATCTGTTCTCCAGGTCGTCGATCTTGGTGAACGCAGTCTCCAATTGGTCCTGCATTTCTTGTAATCTGTTAGAGTTCTGGTTAATCCGTGCTACTGCCTGGTCTGCCTTTTGCTCCATAGTGTCAATTCTCATCCCCAGATGCAGCAGATCCGCATGTATGGATGAAGTGATCTGTGCTGCGTTTAAAGCAAGGCTTTTAGAAAGCATTTGTGAGAAGGCTGCCATCATAGAGGGAAAGTCTGTGGGGACAGGGGTCTCCTCCTGAGCCTCACACACAGAGAGCAGCATGCCTGTGTGTGGGTCTATCATGGGTGTAGTGGGGAAGCCAGCTCCCATCCTGTTCAGCAGGGATTCTGTAGAGGCAGGGGAGGCTGCTGCAGCCAGGGGGGGTAATCAGTACCTGGTGACTGCGGGGGGGGGGGGAGATCCTGGTCAGCAATAGAGGTCCCAGGCTGGTCCGCTTCATGCAGGCCTCGTGGAGCCGCCATCTTGGCATAGCTGAGAGGGCCAGGAGATTGCGCCATCTGACCCGTAAGGTTCTTCCTGGCGGGCGGTGCTGACATCCACTGGAACCGGCGGGCTTCCCCTATGATATGGACCCGGTAAGAGAGCTGTGGGGGCGCTCAGTCCGCCGTAAGGAGCGCTGACAGGCCGCGGTGGAGCGGAGCTTTAGATGCCGGCGGCCATCTTGGAAACCCCGCGCATGCGCACTCTCATCAAGCTTTTTACCACTCATGCCCATACAGCAATTGTTGGACCCTCCCATCAATATATGGGCGGAGTTCCAAAATCATCATTTTGTGACTAGGTGGATAGAAATAAATGAGAAGAACTATCACTCTGGAATCCATCCATATACTTTATTTGGAAAAAAACAAGTTCTAACTGCTGACATGTTTTGGTGAGTAGTCTTGCTTGCAGCATCAGTAACTTGGTTTTACCCAAATAAAGCATATGGATGGATTCCAGAGTTCCGGTCCTTCTATTTTATTTCTATCCAAGCGTTTTTGACAAGTGGGAGGCCGTCTGGACCTGAGCACTTGGAGTGGTTATACCAGTGATCGGCAATTACAATTAGAGTTTCTCACAGTCATAGCGGTGCTTTTTGTGTATACAGTATGGCTCAAACAGGCCCTTTTCTGGACACTTCTCCTATTGAAAGCCTATGTAGTGAACCATCATACAAGCCTCACCTCTTGTTGCAATTGAACAAACTTTTGAACTTTCCCCCACCAGGATGCATTCCTCCTTGCCTACAGAAATGAGAGACTGAGCTGGGTACGACCTTAATTCTACTCAAACTGAAAGAGCCATCTTTTTGCACATAAGTCATCCATAGCCAACAAATATCAGGAGCAGAACCACAAGATTATTTTTGCATTGATACCAAGGGGCAGCAGTTCTCCACACAATTTTCCCTCAAACATCTAATCTGTGCTGGCTTTATTCTTCAGAGACATACACTCTTCTGCATATATTTTGGAGCTGCCTGAAGGTTTATCCATTTTTGGAGACTGACAGGTGTTCCAGCCTACCTCTGTGGATCTGGGCCATCATCCCAATAGCTATGTCCTATGTCTTAATAATGTACCTGTTAAAACTCTTCACTAGCAACCCAGCTCTGCTGTCCCCAGTTTGCTTTGTCTGCTGTATTGGTACCTTTTTTTAGGTTGGTCCGGCCGATTTAGAAGGAAAGGAAGGGCGATGTGTGGAGGCAGAGAGAAGAATAAGTGCAGTGATCTGCAGGCTGAAGCAATTAATAGAAAAAAAAAAAAAACGTTTTTTTTTTTAGTCTTCTCTCTGCCTCTGCCCACCCCCTTCCTCCTGGAAATTCTCTGACTGGTATGGCTCACTGGCCCCAGCAGCCAGACCCCAGGACCAGCAGCTCAGCTCCAGCAGGCAGACCCTTGGCCCCATTTCAGCCGAACCCCAGGACCAGCAGCTAGACCCTTGGCCCCATTGCAGCCAGACCCCAGGACCAGCAGCCAGACCATTGGCCCCATTGCAGCCAGATCCCAGGACCGGCAGCCAAACCCTTGACCCCAGCAGCCAGACCCCTGGCCCCAGGACCAGCAGCTCAGCTCCAGCAGCCTGAGGCCTCGTACACACGACCATTTTCCTCGACAAAATCCATCAAGAAACTTGGTGGCAGAGCTTTTTTGCAGAGGAAAACGGTTGTGTGTATGGTTTTCATCGAGAAAACTGACGAGGAACTCGACGAGGAAAAAGAGAACAAGTTCTCTTTTTCCTCATCAGGAGTCTCAATTTCCTCGTCGTGTTCCTCGTCGGGCTGGTTTACGATGAAAAACACGTTTGTGTGTATGCTTAGAAACACGTGCAGGGAGCGCACCTTCGGTAAAAGTAGAGTTTGTAATGGAGATAGCACATTTGTCACGCTGTAACAGAGTGAAAAGTGCAAATTGTCTCTTACCAAACTTTTACTTAACACGCAGTAACATGAGATTAGCAAAAGCAGCCCCAAGGGTCGTGCCAGTGGAATCGAACTTCCCCTGCCATTGTACGTTTTGAACGAGGAGATTTGGTCTTGACAATGTGTACGCAAAGACAGCTTGTCAAGTTTCTCGACAAGCCTAACAAGGAACCCTGTCGAGGAAAACGATGTGTTTTTTCCGACGAGTTCCTCGGTCATGTGTACGAGGCCAGACCCTTGGTACCAGCAGCTGGACCCCTGGCTTCAGCAACCTGATCTTTTGCTCTATCAGACAAACCCTTGGCCCCAGCAGCCACAGATTTAAAAACCATGACACACAAGGGATCAACACTGTACATTAGATACGTTTCACACAAAGTGCTTAATTATTGCTAACTATCACCATGCATATTTCTTTATAGACCAAAGTGTGTGGCTAGAACCAATCAAAAAAAGACAGGTAAAAATCAATCACCTGTGCCACGTTTTCTTTTTGTTGCATGGATTTCCCAGGTTGCGGACCTTGGCAGGCACCCAGTCTTGTTTTTTTTTTTTTGTTTCATAAAGTTTTATTTGAAGCTTATAAAGACATTCACAAGATAACAGAGTGATACAACACAAAAAAAAGGAATACTACATATGGTTACAATGTCGAGCATTAACTTTTCTACTGATGTCATATTTTTCATACATTTGGTACGGCACATTCGTTAGGAGCATAATAAACCTTGAGAAAATATATGTATGTGTACAGACTGAAAGCAATGTAATTCAACAGATAAAAAAGTATCCTAACAAAGACATTGTGTCTTATTATTGCTCATTATTAATTATTTATTTATTTTTATTGGGTTTTAAAAAAAAAAAAAAAAAAGCTTTTCCTCAACCTATAAGTATGATGTTGGAGCAAGTTTTACCTTGGTGGTTGAGGAGCATAAGAGGTAGTGGAGGGATAGGGGTTAGGGAAGGAAAAGGAGGGGGGAGAGGGGGAGAGAGGGAAAAAGAAGAGAGGAAAGAAAAAAAAAAAAAAAAGGGGGGGGGGATAATTCATCTTTTAATTTTTACTTTTTATTCTATTTTTCCAGTATAGGTAGAAAACCTCGTTGGGTGTATCTCTATTTCCTACTGCATAAGCGTTGTATACTCCAGAGACTCTTTGAAACTCATCCAATCACGCCAGGTTGCTGCGAATGACATTATTTTCTCTTGGGATATGCTAATGAGTTCTTCTATTTTTTCGATATTGTTAATTCTCCTAAACCATTCTGTTTTAGAGGGTGTAATATTCGTGCACCAATGGGAAGGAACGCATTGTCTTGCTGCATTGACCATGATCATTGGTAATGATTTTAAGTAGCGCTTTCTCGGGAGGGAGTTGAAGTGAAGAAGGTATTGTGCTGGGTTGAATTCAAGTGTTTCAGATGTAATTGCTGTAATGGTTTCGTGAACTACCTTCCAGAATTTGTTAATTAAGGGGAAGGACCACCATATATGGAGCATCGTTCCCTCCTCTTGTTTACATCGCCAGCATCTGTCAGTGCTTTGGGGAGAAAATTTGTGGATAGTAGAGGGAGTTCTATACCATCTAGTAATTATTTTGAAACTGCACTCTTGTGTGGCCACATTTTGAGACCCTTTATGTGCATATGTGTAAATGTTTCCCCAGTTCTCCTCCGTTAGGGATGTTTCTATATCTCTCTCCCACTTCTGGCATGAGGAGCTGGAGAAGTCTGTTTTATCCTCAAACAATGAATTGTATAGGACTGATATGGTATGTCTTTGTGGGGTTACTTTTGTGCAAAGATTTTCTAGTTTAGAAAGTGGTTTTGTCCATTCATGAGCAGTCTTGGTGTTGGTCAAGTAGTGTTTTATTTGAATATATTGCCAGTGTGGGATTTGAAAAGGTTTAATGTCATTGTTCAAGTCTTCCCTAGACAACATTTTCCCATTTTTAAAAAAGTGTTTGACTAGAATTTTCTCGTGTGGCCAGTGGTGAGTTAGAAAGTTTTTCTCCAGACCTGGAGGAAAATCCGGGTTATTTCGTAGTGTTGTTAAAGGGCTGAGCCAGGGTGTTGCGTTAGTGGGTTTAAAGGTGTTGCCGAAGACTTTTAAGGTGGGACCTATAAGGGGATGTGAATGGGCCTCCCTTGAATGGTGTTTGGGGTGAATCCAAGGTAGAGTGCAAAGATCTTGGGTGCATTGTCTGTGTTCCAGTGAAACCCAATCTTTGACTGTTAGATGTATGTTCCAGTCCACAATCCGTTTCAGGAGTGTTGCTTGATGATATTTTTTTAGATCAGGTAGTGCTATTCCCCCCTTGTTCTTTGGTAGGCATAGTCTAGAGAGTTTGATCCTAGGGGGTTTCCCCCTCCAGACGAATGTGGAGCAGGCCTTTCGGAAGGATGCAAAGAAGGAAGCGGGCAAGGAAATGGGTATTGTTTGCATAACATATAAGTATCTAGGCAAAATTGTCATTTTGATTAAAGAAGCTCTACCAAACCAGGATATGTTTAGAGAATTCCATCTCTTTAGATCTTCGTGAGTTTCTTTTAGTATTGGTGCAAAGTTTAGTTTAAAGAGGTCTTTCAGGTTGGAAGGAATTTCAATTCCTAGATAGGTTATGCTTTGTGTGGCCCACGTGAATGGGAAATTTCTTTTGCATAGATCTACGGCCTTTGCCGGTAGTGTAATGTTGAGGGCATTTGATTTTGAATGATTAATCTTTAAGTTAGAGAGTGAATTAAAATTTTCTAGGTCTTTTAAAAGGTTGGGAATGGATATATGGGATTCCGACAGAAAAAGTAGCATATCATCCGCAAAGGCGGCTATTTTGTAAGTCTTTTTTTGGATCTCGATTCCTTTTATGTTTTGATTGGCTCTGATTCTATTTAGAAGGGGCTCCAAGGTGAGGACAAAGAGCAGTGGGGATAGGGGGCATCCCTGTCTAGTGCCATTACGTAGTGTGAAGGCGTTCGATAGGTGGCCATTTACTCTTACTCTCGCGGTTGGGTTTATGTATAGTGCTTTGATGTAGGTTCTCATTCGGGGTAGAATGCCTATGTGTTCTAAAACTGCCTCCATAAAATCCCAAGCCACTCTATCGAACGCCTTCTCGGCGTCGAGGGACAGGAAAAAGCCTTGTTTCTTATTGGAAATTAACCAATGACTGAGATTTAGTGCTTTGATTGTATTATCCCGTCCCTCCCTACCAGGGATAAATCCCACTTGGTCCGGGTTTATGAAGTTATTAAGTAAGGGTAACATTCTATTGGCTAAAATTTTGGCGTATATCTTGACATCCACGTTAATTAGTGAGATGGGTCTATAGTTCGTGACTTGTGTTGTATCTTTGCCTTCTTTGGGTAGTACTGTGATGTGGGCTTCTAGTAGTTGTTTGGAAGGTTGATGGTCAGAATTTAGAGTTTGAAAGGTTTTAAGGAATCTCGGTTTAAGGATGTCGATGAACGTCTTATAATATTGCAAGGGTAAGCCGTCTGGACCAGGCGCCTTTCCTAGTTTCATTTCTTTGATTGCCTTGTCAAGTTCCGGCCCTGAGATAGGGGCTTCTAGTTCTTGTGCTTTATCATTAGATAGTTTGGGTGGGCTATATTTTTTTAAGAAATCCTGAATTAGCTTAGATCTTTTATCTGAGTTCTGGGGACATTTTGGATTCGATGGGAGGTTGTATAGCGAATGATAATATGCTTCAAATTGTTTTGCTATCTCCTCATTAGTGGAATGAATTTTCCCTTGGTTGTCTCTGATTTGATGTACGGTTGAGGCTGTTTTTTTGTTCTGTACTGCTCTGGCCAATAGTTTTCCGCTCTTGTTTCCTTGTTCATAGTATATCTTGTGTCTCAAAATGTATTGTCTTTTTGTTTTCAGATTTAATTCTTCCGTCAAAAGTGCTCTGGTTTTGGTTAGTTCATCAAAAGTTGATGTCGCAATGTTTTTTTTGTGCGTTGTCTCTAATTTGTGAATCCGGTCTACCAGGGATTTAATTTTCGATTGGCGTTCTTTTTTTATTCTAGCTAGCTTGTTGATGAATTCACTCCTGATAACACATTTATGTGCTTCCCATTGAGTCATCAGGGAGGTTTCATCGTTTTCGTTTCTTGTGAAGTAATCTAACAGTTTCTCTTTTAATTCTAGAACATTTATAGGGTCTGTGAGGACTGTGGAGTTGAGTCTCCAGGTCTTGGTCACTGTTTTTTTATCGGGGAAAGTCAACGTTGCTGTTATAGGGTGATGGTCTGATATTGTCATAGGTTCGATTGTTGCAGCTTTCAAAAGGGCAAGGTCAGGTTGGGATATAGAAAGGTAGTCAATTCTGGAGTATTTTTGGTGAATGGTAGAGAAATATGTGTAATCTTTGGTTTGAGGAAACAGAGTTCTCCAGGTGTCGTGCAGCGTTAAATCTTTAAGTTGAATCTTAATCTGTCTCAATGCTCTGTACGGAAGGCTCGATGCTCCATTCGAGGTGTCAATGATGGGGTTTAAGGGGGTATTGAAATCACCCCCTAATACTAGAATACCTGTGGCAAAGGTGGTCAGTAGTTCTCTAATTTTGCGAAAGAAAGCTACTTGGCCCGAATTTGGGGCGTATATGTTGGCAATTGTGATTGGATGACTTTCCAGTTTGCCTTTCACAAAGATGTATCTCCCGCTGGGGTCTAGCATGGTATCGTGTATCTGGAACGGGGTCTGGTTAGAGACTAGTATGGAGACACCCTTCGTTTTTCCTTCTTTATTTGAGGCGTGTAAGGCTATTGGATATCTCCTGTCTTGGAATTTCGGTATTTTTTCGAATTTGAAGTGGGTCTCTTGGATACAAACGATGTTCGCTTTTTGTTTGTGAAACTCATTAAGGAACTTGGTCCTTTTTTCTGGAATGTTGAGACCTTTGGCATTTACAGAAAGTATTTTAATAGACAGTGGAGATGTACGTTGGCTGCTGGAAGCCATTGTTTTGGATTGTGCAGAGAGAGAGAAAAAATAAAGGGGGGGAGGGGGGGAGGGAAGGGGGGGTTTGGAGAGAAGGACTAAGGGCGGTGTAGGGGAATGAGGTATAAGGGGATTACCGGGAGTAGGCTTAGACCTGTTGGCCTACTCAAGTATATCGAATTCCGGAAGGTTCAAAGGGCAGTTAAGAATTTGCCCTCTGTTTGGGTACGTGGCTATAGTCGTTACCGATGTATGTATACGTTCTGATTGTCGGAGAATAGACAACCAGATAGAGAAAGAGAAGAATCAAGCTCTAAACGTAAACTTGTTGTTCTCTTCCTCCCTCTCTCTTCTTTCCTATCCGTCTGTGAGTCTGGCACTTCGGAGCAGTTGTTACAATAAAAACGAGTAAACCTCATGTTACAGGAGCGTCTTTATCTAGGTAAGTATGGGGGGTCGTTCATTAGTTTGGGGGTGATGAGGAGCTAAATGCAAGCCCTGGGTCTTACGTTACTAGTTCTAAGACTGTAAATGTCTGGGTAATAAGGCCGATACTGCGCTTTGATGCCTTAGATAGAGCATTAGTACTTTAGGTCCTGCAAGATTGACCAAAGAGGAGGGGAGAGAATTCGCTAAAGCAATTTTAGTATCTGAACCCTATAAGGATTTGGTACATTGTTACTCTGCATGGAAACTATCCCCTAATGATGATGAGAGAAAACAGCATGAAAGTGCAAAAACCAGTATAACGTCCTGAGGTGTGTAACGTAAACAATAAGCCTGGATCATTTAACTTGTCAAGCTTGACATTCTTTATGATCATCTAGCATAACCACGGGGCACGGCAGCGGTCAAGGGGAAGAGCAGTTTGTTTAGTGGACGTTCAATGCACTCCATTAGTGGGAAGAGAGTGGGAATTAAACACTGCCATGTCTTTGCTGATCATGCTACAAGACCATTATTGATTAGGCATTTATATACTATGCATCAAGAGCACAAAGCAAAACAGGGTAAATTATACAACTTTTTCAATTATCTCCTCAGCTAGAGTTTCCAACAGGAATCAAAATTTATATGGGTCCTGATTAAAAGGTCTCAGGTCCAAATAGCTGTAACAGTTGACATAACAAGAAACAATAGCGATTTTAGTGTCCTGCCCTTTTCCTCATGTATCTCGCTAGATGGTCTATGTAGACTGTCAGAATGGTACTTACACGTGATGAGGTTTTAGCGGTTAAGATAGTCAAACCTTTAACATGGAAAACTGTCCAGTAGATCGACGGGAGCTCGGAGCCGCTTGAGAATGAGTAGTCTCTCGAAGGGGGTGTTTAGTATCTCTGCAAGGGGCATACTGAAAAAAAAAAAAGTTAAGGGCAGGGGATCCGAGAAAAGGCAAGAGCAAAAACAAAAGGGAATCACGTAAGTAAGATGAGCTAGTATTGAACCTATGTACTGCCTTTATCCTCCTTTTAGTAGCGCTTCAGGGATAGCCAGGAGGATCATTCGTAGATCTAGAGAAAAGCGGCTCCAGGTAAAAGCAATGCAAATAAAAAAAAAAAAAAGGGGAAAAATAAAAAATAAACATAAGGAGGAGGCATGTGGAGAGCCGATCCGAAAGGTGTAGAAGCGTATTCAGGTGTCCATGTGGTCTCGGTAGTCAATGCGATCTCTACGTCTGGGTGGCGAGTTTCCTGGATCTCCTTGGGCCTCGTTTCCCCTGTTGTTGCGAGGTGATGATGATCTGCGGCGTCTATCTCTCTGTCTTTGAGCTCTGGGAGTTAGATTGTTGGAGATTGATATCCACGGTTCATTCAGCATAAATGAGCTGTACCATTAAGGGACCTCCGTTCTGGGGATATTCATTGCTTCGCAGAAAGATCGGAGGTCATCGGGCGTACGGAGCAATGCTGTATGACCCCGGTGTGTGGCTGATAGACAAAATGGGAATTTCCACCTGTATGGAATTCCCCTTGATCTCAATTGTTCCGTGATCGGACGCAAAGCTCTGCGTTGTTGCAATGTAAGGTTTGAGAGATCCTGATAGAGTTTAATCTCAGTACCGTTGAAAATGACTCTATTTCTCTCTCTTGCTTTCCTCAATATGGCTTCCTTCAGTGGGAAGTTTACCAGGCAGCAAATTATGTCTCTAGGGGGGTCATTATCTCTCCCTCTGGGCCTGAGGGCCCTATGGATCCTCTCGAATTCGATCGGTGTATCAGGAGGTCTTTCCAGTATATCATTGAATATAGCTTCTGCAGTACGTTCTACAGGGATTTGATCAGGCATTTCAGGGACCCCTCTTATTCTAATATTATGTCTCCTCCCCCTGTTGTCTAAATCTTCTAAATGGCGGTGTATTTCGATAATGTGGGTGAGGTGCATGTCAGCATTCTTCTGCACTTGTTTTATAGCATCCGCATGGCGTGCAGCAGTCTGTTCCATCACTCCAGTCCTAGCTGCTATGCCCTGTATGTCAGCACGGAGCTCACTGATGGCAGCAGACAAGGATGATTTTATGTCCAGGGCCACTGCTTGCAGATTGGCTTGCAGGTCTGCCAGGCTAAACGGCTGTGCCACTTGTAGCTGTGGTGCCTGGTGAGGTGGGAGAGGTGCCTGGATGGGTAGGGTATGAAGAGGGGTGGTGGGGTCATTTACATGGAACCCTGATTTGTTTGTACCGCCAATCGCGCTATTCGCGGCATCCGCGATGGTGCTGGAGCCGCCGAGCGGGACGAGAGGCTTCGGCGAGGCCGCGGCTTTGAGGCCTACCGCCTGCGCCGCGCGGAACATCTCAGGGATGATGGGTTGCGCTGACTGACCTGGATCCATCGTCTCCCGGGGTGTAGAGGAGGTAAGATCACCCTTCCCCAAGCCTTTTTCAGGTGCTTATGGGTCCTGTTTAGCTAATTTGCTGCTCGTCTGTGCCAGAGAAGGGGAATCAAGCAGCCATCTCGGTCCGGTGCTTGGCCACGCCCCCTAGTCTTGTTGCCTCAGTAGTATCAAGAGATCTTTAAATTTGCAGACTGCCTTGGAGCAGTGTACAATCTACTTTTCTTTTCCCAGCAGCCAGACCCCTGGCTCCAGCAACTGGATCCCTGGCTCCAGCAGCCCCACCCTTGGCACCAGAAGCCAGACTCCAGGCCCCAGCAGCCAGGCCCCAGCCTCAGCAGCAAGGGCCCAGCAGCCAGATCCCAGCAGCCAAACCCCATGACCAGCAGTCCGGGCCCGGCAGCCAGACCCCCTGGCCCCAGCAGCCATACCCCAGGCTTCAGCAGTCAGACCCTTGGCCCTAGCAGCTGGACCCTGGGCCCCAGCAGCAAGGGCCCAGCAGCCAGATCCCAGGACCAGCAGCCCGGCTCCAGCAGCCAGACCCTTGGCCCCATTGCAGCCAGACCCCAGGACCAGCAGCCAGACCCTTGGCCCCATTGCAGCCAGACCCCAGGACCCAGGACCAGCAGCTCAGTTCCAGCAGCCAGACAAATAAAAAAAAAACAGACTTTTTTACTCTATCCAAACAAGGAAAAACTTTTTGACAATACACATACGTTACAAATACAACATTTCACATAAATTAAAAATAAACACATAAAATGGGAAATACAAAAAATATACTTACTCAACACCCACTTGTTTTTTCTATTGAACAAAGCTATATGTGCCTATTCATAAAAATATTATGTTCTGAAATTGCACTGGGGATACAAGATTTATTATTTAAAGCTGTAAATATAAGGAAAAGTGCAAATACTGAAAAATGTATAATATAATTTATATCTGACTAATTTCACTTTACACTAAAATGCTATGAAAGTGAGGATCAAATTTAGTTATTTCAGTTATGTATAATATTTAAACGCTCACAGACATGCAAATCTTGTAATAATGATCTTTATTGTCTCTCCCGAGCATACCAGTAGAGCACTTAAATATCATTAAATAGAAATGTACATTAAGCACAGTTAAACATGATATTTCTTAACTGTTTCACATAAAATTATGCCTAAACAAAGCATGCTTTAATTGTATAATCATATGCTTATGCTCAGTGAGGGGAAAATATTGAATAACAGAAAAGATTCTTGCATAGTAAGCTAGCAGAATCATTGGAAATACCACTGGCAGGTGGAAAAAAAAAACCAAGGAAAATTCAGAAGCAAAAGACACACATGGGAATTTAGATACCTTCGAGGAAATTTTGCAAATGATGTTTTTATAAATAATGACAGGATGTATTACCAGTATAATCAAATGCCCAATTCTGAATCGAAAGCATATGTCAAATAAATTTAGCTGAAAGACGAGATGTGCATGTCAATACTACAACGTTTTATCAAAGAGGACAAACTTCACCAGTTAATTTACTAAAGGCGTATAGGTTGTTTACATATCAAAGTAAATTTTCACTTAGCTTATTGAAAGAGGTAAAGCCATGCTGATGTCAATCATCCAATGAATTTTTATTTTTTACTTGAACATGATTGGGTATTTTCTGTATAGGAAATGTACACTTTCACCTCATTCACTAAGCCAGCCTTTCTCAATCTGTTGAACATGGAGAAACCCTTGAAATTACTTTCTGGCCACAAGGAACCCCTGCTAATAATTATAAGGTCTATAGCTCACTGTACATTAGCGTGATGGTCAGAGGGAACAGTGCTTCTTATGTTTGTGTTCAGTTGAAAGAATCGCTAAAAAGATCATTGGTGTCAGTGAGAACTTATCTGAGAGGCTCAAATTGCTCATTGCTCAAGGAACCTAAAGGAATCATATGCCTCGTACACATGTACAGGTTTCCCGGCTGACTTTTTACTGCCGGGAAACCTGAGGGGACCCCGAGAACCTGCTTGAGAGCTTTTCCCCCCTACACACGGCCGGTTTTCCTGGCTGGAAAACTGCCATGAGAGCTTTGGCTGGGAAACCCGGCTGTGTGTATGCTCCACAACAGTCTTTCCCATAGGAAAACTGCCAGGAAAAAGACCATCGGGAATCGCGGCAGGAATAAAGAAATCCCAGTGGTTTTCCTGTCTGGAAAACTGCCATGAAGCATACACACGGACAGTTTTCCCGGCCAAAAGCGGTCATGGCAGTTTTTCTATAGGGAAAACTGGTCATGTGTACGAGGCATTAGGGTTTCATAGTACCCTAATCGGGAAAGGCTGCATTAAACAAAGCGAACATTAATTTTGCAAAGTGAACATGATCTACTCCTCTAGTAAATCAACTCAATAGTGGTCCTGCAAAATACAGACACTTTTATAAGATAGCTAAAGATTTTCTTAAGAGCTTATATATACTTTCATGTAAGAGAATGTCCTTACCCCCACGTGCATTGGTCTGGCTGTTTTTTCATTCATGGAGCAAAGTATCTGAATAAGTCGATTTTTTTGTTTCTGTCCTTTCTCGACTCCTCCTATCTTTTATTGGATAATCCACATCTGTCTTTTTTTTTGCAAAATCTTTATTTTCAATTTCAAAAAAACATCGACAGTTGCACAATACAACATAGCCAAATGGGAAAAAAGAACAGAAGGAAGTACAATAACCAGGGGGGGAATGGAGTAGGGAGGAATGGACAAAGGACAAGGGGAAGGGAGGAGGGACGGGAAGGGTGAGGGACATCAAGGGGCGTGTCCAGTCTGAGTTTGTACAACCAGTTCAACTAGGAGTAACAGAAAACGACATTATAGGGACAGAGGGACAGTCCGCCCGCCCTGGACATATACGGTCCTCGTGGGCAGATCCCCCCCCCCCCACATCAGTGGGGAGTAGAAAAGCCACCTGTCCCCACTCACGGGTAGATACAACAATAACTCCCCTCATTACATATCATATGAAAAAGACTTGATGAGACAAAGGTATTCAAACAAACTGGAAACTGTCTCTGTAGCCCAAATTAAAAGGGGGTAAAACACCCATGAGTCCCTTGGAGACATAACAACACAGTAAACAATTAAGGGGAGAGAGCGAGAGAAAAAGAGAGAAGAGAAAAAGAGAAAAGGGAAAAAAGGAGAAAGAATGGGAAATTAGATCGAAAGCTAAGAAAGGAGGGGAAAAAAGTGGATAAAGCAAGAGTCAAGAAGGCATTTAGATCGGCACTCACCAGCCTCACCGAAGGGAGGAATCCACATCTATGTGGGGTCAAGGGTTTCTGATGAACGGTGCGCCTGAACGAGTCTCCCAAAGGAGGAATCTGCTAAGGCAAGCAGTGCCTCATCCAAACTTGAGGAGGGTATGGCTGTGTCATGTACGTGGGTCTTCCACTCTGCCCAGGCAAGGTCAAATCCCTCGAGGGTGTCTCTGCAATTTGCTAGCCAATTCTCTGCTTCCATGATCTCCCCCACCTTCCTCAGCCAATCCTGTTCACTAGGAATTTGCGAGCTCTTCCAGTGGATTGGTATGAGCCGTTTTGCGGCATTGAGGAGGTGGGGGAGAGCACTGCGTCTGTACCGGGACAAAGGAATGGGGGGGACATGGAGTAGGAAATGCTTAGGCAGTGCTGGAATATCAATACCCAGGCCCTCAGAAATATGTTTATTGACCATGTCCCAAAACGGACGGAGTACTGGGCATTCCCACCAAATGTGGAGGAATGTGCCCTTCTGCCCACATCCCCTCCAGCATCTGTCGGAGACGGCAGGGAAGATTCTAGCGAGGGTAGCGGGTACCCTATACCACTGTGTCAGCAGTTTATAGTTGTTTTCTTGGGTTTTAGCAGTCAAGCGTTAAAGGTGGTGAAGGTGTTCATCAGTGAAGTCGGATTGCAGGTCCCTTTCCCACTCTCTAATAAAGTGGGGTCGTGGATTAGTCGATGCGTCCTCCAACATCCCATATAGTACAGAGATCATATGGGACAATGGAGCAGTCGACACCCATAGACGTTCAAATTCCGTCAGGTCCGTTCTAATCTGCGCTAGTCTGGTACATTTGGTGATAAAAGTTGCTAACTGACGATGTCTCCAA
Source organism: Rana kukunoris (assembly GCA_029574335.1). Classification (NCBI taxonomy): domain Eukaryota; kingdom Metazoa; phylum Chordata; class Amphibia; order Anura; family Ranidae; genus Rana; species Rana kukunoris. Next base: position 99,470,034 of record CM056052.1, on the reverse strand, counting down.
AAGTCAAATGGAAAACTACCATATCGGGCGCGTAAGGTGTCTAACGACAGCAGGGCTCCACCTTCCAGAAACCTTGAGATGCTAACTACTCCATCCCCAGCCCACGTTCCAAGGGAGGCTTTCAGTTCCCCAGGGGGAAACCATGGATAGCCACAAGCAGGCGCCAGAGGAGAAGTCTTCGGGGCCAGTGCCAGGCTGTCATTCACCTTATCCCAGATAGACAAGGAGTGGGCCGTCAGCGGAGAGGCCCAATCAGAGAGCCCTCTGTCCCCCGCTGGGACCCATGGTGCATAGGATAAGTCTCGCCTCGCCATCTTCTTCTCCAGGGGGACCCACAACTTAAGGGACGCATGGAACTTCCAGTTCAGAATGCGCTGTAGGGCAATTGCCTGATAGTACCGGTGAATGTTTGGTATCCCCAGGCCTCGCCTCAGTTTGGATCTTTGTAGGATTGACATTGCTAGTCTAGGTCTCTTACCCCCCCACACAAATTTAATAAAAAGGCTGCGCAAATCCACAAAAAAAACGCTTTCGGAAGGCGTATAGGGATCATTTGCAGTAGAAATAGGATACGGGGCAGAACCGTCATTTTCAAAATATTCGTCCGGCCCACCCAAGTGAACAGTGCTCTATCCCAAGTCTGCAGGTCCTGGGAGATCGTCTTTAAAAGGGGGACATAATTCAGAGAGTACAGGGAATCTAATCGGTTCGTAAGCTGAATCCCTAAATATTTCATGGAGGAGGCGGACCACTTAAAGGGGAAGTAATCTTTAGGGGGGACGTCAGATTGGGAGGAACAGTGACAGGCAATATTTCAGATTTTGCATAATTTATTCGGAAATTGGACACCTCTCCATACTCCTTCAGCTCGCCCATCAAGTCTGGCAACGAGACAAGAGGGTCCACCACATGAAATAATATGTCGTCCGCATAAGCAGAAAGCTTATGTTCTAGGGAGCCAACATGTACTCCTCTGATGTTTTGATTTGATCTGACCCTTTGCAGCAGCGGTTCCAAGACCAATGCGAACAAGAGGGGTGAGAGCGGACACCCCTGCCTCGTGCCATTCCGAATAGGGAACCTATAGAGCATGGAGATCCAGCGCAGCATATGGGGGCCCAGACCTGACTTCTTGAGAACCGCGTTAAGGAACTGCCAGTCCACGCGATCGAATGCCTTCTCTGCATCAGTAGACAATATCAGGTATGGAGGCATCCGATCGCGTGTGTGCGCCCAGTGAATAAGCTGTATAGCCCTATTTGAATTGTCTCTAGCTTCCCGCCCCATTATGAAGCCAGTCTGGTCGGCGTGAATTAGGTCAGGGAGAAGATGTTTTAAACGGTTAGCCAAAATCTTAGAAAAGATCTCGAGGTCCGTGTTTAAAAGAGAAATCGTACGGTAGCTCTGGGGTTGGGTAGGGTCCTTGCCCTCTTTTGGGAGTACTGTGATGTGGGCCAGCGAGGTCTCCCCAGGGAGATGCCCAGCAGTCGCCAAGGAATTAAGGAGAGCACAAAAAGGGGCCTGCAGTTTGTCAAAGAATTTTAGGTAGTACGCCCTAGTGAAACCATCGGGCCCAGGACTTTTGCCAGAGGGCAATGATTTAATAGTCGCCAGCAACTCGGCTGGGGAAATGGGGAGTTCCAGGCCCGATGCCTGCTCCGGAGACAGGGTGGGAAGTCCGACCGAGGAAAGGTATGAGGTGATCCTGTTCTGTTTAAGAGTCACTTCTGCCGAAGAGGAGGCGGCCCCCAGGTTGTACAAAGTCTCATAATAATCACGAAACAATGAGGCAATTTTTGAGGTGTGCTGTGCCGAGTCGCCCTTCGGAGAGTGAAGTTTATGTACATGACCTGCTAGTCTCTTTTTACGAAGCGCGCGCGCTAACATCCGACCGCACTTGTTGCCGTGCTCATAATATGCTTAAGCCAAGTAACGTAGCTTCCGGTTAATTTTTCGGTCTAGTAATTTTGCAAAAAGCTGTCGGAGTTCGTTCAGACGACGGAGCTCAGCTGTATCTGACGTCCATTTGTGGCTAAGCTCAGCCTGCCTCAGCGCCTGCAGTACTCTCTGGAAGTCCGCCTGCCTCTCTTTGTTAATCTTGGCTCCCATGGCGATAAGAGTGCCACGTACCACTGCTTTATGGCCTTCCCAAAGAATGCCATTGCTAACCTCCCCGTTATTATTTTCAGCGAAATAGTTCTCCAAAGTCTCCCGTACCCCGCTACCACCCCAGGGTCGTCCAATAGGTTTTCGTTTAGCTTCCAGGTCCTGACCCTAGCCAGAGCAGGGTGAGTGTCACCGGGGCATGGTCAGAAATAGTGATCTGATCAATTGTGGCTTCTATTAACAAGTCAAGGGTACCTTGGTCAACTAGCATCAAATCAATCCTAGTATATACGTTGTGTACACTGGAGAAGTAGCTGTAGTCCCTTTCTGTGGCATGAAGGGCTCTCCAGCAGTCCACCAGCGTATAACCCTGAAGAGTCTTCCTAAAGTGTCTTAAAAAGGCATGGGAGTGGGTAGATTTTTTCACGGAGGTGTCCAGAAGGGGGTCAGGGCTAACATTAAAGTCCCCTCCCAGTATCAGTCTACCCTCCCTAAAGTCGGCCAGCAGGGCAAGGGTCTGATCTAAGAACGTGAGTTGTTGCGAATTAGGGGCGTATAAAGTTGCAAAGGTAAATTTCTGACCCATCATTGTGCCCTTTCAGGAACACATAGCGCCCTTGGGGGTCCACCACGTGATCTGAAGGCTGAAATTGACAAGTCCTGTGTACTGCTATCGCTACCCCCCTAGATTTAGGCATGGGAGAGGTACTGAGGTACCATTGTGGGAATAAATGAGTGGGTAGTTTTGGAAGCGAGGAGGCAGTGAAATGGGTCTCCTGCAGGAAAAGGACCTGGGTCCCTAGTCTTTTCAATTCTAACCAGAGTCTGTTCCATTTGTTGGGAGAGCACAGCCCACGCACATTGTATGACACTACCTTAACCGTAGCCATAACTTGACAAGGAGGGTCGTCCAGGCGCCATTCCCCATTGTGTAGAAGTCGGAGGTAGCCGATCCGCCTTCCAGGCACTAAGAGGGCATAAAAGAAAGAAAAGGAAGGAGAGTGTCACGTACCTGGTTATGGAGCCCAATGTGCAGGGAGCGGCCTCTCGTAAGCCTCTGACTCAGGAACCCCTGGTAGAGCAAACAGGGGGTACGGAGTCTGGAGGGACACAAGCGCCTGGTGGGAAGCTGGAGATGGACCGGAAGAGGAAGTGAACAAGCGTTGACGAGGTCCTAGCAGAAATCCAGCAAACACAGGAACGGTGTTGTAGCGCTTGTGAATAGGAGCCAAGGGATTGTCAGACACTGGATCAGGCACCAATCAGGAGACGGAGACAGGTCCGAGGGTTGAATCAGGTTCAGACCGGGTCGGTGAATCAGGTAAGCAGACAGCAAGGCGGGTTTAAGCAGAGTTGGTAGTCGGATCAGGCCGGGGTCAGAGGCAGGCTGCAGGCAGAGAAGGGTCAACGGAAGCCGGGTCAGGTATTCGGTAATCAGGCAGACAGGTAACAGGTTCATATTCAGTCAGGGATTGCTGCAGACTGGTCAGCAAGATACAGTGGGATCAGATGGTTTAAATAGCAGTTCTTGGCGCCGAAATGACGTACCAAATTAAGTTGTCCTCTCCTCTTTCTGTCAAAGACCTCCTTATTATACTCCTGGGTTCTTGCCATTGTTTCCTGGAGTATTTTGTTATTGGTGGAAAAAAAATCCAAGGTTTCCTGAACAGCTGGTACTGAGCATTCCGGCATATGGTTGGATAAAAACAGAGGATGAAAGCCGTAGTTGGCAAAGAATGGGGACTGTTGGGTAGTGTTGCTCACGAATATTCGAATCGCGAATATTCGCTACGAATATTGCATATTCGAGTATTCGCGATATAACTCGAATATAGCGGCGAATATTCGCTATTTCGAATATTGTTATTTTTTTCAAATTTATTTTTAAAACAGATCACATCCTAGTGATCAATGATCGCCTTCAAGGTCTAAAAGCATGCTGGTATGATTACAGAGAGACCCTGGGCCGAGTAGCTGATGCAATTCTTTTATTTTCCGAAAAATCGCATTGCGTTTTTTCGGCCGAAAAAACGCATTGCGCTTTTTCGGCAACATAAAATAATTGCATCAGCTACTCGGCCCTTCTTTTGCATCAGAGCCAATCAGAAATCTCGAATATCGCGCAATATTGCTATTGCCGAATATTCGAGATTTTCTGATTGGCTCTGATGCGCCAATCAGAAAATCTCGAATATTCGGCAATAGCAATATTGCGCGATATTCGAGATTTCTGATTGGCGCATCAGAGCCAATCAGAAATCTCGAATATCGCGCAATATTGCTATTGCCGAATATTCGAGATTTTCTGATTGGCTCTGATGCGCCAATCAGAAAATCTCGAATATTCGGCAATAGCAATATTGCGCGATATTCGAGATTTCTGATTGGCTCTGATGCGCCAATCAGAAATCTCGAATATCGCGCAATATTGCTATTGCCGAATATTCGAGATTTTCTGATTGGCTCTGATGCGCCAATCAGAAAATCTCGAATATTCGGCAATAGCAATATTGCGCGATATTCGAGATTTCTGATTGGCGCATCAGAGCCAATCAGAAATCTCGAATATCGCGCAATATTGCTATTGCCGAATATTCGAGATTTTCTGATTGGCGCATCAGAGCCAATCAGAAAATCTCGAATATTCGGCAATAGCAATATTGCGCGATATTGCATGAATTCTGATTGGCGCATCAGAGCCAATCAGAAAATCTCGAATATTCGGCAATAGCAATATTGCGCGATATTCCTTTTGCCGAATATTCGAGATTTTCTGATTGGCTCTCATGCATAGTAGTAGAGTAAGTTAGCAGAATAAAATCGCGTTATATCTCTCCTTTGCCGATTCAAAATACTCACATTAATTAGCATATTCTCCTCATCAATGGTGAACATGCTTCCAACCATCTTTATCTCCTGAAAATCTCCTTCTGGCTGCAGTGGCTGGCCCAAATCCAGGAAGTGAAACTTTATTTCCAAAAAAAAACGCGGGAATGCGCACGCGCCGGAACGTAAGATCGCATTACAAGTGTCATTTGCAATTAGTGAAATTTAGCAATGTTCTTATTTCACTAAAATATCAATAACATTCGATTTGGACGCAGGTTTAAAAAAATCGCAATAGATTTTAATCGCAATCAAAATATCGCAATTAGCGAAAAATCGCACTTATGATACTTCGTAAAAATACCACGAATATTCGAAATTAGCGAATATTTCTCGAATATTCGGAAAAATATTCGTGATATATCGCGAAATCGAATATGGTGTATTCCGCTCAACACTACTGTTGGGTAGCTGAATGGATTGAGTTGTTGTAGGCAAACTCTGCAAGGGGTAACAGAGAAGCCCAATCATCCTGTAAAAAACTGGAGAAACAGCGCAGGTATTGCTCGAGCGTCTGGTTGGTGCGCTCGGTCTGGCCGTTGGTCTGTGGGTGGTACGCAGATGAAAAGGAAAGTTCAATCTTCAGCGCCCCACATAACGCTTTCCAGAACCTCGAGGTGAATTGCACCCCACGGTCAGATACAATATTAGCAGGTATACCATGGAGTCTCACTATTTTTTGCTGTTTCGGCAGCAGAAGGTGTCCCTACCATCGGTAGGAAGTGCGCCATTTTTGAAAGTCTGTCCACCACTACAAAGATGGTAGTATAGTTTTCAGAAGGAGGTAACTCAACAATAAAATCAATTGAAATCATTCTCCAAGGTTTCTCTGGAACAGGCAGTGGTTTAAGTAACCCCCACGCTTTGGTTCTGCTACCCTTGTGTTGGATACAGGTGGCACAGGATTCCACATAGCTTTTGCAATCTTGTAATAATTGAGGCCACCAGAAGGTACGCTGGATGAGTTCAGCTGTCTTATGGATTCCGAAATGTCCGGCTAGCTCGTGGTCATGGCAGGACTTGAGAATTGTCAATCGTAGTTGTTGAGGCACAAAAATCTTGTTTTTGTTCCATAGCATGCCGTCTCTTAACTGCAGAGTAAGGTCTGGAGATGGGGAAATTGATGAAGAGGCCTGCTTAATTTGAGACAGAAGATCTCCCTGTAACATAAGAAAATTGCCAGGGGCGAGGATGGTGTCCGGGGAGGAAGGAGCTTCAGGCCCATTGAACATCCGAGATAGCGCGTCGGGTTTAGTGTTTCTTGATCCGGGTCTGTAGGTTATATGGAAGGAAAACCGAGTAAAGAACAATGCCCACCTGGCCTGCCGTGGCCTCAGTCTCTTAGCAACTTTTAAGTATTCCAAGTTCTTGTGATCTGTATAGATCAAGATGGGGTGAGCTGCACCCTCCAGGAGATAACGCCATTCCTCGAGAGCTGCCTTGATTGCTAAAAGTTCCCTGTCCCCAACGTCATAGTTTCTTTCAGCTTCGGAGAGTTTGCGGGAGAAGAACGCAACTGGATGCAGAAGGGATTTGGGTCCTTGTCTCTGGGAAAGCACTGCTCCGACCGCCACCTCGGAGGCGTCCACTTCCAGGATGAAAGGTAGAACTGGATCAGGATGTTTTAGGATGGATGCTGAAATGAAAAGGTTTTTCAGGGTAGAAAAAGCCGCTTGAGCCTCTGGGGACCACTGGAACCGGATACCCTGTTTGGTCAGACCTGTGATGGGAGCAATTATGGAAGAGAAGTTCTTGATAAATTTTCGATAAAAATTTGCAAATCCCACAAAACGCTGGACTGATTTCTTATCGGTGGGAGCGGGCCAATCTGTAATGGCGGTGACCTTCTGAGGGTCCATCTTGACACCGTCTATTGAAATGATGAGACCTAGGAACTGGATGCTCTCTCTTTCAAACTCACATTTCTCCGCTTTAGCATACAGACTGTGTTGACGGAGCCGGGCTAGGACCTTTTGGACATGTCTTTGATGATCTGACAGGGAGGAAGAGAAGATCAGGATGTCATCTAGGTAAACAATAACGAATAAATCAAGATAGTCTCTGAAAATGTCATTTACAAAATGCTGGAATGTGGCTGGGGCATTGCAAAGGCCAAAGGGCATCACCAGGTATTCAAAATGCCCAAAACGAGTACGAAATGCGGTTTTCCACTCGTCGCCATCCCTTATGCGGACGAGGTTGTAAGCCCCACGGAGGTCAAGTTTAGTAAAGATGGTGGCTGCTCCGAGTCTCTGAAATAGTTCAGGAACGAGAGGGAGAGGATACCTGTTCTTAATCGTGATTTTATTTAAGTCCCTGTAGTCTACGCAGGGGCGTAGAGAGTGATCCTTCTTTTCCACAAAGAATATACCGGCCCCCGCAGGGGATGTGGAAGGGCGGATGAACCCCTTCTCGAGATTCTCATCAATATAAGACTTGAGAGTGACCAACTCTAGCCCAGTCAAAGGAAATATTCTTCCAAACGGAATTTCTGCTCCAGGTAAAAGTTCAATAGGGCAGTCGTAGGACCGGTGTGGAGGTAACGTCTCTGCTCCTCTTTTGCTGAACACATCTAAGAAACTATGATAGACTTCTGGGATTAATTGACGGTTCTCCTCTTCGGATTCTAAACACATCAAAGAAGGAGGGTAACTGGCAGGTTTCTGAAGGCAGTGTTGTCGACAGTAAGAGGAAGAAAAGTGGATTGTTCCAGATCCCCAGTCAATCTGGGGATTATGGGCTTTCAGCCAAGGCATACCCAGAATGACCGGAAACATTGGGGATTCAATAATGTCCAGACAGAGTAGTTCCCGGTGGTCCTGGGAGGTGAGTGCGTATAGGGGAATTGTCTCTTGGGTAACCGGGCCGGATTTGATAGCCGATCCGTCGGCTAAATGGACGGTAAGTTTCTGGTGCCGTGGTCGTAGAGGGACTCCATGTCGAAAGGCAAAGGAGGCGTCCATAAAACCGCTGCAAGCACCAGAGTCAATAATTGCGGGGACTTGGAGGTTCCTTCCTGGAAGCTGTAGAGAGATTGAAACAGCCAGGTGAGTATTATTGTTACGTAAGACAGAGAAGAGAGCCGGTGAGGGGACTGAACACTTACGGAACTTGACGGGGCAGGTGTTTACATAGTGCCCGGATCCTCCACAGTACATGCAAAGGTTATTGGATCGACGCCTTTGACACTCCTCCGGAGTCAGGGATGGCCGAAGTAGGCCTATTTGCATTGGTTCTGGATGATCGATGGGGTTTGGTCTGGGACCTGAAGGAGGCAGATGCGGTGGGCCAGGTACACGTGGCATCATCCATATGGGACGTGTGGGGCCGGATGTGCGTTCAGCACGCCGTTCCCTCAACCGTCTGTCGATCTGAACAGAGAGGAGGATGAGGGCTTCAAGTGTTGCGGGGATGCCCACTCGGGCTAATTCGTCTTTTAGAGATTCTGAAAGTCCCATACGAAATTGGTGACGCAGGGCAGCATCATTCCAGTTGGTATCGGAACTCCACTGCCTGAATTCAGCTACATATTCCTCCACTGCTCTGCGTCCCTGCTGTAAGGCACATAATGCTGCTTCAGCGGTAGCTGCTAGTTGGGAATCCTCATAGATAAGATCCATGGCTTGGAAGAAAGTGCTGAGTAGGTTAAGACTTTCTTCCTTGCGTTCTAGAAGACGATGCGCCCAGGTCTGAGGTTCGCCAGACAATAACGAGATAACGAAACCTACTTTTGTGGCCTCAAGTGAAAAGGTCCTGGGTTGTAAAGCAAAAAAAAGTTCACAGGCGTTGCGGAAAGCTCTATATTTGCTGCGATCTCCAGAAAATCTCTCCGGGGTGGGAACTCTGTGTTCCGGTGGTAGCATCACTACGGAAGGGGCAGCTGCGGTTCCAGACGCTGCAGGTGCTGTTGTGGCCAGAGTTTGGACACGTCCTTCTAGGCGGGTATATCCTTCTTGTAAAGTCCGTACGGCCGCGGTGAGGCCATCTAGATGGCGGCATAAGTCCTCCATGGGAGACGCCCCCTGCGTGGGCTCGGACATGGCTGACCAGTACTGTCACGTACCTGGTTATGGAGCCCAATGTGCAGGGAGCGGCCTCTCGTAAGCCTCTGACTCAGGAACCCCTGGTAGAGCAAACAGGGGGTACGGAGTCTGGAGGGACACAAGCGCCTGGTGGGAAGCTGGAGATGGACCGGAAGAGGAAGTGAACAGGCGTTGACGAGGTCCTAGCAGAAATCCAGCAAACACAGGAACGGTGTTGTAGCGCTTGTGAATAGGAGCCAAGGGATTGTCAGACACTGGATCAGGCACCAATCAGGAGACGGAGACAGGTCCGAGGGTTGAATCAGGTTCAGACCGGGTCGGTGAATCAGGTAAGCAGACAGCAAGGCGGGTTTAAGCAGAGTCAGTAGTCGGATCAGGCCGGGGTCAGAGGCAGGCTGCAGGCAGAGAAGGGTCAACGGAAGCCGGGTCAGGTATTCGGTAATCAGGCAGACAGGTAACAGGTTCAGATTCAGTCAGGGATTGCTGCAGACTGGTCAGCAAGATACAGTGGGATCAGATGGTTTAAATAGCAGTTCTTGGCGCCGAAATGAAGTCAGCGCGCGCGCGCGCTCCCGCCGCGCGCGCCGCGTGCACGCTCGCGCCGCGCACATCACGCGCGCGCACCCGCGCGCCCCCGCGCATGCGCTGAAACAGACTTCTCCTGGCGCTGTCAGTCCTGTATCTCTTATCATGACAGAGAGGAGAGAAGAAGTGGGGGATAGAGAAAAAAACATTAGTAGAACACAATATATACAAGGCGGGTCCACGGGTGCCATAGCGGCTAAGAGTGGTGGAACCCTATACTGTTTACCCGACTCATGGAGCCCTCCAGCCAGAGGAGGGCCACAGGAGTGGGGCAAAGTGCCCATATCCGGGCTAATACCCAAAACGGGTAGACCTATGTGAGAGACGTGATTGGACATGGGAAGTCAGGGGGTTCCTGCTCCCCACACAAATAGAGGCACTATACAGTACGTCCGGGAATCCAATAACGACACAAATTTTTTCAAAACATCTCCAGGTGCTGTACTGAACTCGAGCAACAGGTAAGCAAAAATACGTAAAAAATAGAAGGAAAAAAAATAAAAAAATAAAAAGTAAAAGTACAAAGAACAAAGAACAAATGCAAGGCAGCATGCTTCTGGAGAGGGAACCAGCGGTACACAGGTCCTATGGTAACGTCGCTGAGGGAATCTGACCCACTCCGTAGATAGGTCTGCTGAAGTGTCCCGCAAGGTTCTCTGTCACAGTCCAAAGGCCATCTCATAAGAGACTAAGAGAGGGAGAATACGTTTTCTTCTGGACCCTCAGTCCCCTGTTGAAGAGCCTTGCATCACATCGGCTGAGGATGACCGTTTGCGGCCTCGGGAGCGTCTAACCTGTTGCCATGGTTGGGGCATTGACACCAGCGGGACATCGGTAGCCAGCCTCCAGTCCGGAAAATCCACAGGCCCCAGCTGTAACTGTGATAGGAACCGTGGGAGGTCATCTTTATTGCGTAGGATAGCAGACTTGCCGTCCCTACTGACCTGAAGAACAAAAGGGAACCCCCATCTATAGGTGATATGCGCTGCACGTAGGAATTCGAGAAGAGGGCCCAAAGCCCTGCGTTGCATCAGGGTGCAGCGTGACAGGTCCTGGTAGAAGAACAAACGGGCCCCATCAAAGTAAAAAAAAGGGCGATTACGCATCCGTTGCATTATTTGCTCTTTAACAGTGTATCTGTGGAGCTTGCATATGACATCACGCGGGTTCTCCGCATCCTGCGAGGGTGGTCTGAGGGCCCTATGCGCTCTGTCGATTTCCACCTTCTCGGTAGGGGAGAGGCCCAGCAGCTGCTTGAATATGCCTTGTAGTGTGGGAACAATGTCCCTGGCCCCTGTTGCCTCTGGTAGACCCCGTATGCGGATATTGGACCTTCGGCTGCGATTCTCATAATCGTCGAGTTGTGAAATGAGGCTCTCTATATGACGGTCTTGAGCTGCACACCTATCCCTTAGCTGTGAAATAGTAGGCAAGGCCTCCTCCACGGTCTGCTCCAAAGCCTCTAATCTAGTGCCAAGCTGAGTGGTATCAGCCTTTAGTTGCTCGATGTCCTGTTTAAAGGCTTTCTCCACCCTGGTAGCAAAGCGGTCCAAGTCTTCCCGGGTAGGGAAAGACAAGAGGTGTTGCCTCAGGTCCCTGTCTCCCAGCAAGTCCGAGGCCTCACAGCTCTGTCCCATTGATGCTGAGGAGGCAGGGAAGACGGGGGGGGTCGAGTCCCTTACCAGATGTGGTGTTAGGATTGGAGACCCTCCGTGCTGCGGCAGTGTAGGAGGCTTAGAGGCGTGTTTCCCAGCAGCATCTTGTCCTTTGCCTCTTGCGGCCGCCATCTTGGATGTCCCAGCCCGCGGCTGTGTACCGCCGCCGAAAAAGGCGTTAATGGTGCCGATTCCGCGCTTTGCGTTCGTCCTGGTCCTGGAGGAGGCTCTCCAAACCTGGGACATGCTGTTAAGGCTCGGGTAAGAGCCGTGGATTCGCCGGAACGGGCCGAAGTAGCTGCGGTGTGTGAGGAGCTCTAGGAGTCTGCTGCCTCACTCGGCCATGTCCAAGCCACGCCATCCATCCACATCTGTCTTGACACATTCCATTCTGATTGGATTAAGGTGTCTGTGCTACCTGCGTAGGTATAATGTTATGTTCCAGACACTCCAAGGAACACGGGAAGTGGCTTGGATAATCTATGAAACATAATTTACCATAAAGAACAAGTCCAGTTGAAAGTGACTAAATACTGCTAGCTATATCATGACTAGTGATGAGCGGAATACGCCATATTCAATTTCGCGATATTTCACGAATATATAAAAGAATATTCGCGAAATATTCGTTAATATCGAATATTCATGATATTTTATCAAAAAATACATTTTGAGAAATTTCACTAATGCGAATGCGAAATTGATTGCGAAATTCTCGTCAACACGCAAAAACGGAGATCATTTCCTGGATTACTAAACTAATATGCACTAAACACTAACTCTACTTACACAAACTTATATGACTAAACTAAAGCTAATTTTTTTTTTTTTTTTTTTTTTATACACAAAACACAGAAGGGCAGAGAAAGTATTCGCGAATATTCACAACATAAAACGATCGCCTCAGCTACAGCCCAGGGTCTCTAATTATACCAGCAATGCTTTTAGACGTAGATGGAGATCACTAGGATGTGATCTGTTTTAAAAATATATTTGAAAAAATACGAATATTCGCAATATCGAATATTCACCGCGATATTCGATTTATTCGCTAATACTCGCGAATACTCGCGAATACTCGAATATGCAATATTCGTTAAGAATATTCGCAATGCGAATATTCGTGAGCAACACTAATCATGACCTGGATAAGTGTGAATCTTAACAGACGTGCGGTAGAGGTGCTGATGATGTCACATTTTGTAAAAACTCATCATTCCTGCACTGTTGTGCTTCAATCAGCTGCTGTCTGTAATTTACACATATGGACCTGGCAGAATCAATGACAAATCTGATTTAGAGGCATGTTAACATACAAACTATCAATTCTCTCAGTTAAACAAAAAATAGTTAACCACAATTATATTTTGAGATTTTAACAGCATCCCTGAGCGTAGCCCACACATAGAATATCATTTTAGGCAGCATTTTTAATTAGGTGTATTACAGTATATACAGTACACCTAAAATAAACAGTAGCTCTAATTCAAAAAGCTAAAATGTTTGCTACTTACCATTACAACAGTCATTTCTAGCAAAGGAAACCAATGTGAGCTGCAAATAATAGTCACATGGAATAAAACAGCAATCTTTTGGAAAATAACACATAAGGTACTGTAAAGTGTAGTGAATTCAGCCTTTTGTCAGTTGTGCTGTAAGACTTTGTTTGCAGCCTGTAAACAAAAGCATAGGGTTGACTTTCTAAAAGTGCAATATCTGGTGGAGCTGTGTATGGTAGCCGATCAGCTTTTAACTTCAGCTTGATCTATTAGGCTCCATGCACACTGAAGCTGATAAAAGCTATAAAAAAACGCCAGTAGCTTTGCAGGGAGCCTTGCAATGTTTTTTTAGCGTTTTTGGAATAGCTTTAACCACTTGATACTCTATTGTCCTGAGAGGACGTCATATGACGTCCTGTCATTTAAAGCTGCTAGCAGCGTGCGCGCACCCGTCGCATCACGAGAACACCGTGCGTGTGCCCGGCGGCCGCGGTGGCCGCCGGGCACACGCGATTGCCGACAATTGAGCTGGGACGTGCAGCTCTGTGTGTAAACACAGAGCTGCACGTCCCTGTCAGGGAGAGAGGAGACCGATCTGTGTTCCTTGTACATAGGGACACAATCGGTCACCTCCCCCAGTCACCCCCTCCCCCTACAGTTAGAACACAAACTAGGAGAAAGATTTAACCCCTTCCCCGCCTCAGCTACAGCCCAGGGTCTCTAATTATACCAGCAATGCTTTTAGACGTAGATGGAGATCACTAGGATGTGATCTGTTTTAAAAATATATTTGAAAAAATACGAATATTCGCAATATCGAATATTCACCGCGATATTCGATTTATTCGCTAATACTCGCGAATACTCGCGAATACTCGAATATGCAATATTCGTTAAGAATATTCGCAATGCGAATATTCGTGAGCAACACTAATCATGACCTGGATAAGTGTGAATCTTAACAGACGTGCGGTAGAGGTGCTGATGATGTCACATTTTGTAAAAACTCATCATTCCTGCACTGTTGTGCTTCAATCAGCTGCTGTCTGTAATTTACACATATGGACCTGGCAGAATCAATGACAAATCTGATTTAGAGGCATGTTAACATACAAACTATCAATTCTCTCAGTTAAACAAAAAATAGTTAACCACAATTATATTTTGAGATTTTAACAGCATCCCTGAGCGTAGCCCACACATAGAATATCATTTTAGGCAGCATTTTTAATTAGGTGTATTACAGTATATACAGTACACCTAAAATAAACAGTAGCTCTAATTCAAAAAGCTAAAATGTTTGCTACTTACCATTACAACAGTCATTTCTAGCAAAGGAAACCAATGTGAGCTGCAAATAATAGTCACATGGAATAAAACAGCAATCTTTTGGAAAATAACACATAAGGTACTGTAAAGTGTAGTGAATTCAGCCTTTTGTCAGTTGTGCTGTAAGACTTTGTTTGCAGCCTGTAAACAAAAGCATAGGGTTGACTTTCTAAAAGTGCAATATCTGGTGGAGCTGTGTATGGTAGCCGATCAGCTTTTAACTTCAGCTTGATCTATTAGGCTCCATGCACACTGAAGCTGATAAAAGCTATAAAAAAACGCCAGTAGCTTTGCAGGGAGCCTTGCAATGTTTTTTTAGCGTTTTTGGAATAGCTTTAACCACTTGATACTCTATTGTCCTGAGAGGACGTCATATGACGTCCTGTCATTTAAAGCTGCTAGCAGCGTGCGCGCACCCGTCGCATCACGAGAACACCGTGCGTGTGCCCGGCGGCCGCGATGGCCGCCGGGCACACGCGATTGCCGACAATTGAGCTGGGACGTGCAGCTCTGTGTGTAAACACAGAGCTGCACGTCCCTGTCAGGGAGAGAGGAGACCGATCTGTGTTCCTTGTACATAGGGACACAATCGGTCACCTCCCCCAGTCACCCCCTCCCCCTACAGTTAGAACACAAACTAGGAGAAAGATTTAACCCCTTCCCCGCCCCCGAGTGGTTAACTCCTTCCCTGCCAGTTACATTTATACAGTTATCAATGCATATTTATAGCATTGTTCACTGTATAAATGTAAATGGTCCCAAAAATGTCACAAAAGTGTCAGATGTGTCTGCTATAATGTCCCAGTCCAAATTGTTGCTCTTTTTTTGTTTATAGCGCAAAAAATAAAAACCGCACGGGCGATCAAATACCACCAAAAGAAAGCTCTATTTGTGGGAAAAAAAATGTTTGGGAGCCACATCGCACGACCGCGCAATTGTAAGTTAAAATGACGCAGTGCCGGAAACTGAAAATGTGTCAGGGCAGGAAGGGGGTGTAGGTTAATCAGCGTTTTTTCAGTGTAGCTTTTATCAGCTTTTTTTTTTACTTTTTTTCTTTTCTAAATGGGTAAAAAAACGATAAAAAACGCTGGTGTCGGCGTTTTTGAGCGTTTTGCGTTTTTTTGCGTTTTTCCCCACCAAAAAACGGCACTTTGAATGCAAATTTCGGGCGTTCAGAAAAAAGCCAATAAACTCCAAAGCTCATTAACACTGAAAAACGCCCAGGTGTGCATGGGCACATAGGCTAACATAGAGTTCAGTTTATGGGCTTTAAAGCGGAGCTCCAGCCGCAATTTTTTTTTTTAAAGTCAGCAGCTACTAACAGTGTAGCTGCTGACTTTAAATAAGGACACTTACCTGTCCTAGGTGCCCGCGCTGACGGCCCCCCCTGATGGCGGTCCCACGATCGCTCCGGGTCCCGCGCCGCCATTCACACTATGGGAAACAGGCAGTGAAGCCGTACAGCTTCACTGCCCATTTCCTACTGCGCCTGCGTGAGTCTCACGCTGGCTTGTGAATGGGCGCGCTGCTCTCTGAGAACACACACAGTTCCCAGAAAGCAGCGCGCCCCATTCACAGGGAGAAGGACAAGAAGAAAAGGCACCGCGGAGTGGAAGAGGCAGATTACGGACTTCCGCATAGCAACAGGTATTTCGGGGGAGTATTTTTTTTTTTTTAAGGTTTTTTTTATTTTATTTTTTTAAACAACATGGGAAAATGTTGTTTTCCTGGGTGGAGCTCCGCTTTAAAAAAAAAAAGCCAGTGTGCATGGAGTCTTAAGCTTTGTTAATTTTATACAGTGAAGGTCAACACTATCAACAGTTAAAAATAAAGTCCAATCCAAAACAAACACATGTATAAAAAAAAATTTATGTATCAAATTTGTTTTGAGCACCCAGTGCTTCTATTGACAATGAGCTTCTTGCGTGAACAATGTATCAAACTTCTTGTGACAAATAATCTACCAGCAGTTTCAATGCCTGCTCACCTCGAGCTGTATAATCAAATGCCTTTCAATATCATCCGACCACTGTTGTATACTCCAGACAGTCACCGCCTCACTCCACTCCCCAGATATTGAGAATCGGCTTTTTCTCCTAACTCTCCTCTCACAACTCCATCGTATATCATAATTGGACAAATAAGCAACACCACAGTGTTCTTTATATACACAGTTGTATTGTCCCCATTCATTTAAAAACACTTAGGGCCCTTTCACACTAGCGGACGAACGGTCCGCTAATTACAAGTCCGTTAACGGACTTGTAATGGGCCCCTATGGGAGCGGATCTGTTAGCGGATGATGCATCCGCTAACGTCCGCCAGATCCGCATCCGTTTCTTCGCACGGAAGAATGTCCTATTTTTCTTCCGTCCGGTGGAACGGATCGGATGCAAACGGACAGACGGTCCGTTTCCATCCGATTCCCCATAGGGGATAGCGGAGGAGAGACAGGGCGGTCCCTGCATAGTGTGCGGGGACCGCCCTGTCCGCCCGACAGCTCAGCGGAGACCCCCCGCTGAGCCGACGGACACACGGAGCGGACCGAAAAACGGACCGCTCCGTGTGAAAGAGCCCTTACAATAAATAAAACAACATGCGCTTGTATAGTATTTTCAACAGCCAGCTCGCCACTCTAGATTGACTGCAGCAGCGGCTTGATGTCACAGACTTGGCTCTTCCCTCCCAGACTCGTTGCGCTCTCCTATTGGGCTTCCTTAGTAGGGTAGTAGATCCTACGGAGGAAGCCCAATAGGAGGGCGCAACACGTTATAAAAAAGTTTGATACATTGTTCAAGCAAGAAGCTTGATCATTTGTCCATAGAAGCACTGGGTAATGGAAGATTTTTTGATCGTTCGATTTTTTTTATACATTTGTTTGTTTTGGATTGGACTTTATTTTTAACTGTTGATAGTGTTACACTTCACTACAAAAAAGTAACACTATATTTTTGAGGTGAGGTAAATACACCCAAGTGTCACAGCTGGCAACACATGATATTAGTTTAATATTTTCCCAGCACAATTTAGTATATTTATTTGCATTTTAATAGGGGTTTGCAGAGCTGGTTGTATTAATTTATTGATCAATTAAACTTTGCCAACAAAAAAAAATGGAAGCTGACTGGTTTATATGCAGACCTGCACCAGATTTCACACTTTCCAGTTTTAGTAAATTAACTCCATAGTGTTTTATGTGGGAAGATAATTTTTTTTAAATAACTATTTACAATATTTATACATAAAGTTCTAACTAGATCTTCTTTATATTTAGATTCCCATCTAGTTTTGTTTTTTATCACGTTGTCCTGTGTTTAACCATCAAATCACATAAAGTAAAATTACCAGTGAAGTGCTGACACCCTGTTGCATCTGCAAATTATAGTACATATCATTTAATCAGTTGCTTTACACAAGGGGATGACACTGCATTCTAAGTCCAGGCTGCATACGTGACCTGACCTTTTTTCCAGGCTGAGATTAAAACCCACCAATATCCACTGCAATGAACCACCATTCACCTGTTGAATAGCATAACTTCATAGACCATGAAATTTGACAGTTAAATAACATGGACAGGGACTTAAAGGCAGGACAGGGCAGAAATTATTGATTACTTGGAGAGAAGTTAAGGCTATCTAGACCTAGAATACAGATTCTACATTAGGCTCAAATACATTTATTGGGAGAACAGTATAGGTATATAATGGCTCGAAAAGGTGGCTGCAATTCACCAATAATGTTAGTTTATGCAAATTGGAAGACAAGTCAGGTTCACTACTATTGGGGATGTTCTTACAATAAAGCTATTCACAGAGGCTGCTGTAAATATAGAGTGCCAAAGCCTTCTGTAAAAAGAAAGCCCCAGTATCTGCTTTGGCTTACCCCACGCTTGCTCCACTTATTTGCAGGCCCTCTCAGCAGGATATCGCCTAAAGAGAGCCTATATCACTCAGAAGCTGACCAAATATGTGCTTAGAGTAGCCCACTAAAAGTTGTCTCTGGGTAAGGCCTTGTACACACAACCGTTTTCCTCGACAGAATCCATCAAGAAACTTGGTGGCAGAGCTTTTTTTGCAGAGGAAAACAGTTGTGTGTATGTTTTTCATCGAGAAAACTGTTGTGGAACTCGATGAGAAAAAAAAAGAGAACAAGATCTCTTCTTCCTCATCGGGAGTCTCAATTTCCTCGTCGTGTTCCTCGTTGGGCTGGTTTTCAATGAGAAACACGTTCCTGTGTATGCTTAGAAACCCACGCATGCTCAGAATAAAGTATGATACGGGAGCGCACCTTCGGTAAAAGTAGCGTTGTAATGGAGATAGCACATTTGTCACGCTGTAACAGACTGAAGAGTGCAAATCGTCTCTTACCACGTCGTATGTGTTGTACGTCACCGCGTTTGAGAACGAGGAGAATTGGTCTTGACTGTGTGTACGCAAAGAAAGCTTGTCAAGTTTCTCGACAAACCTAACAAGGAACTCTTCGAGGAAAACGATATTTCATTTACGACGAGTTCCTCAGTCGTGTGTACGAGGCCTCACAGAAGAACATTGGTAAATGTACTCCTGTGACCCAAAAGAGAAGTATAACCAAAAAAGGTTCTGTCCGTAACTTTCAAAAAAAGTGCTTAACCCTTTTAACCTGCAACTTTCATTAAAATGTAACTAATAAAGACTTGGTACATGCACTGCCCAATTTTTTCCATCCAGATCAGACAGGCTTTGTCTCTGGTAGACAGGCCCCAGATGCTATTATCAATCTTATCAGGAAGACTAAACCCCTTCTCTGTTTCTGTCATTAGATGCAGAGAAGGCATTTCATAGAGTCCATTGGGGGTTCCTTAGGGTGGTCCTGCACAAATTTGCTATAAAGGGTTGGTTAGACTCCACTTCCCTTTACTCCCCCCATGGCAAAGGTGTTTACATCGGGTAAGTTAGTTAAAGCTATTACTATATCTAACGGCAGCAGGCAGGGATGTCTGCTTTCCCAATTGTCTTTACTTTAATCATGGAACCGTCAGCAGATAAGATTCATTCTAATCCCCTTATTACAGGTAATCCGATTCATGCTTTTGATCATAAAATAAGCTTATTTGCGGACGGCATCATTTTGATAGTCAATAATCCCAAAATCTCCTCTTCCAGAGACACAAAGTTCCCTCTCAAAATTTAGCAAGGCTTCCTAGCATAAACTCAGTCAGTGGCGGCCCGTCCATAGGGGGTGCCTGGGCGCCGCCCCCCTGCCCAGGCAGTCACAATTTTTTTTTATTTTATTTTTTTTAAACTGGGCCTTTAAGATTTTTTTTGGGGGAAAAAAAGGTCCTCCATTGCACTTTGTTCAGGCGCCGAGCGCCGGGCCCAGTGCAGTATGGGAAACGCCACGTCTATGCAATCATGTGATTGCATTGACGTGGCTTCATTTGCAGGCTTTAATTCGTCATTGCGGGCGCATTCCATTCCGCTAAACAGCTTTCGCCGCGGCGCCTGTAGTGTGTATTTGCCCAGGCGAATGATAGACATCAGCACTGCCCTAGGACATGGGCAGTGCTGTCTATCATAGTTACAACGTCACTTCCGGGTTTCCCTGTACATGGTATAACTAGAAGTGACGTTGGCAGCTCCGTGGAATGCACGGAAGAGCGGGGCTGCATTAGGTAGGCAATCTCCATAATCCTCCACAATGACATGTTTTGGACGGGAGCGGTGGGACTCGGAGCTAGATATGTGTATGTGTTCAGGTCAGGACGGGTGTACAATTCATCAGCCACTGCAGCCAGTGTATAACAATGATCTCTTCTCTGCCCTCAAATATAACGCAGATTCACTAACAGTGGTTCCAGCTCTGAAATCTGCCAGAACACACATGAGCCATTTTCAGAGCCACTGACAAGGGGAGACTACAGCTACCAGCCTGACAGGGGGGGGACTACAGCTACCAGCCTGACAGGGGGGGGGGGACTACAGCTACCAGCCTGACAGGGGGGGACTACAACTACCAGCCTGACAGGGGGGACTACAACTACCAGCCTGACAGGGGGGACCACAGCTACAAGCCTGACAGGGGGGGACTACAGCTACCAGCCTGACAGGGGGGACTACAACTACCAGCCTGACAGAGGGGGACTACAACTACCAGCCTGACAGAGGGGGACTACAACTACCATCCTGACAGGGGGGACTACAACTACCAGCCTGACAGGGGTGGACTACAACTACCAGCCTGGCAGGGGGGGACTACAACTACCAGCCTGACAGGGGGTACTACAACTACCAGTAAGTAGAAAATGTGTTCTTTCATTCTTGAGAGTAGGTGCGTAAATTATGGCAACCTTGTAGGGGCCCCATAGCATCACTTGCTGGGGCTGTGAATGAATGAATGAATGAATGAAAACTTATATAGCGCGGCACATGCGAACTGAATCGCCTCTGGGCGCTTGTTGTTCCTGTCTCCTTTGATATCAAAAGAGAAAAGTCTTGACCTTTTTCCTAAATGCTAGGTGGTTCTCCTCCAACCGAATGCTGGTTGGTAAAGCGTTCCATAGTCTGGGACCCTGGATCGCAAATCTTCTTTCTCCTTTGGACTTGAAGTTGGCTTTCGGAACCTGGAGCAGGTTCTGATTCGTGGATCGCAAAACGCGATTTGGATTATGCGCTTTTATTAATTCGCATAAGTAAAGGGGGCATTCTCATGGACACATCTATGCGTAAGACAGAGAGCTTTAAAAGCGATTCTGTCTTTAACTGGCAGCCAATGAAGGGCTCTCAGTGAAGGTGAGATGGATTCCCAGGGTTTTTTCCCAGTCACAAGTCTGGCGGCCGTATTCTGAACGACTTGCAGACGAGCGATTTGGTATTTGGGGAGACCGAGGTAAAGGGCATTTGCATAATCCAACCTGGAGTTTACAACTGCTCCCACCACGACCGCTAAATCTTCTTTAGGGATGAACGGAGTGAGTCTGCGTAGTAGGCGCAGTAGATGGTGAGATCCGCTGACCACTGACCCTATTTGTGCGTCCATTGTCATAAAGGAGTCAAAAATGACCCCTAGGCTTTTGACTTTGGCGCTAGGGGTGATAAGCTTGCCCAAAATAGGCGGGGGGGTCCACGCTGTTGAGGGTTGATTCCTTCGCTTGGCGTGAAACAGAAGAAGTTCTGTTTTCGCTCCATTGAGTTTAAGATAACTCTTTGTCATCCAGTCCTCTATCAAAGAGAGGCATGTCTCTAGATTGAGGTGGTGATCCTGTCTATTGCAGATGCGGAAATACAGTTGCGTGTCATCTGCATAAGAGTGATAAAGCAGATTTTGGCTGCTAATAATCTCAAAAAGAGGACGAAGGTAGATGTTGAATAGCACTGGTGACAGAGGCAATCCTTGAGGGACTCCGCATGTTACTGTGCGTTTTTCAGACGTAAAAGGTCCTAGATTCACTGTTTGCGATCGGTTTTCCAAAAAAGAGGAGAACCAAGATAAATCGCCTTCTGCGACCCTGGCTACTTCAGAAAGCCGAGTCAGTAACAGATTGTGGTCTACAGTGTCAAAAGCTGCACTTAGGTCCAACAGAACCAGGAGACAAGATTCTCCTTCGTCTGCGGCCTTGAGAACATCGTCCCATACTTTCAGTAATGCTGGTTCCGTCCCATGTCCGGGACGGAAGCCTGATTGCAATGGATCAAGTAGCTTGTGGGTATCTAGATGCAGTTGCAGCTGTTGTACCACTACTTTTTCCATTATCTTAGAGAATACGTTGAGGCTTGTTATGGGACGGCGGTGGAGTGGGTCCTTGGGGTCCAGGGAGGGTTTCTTCAGGATGGGTTGGATTACACCCTCTTTCAACTGTGAGGGCACTATGCCTTCCAAGAAAGACTGGTTGATAAGCTGCGTGATGGGAGGAGCCAGGATGTCGGCGCATTCCTTCAGCAGTTTTGTGGGGATAATGTCATTTGGTGCTGCGCCATTGCGCAGAGTACAAATGACATTCTTAGTGGACTCGATGGAGATGGGTTCCAGGGTGAACTTACCTGATATTGGAGAATTACTATGGGTGCTGTGTGAGAGGCTACAGGGGGGCTGAGGGGAGAAAAATTTTGCTGAATGCTTTCACGGATTGCCTCGATTTTATTAACGAAATAATCCGATAGCTCATTGCAAAATTCTTGTGTGTCCGAACTGGGGGCTTCAATGCATCCTGGTTTCATGGTCTGGGTGACCATCTTGAAGAGTTCGCGGGGGCGGTTTTGGGCACCGTTGATAGCCTCCGAAAAATAATTCTTCTTGGCTTGGAAAATTCCTTTGTGGTATTTTCTTGTGGCTGTAAACTCTGTCCTGTGATGCTGAGCTGTATACTCCTGACAGTAACAGTGGAAGCAAGTGGAATACAGGGGACGGAGTGGGTGGATTCTATAAGGGGTGCGGCTTATGAGAAGTGGGAGGGGCCAAACATGAAGGGGCAGGGTCTTGCGCCCCCCTATCCTAAAACCTGCAGGAGGACATCACCAGCCCAACACACCGCTCACATGCAGTGCAGCCACTGTTCAAGGTCCTGGCAACACTGCATTTCCTTGCCACTGGCTCTTTTCAAAGAACAAGTGGAGTGGTGGCTGGGATGTCACAATCCTCCATGAGCAGATGTGTGCACCAGGTTATCCCAGCAATCCTCAGACGCATGGCCAACCAAATCATCAAACCCACCCAGGAGGACCTGCGGCTGAAGGCAATGACAGATTTCTACAGAATTGCCAGATTCCCACGCACCGTGGGGGCCATTGATTGCACACATGTGGCACTCCAGGCCCCCCATGAGACAGAGCACATATACCGCAATCGGAAGCATTGGCATTCCATCAACGTACAGGTGATAGTCGATGCCCAAGGCCTCATATGGCACGTCTGTGCCAAACACCCCGGATCCAGCCATGACAGCTACATATACAATCAGAGCCCTATCCCAATGGAATTCGAACATAACGTGTATGGGGACACCTGGCTGGTTGGTGAGTGACATGGGTGGCAGGCATGACTGTCCCCCCCATGATGCACACATCACAAGGGGCACATGCACTACTAACATCCTCCTGTCTTTTCCCTTCCAGGTGACTCTGCATATGCACTTAGACCCATCTCATGACTCCTATCCAGAACCTCCAAACCCCAGGAGAGGAAAGATACAATGAAGCCCACACCCAAACCTGTGCAGTCGTGGAGCGCACCTTTGGCCTCCTGAAGTCATGTTTCCGATGCCTGCATAAGTCTGGGGGTACCCTGTTGTATTCCCCAAACTTTGTGTGCCAGATCATCGGTGCATGTTGCATGCTGCACAACTTCGTAGTAAGAAAGGGCCTGCAGATTGACATACGTGATGACCTGACCCCTGAACCAGACAATCCCCCCCTAACCGAGGCTACCCCGTCTTCTGAGGGAAGAGCAGCCAGGAGACAGCTCACATTAGGCATCTTTGCACGTTAAACTCACACATTAATCATGGCACAATGAGAATGCATGCATGCACACCACTGTGGTCCCTAGCACAGACACATCACATCCTCATCAAATTGGATTAGCACAAGCCCACCATGCAGGACTTGTGAGCAGCAACGCCATGCCACGGCTCCAATTATGTCACTGTACATTCATACACCATTCACACAGACCTGAGGATCACTTCTCCCTGGTCCTGGGGAACCCTTCTCCACCACAAATGAGGGTGACACCCCTTTTCCGGCAGGAATGTCACCCCCACATTCAAAAATCATTTACAACCCAAAAAAAAATTTAAAAAAATTGTCCAGCAAAAACCAAAAAATTTCCAGCAAAAAAAATAAAAGTCCAGCACACAAAAAAAAAGGGGGGGGAAACAAAATTAATGCCGCTGGCGTGACCCACGCCTGGCGCACCCACGGCCGCGACCCCGGCTCCTCAGGGGAGACTCATGGGGGGGGTAATCCGGGGAAGGAGGAACAGCCCCTGGTCTCTGCCCTCCAAGGCCACGGCTTTTCTGTTCAGGCCATCATTTAGTGTTGCCGTATTGGCCTGGATAGCCTGGGTGAGGGCCCTCACATCCTGCCCAACGCCTGCTGTAGTAGTCTGCAGTTCGTTTAGGCAGTTTGTAAGAGCCCGGGAGTGGCAGTCCAGGTCCCCAAGCGTATCCTTTATGGAGGACAGGCTCTCCTCCATCCTTCCCAAAGTCTGGCTGACCTGTCCCAGATGGTGGGTCTGAAGGGCCTGGTCCCTTCTGAGATTGGCGGGCAGAACCTCGGCCACCCCCCTGGTCTTCTGGGACGACTTCCTGCCTCCAGATGATGCGTGTGGCCAGGGAGAAGGGGAGCCCCATGGGAAGGGGAGCCCTGTTGGGGGAGGAGTGGGAGGGGCTTCCCCTTATGGAGGGCTGGCTGCTGCCAGCCAGAGGGGAAGAGTCCTCCAAAAATAAGAAGACACTGCCTGACATGACCTCCTCCTCCAACTCAAACTCCTCCTCATCAAACTCCTCCGAGGACTCCGGCCTTGTCTGGGGGTCCTCATCAGGCTGTTGTCCTGGGGATGGTGCGGTCAGGCCAGATGGTCCAGCACCCTCCTGCACATCTGTGGATGACACAAAACATTCATAGGTTGGAGGATCCACACACTTGCCACATATCCCCCCCCCCAGACATGCTACACACCAGATAGGAAAAAAAAAACCTTACCTGTCATCACGGCCTCCTCAATGGAGTCATAGCCAGGCAGGCCCTCCACTTGCTGCCTGTTAAAGGTCTGGGCCACCACACGCTCCTCTGCTGTCAGCCTAACAGGGCATGGTGGGCCCCCTCCAGTGCCTCTGGCATGGGCTGCAATTTTGGCCAGCTTCCCACGGACCAGACGCCGGAGATCATTGATCTTCTTGACGATCCCCTCGCGTGTCCGGGTCTCCCCCCCTACTGAATTTACCTGGTCGGTAATGTTCTGCAATATCTCCTTCTTCCTGGCCGGGGGGGTGTTGGCACTCTACAGGCCGTGCAGGAAACGCCCATATTGGGTAAGGGCCGGGCAATAATTTGTTTCTCCCCCAAAGTAAAATTGGTCTTGCGCTTCCTTTCAGTCATATTCATACAACAACTCTCTCCCAAACAATCAACAAAAATCACTCACAAAAACAAGCAGGAAAAATCAAGCAACAAAACAAACAAACAAAATCTATCAACAAAAAAGTCTCAAAACCGGTCACCAAAAAACACTATCAAATATATTATACAAGACACTAGCCCAAACAGTCAACAAATATCACAAAGACATGTCACAAAGCAACAAACGCGAACAAACAACAGAACAAAAGCACCTTGCTGTATAGGAAGGGATACAAAGGGATGAACTTTTGCAAAGGAAGGGCGTTTGTGTCTGTCTATTTAAGCTCTCTGCGTAGCTCACTAAGTTGCCCGGGTCCACTTCCAATTTCACTGATTGCGCCGTTCCCGAGTTGTGAACATGCGCACAGAGGTGCTGACCATGGTCTGCTTCATGTGCGCATGCGCGATCCGGCTGGCCCTTCATTTGCATGGGGTCACGGCTCATTTCAATGTAACACGCCCACGTCCTTCCCAATTTGAATTACTCCGCCTTACGCTTCGGGAATTACGTTGCACCGCTGCAAATTTCTGCGCAAATACTACGAGGATACGGTGATTGCGCCTCTACATTGCACCGGTCTAACGTGAAGGAGGTGCGCTACTCCGGTCAAAATATGCGCCAATGGGGGCGTGGCCGGACTGAGCAGGAAGATGGACGCCTAATCTTTGAGCTCCGGCTACCTCAGAGCAGACCACGTTTTTACACCGAGGTTTTTGCCCCCATTTCAGCTGTCAGACAACCATGGGCACAGCCTCAAGGCAGTCGTCAACCTCCCGTTCTCGTTCCCCACGGACAGAACATACCGGAGATGTTCCGCTCGTCCCGCGGGAACATGGCGTCCTCCCACTCGACTGCTTCTCAGGGCTCGACCCTGCTCTCACCTCCTGTATCCTCTGACATAATTCTGTCAGCTCCGCCAGCCGCAACCTCTCCTCAACCAACAACCGGCCAGGGAGGGATGAATACAGCGCCTCTACCACAGCTCACCATCTTGGACCTCAGAGCCATCGCCTCAGACATCAAGAACACCCTCTCCGCGGCCATTGCGGAGCTGCGGATCGACATCCGTACCCTGTCAGACAGAGTAACAACCACGGAACGGGTGATTGAAGAACATAACCAGGTCCTGCAACGGTCCACGAGGAAGATAGACGACCATACGCTCCAACTCGGACATTAACCGTCACTTGGAGGACCTGGACAACAGGGGGCGCCGCCACAACCTTAGGGTGAGGGGGCTCCCGGAATCCGTTGAGGGGGACCAGATCCAACTGGAGACAGTGGTCATCTTCAACGGGGTACTTGGCAGACCCCCGCAATCCCGTATAGCAATGGAGCGGATCCATCGCGCCCTCCACCCCAGAGGCAGGGACACCGACCCCCCCCCCGAGATGTGATATGCTGCATAGTGGACTATATGCTGAAGGAGGAAATACTGCAGCGGGCCAGGGGACAACGGCTTTCACATGGCGATTCCCCCATCCAGATCTACCAAGACCTCTCGGGGATCACCCTGCAACACCGGAGGGACCTCCGGCCTCTTCTGGATGTCCTCAGGGCTCGGGACATCCGCTACAAGTGGAAGTTTCCGTTCTGCCTCGCCGCATCCCACCAAGGCCGCAATGCGGCACTACGGGTCCCAGAAGATCTGACCCGCTTCTGTGAAACTCTTGGCATCCCGCTGGTTCAGGTCCCCGACTGGTACGCACCGTACAGGCGCTCGGTGGGCAGATGGAGCAAAGCACAGGAGATACCCATGGAGACCCAAGCCACCAGGCACCGCAGGAGGAGGTCCCCGTCTCCCTCCAGACACCCCGCGGGCTCTCAGCCCGCCAGAGGCGAACGAGACCCGGAGACCCCGCTAGGAGCCAGGCGGGCCAGAAGAGACGTTTGACAACTTATGAACAGGTACAGAGGTGGAAACCCCCCACGGGTGTTTTATGACTTTATTTCCCAGTTGCCCCCTGTCCTGCAAACTATTTTGGATCCCTGACCCGCGGACTCCTTTTGCTTTGACTTTGTATCTTTTTTTTTTTTTTTCGCTTTAATCACTTAAAATGGTGGACGGCGGCTCACGGTGCTACACCTCTGTCATTTCCGCTTGGCCTGGACTCCCACTAGACACTACATCCCCCAGAGTGCCGCGCACTGCGACGTCACCCGGAAGCTTGGCGTGCCCTAGTTCTGTGAGACCTTGATTGGATGCGCAGGTGCACACCTCTAGATGCCTCTGGTTGGCCCCCCCGATCCGCTGGCCGTCCCTCGCACCGCCTACTCGTTGCACCATGACAACTGGCTGTCACGCTCCCCTCCGTACGTTTGGGACTTATGGATCTAGGCTCCTCACTACACTTCTGTCTTTGACTGTTACGCTCAAGTGGACTTCAACCCTTCATACAGTGCGATGCCTGCAGGCCCCTGTACCCTCCCTCACGGGGCCACATCCGCAATGGCAAACACCTGGAGCTTCAGGGACGCACTGGAGGCAGACGGTCGCTCCTTCTCACAGCAAGTATAAGAGGCCACCGCTAACGGGAATCAAGCAGCCACCAAATGACTGACATGTTTTGCTGCTTTCCCACTCAGCGAACTCTCTCTCATGACTTAGGGGTTGTAAGTAATATAGATCCTCCATGTTCCTTCACAGGTCTGGGCTGAGTATATCACAACCTCCCACCCTTCATTTTCTCCCTCTGGTACAATGCTGTACATGTCATGCTCTGCTCCCCCTCCCCGCCCGCCCATAGCGGGTGCCCCTGTCCCCACGGGGTTCGCTGCTGCGGCGGTCGGGGTGGAGGATTCCAGGCTGCCCACGCATAACGCGCTGGGACCGCCGTCCTCTTTGGGGGCACACATACGCAATCTATGTCGCTGGTTGCTGACCGACATTACTCTGCCTGTGTGGACGCCCCTACTCCCTTGAATGCCTGTGCCTATACTCTGTCCTGCAGTAGGGCGACCTCCCAATGCTAGATGGTTTGCTATGTGGCTGTTCTGAGGTGGCTAGAACCCACACGGCTCTGTTAGTTTCTTTTTTTTTTTTTCAAATATATCTGTTCATTGCGTTACTATGTACGAGACTCCTGTTCTGTTCTAGTTCGAGTGAACCCCACTACGGTGGTGTAAGGTGCCCTCCATGGTCGATCTTTGAGACCTGAGGACGCGTTGCACCCCGTACCATTCCGATTCTCTTGTTCCTATACTAAGTGCAGGGACACAGTCCTATCACTTAATCGGTATTTTGTAGCTATAAGCTGACAGACAGTTCTCAATAGCTGTTTCTATACTTCCACATACGACACCCCCCCTCCCCCTCCATCTTCGCCTGTTTCAACCCCCCCCCTCGCCTCTACAGGGGACCCTGCCCTCCCTCCCCTCGCGACAATGGCTACTGCTGCCACCCCACCTTCTGGGGCTGGGGACACACGCTCCTCATCCAAACTGAAGCTATACTCCCTGAACGCACGTGGCCTCAACACGCCGGAGAAACGTTCCCGCCTCCTCCATTTACTGTAGAAGGAGAAGCCGCACATAGCGCTCATCCAAGAAACACATTTCAGATCTGACAACGTCCCGAAGTTACACGATCGAAATTTCCCAATAGTACATCATGCCAGCAATGATAGTGCAAAATCCAAAGGGGTGTCCATCCTAATTTCCAGGCAATGCCCTTTTCAAGTTATGGACATTCAAAGGGATCCACAGGGGCGATACATCTTCCTCAAGGGCACACTACATGGGCGGACTTACACAATTGCTAACATTTATGCCCCAAACTCTCAACAGGTCCCTTTTTTCCGCGCGATGTTCTACAACCTGACCGCCTTCCAATCGGGCACGCTGGTAGTGGGTGGTGATTTCAACGTCTCCCTCACGCCTTCCCTTGACACCTCCTCAGGTTCCTCTTGCCTGACCTATAGGGCCCTTCACGCTATAAAATCACAACTGGCTACGCTGACCCTTCACGACACATGGCGCACGCTGCAACCGAACGTGAAAGACTTCACATACTTCTCCTCCCTGCACCAGAAGTACACGAGAATAGACCACTTCTTTCTAACACAATCGGATCTCACCTCCCTCTCAGAGGCTACGATCGAACCAATGCTCTTGTCGGACCACCATCCAATCACTGTGACCCTGCGGATCCCCTCACAGCGGGCCAGGTCCATGATTTGGCGGTTGGATGACTCCATTTTACTAGACGCAGACCTCTCCAAATCGGTTGCAGACACCTTAACGAATTATTTTAACGAAAATGCCAGGGAGGACTCCTCCTCTAAACTGGTGTGGGCGGCTTACAAATGTGTTGTCAGGGGAGAATTCATCTCTCTGATAGCTCAGCGCAACAAACTTAGGAAGGCCAGGATGACAGAGCTTTCCAACAGGGTTCAAACACTAGAACGCGTTCACAAACGCACACTGGCCACTCACACTCATGCGGAACTGTTGAGAGCTCGGGAAGAATTCCTGGGCGAACTTCAGAGAACCTTGAAGCGTAAATGTACCCTCTCTAATAAACTCTTCTACAAATTCGGCAACAAGTCGGGGAAACTTTTGGCCTCCGCTCTCCAAAAGAAGAAATCGTCGCACACAATCCACTCCATCACCTCCCCTTCGGGAACCTCACTCACGTCCTCCGACGACATCGCGAACCAATTTGTCCGGTACTTCTCGGAATTATATGCCCTCCCCACACCCACGACGTCGCCACCGGTCCCGGATAGGACAACGCTTATCCACGACTTCCTACGCGACTACGGCTCCCCATTAACCCCTCTGGGAGATCTATCTCGGTTAGACGCACCTATCTCGACGCAGGAAGCGCTGTCGGCCCTCAGACAACTCAAACCCGGGAAGAGCCCGGGCCCGGACGGCCTCCCGACCAGTTACTATAAGACATATGCAGACGTCCTGATCCCGAAATTTTTGGCAGCCTACAATGATCTCTCAACCCCATGTCCGCACAATAAAAACCTGCTGGAAGCCCATATATCCCTGATACCCAAGCCCGGGAAAGATGCCACGTTAGTCCCTAATTATCGCCCAATCTCGTTGCTGAACGTGGATGTTAAACTGTACGCCAAAATCCTAGCTAACAGATTGCTCCCACTCCTCCCCGCCACCATCTCCACTGATCAGGTGGGTTTTGTCCCTGGAAGGGAAGCCAGGGACAACACCACCAAAGCCCTGAATGTCCACTATTGGTTAACCTCCTCGCGTAAAAAGGGGTTCTTCCTTTCCCTGGACGCCGAGAAGGCGTTTGATAGGGTGGCCTGGGATTACATGGCGGCGGTCCTAAGCATAATGGGGCTCCCGCCCCGCTTCACGCAGATGATTATGGCTTTATACTCGGTCCCCACTGCACGGATCAGGGTCAACGGCCTCCTATTAGACGCTTTCCCCATCAAGAATGGCACCAGGCAAGGATGCCCATTGTCCCCCCTCATCTTCATCCTCACTATGGAACCTATCCTCCGTAGACTTAGGGACAACCCCAATATCCAGGGTATTGACATCCCCGGTAAGTGTTGTAAAATAGCCGCTTACGCGGACGACATCCTCCTATTCCTCTAGAGCCCCATCACTACGATCCCAAATCTTCTCCTCGACTTCCAGCTGTTTTACACCATATCCAATCTTAAAATTAACTTTGGGAAGTCCACCGCACTGAACGTCTCCCTCCCAAGCACGGTGGTTGCCTTATGCAAACAAAATGTCCCCTTTAGGTGGGACGCAGACGGTATTCAGTACCTGGGAATTCAGATCCCGACCAACCTGACCGACCTCTATACGGCAAACTTCCTACCCGCCCTACGTAAGATTAGGGAAGACTTACTTAAATGGCAAAAGGGAATTTTTTCCTGGTTTGGCAGGGCTGCCATCCTCAAGATGAACATGCTCCCCAGGCTCCTATACCTCATGCAAGCAGTCCTGATTAAACTTCCACTACCCTTCTTCGCTTCCCTTAAAGGGCTGTGCAGGGCCTTCCTTTGGGCCGGACACCCTCCTAGGCTGCGATGGGACAAACTCGTCCTTCCCAAGCTGAAGGGTGGCCTCGGCCTTCCGGACTTGGCCCTGTACCATAAGGCTTGCCTTCTTGAGCGATTAGTGGACTGGCACCTTCACACAAAAGAGAAGGATTGGGTAACTGTCGAACGCATTTCTTGACTTCCCCATCTCCCATCTCCCTTGGATAAGCGCCCGCACGACCCCTAGAGCTTGCTTGATGCATCCACTGATTGGCCCCACCCTGCTCTCTTATAGGACCTTCTGTAGATCCCAGAGGCTGACACCATCACCTGGCCCTATGACCCCTTTACTCAACAACCCGGATTTTCCGGCCGGTATCGTGACCTCTGGCACCTCAAATGATTCCCACCCCCCATAGGTGAGGGCTCATCACTTTTTCCGTGACTCGTTACTCTACACCCATTCGGAAATTATTGCTGCCTTCCCGCAACTGTCCATTCCATTTTTCAAATTTCTTCAGCTTAGGCACTTCTTTGCTGGCGCCCCCGCCTCTTCCCTCTGGTATAGACCCCTTGCCCCTCTGGAACAACTTTGCAATGCTCAGAGCCCCCAACGACATTTAGTCTCATCGCTCTATGCCCTGATACTATCCCAAGTTAAGCCCTGTGACGCTGCACGTAAGCTCTGGGACAGGGAGCTGCCGTCGGCCCTGTCGCACGCCGATTGGGAACGTGTGTGGGAATGTGTTCATAAGGGGTCTGTTAACGTCTCGGCACAAGAAAACCGGTTCAAACTCTGTTCCAGATGGTACCGGACCCCGGATAAACTACACAGGATCTTCCCGACCGTTCCCCCGGAATGTTGGAGATGCGGCTCGGCTACGGGCTCACTCCTCCATATCTGGTGGGACTGCCCCAGCCTACAACCGTTCTGGAAAGAAGTCCATGAACGCATTATCCAAATTACTACATTCCAGGTGGATTTTACCCCGGCCCAATATCTTCTACATCACACCTCCCTACCTAGATCCCAATATCACAAATCCCTTGCCTTGCACCTCATCAATGCAACTACGCAGTGTATCCCGCTGCGCTGGAAAACCACACTACCCCCCACACTTGAAGACTGGCATACACGTGTCAGGAAGATTGAAGACATGGAACAACTCATCCACCAGGCCCATGACACCCACGAAAAACTCAGACACACCTGGGCCTGCTGGACCCACTACAGGGAATCCATGAATCAGGGAACTCTATCTGTCCCCACCACTACCCCCTAAGAGGAGGAACATGACCAAGGTCCGGTCTTTGTCTGGTTGACTCCACTACCCCTGAATCATCCTCACTGCCCCCCCCATACTGCCTCTTGCCCCCCCCCCCGCCCACAGACTGCTCCCGATAGGGGTGGGTGGGTGCGGGGTAGGGCCCCGCTGATCCTCACCGCAGTCATTCTTGTCGCCGCGACGGGAGGGGAGGTCCCTATTCGTCTTTACCCGTCCTTACCCTTCCTACCCTTCTCTGCCCACATTGGTTAGCTGTTCATTGTTTGTTACATCCTGTGGAACCGTTTACATGCAATGTCGTGTTAAAATACGCATTATACGTTCTGTTATCTACACCTG
Organism: Rana kukunoris; assembly: GCA_029574335.1. NCBI lineage: Eukaryota > Metazoa > Chordata > Amphibia > Anura > Ranidae > Rana > Rana kukunoris. Next base: position 99,437,237 of record CM056052.1, on the reverse strand, counting down.
TCGTTTTTCTCCGAATCTGTACCTGGTCATGCACCTCCTATTGTTCAAAATGTTTCATTCTGATCCTTGTATGACTTTTTCTGCATATTCTGTATGCCTCTTACCGTAATATTCAATAAAAAATTAAAAAAAAAAAAATGTAAAAAAAAAATATGCGCCAATGTACCTGAATCTGGCCCTAAGTCTCCAGACATAAGGGGTACCCTTTTATCCTCTGTGATGACTTTAAAGTGAAAACCTCATCACTAAATTCACTATGTGGACCACTTATGTATTTATACATATTGTTCATATCCCCCTTAATCTCTTCTCAAGAGAGAATAAATTCAGATTTCCTCTAATCTTTCCTCATAGCTGAGCTCCTCCATGCCTCTTATCAATTTGGTTGCCCTTCTCTTCACTTTCTCCAGCTCTCCCCGTTTCCTTTTTGTGAATTGGTGCCCAAAACTGAACTGCATATTCCAGATGAGGTCTTATTAATGATTTGTACAGGGGCAAAAATATATCTCTCTCTGGAGTCCATACCTCTCTTAATACAAGAAAGGACTTTGCTCACTTTGGAAACCGCAGCTTGGCATTGCATGCTATTATTGAGCGTATGATCTACTAGATCTATCTCCACCATTGATTATTTCTGTGGTTCCCCCACTAATATGTATGATTCATGCATATTCTTAGCCCCCCCCCCCCAAGTGCATAGCTTTACATTTATTAACATTAATCCTCATTTGCCGCATACAGTAGTCGCCCAATTAAACAGTGCATCAAGGTTGGCTTGTAAATTGGAGACATCTGTAGGAACGTTATTCCACTGCATAGCTTGGTGTCACCTGCAAAGACTGAAATGGTACTTTTAATTATAAACCCTATATAATTTATAAATATATTAAAAAGTAAGGGTCCCAGCACTGAACCTTGGGGTACACCACTGATAACCTTAGACCATTCAGAGTAAGAATCATTAACCATGACTCTCTGAATACAGTCTTTTAGCCAGTTTTCTATTAATTTACAAACTGATTTTTCAAGCTTGTAGACTTTACCTTACATATTAGCCAAGTGTGGGGAACTATGTCAAACACTTTTGCAAAATCCAAGTATACTATGTCCACAGCGACTCCTTTGTCCAAGGTTTTGCTCCTCTAATCATAAAATAAATCAGATTTGTCTGACAACTTCTGTCTTTCGTGAATGCATGCTGTTTCTTCCCAGCCCTCAAAGATGAGTACTCTTCCTACACCCATTGATGTCCTTCAAAAATCTATTCCAGACCTCCTGCTCCATTGTGGAGGTCCAAAGGTATTGCAAATAATTTCCAATCTATATATGAACCAAGCTTTGAATCTCTCAGTAGTCGATGGGGATTACACATATTAATGAATAAATGAAAACTTATATAGAGCGGCACATGCGAAGTAAATCGCCTCTGGGCGCTTGTTGTTCCTGTCTCCTTTGAGATCAAAAGAGATGAGTCTTGATCTTTCTCCTGAAGACTAAGTGGTTCTCCTCCAGCCGAATGCTGGCTGGTAAGGCGTTCCATAGTCTGGGACCTTGGACAGCGAATCTCCTGTCTCCTTTGGACATGTATCTGGCTTTCGGTATCTGAAGCCGATTTTGATTGGTGGATCGTAGAATACGATTGGGATTGTGAGCTTTTATTTTTCGCATAGATAATGGGAAGAATTCCCATGGATACATCTATGCGTTAGACAGAGTGCTTTAAAGGTGATTCTGTCTTTTACTGGTAACCAGTGAAGGGATCTCAGTGAATGTGAGATTGATTCCCAGGTTTTTTTTCCCAGTCACAAGTCTGACTGGGAAATCACAATGTCCTCTCTAGACACCCACTGTCATTTAGCTTTCAACTCCCTACTATTGTTTATTTCTTTCTCAGTGATAGTCCTCACACTTTACGGGGCATAGCTATGTTTTATTCACTATTGAATTGTAATTTGAAATGGAAATTGGTTTGGAACTTTCACAGTCATTTTCTGAGCATATGTGGAATGCAGCATTTTCTGATACATATAGATCTTCCCACTGCACAAACCACTGGGAACTGCACCAGAAAGTAGTTCACCACTGGTACCTTACCCTTTTCTGATGTTCCTTAAATTTACCAATCATGGTTCCCACAATGCTGGCAGCAATGTGGGGAGATTGGCTCCCTATATCACTTACTATATTGCTGTAAATTGATCCATTCTTACTGGAACACAATTTTTGCTCTAGTCTCCGAGTTTATGGGAATTAAAATACTAACTGATCAAATCCCTTGCTCTTCTTCACATGGGAATTGAGAAATTTCTATTGAAGATACAAGTTGTGCTTAGCCACCTATCTTTAGCAGTTAAGCTTAATATTACTAGATCATAGAACTTGACAGATATTCCTGATGTTGGGAACACCCTGACAATGTTGAACCATCAGTGCCACATAGAGAGATTATTGGCGACCCAGGCCGCGTACACACGATAAGACCGGTCCGATGAAACTGGTCTGAAGACCAGTTTCATCGGACCAATTCGATGGTGTGTACGGCCCATCGGACCGTTGTCCGTCGGACGAAAGTTTGAAACTTGCTTTAAAATCTGTCTTTTTTTTTTAGTGTGTGTATTCTGTGCGTGAACTCGAGAGAGAGGAGCCGGACTGCAGGAGTTGGGAGTAGGCAGACCCTCCCCCCGGAGGCAATCGCCATCCTTCTCCATGCCCCCGGTGGCAATGGCGGGTGTGAGGGGGGCCTCCCACTCACCCCGCCCTACCTGATCCACTTGGGAGCCCGACTGGGGCCCAACGGGACCCCAACAGGGCAGAGGGACTCCCCCTATGAGGGAGTCTAGCCCACCCAGCCAGCCCTGTAGGTCCTTCGCCTCTATTTATCTTAGGAGATCGCATGGCCAAAGTGTGTGTGTGTTAAACCAATTTTGTGTGCGTGCAAGTATGGTGTTTTTTTGGGGGGGTGGGCGTACTAAGCACAGGCGTACCTTGCATAGCACACCCACCGGGAGCCCGGCTGAGACCACAAAACTCAATTCACATGTAGCCGAGACCGGGATCCGAACCCTTGGCTGTAGAGGTGAACGGCTTGTCAGCGCAGTGCCAATCACGTTGAGCCACCACAGCTCCGTCGGACAGATTCGATTGTTAGTACACAAAAGCATCGGACCAAAAACCTGCGCATGCTCAGAATCAAGTTGACACATGCTTGAAAGCATTGAACTTCCTTTTTTCAGCACGTCGGTGTGTTCTACATCACCGCATTCTGGTCTGATTTTTGGTCCGATGGTGTGTACGCACATCAGACCATCAGACCACTTCAGCGTGGTCCGATAAAAACGGTCCGTCGGACCAGTTTCATCGGACCGGTCTGATCGTGTGTACGTGGCCTAAGAATTTAAGTAACTCGGCATGTCAACAAATTTTGGGCTGCATGGTTGTCTAACTCTACCTAGTAAACTTTAATGTCATATATGATCCTGATCACAGTGAATACTGTGTGGTTGCAGGAAAGACATTTGTATCATTTATGCCTTGCTTTACTCTACAGTGGGTTTGACTCTGCACAGAATCGCCTTTTCCAATTATTTTACTGTTGCTATTTGTTTATTTCATAATATAATTTCTATAAAAAATGTCATGCACTGTTTTTGTCTTCTTTTCATTAAAGTGGATGTAAACCCACTCTCATCCTTTCTAGACGACTGCCATAGTGCTGATCTATAAGGATATAGATGCCTCCTGCATGTATCCTTACCTGTCAAATGTCTCCCATCTGTCTGTTATAAGAACTGAAAAACTGCAGATTCTGTGGGTGGATCTGTTGTCTGGGAGCTCGATGGGTGGAGTTGTGATGTCAGTAGATTCCCCACCCACCTCTACACTCCCCTTATGCCGTACACACGATAATTTTTTTTGATGAAAAAAACCTGACGTTTTCTGTGAAGTAAAAAACAACGTTTTTGAAACGTCACTTTTCAAAGACGATGTTGCATACACACCATCGTTTTTTTTCACAAAAAGCGAGGTTACGTTCACCACTCTTTTCCATTGAAGCTCGCTTCATAACTAGCTTCTGGGCATGCGCGGGTTGAAAAACGTCGTTTTAAACGACGTTTTTGCTACACACGGTGACTTTTTGTGAAACAAAAAACGACGTTTTGAAAAACGACATAAAAAATTCAAGCATGTTGGAATTTTTTTTGGTCGTTTTTTTTAAGACAAAAAACGACGTTTTGCTCACACACGATCAATTTAAATGACGTTTTAAAAAACAAAGTTTTTTTTCATCGCAAAAAACGACCGTGTGTACGCGGCATAACACTGAATTCTGCTATGATCACTAACATTCAGTCAAAATCCAGAAAAGTAACCACATGACTTCAGAAAAGGAGTGGGGGTGGGAATTAAAAAAAGTGCCTGTCTCAGGCTAGAGCATGAGATATGTAAATAACCTGTCATTCACAGCAAGGGGGAAAAACTGACAAAAGTTTTCTCCTGTTTATCCGTTTATCTCACTGAAAAAATAAGAGGATTGCTCAGAGCTGGATTAACTTTTTGTGGCAAGACTGGGCACAGATGATAGGAAATCTTATACTCTACATCGTGACAGCAAAAAATAAAATATACAATTTTGGGTTAACATCCACATTAAAAAATTGATTTTTTAATTTTCAAACTGAATCTCTAAATGCTCTAACCTAAAATTCTGCAAGTAGTAAAATGTATGCACAGAGTGAGGTTGAGAGCACAATACATCACAACATGCTTTCCCAACAGAAACTATTTCTTGAACAGGCATGTCTCACTATAGTTGTCAAATGAAGGGCAGCAGTTGCTGGAGTACATATTTTTAGGCAGTTATACTGCAAAAGAGGCTGCAAAAGTACATCAGTGCTGGTATATCAACCAGGGACGTCTTTAATATGGTTTGGACCCTGGGCAAACATTTTTTTGGGCCCCCCTCCAGCTTATTTTGGGCCTGGCTGGTTCATATGTATGTGTTTTGGCGGCCCTTATTTGTGCAGGCACAGCAGCCCATTGATTTGAATGGGCTGCCATGCCTTTGTTTCCTGCAGAAAAAAGGTGCATTCAGCATTTTAAAAATACAGTTGCCTTGAAATCCATTCTGCTTTTGTACCATGCTACTTACCAGTTTTTGCACACACAAATGCACTGTGTTTTTAAAAGCGTGACCTAAACTTCTAAAAATGCAGCAAGTTTGACAGTGCAGGAACTGCAGATAAGTCACAGCAGACAGCAGCATGGACAGACAGTGCTGTATTTCATTGCTTGATGGGCATAGGTGTGCCGTGTGCGCAGCCTATTACATGAGGCATGCACTTTTCTTTGCAGGAAACGCAGGCATGGCGGCCCATTCAAATGAATAGGCTGCTGTGCCTGCGCAAATGTGGGCTGCCAAAACACATACATGTGAACCAGCCAGGCCCAAAATAAGCCCATCAAGCAGTTGAGTGCAGACAGTAATGCCATGTGCTCTGAGGCCTCACTGAACTGCAGGTCTGGTCTGTGATTTAAAGAGTTCCTGTATTTTACACATGGCATGGCATGGGGTCCCATGGAGCTAAAGAAAAATGGACAGACAGTGCTTTGACCCAATGCCATGCCATGTCTAAAATACAGGAACTTTTTAAATCACTGACTAGGCCTGCAGTGAATCATCAAATAGTATAAAGACTTTGGGCACACTCTACAGAAAACTTATATTTACAATATAGATTAGCAAACAGTGACATACCTTGGAGTGCAGGACATGAAGAAGTCAGCTTTAGGAAAAGCAAACTGGGGATGCTATAAAATCACATTCTAATTCACTTTTAGGGTGTTTTTCGAGTGTTATTCGAGCATTTTTCGAGCATTATTCAAGCGTTTTTTGAGTGTTATTCAAGAGTTATTCAAGCATTTTTCAAGCGTTATTCGAGCGTTATTCGAACAAAGCCTCATCTGCAATCCCAATGTGCTGGTAAAGCACCGCTAAGACCCTAACTTTTTAGGGTGTTTTTGCAGTCCCTCAGTGTGAAAGGGGAAGGCGTTTTTACAGCGCTTTCAATTTATTTCAATGGAGAGGGGCGTTTTTGGAGCATTTTTTTCAGCGCCCAAAAGCTGCTCCAAAGATGCTGCTTGCAGGAACTTTCTCAACGCCCCGCCAGTGCAACGTCTCAGTGTGAAAGGATAAGGCGTTTTTACAGCGCTTTCAATTCATTTAAATGGAGAGGGGCGTTTTTGGAGCGTTTTTTTCAGCGCCCAAAAGCTGCTCCAAAGATGCTGCTTGCAGGACTCAGTGTGAAAGGGTCCATTGAGATGCATGGAGAGCGTTTTATGAGCGTTTTAATAGCGATATTTTTAACGCTAAAACAGTGTAAAAACATTTCAGTGTGAAAGGGGTCTAAATGCTATTTAGTAAAGGTGAATGTAATATTTTCAGGTGATAAATTCATAACCAAACACAAGCAAATATAGAGTCAGTTTTTACTACCTTCACACTGGTGCAATTCTCTCTAGCCCATCGTGCGTGCGTTGTGCTAATGTATGTGCATAACTTGTGTTTTTCTGTGTGCTAATAGACATTACGTTGAGGCAACCCATTTATTTAAATAAGCTGACAATGCACAAAAATGGATAAAAAAAAAATTGTATATGCACGGGTTCCCCCAACCAACGCAGCACATTGTGTGTCGTGACACCCTGCCACATACCACACTGGAGAGCAATGAATAGGCCCTGAATTATTATTATTACAATACAAGCTTTATTTAAGAATTCCTATTGAGGTTTGCTACTTCATTAGTGACAAGAAGGGTCCTCTCCCATTCTGGCCACCTGCTTCCCTATTTGGCTTCATCTTTATGCCTTGATAACCCCTGTTTACTTCCTGTAGCATAACATGTCCACCCCTGCACCTGCATAACAGGGATGAATTCCTAAAAGAGCAAACAAGGAAAAGTGAGCGTTAATCAAAGAGACTATTCATCTTCCATGTTTTATCTGTATAATATACTGTAGGATAGAAAAGTTTATAAAATGGTAAACATATGACTGGCTCCTATGATCAGTGCACTTTCTTTTCCTTTTCTCCAGTAAACCTGATTAAGGGGTTGTTTTATAAAACAACCAATCTATAGCAGCCACTTTAGAAAATTTACAATCACCAGTTTAGAAAATAATTTCTGGAATCTTACTGGTTCCGACAACTCACACATCTGAATTCAATATTCTTTTCTTTTTATTTATTTTTTATTATTATTATTATTATTATTATTATTATAAAAGAACATTATTTTGTTCAGTGCTTTGTGTTGATCCCTGCTTTTGTATAGCCAACTGTCTTTCATGTACTAGTATCCAGACATCTGCCATGCATGTATTTACAATATATTCAGATTATTATTACAAATTAGCATATCTGTGAACCAAATGCCCATCTTTGGCCAAAATACCATTTTGAGTTTTAAGCTTTGCCATGGAACAGCATATGTTTTGCTATCTAAAAAAAATACATTGAATATATTCACTTGTGCTTAAAGTGGTATTAAACCCAAAAGTAAACATTTATTATATTGCAGCTTATTCTTAGATGTGATGTCCATTATTTTTTTTCATTCAGCTTTCTGTTTTTTTTTTTTTTAAAGCTCTCCAGCATAATGTAACAGTTACAGATATGAGCCATTTACCACTGACAGGGGTGCTTATAATGATCAGCTTTTATTTATTTATGTAAAACCTTTATCCCAAAAAGCAAAAAAAACTATTTGCTGTAACTGCTTAAAAAGTATGAGCTGGCTTCAATATGTTAGCATATTTAAATCTGTTAGGGACAGATTCTCAGCGGCGCTACGACGGAGTATCTCAGATACCCCATCGTATCGCCATTTTTTTTTGCCTCGTATCTATGCGCGTGATGCTTAGCATCACTTTTGCATAGATACGCTGCAACATTCGACAAGTGTAAAACCATTACACTTGCGGATCGTAGGTGTAATGACAACTCCGGCCACTAGGTGGCCTTTACGTTGTTTTCTCATTTGCATATGCAAATGAGGCTAGTACGCCGATTCCCGATCGCTTTTACGCCGCCCCGTCGTCACGTACGTCGTTTTCGTCCGCGTAAGGTTACCCCAGCTTCTATGTGGAGTAACCTTTCGAAGTACCGTCGGATGCCGTCGGGTGCCGTCGGATGGCATGTTAAGTATGGCGTCGGGTCAGCCTCGGCTTTTTCCGTCGCTTACGTCGTTTTACTAACTCGTTCGCGAATAGGGAGTTGCGTAAATGACGCTCACGTCGTTTTGACGTCGATTTCAACGACGCTTTCCGACGTGAGCTGGAGCATGCGCACTGGGCTTTTTCCCCGGCCGGCGCATGCGCAGTTCGTTCGATGCAGGGGCGCGCCTAATTTAAATACAAGCCGCCCCATTTGAATTGCGCGGGTTTACGCTGGGCGATTTACGCGACGCCGGCGAAAACTACGGAGCAAGTGCTTAGAGAATAAAGCACTTGCTCTAGTACGATGCGGCGGCGTAGTGTAAATGGCTTAGGCTACGCCGCCGGAATTCGATGAGAATCTGGCCCTTAGTCTATATAACATTCTCCTCCCCCCAGACTAATAATGTTGTTGTCCAAAGGTGCCCCTGTGCTCCTTCATCCAGTGTGGGGCACTCTAATACTGGAGGTGCATTACTGGCCAGATCACCAAGTGAAAACAGAGGAAAAAAATCAGAATGCAAGAAAGCTAGTGCAGCTGCCACATTTAATGATTGGTGAGTTAGTGAGCCATTTATCTATACAAATAATAAATATTAGGAATCCCATTGAGATGTAGTTTAAAAGTAGGCTGAAACATTAGATCTGGGCTCTAAATAAGTAAAGGAATACCAGATCTAATTTTCAATTTACTCCTTAAATTCTTATTGTAAAAATCTAAAAAAAAAACAAAAAAAAGTTTAGTTTAGAAATACATGCAACCAAAATATTACAATGTTTAATATATTTTAATAAACATATAAAAAAATGTTTTTTTTACCAAAATTATGACAAATTACAATTGGCGCTACATAATATTTTCCAAAACTTAATGAAAAAATATATATATTTTTAAATATTATTTAGCAGCAGTCACAAAATCTGGCCACTTGTAAATAATAATTAAATTTATATCGGAACTGTGTTTATTTTTTTATATAGAAATATGCACATTTCCTATAGAAAATAAAGAACAAATGTTAAATAAAACAACGTATAAAAATAATATAATAAAGTAATAATAATAATATAAACATTAACAAACCAGAGGACCTAAATAAATACCGATAGAATAAAAAGCGATAATATAATACAATCATTTTTAACATAGTAGCATAATACAAAACGTAAACAAATACTTCTATATTACTGTAACATAAAAAGTATTCAAAACACGCACATAAACATACACGCACACACACACATACACACAGAGTGTAAAATGAATAATAATAATCATAATAAAAACAATAAAAATAATAATAAAAGATATTTCATTAAAAAGATAAAATCTACTGATGCAAAATATAACAAAAACAATCCCTGACAAAAGAATAATTATGGAGGGTTCTTTTATATTGTTGCGCGCACATTAGACATGTGCATCTATTTATTTGCGGCAGAAATGTACAGTAATTGTGTTGTAGAGATAGCACCAGGTGCACCAGGGTGACCTCACATACAGAATCGGTAGCTGACATCCATCACACTTTGAATTTTTGGATTTCATCATTTCCTGCTCTTTCTAAGGGGATCACTGCACCTGGCCCTCACAGCTGTAGTTCATTTAGAAAGCAATTTGAAAACTGAGAAAAAAACAAACAAAAAACAAATGACATCTTGCTGCCTCAGCCTTGTCATTAAGTATAGCAGAATGGCCTTCATTTATGAGACACATGGCTAAAAAATTAATATCTGTCTGTGTTTTCTAGAGCAAAGATTTCAAAACAAAGGGTTTTCAAAGGCCAATGAATAATTAGTATTACATCTTTGACAAATGGAAATATAACCCTTTGCGAATGGTGTGATAAGCAGTCATTTGCTATACTGCGATTCTGTGCCTGGGATTGGATTTTATTTTGTATCTTATTCTTTAGTGTTCCATTTCTAAAAAAAAAAAAAAAAAAAAAAATCTAAATGTCAAAAATGGTTTTTACTTAAGATGATTGTAGTTTAGTGAAATTACCTATTGGAACTGAAGATAAAAGCATTATTTTCAGGAGTAAGGATATGTTTTAGTAAAGCCATTAAACTGGGGTATATACAGCGGGTAAAATAAGTATTGGACAAGTCACCCATTTTCGAAGTAAATATATTTCTAAGTATATTTCTAAGTGCCGGTTTACACAGGGGCAACCCGACTTACAGTGTGACTTTGCAAGGCAACTCCAGCGCTACTTCAGCACGACTTGGAGCAACTTGCAACGCGACTTAATGTTGCCTCCAGGACAGGCGACTTTGGCTGTGGCCAATCACAGAATAATCAGCTCTGTGTAAGGGACGGGTTTGCCTGAGTAAGCTATTTTATCTTCCTGTATAGTTGCTTCAGTTAAGACAGAGATCCGACTTTGGAGGCAACTTCCATTGAAATCTATGGGTACAAGTTGCCTAGAAGTCGCCTTGAAGTAGTACAGGAACCTTTTCTGAAGTCGGAGCAACTTCAATTGAATTTCTCATGTTGCCCGACTTGGGGCGACACAAGTCAGATCCCAATTCACGGTAGTGTGAACCAACACTAAAGGTGCTATTGACATTTTTACCACATGTCAGTAACAACCCATGCAAAGAAACCAAAACAAAAAGTTCAGAAATTAAAGGGGCTGTAAATAGCTTCTTAGTGCAGTCCTCCTTCACTTACCTCATCCTTCGATTTTGCTTTTAAATGTCCTTATTTCTTCTGAGAAATCATCATTTCCTGTTCTCCTGTCTAACTCCACACAGTAATGCAATGCTTTCTCCCTGGTGTGGAGTGTCGTGCTCGCGCCCTCCCTTGAGGGGGCGAAAAGGAGAGTCAGGACGCTCTCTACATTGCAGATAGAGAAAGGTGTGTGTTAGTGGGTGTCCTGACTCTCCTGCTCGCCCCCTCCCACCTCAAGGGAGGGGGCGAGCATGACACTCCACACCAAGGAGAAAGCCTTACATTACTGTGTGGAGTTACAGACAGAAGAACAGGAAGTGAGGATTTCTCAGAAAAAAAAGGAATTTTAAAAGCAAAATCGAAGGATGAGGTAAGTGAAGGAGGACTGCACTAAGGTAAAGGAAGCTATTTAGGGGATTTTTTTTTTACCTTTACAACCCCTTTAAGTTATGTGTAAGGAAATGGAATGACACAGGAAAAAAGTGTTGATCCTATGAAGAAAGGAAGGTGCAAAGGTAATGAAAAGCCAATACACCAGCTGAAATCTAACAGTAATTAAAAAGCAATACTGCCCCTTGTCAGTGCAAAATTAGTATCAGCTGGTTCAGTCCCAACTGATGGCCCATAAAATGGTGTCTTATTACCAAGGTGTCACACAAGAAACATCTCACGATGGATTTTTAAACTTCTGAATGTTCCAGTGAGCACTGTTGGGGCCATAATTTGAAAGTGGAAAGAACATCATGTCACCATAAACCAGCCAGTACCAAGTAGCCAATGACCACTTGTGGAGCGCTTCAGAAAGACCTGGTAGTAGCAGGTTCAAGTGTCTCAAAGAAAACAATAAGTAACGCACTCAACCGTCATGGCCTGTATGCACGCTCAGTATCCAAGACTCCATTACTAAAGAAAAAGCAATTTGAAGCTTGTTTAAAGTTTGCTGCCCAACATTTAGACAAGCCTGTGAAATAATGGGAGAATATAGTCCGGTCAAATGAGACCAAAATTGAATTCTTTGCATGCCATAATACACACCATGTTTGGAGGTCAAATGGCACTGCACATCACCCCATAAACACCCCCATACCAACAGTGAAGTTTTGAGGTGGGAACATCATGGTGTGGGGCTGTTTTTCAGCATATGGTACTGCCAACCTTCATATCATTGAAGGAAGGATGAATGGAAAAATGTACATTCTTGATAAAAACCTGCTGCCATCTACCAGGATGATGAAGATGAAACGAGGAAGGACATTTCAGCAAGACAATGATCCCAAACACAAAGCCAAGGAAACTCTCACTTGGTTTCAAAAAAGAAAATAAAGCTGCTAGAATGGCCCAGCCAATACCCTGATGTGTATCCAATAGAAAATCTATAGAAAGAACTAAAGATCAGAGTTCATAGAAGAGGCTCACAAAACCTTCAAGATTTCAAGGCTGTTTGTGTGGAAGAATGAGCCAAAATCACACCTGAGCAAAGCATGTGACTGGTTTCTCCATACGGGAGGCATCTTGAAGCTGTCATTACCAACAAACAGGGCTTTTTTTCAGCGGGAACACGGGGGAACGCAGTTCCGGAACCTCCAGGCCTGAATGTGTGTAAAGGTAAAAGGTACTGTGGTGTGTTGGAGGGTCTATTGATGCTGGCTGCTGGGAAATCAGTTGTCAGTTGTTGCTGGGAGGGATGTACTGTTGAGGGAGGGGTCTTTGTTGCTGGCTGCTGAAGAGTCTATTGATGATGGCTACTGGGGAATCTATTGTTGCTGGAGGGGATCTATTTTTTGAAAAGGAAGGATTCTATTGTTGCCAGGGAGTTCTTTATTTTGCTCATGAGTGGTCTATTGTTGCTGGGGCAAGTCTTATGTTGCTGGGAGGTTGGTAGTTGCTGGAAGGGTTGTACAGTTGAGGGAGGGGTCCATTGATGCTGGCTACTGGGGAATCTATTGTTGCTGGGGAGGATCTATTGTTGCGGATGGGGGATGTATTGTTCTGGGGGATGGGTCTTTTGTTGCAGGGGGTCAATTGTTGCTGGGAGGGATCTACTGCTGAGGGAGTGGTCTAATGTTGCTGGCTGCTGAAGGGCCTGTTGATGCTGGCTGTTGGTAGTCCATTGTTGCTGGGGTGGATCTATTGTCGCTGGGGTGTCCATCATTGCTAGATCTACTTTACTGCCTTTCTTGTTATCATTAACAAAATCTATACAAAATACTTAGCACCACAAAATTATACTTGTTCTCTGTTGGCTCTCTTGTGGCTCTGTTTTCTCTAAAGAGGGTGGTACAGGGAGGTGGGTAAGGTGTGAAACCAAGAAACGGTGCTCAGAGGTGGGTAGGGGGTGGAGTCAAAAAAGGAGGAGTTCCTGCACCTATTCTTTGTGAAAAAAAGCCCCGCCAACAAAGGATTTTGTACAAAGTATTAAATCAATTTAATAAATCCCTCCTCGCTATTACCAAACCAACTTTACAGAACTCATTACCCTTTATGGAAACACTCACCCTGCAACTTCAAACCACCCCCGAGGAAACCATCCACATACTACTATGCTACAGACCGCCTGGACCAAATACGCATCTCCTCACACCCTTCACCAAATTCTTCTCGACATACACCCTGAAAACAAAAAATTTGCTGCTACTCAGGGATTTCAACCTCTGGGCTAACTCAACCCAGGATCCCATAGCCACCGCCTGCATCGATCAACTGGAAGAACTTGGTCTGCAACTGATAAAAATGCCCACGCATACGTCAGGTCACACTTTGGACCTCATCTTCAAACAAAACATGAATATCAACAAGCTGGACAAAAGACCCTTACCTTGGACAGACCACCACGCCACCAAATTTATATTAACCACCGACACCATCCTGCAAAAACCCAAACTCCCGACAACAATACACTGGGCAAGATCGCAGAGGAAACTACATTCTGAACTGTTTAAAACCACACTAGCGACCAAAATAGAAGTACCTAATCCGAACCACTCAACGGAACACTCACTCAACGCCTTAAACAAAGCTTTACTACAAAAAGCAGATACAGTTGCTCCGAAAAGGAAGAGCTCTCATCAGGAAAAACAACTCGGGCTGGTTTAACGACACTCTCACTCTACTGAAACAAGAACGCAGAAGAGTGGAGGGAGCCTGGAGGAGAAACGTATTGATGGCACAGTGGCTGCGTTTGATGGCACAGTGGCTGCGTTTGATGGCACAGTGGCTGCGTTTGATGGGCATAGTGGCTGGAATTAATGTGTTTTTTTTTTCAGTTTGTTTGCGCCCATCCCAAAAATTGTGAGCACCAGCCGCCACTGTCGCTGGTATACCCATGGAAAAATGAAAGGGAGACACACATAAAAACTGTAACCTCTGTACTGTAATAGCTTACTCTGATTTAGCTGCAAGCACTGTGTGTATTAGAACCTGCAGCAAGCAGCGAGTCAGTCATTTCTTGGATGGTCAGGATCATCTGGCTCTTTCCTCCCAAGCATTGCTGTTCCTAACCTGCCCCTTTCACTCATTGGTTGTTAGTTTGTAATTATAGGGGGTTCAGCATCACATGTGGGCATCACCTAGGGAAGTCTGCATAAATGCTCACACCAACAGACTGACATCTACCTCTCAAGACATTTTGATATTTGTATAACTAATCACAAGAACATGACAGGAATCTAGTGCTCCTTGTCATCTGCAACAGTGATCTCTGTCATGTTCTAGTGAGACCATCCCCCCACAGTTAGAATCTCTCCCTAGGACACTCTTAACCCCTTGATCGCTCCTTGGTGTTTAACCACCTTCCCTGCCAGTGTCATTTATACAGTAATCAATGGCTATTTGTAGCTCTGATCGTTGTATAAATGACAATGGTCCCAAAATAGTGTCAAAATGGTCCGATGTGTCTGGCATAATGTCGCAGTCCCGATAAAAATCGCAAATCACTGCCAATACTAGTAAAAAAATAATAATTAAAAATGCCATAAATCTATCACCTATTTTGTAGACGCTATAACTTGTGCGCAAACCAATCAATATATATGATTATTTTTAAAAAATTTTATATATTTTTGGGGGATATTTATTATAACAAAAAGTAAAAAATATTGCTTTTTTTCAAAATTGTTCCTCTTTTTTTGGTTTATAGCGCAAAAAAAAAACATGCAGAGGTGATCAAATGTCACCAAAAGAAAGCTCTATTTGTGAGAAAAAAAGGATGTCAATTTTGTTTGGGTACAAAGTCACATGTGTAATTGACAGCTAAAGCCTTGGAGTACAGAATCGCAAAAAAAATTCTGGTCAGGAAGGGGGTAAAATCTTCCACAGTGGTTAAGTTACTCTAAAAACTTAGGGCCAGATTCACAGAGCCCTTACTCCTGTCTAACTGGTGTTAGACTGGAGTAATTTCAAATTACGCAAGTTTTTTAGCTAGTCGGAAACCTCAAACCTCAATAGACGGCTGCGGACTGGATTACGTGTTTGTACGCCTTCGGATCTACGTTGCAATAAAATTGCGGCCACTGGGTGGACTTCCCGTCGTTTTCCGCGTCGGGGTATGCTAATGAGCTTTTGCCGGCGATCCCAGAAATTACGATCTTCAATCGCAATCTCTTACGGCATCTTTAGTCATCTTTTTGCGTTTCACTATACCAGCTTTTTGCTGGTCTAATATTAGACAGCCCATGTTAAGTATGGCCGTCGTTCCCGCGTCGAATTTCTACGTTTTCCGACGTCTTATTTTTTTTTTTTCTTTTTTTTTTAAAGTGTATTTTTTGTGCGTGAACTCGAGAGAGAGGAGCCGGACTGCAGGAGTTGGGAGTAGGCAGACCCTCCCCCCGGAGGCAATCGCCATCCTTCTCCATGCCCCTGGTGGCAATGGCGGGTGTGAAGGGGGGCCTCCCACTCACCCCGCCATACCTGCTCCTCTTGGGAGCCCAACTGGGGCCCAACGGGACCCCAATGGGGCAGAGGGACTCCCCCTATGAGGGAGTGAGGGGGCCTAGCCCACCCAGCCAGCCCCGTAGGTCCTTCGCCTCTCTTTATTTTAAGAGACCGCATGGCCAAAGTGCGTGTGTTTTAAACCAATTTCGTGTGCGTGCAAGTGTGGTGGTTTTTGTGGGGGGGGGGGTGGGCGTACTAAGCACAGGCGTACCTTGCATAGCACACCCACCGGGAGCCGGGCTGAGACCACCAAACTCAATTCACATGTAGCCGAGACCGGGATCCGAACCCTTGGCTGCAGAGGTGAATGGCTTGTCAGCGCAGTGCCAATCACGTTGAGCCACCACAGCTCCCTTAACGTCTTATTATTATTTTTAACGTAAGTCATTCGGGAATAGGAATGTTCGTAAACGACACTACTCAAACAACGAATGACGTAACAACGTGATTTCGCGCAATGCACGGCGCAAAATTTCTGAACGGAGCATGCGCAGTTCAATCGCCGCGGGGACGCGCTTTATTTAAATGCTTCACGCCCCCTAATCTCGTATTTCGATTACGCGGCGAGAAATAGACTACGCCGCCGTAGCGTACGGGCAAAAATCTACCAGAATTCGATGTAGAGCCTGGTAAAATACGGCAGCGTAGAGTATTTCGATTACGCAGCGAAAAATTAAGTGTATCTGAATCTGGCCCTTACATTTTACCGCTGCATTGGGATTACACAAATCCCCATAATTTTCCTTTTTTTTAAGTGATTAAAATACAAGATATCTCTCTAATAAAGTCTGTGGGCCAGATTCACAAAGCACTTACGTCGGAGTATCTCGAGATGTGCCGTCTAAGGGCCAGATTCAGGTAGATGGGAGCATCTTTAATCTGGAGTAACGTTTCTCATTTACGTTACTCTGGCGAAATTTTAGGAGCAAGTGCTGTTAATCATGAAGCACTTGCTCCTAATGTTGCGGCAGCGTATCGAAAATGAGCCGGCAGAATTCAAATTGGGCGGGTACGGGGCGTGTATTATTTAAACTAGGCGCGATCCCGCGGCGAACGTACTGCGCATGCGTCGACTGTCAATGCATCCCAGTGCGTATGCTCACAACTTCCGTCGGCACCACTTCCTTGGAAACTACAGCGCAATGCGTTCCGTTGGGCGTTTAAATGCGCCCGTAGATGCGCCATTCCGGCACTAAAGTATAGCCTGTTCCCCCTCCCCGCAGTGAAGTTACTTTTGTTCTGAGATGGCTGCTCCCGTTCCCCGCAAACATACAGGAGAAAGCTGAACTTTAAAGGCCAGGAACTGTCAGCCGTCATCTCGGCTATGGAGACCTATGATGTCTTCCTCCATGGCTGTAAAAGTTGACAGACAAGCAGGGACAGAGGTGTTGTCCTGCAAGTGGGGGTGCTCAGCTAGCTCTTATCGTCGGTAACGCTGCTGTAGCGGCTCTCCTGCTGACCTGTGGCTGTCTGGAGTAAAGATAAAGCAGCTATTTGTAGAAATAACTTTGCGACGGACGGACGACATATGCGCGGCGCATGTAGCCAGCGTATGGTGCTAATCCGTTCGTGAATTGGGAAAAATCCCTCATTTGCATATTTGCAGGAGAAATCAATTGGCGCGACTGATGCGCCAAGCGAAACTATGCGCTGACGATACTCTGGCGTCGGAAAGTTAAGCCGGTCGGAAATGGCCCGTTTTCTGGCGCATCTAGGTTGGTGGGTACGGCCGCGGAGATACAACAGCGCATCTTCACAGTTACGCGGCGCATATCGAAATACTCCAGCGCAAGTGTTGCTGAATCTGGCCCTAAGTCTAAATTTGCTCCGGAATATTTTTTGCACCGTACCCTCAGAACTCAGCACCAAAATAGGCTACTCCCGACCGGCCTACGCCTGCACATCCTGGGCCAGATTCTCATAGATGCGCGCCTAATTATGCAGGCGTTGCGCATCTCAGATGCACTACGCCGACGTAACGCGGAGTGGCAAGTATCGTATTCCCTAAGTAAATGCGCTCCAAGATGCGCCTGCGTCGCGTAAAATGATCAGCGTAATCCGGCGCAACAACAAAGTAGGAGGGAAGTGGGCGTGTTGCATTGTAATGAAGCGTGACCC
Organism: Rana kukunoris; assembly: GCA_029574335.1. NCBI lineage: Eukaryota > Metazoa > Chordata > Amphibia > Anura > Ranidae > Rana > Rana kukunoris. Next base: position 99,419,299 of record CM056052.1, on the reverse strand, counting down.
CATGCAAATGCAGGCCGGGACGAACAGGGCATGCGCCGTGACGTGGATGACCCGCGCCGTGGTTGACCCGCGCAGTGACGTGGATGCCTTCTGCGCATGCGCAAAGCCTCCCTACGATTCGCTGGCGCAGGGTATATAATGCGGCCACACATGCGCCCGTGCAGCGCAAACGTCTTCCATTTTATTGATTGTGAGGGCAAAACGTTGTGCAGGACCATGACTAGTGTTGGTAAGGAGAGGAGGAAGAAAAATTTCTCCCCAGAGGAGAGGGCCATTGTTGTCAGGGCAATGGAGAAATATGATTCCCGGCTCCATGGTGCTGACAGTGCCCGGACCAGCAAGTCCCGGAGGGATCAGATCCTCATGAAGGTGTCTTGCCAAGTAAATGCCCTTTCTCATGAGGTCCGGACACCGCAGGACATTAAAAAAAAAATGAATGACCTGCGGCGTCTCGTGAAGGGCAAGCTGGCTGCGATTGCTCGGCATGCCAGGGGCACTGGAGGGGGCCCACCCTGTACCGTCCGCCTGACTGAGGAGGAGAAGGTGGTCGCCCGCTGCCTGCAGACGGAGCAGGTTGAGGGAGTTGAGGGCTATGAGTCCGAAAAGCCAGCCCTGAGGACAGGTAAGTGTGTTTTATATTCTATCTGTTGTGTAGCATGTGTGGGGGTGGAAGGGAACATGTGCCAAGTGTGTGGGTCCACCAACATGGGCATCTTTTGTGTCATCCTCAGATGTGCAGGAGGGAGCGGGGCCATCTGTTGCTGCCAGGGCCCGTCAGGATCCATCCCCTGAGCATCCAGTCCCTCTGGCTGCCCCCCTGGAACAGGACTTGGAGGGAAGTGGGCACACGTCTACGAAGGAGGTGGTTGAGGAGGATCTCGTAGACCAGGAGCTCTACCTTGTTTTGGAGGAGGACCATGGGTTGCCCAGACCAGCCCAGGCTATCCCCCCATCTTTATCAAACCCCTCTGTTCCCCCCCCCCCTCATCTCCGGCCCCTCAACATCCTCCCCTTATGCCCGGTCCCCTGCCACTCCCCAGGAGGCGACGTGCAAGACCAGGGGTGTTCAACAGGTCCTGCCGGAACAGCTGGCCAGGCAGCAGGACCAGCAAAATCGGCACCTGTCAGAGGTCGTGGAGGAGATGAGGCACCTGGCCGACAGCCTGGCCTCCTCGGGACACCTTACGGATGCCATACAAGACATTGCTGGCAACAGCGCAGCGACGCTGACCAGCCTGGGGGAGCTGCAGGCGACCACCTCCGACCTTGTAGGGGAGGTTCATGCCCTGTGCCTTGCAGTCGAGGAGCAGACTGCTGTGCAGACCCGCATAGCGGTTGCCCTGGAGGGCATGCAGGCAGCCAGGGAGGGACATGGGGATGCTCCTCCTCTACCTGATACCCCACCCCCCCACCTGTGGCTGCCCCCAGGCAAGTGAGGGGCAGGAGCCGTGGCACCACGCGGAGCCCCCGCCAGGCCCATTATTTTTTTTTTCTTATTATTTTGCTCTGGTTAAGAGTTTTTTTTTTTTTTTTATGCTCTGGTTAAGAGCTTTTTTTTATAATTTATTTTATGCTCTGGTTAAGAGCTTTTTTTTTTTTATTTATTTTATGCTCTGGTTAAGAGCTTTTTTTTTTTTTTACTTGATACTGCACACGGTGCAGTGTGAATGGTGTGTGAATGTGAGGGGGTGGCACTCCTGCCAGTAAGGGGTGTCACCCTCGGCCATTGGGGAGAAGTTATCCCCACGGCTGTGTGAATGGTGTATGAATGGACAGCGACACCATTGTGGCCTTGACGCGGCGTTGCTGCTCCCAAGTCCTACATGCTGGACTTGGGCTAATCCAATGTGATGTGGATGTGGGGTGTGTGATCTAGGGACCACAGTGGTGTACACGCGTGCATTGTCTGTGTGCCATGATGAATGTGTGTGTTTAACGGTCAAAGATTCGTAACACGAGGACCCTCCTGACTGCTCTTCCATCAGCAGACGGGGTCTCCTCTGGCAGGGGGGGGCTGTGTGGTTGGGGGGTCAGGTCATCACGTAGGGCAATCTGCAGGCCCTTTCTCATGGCAAAGTTTTGCAGAATGCAACATGCACCGATGATCTGACCCACAAAGTTGGGGGAATACAATAGGGCCCCCCCAGACTTATCCAGGCATCGGAAACGGGACTTCAGGAGGCCAAATGTGCACTCCACCACTGCACGGGTTTTGATGTGTACTTCATTGTATCTTCTCTCTCCTCTGGTTTGGGGATTCCGGAAAGGAGTCATGAGATGGGGTCCAAGTACATATGCAGAGTCACCTGGAAGGGAAAAGACAGGAGGATGTTAGTCATGCATGTGCCCCTTGTGATGTCAGCATCATGTCACTCACCAACCAGCCAGCTGTCCCCATACATGTCCTGCTCAAAATCTTCTGGGATGTTGCTTTGACGGTATATGTAGCTGTCATGGCTGGACCCGGGGTCTTTGGCACGGACGTGCCATATGAGGTATTTGGCATCAGCTATCACCTGTATGTTGATGGAATGCCAATGCTTCCGATTGCGATATATATGCTCTGTGGCACTGGAGTGCGACATGTGTGCAATCAATGGCCATGATAGTGCGTGGGAATCCGTCAATTCTGTAGAAATCTGTCATTGCCTTCTGCCGCAGTTGCTCAGTGGTGGGTCTGATGATGTGGTGGGACATGCGTCTGAGGATTGCGGGAATAACTTGGTGCAGACATCTGCTTATGCTGGTTTGTGACATCCCAGCCACCACTCCACTTGTACGCTGGAATGATCCACTGGCCAGGAAATGGAGTGTTGCCAGTACATTCACCAGTGGCTGCAGTGCATGTGAGTGGTGTGTTGGGCTGGTGATGTCATCCTGCAGGGCTGTGGTTAGTTCCAGGATGGCAGCAGGGCTGAATCTGAAGATGCGATACACCTCCTCATCACCCATGCCAAAGAGGCTCATGCGCGCTCGGTAGATCCTCTCACGTGCCCCCCTCCTCCTACTCCTCCTTCTATGCTCCTCTTCCTCTGCATACATTAGTAGTGATAAGACCATGGCTGCCCCTGGCATGTTGGCATACGAATGTGTTGTCCAGTAAGTGTGATTGCTCAGCTCGTCTGTTATGGTGCTACTGTAGTTGCTCTCCAGCTGACTTGCACATGGTCTTGAGCAAAGTTACCTGTGCTTTTATGAGGGGTATGTTTACTCAAGGCTTTTGTGTTACGCGCACCACGCGTAGCCTACGCCGAACACGCGTAGTTTTGGGAATCCGCGTATCTCCCTCATTTGCATATTTGCATGCTAATTCAATGGGAGCTGAATATTTACGATGCGTAACTATGCGCCTACGCCGCACTAGCTTAAAGCATTTTCGCCGCTCAGACGAAAAATATTTTCTCGCGTATGTGGTTCTGTGTTTACTGCGCATCGATACGCAGGCGCACATTTACAATTACGCCGTGCATATCCATTTACACAGGCGTAGCGCCGCTGAGAATCTGGCCCCCTGGGCCAGATTCAGATAGGACTTATGCCGGAGTATCTCGAGATGTGCCGCCTAAGGGCCAGATTCAGCAAGACTTGCGCTGGAGTAATTCGATATGCGCCGCGTAACTGTGAAGATGTGCCGTTGTTTCTATGTGGCCGTACCCACCAAACTAGATGCGACAGAAAACGGGCCATTTCCGATCGGCTTAACTTTCCGACGCGAGAGACTCGTCAGCGCATAATTTCGTTTGGCGCATCAGTCGCGCCTATTGATTTCCCCTGCAAATATGCAAATGAGGGAGATTTCCCGATTCGCGAACGGATTAGCACCATGCGCTGGCTACATGCGCCACGCATATCTCGTCCGTCCGGCGCAAAGTTATTTCTACAAATAGCTGCTTTATCTTTACTCCAGACGGCCTCAGGTCAGCAGGAGAGCAGCTACAGCAGCAGCGTTACCGACGAAACTAGCAAGCTGAACAACCACACTTGCAAGGACAACACCTCTGTGTGCCAACATGCCAGGGGCAGTCGCGGTCCTAGCACTAGTACTGGGTCCCCCGGTACGGAGGAGGCGGGCACGTGAGAGGATATACCGCACGCGCATGAGCCTCTTTGGCATGGGGGATGAGGAGGTGTATCGCCTCTTCAGATTCAGCCCTGATGCAATACTTGAACTAACCACAACCCTGCAGGATGACATCACCAGCAAGACACACCGCTCACAAGCAGTGCAGCCACTGGTGAAGGTACTGGCAACACTTCATTTCCTTGCCAGTGGATCATTCCAGCGTACAAGTGGAGTGGTGGCTGGGATATCACAGTCCTCCATGAGCAGATGTGTGCACCAGGTTGTCCCCGCAATCCTCAGACGCATGTCCAACCAGTTCATCAGACCCACCACTGAGGAGTTGCGGCTGAAGGCAATGACAGATTTCTACAGCATTGCCAGATTCCCACGCACTGTGGGGGCCATTGATTGCACACATGTGGCACTCCAGCCCCCCAGTGCCACAGAGCACATATACCGCAATCGGAAGCATTGGCATTCCATCAACGTACAGGTGATAGCCGATGCCCAACGCCTCATATGGCACGTCCGTGCCAAACACCCCGGGTCCAGCCATGACAGCTTCATATACCGTCAGAGCCCCATCCCAGCAGAATTCAAGCAGAACATGTATGGGGACAGCTGGCTGGTTGGTGAGTGACATGGGTGGCAGGCATGACTATCCCCTCCCATGATGCACATCACAAGGGGCACATGCATGACTAACATCCTCCTGTCTTTTCCCTTACAGGTGACTCTGCATATGCACTGGGACCCCATCTCATGACTCCTTTCCGGAACCCCCAAACCAGAGGAGAGAGAAAATACAATGAAGCACACATCAAAACCCGTGCAGTGGTGGAGCAAACATTTGGGCTCCTGAAGTCCCGTTTCCGCTGCCTGGATAAGTCTGGGGGGACCCTATTGTATTCCCCTACCTTCGTGTGTCAGATCATCGGTGCATGTTGCATTCTGCACAACTTTGCCATGAGAAAAGGTCTGCAGATTGACATACGTGATGACCTGACCCCCCAACCAGACAATCCCCCCCTGCCAGAGGAGACCCAGTCTGCTGATGGAAGAGCAGTCAGGAGGGTCCTCGTCGTAGGCATCTTTGGACACTAAACCAAAACATTGATCACACAGACAATGCACGCATGCACACCACTGATGTCCCTAGATCACACACACCACATGCACATCGCATTGGATTAGCCCAAGTCCAGCATGTAGGACTTGGGAACAGCAACGCCAGCGTCAAGGCCCCAATGATGTCGCTGTCCATTCATACACCTTTCACACGTCATTCATACAGCCGTGGGGTTAACTTCACCACCACGGCTGAGGGTGACACCCCTTACTGGCAGGAGTGCCACCCCCTCACATTCACACACCATTCACACTGCAACGTGTGCAGTATCCAAAAAAAAATAATAATCTCATATCCAGAGCATAATCACAAATAAAATAACTCATAACCTGAGAATTAATAATAAAATAAAAATCTCATAACCTGAGCATTAATAATAAAATAAAAATCTCATAACCTGAGCATTAATAATAAAATAAAAATCTCATAACCTGAGCATTCCCAAAAAAAAAAATACTAAACTCATGTCCTGAGCATCAATCAAAAAATAAATAAAAATTATCTGGAATGCCGGGGGCTTCTTTTGGCGGTCCCTCCCTGGCTCCTCAGCTGCCTGGATGGAGTGGGTGGGGGTGGGGGGGCATCTGGAGGTGGCTGATCCCCGGGTGGGCCACTCCTGGCAGGTGTGGCCTGCCTGCCCTCCAAGGCCATGGCTATCCGGCCGAGGTAAGAGTTGGTCTGGGCCTGCATCCTGAGCTGCCGGGTGACCTGATAATGCTGGGCCCGCCGACTCAGCCTCCCCTGGTCCCGGATGGCAGCACTGTTTGCCTGGATGGCAGCAGTGTTTGCATGGACGGCTGCAGTGAGGTCCCTTATGTCACCCTGCACCTCCCCCAGACTGGTCACCACTGCAGCGCAGTTGCAGCTCACATCCTGCACTGCTGAAGAAATCTGTGCCACGGAGCACAGGCTGTCAGCCACTCTGTCCAGGTGCCCAACTATGTCCCCCATTTGCTGGGTCTGCCTGGCGTGATCCCTCGCCACCTGGTCCTGGACCAGATCAGACACCCCCCTGGTCTTATGGGTGGCCTTCCTGGGGCCAGTAGATGTTTGTCCCCGGGGGGATGGAGTCACCCTTGAGGGGCTTCCTATGATGGGGGAGGGGATCTGAGAGGGTCCTGCAGAAGAGGAGGATTCCTCCAACAATAAAATAAAGTCCTGCTCTGCCCCAACAGGCTCCTCCTCAACGACCTCTGCAGGTGTGGTGTGGGCACTCTCCTCCTCCACCTCGGTGTCTTCACCACCCAGGGGCACAGGCACTGGGTGCCGTTGGGGGGATGGGGTGGACTGGCCGCCGACAGATGATGGCCCAGCTCTGTCATCTGTGGATGACACAAAGCAGACACATGTTGATGGTCCCACACACTTGGCACATGTACCCTCCCCCCCCACATGCAACACACCAAATAGGGGATAAAAAACACTTACCTGTCCTGGAGCCTTCCTCCACAGAATCATAGCCTGGTACCCCCTCCAATTTATCCCTCTCCAGGCAGCGGGCGACCACCTCCTCCTCTGTGGTCAGGCTGACCGGACATGGGGGTCCACCACCTGTGCCCCACTCATGGCTCCGAATGGTGGCCACCTTGCCACGGACCTTGCGCCGCAGGTCATTGATTTTTTTTGTATATCCCCAGCAGTCCGGGTGGAGTACCCCAAGACATTCACCCTGCCAGCAATGGTGTCCAGGATGGCCTGCTTCCTCTCCCGGGTGGTCTTCCTACTTTTCTTCCCATGCAGGAAATCATTGTAAGTCTCCATAGCAGAGATGACCACAGAGACCTCCTGGGCATTAAAATTGAGGTTCCTCCTCTCTTTGGGGGTAGTGGGAGCAGCCATAACAGAGCAAAAGTAAATTCCCTGGGGTGGGGGGAAACGGAAATACTTTTGCGCCGTAATGCCGCTTCCGCTGGAGCTTTTATACGCGCAACGGAACACATTGCGCTGGCGTTTCCCGTGAAGTGGTGCCGACGGAAGTTGTGAGCATGCGCACAGGGGGCCGAGTGAAGCCTCACTTACTGCGCATGCTCCGTGGATGATGCGCTGAACGTAAGCCTCTGTGCTGGGCTCCGCCCATCATTTACATATGATCACACCCACTTCCACTTGCGTCGGGTTACGCCAGCGCATTATCGTTACTCTGGCGCAAGTTTACGCGCAACTGCTATGTGAATAACAGTACTTGCGCCGAAAGTGTCGGCGGAGTAACGTAAATGAGAAACGTTACTCCAAAGTAAAGAAGCGCCCATCTACCTGAATCTGGCCCTAAGTCTAAATTTGCGCCATAATGTCTATGCACCGTACCCACAGGACTAGATACGCACCAAAATAGGCTACTCCCGACCGGTGTAACTTGCCTGCGCCTGCACATCCTAGGTGCACATTTATGCCGGACGCATCTGGCAAACCCATTGATTTCCTATGCAAATGAGGGAGATACGCCGATTCCCGAACATAGGCCCATTCGGCACAGGCTAGGCGTGGTGTGCTTAAGCTGTTTGGCCGGCCTAAAGTTACCCCTCATAAAGCAGGGGTAACTTTGCACCAGACTTGCTCAAGTCAGCTGGAGAGCAGCTTCAGCAGCAACGTTACAGACAAGCTGAGAAACCACACTTGCAAGACAACACATTAGCACTACTAATGGGTCCCCATCAGGGGGTTACAGGCAGTACACCTGTAAGGGCCCGGGGGTCCCCAGGGGCCTGGATGGGAACCCCCTTAAAAAAAAAAGAAACTTTTTTTTCTTTTTTTTTTAGGGGTCCGGAGGCCACCAGTGCCCCAGATGGCAACCTCCCTTTTTTTATATAAAAATAAATTACCAAATAAAGGGGGCTTTCCATGCGGGACCTCTGGGCCCTTTAATAATAATTATATATATATTTTTTTGTCCGAAAGGCACTGGCCGTGAACTTGTTCTGCATACAGACGGCAGAACTTTTTCAGCCAACATTCACAAAACTACGTCGTTTTTCTGCTCTTTTGTCCGATGGAGCGTACAGATGGTTTGATTATACGACAAAACACGTCCATCGGAATATTCGATCGTGTGTGCGATCCTTTAGCCAGTAGAGTTCAATATTGGGTTGGCTCACCCTTTGCAGCTATAAAAGCTTCAACTCTTCTGGGAAGGCCATCCACAAGGTTTAGGAGTGTGTCTATGGGAATGTTTGACCATTCTTCCAGAAGTGTATTTGTGAGGAATGGAACTGATGTTGGACAAGAAGGCCCGGCTCACAGTCTCTGCTCTAATTCATTCCAAAGGTGTTCTATCGGGTTGAGGTCAGGATTCTGTGCAGGCCAGTCCAGTTCCTCCACCCCAAACTCACTCATTTATGTCTTTATGGTCCTTGCTTTGTGGACTGATCCAAATCATTTGATAAAAGGGGGGTTATGGTCTGGGGTTGTTTTTCTGGGGTTGGGTTTGGCCCCTTACTTCCATTGAAGGGAACTCTTAAGGCGTCAGCATACCAAGACATTTTGGACAATTTCATGCTCCCAACTTTGTAGAAACAGTTTGGGGACGGCCCCTTCCTGTTCCAACATGACTGCTCACCAGTGCACAAAGCAAGGTCCATAAAGGCACGGATGAGCAAGTTTGGGGTGGAGGAACATGACTGGCCTGCACAGAGTCCTGACCTCAACTCGATAGAACACCTTAGAAATGAATTAGAGCCGAGACTGCAAGCCAGGCCTTCTTGTCCATCAAAAAAATATAAATAAAAATATATTTAAAAAAAATATTTTTTTTATAAAAATAAAATAAAAAAAGGGGGGTTCCCATCCGGGCCCCTGGGTACCCCCGGGCACCTTACAGGTGTACTGCCCCTGATGGCAGCCCTGGTCATAAGTCTCCATTGCTGTTATGAGGGCTGACATCTCCTGGGTGTTAAAAAATGTTTTCCTCCTCTGCCTGTGGGGAACGGGAGCAGCCATCTCACAGCAAAAGTACCTTCCCCGTATCTCTGTAAGTTGGGCCGGCATTGTTGTGAGCATGCTCACAAGGGAACGAACGTACTGAGCATGCTCCGTCCAAAATACGCCAGGCGTAAATCACTAGACCATCATTTGCATAACGTCACACCCACTTGCAGTTGCACCGGCTTACGCCGAAGGAATTAAGTTACGCCGATGGGAACCCCCTAAAAAAAAAGTTTTTTTTTGTTTTAGGGGTCCGGAGTTCCCAAGGGACCCAGATGGCAACCCCCTCTTTTTTTTTTTTTATATACATTTTTTTAGATATTATTTTATTTTTTATTAAAGGGCCCCGAGGTCCCTGGATGGCTACCTCAATTTTTTATATCTATTTTTCTGTATTTTTTCTTTTTTTTGTAAAGGCCCCCCCCGCTTCTCAATTCGCAGCAGCCCCCCCCACTTCTCAATTTTAGGCGGCAGCACCCCCCCCCAGTTCTCTGCTCCAGGGGGCCCATGCCTGAAGCTGTGTAAGGGGCCCCATAATTCCTGATGCCAACATGCCAGGGGCATCCTTGCTCATAGCTATACTACTGACTTTAGATGAGCACAGAAGGAGGAAGGCATGAAGGGGGGCACGGAGGAGGGCACGGGAGAGGATATACCGCACACGCATACTGTAGACATCCTGGAATTAACCACAACCCTGCAGGAGGACATCACCAGCCCAACACACCGCTCACATGCAGTGCAGCCACTGGGCAAGGTCCTGGCAACACTCCATTTCCTTGCCAGTGGCTCTTTTCAGCGTACAAGTGGAGTGGTGGCAGGAATGTCACCCCCACATTCAAAAATCATTCACAAACAGAAAAAAAAAAAAAAAATGCCCAGCAAAAAAAAATGCCCAGCAAAAAAAAACACAGCAAAAAAAAATTCAGCAAAAAACACTCTCCAAATCACTCTCCAAAAATCTCAAGGACACGTCACAAACCAACAAACACTAACAAACAACAGAACAAAACCACCTTGCTGTAGGAAGGGAAAAAAATTGGATGTACTTTTGCAATGGAAGGGCATTTCTCTCTGTCTATTTAAGCACTGTGCATAGCTCACTGAGTCTGACGGGCCTAGTTCCTATCTAACTGATTGCGCCGTGAGCATGCTCAGAGAGGTGCTGACCATAGTCTGCTTCATGTGCACATGCCCAATCTGGCCGGCCCTTCATTTGCATGGGGTCACGGCTCATTTCAATGGAACACGCCCACGTCCTTCCCACTTTGAATTACACCGCCTTACGCCTCGGAATTTACATTGCACCGGTGCAAATTTGGACGAAAATACTACGAGGATACGGCACTTGCGCCTCGAAATTAAACCGGTCTAACTTAAAGGAGTTGCACTACGCCGGTCCAAAAATGCGCCGATGTACGTGAATCTGGCCCTGTATGTTTAAAGCTTCTAAAATTGAAACTATCCAGTGGCCCATCCCTTGCATTTCAGTGCAGTGATGTATCTTAAATAACTCATAGAGAGGCAGCCTATTGCAGTGTGGAGGACTGAGGATGGGCCCAAGTGCCAGCCTGGAGTGAAGTCCAGCATTTCCAGTGGTGGACCACTTGGGGTAAAATATTCTAAGGATTTTGGACTGAATCTGAGCAGGGAAGCAAATATTGCAGAGGCACCAGAAGGATAGAGACATGAGCTCACCAAGATGCAGGTGTTGAGAGTCCTTGAATGTTTTTTCTCTTCATGAGATTGGAAACTTGTGCAGCAGACACTCCAAGAGCATTACAATGGTACATGGAGCTGCACTATCAGAAATACAACTATTCAATTAATACCTTATATGTGATGCAGCGTCATAATTATAAGCGAGAAAGAATGTTGTGGTCTAGGCACCATAGGAAAATGGCCTCCATCCCAAATTGGAACAGAAAAAAGAAAGTTTGGTCAGCGGGACTTTAAATGAGGCCAATCACCAAGCGGAGTGAGCATGTAAGGTATATAGTATTGCTTAATTGGGTTCCAACACAAAAGGGGGAGTTGGTTGTGGACTTGCAATGAGAGGTGTATGACAAAGAGCAGTCTTAGCAAGTAGCATTTTATTATGCCTTGTGATATAATATCAAGCATACTGAATGACAAAAATTGCATCCACAAAATCGCATGAACATATTACAAATTACATATGCATAACAACATGATACTTGGCATATCGTGAAGTAAAAACAAGTCATGCACAACATGAACCACTGGAGGTACTTGATAGTATAATGAGAATCTAGGAGTAAAACAGTATACAAAACATAAAATCATCTGTATCAACATCATTCATCTTATGTATGCCCAATGCGTTTCGTTGGGATATACCAACTCTTCAGGGGCAAATGCAATGGTGATCTATAAAAAGACATAACCATATGGTATCATTTTGTAGTAGAATATTATGAATATACAGAACAAGATAAATAATCCTATAAATACTCACGTCAACTGTATAGATGTGAGTACAGGACCAGGGCCTTTAAAATTGTCCGGCATGGGAGCTGAGGTAGGGACACATGGACAGAAAGGGAGCACTGTGGATTCCCCAATGTGTGAATGCGGAAGACAATGGGCCAACACTTCTGTGGATTGAGATCAATGGTATATAATAAATGTATAATATTATTATGAAGTGTGAAAAAGCCCATGCACCAAGTCAAATGAAAGGATTGAGCAAACACCAAGTATGAAGGTGAATGAGAAAAAAAAAAAGGAAAGGGGATGATAAAGACACCATAAGGATAAATGAATAAAGTATTAGGCCACATACACACGACCAAAAAAATCCGATCGAATCGGTCTGTCAGACCGATTTGGTCGGATTTGTCTGCTGGGATATATTAGTTTGATCGTGTACACATGATCAAACCAAAATCCCCGCCGGCAGACAGCACGGTGACATGGCGGTGACGTTGACGCTGCCACGTCACCGCACCAGGAAGTAAAACACTTCCGCGCATGCGTCGAATCCATTCGACGCATGTGCGGGCAGATATGTCTGCTGGTTAGCGTACTAACCAGCAGACATGTCGGACGGACGGGTTCCCAGCAGACAGATTTTAAAGCATGCTTTAAAATCTGTCTGCTGGAAAAATCTGTCTGTCCGCCCGTACACACGATCGAATTTGTCTGCTGAAACGGTCCGTCGGACTGTTTTCAGCAGATAGATTTGATCGTGTGTACGCGGCCTTAGAGGTATAGGGTGAAGCGTGTAGAAATGTACCTTGTCAGATAACATGGAAGAAAGGAGCAAAACATAAGTGAGAGCTTGCATATGAAGGTGTTGCCAGAGAGACAGCTAGACACCAAATGAGGGGAATTTAAATGCCCCCAGCTGAACCAATGTGTCCCGCCCAGCGTCACGTGGGCGTGGCAGGGAAGGAGAGGCATCTGTGCCTGAACAAGTGGATCCACCCACACAGGCCCAGTCATCCACCCAATGTCAGCCTAGATGGAAAGAAAAACCTGCTCGTACGGTGCGACATCAAAAATGTATTGTCGCACATACCAAGCAGTGACGTGGCCTCGATGCGATAAGGAGAACCCGCCCAGACCCACCACCTCCCTCCATAACAAATAGAGAGGAAGGGAACAGGTGGGAGAGGGAGGAGCGCCAAAATCGCATCGCAGCTCCCAGGGGACAGCCGAGCAAGCAGCCCAGAAATCCATGCACACACTACACCTTGACGTGTGGAACATAGTGCTAGGAACAGGAAAAGGTAGATCTAGATAAAAACATATCTATATATGTACACATGTGTATATGAGTATGTCATGAGAGTCAAAGTATAATGTATAATAAAGCCATGATTGAGTCTATCATGGACTGCAAAAATGCAAAAGGTACTTTGCAGACTGCCAAATGGTAAAATACACCTCTCAATCCCTCTTTGAGTATATTATTTTTGTTTCTGTCATAATTATAATAACAACTAATATAACAGTGCAAATAAGGTGTGTAAAAGATCAATAATAAACACTGTTCATATTGAATCTCTCATTACAACCTTGTGATCAATACCTGTGTCAAAGTAATACAGTATACAAATAAAGTACTTGCAAGTGAGTCCTTTAGACTCCAACAGTGTACCACTACCAAATAATCATCCACTTGTCCCACCTCAGTGCTCACAATTCTCTTACCTCACTTATGTGACCCACATGAAATGTAAGGTCAATAACCACATGTTATGTATCCACCTGGACATCCTTTTCACTTGAGTGCTCAAGTGTACAATTGTGCTGTTATCCAGGATAAACAGGTGTGGGTCATTATTTACTCATGAGGCTGTGATGTATCACTCCATCATGTTATAAGATAGAGACAGCCTCCATAGTGTATTAGTTAACCTCCCTGGCGGTATCCCCGAGCGTGACTCGGGGTGTGTTTTTTCTGCTAAGAACGGTATCCCCGAGTCACGCTCGGGGTAGCCATGCAGAGCCTGCAGCGCGCGCTGGCTTACCTTCTTCCTGGATCCAGCGATGCATCCCCGCTGTGTGAGCGAGCGGGTGCTCGCTCGATTCACACAGCGTCCCCGTGTGCCGCCGATCTTCGTTTCCTGCGACGTTACGACGCACGGAAGCGGAGAACGGCGCCAAATTCAAAAAAGTAAACAAACACTTTACATACAGTATACTGTAATCTTATAGATTACAGTACTGTATGTAAAAAATACACACCCCCCTTGTCCCTAGTGGTCTGTCCAGTGCCCTACATGTTCTTTTATAAAATAAAAAGTGTTCTTTCTGCCTGGAAACTGTAGATTGCCCATAGCAACCAAAAGTGTCCCTTTATGTCAAAAATGGTTTTAGATCAGCTAGAAAACAGCGATAATAAATTTTAATCACTTGCAGAATTGAGCGATAGCGATTTGTGGGGAAATTCGTCATAAAAAAATAAAATAATGACAGCGACAATTCTGCAACTGAGCAAATTTCAGTGTTTTTGAGTTGATTACATTATTGAATATTTTTTATTATAATTACATTATAATTTGTTATAATTATTTATAGTTTTTTATTATATAAAAAATTATGATTTTGTTTTTCAAACTTTATCATACCCGGGATGTCTTGTTTGGACAGATTTAAGCAAGTTATTCCTAAGAATTGCAGGCCTACAGTATAAAATGCCAAATTTCCATGCAAATAATTGTACCGCTTTTGGTACGTAATTCCAGACAGAATCATACCGCCAGGGAGGTTAAAATACAATGGTTTATTTCAATTTTTTTTAAACACGTACAATTTCAAAAATCCAACTTGCGTATCTTACAATACCAGGAAATACCACCAGCGCTTAAAAGAACATCACGTCTGGTCCGCGTTACCCAGGTCTTGCCCTACGCGTTACGTCATGGGTCCCATGACTTCATCAAGGGAAAGCTTTATTTGTACATATTAATTTGACACAGATATTGGTCACAAGGTTCTAATGAGCAAAGATATGATATCTTGAAACGTATTTAATATAGACTGTGTTAATTATTGATCTTTTATATGCCTCTTTGCACTATTATATTGGTTGTTATTATAATTATGAGACACAATTAGCAATAAGGTATATTTTTAATGTTTGATTTTCTGGTAGTGCGGCACCATTTTCCATTTTATGTTTGTTTGTACAGTATATGTGGGAACACAGAAGGTGTTGTCAGCAACAGTTTGTTTTTTATTTCAAATGACATAATAAGGTAGTGCAGGAGTTAATTCTAGTTGTCACTCCAAGACTACTGTCCTGATAATGGTCTTGCTGATGGCAGCCAAAAGCTAGATAGGCTAAGGTTTTTATTCAACTGTATTTAGTCTGTGCTAATAGAAAAGACAAAAACATAACCACAGGTAACAAGAGCTAAACTCATAGCAAGAGACAAACAAAGCTAAGGAAGAAACAACAAATACAAATTGGACAGGACTTTGGAAGCACCAAAGGACACTAATGCCCTGTACACACGATAGGTTAGTCTGATGAAAACGGTCTGATGGATTTTTCTATCAGTTATCCGATGAAGCTGAGTGATTATCAGTCGTGCCTACACACCATCAGTTAAAAAACTGACCGTGTCAGATGACGGTGACGTAAAACACAAGGACGTGCTGAAAAAAATGAAGTTCAATGCTTCCAAGCATGTGTCGACTTGATTCTGAGCATGCGTGGATTTTTAACCGATGGACGTACCCGCAGACAATCTTTTTTTCTATAGGTTTTTTATCCATCACATAATTTTAAAACAAGTTCCTATTTTTTTGACTGATGGATAAATAACCAATGGGGCCCACACACGATCGGTTTGGCCTGATGAAAACAGTCCATCAGACCGTTTTTATCAGACTAACTTATCGTGTGTACGCAGCATTAGAATTTGAGCAATAGTGTTGTATTAAAATAATTTTATCAACACAAACATGTTAAAATTCATATAAAATTGAAGCATGATGCATACAGGTGAAACTCGAAAAATTTGAATATTGTGCAAAAGTTCTTTTATTTCACTAATGCAACTTAAAAGGTGAAACATATATACGGGAGAGACTCATTACATGCAAAGCAAGAAAGTTCAAGCCGTGATTTGTCAAAATTGTGATGATTATGGCTTACAGCTCATTAAAAACCCCAAATACACAATCTCAGAAAATTTGAATATTGTGAAAAGGTGCAAAATTCTAAGCTCAAAGTGTCCCACTCTAATCAGCTAATTAAGCCATAACACCTGCAAAGGGTTTCCGAGCCTTTAAATGGTCTCTCAGTCTGGTTGAGTAGGAATCACAATCATGGGAAAGACTTCTGATCTGACAGTTGTCCAGAAAACCATCACTGACACCCTCCATAAGAGTGAAAGCCTCAAAAGGTAATTGCAAAACAAGTTGGATGTTCCCAAAGTGCTGTATCAAAGCACATTAATAAAAAATTATGTGGAAGGGAAAAGTGTGTAAGAAAAAGGTGCACAAGCAGCAGGGATGAGCGCAACCTGGAGAGGATTGTCAGGAAAAGACCATTCAAAAGTGTTGAGGACTTTCACAAGGAGTGGACTGAGGCAGAATGCACAGTGCATTGCAGGGCAATCAGCAAGGCGAACACTTGCCAAAAACCCTGCAAATTCAAGGGTTTCCCCTTTAAACCTTTCACCCACCATTACTCAGCAGGAGGGGTTCCCCTATCTCCTGTAAACTTGTGGTGCACTCTATGGCCTAAAGATCTAGATTACCTACTTGATGGCAATGGCCCTAGAGATTTCATAGACCAAAGAGATTCCGAACAACTACTGGAGGAGGCAGGGAAGCCAGTAGTGGATTATGTTGCTCCCTTTAAGAAAAAATCCCAGAAATTTCCAGTTTTGAATGTAAATATAGGGGTAGCTTATTTTTTTAAACAAACTAACAAGGACATCGAGAGAATTACTATTAGAAGCAAAGGCAATACAAATGTATCCCCATCAGAGAAGAAAGCACTATGCTCCCTACTAGGGATGAGCTTCGCGTTCGACGCGAACACATGTTCGCATCGAACATTGGCCGTTCGATGCGGGTAGTTCGGGTAGTTCGTGCCAAATTCGAATGACCCATAATTCACTGCGGCGTTGCGCGCTGATGATTGGCCAAGCATGCACCATGACCCCGCATGCTTGGCCAATCACAGCACCCAAAAAACGAAGAGACCTAATTGGCCAAAGCCTGGGTGCTTTGGCCAATTAGGGCTCAGGGCTTTAGCACACGCCCCCACACTATAAAAGGCCGCCTCCCGGGCGGCCTCATGTAGTGTGTTCCGGCTTGCTTTGCAGAGAGAGAGAGAGAGAGAGAGAGAGAGAGAGAGAGAGAGAGAGAGAGAGGCTATTTCTGACCGGCCTAAATTGCCTACACCTGCACATCCTAGGTGCATATTTATGCCGGACGCATCTGGCAAACCCATTGATTTCCTATGCAAATATGCAAATGAAGGAGATACGCCATTTGATAAAAAGGGGGTTATGGTGTGGGGTTGTTTTTCAGGGGTTGGGTTTGGCCCCTTAGTTCCATTGAAGGGAACTCTTAAGGCGTCAGCATACAAAGAAATTTTGGACAATTTCATGCTCCCAACTTTGTAGAAACAGTTTGGGGGACGGCCCCTTCCTGTTCCAACATGACTGCTCACCAGTGCACAAATCAAGGTCCATAAAGACACGGATGAGCAAGTTTGGGGTGGAGGAACTTGACTGGCCTGCACAGAGTCCTGACCTCAACTCGATAGAACACCTTAGAAATTAATTAGAGCAGAGACTGCAAGCCAGGCCTTCTTGTCCATCAAAAAAATATAAATAAAAATATATTAAAACATTTTTTTTTTAAATAAAAATAAAATAAAAAAGGGGGGTTCCCATCTGGGCCCCTGGGGAACCCCGGGCCCCTTACAGGTGTACTGCCTGTACCCCCCTGATGGCGGCCCTGGTCATAAGTCTCCATTGCTGTTATGAGGGCTGACATCTCCTGGGTGTTAACGTTTTTTTTCCTCCTCTGCCTGTGGGGAACGGGAGCAGCCATCTCACAGCAAAAGTACCTTCCCTGGGGGGGGAATAAAACTGGATGTACTTTTGCATCGGTTGGACCGGCGTATCTCTGTAAGTTGGGCCGCCATAGTTGTGAGCATGCTCACAATTGAACGAACGTACTGAGCATGCTCCATCCAAGATACGCCCGGCGTAAATCACTAGACCATCATTTGCATAATGTCACACCCACTTGCAGTTACACCGGATTACGCTGAAGGAATTAAGTTATGCTGGCGCAAAGTTAGGTGCAAGTGCTTTATGAATACTGTAGTTGCCTCTCTGAGTTACATCGGCGTAGTGTATCTGAGATACGCTACGCCTGCCTAAAGATAGGCAATTCTATCTGAATCTGGCCCACAGTGGGCCAGATTCTCAGCGGCGCTACGACGGAGTATCTCAGATACCCCATCGTATCGCCTTTTTTTTTGCCTCGTATCTATGCGAGTGATGCTTAGCATCACTTTGGCATAGATACGCTTCTACATCCGACAAGTGTAATACCATTACACTTGCGGATCGTAGTTGTAATGACAACTCCGGCCACTAGGTGGCCTTTACGTTGTTTTTTCATTTGCATATGCAAATGAGGCTTAGGGCATTGCGTAAGTGACGATCACGTCGTTTTGACGTCGGTTTCAACGACGCTTTCCGACGTGAGCTGGAGCATGCGCACTGGGCTTTTTCCCCGGGCGGCGCATGCGCAGTTCGTTCGACGCGGGGGCGCGCTTAATTTAAATACCAGCCGCCCCATTTGAATTACGCGGGCTTACGCTGGGCCATTTTCGCTACGCCAACGCAAACTACGGAGCAAATGGTTAGAGAATATGGCACTTGCTCTAGTACGATGCGGCGGCGTAGTGTAAATGGCTTACGATACGCAAGCGAAATTCTATGAGAATCTGGCCCAGTGTCTTTTTAGATAGATAGATAGATAGGCTACTAGTTAGTATAGTTAAATTTACAGTTTGTAGAGAATATATTGACATCCCTAGGAGTTGTCAATATATTTATAAACTGTATAGCTTAGCTAGATCTGCTATTAGTATCTGTCAGGCAGGAGATTGTGCTTGATGCTCTAACGTGTTAGTCAACGTGTGCTAGTTAATTGCACATAGACGCATTACCTGTTACTGCACGTGTGCTATTTATTTGCACAGAAAGGCAGTTGCTGTTAATGCAAGCGGGCTATTGAATTGCACAGAAACGCAGTCGCTCTGACTGTGCGTGTCCTGTTTAATACCACCTTAGCGCATTTGGTGTCACCGCATGTGTGCTGTTATATACCACCTGAGCGCAGTTAGTGTCACTGGATGTGTGCTGTTACATATCACGTGAGCGCATTTGGTGTCACCACACGTGTGCTGTTACATACCAACTGAGCGAATTTGGTGTCACCGCACGTGTGCTGTTACATACAAACCTTAGCGCATTTGGTGTCACCGCACGTGTGCTGTTACATACCACCTGAGCGCATTTGGTGTCACCGCACCTGTGCTGTTATATACCACCTGAGCGCATTTGGTGTCACCGCACGTGTGCTGTTATATACCACCTGAGCGCAGTTAGTGTCACTATACGTGTGCTGTTACATACCACCTGAGAGCAGTTAGTGTCACTATACGTGTGCTGTTACATACCACCTGAGCGCATTTGGTGTCACCGCACCTGTGCTGTTATATACCACCTGAGCGCAGTTAGTGTCACTGTACGTGTGCTGTTACATACCACCTGAGCGCATTTGGTGTCACCGCACCTGTGCTGTTATATACCACCTAAGCGCAGTTAGTGTCACCGCACCTGTGCTGTTATATACCACCTAAGCGCAGTTAGTGTCACCGCACCTGTGCTGTTATATACCACCTGAGCGCAGTTAGTGTCACCGCACCTGTGCTGTTATATACCACCTGAGCGCAGTTAGTGTCACTGTACGTGTGCTGTTACATACCACCTGAGCGCATTTGGTGTCACCGCACGTGTGCTGTTACATACCACCTGAGCGCATTTGGTGTCACCGCACGTGTGCTGTTACATACCACCTTAGCGCATTTGGTGTCACCGCACGTGTGCTGTTACATACCACCTTAGCGCATTTAGTGTCACCGCACGTGTGCTGTTACATACCACCTGAGCGCAGTTAGTGTCACTGTACGTGTGCTGTTACATACCACCTGAGCGCATTTGGTGTCACCGCACATGTGCTATTACATACCACCTTAGCGCATTTAGTGTCACCGCACGTGTGCTGTTACATACCACCTGAGCGCAGTTAGTGTCACTGTACGTGTGCTGTAACATACCACCTGAGCGCTTTTGGTGTCACCGCACCTGTGCTGTTATATACCACCTGAGCGCAGTTAGTGTCACTGTACGTGTGCTGTTACATACCACATGAGTGCAGTTAGTGTCACCGCACCTGTGCTGTTATATACCACCTGAGCGCAGTTAGTGTCACCGCACCTGTGCTGTTATATACCACCTGAGCGCAGTTAGTGTCACTGTACGTGTGCTGTTACATACCACCTGAGCGCATTTGGTGTCACCGCACGTGTGCTGTTACATACCACCTTAGCGCATTTGGTGTCACCGCACGTGTGCTGTTACATACCACCTGAGCGCATTTGGTGTCACCGCACCTGTGCTGTTATATACCACCTGAGCGCAGTTAGTGTCACCACACGTGTGCTGTTATATACCACCTGAGCGCAGTTAGTGTCACTGTATGTGTGCTGTTACATACCACCTGAGCGCATTTAGTGTCACCGCACCTGTGCTGTTATATACCACCTGAGCGCAGTTAGTGTCACTGTACGTGTGCTGTTACATACCACCTGAGCGCATTTGGTGTCACCGCACCTGTGCTGTTAAATAAAACCTGAGCGCAGTTAGTGTCACTGTACGTGTGCTGTTACATACCACCTGAGCGCAGTTGGTGTGACTCCGCTTGTGCTGTTACATACCACCTGAACGCAGTTGGTGTCACTGCGCTTGTGCTGTTACATATCACCTGAACGCATTAATATGTCTGGAAGGACAACAAAGAGAGGCAGAGAGTCACGAGGGCAAGCAGGCTCTGCATGTAGAGGTAACGCTGGTGGTGGATGTGGTGCATCCTCTTCAGCACGTGGCCGTGGCCATGGCCGCTCGTCCTTCTTTTCAGGAGCTGGCCATGTTGAGCCTCAACATGCAGAGAAATTAGTAGAGTGGATGACCAAGCCGTCCTCATCCTCCTCATCCTCTCTCACACAGACTGATTAAAGTTTATCTGGCAAAGCAGCTGCCAAGGCGTCCTCTTCCCTCTGCACAATGGCTTCACACAATACTTCCCTAGTACCACCATGTCCTCCTGAGGAGTCCCCCGAACTGTTTCAACACAGTGTTGGGTACATGCTGCAGGAAGATGCACAGCGTTTTGAAGGCTCCGATGATGGAACACTGATAGAGGAAGGCATTGATGTGAGCCCAGGGAGAGGGGGTGGCCGAGAGGGACAGCAATCTGGCAGTGATGATGTTCCCCCAGCTGGAGCATACTGCCAGGTTGTTGACAGTGATGAGGAGGGAGGGGATGATGAGGTCACTGACTCTACCTGGGTGCCTGATAGGAGAGAGGAGGAGGAGGAGGACGAGGCACATCTCCAAAGAGGCAGGATACCCTCCAGGGGTCAGCTTAAGGGCACACCCACTGCATTACACAAGATCGTACCTTTGCTATTTGCAACTTATGTCGCAAGCGTATCTCGTGTGGCCAAAACATCAACCGCCTGGATACCACATGCTTGTCCAGACATATGTCGACCTGCCATGCAGCTCGTTGGCAAGCACACCAGAAAGACCCACACCAAAGACAAAAGCGTACCCCCCCTTGCCCTTCTGGGACCTCCAACCCCAGTAGACCCCCAGTCCTCTCTGAAGCCTGCAGTGAAGGTGTAGAAATAGGTGTGTCACAAGCTAGTAGTAGCGGTCAATCTACTAATAGTACCAGGCAAATTTCCCTGCCCCAGCTGCTGCAGCGCCGAAAGAAGTACAATCCCAGCCATCCACATGCCCAGCACTTGAATGCTAGCTTAGCGAAATTGCTAGCACTTCAACTGCTACCTTTTCAGTTGGTAGATTCTGCCCCCTTCCGTAAGTTTGTGCAATGTGCAGTACCTCAGTGGCAAGTACCAAAACGCCACTTTTTCTCACGGAAGGCTATTCTGGCTCTCTACCGGCATGTGGAAGGCAATGTCCATGCCTCGCTGGACAGGGCGGTCAGTGGTAAGGTGCATATTACCGCTGACTCATGGTCCAGCAGGCATGGACAGGGACATTACCTGTCTTTTACGGCGCATTGGGTGACTCTGCTGGCAGCTGGGAAGGACGCAGGGCAAGGTCCAGTAGTTTTGGAGGTTGTTCCGCCACCACGCCTCCAAAACACTACTACTGCTTGTGACACACCTCTCTCCTCCACCTCCTCCTCTTCTTCCTATGTGGCCTCTTCCTGTTGTGATGTTTTCTCCGAACCAGCTGTGCTCCGTAGGCGTACGAGGGGATATGCAGGAATGCAGGCCAAGAGATGCCATGCGGTGCTAGAGCCGGTGTGCTTGGGAGGCAGGAGCCACACTGGGGAAGAGGTTTTGTCAGCTCTGCAGGGTCAGGCTGAGAGGTGGTTGATGCCACGCCAGCTGAAGCCTGGAATGGTAGTCAGCGATAATGGCACCAACCTCCTCTCTGTCCTGCGACAGGGAAAACTCACCCACGTGCCCTGTTTTGCGCATGTCCTCAATTTGGTGGTGCAGCGAATGACGCGCAACGGCCCATAATTCACTGTGGCGTTGCGCGCTGATGATTGGCCAAGCATGCACCATGACCCCGCATGCTTGGCTAATCACAGCACCCAAAAAACGAAGAGACCTAATTGGCCAAAGCCTGGGTGCTTTGGCCAATTAGGGCTCAGGGCTTTAGCACACACCCCACACTATAAAAGGCCGCCTCCCGGGCGGCCTTGTGTAGTGTGTTCTGGCTTGCTTTCAGAGAGAGAAGTCAGACAGACAGAGAGAGAGAGAGAGAGAGAGATAGATAGATAGATAGATAGATAGATAGATAGACACAGGGGTAGATTCACATAGATCAGCGGATCTTTTGATCCGCGTGATCTATCTTTTTTACGATCCGCCTGCGCCAGTTTTTGAGGCAAGTGCTGTATTCAAAAAAGGACTTGCCTCGTAAGTTGCCCTGGCGTATCGTAAATCCCCCGGCGGAATGCGCATGCGCCGCCGGCTAAATTTCCCAGCGAGCATTGCCTCAAATGATGTCGCAAGGACGTCATTGTTTTCGACGTTAACGTATGGCCGTATTCCCGAACGACTTACGTAAACGACGTAAAAAATTCAAAATTCGCCGCGGGAACGACGGCCATACTTTACATAGGATACGCCGCACTTACCCCGCATATAGCAGGGGTAACGATCCGCCGGAAAAAGCCGAACGCAAACGACGTAAAAAAAAAAACGACGGCCGGGCGTTCGTTTCTGAATCGGCGGTTCTCCTCATTTGCATATTCGTCACGTATAGTAATAGAAGCGCCACCTAGCGGACGGCGGGAGATTGCAGCCTAAGATCCGACAGTGTAACTCACTTACACCAGTCGGCTCTAAGGGAGATCTATGCGGAACCTGATTCGAGGAATCAGCCGCATAGATCCGAGCGTCGGATCTCACAGATACGACGGTGTAACAGTAGATACACCGTCGTATCTCTATGTGAATCTACCCCACAGTGGGCCAGATTCTCATATATTTTTGGCGGCGTAGCATAAGCCATTTACACAACGCCGCCGCTGCGTACTAGAGCAAGTGCTTTATTCTCAAAGCACTTGCTCCGTAGTTTTAGCCGGCGTCTCGTAAATCGCCAAGCGTAAACCCGCGCAATTCAAATGGGGCGGCTTGTATTTAAATTAAGCGCGCCCCCACGTCGAACGAACTGCGCATGCGCCGGCCGGGGAAAAAGCCCAGTGCGCATGCTCCAAAGGACGTCACATTTTCTCTATGTAAACAACGTAATCGCAGCGTACGCCAGCCCCATTGAGAATCGACGTACGCAAACGACGTAAACGACGCACAACACGACATGGTCCCGAGGCCATACTTAACATGGCATCCGACGGCACCCGACGGTACTTCGTAAGATTACTCCACATCGAAGCTGGGGTAACCTTACGCGGAAAAAAACGACGTACGCGACGACGGGGCGGCGTAAAAGCGTTCGGGAATCGCCGTACTAGCCTCATTTGCATATGCAAATGAAAAAACAACGTGAAGGCCACCTAGTGGCCGGAGTTGTCATTACACCTACGATCCGAAAGTGTAATGCTTTTACACTTGTCGGATGTAGAAGCGTATCTATGCAAAAGTGATGCTAAGCATCACTCGCATAGATACGAGGACAAAAAAAAGGCGATACGACGGGGTATCTGAGATACTCCGTCGTAACGCCTCTGAGAATCTGGGTGTCTTTTCAGATAGATAGATAGATAGATAGATAGATAGATAGATAGATAGATAGATAGATAGATAGATCAGGGAGGCTACTAGTTAGTATAGTTAAATGTACAGTTTGTAGAGAATATATTGACATCCCTAGGAGTTGTCAATATATTTATAAACTGTATAGCTTAGCTAGTTCTGCTATTAGTATCTGTCAGGCAGGAGATTGTGCTTGATGCTCTAACGTGTTAGTGTACAGGTGTTAGTTCATTGCACATAGACGCATTAACTGTTACTGCACGTGTGCTATTTATTTGCACAGAAAGGCAGTTGCTGTTAATGCAAGTGGGCTATTGAATTGCACAGAAACGCAGTCGCTCTGACTGTGCGTGTGCTGTTTAATACCACCTGAGCACATTTGGGGTCACCGTACGTGTGCTGTGACATACCACCTGAGTGCATTTGGGGTCACCGTACGTGTGCTGTGACATACCACCTGAGCGCATTTGGGGTCACCATACGTGTGTTGTGACATACCACCTGAGGGCATTTGGGGTCACCGTACGTGTGCTGTGACATACCACCTGAGCGCATTTGGGGTCACCGTACGTGTGCTGGTATATACCACCTGAGCGCAGTTAGTGCCACTGTACGTGTGCTGGTATATACCACCTGAGCACAGATAGTGCCACTGTACGTGTGCTCCTATATACCACCTGAGCACAGATAGTGCCACTGTACGTGTGCTCCTATATACCACCTGAGCACAGTTAGTGCCACTGTACGTGTGCTGGTATATACCACCTGAGCACAGATAGTGCCACTGTACGTGTGCTCCTATATACCACCTGAGCACAGATAGTGCCACTGTACGTGTGCTCCTATATACCACCTGAGCACAGATAGTGCCACTGTGCGTGTGCTCCTATATACCACCTGAGCACAGTTAGTGCCACTGTACGTGTGCTGGTATATACCACCTGAGCACAGATAGTGCCACTGTACGTGTGCTCCTATATACCACCTGAGCACGGATAGTGCCACTGTACGTGTGCTCCTATATACCACCTGAGCGCAGTTAGTGCCACTGTACGTGTGCTGCTATATACCACCTAAGCACAGATAGTGCCAATGTACGTGTGCTGCTATATACCACCTGAGCACAGATAGTGCCACTGTACGTGTGCTCCTATATACCACCTGAGCACAGATAGTGCCACTGTACGTGTGCTGCTATATACCACCTGAGCACAGATAGTGCCACTGTACGTGTGCTGCTATATACCACCTGAGCACAGATAGTGCCACTGTACGTATGCTGCTATATACCACCTGAGCACAGATAGTGCCACTGTACGTGTGCTCCTATATACCACCTGAGCACAGATAGTGCCACTGTACGTGTGCTGCTATATACCACCTGAGCACATATAGTGCCACTGTACGTGTGCTCCTATATACCACCTGAGCACAGATAGTGCCACTGTACGTGTGCTCCTATATACCACCTGAGCACAGTTAGTGCCACTGTACGTGTGCTGGTATATACCACCTGAGCACAGATAGTGCCACTGTACGTGTGCTCCTATATACCACCTGAGCACAGATAGTGCCACTGTACGTGTGCTCCTTTATACCACCTGAGCGCAGTTAGTGCCACTGTACGTGTGCTGCTATATACCACCTGAGCACAGATAGTGCCACTGTACGTGTGCTGCTATATACCACCTGAGCAGAGATAGTGCCACTGTACGTGTGCTGCTATATACCACCTGAGCAGAGATAGTGCCACTGTACGTGTGCTGCTATATACCACCTAAGCACAGATAGTGCCACTGTACGTGTGCTCCTATATACCACCCGAGCACAGATAGTGCCACTGTACGTGTGCTCCTATATACCACCTGAGCACAGTTAGTTCCACTGTACGTGTGCTGGTATATACCACCTGAGCACAGATAGTGCCACTGTACGTGTGCTCCTATATACCACCTGAGCACAGATAGTGCCACTGTACGTGTGCTCCTATATACCACCTGAGCGCAGTTAGTGCCACTGTACGTGTGCTGCTATATACCACCTGAGCACAGATAGTGCCACTGTACGTGTGCTGCTATATACCACCTGAGCACAGATAGTGCCACTGTACGTGTGCTGCTATATACCACCTGAGCACAGATAGTGCCACTGTACGTGTGCTCCTATATACCACCTGAGCACAGATAGTGCCACTGTACGTGTGCTCCTATATACCACCTGAGCACAGATAGTGCCACTGTCGCAAGAAGTATTAATTACTTTTTTTTATAGTCCTCTCATGTTGTGCAGGGACATTTCTAAACACGTGCCACTACTATAGACACCCAGCAGGTGTGATATTTAAAGGATTTTTTTTTTTCACTTTAAGCATCATTAAAATGGCTGTTCCGGAAAAAACGGCAGTTTTTAAACAATTTTTTTCCATTGATACATGTTCCCTGGGGCAAGACCCGGGCAAGACCCGGGCTCTGAACGACGTTTTCCAACATTTAATTGAATTTTGGTCTTTAAAATTATCGTTTTTGAATTCGAACGTTCAGGTCCCATAGACTTCAATGGGGTTCGAAATATTCGTGTGAACCCGCGGTCTGTTCGAACGTTCTCTTCTGGGAGGGTACTGAGGAGTGCAGTTTATTGTTACTATCATTATTCTGTTTGTTCTCGGAATACGCCATTTCCGTATATATGTAAATCCCTCTTTGTTTTTCTTTTTGTTGACTGGAAAACTTCAATAAAAACATTGAAATAAAACAAAAATAAAACTTAAACTGGGTAGCCTTTTGATACTATAATCAACATGCAGAGATTAGAGGAATCCTCAATAAACATTGGTCAATTTTGACTAATAGCAATTTTGTGAGTAAAATAAAAAAAGAGAACTTTACAAAAAGAAGAGTTCTGAGGAAAGGAACACAACATGTGTTACTCTAATCAACATGCAGAGATTATAGGAATCCTCAATTAACATTGGTGAGTTTTGACGGATGGTCCAGTAGTTGGCAAATTTGTAAGTATTACACCCTCTATTATTTGGCTTCCAAATAAGTGGCTTCCATTAAAGATAAACTATTGCAGAGTAAAATTAAGGGTGCACAGGGGGGGTGATCTGTGTCAGGATTTTGGCACCTTTCCCTGTGGAAATGATTCCCATTGTCCTTTTGTAGACAATAAAGTTTGTAGGGTTGATTGGATTGGATACATATACACTTTTGATTGAGAAATTGGAACAAAGGGCTCCTTCAGTTAGAACAGAAATTAATTTATAATTGTTGAGCCAAAAAAAACTGAGTTTAAATTAAGGCATAAGCTACAAGCCCTTCTTAAACAGTTTTGCATCAGGCAATACAAATTAGGTGCTGCAATCAATTCCATTGGACTGTTGATTTCATTTCTTATTTTGCTTTGATGTTCTTAGCTTATCGTGTTTAGGAATATACAGTATCTCACAACAGTGAGTACACCCTCACATTTTTGTAAATATTTTATAATATCTTTTCACGTGACAACACAGAGGAAATTAGACTTTGCTACAATGTAAAGTAGTGAGTGTACAGCTTATATAACAGTGTAAATTTGCTGTCTGCACAAAATAACTCAACACACTATCCATTATTGTCTAAACTGCTGGCAACAAAAGTTAGTAAGTCAAAATGTCCAAATTGGGCTCAAAGTGTCAATATTTTGTGTGGCCACCATTATTTTCCAGCACTGCCTTAACACTCTTGGGCATGGAGTTCACCAGAGCTTTATAGGTTGCCACTGGAGTCCCCTTCCACTCATTAATGACAACATCTGGTAGATATTAGAGACGTTGTGCTCCTCCACCTTCCATTTAAAGGATGCCACACAGAATAGGATTTAGGTCTGGAGACATGCTTAGCCAGTCCATTACCTTTACCCTTAGCTTCTTTAGCAGGGCAGTGGTCATTTTGGAGGTGTGTTTGGGGTCGTTATCATGTTGGAATACTGCCCTTCTGCCCAGTCTTCCAGGTAGAGGGGATCATGCTTTGCTTCATTATGTCCCAGTAGATGTTGGCATTCATGGTTCCCTCAATGAACTGTAGCTCCCCAATGCCGGAAGAACTCATGCAGCCCCAGACCATGACACTTCCACCACCATGCTTGACTGTAGGCAAGACACTTTCCTTTGTACTCCTCACCTGGTTGCCGCCACACACGCTTAACACCATCTGAACCAAATATGTTTATCTTGGTCTCGTCAGACAACAGGTGACATGTTGAACTAGTATGAGAGAGTAAGAGCGATAACACCAAATTAAATACACATTCTCCTTATTCACACCTGAGACCTTGTAACACTAACCAGTCACATGACACTGGGGAGGGAAAATGGCTAATTGGTCCCAATTTGAACATTTTAACTTAGAGGCATATTCACTTGTGTTGCCAGTGGTTTAGAGATTAATGGCTGTGTGTTGAGTTATTTTGAGGGGACAGAAAGTTTATGATGCTGGCGGTGCATCTGTTGACTTCCCAATGCCCATGACATCATGACCTCTCTGCTATTACATCAACGCCTGGGGATCACAATAAGGGTGCCATCTTAGTAATCTGGTGATGGTGCGATTTGCCCAGGATTGGCCATCTCTGGGAGATAGCACCTGTGAAGATTCAATTGTATTATATATGTAGCGCTGCCCTCATGCGGGTCGTTGGTTAAATCAGTACCTCCTGTAGTCATGAATGTCCATTCTAAGAGTTCTTCCACTGGACAATGAGGCCTACGTGTCACAAACTACAGTGAATGTGAGTGAACACACCCCTTGTCCCTAGTGGTCTGCCCTGTGTCCTACAAGTACTTTTATATAATCATTTTTTTTGTGCCTGCAAACTGTAGATTGTCCATAGCAACCAAAAGTGTCCCTTTATGTCAAAAGTGATTTTATAGCAGCTGTAAAACAGCGATAATAAATTATAATCACTTGCAGAATTGAGCGATAGCGATTTATGGGGAAATTCGTCATAAAAAAATAAAAGTAATGACAGCGACAATTCTGCAACTGAGCAAATTTCAGTGTTTTTGATTTGATTACATTATTGAATAATTTTTATTATAATTACATTATTATTTGTTATAATTATTTATAGTTATTTATTATATTATAATTTTATGATTTTGTGTTTCAAACTTTATCATACCCGGGATGTCTACTAGACTCTGGTTTGGACAAATTTAAGTGAGTTATTCCTAAGAATTGCAGGCCTACAGTATAGAACGCCAAATTTCCATGCAAAAAAAATGTACCGCTTTTGGTACGTAATTCCAGACAGAATCATACCGCCAGAGAGGTTAAAATCACTGCTCCTGGAGCAGTGATTTTAATAATGTTTAAATAAAAAAAAATGAAAGATTCCTTTAAATATTGTACCTGCTGGGTGTCTATAGCTTGCCTGTGAAAACGTCTTTGAGAACCCGGGTCTTGCCCGAGGGAACATGTATCAATGGAAAAAAGTTTTAAAAACGGTCACTTTTTCAGAAGTCCTGCTCCTGAAAAAACTACTGTTTTTTTAAATTTTCTCCATTAATACATGTTCCCTTGGGCAAGACCCGGGTTCTCAAAGACGTTTTCCAACAATAACTTGAATATTGGTCTTTAAAATGAGTGTTTTTGAGTTCGAACGTTCGAGTCCCATAGACTTCAATGGGGTTCTAAATGTTTGCACGAACGGTCGGTCTGTTTGACGGTTCTGGTGCGAACCGAACGCGGGTATGTTCGGCTCATCCCTATCTGTAACCCTAACCCTATCTGTTACCCTAACCCTAAACCTATCAGTAACCCTAACCCTAACCCTATCTGTAACCCTAACCCTATCTGTAACCCTAACCCTGTCTGTAACCCTAACCTTAACCCTATCTGTAACCCTAACCCTATCTGTAACTTACAGACAGGGTTAGGGTTACAGATAGGGTTAGGGTTACAGACAGGGTTAGGGTTAGGGTTAAAGACAGGTCCAGCAAGCGATGCTGATAAGGCTGTTTCTGGTGGTGATGGTCACCACAACTCTTCCTCTTCCTCTTCACGCTCATCTACGGGCTGATCAATCACTCTTCGCAGGGCACGCTCCAGGAAGAAAACAAATGGGATGATGTCGCTGATGGTGCCTTCAGTGCGACTCACTAGGTTTGTCACCTCCTCAAAAGGACGCATGAGACTACAGGCATTGCGCATGAGTGTCCAGTAATGTGGCAAAAAAATTCCCAGCTGCGCAGAGGCTGTCCTAGCACCCCCGTCATACAAATACTCGTTGACGGCTTTTTCTTGTTGGAGAAGGCGGTCGAACGGAGTGTTGAATTCCAACGTGTCAGGCTGTCGCAAATCAAGCGCCTCACTGGCATGTTGTTTCGCCGCTGGATATCTGAAAAGGGAGCCATGGCCATGTAGGAACGCCTGAAATGGCCACACACCTTCCTGGCCTGCTTGAGGACGTCCTGTAAGTCTGGGTACTTATGCACAAAGCGTTGTACAATCAGATTCAACACATGTGCCATGCACGGCACATGTGTCAACTTGCCCAAATTCAGTGCCGTCAACAAATTGCTTCCATTGTCACACACCACTTTGCCAATCTCCAGTTGGTGCGGAGTCAGCCACTGATCCACCTGTGCTTTCATGGCGGACAGGAGTTCTGGTCCGGTGTGACTCTTTGCTTTCAGGCAAGTCAACCCCAAGACGGCGTGACACTGTCGTATCAGGGATGTGGAATAGCCCCTGGGGAGTTGGGGGTGCAGGTGATGTGGAGCAAGATGCAGAAGAGGACTCAGCCGAGGAGGTTATCGCAGAGGATGGAGTAGGAGGAGTAGGGGAGGTGGCAGCAGACCTGCCTGCAAAACGTGGCGGTGTCACCAACTCCTCTGCAGAGCCACGCATTACATGTTTGGCAGCCGTCAGCAGGTTTACCCAATGCGCAGTGTAGGTGATATACCTGCCCTGACCGTGCTTTGCAGACCAGGTATCAGTGGTCAGATGGACCATTGCCCCAACACTGTGTGCCAGAGATGCCATGACTTCCTTTTGCACAATAGTACAGGTTGGGGATTGCCTTTTGTGAAAATAAATTTTGGCCGGGTACTTTCCACTGCGGTGTCCCAATAGCTACAATTTTTTTGAAGGCCTCAGACTCCACCAGATTTTATGGTAAAAGCTGGAGGGCTAAGAGTTCCGACAAGCCAGCTGTCAGACGCCGGGAAAGGGGGTGACTCTGTGACATTGGCTTCTTACGCTCAAACATGTCCTTGACAGACATCTGACTGTGGGCAGATGAGCAGGAACTGTTTAAGGTGAGAAACGGAGTGGCAGATGGTTGAGAGGGGCAAGGAGGACAGCAGTGGTTGATGTGTCTGAAGATGTTGGACGAGGAGGGGTGTCTTTGAGCTTGTGTGCTGCTTGTACTCGTCATCATGTGTTGATCCTATAGGCATTTGTGTTGTGAGATCATGTACCTTCACAAAGCAGTTGTACCTAGGTGGGTTTTGGAATTCCCACGACTCAGTTTGTGTTGGCACAGGTTGCAAATGGCATCACTGCTATCAGAGGCAGACACACAAAAAAAATGCCACACTGCTGACCTTTGCAATGACGGCATTCTGGTGGTGGCAACAGCATGTGTTGATTGGCGTGCTGTCTGGCTGACCCGGGTGCCGATACATGCTGTCTGACTGTGCCACTAGCTCCTTGCGACGACCTCCCCCTGCTTCCAACTCGTCTCCTCCTCCTCTCTGTCTCCCCATCTGAACTTTCTCCCTCTTCTTCTTCTCTTGGAGCAGGCACCCACGTGACATCCACGGACACATAGTCATCATCAACTGCTTCACTTGTATCTGACAACTCAGCAAAGGAAGCAGTGGGTACACCATCATCAGCACAGGGGCAGCACAGTGGTGCAGTGAGTAGCACTTTGGCCTAGCAGCAAAAGGGTCGCTGGTTCGAATCCCGACCACGACACCATCTGCCTGGAGTTTGCATGTTCTCCCTGTGTCTGCGTGGGTTTCCTCCAGGTACTCTGGTTTCCTCCCACTATCCAAAGACATGCTGGTAGGTAAATTGGATCTCATCCAAAATTGGCCCAGTATATATGTTTATATGTGTGTATGACTGTGTGTCTCTAGCGTGTCAAGATCCTACGGGGTAAAAAAATTTACCGCACCAGCCAAGAAGACACTGGCTGGAAAAAGCGCCCAGAGGCGATTCAGTTTGCATGCGTTGCGCTATACAAGTCATTCATTCATTCATCATCATCACACCATACGTCCATGTGTTTAATGCTGCCTGACTGAGACATATGCCTTTTATCTACATCACTTGGCAATAATTGTTGTGCATCACTCATTTCTTCCAAGTCATGTGTAAATAACTCCTCTGACAGATCAAGTGAAGCAGCTGTGATGTTAGTGTTGGTGGTGGCGGCAGGCGGGTGAGTGGTAACTTGAGAGGTGCCCGAAGCTGAGCTTGAGGAGGATGGTGCGTCAAGGTTCCGAGTGGAAGCTGTAGAAGATTGTGTTTCCTGTGTTAGCCAGTCAACTATGTCCTCAGAACTTTTCGAGTTCAGGGTACATGGCCTCTGAACACTGGGCATTATTCTAGGGCCAAAGGGAATCACAGCACCATGACCACGATGGCCCCTGTGGGGTGGCCTGCCTCTGCCTGTCATTTTTTTAGATTAGTTTAGTTGTACTATGCGTGCAAGCTACTGTGCCACCAGACAAGTGGGCACAGTTTACGCTATATGAGCCAAAGACACCCTGGCAGACATATTACTAATATTCTGTATTGCAGTGAATTTTGTTCTTATATATTATCAACTGTGCCAACAAAATATAGATGAGATGTGGCACTGGACAGGTGGGCACAGTTTAAGCTATATGAGCCAAAGACACCCTGGCAGACAAATGACTAATATTCTGTATTGCAGTGAATTTTGTTCTTATATGTTATCAACTGTGCCAACAAAATATAGATGAGATGTGGCACTGGACAGGTGGGCACAGTTTAAGCTATATGAGCCAAAGACACCCTGGCAGACAAATGACTAATATTCTGTATTGCAGTGAATTTTGTTCTTATATGTTATCAACTGTGCCAACAAAATATGGATGAGATGTGGCACTGGACAGGTGGGCACAGTTTATGCTATATGGGCCTGGGCACCTTACATTACACAGCACCCCACAGCTCTGGGCCCCTTTATATAGCACCCTGCACCACTGGACCCCTTTATAATACACAGCACCCTGCACCTCTAGTCTAGCTAAACTCAATACAGTGTATAAATATATATACAAAACCTGGAATGCATATATATCCTCTACACACTGTAACTCTAACTGACTAGCCTGCCTACCTGTCTGCCCTATCTAACTCCAAAAAATTACACTCTCTCTCTGTCTCTCTCTGTAAACCATGCAGCACAGATTAGAGAAAAAAAAAACAGACTGATTGATTAGCCCTAAAAAGGGCTGTTTGGGGTGCTGTCAGGACGCTGTTTTAACAGCAGAGATCAGATGAGTCTTTCAGGACTGGAGTACACTGGCCCAGCTATCGTTTGCCCTA
This sequence comes from Rana kukunoris, assembly GCA_029574335.1. NCBI lineage: Eukaryota > Metazoa > Chordata > Amphibia > Anura > Ranidae > Rana > Rana kukunoris. The sequence continues at coordinate 99,385,562 of CM056052.1, read as the reverse complement.
TAAAATCAGCAGCAGCAACACTGTCCCTCCTCTCACTCTGACTGCAGGTTCAGAATAAATCTAAAATGGATGCAGCCCTAGAGGTGGGAGGGTCAGGGAGGGAGGGTATGCTGCTGATTGGCTGGAATGTGTCTGCTGACTGTGAGGTACAGGGTCAAAGTTTGCTCAATGATGACGAATAGGGGGCGGGTCGAACATCACATATGTACACCGACGGCTGCGAACGCGAACAAGCGATGTTCGCCGGAAACTGTTCGCCGGCGAACCATTCTATACATCTTTAGTTGCTAACAGCCTTCTCACTAAATCAGTGTTAGCCCCAATTAACAGGTAATTCTGTTCAGCTCCATGAGGCCTAGGGCACCCCACGTCCATTGTGTCAAATGTTTCCATTTTCCCTATGGTTGCTGGCCCAAAAGAGATTTTGATGGGAATACAGAATATCCATCATAAAGTCTAGTAGAACCAATTGCTTTCAGAAGTCACCTAGATAGTGAATATAGTCCACATGTGTAATTTAATCTCAGTAAAAATAAAGCTGTTCTGTGAAGCCCTCAGAGGTTTGTCAGAGAACCTTAGTGAACAAATAGTATCATGAAGGCCAAATAAACACACCAGACAAGTCAGGGATAAAGTTGCGGAGAAGTTTAAAGCAGGTTTAGGTTATAAAAAAATATCCAAAGCTTTGAACATCTCACTGAGCACTGTTCAAGCCATCATCCAAAAATGGAAAGAGTATGCATGGAAACTGACAGGCTGGGCAAGGGGAGCATTAATAAGAGAAGCAACCAAGAGGCCCATATTATCTCTGGAGGAGCTGCAGAGATCCACAGATCAGGTGGGAGAATCTGTCCACAGGACAAGTATTAGTCGAGCACTCCACAAATCTGGCCTTTATGGAAGAGTGCCAAGAAGAAAGCCTGTGTTAAAAAAAAGCCAAAATTAAGTCCCATTTGCAGTTTATATAGGAAGATGCAGCGCTAATAATGAGTCCAGATAAAAGTCATCCATCTTATCTTTTAAACGTGACTGATTGTAACAAAAAAACATGCAGGTGATTAGCGTGAGATAGCAGGACACCTCCACCAATAGTAGTAATGGCCGTTCACCTCATGAAATAGACCCTCTATCAGATCAGGTCAAATGCGCTTTCCCATAGGGGTATAAACCAGGCACACCTCCAGTAGAGACCAGGCAGGGACAAAGTGATCAAGCTTACAAGAATTGTCAGCAGGGGTTGCAGGAAAAGGATCCAATCATATAAAAAGAGGACAAGACATAGTGATCTCTGCAATGACAATATAAAAATGTAATAAAAGTAAATATAAAACTCACAAGACAAGGCACAATATCCAGTGCCAGGAGTGTACAGGGAAAGTGCATAGTACGATGGATGGCTGCGGGTGACGTCACGTGCTTCCCTACCGTAAGTTGCGTCCCTAAGGGCGGGACTTCTTCAGCGGATCCGATGCAACCTACACCTCCTTCGAAGCGACAATGGCTTGGGGCGGTAAATCAAATCCTTCCATATGAGAAACTGTTGTACGAGCATAGAGGAACACCCCAGAAATATTATAGAATTTGGGATGAGTGGTTGAACTCGGGGTCAACTCTTAGTGGTGAATAAGTAGAAGAGGGGCACTAATAGAAGGATATTTTGATTATTGGAAGTCAGTAAAGAGGGGGGAGGGGAGCTGCAACCAGGGTAATGAGGTAGTTTGTCTTTATTGTTTTGTTTCCTTTTTGTTATCTGTTTTTCTTTTCTTCTTCAATGTGGAATGTAATGTACTGTATAATGATACTTTTTCTGTTGATTTGGTTGTATTTATGAAATGGGAAAAGATTTAATGAAGAAACATAATAATATTGACGGATGTAGACATGTGAAAGGATAAAATAAATCGTTTTAAAAAAAAAACAATTATAATTTCATAAACCAATAAAAACAATAATTCTGAAATTGTAGCTGGTTTTGTAATAGTGATGTCCTATTAACCATTATTATTAGTAGTAATAGTACTCAGAACTATTAGAGTATTAGTTTTATTTATTACATTTTATATTTTGCATTTTTATTTTATCCTTTTGTATTTGGTGAGTGTGCTGTTGCTGCATTCAGTGTTATGCACATTTCTCTTTGATACTTTTAATGAAAGTTGGATTGTGAGCGTAATGATTGCCTCCCCCCCTAAAGTCCTAGCAAAATGCTGCAGGAAGAAAAAAAAATCCTGCCTCATCCCCTGTCTAAAATTAGATAGTACATTGTCGGCGAGATGACAGCTGTATCCACATTTTCGGAACGTTCTCTCAGTAAAATAACACAGCATCTCTGAAAAAGCATTGTGCTACCTCGAACAAAGCGATAATGGTCCCGGAGCAGATCATTTTCACAGGGCTGGTGTAAGTAAGATAAAAAGAGAGAATTTCTGAAGAGCTGCTTTTATGGTCTAGGTCAGAGTGCGCTTTCCATGTTGTTCGCTCCCATCTGAATTTCCTAATAGCCTATCTCCTCAGCTAACAGATGCCCAGCCTCATGTCGGAACCAGATCGAGCCACCACAGAGATGCCATCCAACTACTTTCTTATTGAGCCGTTTCCCTAGCAGATGGTGCAGTGCTGCAGGCACACTCCTTCCTGTTAATTACCAGCCTTATCTACAGATGGAAATGTCAGTCAGCCTCACAGGTCCTGGTTCCTGCCATTGCCTTAGTCCATAGCCCTCTACCTAGGCAAGATGCTGCCAACATACACCATGTGTTTTGTGACTGCTGACTAGGCAGGCTACAAAAAACAACTCACATTATGAATATTCATGGCGGAATGTTAGGAGTTCTGTTCATCTGTAGCATTTATATGTTGGCTTAAAGGGGATTAAACAGTGCCTCCTTAAACAAGAACTCTCTAAGCACTGTTTGCCTGTAATATGACAACAGGACACGCTTCTATAAGATTTCAGAAAACTATCAGCCTTCCTGTGAAGAACGCAACTTGTTTAGGAATTTCCTTAAAACGTATTCCATTATTTGCAGTTACGTTTGGGAAAACTCCACTGTATGTTTGTTATGTGTTCCTAGTCATACAGCAGTTTGTTTGTTTTTAAGCCTCATACACACGGTCGGACTTCAAACAAACTTTTCTGTGGATTTTTGTTTAAAGGCCATTGGCCGTCAACTTGGGATGCATACACACGGCAGGACTTGTTCAACAAAAATCACATGTTTTTTTAGCTCTTTTTTGCACTTTACCGCCACCCTTTGGTCAACTTCTGCTATTGTTGGTTGATTTTAACATTGGTTCTGAGCATGTGTGTTTGTACTTTGGACTAAAGGCTGATGGACTTCTGTTCACACAATAGTATTTTACACCATAGGACTTTTGTTGCCAAAAAGTTTGTCCGTTTGAAGAGCGAACATTTGTCCGATAAAAACTGAAAAAGTTTGTCCGATGGAGCGTACATTTTTTTAAAACCTGCTCATTTTGAAGTTTGTTGTCAAAAAGTCCTGTATATGGGGCTTTACTCTTTAGATGTTTCCAAGGCAAAGGCTTCATGGCTGACTGCAAGCATTTCCAAACAATGTCAGAATCAGTCAATAGAAAGACTCATGCCGCGTACACATGGTCGTTTTTTGCGATGAAAAAAAACGACGTTTTTTGTGAAGTAAAAAACGACGTTTTTGAAACGTCACTTTCAAAGACGATGTTGCATACACACCATCGTTTTTTTCACAAAAAACGAGGTTACGTTCACCACACTTTTCCATTGAAGCTCGCTTCATAACTAGCTTCTGGGCATGCGCGGGTTGAAAAACGTCGTTTTAAACGACATTTTTGCTACACACGGTGACTTTTTGTGAAACAAAAAACAACGTTTTGAAAAACGACACAAAAAATTCAAGCAGGTTGGAATTTTTTTTTGGTCGTTTTTTTGAAGACAAAAAACAACGTTTTGCCCACACACGATCAATTTAAATGACGTTTTAAAAAACAACGTTTTTTTTCATCGCAAAAAACGACCGTGTGTACGCGGCATCAGGCCAGAGCATTGTTTCTCATCAACATAAATTGCAAGAAACCTAGCTTCTAAAGCCTTGTGCACACGATCAGATTTTCTGCAGACAAAGCATAGGACTTTTGTATGAAGGACATTGGCCGTAAACTTGTATTGCATACAAACGGCAAAGAATTGTCAGCCAACACAAAACTATGTGTTTTTTCAGCTCTTTCACACCACCCTTTGGTCAACTTCTGCTAATGTTGTGTTATGGTGAGCATTGCCTCTGAGCATGCTTGTTTGTACTTTGGATTTTTGTCCGATGGACTTGTGTACACACAATCGGGAAATCCAACATTTGTTGGCTGAAAATCCAACAACAATTGTCCGATGGAGCATACAAACGGTCGGATTTTCCAACAACAGCCTGTCATCACACAATTCCCGTCGGAAAATCCGATTGTGTGGACGGGCCTTTAAGGGGTTGTAAAGGTAAAAAATGTTTTCCCTAAATAGCTTCCTTTACCTTAGTGCAGTCCTCCTTCACTTTTTTTACCTTTACAAACCCTTTAAGGCCGGCCATACATGGTGCAAAAGTCTTTCCTGCAACCACGGGTTGCAGGAAAGAAATTTATACAATTCTCCCATCAACACACATAGTGCTGACAGGGCAATCTGCAATTGTCTTCTCCCGATTGGTGCAGGTGAGGGAAGCTGTATCCGTTGGGAGAAGACAGTGATTATTGCAAGAGAATCCAGGGGGCTGGTTGTATTCAAGTGGATTGATCGCTCAACAGGGTACATTCAGTATGCCCATTAACAGTTTGAATCTCAGGCCAGTTCCTGCTGAACTCTTGTAAGGACAGACAGTTCAAATACCGTCTACAAATAGATGTGCTTAAAGCTTTCAGAAGATAACTTTTAAAATGGTAATCAGCAAATTAAAAACAAATGTCAGCATATTTCTACTTTTGTAGTCAAATTTGAGAAAATTCCACTATATTTTAATATGTGTTCCTGTCTGCACAGCATACCTAAAAAATATTTTTAAAAATAATCTTTATTTTCTTTTAGATGAGAAGGTGTCATGGCTGACGGCAAGCATTTCTCAGCTAGGTCAGCATGATCTGTCCCAGTAGCTGGGCTGGTGACTGAATACGTCCAGTTCTCATTAACATTTTATGGGGAAGTCCAGTTTCTAAAGCTTTAACCTTTTGTAAAGATAGACAAATCTAGGTCAAATCTAGATCTACTGAGGAAATATCTGCCTCCAGACAGGGTTCATTTTGGTAAACACAGCAATTTGTTAAATATATTGTTTAAAGTGGACCTTCATCTGAGCACCAAAAACCAAAAACACTATTAAAACACTCAAAGTGATAGGTGAAACTCCTGCGCTGAAATGGGTGAAAAGGGATTGGACCGTGGGAAAGGGGCCGTGGGAAAGGGGCAAGGGAGGTATACTGCAGCAAACAAAGAATAGGTCTATCCAAATGGACAATAAAAGGTATACAACAAGTGATATTGTTTGCGCTGTGGTGGTGATGCCTAAAGGGTGATGGGAAAGGGGAAGTGAAGTAGTAAACTAGGTGAATACAATAAGTGACAAAAATGTATAAATATATAGAAAAATTCTATAAAACACAATGTGAACAAAGTAACAGTAAATAACAGTGACCGTGTCATCTATAAAGATGTGTGGTGGACATAATAGAATGCATGGTCAAACTCAGTCCTGCAGACAAAACCAAATAAAAGAAGAGAGTCCAACTTAATCATGCAACTCGGTGCAGCAAGTGAAATCTGGTGTGAAGTCAAAAGGAGATGTTCCAGCAGCCAAATGAGTGAAGGTGCAATGGAGGATTCCAAAACGTGCAGCCCACACCTCTAGTGATCCTATCAGCTTACCTCAAGGCTATCTGATATAGCCAGAAAGATAGGGCATCAAGCTCTTGATGAATGGAAGCCTCAAATCCGATGGTGCATGGAAGGGGAAAGTACAAAAAAACAAACATAGAGTAGTCCTGTCACCACTGGAGGGATTCCTGCTAGCAATCAAAAGATGTGCACTTACTCAGAGTGGTGAAAGGGGGTGCCTATCTCCACGAGCAGCGAGCTCGTCAGGTGCTGCTCTGCTGCCGCTGTTTGGCTAGATGTTGATCCGCCGATACTCAAACGATGGTGTTTGAAACAAAAATAGGAGGGCACATCGCATAATACCGCAAAATAAAGATTAAATAAACAAAGCACAAAATAAAAACTCACATAAAGTCAGCTGAGGCGGTCATACATCCACGAGCAGCGAGCTCGTCTACCGTCCGTCAGGTGTAAAGGGTCCAGTGCTCCAATCCCGACGCGTATTCGTCACACCACGTGACTTCATCAGGGGAAGTTCCCCTTTATATTGGCAAATAAGCTTTGTGAGAGAACAAATTAACATAAACACAGCTCTTATTTATAGGTATATATGCCTAAAAGCCCATCTGGGGAACCCTTCTCTCTCTTTTTTTGCATTTTCGGGGCAAGCAGCTTAACCATGTTCTCAATATGTGTCCTTTTTCTTTCGTACAAGCATTGGGGGGCTTAAACCCCCCTTCTCCCCTGACATATTGAGACTGACACCTTTTGCGTGTTTTTCCATGTTTGGTACCCCTGCATGGCCAACCGATGATTCACATCTTTGGTGTATTATACATCAGCTTTGTGTTTAGGCCTTCAGAAGGTTTATTCCACCTTCTGTTCTTTGGGGGGACTGCACCCAAAAATCCCCCCTTTTTTGCTCGCTTCGGAAGTAACTGCTAGACAGACTTCCGTATTCTAGCATGTTCAGATATTCTTACCGAATATCTGTCCTAATAAAGTATATCCTTTAAGCCTGGGGTTTACAGCCATGGCACTAACACGCTATTTATGTCTAAACACTATCTATGTAATATGCTGGAAAAAATATCCTCTCTCCCTTTTTTCCTTTGAATTTTAGTACATGGATGTCAACTGTCACATATGGTTTTCCTGATGTATTGTGGCTGCTTGTGTTCTCTGGTGGGGCGTGGCCAAGCCCGTCCACCCGTTTTGGGGGTGGGGCCTGGCCCTTGGTTACCTCCCGGCTGGGGGGGGGAGACAGTCCCTGTCCCCCTTCCCACTGCTCGTGGGGTGCTGGAGCTAGTCCCCGGATGCCCCTTCGAGCTTCACCCAGCCGGTGGCATTCCTTGGATCCTCCCCGATCCAGCCGCGGCGCGCACGCGCGGCACCGGGCGTGCGCGCGGCGTCTTGACGTCACGTTGCTGTGTCGGGGATAACGACTTTGGCGGGGCTGTCTAGCTCTCCGGGGACGCCGAGGGAGCCACACGTGGGCCGCCATCCCGGCGGCCTCAAGCCTCCCCATGGGGGTATGGAGTTAGGAGTTAGACACCCACTAAGGGGCATATAAAAGGAGTAGCTCATCAGGGAACCATTACTAGGTTCCACGTAGGCCAGATCAGATGCTAATGCATCTCTGTCCCTATTTTCTGGCACTGTGTCCTTTTCTAGAATGCATAACTGCAGTCTGGTCTCCATAATTATATTTCATGCAATCCCAACCCTTGATTTTATCAGGTAATTATCCCACTTATTCATGTAATTTAAGATCTCTTCACTCTTCCCACTAACAATTATCCACTTTCCCATTCGCATTTTTCTCTCACCTCATTGTTTGCCATTCTAATTTTCACTTTAATTTTTACACACCCATTGCACTATTGGTTTGTCTTAATTTGGCAATCATCCCCTTATCAGTCTATACCCACCACTTTATCCACCTATATTCACTGATTTGTATTATAGCATCTTCCCATTTAATTCATACTCCTTATGATTTATACTCGTATTGGACCCTCCAGCAAACTATGACCCTCCTTATATATGTTGGCTATTGGCATTTGCCCCTAGCCCTTGTACCATTTTATTAATATAATATATGTACCCATACATTTAATTGGCTGTTATTTCAGCAATTAACTTTTCTACCTACCGGTACCTACCCATAATAATTCTTTCTACTAACTATGGGCCCTTTGGGTGTTCTTCTGCAGGTGGCTGCCCCTCCGTTGCTCCTGGGGGGTGCTCCTCGTGTGGCTCCTTGTAGGTTCCCTGGGGTGGGCCGGACCTCACAGCGGCCTTTTATGTTATCCATTTCCTGATTCAGTGGTAACTATACCGTTATGGCATTTTATTGTTTTATATGCTGTTATGTTTTTTATTCATTTTGAATTTCTACCAACTATATTATTATTTTCTAGAAACTGTGCCCCCTGAAGAGACCGAATTGGTCGAAAAGCGTCGGGGCTCAACGATACAAATTTTATATGTACCACCCACGATACAAAACCTCACATGTATTATCCATGTACACTGCATTCAGGAATGTTGACTTGTTATTTATATAAATGTTCCAATTTTCTCTAACCCACGTGAATATCTGGGAATTTTGGCAATAAACATTGCTATATTGAACTTATACAATACTTGGATATTATGATTATTATGTCTTTTCTTTTTTTACATTGCTGCCTAAAAGCCCATCTGGGGAACCCTTCTCTCTCTTTTTAAGTAATAGTTAAATACATATTTGATCTAATTTAATAAAGAGTTATAATTATTCAGTGTGATAGTCTTAAGCAACCAATCAGAAGTCACTCTGCTAAAGTCAGAGCAGTATATGATGAATTCTTGTTGATTCTGTAAATTATTTCTCTTATAGTGGGCCTTTCCCACCCAAACTTAAAAAAAAAACACAGAAGCATGTTGAACTGTAAACACATTCCAGCCATTTGTTAAATAAACATTATCTAGGTAAACGTACATCTACATTTCTTTTACTTCCACCTCTCTGAGGCACTGGTGATGTAGCCAGTGCCTTCCAGCTGCCCCCTGGAAAGGCTATGGCCCAGATTCACAGAGCAATTACGCCTGTCTAACTGGTGTTAGACAGGAGTAATTTCAAATTTCGCGCGCCGTATCACTAGTTTGAATCCTCAAACCATGATGCGGCGGCTTCGGGCTTCGATCCGAGAGGCTTACGTCTTCGTAAGCCTTCGGATCTACGCTGCGATATTTTTGCGGCCGCTGGGAGGAGTTTGCGTCGTTTTCATGCGCCGGGATATGCAAATGAGTTTTTACGGCGATCCACGAAGATACGAGCGGTCTTCGCAATCGCTTTCGTCTATTTTTTTATACGTACTGTTAGACCAGCTTTTTGCTGGTCTAACGGTGCGTAACCCATGTTAAGTATGGCCGTCGTTCCCGCGTCGAAATTAAAAAATTATTTTTTTTTTTTTACGTAACTCGTTCGGGAATAGGAATCTCCGTAAACGACGCTACTCAAGAAAAAATTACGTAACGACGTGATTTCGCGCAATGCACGGCGGGAAATTTGCGAACGGAGCATGCGCAGTTCGATCGCCGCGGGAACGCGCCTATTTTAAATGATTCACGCCCCCTACTCGCGCAGATGGATTGCGACGGGAGAAATACACTACGCCGCCGTCCTTTACTGGACAAAATCTACCTGGATTCCACGTAGAGCCAGGTAAAAAACGGCGGCGTAGTGTATTTCTGATACTCTACGATAGTCTAATTCTATCTGAATCTGGGCCTATGTCACCAGTGTCTTCCAGGGAACTCCTGTAGGAAACTGTGAAATCTCCTTTTTAATCATGTGTATTGTTTATGTGTTGCCATTGCTTCAGCAACATGTGTCGGGTGATGTAATGACACTCACAATGCTAAAGCCATGGCAAAGTCTAAACAACAAAAAACCACAAAGGTTTTATTACAGTGAATGGGCAAGATCTTGAACAATTTAATTGGTGGGCCAGTCCGGAAAATGTGGAAGAGTGAGCTGGAAACTTACTTTTTTAAATAGGGGGGGGGGGGTTCCTTGTGGAGGTTAAACTTGGGATTTGTAAATTTGCAAAAAGAGGCAAGTAATAGGTATATTTATGTATTTTCCATTATTAATTTTATTCATGGTGGCGATTTAATATAAGTTGGAGAAGGAGAGGTCCCCTTTAATAAATAGGGGTTGATTTACTATAACCGGTGGAGTGCCAAATCTGGTGCAGCTTTTCATGGTAGCCAATCAGCTTCTAAATTCAGCAATCAAGCTTCACCATTTCACATTGGAGGCGGGTTTGAAATTGTGCGAGTTTAGCTAAACTTGCAAAATTTCAAACCCACATTTCATTGCAAGTTCGGGGAGGGGGGAGGATGTGGGTGTCGATTTGACAGACATCTGTGCGGGTTCATGCACCAATGTCTATTAAAATTGCCCCCAAAGTCGCCAAAAGTAGTACAAAAACTGCTTTTGAAAATCGGCCGAGCCGCAAAGTCAGCATTGCATCAATTTGGATGGTGCCGTTGCCAGCAATAGGCTGCGATTTGACGTACCTATTGTTCATTTGCATGTCAAATTTCCTTGATGTGAAGAGGGGCTCAAACCTGGAAGCTGAGCTGCACCAGATTTTGTACTCTCCAGTTTTAGTAAATCTCCCCTTAGCGCCTAAGAATTAACTGCTTGCCGACCGCCCGCCGTCATATTACTGCGGGACGGTGGTACTGTTTCGCGAGAGCACGTAGCTCTACGTCCTCTCTTTTTAGGCCACTAGACGCGTGCCCGGCGGGTACGATCGCTGCCGGGCACCCGCGATTGCTCGTTACAGAGCGGGGAACGGGAGCTATGTGTGTAAACACATAGCTCTCGTTCCTGTCAGCGGGGGAAACGCTGATTTTCTGTTCATACAATGTATGAACAGAAGATCAGTGATTTCCCCTAGTGAGTCCACCCCCCCATACAGTTAGAACACAAATAGGAACACACTTAACCCATTCCCTGCCCCCTAGTGTTAACCCCTTCACTGCCAATGGCATTTTTATAGTAATACAATGCATTTTTATAGCATTGATCGCTATAAAAATGCCAATGGTCCCAAAAATTTGTCAAAAGTGTCCGATGTGTCCGCCATAATATCGCAGTACCGAAAAAAAACGCTGATCGCCGCCATTACTAGTAAAAAAAAATATTAATAAAAATGCCATAAAACTACCCCCTTTTTTGTAAACGCTATAAATTTTGCGCTAACCAATCAATAGACGCTAATTGCGATTTTTTTTACGAAAAATATGTAGAAGAATACGTATCGGCCTAAACTGAGGGAAAAAAAAAACATTTTTATATCTTTTTTGGGGATATTTATTATAGCAAAATGTAAAAAATATTGCATTTTTTTCAAAATAGTCACTTTATTTTTGTTTATAGCGCAAAAAATAAAAACCGCAGAGATGATCAAATACCACCAAAAGAAAGCTCTATTTGTGGGAAAAAAAGGACGCCAATTTTGTTTGGGAGCCACGTCGCACGACCGCGCAATTGTCAGTTAAAGCGACGCAGTGCCGAATCACAAAAAGTGCTCTGGTCTTTGGACAGCAATATGGTCCGGGGCTAAAGTGGTTAATGAACTCCTTCCTTTTTCAATCAGAGTCGGAAGTTTGCCTTTAAAATGACCATTGTATGGTAGATGCAGTTTTAGTATGGTGGGTTGCCTTAGCAACCCACAAAAGATTTTTTAATGGACGCCATTCAGACACTTTGTGAGTTTGCATTCATTTCTAACTAGCATTTTTGCATACCTTAAGTGCTGTTTAATTATTCGTTCCCTACAAGAAGAGGGCAAAAGGCAGTAAGCTAAACTGATTAGCTAATAACTGTTGATTTTCATTAAGCTCTAATTATCTCATTATCACATCAGTAACCAATATGAACTCTTTGATCTCTTATAGTATTATCACAGACTAAATCAGGATAAATGCATTGCAGAATATCCATTTTGCCTGCCAAATTATACTGTTTCATTGAGTGTGAAAGCAATCAAAATGCTGTTTGTTCTTTCAAGGATTTGGATTGGATGTTGATTGGGATTATTTGGTTGTTTTATTGAATATTTTTATTTAGCCTCTTTCTAACTGTAACTTGCTGAATCTTTATAAAAAAAAGGCCTCTAAGTGTATTTAGGACCATGGGCGTCCGCTCCATAGGGCAACGGGGGTCGGTTGCCCCCCCTGGAATTTAAGAACTGCAGGGGGTGTCAGGCTGACAACCCCCGTGAATGAATATCAGCACGGGGGGTGATCAGCGCGAGTGTCTTTGGGGCAGGCAGAAGGAGCCGCTCCGCCAGAGAGTGGGGTCCTGACTCCTGCACCAATCCAGAGGCGACATGAGGAGACTTGCAGAAGCGGAGACGGGGTCTGTATGAGCGGGAATTTGGAGCCTGGCGAGCAGAGAAGATGAGGATGCTGTACGAGTCGGGCGGTGGGAGGCAGAGTTTCTGGCTGTTTGTGAGATGGCCGGGGGAGATCATCTGAAGGAGAGAAAGATGCTGAGAGGAGTGGTCAGGGAGATGTCAGCGCGAAAACATATGGCACCAGGTGAGGCTGACAAGACTGCACTCTGCACAGCACAGAGAGGTGACAGGCATGCTCTGTATCCTGTTACATGCAGTCTAACATTATTTGATAATAGATGTCTCTGGGTATAACAAGTGAGCTACTGGTTGCTGGTGCCCTGGTGTTGATCTAGTGTTGCTCGTGACATGGTGGTGCCCTGGTGTTGCTGGTGCCATGGTGGTGATCTGGTGTTGGTGGTGACATGGTGGTGCCCTGGTGTTGCTGCTGACATGGTAGTGATAGTGATCTGATGTTGCTAGTGAAATGGTGGTGCCCTGGTGTTGCTGGTGACATGGTGGTGGCCTGGTGTTGCTGGTAACATGGTGGTGCCCTGTTGTTGCTGGTAACATGGTGGTGATCTGGTGTTGCTGGTGACATTGTGGTGCCCTGGTGTTGCTGCTGACATGGTAGTGATAGTGATCTGGTGTTGCTGGTGATCTGGTGTTGCTGATGACATGGTGGTGATCTGGTGTTGCTAGTGACATGGTGGTGCCCTGGTGTTGCTGGTGACATGGTGGTGCTCTGGTGTTGCAGGTGACATGGTGGTGCCCTGGTGTTGCTGGTGACATGGTGGTGCCCTGGTGTTGCTGGTGACATGGTGGTGCCCTGGTGTTGCTGGTGACATGGTGGTGCCCTGGTGTTGCTGGTGACATGGTGGTGCCCTGGTGTTGCTGGTGACATGGTGGTGCCCTGGTGTTGCTGGTGACATGGTGGTGATCTGGTGTTGCTGGTGACATGGTGGTGATCTGGTGTTGCTGGTGACATGGTGGTGCCCTGGTGTTGCTGGTGACATGGTGGTGCCCTGGTGTTGCTGGTGACATGGTGGTGCCCTGGTGTTGCTGGTGACATGGTGGTTCCCTGGTGTTGCTGGTGACATGGTGGTGCCCTGGTGTTGCTGGTGACATGGTGGTGATCTGGTGTTGCTGGTAACATGGTGGTGCCCTGGTGTTGCTGGTGACATGGTGTTGCCCTGGTGTTGCTGGTGACATGGTGGTGCCCTGGTGTTGCTGGTGACATGGTGGTGCCCTGGTGTTGCTGGTGACATGGTGGTGATCTGGTGTTGCTGGTGACATGGTGGTGCCCTGGTGTTGCTGGTGACAAGGTGGTGATCTGGTGTTGCTGGTGACATGGTGGTGCCCTGGTGTTGATGGCGATGTGTGTATGTACATTACTCTTGCCTAGCACTAGCGGTCGAAGAAAGGGTAAAATGTGACTGTGTATTGCCGCTGCTGATGCGCCCCCCCCTGAAAAAAATTAAGCGGACGCCCATGTTTAGGACCATTATTGTATACAGCTATTGGGAGTTATAATGATGTGTAGGAATGTATAACAATGCTTAGTATGTAGGTTGAGGTATGGATTTCAAAAGAGGAATGCAGATGTTGTAAGGCTGTCTTGTTTATTACAGACTTTTATAAAGCACTAACAATTAAACAGCACTTTACAAACCACATATTCACATAAGTCCCTGTAAAGTAGGGACTTACCTCATATGCACACATACACTTGGTGCAGGAGGAAACTGGAGTACCTGGAAGCATGGGCGACCGCAGAACTTTTTTCAGGGGATGGGGGGCATCATTTTAAGGTTACCCATGCTCTGATGCTTTTCAACAATGTCATTATAATATTATCACAGTCAGGCACTGCAAACCTGGTACAGGAGATGGTCAGAGACTGCGGACATGCTACAGGAGTCAGAGACCGCATACATGGCACAAGAGACTGTCAGAAACTGCATACATTGCTCAAGAGACTGTAAAAGGCTGCCGACATGGCACAAGAGACTGTAAGAGAATGCATACATGTGGGAGAGTGATGGGGGGGGTCGATATAGAGAAGGGGTGAGAAAGACAGAGAGACAGTGCTCCTATGTCCCAGTGGTGTGTGTAATGCTCAGTACAGTACCTTGCATGCCAGTAGGATGCTTGCACCATGTAGACCAGGTGATGTCACCCTGCCCACCGATTGAGGCCTTCGCTGTCACGCTCCTTGCACCAGCTGTCACCGGCCCTGCTAAACTGTGTACAGGTGCGAGCAGGGCTGGTACTAGGATAAGGACAGAGTGGGGAACCAGATCCGATCCCTGATTCCAGGGGGGGGGGGGGCACTTGCCCCCCCTTGCCCCTACCTGCGGACGCCCATGCCTGGAAGAAACTTGCAAATGCAGGGAGACCACATGCAGACTCTATGAAGTTAGTGTCTTGGTTGGGATTCAAACTAAGAATTGCACTGAAGCAAGGCAGAAGAGATAGCTCACCCTAGACTATTTTTCTGAGGCTATCACTGGCCCCTACCTATGCCAACATGGTGAAGTCAAACCAATGCTTCAAAAGGGGGTTCTTGGCTGCACTTTTTAACTACAATGAACCACCCCACAACATATACCAACCTATATCGACATGCACTTTATTACCAAAAGTATTGGGACACCTGCCTTACATGCACATTAACTTTAATGGAATCCTAGTCTTAGTCCGTAGGGTTCAATATTGAATTGGCCCACCCTTTGCAGCTACAACATATTCAACTTTTCTGGGAAGGCTGTCCACAAGGTTTAGGAGTGTTTCTATGATAATGTTTGACTATTCTTCCAGAAGCGCATTTGTGAGGTCAGACACTGATGTGGATGAGACGGCTTGGCTCGTAGTCTCCACTCTAATTCATCCCAAAGGTATTCTATTGGATTGAGGTCAGGACTCTGTGTGGGCCAGTCAAGTTTCTCCACCCCAAACTCACTCATCCATGTCTTTATGGACCTTGAACTGTACTGTCTGCCCCCATGTTGTAAAGCGCTGTGCAAACTGTAAAATTAATAATCATAATATTGTTTCCTTTTGTGCTGACCCAGCTGTGGGCATTCCCCCTATCTAATGGTTTCATGTTTTAGGTCCATTTCACATGGGCATGTTGATATGGTAAATTCAGGTGAATTGACCCTTAATGGCCCATCCACATTTTCATGGCCATGACGTTATGCTTTAAATCAAAGCAAAAAAAAAACATAGGGCGTGTCTGCCAATGGACCCTATTACAGTGAATGGGGGCTGTGCCAATAGGTGCATCCAATGGGTTTAATGCTAAAATCCCTATTCAAGGAAGTGTGTAAGAGGCAGCATACCATCTCCTGATCACCTGCCAACTATGGTCCAGCCAATGCTGACAAAGCGATCCACCACAGATTGTGCCATGCCATAAGCACATAGCTATGCTATGTGAAAGAGGCCATACTGTAGCCCCACCACGACCATTAAGACAGTGTTCACACCATGGATAAGGGTAGCTAAAAGAGGGCAGTGCTAAAATAGATTTATTTATTCTTGAGTGGTTGGAAGGAGAGGGGAGCAGTGTCCATAAACAAGCAAAGGACCCTGCACCGAAACCGCCACCTTTGCCCAACAAGCTCTGAAATCATATTTGCAACATGTTACAGGTCACCCAAACAATAGAGGAGTGCTGAGCACAAAGTTCCTCACCATCAGCCATATTACCAGAGCCCCAAGCTAAGGAGTGGCATCTAAAGTTTTGTCCCAAATGTAGCTGAGTAGAAAAGAAAATGGAAAAGCAAAACTCTCAAATTGTAAAATAAAACATAATATATATATATAGGTCTGGGGAAATTAAAGATTAATTCCTCAATTAATCTTTAATTTTTTTGATCGATCAAAATTCTTGACCTCATCGGGACAGTGAGACTTACCCTGCTGGATGTGGGCAAACTGCACCCATTGGATTGAGGTACCTTTGCATCTGTGGAGCAGGAGGATGCATCAGGCTCCATCAGGGAAAGGGTGTAAAAATAACCATGGTTTTCCTGTCCTAAGCAGTTTTGTGCAGACAATTCTTTGTGTATCGACAACATCTGTTCCGTGCGAAAGACTGTTCAGTTCTTCAGGGTATATTGTCAATAAAATGCAATCAGGTCTGCTTCCAGAAAATGTAAACACTCTGGTATGTCTGCGTGACTGGCTAAAGTAATGCCTACTTGCCTACTATAAAGTAACTGACAGTCAATATACTAGATACGTTTTATAATTAAAGTTAAACTAACTTTCTAAGTTTTTCTTAAAGTTTAATAAGAAAAAATTACTTACGTCAGTGCTACAGTTTGAATCCAAAATGGATCGTGGAAACTAACTAGTGTCGGGTGATTGTATATAGTGTATACCACATTTACCACTGACTAATGCAGAGTTGCAATGCAAGGAGATCAGCTAAAAGTAGTTGGATCTGTATGTGCGTTATAATTAATCGAAATTAGTCGATAAATCGATTAAAAAAAAATAGATTAATCGAAAATGAAAATTTTAATCAGTAACAGCCCTAAAATATATATATATATATATATATATATATATATATATATATATATATATATATATATATATATATATTTTTTTTTTTTTTTTTCATAATACAACTGTTCAGAATATCCACAACTTTTTATGAGAGCATGGCACTTCCATTATTTTTTGACTGAAGCATGATGAAACACCACCATTAATTTGAACTTGAGTTTGTACTCATGTCTCTGTCTCTGGATGTCCTATAAACAGCAGTACAAGGCTTCCTAATGGTTTAAGGGTCTCTGGAGTAAAACAGATGGTTTTGTCTCAGGGTAACCTTGCCTGTTGAAATGAAGTGTTATTTACTTGGGATTTTTTGGTAAACCAATGTCATCCAGTTAATCAGGAATAGATTGCATTACCAGCATATTGGAAGACAAATATATCCCCGACATTAATCTATTCTACAACACTGACACACTTTGAAATTTCATACACATAGAACATGCAGGAGATTGTGTGTTTAGTGAGGAGCAGAATTAAGAATATTATTTGCCTATTCTCATCCATGAATTTAAAAAACATGTACTTTGATTTTTTTTTAAGTTTTATTGTGTGTATTGTCTTTGATATGTCACTGCTGAGTGCACTGTAATGTTGTTTCCAAGGACACCTCTGGTAAAAGTAAATAACGAGGACATTTTGCCATAAGCAAATGATTCTAAAAACTCATTCCATGGCTGGTAATTTATTTTTCTATCTATTTTTTATTTGTTTTGTTTTAGTTACATTTTGATGAATACCCAATATAGTGCCATCATACTTCAGCAGAATTTCCAATATGAAGCCACGATCAGACATACAGGCACATGACCTCAAACTAGCAGGAGAAAAGTTCAAAATTAATCTTAAAAAGTTATATTTTACCAAAAGAGTATGATGCGTAGAGCAGACTTCCAGCGGGGTAGTGACTAGGTCAGCAGTAAGTGTGTGTGTGTGTGGGGGGGGGGGGGGGGGACAACTAGAACTACACTTGCTAATTGACTAGGTTCTTAGGCAGGAGTCTACTTACATTCGAAAATCAGCATTAGTCCCCTTTCACACTTATACGACTTGTCTCACGATTTTGGACTGCAAAATCGTATGACAAGTCAATCTCCATGATTTTCAATTAACACCATTCATACTGGCACGACTTTAAGTCGTGCCGACTTCAAAGTAGTCCCTGCACTACTTTGGTACAACTTCCATGCGAGTTATTGTCCATAGACCTCAATGTTAAACCCTCAAGTAGCATGCAAATCGTACCTGAATACAATACACACGATTTCAGTACGTTTTTAGTACAACTTTGTAAGCACAAGCAGCTTTTTAACCCTTGTCCCACCCAATTCTTTTAGCATAGTAGCCCTTCCCAAGCACATTTTTCCACCACACATTCACTTCCTGGTTATTCCCTCAGGAACAACGTGCTCCAAACAGGTAAAAAAAAAGAGACGTCCTCGATAATGAGCAAATCATTAGATTTATCCGTGACCAGCTATTTATGTGACCCAAACTACAAAGACAAGATAAACTACAAAGACAAACTACAAAGACAAGATCCCACTGACCACCAATGAAGGGGACAATCTTCCCACTGACCACCAATGAAGGGGGACATCCTTACAACTGATCACCAATGTAAGGAGCATTCTTCTCACTGACCACCAATGTAAGGGACATCCTTCCCACTGACCACCAATGTAAGGAGCATTCTTCCAACTGATCACCAATGTAAGGAGCATTCTTCCTTCTGATCACCAATGTAAGGAGCATTCTTCCCACTGACCACCAATGTAAGGGACATTCTTCCCACTGACCACCAATGTAAGGGACATTCTTCCCACTGACCACCAATGTAAGGGACATCCTTCCCACTGACCACCAATGTAAGGATCATTCTTCTCATTCTTCATTATAGTAGCCCTGGTTCACACTGGTGCGTTTTGACATGCGATTTGGCATGTCAAATCGCATGTCACAATGGCAGATTTTGCCGCAAATTGCCGGCAATGGCACTGTCCTAATCGGCGTGACGCTGCATCTGTGGCATTGCACCGATTTCAAAAAGTAGTCTCTGTACTACTTTTTTCGATTTCAGCCCCGAGATTTTACAGAACCTGCACAGATGTCTCTTAAATCGCGGTCGAAATCGGGACTGCCAGCGGGAGTGAAATTGTGCGAGTTCAGCTGAACTTGCACGGCTTCGCTACCACAGCCCAGTGTGAACCTGGGCTCTATCACTTCCTCAAATCGCAAAAAGTAGTACAGGAACTACTTTTTGAAATCGGTGCAGCTTGCGGCGTCGCACCAATTAGGACGGTGCCATTGCCTGCAAATGCCGCCGATTTGGGTTGTGATTCAAATCGTACCTAGTGTGAACCAGGGCTAATGCCAAAGTTGTGGCAAAGTCGAAGTTGTACTGATCCCAAATCGCGGCGGGAAAATCGCGGCCGCCAAATCGCGGCAAAATCGCACGACTTTGAAGTCGTATAAATGTGAAAGGGGCCTTAGACATAACTCCAGACTCAGAAGCAAGCCACAATGCAACCCCAGGCTAACTGACTGTACTGTTACACTAAGCACTAGAAACACTACCACATCTAGAAAATACCAACTCCCAGGAGCACAGCATTTAGGAACCAATGCCGCAAAGCCAGAACCAGCATTCACCAACCCAGCGATACCTGTCACCTTACTTCCAATGACATGTCCACAGTTACCAGTGGATACAGGAAATCGCTGAGATGCCGATGCGCATGCCTGGCGGTCGCGATGTCCGCCAGGCACTCGGGATCGACAGGTACAGGGACAAGACATGGATCTCTGTGTGTAAACACACAGATCCACGTCCTGTCAGGGGAGAGAGGAGACCGATCTGTGTCCCTTGTACATAGGGACATAGATCGGTCACCTCCCCCAGTCACCCCCCTCCCCCCACAGTTAGAACACAATTCAGGGTACACATTTAACCCCTTCCTCACCCCCTAGTGTTAACCTCTTCAATGCCAGTCACATTTATACAGTAATTAGTCCATATTTATAGCACTGATCGCTGTATAAATGTGAATGGCGCCAAAAATGTGTCAAAAGTGTCCAATGTCTCTGCCATAATGTCGCAGTCAAGAAAAAAATGCTGATCGCCGCCATTAGTAGTAAAAACTAAAATAATAAAAAATAATAATAATTCTGTCCCCTATTTTGTAAGCGCAAACCAGACGCTTATTGCGATTTTTTTTTTTAACAAAAATTTGTAGAAGAATACGTATCGCCTAGACTGAGAAAAAAATGCTTTTTTTTATTTATTTTTTAAATTAGGCTATTTATGATAGCAACAAGTACATTTTTTTTTTTCAAAATTGTCGCTCTATTATTGTTTATAGGGCAAAAAATAAAAACCGTAGAGGTGATCAAATACCACCAAAAGAAAGCTCTATTTGTGGGGAAAAAAAGGACTTCAATTTTGTTTGGGAGCCACGTCGCACGACCGCGCAATTGTCAGTTAAAGCGACGCAGTGCCACAAGCTTGAAATTTCACCTGGTCAGGAAGGGGGTATACATGCCCAGTAAGGAAGTGGTTAATAGCACCTAAACGCAGTTGCTGTTACTGCATGTGTGCTGTTTAATAGCACCTAAACGCAGTTGGTGTTACTGCACGTGTGTTGTTTAATAGCACCTAAACGTACTTGCTGTTACTGCACGTGTACTGTTTAATAGCACCTAAACATACTTGCTGTTATTGCACTTGTGCTGTATAGTTTTCACTTAAACCTACTTGGAGTTTACTGCACTTGTCCTCTCCAGTTTGTACCTAAAGGTGCGAGGTGTGTGTACTGATTTTGTCCTGTGCAGGCCATTAAAATGTCTGGAAGGACAACAAAGAGAGGCAGAGAGTCACGTGGGCAAGCAGGCTCTGCATCTAGAGGCAACGCTGGTGGTGGACACGGTGCATCCTCTTCAGCACGTGGCCGTTTTAAAGGCTCGTCCTTCTCTTCGGGAGCTGGCTGTGTTGAGCCTCAACATGCAGAGAAATTAGTAGAGTGGATGACCAAGCCGTCCTCATCCTCCTCATCCTCTCTCACCCAGGCTGAGCTTAGTTTGTCTGGCAAAGCAGCTGCCAATGCATCCTCTTCCCTCTGCACAATGGCATCACACAATCCTTCCCTAGTCCCACCATGTCCTCCTGAGGAGTTCCCCCGAACTGTTTCAACACAGTGTTGGGTACATGCTGCATGAAGATGCGCAGCGTTTTGAAGGCTCCGATGATGGAACAAAGATAGAGGAAGGCATTAATGTGAGCCCAGAGAGAGGGGGTGCCCGAGAGGGACAGCAATCTGGCAGTCATGTTCCCCCAGCTACAGCATACTGCCAGGCTTTCTACAGTGATGAGGAGGGAGGGGATGATGAGGTCACTAACTCTACGTGGGTGCCTGATAGGAGAGTGGAGGAGGAAGAGGAGGAGGACGAGGCACAGGCACATCTCCAAAGAGGCAGGATGCCCTCCAGGGGCCAGCTTAATGGCAGCACACCAACTGCATTACATCGCAAAGCTACGCCTGTGCAGGGCGCTGCTGTGTCTTAACGTTACTGCAAAAGTTCTTTGGTCTGGGCCTTTTTTGAGACATGTGTATCAGATTGCACCGCTGCTATTTGCAACATATGTCTCAAGCGTATCTCGTGTGGCCAAAACATCACCCGCTTGGGCACCACATGCTTGACCAGACATATGTCGACCTGCCATGCAGTTTGTTGGCAAGCATACCTAAAAGACCCACACCAAAGAACAAAGCGGACCTCCCCTTGCCCCTCATCAGCTGGGATCTCCAACCCCACTAGACCCTCAGTCCTCTCTAAAGCCTGCACTGATAGGACTGAAGGTGTAGAATTAGGTGTGTCACAACCTAGTAGTACATGCGGGCAATCTACTGATAGTACCAGACAAATTTCCCTGCCGCAGCTGCTGCAGCACCGAAAGAAGTACTCTCCCAGCCATCCACATGCCCAGCTGTTGAATGCTAGCTTAGCGAAATTGCTAGCACTTCAACTGCTACCTTTTCAGTTGGTAGATTCTGCCCCCTTCTGTGAGTTTGTGGAATGTGCGGTACCTCAGTGGCAAGTACCCAAACGCCACTTTTTCTCACGGAAGGCGATTCCGGCTCTCTACCGGCATGTGGAAGGCAATGTCCATGCCTCGCTGGACAGGGCGGTCAGTGGTAAAGTGCATCTTACCGCTGACTCATGGTCCAGCAGGCATGGACAGGGACGTTACCTCTCTTTCACGGCGCATTGGGTGACTCTGCTGGCAGCTGGGAAGGACGCAGGGCAAGGTACAGTAGTGTTGGAGGTTGTTCCGCCACCACACCTCCAAAACACTACTACTGGTTGTGACACATCTCTCTCCTCCACCCCCTCCTCTTCTTCTTCTGTGGCCTCTTCCTGTGCTGATGTCTCCTCGGAACCAGCTGTGCTCTGTAGGCGTTCGAGGGGCTACGCAAGAAATGCAGGCAAAGAGATGCCATGCGGTGCTAGAGCTGGTGTGCTTGGGAGACAGGAGCCACACTGGGGCTGAGGTTCTGTCAGCTCTGCAGGGGCAGGCTCAGAGGTGGTTGACGCCACGCCAGCTTAAGCCTGGAATGGTGGTTAGCGACGATGGCACCAACCTCCTCTCTGCCCTGCGACAGGGAAAACTGACCCATGTGCCCTGTTTTGCTCATGTCCTGAATTTGGTGGTGCAGTGGTTCTTGGGCAGGTAACCAGGCTTACAGGTTGTCCTGAAGCAGGCCAGGAAAGTCTATGTGAATTTCCGGAGTTCATATAATGCCAGTGCTCGGCTGTAAGACCTCCAAAGGGAATACAACCTGCCCAAGAACTGCCTAATCTGTGACATGCCCACCAGATGGAACTCTACATTGGCTATGCTGCAGCGGCTGCACACACAGCAAAGGGCCATCAATGAGTACCTGTGCCAATATGGCAGCAGAACTGGGTCAGGGGAGCTTGTTTTTTTTTCACCACACCAGTGGGCCTTGATTAGGGATGCATGCACTGTGCTGTCACCATTTGAGGAGGCCACGAGGATGGTGAGCAGTGACAGTGCATGCATCGGTGAGACTGTCCCTCTTATTCACATGTTGGAGCACACGCTACATGGAATAATGGACAGGGCCCTTGAGGCAGAACAGAGGGAGGAAGAGGAGGACTTCCTTACCTCTCAAGGCCCCCTTTATCCAGACAGTGGTCCTGCTTGCCCACCTAGCACACAGGAAGAGGACAAGGAGGAGGAGGAGGATGATTGTATCAGCAGCATGGAGGTGGAGCCTAGCACTCAGCATCAGCAGCATCAGCAGCAGCAGTCTTTAAGGGATCACTTAAAGTCCCAAGGAACCCATGGACTTTTACGTGGCTGGGATGAGGTGGCTGCGGATCCTGTCGTCCTCAGTGACCCAGAGGACTGTGCCCCGAATGCCTCAGCAAACCTACACTGCATGGCCTCCCTGATACTGCAAAGCCTGCGTAAGGATCCTCGTGTTTGTGGTATCAAGGAGAGTGATCATTAGTGGCTGGCAACTCTCCTTGATCCACATTACAAGAGTAAGGTTGCGGAGCTTATCTTGCCATCGCAGAGGGAGCAGAAGATGAAACTTCTTCGGGAG
The DNA here is from genome assembly GCA_029574335.1 of Rana kukunoris. NCBI lineage: Eukaryota > Metazoa > Chordata > Amphibia > Anura > Ranidae > Rana > Rana kukunoris. The sequence goes on along the minus strand of CM056052.1, from coordinate 99,362,109 downwards.
GCCTTGCAGAAGGGTCTGTGCAACACGTTCCCAGAACCTGGGGGATTACCAAATCCTGGTCCTGGACAACGTGTTGCTGAGGCTTAGGTGAGTCACAGAAGGAGCGGTGGAGAAGGTGGCCATCTGTTCGATGCCTTTAGACAATTTTTTAGTCCGCAGCCCCAAGGTATGTCACGTTCCAGCAACCATCGCCAGCGTCTGGTTTACATGGTGCGGGAATACCTAGGGACAAGATCAGAGTTGGACGCCTTCCCCACCGAAAATCCTCCTGTTACTGGGTCTTGAGGATGGATCACTGGCCAGAGCTTGCACAGTACGCAATTGAGCTACTGGCTTGCCCTGCATCCAGCGTTTTTTCAGAACGCACTTTCAGTGCTGCTGGAGGCTTTGTGCCCGATCACAGGGTGCGCCTCTCCACCGACTCCGTCGATCGGCTGACCTTCATAAAAATGAATCAGGCTTGGATCAAGACCAGCTACTAAGCACCTGATGCTGATGTAACTGAATAATTTTTTTGAAATGTCAGATCCCTTGGAGACTGCCTATGCTGATGCTGAGTGACTGTCCTGTTATGCTGCTGACTGAATATCCTTTTCCTCCTCACTGATCTTGCTGATAGCTAGTAAGAATGTGTTTGTTTCTGGGCTTCGCCACCAGTGCCTAAGGCCCAATTTTTCTGCCCCTGTTTAACAGGGGCGTATATTAACAATTTTTGATGCAATACTTTGCATGTGTCTCTTTGATGCGCTACAATTATAGTATCTGTGAGGGGTTGATGCAATAGCTTTTTTTGCTTAATTTTGACTTGCTGAAATAATGGAGGCCTTCAGAAAAACAGAGTTCTTCACAGAATTTGTTCAAAGGGGGCCCCAGATGGCAACCCCCCTTTTTTCTAGAATTTTTCTTTCCCAAAAAATAATTAATTCAGCCAAGATCTGCCATTGTAATGGCCCCCCCAACCCTAAAATGATTGACATATTGTTGCCACACAGCACGTGCGCTTTTGGGGGCCAAGCCTGTATGGACAGTCTCACGGGCCACCACCACTGGAACATCAGTGGCCTCATCAGGCACAAGTGTCATGTAGTTTGTTGAGGATCCCTTTAGGAAATTGTGCAATATGCAGCAGCAAAGTATGACATGGTTCAGATTCTACTTAACAAACCTACAGTCCTTGTCTTGTTTGCACCGCCTGTATACTGCTGTTCAAAGTATATAGGACCAAAAGGTCTTGTCAGGGCCGATCCTCCCTATAGGCTTACTATGCAAGCCGCTTAGGGCCCTCCAAATTACAAGAGGCCCCGCCTGGTGAGAAGTCATTTTCGCCCCCTCACCCCGCTTCTAAACTCGCTGGCTGAGTAATTTCCGACAGCAGAACATCCCCTCCCCCCGCTTCTCAACTTTCTTTAATGTGACATGTCACTGTCGTCAGCGCCCCAGGCTTCTCATTTTTAATGTGCCATGTCATTTTGCTTAGGGCCCCAGGGAGGTCAGGATCGGCACTGGGTCTTGTAATGATCTGGGGGGAGTGGTGGCGGGGAAACCCATGCTATTTTTTTCAATGATTTTTATCCATATTGCAGGCACCAAACATTACATTAAAGCCACAAGCAGTATTACATTTTTTTTTTCTGAGAGTAATCTCATTTTGTGCAGGGACAGTTCTAAACATGTGTCACTACTATAGACACCCAGCAGGTACGATATTTAAAGGAATTTTTCTTTTTTTTTTTTCACTTTAAACATCGTTTAAATCGCTGCTCCAGAAAAAACTACAGTTTAAAAAAAAAAAAAAAAAATCCATTGATTCATGTTCCCTGGGGCAAGACCCGGGTTCTCAAAGATGTTTTCCAACAATAACTTGAATATTGGGCTTTAAAATGAGCACTTTTGAATTCGAACGTTCGAGTCCTATAGACTTCAATGGGGTTCTAAATGTTCGCGCGAACGGTCGGTCTGTTCGAACGTTCTGATGCGAACCGAACGCGGTAGTTTTCGGCTCATCCCTACTTCTCACATGAATTCCTGTACAAGGTGCTTTAGTGCCCATGGTTATCATACCTGAATAACAGCAGAGAGTCCTTAGTGTCCATTAGAGACACCACAGATTACCACAAGTGCTAACACAGAGCAAATATCCTTCAAAGGCTGTCAGTTCATCCTTGGTAGGTAGGAGTCCTCAGGGCCCCTTTTTATGTGAATCTGTGGAAAATTGGCACAACAATCTAGCCAATCAATCCCTCAGATCCACCACACATATAGTTTGTAACAGTTTTACAAAAAAGACATCAGACTTGACCCAGATAACTGAAGAACAGCACAGAAAATAAGTTATAGGCTGCACTAGTGGGCACTGATAAAGAGGCACTGATGAGGGGGCATTGATGAAGCTGCACTGATAGGGGTCACTGATTGCCACTAATAGACCTCATTGATGGGCACTGACAAGCATCACTGATGGGCACTGATTGGCAGTACTGTTCTGTGCAGTAGATGTCAATGCTGATTATCTGTATCTTTGTTGTTAAAATTACATGTAAGGTTTGTAATTTACATAAGACAATCATATATGGAGTGCAGGCTCAGTCTAGTGTTCTTTTTTGGTATTGCTGTAGTTGTTCTCTTTATTTGATTTACTGTATGTGTAGTTAAGGAAGTTGTTAGTAAGCAGGGAGTTCTGGGTAGAATCTTCACAGGAAGTGAAGCAGCCACCATTCTTTGAGAAGATACTTCTGGAAGCAAGACATGTATTTCTCAATCTATCGCCATCACCCCTTAGAGAACTTAAAAAGTATGTTTTTACTATCTCATCCTATATTGTAGATCGTTGTTTCTGTAATGTATGCTGTAATGTATGCAATATTGTACTTATTGAGGTCTATTTCTGTTATCTTGTATAAAAATAGAGAACGCCGGCGCTGTCTGATGGACTGGGGGGGAACTGCAGCAGCACCTGTGGATCTGATCCTAACAGAAAAAGTGATAATAATATAAAGTATGGTAGCTGCACTGTGGGGGAGAGAATTAGAAGGGGAAGTGGAAGGGAATGGGAGGTAAAAGGGATCGTGGGTGAACACAACAGTGAAAGAAAAAAGGCTATCTTCAGATACCCCTTTTTTCTTTCACCGTTGAGTTCACCCATGATCCCTTTTACCTCTCATTCCCTTCCGCTTCTCCTTCCAATTCCCTCGCCCACAGCGCAGCTAACATACTTTACATCTGTTATCTTGTAGTTTCACCTGGCTTGTTCTAATAAAACTGAGATCGAAGAAATATGGTATCTGAAGTCTTTGGGACAAGGAGGTTTAGCTATATGTCCTTGAGACAGAACAAGCACTGATGGGCACAATTGGGGCCGCGCTGATAATCAGGACACTGATGACTTGATCAGCGCCCTTGAGAAAAAAGTGTGAAATATTTAACTAAACTCTTGTGTATGTATATTAGCTACCAACACAACAAAAAAGACTAATTTTGTGAGCAAATTAAATATATAAAGTGTAGCGCTTCTACTGTGGTCGGAGAAGGTGGTGAAAATTAACTCCTCCCACAATACTGATCTGTGACACCCTGTGAAGGGAAACACTGTGAATATTCCTGATATTCCGCTGCAAATCTGTACCGCAAATACTCGCAGGAAAGAAACTCTATAAACAAGGAAAAAAGAAATTCAAATATAATACTGAGTTGTTAGTAAATGTGCATAAATCACAAAAAACTGACTTGGGTCCTATGTGCCCCACAATAATGTCAGACCAACATAAGTGTTCATCCATAAAAAATTAATAAGAACATAAAAGAAACACCATCCAGTGTTCAAAAAATACGTGTTAGTCCACACATAAAATTCTTGGTTATCTGCCAAGATCCAGACAATAAAACTTATAGAAACTATAAGTATTTCAGCAGTCTCTCGATCTGAAGTGGAAACTGAATGTATTGAAACAAAAAACACCCGGGAGTGCCTTCACGATCCAGGAGGAAATAGAAAAGATGGGTACTCTTACCGGACAAAGTGGATCCAACTCACCATACAGCGGTGGATCTGTTAGGCATAAATATCAAATCAATGCTTCAGTTGGAGTCCTGATAGATCTCCTGAATCCTTCCCTGGTAGATCCTTATTATATTCCACGCTCTCTTCAAGCTGTACAGCAATTGATAAATGCCTTCCTCTCCATGTGTTAACCTCACCTGTTCACTGGTGAGCAGTCATGTTAGAACTGGAAAGGGCCATCCCCAAACGGTGCCCTGATTGTCAGTGTAGACATGCCCTGTGTGGATTCCTGCTTACCTGCTCGCCTCTCCTCAGCTGTCAGCGTGAGGAGAGAACTGCTGATAACCAGAAAATCCTGTTTACAATGTGATCACCTGTGGCTCTTTACCCCAACATGTGATCATCTGTGTCCAAAGCACACAGCAATCACAGATCTCTGCCAATGTGTGCCGCAGAGGGCGCGTGAGAAGTGGGATCACGCTGTAGCCGTCATTTGTCTATAGTGAGGTTGTGATGAGGTTACATTTTTTTTAACCCCCCTGGCGGTATTCCCGAGTCTGACTCGGGGTTACATTTTTGTGATGCGATCGGTAACCCCGAGCCAGACTCGGGATCGCCTCGCAGCAGCCACAGGCATGGTTTACTTACCTTGTCCCTGGATCCTGCAATGCCGCCGCGCTTTGTGATCGAGCGGTGTCTCCTCGCTTGATTCACAGTGTCCCTGTGTGCCGCCGAGCTCCGTTCCCTGCGACGTTACGACGCACAGGGGCGGATAACGGCGCCAAATTCAAAAAAGTCAATAAACACAATACATACAGTATACTGTAATCTTATAGACCAGTTTCCGCGGACATGTTCGATCGTGTGTACGGCCTAGCGGACAGGTTTCCAGCGGACAAAAGTTTCTAAGCATGCTTAGAAACTTGTCCGCTGGAAACCTGTCCGTCAGACATGTCCGATGGTTAGTATGCCCAACCATCGGACCGAAATCCCGCGCATGCGTCAAATTGATTCGACGCATGCGTGGAAGCATAGAACTTCCTTGTTTGAGCACGTCGGTGTCGTCTACGTCACCACGTTCTCTGTCCGCTGGGATTTTGGTCTAAAGATGTGTACACACATCAGACCAAAATATCCCAGGAGACATGTCCGATGAAAACGGTCCGCGGACCGATTTCATCGGACATGTCTCCTCGTGTGTACAGGGCCTGAGAATTACAGGCCTACAATGTAAAATGCCAAATTTCCTTGCAAAATAATGGTACCGCTTTCAGCACCTAAAATCTGAAATAATCATACCGCCAGGGAGGTTAATGGGCAGACTTGATGAACCACGCACCCTGTTTTCTGCTGTCACAAACTATGACACAATAGTTTGGTGTCTGATAAAGTAAGTAAGTGTGGAATTCCAAGGCTAATTTAGCTGTCAGGAAGAGAAGGTTAAGGTTGCTGAACGCCTAACTATAAATGTATGTCATGATTTTGAGGTTAAATACTAGGGTTATGGCTGCAGCTAGAGGACCATCCTCTAGGCGAGACATCACTTCCATGTTCCACAGTGGTAACGGAAGTCCTCCATCCGATGAACAGTGACCCAGCTTGCATCGTTAGGAACCTTGGCAACCCCACTGTTCATATTACTAGATTTGCACATTCATATGGAATACATGAGTGTTAATTTGGCTGCTTCATTAAAATTCTTATGAATATTGCACTTAGAGGCGCCCCTTGTGTGTTTTTGTTATTTATAAAGATAGTTGTTTATGATACACAGTACTTTAGCGAAGTAAATATCAATGAGTTAGGATTTACATCTACTTTAAGAGTGGATTGTCTACAATCCTCAAACAGTGGGACAGCACTTATAAAAAAGTGTTCTGCCTCTGCAATCTAAGCACTGCAAGTGTGATCTCTATAGCTGATCCAGCTGTGGAAAGATAGCTGTAACTTACAGTTTCAGTATGTAGGTGAGGTGCAGCGTGGTGCAATGGCAATAATTCACACACAGTCAGGTGCAATAGAAGTCTTCTATTGAAGTAATATAGCAACAGTTTGCAAGAAATCTGATGGGAAGGCTTACCAACCAGGTACACTCACGGTTTCCAGTAATGTGAAGAGAGCAGGGTTAGGGGGGAAGAATGCAGATGGGCCATTTAATGCCCAAGGGGGAATATGTCCAGAGAAGTTGTAACCCTATGCTTTCCCTCCTCATCAGGAACCTTTTCCTGCTGCTAGTACTGTCCTTAACAGGCAGGGTACCTCTTACTATGCTACCCACCTACATAAAGTGGTGCCTGGGAGCCAGGGCTCTGCCTGACCCAAGATGGCTGCTAGGGTCATATGGAGTGAAAGCATGCAATAGGATAGCTTCCCCAATGACCCAGGAAACCATAGAGGAACCCTGTTCCTCTTGACCTCCTCTCCAACAACAGTGCCGCTGTGGAAAAGTGCCACCTGCAGTGGAGAAAGTTGACTGCACCTGCCTAGAAGTAGAATTTGGAGACAGCGGCTTGATCCAAATGATATCTTTTAGATCAAAGAAAGTATTAATCCAAAACTTGTTCAGATCTCTACAGATTAACATCAGGTAAAAAAAAAAAACATATTATACTCAGTTTCAGCAATTACATGTGGCCACGACAAAAACTAAAGACACACTGAGAAGAAAGTAAGACTAGCTATACAAAGCATCTCCTTGCTATGGTGTGAGGAAAAGACAAAGTTATTTAAATTAATAAATACAATGCATTTTTAACATAATCAGTGTCCTTAGAACTGCCAGGTTATAAGTACTGCAGGTTCTAGGTAAACCTGTAGTCGCCTGTCTTTTTAAAGAAGGCCACTATATGGGAGTTTTTAGTTGAATGTTTTTTAGGCCTTCGGAAAGAATCTCTTAATCTGTTATAGAATGAAACTTTAGTAAAGTTAAAAGTTCAAATCAACAGTTTTCATCTGATGTCTTTTTGGAATATATTTTTGGAATACTGCAGAATCTCCAGACATATGTCCCCGGGATTTCATGTAAACATAAAGAAGGTTGTACCAAGACATGTTCATTGTGTTGCCAATTCAATACAAGCCATTTGTGCAAGGCCCTTTTATCTGCTGAAGAATAGACAATCGCTCACCATTACCCTTTAAAAGCTCTTGATTGTCTATAATTAGCTGGTCTTGTTTTTGTAAAAGAAGGTGATATTATACTGTCCCTGTAATTCAGGAAGCAGAATCAATGTGCCTCTGAAGTTGCAAAGAGGCTGAACAAAATAAAACTGCTGTGGTTTGTTTAAAGCCGCTATTTCTTATTAGGGTAAAATTATCCCAATTAAAATGGTGTTGTGCGGTCCTAAAAATAGCACAATGCATCTCCAGATTTCCCAGATTTTCTAAACACATCAAAATTTCTTTCCTAACCATTTGTGGTAATTGCAGACAGACAGCATGGAAGTGTAATGTGCTAGAGCACTTGCAAGTAATGTGTGCAGTTGGTAAATAGGACAATCAGCAGTATGTGCACAGAAGTATTCGAAAATCAGCATCACTGCAATTCACTATAGAGGGAACATAAAATACTACGTAGTCGAAAAAGAATGTTTTTGGGTAATAGCCTGGCACATTGGTTGCATTTACAACCTTCACAAAATCTGTTTGTTTGTAACACTGGTGGGATTAATCAGGGCAGTTTGCTTTGTGTGCACCGTTACATTTCAAGATGTTCAGAGATGTTTGATGGAGAACCTATGGAACTCACTGCTAGGTCGTATGGCTCTAATCCAGAATTATTTTGTATTTGCTGGTGAGGACATATATTTTCTTTGTGGATTGTAAAAGATTTTAGACAATTTATTCCCAGCATGTTTCTTTCTGTATGAGAACACATATTTTGAGGCTGTGTTATAATATTGAACCAAAATTCCAGGTAACTCTTACTAATATAATAAATACCCCCCTCCACAACACCTATGTTTACTAACCTGTGTAAGAACGATGTGCATACTTATATATTTCCATGCCGCTCTGGTCCAGTCACATGATCTCTCCTTTGTCAGACAGCAGTCGTTTACAAAAGAGAGGACAAAGGCTGGTAATGCCTAAAAATGTATGTCACCCATAGGCTTACAATGGGCAATCTATTGTCTTCCTTCCCTCTTCTGCAGTGGCACTGGCTGGCACAGGGAAATTGGATCATGTTATGGGACTGAACCAGCATTAAAATAGGTAACTACAGTATATGCATCTTTTTTTACACAGGTTAGGAGCATAGGTCATAATTATGTCAGACATTTGACAAATGCCCTATATGCATGGTGCCACATCCCTAAAGGATGGGTGATCCATAGATGTGAGCTGGCCTTTGCTATCAACGTTGTAAGTCTGTTGATAATTTTGTAGTTTGATGTTATATTCTTATTTATACTGTTTAGGTTATATATTGATCTTTTTGTACAAATTTACCCTCTTTGCACTATCCCTGAAGAAGACAACATATGTTGAAACACATTGGGGTGCATTTCCACACTTTTCAATGTAGTGTGCCAATTTGGGGTATATATATATCCACATATGTGTTCAATGTATACTGATGACTTACATGTTTTTTACTTTTGCATCTGTTTTTAATGGTTATGTACAATAAACTCTTTGAATTTTTTATTGTTTGTAAATTCCTTTGGTGCTGTTAAAATCCCACCATTATACTCTTTACTCACATAAGAAGCATAGGTGTTAGGTCGGGTGGGAGTTTTTTAAGATTAGTCATTCATATCCCAGAATTCTACTTAAAGACCGTCTACAGGGGCGAATCTTCAAAATCATTCTGGCCATTTTAAAGGTTAATAGGCAAGGCCTGTATGACCGGTAGAAGTAGCAGCAACAACAAATCTAAGCTATAGGAAAGTGTACTCTTCAAAGTAATAAATCTAAAACCCTTAACTTTGTACCAATTGAAAAAGCAGTAAAACTGTTGTTTTTTTTTTTTTAAGTACTATACTGTATTGTCTTAAAAAGTTTAATAACAGGTTAAAAAAGTGCACAGGAAAACTTTAAAACCACAACATCACATGCCCAGACAAGTTTCCATCCTCATGTCTGCAATTATTCACAAAATATTCAAAATATAGACTTCAGGTTTGTGTTTGAGAAACGCTGACTAACATCAGAACAGAACATAAGCACTTTAATAGGCATGAGACTTAAAGAGACAAGGCAGGTTTTGTCTTACAATAGGATGAAAGTGTAACATCTGAGAGACAAAAGACACAAATATTGTTATCTGGACAGCATGTAAGCAACTTGGTTAGGCTGGTTTTATTTTTAAATGAACATCAGAGTTTATTGTTTTAAGGAAAAGTGCCACATGTATTGTTTAGTGACTTGGCAGTTTACAAGCAACTCCTTTAGACCACAATAAGTGTTTTATGTCAGAGTGAGGACCCGTACACACGGCAGAGAACCTCGACGGGCGGAACACATCGTTCCGCCCGTCGAGGTTCTCTGCCAGCCGTCAGAATCGGCGACCCACCCGTCGGGAAAGGCAACCAGCCATTCATCCCGACGGGCTGTCTAGCAAATAGAGAACCTGTTCTCTATTTGCTCGACGGGTTTCCCGACAGGCGGGGCTCGCCGAGAGCCAACACACGGCCGAGGTTCTCGGCCGAGGTTCTCGCTGGTTTCTGCCGAGAACCTCGGCCGTGTGTACAGGGCTTCACACATATTGTGCAGTGGCTGGACAGAATGGGCCAGATTCAGGTACATCTGCACATTATTGGACCGGTGTAGTGCACCGGCTTTACGTTAGACTGGCGCAATGTCGCGGTGCAATCACCCTATTCTCGTCGCTTTTACGCAGAAATTAGCGCCTGTGCAACGTTACTTCTGAGGCGCAAGGCGGAGTAATCCAAATTGGGAAGGATGTGGGTGTGTTACATTGAAATGAGCCGTGACCCCATGCAAATGAAGGGCCGGCCGGCTCGCGCATGCACGCTTGAAGCAGACCATGTCAGCACCTCTGTGCGCATGCTCACAACTCGGGAACAGCGCAATCAGTGAAATTGGAAGTGGACTAGGGCAAAATCCGGAACTACGCAGACAGCATAAATAGACAGACACAAACGCACTTCCTTTGCAAAAGTACATCCCTTTGTATCCCTCCCTATACAGCAAGGTGCTTTTGTTCTGTTGTTGCGTTGTGGTTTGTCTTTGTGATATTTGTGGACTGTGTGATCTTGTGTTTGTTAGAAGTTATTTGTAAGTGATTTTTGGTAACTGCTTGTGAGAGTTTTTGGTTGTTAGTTTTTTGTTCGTTTGTTTTCTTGCTTGATTTTTCCTGTTTGTTTTTGTGACTGATTTTTCCTGCTTGTTTTTGTGACTGATTTTTGCTGACTGTTTGGGAGTGAGTTTTTGTCTAAGTATGATGGAGAGAAAGAGGAAGCTAAATTTTACTTTGGGGGAGAAATAAATTCTTGCCCGGGCCATTTCCGATTATGGGTGTTTCCTCCACGGCCCGGAGAGTGCCAACACCACCCCGGCCAGGAGGAGAGAGATTTTGGACAGGATTACTGACCAGGTGAATGCATCGGGGGGGGGGGGGACCCGGACACGGTCAGGGATTGAAAAGAAAATCAATGACCTCCGGCGTCTGGTCAAAAATAAGCTGGCCAAAATGCTAGCCCATGCCAGGGGCACAGGAGGGGGCCCACCATGCCCTGTTAGGCTGACAGTGGAGGAGCGTGCGGTGGCCCAGACCTTTCATAGGCAACAGGTGGAGGGCCTGCCCGGCTATGACTCAAGTCATGAAGGCGTGATGCCAGGTAAGGTTTTTTGGCCCTATCAGGTGTGTAGCATGTGTGGGGGAGAGGGTGAAAGGGAATATGTGGCAAGTGTGTGGATCCTCCAACCTGTGAATGTTTTGTGTCATCCACAGATGAGCAGGAGGGTGCTGGGCCATCTGGGCTGACCGCACCATCCCAGCCTGATGAGGACCCCCCAACAAGGCCGGAGTCCTCGGAGGAGGTTGAAGAGGAGGAGGTTGAGGAGGAGGAGTTTGAGGAGGAGGAGGAGTCCATGTCAGGCACTGGACATTTGTTTTTGGAGGACTCTTCCCCTCTGGCTGGCAGTAGCCAGCCCTCCATAAGGGGTAGCACCCCACTCCTCCCCCAACAGGGCTCCTCTCCCAAGGACCTCCCCTTCTCCCCGGCCACAAGCCTCAGCTGGAGGCAGGAAGGCGACCCAGAAGACCAGGGGGCTGGCCGATCTCCTGCCCGCCACTCTGAGAAAGGACCAGTTCCGTCAGACCCGCCATTTGGGAGAGGTCAGCCAGACCTTGGGGCAGATGGAGGAGAGCCTGTCCTCCATAAAGGATACGCTTGGGGACCTGGACTGCCACTCCCGGGCTCTTACAAACTGCCTAAACGACCTGCAGACTACAACAGCAGGCGTTGGGCAGGATGTGAGGGCCCTCACCCAGGCTATCCAGGCCAATACGGCATCATTAAGTGCTGGCCTAGACAGAATTGCCATGGCCTTGGAGGGCAGGCCGCCAGGTGGGCAGAGACCAGGGGCTGCTCCTCCTTCCATGGTTTACCCCCTCCCCCATGAGTCTCCCCTGAGGAGCAGGGGTCGTGGCCGTGGGCGCCCCAGGCGTGGCTCACGTCAACGGCATTAATTTGTTTTTCCCCCTTTTTTTGGCCTGGTTTTTTTTTTTGGTCATTTTTTTTTTAGGTGCTAGGGACCAGAGTGGTGTGCATGCATGCATTCTCATTGTGCCATGATTAATGTGTGTGTTTAACGTGCAAAGATGCATAATGTGAGCTGGCATGAGATGGGGTCATGAGATGGGGTCCCAGTGCATATGCAGAGTCACCCTGAAGGGATAAGAAAGGAGGATGTTAGTAGTGCATGTGCCCCTTGTGATGTGTGCATCAAGGGGGGGCAGTCATGCCTGCCACCCATGTCACTCACCAACCAGCCAGCTGTCCCCATACATGTTCTGTTCGAAATCTGTGGGGATGGGGCTCTGATTGTATATGTAGCTGTCATGGGTGTCATGGGTAGTGTCATGTGTTGGGCTGGTGATGTCCTCCTGCAGGGTTGTGGTTAATTCCATGATGGCATGAGGGGTGAATCTGAAGATGCGAGACATGCCATAGATGTCTATGCGTGTGTGATATATCCTCTCCTGTGAAGAGTGAAGAGTGAGGGGCTTGTATCAGATAAGAATATTGTATTATATTAGATTAAATAGTAAAGTTTATATAAGCAAAAAAAAAGTTGGAAAAAAAAGTTGAAAAAAAAAAATCCCGTGCCCTCCTCAGTGCCCTCCTCCTTCTTTGCTAATCTAAAGTCAGTAGTACAGCTATGAGCATGGATGCCACTGGCATGTTGGCATACAGTTTGTTGGGCAACATGTGTGACTGCTCAGCTCCTCACTAACAGTGTTGCTTTATCTGACATGTAGACAAATTGTCTAATTTTAGAGCAGCTTTTATATGGTCTAATTTTAGACAGAACATTTAGCTGTTGCGCACAGCGCGTAGCCTGCGCTGCACCAACGTTGTTTTGTGGATCCCCCTAACTCCCTCATTAGCATATTTGAATAGCAAATCAATGGTTTGTCTAGCGCAGTTTTGCGCGGACGGATGCGCCTGTCTATCGAAATTACGCTGGACTTGGATTTCTTGCGTATCTCGTTTTGGGGATGCCGTGCATCGAAACGCACGCGCACAATTAGACTTACGCCGCACATCTCCTGTTACGCCGGCGTAATCGCTCTGTAAATCTGGCCCACTGTGTGCACATTGGTTAGATAGTTTCAGGCCAGGAGAGGAGTGGCGGGAGCTGGTAATGGTGGTGGGCAAGCAGTAGTGGTAGGACATAGTAATGATGGCAATTCAGCAGAGGTGGCAAGAGCTGGTATTAGTGGAAGATACAATTGTTGTAGGGGAGGGACTGGAAGGTAAAGAATAATTTAGTTAGTAACAAGAGTTGCATGGGTTTTTATAATTATTGCTGATACATTACAGGTTTATTTTTATAAAAGTGAGCCAGTCCACAGGGTCAGGGGACAGGTGGATTATCTATTTGTAACAAAAAGGCCAGCTTCACTGAAGGTTCTCTCAGACATAAGACACAGATAAAGTGTTTGCATCATCTCTGGACCCCAAAAAGCTACTTCAAAGCAACACTAAGGCAGCCATCACCACTGCTGAACTTTCTTTCAGAGATCTGAGAATCAAAGGCATGTTGGCAATGGGAGGGGATTCTTCCCTATCTGGAATGTGGCCAAGAGGTTCCTCTGCAGCAACTATTCTCAGTGGTGCATTTTTTGCCCTCAGAAATGGTAGCATGAGATCTGCCAGTTTCCCCTATTATCTGGAATTCAAAATGGTGGCCATCCAGTAATTGTCCCACTTCTCCATGGTCCAAATACTTGGGTTCTTGTGCAGACATATCATCATGAAATCCATTTGCTATCCATTGTTTGCAACAGAGGACCCTGTGTTACCGATGACACCAGTATCCTCAATGATCTCACTCCATCCATGCCTTTGGAAGCCTGACACATTTCTCCTTCTCACTGCCAAAGCCCCAATCCTCCTTATGCTGCCACTGTCTTACAGAGATATAGGCAAAAGATCCTGCTGGGTCTAAGATAGCAGGAACCATTGATGCAATGCTGACGAGAGGTCAACTCTGTCAGTAGGTGTGTCAGTAGGGTGTGCAGCAGACGTGCAGCAGACACTCTCTCCTCAGTCTGCCTAGTCTGCTCACTGCAGGGATAGTGACAAGTCAGCTCCCCCTAGGGATATCATCAGCTAGCTAGGCAGGATCTTCTCACAGCTCTCACCTTCTACTCCAGGTAGGTTCTACTTTTTATCACCTTCCCTGGAACCGATTGGCGGCCGTCCTTATCAGGATAAGCCGCCGAATCGGCTGAACGCTGGGGCCTCTTTCCCTCTACCACCCCACATTACCACCCGCCAACCATCCACCTACCATTACAACCTTCCCCCACCGCCTCCCCGCGATTCCCCGTTTTTCCCCCTGAACCGCGCCAGCCTCTGCTGATTTGCGGCCGCCGCACCTTAGGTAAGGCCGCGGCTTCATCTGCGGCCTAGCGGCGCGCCGCACTTTCGGCCAAAAACACCAGCAGTAACCCCCTAGGAGCTCACCCCCAGCCCCAGTAGGATTCATCCCCTGGCCTCAACAACCAGCCCCCCCCCCCCTGCTCACCTACCCTCCCAGCTGGCTACACACCAGCCTGGGTCCCATGTCCTGCTCCTGGTCGGCGGCCATCTTGGTACACCCCAGCAGCAGTGTCAGTTCTCCCCCCCCCCCCAGCCCCCTTTCTTTTTTCACAAACTTAACAGCACTTGATCCAGGGGTTCGCCCGATCGCCTTTCAGGGATCAGGAAGGAATTTTTTCCCCAACCAAAGCAAATTGGCATAGCACGGTTAGGGGTTTTTTGCCTTCCTCTGGACCAAGCCGGGAGGATTCACTGAATCCTCTCTCCATCGCCACCATAAAAAACATTTCCCCCGGTGAATGGCGACCATGGCTAATTTGCGGTACTCTGCAGAGACCATTTGGAATCTGAGGCGTTTCGCCGCAATACTGCCAGCCTGCACCAAAAAGACCCTAAGAATTGAGCAACTTTTGAGGATCGATCGACGATCAAAAATTTTAGCCGGTTACCCCAGCCTAAGCACATTTTATGTGCTATGGTCAACACAAGATCGGCAGTAAAACACCGACTTGAAATCCATGATTTCATTCTACAACACAATCTAGACTGCCTCTTCATTACAGAGAGCTGGCTTACAGCCGACTGTAACACCATTCTAGGAGAATTGGTGCCAGAAAACTACCGTATTATAACGGAAAACAGAATAGGGCAGAGAGGAGGAGGCCTGGCGGTAATTTGCAAAACTCAGCTTGCAATCACAAAACCAGCCCTTCAAAATCCTCTTCCATTCATGGAAACCCTTACGCTACAACTGCAAACAAATTCAAAGGAGACCATCCACATTCTGCTCTGCTATAGGCCGCCCGGCCCAAAATCGCAGCTGCTATCATCATGGACGAATTTCTTTTCCACTTACACCCTCAACAGCAAACATTTTCTGCTGCTTGGGGATTTCAACCTCTGGGCCAATTCCGCACAAGACCCCATTGCCGATGCCTGTATTAACCACCTGGTGGATCTAGGGTCACAGCAACTAGTATGTGGGCCCACACATGCTTCAGGTCACACACTCGATCTTATTTTCAGACAAGCTCTGGAAATAAAAATTTTGGAAAATGAAAAGTTGCCATGGACAGACCACCATGCAATTAAATTCATTATTTCCACAATCCCCCCCGCAACAAAAACATCAAATCCAGCGACAACACACTGGACTAGATGTCAGAAGAAGCTCCACTCGGAACTCTTCAAAACCACTTTAAGGGAAAAAATAGAAACAATTCAACCGCATCAAACGGCCGTTGAAACGCTGGAGGCCATAAATTCGGCCATGCTACAGTCAGCCGACTTGGTAGCGCCGAAACGCAAAACCCGCATCCGGAAAAACAACCGCAGCTGGTTTAACAACCAGCTGTCGTTACTGAAGCAAGAACGCAGAAGGGCCGAATCGGCCTGGAAAAGAAGTGCCTCAGAGCTAAACCTGTCCATCTACAAGGCGGCGACAAGAAAATACCACAAAGGAATTTTCCAAGCCAAGAAAAATTATTTTTCAGAGGCTATCAACAGCGCCTTAAACCGCCCCCGCGAACTCTTCAAGATGGTCACTCAGACCATGAAACCAGGATGTATTGAAAGCCCCCAATACAGACACACAAGAATTTTGCAATGAACTATCGGATTGCTTCATTAATAAAATTGAGGCAATCCGTGAAAGCATTCAGCAAAACAATCCCCCCCTTAGCCCCCCCTGCAGCCTCTCACATAACACCCATAGTAATTCTCTTATATCAGGTAAGTTCACCCTGGAACCCATCTCCATCGAGGCCACCAAGAATGTTATTGACACTTTGCGTAACGGCACAGCGCCAAATGACATTATCCCCACAAAACTGCTAAAGGAATGCGCCTACATCTTGGCTCCTCCCATCACGCAGCTTATCAACCAGTCTTTCTTGGAGGGCATAGTACCCTCACAGTTGAAAGAGGGTATAATCCAACCCATCCTTAAGAAACCCTCCCTGGACCCCAAGGACCCACTCCACCGCCGTCCCATAACAAGCCTCAATGTACTCTCAAAGGTAATGGAGAAAGTAGTGGTACAACAGCTGCAACAGCATCTGGATACCCACAAGCTACTTGACCCATTGCAATCAGGGTTCCGTCCCGGACACGGGACTGAAACCGCGCTGCTCAAAGTATGGGACGATGTTCTCGAGGCCGCAGACGAAGGAGAATCTTGTCTTCTAGTTCTGTTGGACCTTAGTGCAGCTTTCGACACCGTAGATCACAAACTGTTACTGACGCGACTTGCTGAAGTAGCCAGAGTCGCAGAAGGCGATTTATCTTGGTTCTCCTCTTTTTTGGAAAACCGATCGCAAACAGTGAAATTAGGACCCTTCACATCTGAGAAACGCACAGTAACATGCGGAGTCCCTCAAGGATCGCCTCTGTCACCGGTGCTGTTTAACATTTATCTTCGTCCTCTTTTTGAGATTATCAACAGCCAAAACCTGCTGTATCACTCATACGCAGACGACACGCAACTTTATTTCCGCATTTGCAACAGAAAGGATCACCACCTCAATCTAGAGACATGCCTCTCTTTGATAGAGGACTGGATGACAAAGAGTTATCTTAAACTCAATGGAGCGAAAACAGAACTTCTTCTGTTTCACGCCAAGCAAAGGAATCAACCTGCAACAACCTGGACACCCCCGCCCATTCTGGGCAAAATCATCACCCCTAGCGCCAAAGTCAAAAGTCTCGGGGTCATCTTTGACTCCTTTATGACAATGGACGCACAAATAGGATCAGTAGTCAGCGGATCTCACCATCTGTTGCGCCTACTACGCAGACTTACCCCCTTCATCCCCAAAGAAGACTTAGCGGTCGTGGTGGGAGCAATTGTCAACTCCAGATTGGACTATGCAAATGCCCTTTACCTCGGACTCCCCAAGTACCAAATCGCTCGTCTGCAAGTCGTTCAAAATACGGCCGCCAGACTTGTGACTGGAAAAAAACCCTGGGAATCAATCTCACCTTCACTGAGATCCCTTCACTGGCTACCAGTTAAAGACAGGATTGCTTTTAAAGCTCTCTGTCTAACGCATAGATGTGTCCATGGGAATGCCCCCCAATATCTATGCGATAAAATAAAAGCTCACAATCCCAATCGCATCTTGCGATCCACCAATCAGAACCTACTACAGATCCCAAAAGCCAACTACAAGTCCAAAGGAGAAAGAAGATTCGCCGTCCAAGGTCCCAGACTATGGAACGCTTTACCAGCCAGCATTCGGTTGGAGGCGAATCACTTAGCCTTCAGGAGAAAGATCAAGACTCATCTCTTTTGATATCAAAGAAGACAGGAACAACAAGCGCCCAGAGGCGATTCAGTTCGCATGTGCCGCGCTCTATAAGTTTTTCATTCATTCAAGTTTTTTTTTTTCATTCATTCATTCAGGAAGTCCTTCTCTTCCTCTTGCTGATGTGTGCCCAGTGCCCAGTCTTTCACACCAAACAGTGTGTTAGGATTAAGTTCACCTGCTTGTGGCACTATCCTGCTCTGGTCTGTTTGCTGCAGCTTCAGTGTCCTCTAGCAGGTGTCTCCCAGGAGCCAGTAGGCTGGTGTAATCAGGCAAATTAGTGTTCAGCTGCTGGGGGGTTAATTAGGGCTTCTCCTCCCTTCCCCCGGCGTGTCACGATTCTGGTTCCTTCCTTGCTGCCTGTTCCTGATGCCTAGCCTGGTCCGGTCTGTACCACTCTGCCTTGTTCCAGCCTCCCCCTGCCTTGCTTCTGTTTGAATACCCTGTTGAGATCCCCCTTCTTTGCAACCTTGCATTCCCTATATCCTTGTCCCTTAGACGGTTTTTGTATATAGATAGTAGTTAGATTCATTTGTTATTTGTCTTTTAGGATTTCTTAATGTTCATGTTTACCGTGTGCTGTGTTTGCTGTGTTCATGGTTTGCTATTTTTCACTGTAAATAAATATCACTTTAATATGTGTATCTTTAGACGCTGATCCCTGACACAGTGGGTGCTCCAATCAGGACACCAGAGGGATCATGGCACTAACCAACACTTTGTTCTGGCTCAGCGTTCTGTTAATTATTGGGCAAAGGAGCAACTTGGCATGGAAAATATAAGCAGCTTTAATACTTGTAGTAAAGCTAAAGTCTGTGTTCTTTGTCTCTAGTAAATTGGGTCTAGATTTGATTTTTAAAATTGTCTTGTTGTTGGCCGATTTTACACTACAATGTCATCTGCAGTCTCTAAAAAAAATTGTGTACAAATTTTCTCTGGAAATTGTCAGCCAAGTCTCCCTTATTAAAGATGTCCTGCTGCAGGCAAATTATACTGCTGTATCATCTGTGGCCTCTTAATTAATATTTAGGAGGACTTGATAAAAATTGGCCAACAGTAAGACAGCTTTGCATCAGTGAGAACAAGGACAGCCACATCAAACTACTGGCTATGTTTATTTCTGTCAATCAAAGAGGTCTACCATTTGATGTGTCACTGATAAAACTTTTTTTTTTTAAACTAAAATTAATAACATTTCACGGGGTGCTGCTGTATGTAAGCCAAGGTAATTGTAAAAGAAAAAACTTGAAACCACAACCAAATATGGGCTGGCAGTGTGCACTACGAATGGGACTGTCCATAAATTTAAAGTACTGTAATGGTACTGTATATTTTCAAGGTTGTCCTTGAAGCCCATTGGTACATGTACCCCATGGCAGTGCCCAACCTCCTATGCTTTTTTTTCTACTGCTGTTTTGCTATTAGCATTTAAATGTCTATAATTTAACAATATTCACCATCCATAGACTATATTCACTTCTAAGTTGCTTATTATGCTTTTTCCAAGAAACACTACATTTAATACATAAAAAAAAAAAACACAGACATGTTATAACAGACTAAGGTTACCAGATTGTCAGAATTAAATCTAGGAACACCCTACTCATTACTCTCCCATTGGAAATCACACACCCAGGTCCCTGTCTTTAACCACACCCACAAATCCACTCCCCAAAAACAATTGACTACAGAAATTTAAAGCAAGAGGTAGACATTCAAAGCATAAAGACAAAATGCCATGGGCAAGATGAGTAGAGTAATGATGCGCTGCATGTAGTGCAATGAAATGAATTGTGGGTGTGGTAATATTTTGAACACAGTGGAAGGGCTTAATCGGGGTATGGTTAAATCTGAGAACACTCTAATATCATTCATGAATGTGTAACACATAGAGTGCAAGGGTCAGAATGTGTCACGTATAGACACTTGCGCTGGAGATTTGGTCAGGCGCGTAACTGTGTAATGAAAAAAGTGTCTTTTCTATGTGAAGAATAAAAGGTCATTTGCGAGAATAAAGCCTCGTACTATCGCTGGGCGCAGTCCATTGATTTCCGATGAGAACGCCCACACACGATCGGTTTGGACCATCAGACCAGTAGCAGAGAGAGAGCAGAGATCAGGACCAACGAAACTAAGTAACAACAACACTGCAAAGAGAGCAAACCTCTGTGTGCCAACATGTCAGGAGTGGTCCTAAGTAATGCCCTCGCTAAAGGGAACAGAGCCGCACTCAGGTAAAACTAAAAATGGGTCACGAGTAGGGATGCCTCTTCAGCAGCCCAGAACACTAACCAACCCCAGGGTGACCCCCCCCCGATCACAAGCAGTGCAGCCACTGGTGAAGGTCGGCAACACTTCTCTCCAGAAAGTGGAGTGGTGGCTGTGAACAGGCCAAAAGTTTGTGCGAACTTTAGAACCCTGTTAAAGTCTATGGGACTCGAAGGCAATGTTTGAAATCTAAAGTGATAATTTTAAAGGCTAATATGCAAGTTATTGTTCTAAAAAGTGTATGGGGACCCAACGCCTGGGTCCTGCCCTATCCCCCCAAATTCAATTACCAGGTCCTTCAGAACATGTATGGGGACTGGTATGGATATTAAGGGGAACCCCCCGTCAAATAAAAAAAAAATGTGGGGTTCCCCCCAAATATTCATTCCAGACCCTTCAGGTCTGGTATGGATTTTAAGGGGACCTCCACCCCAAATTTTAAATAAAATGGTGTGGAGTTCCCCCCAAAAAAGAGAGAAAATCCACACCAGACCCTAATTGAATTTGGGGAGACCCCCACACATTTTTTTTATTTTTATGAATGGCTTTTCCCTGTATTCCCGGGAGCCGACAATTCATTACAGCAGCGAGTGATTTTAAATTACCCTTTTATGAAAAAAGGCCTTTCAGAAATTACACTTTGACCCCCGACCCACACAGTCCCCACCTGCAGGGACAGTTCTAAGCACAGGCCTCGCCGTAACAAGCGCTAACCCAAAACATTTACAGGCATACTATGTCCCTACACCCCCCCAGGTAGCCCAAGTGATGTAGGAGTTGGGAGCATTAACGCCGCGTAAAGGAATATTTCACTTTTATTGTTTCACTTTAAGCACTATTAAAATCACTGCTCTCGAAAAAAAATCAGTTTTTAAAACTTTTTTTTGCATTGATACATGTCCCCTGTGGCAGGACTCAGGTCCCCAAAAACCTTTTATTAAAATAACTTGCATGTTAGCCTTAAACGTTCGAGTCCCATAGACTTTAACAGGGTTCTAAACTTCAGATGAACTTGCCGCGAACACCCAAAATTGTTCGCTGTTCGGCGAACAGGCAATGTTCGAGTCGAACATAAGTTCGACTCGAACTCGAAGCTCGTCCCTAGTCACGAGTAAGTAACACGCGGAAAGCAGGGGTCACTAGTAAGCAACACATAGAGTGCAGAGGTTAGGAGTAAGTAACGCAGAATGAGCAGAGGCAAGACATAAGTAATGATAAAAACAACATGTGCAACTTGCTCTTTAGGATTTCCAAGTAATGCAAGGTTGCAGTGGAGCAGTATGTCACGAGCCAATGAAATGACCTGACAGCCCTCCGTGGCCAGGAAATAGACTGCGTGGAAAGGGAAGCTTGCCCCGTGGGGATGGATCCTTGAGAAAGGGGGAGGGGATCAAAGCCTGAGGCATGTCCTCCAACATGGCTGTAGGGCAGTGCAATGTAAACACTATACTGCACAAGTGGTGTGGGCCTCTCCTCCTCCACCCGGTGTCTCCAGCCGAACATGGTAATGCTGTACTCCATATCCCGTTGGGGGGTTGGGGTGGAAAATCCCGGCAGAAAAGGAAAACCAGCCAACCTCATGCAGTGCATGTACTGTATATTTGGCTAAAGAGTCCAGTAGTACCATTTTGGGTTAGTTGAGACACCTATACAGTGTAACCCCGCCCCACATGTTTACAATTCATTGCATCACAGCTAGGGACATATCCAGGGACAGACCTGTCAAATAGGGATTGTCCCTGGAAAATGGGGGACAAATGGTGCCCTTATAGACCTACTAATAACACTTGTTTTAAAATGATGGAAAAGTACTATTACATATGTTAAGATTTCTTTTACATTTCTGTTTCTTAGCCTTGGCTATTTATCTTTTAAAACACATCTACCACAAATTAATATGAAAGGTAAATGGTGGTGCTAAAATAAACAAAACTATGTATCAAACAAATTAACACACAGTAAAAATAAAATTGCATAAATTCAAAGGAAGTCCATAGTGAACATATCCATGACTGGGTAAATGACAGTCCGGGATGGATAAAAAAAAAAAAAACAGTTTATTGAATGTTCTCACACCATAGAGTGAATAACCTCTGTGCCCGCCCACTATTTTCCAATAGGTTGAAAACTCACCAACAGTTATTGCCTCGCCAGCGCATCACGTTCGGCAAAAAGAGTATTGTACCCCTCAGGGTTGTAGAAATTTCAGCCACGCACTGTAGTCATCCAATGAGAATAATACTGCCAAAGATATCTAAAGAAGAAAAACTCCAATAGTGCAATAATGTACAATAAAAGTATTTATTAAAACCATCAAAGGCCTATAGATATTGCACTCACATGTAATATGTTAAAAAATCGCACTGGTGAAGTGATCAGAAGCCAGCATATTGTGGTCAAGGCAGACTCAAAAACAAACTCAGTCTCTCACCCAGCCAGTGAAAGATTCCTAATGACGAAACACTTCAGGCAACTGGAAGTGACATTACACACAGTACCGGAAGTTACATTCTGGGGCTCTAAGTCAACTTTTGTATCAGGGCTCGCAATCTTCAAGCTACGCATCTGGTTCTAGAGAACCAATTATCAATTAACTTCAGGCTTGTAGAGTGTGCATCCCTCCCCCTCAAACAGGAGGTGGGAAGTCCTCTTTTAATATTTCTATGGCTTTTCAAGGTGAAAAAAAATGTATGTCTCCATGACATCAATCACCTAATTCTGAATAAAAAAAATAAAAGTGTTATAAGATGCTTTCCTAATGAGCACTGTGTATAGGCTGTGACAACAGTAAATACACCTAAATATAATTGCCATCTTTAGATTATTGTAAGTTGTCCTTAAAAAAATAAAAATGTGTGGAAAAAAAACTAACATTTACTGTATAGGCATTTAATCATTGGTTAGCAGAAAAGATGGTGAGTAAGTTATAGATTCCTTTTTAGTCTTTCAGAAATTACTTTGCTCCTAGGGACAGTAGGTGTAAGCAATGACAACTGAAATATAATGATGGCATACAAACCGCTAGTGTATGCTAGAGAAGATTTACTTTTATGCAATTTAAGGGCACAGTAGTCTTGGAAAAATCTGCTCTCGAAAGAATGTGTTAAAACTTTATGCACGTAATTTATGAGGAAGGTCCCCAAAAACCATGCAGTTGCTATACTAAATTATATGCCATGGAGGTAAACGTCTACACTATGGGACTTGTGTATACAGGGTCTAAATGATACTTGCCCGAACAGGCCTATTTTAAATTGTTCTGTGCAGGAATTTATGAAATAAGTTCGACTCGAACTCGTGCAGTCCCTATCACGAGTAAGTAACTCGCGGAAAGCAGGGGTCATATAAACATGTGCAGAGGTTAAGTAAAACGCAAATGCTCAGAAAACAAAAGAAATAAAAACAACATTATGCTCTTTAGGTTCCAAGTAATGCAAGGTTGCAATGGAGCAAAATAGTGTACAACCAGACATGGCACCTGACAACTTGCTAAGGAAAAAAGTGGGAATTGCATCATACTTGAAAAACACTGTAAAGCTGGCTATACATGAATCGACATTTGGCAGGTGCAGGCAGAACCGGACTATACTGCATTTTGATCCATGTATGGGCCTCACCCAGCCGAACATGGTAATGTACATATCCAAAATCCAGAAGTCGATCTGTATAACCAGCCAACCTCTCAGGTTTTTATTTGGCCCAATTGATCAGTGCCATTGGGTTAGTTGAGACCAAAGCTGTATCCTGGCCTAGGCCAACATTGCAGGTCCAGCCTAGGGCAGCACTTTGCAGGGGGGCAGCGCGGAAAGAGTCCCTGGAAAATGGGGGACAGGCTTGCGCTACAATAACTGTTAAAATGTGTAACGCAAGCTACTTCTAATTTTGACTGTCATATCATCTTGGACCACAAACCTTCCCAAGTGTGCTATATGTTTTCTGCTGAACCACTGGCGTAGTTATATCTTCTTAGTCCTCTCCATAAAATTATCAGAAATTTGTGCTTAAGTATAACTATAGGCAACACTTTTTATTTTTGTTTTGGATAGAGTAATGGAGGGTTATAGCCCCTGTCAGTTTATTTTTTTACCATCCCTGTCCCATTGCAGTGATTTCCCTTCACGTCCTGCCCCGTAACCAAACAGGAAGTGAGAGGAAATATAAAAAAAAATGAAGGGAATCCAATGCCCCCCCCCCAGGCCCTCGGAACTAGTGTCCCCACTTAAAAAATGTCAGGGTATGTCTTAAACATAAAGGGGTGTGGCCTTGACAGGAAGGGGTATGTCATATTTAAATCGCACTAGGGGGTGCACGAGTTTAGTCAGCCCTAGGGCAGCACAAAATCTAAGTACACTACTGCCACCGGCTAAAGTCAGCAGCCCTGATTATTGTATTCTGATGACGGGGAAGGCTCCCGCCATTCCCAACTTGTTCACACAGTACCTTGATGTAATTACATTTATTTTACTTATTTATTGTGGGTACTTATGTAATGCCGACAATTTAGTGCTTTACAGATATTTTATACATTCATATCAGTCCCTGCCCTCAAGGAGCTTACAACCCAAGATCCCTAAATCACATTTATACATACATATACTAGGGCCAATTAACCTACCTGCATGTCTTTTGAGTGTGGGAGGAAAGCCATGCAGGCTCAGGGAGAACATGCAAACTCTAGGAAGGTTGAGCCTCAAACCGATAACCCCTGTGCTCCCAGGCAGAATTGTTGACCACTTAGCCACTGTGATAAAATAAACAAAAAATTTAAACATACTAATAAACAAAACAATGTTTATTAGTAGCAATAGCCAAATAGCTACTCCATCTCATTTACAACATACCATTTTCTCCAACACTTAGTGTCAATTTTGGCCCACGCCAATACTTGACACTTATGATATGTAGAAGTCATTAAGTAGTACTGTTCTTAGAACATGAGCTTCACTATTGTTACTTGTTTCAAGCATTAACATTGCTCTCAAATAATTACACACATATAATGAAGTGAATTGAATCATGCAGTGAAGAACTGTACAGAAAGAAACAACCTCAGACAGGACAGATAAGGCTTTTCAAGTTGAAGCATTTCAGCTTTTATGTTTGCTAAGGGAAAGACTTGTCTACATCCACGATATCAAAGCAGGCTGAAGGCAACTTTGAAAGAATCTAAAGTGCAATGAAAGGTTATGTGTAGGAAAATGAGAACGTGAAAGAAAAGTCTAATTTATCCTGGTAGAAGACCTTCCAGTGAAGATAAACCATCTGCTTCAGCGAACTAAACTCCACTTGAAAATACTACCCTTATGGCGAAATGATAATTAAACAACAGTACATCTTTTACTCTGTTAGACATTGAAATGTGCTAAGTGTTGCAGTACACATAAATACACAAGGACATAATACCATCTCATTATGCTCATTCAACATATTTGAGATTCAGAAATGCTGATCAAAATCTATTTTATTACATATGCAATTGAAACAGAACATGTGCCACAGCCTAAGTAACTGCATGAAAGTTACAGCAACTTTTATATACAGTAGTTGTAAAATATACATATTTTAAAATTGAAAATACGTTTTGAAAATCATGCTAGAAATTTGCTAACTTAGCAGCAAATCCCGTTGAAGTCTATAATTTTGCCATTCAGTCAATCAGTTCTGTCCCTCTTGTAGTGACATTAGGCAAGCTACTGTCAAAAAAAAGGCATAGGAAGCCAGGCACTGCCAGGGGGAGAGAGGTATATCAATGCCAACATTTAAAGCAAAGTGAACTATAGTAAACCACAGTAGTTTTCCCTATACAGAATGATCAACTCTCTCTGAGGCCTCGTACACATGACCGAGGAACTCGTCGGAAAAGACACATCATTTTCCTCGACGAGTTCCTTGTTAGGCTTGTCAAGAAACTTGACAAGCTGTCTTTGCGTACACAAAGTCAAGACCAAATCTCCTCATTCTCGGTGACTTCAACACATACGACAGCAGGGGAAGTTCGATTCTACTGGCACAACCCTTGGGGCTGCTTTTGCTAATCTCATGTTACTGCGTGTTAGGTAAAACTTTGGTAAGAGACATTTTCACTTTTAAGTTACAGCGTGACAAATGTGCTATTTACATTACAAACGCTACTTTTACCGAAGGTGCGCAGGTTTCTAAGCATACACGCCAACGTGTTTTTCGTCGGAAACTAGCCCGACGAGGAACACGACAAGGAAATTGAGACTCCTATCGAGGAAAAAGAGAACTTGCTCTCTTTTTTCCTCGTCAAGTTCCTCGACAGTTTTCTCAATGAAAAGCATACGCACAACCATTTTCCATGGCAAAAAAGCTCTGCCACCAAGTTTCTTGATGGATTCTGTCGAGTTTCTTGGTCGTGTGTACGAGGCCTAACAAGAATATACACTAAGGCAGGCCATACATGGAAATTCTGTCCTGCAAACACAGATTGCAGGAAAGAAATTTGCACAATTCCCCCATCAGGCAGTGTTTACAGTGCTTAGCCTTTTGGCTAAGATCAAGTGTAGTATCTGTTCTTATGATGAAGAGCCTGAAAGGGTACTTCGAGGAATAATCCAGGCCCTTGTCTTCCGTACCAAGGTGGAGAATCTTGAGAAGGATGAAAAGTGTAATGCTTTATTTTTCAGGAAACTTCACCCTTGTCAGAGATGCATGACGAGACCGGAACGTTCCAGAAGGGGAAGGAGGCTGTAATGCAAGTAGGCGAACACTACTATACCAACTCCCCAAAAGAAACAGACATGGATGCAGCCGACAGGTTCCTGTCAGGTATCACTAACAAAATTGATCCTGCAGGTTCATCGGCCGTCAACGCCCCTCTGGTGTTGGAGGAGCTGCAATCTGCCGCTCAATTCTTTAGGCAGGACGTGTGCACGCGGCCCTGGTCAGTCCTGACCAGGAGAAGGCCTTTGACTGTGTCTCCCATGAGTTTATGTGCAGAACCCTGTGCAGGTTTGATCTTGGGGAACTGTTTTGTTCATATGTGAATGTTATGTATAAGGACATTTGTAGTTTGGTGTTGGTAAATAGCTGGAAAACTGACCCCTTTTCAATTTCTTCTGGGGTCAGACAAGGCTGCCCTTTTTCACCTCTGCTTTTTGCTTGCTGTATAGAGCTATTTGCCCGAAGCATCAGATGAAACCCAGAGATCAGACGGATCACCGCACCAGGACCAGAAAGACGGGAGGTCAAGTGCTCACATGGATGACGTGACGGTGTTCTGTGCCGACCGGCGCTCCATCGACACACTGGTCCAGACATGTGAGGACTTTGGCCAAGCTTCAGGGGCAAAGTTCAACTAGTTTGGAGCAGAGGGTGCAGCCCTAAAGTCCTGAGAGGAAAGACTGGCTAGGATGAGACAGAAGTTTGGACTTT
The DNA here is from genome assembly GCA_029574335.1 of Rana kukunoris. Taxonomy (NCBI): domain Eukaryota; kingdom Metazoa; phylum Chordata; class Amphibia; order Anura; family Ranidae; genus Rana; species Rana kukunoris. The sequence continues at coordinate 99,334,903 of CM056052.1, read as the reverse complement.
GGAGCCACAGAGAACTTACCATCGAAGGGAAAACACTGGTACTCTGCAGCGAGATTCTCCCTGTGTTGCAGTACCTTGCCCAGGCTCGCCCCCCCCCCGGGTCAACACCTGCAAGGCCATCGCCAGGGCAATGTTTCACTTCATCTGGAGCTCCAAAATGGACAGAGTGAAGCGGACTGTTATGTTCAGGGAACCTCTCAAGGGTGGTAAGGTCGTGCCTGACATCACCACATTACTGAGGGTGTTCTTTGCCTGTAACTGCATCCACAGGACTTTGGTTGACAGAATTGTGGACTCTGGCAGTAAATCCATGTCCCGTTTTTCCTCCTGCCTATTTTGAGGCCTCTTGCATGGGACAAATGGGACAGTTCCGTCCCCTATAATTGGGACACTCCATGGTATTACTTGGATACTTTCAAGTTCATCAAGGAGCTGGGGCTGCATGGAGTTAAGCCTGATTTGTGAAAGCCAAAAACTATCCACAAGTTTATTAGAGCATCGGACATCTTTGAGACTATCCAAGACCTTGCAAAGTGGTCTGGAGGAATGTTTCTTCAAAGATACTCACCAACAGGCACAAAGATCTGGCATTGATGGCAATCTAAGGGGGATTGCCGCTGAGGACATTCATGCATGCCAGAAAACTGTGCAGATACAGGCACTGCCCCTTTTGTATCATCCAGGAGAAAGCTGCTTTTCATGTTTTCTGGGAGTGCCCCTTTGCACAGGGCCTGTTGAGGGCTTTGGAACCTAAACTAACAGACTTTGTACTATAGACTGCTATTACACACTTTGGTGTGTTAAACGGACTCTGCTGTGAAACCCATTCACAGGAGGACATTGACAGTGCCTGGCTGTTGCTGTGTTGCTTTAAGGACGCCTTATGGTGCGCCAGAAAGTGCCTCATCCACCAGCGGAAAAGGATGTCCATCGAGGACTGTCGCAGACTGACCTTCAGCCTGCTGAAAGAATACACAGTGATGAAAGGCTTTCTCCCTGGTGTGGAGAAAGCCTCTTGAGGGGGGAGGGGCGAGTAGGAGTGTCAGGACACTCTCTACTTTGCAGTTAGAGAAAGGAGCTGTGTGTTAGTGGGCATCCTGACACTCCTGCTTGCCCCCTCCCTCGCCAAGAGGCTTTCTCCACACCAGGGAGAAAGCCTTGCATCACTGTGTGCAGTTACAGACAGAAGAACAGGAAGTGAGGATTTCTCAGAATAAATAAGGACCTTTAAAAGCAAAATGGAAAGATGAGGTAAGTGAAGGAGGACTGCACTAAGGTAAAGGAAGCTATTTAGGGATTATCTTTTTTTTACCTTTACAACCTCTTTAACTTCCGACTATACCGCCCCCCCCCCCCCCCCCGGGTCCCCCATTATACTTACCTGACCCCTGTAAAGTCCCGCGCTCGGCCCAACATCGTCTTCGCCGCTTAGCCTGGCCGCTGATTGGCTAGAGTGGATGGATTGAAAGCAATCACATCCAATGACGCAGTGAGCCGAGGGGCGGGGCTGAATAATACCGCTGTATCAGGGGAGCGCGCATGCAAAGACTCCACACAATGCAAGGGAGTTCTTTCGGGGAGGACCAGAGACAGCCGCGAAGGACCCCAGAAGACCTGGATCGGGGGCCACTCTGTGCAACACAAGCTGCACAGTGGAGGTAAGGGAGGTAAGTATAACATGTTTGTTATTTAAATAAAATATTTAAGGACCGCCTCCTGCACATTTACGTCAGCAGAATGGCACGGCTGAGCACAGGCACGTTCTGTACGTTGCCTTCAAGAGCAAAGCCGTGGGTCACGCAAACACGACCCGGTCCGAAGCTCTGTGACCGTGCCCACGGGACTCGCGGACCCGATCGCTGCAGTATCCCGCGATCGGTCACAGGAGCTGAAGAACAGGGAGAGGTGTGTGTAAACACACCTCCCCCTTTCTTCACTGTGACAGTGACACTGATTGTCTGTTCCCTGATATAGGGAATGACGATCAGTGACGTCACGCTTACAGCCACACACTCCTACAGTAATAATCACTCCCTTAGGGCACCCTTAACCCCTTAGCGCCACCTAGTGGTTAATCCCTTCATTGCCATTGTAATTTTCACAGTAATCAGTGCATTTTTATAGCACTTTTCGCTTTAAAAATGACAATGATCCCAAAAATGTGTCAAAAGTGTCCGATGTGTCCACCATAATGTCAAAGTCACGAAAAAAAATGCAGATCGCCGCTATTAGTAGTAAAAAAAAATATTAATAAAAATGCCATATAACTATCCCCTATTTTGTAAACGCTATAAATGTTGTGCAAACCAATTGATAAACGCCTAAACTGAGGAAAAAAATTATGTTTTAGATTTTTTGGGGGGCTATTTATTATAGCAAAAAGTTAAAAAATATAGGGCCAGATTCAGGTAGATGAGAGTATCTTTCCTCTGGAGTAACGCTTCTCATTTACGTTACTCTGAAGACCCTTTCAGCGCAAGTCCTGTAATTCACATAGCAGTTGCGCGTAAACTTGCGCCAGAGTAACGATAATGCGCTGGCGTAACCCGACGCAAGTGGAAGTGGGTGTGATCATATGTAAATGATGGGCGGAGCCCGGCGCAGAGGCTTACGTTCAGCGCATCATCCACGGAGCATGCGCAGTGAGTGCGGCTCCACTCGCCCCCTTGTGCGCATGCTCACAACTTCCGTCGGCACCACTTCCTGGGAAACGTCAGCGCAATGCGTTCCGCTGGGCGCTTAAAAGCGCTGGCGGAAACGCCATTCCGGCGCAAAAGTAGTTCCGTTTCCCCCCACCCCAGGGAAGATACTTTTGCACTGTAATGGCTGCTCCCGCTACCCCCAGAGAGAGGAGGAACCTCAACTTTAATGCCCAGGAGGTCTCAGTGATTATCTCGGCTATGGAGACGGATAATGAATTTCTCCATGGCAAAAAAAGCCGGAAGACCAGCCGGGAGAGGAAGCAGGGCATCCTGGAGTCGATTGCTGCCAGGGTCAATGTCCTGGGCTACTCCACCCGGACTGCTGGGGACATACAAAAGAAAATAAATGACCTGCGGCGCAAGGTGAGGGACAAGGTGGCCTCCATCAGGAGGTATGAGAGGGGCACAGGTGGTGGTCCCCCATGTCCTGTCACCCTGACCGCAGAGGAGGAGGTGGTTGCTCGCTGCCTGGAGAGGGAGCAGGTGGAGGGGGTCGCAGGCTATGACTCCGTGGAGGAAGGCACAAGGACAGGTAAGTGTTTTATAATCCCCTATTTGTTGTTTTGCATTTGGGGGGGTGGGGGGGGGACATGTGCCAAGTGTGTGGGACCACCAACATGTGTCTGCTTTGTGTCATCCACAGATGACGGAGCTGGGCCATCATCTGTCAGCCTGCATTCCACCCCATCCCCCCCACGCCATCATGTGCCCGAGCCACTGGGTGGTGAAGAGGTTGTGGAGGAGGAGAGTGGCCACACCACACCTGCCGAGGTGGTTGTGGAGGATCCTGCTGTGGCAGAGCAGGACTTTTCTTTGGTTTTGTCTGTCTCCTCCCCTTCTCCTGGCCCGTCTGTCGTCCCCTCCCCCATCCTTGGAAGCCCCTCAAGGGCGACACCTTCCACCCGAGGACATCCATCTTCTGGCCCCAGGAAGGCGACCCAGAAGACCAGGGGGGTGTCTGATGGTGTCCAGGACCAGTTGGCGAGGGATCACGCCAGGCAGACGGAACAGATGGGGGCCATAGCGGTGCACTTGGAGAAAGTGGCTGACAGCCTGGGCTCCGTTGCCAACCTCAGCAACGCAGTGCAGGATGTCAGCTGCAACTGCGCTGCAGTGGTCACCACTTTGGGGGAGGTGCAGGGGGATATAAGGCACCTCACTGCAGCCGTCCAGGCCAACACTGCTGCCATCCATGGGAACAGTGCTGCCATCCGGGAGCAGGGGAGGCTGAGTCGGCGGGCCCAGCATTACCAGGTGACCCGTCAGCTCCGGATGCAGGCCCAGACGAACACATACCTTGGACGGATAGCCAGGGCCTTGGAGGGCACGCAGGCCACACCTGCCAGGAGTGGCCCACCTGGGGATCAGCCACCTCCAGATGCCCCCCCACCCCCACCCACTCCATCCAGGCAGCTGCGGAGCCAGAGAGGGGCCCCCAGAAGAAGCCCCCGGCATCCCCGATGAGGCCTTTTTTTTTTTCTTGTTTTATATTATTGTTTTTGACATACTCAGGTCATGAGTTTATTTTTTATTTTTCTCAGGTTATGAGATTTTTTTTCTTTTAATGATCAGGATATGATATTTATAATTTCTTTTTGTACTGCACACGGTCAGGAGTGCAGGGGACAGTGTGAATGGTGTGTGAATGTGAGAGGGTGGCACTCCTGAAAGTAAGGGGTGTCACCCTCGGCCGTGGTGGTGAAGTGAACCCCACGGCTGAATGAATGATGTGTGAAAGGTGTGTGAATGGACAGTGACATCATTGGGGCCTTGACGCGGCGTTACTGCTCCCAACTCCTACATGCTGGACTTGGGCTAATCCAATGCGATGTGCATGTGGTGTGTGTGATCTAGGGACATCAGTGGTGTACACGCGTGCATTGTCTGTGTTATTAATGTTTTGGTTTAGTGTCCAAAGATGCCTACGGCGAGGACCCTCCTGACTGCTCTTCCATCAGCAGACTGGGTGTCCTCTGGCAGGTGGGGACTGTGTGGGTCGGGGGTCAGGTCATCACGTATGTCAATATGCAGGCCTTTTTTCATAGCAAAGTTATGTAGTATGCAACATGCACCGATGATCTGACACACAAAGGTAGGGGAATACAATAGGGCCCCCCCAGACTTATCCAGGCATCGGAAACGGGACTTCAGGAGCCCAAATGTTTGCTCAACCACTGCACGGGTTTTGATGTGTGCTTCATTGTATTTTCTCTCTCCTCTGGTTTGGGGGTTCCGGAAAGGAGTCATTAGATGGGGTCCCAATGCATATGCAGAGTCACCTGTAAGGTAAAAGACAGGAGAATGTTAGTCATGCATGTGCGATTTCTGTTGTGCATCACGGGAGGGGATAGTCATGCCTGACTCCCTTGTCACTCACCAACCAGCCAGCTGTCCCCATACATATTCTGGTTAAATTCTGCTGGGATGGGGCTCTGACGGTATATGAAACTGTCATGGCTGGACCCGGGGTGTTTGGCACGGACGTGCCATATGAGGCGTTGGGCATCGGCTATCACCTGTACGTTGATGGAGTGCCAATGCTTCCGATTGCGGTATATGTGCTCTGTGGCACTGGGGGGCTGGAGTGCCACATGTGTGCAATCAATGGCCCCCACAGTGCGTGGGAATCTGGCAATGTTGTAGAAATCTGTCATTGCCTTCTGCCGCAGCTCCTCAGTGGTGGGTCTGATGAACTGGTTGGACATGCGTCTGAGGATTGCAGGGACAACCTGGTGCACACATCTGCTTATGGAGGACTGTGACATCCCAGCCACCACTCCACTTGTACGCTGGAATGATCCACTTGCAAGGAAATGGAGTGTTGCCAGGACCTTCACCAGTGGCTGCACTGCTTGTGATCGGTGTGTTGGGCTGGTGATGTCATCCTGCAGGGTTGTGGTTAGTTCAAGTATTGCATCTGGGCTGAATCTGAATAGGCGATACACCTCCTCATCCCCCATGCCAAAGAGGTTCATACGTGTGCGGTATATCCTCTCACGTGCCCGCCTTCTTGGTTCCAGGGGACCCATCAGTAGTTCTAGGACCACGAGTGCCCCTGGCATGTTGGCACACAGAGGTGTTGTCCTTGCAAGTGGGGGTGCTCAGCTAGCTCCTATCGTCGGTAACGCTGCTGTAGCTGCTCTCCTGCTGACCTGTGACCGTCTGGAGTAAAGATAAAGCAGCCTTTTGTAGAAATAACTTTGCGCCGGACGGACCAGATACGCGCGGCGCATGTAGCCAGCGTATGGTGCTAATCCGTTCGTGAATTGTGAAAAATCCCTCATTTGCATACTTGCAGGGGAAATCAATGGGCGCGACTGATGCGCCCAGCGAAAATAAACGCTGACGATACTCTGGCGTCGGAACGTTCCGCCGGTCGCAAATGAGCCGTTATTGGGCGCATCTAGTTTGGTGGGTACGGGCACATAGAAACGTCGGCGCATCAGCACAGTTACGCGGCGCATATCCAAATACTCCAGCGCAAGTGTTCGTGAATCTGGCCCATAGATTTTTTTTCAAAATTGTTGCTCTATTTTTTTTCCAAAAATAAAAACCGCAGAGGTGATTAAATACCACCAAAAGAAAGCTCTATTTGTGGGTAAAAAAGGACGCCAATTTTGTTTGGGAGCCACGTCGCATGACCGCGCAATTGTCAGTTAAAACTACGCAGTGCCGAATCGCAAAAAGGTCCTTAACCTGCATAATGGTCCGGGTCTTAAGTGGTTAAAAGCTAGATTCTCACTCATGCACATGCATTGTAATCCACATCATAAAGCATACATAAGAAAAAAAACATGTGAAATGTTGCAGAATTAATGGGAATAAAATGGCCCATAGGAAATGAAAAGGAACATTACAACGCACATCACTACATTAAGAAAAGTGCATTAACGTTCATGCATAGGTATGAGATAGGTATTAGCAGATGCTACTATCATTGGAATAACCCTGGTCAAAATAGGCCAGTTTGATCTAGCTCTTTATCTTAGTCATCATTATTTTTGGAAAGAACTAAGTGCTAAGACTGCCCCCACCATTAAATTATCATGATCAGTCAAATGTATTAAAAACTCTTAACAGGTTATGGTCTAAGATACCATTTATACTTAATCTATTGTGATATTTACATTAAATTGTCTCTGGTGTCCCTATGCCACCTTTACAGAAGCTTCAAACTGCATGCACACAAATAATGTTGTAACAAATGTGGAAATCTTTGTTGAATGATGTTGGCTTGCAAATTTTTAGTCCTAAAGTCAATCGTACAGAAGAATAATTCAAAAAGGCTATCTGTTGCCACTCCTGTTGTTAAGCATTTTATAGCTATGGGGTTGATGTACTAAAACTGGTGCAAAAAAGAGTGCGAGTGCAAAATCTGGTGCAGCTTTACATACAAACCAATCAGTTTTTTTTTTTTTTTGTCAAAGTATAATTGAACAAGCTGAAGTTAGAAGCTACTATGCACAGCTGCTCCAGATTTTGCACTCTCCAGTTTTAGTAAATGTGTTGAGCTATGTGTTACCACACCTCTTGCTCAGCATGTCATAACTTCTCAAGGCTGGACAGCTTACATACACAGAATGACTGCCTTCCAATGACTTTAGAGATGGACACAGGCAACAAATTACTTGAGCTATACAGTATAGCTGACTTTCATCAGTCTTGCCTACACATCATTGGTCAAAAATCCGACCGTGTCCAAACGCTGTGACTTAAAACACTACGGCGTGCTGAGAAAAATTAAGTTCAATGCTTCCGAGCATGTGTCGACTTGATTCTGAGCATGCTTGAATTTTTGACTGATGGACTACCACACAGACAATTGTTTTTTTCTATCGTTTTTTTTTTATTTCAATATTTCTTTATTAACGTTTTCAAAGAAGGAGAACAATAGAATATGCATTAAAACACATCAGAAGTTCCGACTGGAGTAAATGGAACCTATAAAGAAGAAACTAGCATAGATGAGACATAGTCAATCTAACAAAGTGAACAACAAAAATAAATCATCAAATGCATAAAGTGTATAAAACATCGCCAGCTCCAGACGGTGGGGGTTTTAGGGAAGAAGAAAGGAGAGGAAGCACCAGCCAGGTGTACAAATGTGCTGTGTTGTAGTCTGAGGATGGGTAGAGAATGAGAGAGAAATAAATGGAAGGATACGGAAATCTGAAGGAAGTATGGCAAAAATAGATCATCAGGAAATAACGGTACATTTGGAATGTGTGAGCCAGGCAGGATGCCCACTTACACTGGAATTTTTCCATGTTTAAGTTCTTTCTAGCAATCAATCTTTCCATTTCACACTGGAGGTTCAAATCTGCAAATGTGGTAGAGACGGATGGGGAATCTAGAGTTTTCCAGAGTTTGGTGATGTTCAGCTTTGTTGCAAGTAGTAAGTGTACTATGGTAACTCGTGATCGGGGGGGAATTTTTCTATTCCAAGGTGTAATAATGCTAATGATGGGTCAGGGGCGGTCGGGATCTGCGAAATGGAGGATATTATAGCAAATATTTGTTTCCAGAATGAGCTTATGGACTTGCAGAACCATAAAATGTGTGCTATGGTTCCAGCACTACCGCATGACCTCCAACAGGTAGAGGGTTGGCCCGGGAAAAATTTGGACAGACGGTAGGGTGTGAGGTACCATCTGTGCACTGTCTTCTGGTATGATTCCCAGTGATTGGAGCAGTGGGAGGCTGTAAAAGTGTGCTTAAAGGCCCGCGTCCACATATCAGGGGTAACAGTAATATTAAGTTCATCCGCCCACTTCGAGAGGGATGCAATTTGGGAATAGGGCGGTTGTCGCTCCTAAGTGCAGAGTACATTGTTGAGATTCCATGTTTCGGGTATGTTGTGTGATTGTAGAAGTTATGGATTGGTTCAGGTATTTTAGCCACAGAGGTTATTTTAGATCTCCGGAGGAGGTGTGAAATCCTAGCATATGTGAAGGCTTCAGAATGAGGGAGACTATATTCAGTTTGGAGGTCTGGTAGGGCTTTTAAAGTGACTGTGTTGTAGAGGTCTGATAAATTATTAATTTTATGTTTATGCCAGTTGTGCAGGTTAAGGTCTTGCAGGTGCGCCATCAGCGCTCTGAGAGGAATTGGCAGTACGTGGGAAGGGTGTATCTTGGATGGCTCTTGGGTGACTTTTTTCCAGACTGCTAGTGAGGTTGCAATAGACGGGGGACTATGTATTGTAGAGGGCGGAAGCCCAGCTGAAGTGATCAGCAGCATTTCACGCAAAGTGTTAGGTTTGCAGAAGGACGATTCTATAATCGACCAGGCCTTATTGGGATTTGGGTGCCACCAATAGTATAGTTTGTCCAGAACAGAGGCATAATAATATGTTTGTATGTGGGGAAGGCTAATACCTCCTTTTTATGGTGTCTGGTAAGGATGTAATGCGCGCATCTAGGTGGTTTAGTTTCCCATATATAATTTGAGATGTGTTTTTGTATGGAGGTAAAGAAAGATTGGGGTATAGGCAAGATTACAGTGCAAAAATAGGTATAGCAGTCTGGGAAGGATTAGCATTTTAAAGGAGGCGTTCCTACCTAGTTTAGAAAGACCTGTTGTGCGTAGTTGGCTTAATAAGTGGGGAAGTCGTGTTTGAAGGCGCGGTAGTTAAGGTCGTATAGGTGAGGCAATGATGGGGCTAAGTTTATACCAAGATATGGAATAGACTGATTCGACCACGAATAAGGAAGGGATCCTTTCAGGAGTGACACCTCACAATCAGTGAGGTTGATCGGAAGTATTAGGGACTTGGATGAATTTATTTTATAAAAAGAGGCCGAACTGAATTGGGTAAGGATATCTTGGATCGCAGGCAAGGATTGCACCGGGTTTGTAACCATAAGGATGACATCATCGGCAAAGAGACTTATTTTATGGTTCGTGCCATCATGAATGATGCCTGAGATGCACTTGTCTCCTCTAATCCTCGCTGCCAGGGGCTCCATAAGTAGAGCAAAGATGAGAGGAGAGAGCGGGCACCCTTGGCGAGTGCCATTGGTAATCCCAAATGGTCTGGAAAGGATTCCATCAGTCAATACTCTAGCTGAGAGGTTTGAGTAAAGTGAGAGCACCGCAGACTGAAACCAGCCCGCAATACCAAATTTATCCAGCACTGCTTTCAAAAAACCTCAATGCACTCTGTCGAACGCCTTCTCTGCATCCAAGGAAAGAAGCAGAGAAGGCGTTCGAGACTGGGAAACCTGATGCATCAGATCAACGACTCTTCTTGTAGCGTCTGGTGCTTGTCTCTCTGGCATAAAGCCAACTTGGTCCGAGTGCACCAGCGAGGGGAGACACTTAAGTAATCTAGTCGCCAGGACCTTGGCGTATATTTTCACGTCCGTATTGAGGAGCGATATAGGCCTATAGTTTGACGTGGCTGTCGGATCTTTATCCGGTTTAGGGATGGTTGTAATAAGCGAGCGTAGCATATCAACAGGTAAAGAACCAGAGGTGGCAGCAGAATTGAAGAGGCCAGTGAGGTGAGGGGTAACGAGAGTGGCGAAGGTCTTGTAGTATTCATTTGTGTAACCATCTTCACCAGGCGATTTATGGAGAGGGAGGGCATGGATGGCAGTTAAAACTTCCCCATCCGAAAAGGGCTGGGAGAGTTCCGCTAACTGGGCAGAGGTTATAGATGGCAGATCAATTAAGGAGAGAAAGTTTTGTATGGTTTGGCCTGTCGGTTGGGGGTATTTGCGTCTGATGCCAAATTATAGAGAGAGGAATAGTAGTCACTGAAGGCATTAGCTATATCTTGTGGGTTCGTAAGAAGTGCCTTGGTGGCTGGGTGGTGAAGGGAAGTTATTTTGCACTTAACACGTTGAGCTTTGACCTGTCGGGCTAGTAGGGCACCAGCCTTATTACCCAGGGCATAGTACTTGGCTTTAGTTAATTTAAGATTGTTTTCAAATTTGTAGAGCAACAGTGAGCGGAGTTTTTGTCGACGTTCTAGTAACTCACTGGTTACGTTTTGCGAGGGGGCAAGTTTGTTTTGATTCTCTAGAGAAGTAATTTGGGATAGGACCTCGTCAATTTGCGTAGACCTCTGGTTCTTAATAGTACTGTGCAGTTTAATTAATAGACCTCGCATGTAGGCTTTATACGCTGACCAAAGTACAAACCTTTCAGTGCCCGGTAGATCATTTGATTCAAAAAACAAGTGGTGTTCAGTAGTGAGTTTATGGACATTTTTGGGGTCTGAAATGAGAGAGGCGTCCAACCTCCATAGTCGAGTTGTTCTGGGTCTGGAGTTTCCCACAATGATAGAGATAGGAGCATGGTCCGACCATGTGATGGATCCATTCTCAGAGTTTGTCACATCTTGGAGGGTAATTTTGTCAACCAGGAAGTAGTCTATACGAGAGTATGAGAGCTGGGAGGAGGAGAAATAAGAATAGTCTCGCTCATTGCCATGTAGGCACCTCCATGGGTCAAATAGGTCGTTCGCTTGGAGAAAGGAGTTTAGTATGGGTCGATGATTGTTAGGCGAGGAAGTAGTGTCCAGAGATGGGTTCCCAATTATATTGAAGTCACCTCCAATAATAAGTCTCCCCTGTCGAATTTGTGATACTTTTTTGTGCAGTCGCCTGTGGAAATACAATTGTTGCTTGTTCGGTCCATAGACGTTGACTAGGGTGTAGGTGACTTGGTTAATGTCACATATAAGAATCAGGAAACGTCCTTGGGGGTCTGTTATGGATTGGTGCAGCTTGAATTGTAGTGACTTCCAGTATGGCAGTGAGGACTCCACATTTCTTTTTCTGGCCCGAGGCTAGAAAAACTTGGTTGTAGTTTTTCAGAGTGAACCTGGGAATCTTAGTAGAGGCAAAGTGCATCTCTTGCGCTAAGAGGATATCAGCCTTCTGACTGTTGGCTTCCCTAAGGAGTGCAGATCTTTTTTGCGGAGAATTAAGGCCTCTGGCGTTGATAGAGACTATTTTGAACGCCATTTCCAGAATCGGGAGGGCAGGATAGAGTGTCCTACAGATAGGAGAAGCAATTGGCAGATATAGGACGGGTCGTTGTTCCGTCACTACGGTAATCGATCAGAATGATCAGCTGCTAGCACAGGGAAGCAGAGGATCAGGAATATGTAGGCGTTTTGTCGGTAGGATTGGCTGGTACTGGGTCCAGGCGGGGAACTGGGGATAAAAAAGGAGAGCCATGAACCAAAAGGTACCCGGGCTCAATGTGCAGAGAAAACTGCAAACAATTGGCGTGTGTAGTGGTTCGCTGTCCACTATAAAGGACAGAGATCACTAAATAGGCAGGAATCAAATAGAATCACTGTAGTTTTCTGGCCATTTATTATGCGCAGAGAAGAGAATGCACTATTATTTTCAGATAGCAGGAGGAGCACCTCCAATCTCCATGTGTGTCTGAGCAAGATCAGAAGGATTCGGTGTATCTTCTGGGATTATGCGCCAGGATCTCAAGAGTTTCAGTCCCGATGAAAGGGTTCGCACTACATGAGTTTTGTTTTGGTGCGTTATAAGTAGTTTAGTAGGAAAGCCCCACTCATATGGTAATTTATGGTTCTGAAGTGCTTTAGTTATAGTCGCCAGCTGCCTGCGATTCTCCATGATTGTTTTGGAGAGATCGGCATAGAGAGCGATATTGGCGAAGGGGTCAGGCATTCGCGGTGCTCGCTTCGCAGCATACATGACCTTTTCTTTCACTGTGAAGAAGTGGATACGGGCCAAAACATCCCTGGGTGTAGAGGGTGGAAGGTGAGGTGGTTTAGGGAGCCTATGTGCTCTGTCGATTTCCATGTCATGGATTGTTAGTTCAGGTAATAGTGTATGCATCAGAGATTGCAGGAATTTAACTAGGTCAGATGGTTGGACCGATTCTGGCACATTGCGGAATTTAATATTGTTTCGCCTGGAGCGATCTTCTAATTCCGCGAGCTTTAGATTGATCAGTTGGAGTTCATCCTCATGATCTGCAAATCCATCCACTAACTCGTTATGAGCTGAGAACAGGTCTCCCATTTTAGCCTCAATATGTGTGATCTTCTGGTCATGAGTATGAACAGCTGTGGACAGTGTGGAAACAGCAGCGGATAGGTCAGTATATAGCGTTTGCCGCAGTGAGAGGAGCATATTCTTCATGGTGCTCTCAGACAACGGATGGTCTGAGGCAGGGAAGGCATCCAGCACTGATGCTTGCTGAGGCGGGGGGAAAGAGACAAGGCAGGGAGCTGTGACAGGCTGCACTCGCTGGGGTTCTTCTATTCTGATCCTGGTCTTAGCGGGGCTAGCAGTAGTGGGTGAGTTCGGAGGGGAACACTCACCCTGAGTTTCAGAGGCAGAGAGACACGGAGGCAGCGGGGTGCCGAGACGGCAGTGTGAGGAGGAGAGCCGCGCTGTTACATCGCGGCTTTCGCCGGGCGCCATCTTGGCCGCTCGTCAGGTCTGGAAGGGGATACTAGTCAGTGAGCCTCCTCGGTATTTTAGAATCCTTTCGGCGCTTCGACATGGTTCTCCCACTGTCCTAGAGTGTCTGAGCTGCCAGTCGGTATCGCAATCTTTTCTCTTCCGTTGCTCAGTCAGTCGCTCAAGCCGGCAGTACTACAGAGCTAAGGAGTTAGGCGGCCATTCGCACGAGCCGTCAAGCCACGCCCATCTCTATCGTTTTTTTATCCATAGGAAGATTTCAAAACATGTTCTATTTTTTTTCACCAATGGGGCCCCCACACGATCGGTCCATCGGTCCGTTTTCATCAGACAAACTGATCGTGTGTACAGGGCTTTAGACAAAATTATTAATTGAAAAAAAACTGAATAGTGCAGTGCAAAAAATATATAATCTAAAAATGACTAAACAGTTCATATAATCATCCAAATATGTCAATTAGAAATGGCAGTCCATATAAAATCATCCAAGGGTATCACTTCATGCATATGGATAAATAACTTCCCCAAGTGATCTTGCAGTCAAAACAATGTAGGGTGAGTGAGGTCCCCTCCACCACAGACACTTCTAGCCTCTCACCTCATAGATTCTACATGAATCAGGTCACTGAGCCTTAAGCCCTGTACACACGGGCCAGAATCTTGTCAGGAAAAAAACGTTGTCAGGAAAAAACGTTGTCAGGAAGAAAACCGAGTGTACAGACACTCCTTTCAAAAGAACTGCAGTTCTTTTGAAAGGCAAGAACGCAGTGACGTCATTGCATACGACGAGCATGCGCTCATCACATTCGATGCCATCTTGCTGCACCCTATCTATGCCTAGGAAGCTACGCGCATGCTTTAAATTAAATTTCGAGCATGCACGGGTTTCCACGGCGACAGGTAAGTATTCACACTCTGGGGTTTCTCGACTGGAAAACACTGTAGAGAATCAAGCAGGTTCTCTATTTTTCTTGGAAAGAAAAACCACAAAGGAAACACTGCGCTTAATAAAAAAATTCAAAATAATAAATTGACATATACAAGTATGAGACTGTATAAAAGCAGCCAGTATCAAAAATTTGTGATACAAAAATTAAAACATAGAAAAAAGAAAAAGATACGGCGCTGGATAAAAATGAAGACTGGATGGACAAACGTATAACTACAGTGTATTAAAACTGAGTAACGCCATAGAAAACCAACCAGGACGTATGAAAAAGGCTTATAAGCAAGGATATTCACACATTATAATATTACTCCAGACTTTGAGAAATATAACCAAGATGTGTAGATAGAGATATATTGAAAAACAATCCCACACTGATCATATGCACCAATACTGTGTAAAAAAACATCTTATTCCATTTAAATATCCACAAGGGAAATGATGATTGAATAGTAGAGAGAGTCCCAGAAGTGAAGTTCTGCGGGTCATCAAAGGAGGTGTAAAATGGAAAGTATAGGTAGGCTTGATTCACCAGTAGAGACACCCAAAGTGAAGATGTAGTCTCCTTACCGACTATACTGACCACTATGCTGGTCACTCTGAGCCCGGGGTTTAGGGTCTCCCTCCTGACCATCTGTATAATGTCTGGATGATTCTAGATTGACTCTCTCCATAAATGGAAAATATAAAGAGAAAAAAAGGACCATAGCGTGATACCAGAGAATACAAAAGGATTTATTGTATTAAAAACTGTTTGCACTCACATTTACGAGGTGAATAGTCAGCGGTGTATAATGTAATGAAGCCGGCGGCTGCACGTCCCCTCCTGCTCGTGTTCATTCAGGGTTTCCTCTCGGAATAGCGTGATGTCGTCGGTGCCGCAAGCCACGCCTACGCGTTTCGTCACCACGGACGTCGTCTGTGATTGGCTGCTCTCTATTTTTCTTGTCAAGATTTTAGGCAGTTTTCTTGATGAGAAACCTGAAAGCCTCGTACACAAGCTCAGTATACTCGGCAAGAAAGCTCTGCCAGCAGTTTTCTTGCTGGTTCTTGTTGAGTAAATCGAGCATGTGAATGAGGCTTTAAACCCAAACCGGGGTAAATCAGTAAAGCCATTGACCTCTCATAAGATATAGTAAAAGAGAGAAAGGGGACAAAATGGTGCTCTCTGTATAATGTAATTTAATGAACGAAAGAAATAATACAATCTACTTACAAAAAGCTGCACTCACAAATGACTTCCAATAAAGCACGTCCAACGTGACTCCCCCCCCCCCCCCCGTACGCATTATGTCCTGACTTCTTCAGCATGAGGTCGGATACACATCGGCGGCCTGCAATCTTATATTGCCATGGCTACCTTCAAACAGCAAATTACGCTCAAACCCGTTCCTGAGAATGTCTGTTCGATACAGGAAGAGTTGTTCACTGAGAGACAGATCGCCTCAAGACAAAATACATAATAAACAATAACAGAAACCAAACCGATGGTGACATATGGAATGTAAGGCAAAAAAAAAAAAAATGTCTTTAATTTTAAAAGGACACCAAGGTCTAAAACTTTTAAGAGGAATACTCTCATGTTAAAAAAAGCACTCCACAAAAAAAAATTTACAAAACAACAACATTTTTTTATGATTGTATTC